>OX458996.1:21372698-22622698 GCA_949774965.1 Diarsia brunnea | reverse complement strand
TTAATTGAAATATAATAATTTTTCATTTCATCACGTGATTTATAATATTACGGTTATCGATTTACAATATCGGTTTCCGAACGTTTGATTGTTTGTTTTTTTTCTAGGCCTATAATAATTAAGGAATTTGAAAATCAAATTTCGGATCGACTTGAACTTGATTTGACAGAACAAAACGAAGTTGAAATCTATCGAATTTTGTGAGTTGCACAGTTCTCGGTATTAAAAAAAAAATTCGTTCTGAAACTACACTCGCGGTATTCTGTCTCAATATTAAAAATTGTTAAAACTATAAATAAATAAGTAGATACCTACATGATAAACTTCGTATTTTTTTCTTCAACATTCTTCATCTTGATTTAAATATAAAAAATATAATTCGATTAATTGAAATATAATAATTTTTCATTTCATCACGTGATTTATAATATTACGGTTATCGATTTACAATATCGGTATCCGAACGTTTGATTGTTTGTTTTTTTTCTAGGCCTATAATAATTAAGGAATTTGAAAATCAAATTTCGGATCGACTTGAACTTGATTTGACAGAACAAAACGAAGTTGAAATCTATCGAATTTTGTGAGTTGCACAGTTCTCGGTATTAAAAATAGTTATTTGTTATACAAGAGTGCAAAGTTGCTTTTTAACCGCGTGTTCAATTTTGATGACCGAGCAAGCGAAGGATTCTAAAATTGAATCACGAGCGCAGCGAGTGATTCAAAATTAGAATCCTGAGCGTTAGCGAGGGAATCAAAAGAGCACGAGGTGAAAAATCTTTGCACTCGAGTGCAACACGTAACTTTTCATTCCACCTCAGCGAGGAAATGACTAAATGCAAAAAAAAAACGTTTACAATCACAAGATAGGTACACTTTTATTTCAGTTTAGGTATTAATTACTACATTATGACAGGTAAGTATTACAGAATAATCTTTAAATTATAACAAAATAATACTAAGGTATAATTAAGAAAATTTTAAAGTAACGTTGCTACAGTTATTTAAATTGAGTGTAATATTTTTGTTTGGTACTGTAATATTGGTGTTAGTCACTTGTGTACTGTTTTTCGGTAAACTATCTGTCATACTTAATAGTTGTACCGATTCATCGGATTCCCTTGGCGTGAATGTTGGAGAGAGAGGGAGATGGTTAGGTGTTTCATAACGGCTTATTTTTGATGTAGAAGGGCCAGTCTAAGGATCCGATTGAGGCTCTTTCAGTGTAATGGCTCCTACGATGCCTTCACATATTTTAGACTTATTTTGGATGGAATCCTCTATGTATCCCTCTACAACTGCATTGGACTTCCAGCCTCCGTGGCGCTTAAGGGACAGGAGATCAGCTCCGGAATCAGCCAAAAGTGTGGCTGAAGTTCGTCGGAAACAATGACCCGTGTACAACAGGGGTTCTGGAAGTTCAAGAAATGTTGCTATTTCTCGTGGGATACTGCCAATTTTATTAGTACCCATAGGCTGTCTAACACACTTTCCATTGCGATACTGTAGAAAAAATCGATTGATTGGAGTGTTAGGCGGGCGTAAGGCTTGATATTTCTCAACAATCGTTACGTATTCCTTGCGAATGACGAAGTTGCGGTCTCTTTTTGTCTTTGTATTAGGTAAATTAATTAATAGTAAGTCATCTGAATGTTTCTCAATGTTTTTGACATTAAGTTGTGTTAGTTCATTAGTTCGACATGCTCCGTTTATTCCAATAATAAGAACAACCTGTAACGTAAAGAGTATTGTAGTAGATAAATGAATAAAATTGATATGAACGCATAATTATGCCTATCAACATCTACTAAGTATACTATTTAATTGAGATTAATATACTTAAGTAGATACTGAATGTGCAACTGACTTACTTTTGCCGCCAAATATACGGAATCGGGTGCTTCGTTATGAAACTTTTCAATATCAGATACTGTGAAAACCTTCGATTTTTTTGGTTGATGACCAGATGAGGCTCTTTTTAAAAATGCCACTAATTTAGGATAGGTATCGATATGTTTGTCTTTTTTCATCTTTATTGTTGCTTTTAGCATCGAATACGTACTCCATAGAGTGCTTGCTTTCTTGTTCTCGGATAATTCTATAAAATATGCCAGCAAAACGTTTTCTGAGAAAGTTTTGGCTCCTTTTGCTAGTCGCCACGTGTTGAACATATCGTACTGTTTTAAATACTTCTCGCGTGATTGTTGAGGGAGAAAGCTCATTTGCGCATTATTAACAGTTTCAGTCAATTCTGTTGGCGTCAAGCAAACTTCCTCGTCGCTAGAATCACTCATTTTAGTTTTTTCACTTGTTTTCAAGTTTCTTGTTTTTAATATAAGGTTTAACAATGACGTGAAAAAATGCCGCGTAAAGAACCGCGTACAAAGCAAATTGAAAAAAGAACACCAAGAAGGTTCCGAGTCTGAGTTTTTAACAAATTAAAAAAAAGTTGTATGATATATTCGGCACCATAGAGGTAGCAGTAAATAGGTTTAATGTTTTTTTTAATTCACAAACTTAGTGCACACGATGTTCTAAATTCAATTTACTTTATCCTCTAGAGAATAAAAACGGCTTTTCCACTCAGATATTGAAGATTAAAAATACTCTTTCCGAGATGGTGGGATGAAAAAAATATTAAAAAGTTACTTTGTCTCACGCTCGCAGCAAAATCGAATTTTGCTCACTGTCTGTAAACAGCAAAACCTGCTTGTTTGAGGTGCTGAGGTGAAAAAAACATTTATTTCAGGTATCCTAACCCATTTTAGACACATGATGTGTGTGGTGTGGTGTGTCCGTGTGTGTGTGTGTTGTGTGTTGTGATGGTATCCATAGATAAAATAAATAAGATGGTATCCCATATTTAGTCAATTCTAAATATGTATCCCATCAACAGATTGTTTCATAAAATATTCCTTTCCGTAAATCTAACCTCGGTCTCAAGTTCTCAACGCTCTCTTGCTTCTAATATGCAGAAACTGCTATAGCTCTTGCAAAACATGAGAAACTAATTTATCCAGTGTTTATCTCAACAAGTTTAAAAAACTGGTCATGGAGGTACAGGAGTTCATTAATTTAGCTATTTCCGTATATTCAATTCACTTCAACCTCTCCCATAGGTGACGAATTACAATATACTTCATTTAACATTAAAACTTTATACTTTTATAGTATTTCATTTAGCATTTATTTTTAAGTAAAATTTATATTGTAGCAATAGAATATCTCTGTGTGATTGTCAAATTCCCATAGCCTGCTGTATGTGTTTACGTAGTCCCGCAAAAATCTGGCAGATTTGTTCGGCGATTCCCTATTTGCTTCATCCATAACTTATTCTTCTATGGTCTGAAATTGTGCACCCTGAAATACCATTTCAAGACCGAGCCATAAATTATACGCTTTAATTTTGTTATTATCTATCTACATATATTTAAAAAGGTTTAAGCGACATTTTATGAACTTTATAGCTCCATAGTTACAAAATTTCGAAAAAAAAAAAATCATTGTAAAAAATCTACTGCTAAAGGATAATTAAATAATTTAATTACTCGTACTGAAAAATAATCTTGTGATATTTTAGTATAGTTGTTAGTAAAATAGCAGCTAGAGGTTCCAAGATACAGTCCATTTCACGAAAGAAGTCCCGCAGACGCAGCGCTGTATGTCGCGCGACATAATGTTGTTTCACAACTTTTGGCATCGTAAATAAACCTTATAACGCACTAATCCAATAATAAACTCACAAAATATCGACCACAACAAACGCACCTTGATAACAACGACAACATGGCCGATCTGTTAAATTTAGTTCCACAATTGTCCGCGGGACTTCTTTCGTGAAATGGACTTTAAATGTCGCTTGATACAAAATGTTCTGTACCGCCTTTTTTGGAGTAATGTAAAATTATTTAGGTGCCTGTACTGTGTTAACAATCAGCAGCAGGCAACATGGTTTAAGTGACGCCACTCATTTATAACAGAAGCAGGCTATTTTGTTTAACCACCAATTGGGTTTTTGCAGCGAGACAGGCAATTTAAATTAACTGTGAAAATTTTTAACACGTTGTCTGATGTCTCATGTTTCAAAAGTATTAATATATAAAACTTGGTCGATACAAGATAATAATGTCTATGGTATTTAAACGAGTAAAAATCACTGCTATCAGGAAAGTTGCAAGCAAAATGTATGAAATGACTTTACTTTGCTTTGTTTTGAGACTCGTCGGCTCTCAGGCCCGGTTTCCACCAAAGTAAAGACGAGCAGAGCCGAGAGGAGATGTGCCAAATTCGACCAATCACAGGATTGCGAAAGACTAGATGTAAATTTTAACTAATGCATGTGATTGACCGATTTCCGCACATCTCCTCTCGTCTCCGCTCCTCTCCGCTTTGGTGGATACCGGCCCTAAAGACTGGATTCGAAGCGTGACGAACTAAAAGCCCGACCACCAGCGGCAATCAATTACAATTATATTAATGGTGCTCTCACGTGTCCACTCTGTGCGAGAAGATTTACCTATAAACAAAGGTGGTTTTTTTAGCCACATGAGAGCCCATGAGAGACGCCAGTAGGTTGACGATGAAACTGTCGCCGTAGCCAAAACCGGCTTAGAAGGATTATTATTATTATTCACTCAACCCCTCATCATTCATTCGCAGCCCCTTTTAATGCCAATAACAATAGTAGACCAGGGTGACAATCCGAAACTCACGATGCCGGACAAAAACTTAAACAAATCAAAAATAAATAACGTGGAGTTTATATTTGTTTTTCCCGAATATGTCCAGTATTTTATTTTGACAAAAAAAAAAAACGCGTGACTCACAGTACATACAAAGATAGTGAGTGCGTGAACCCGAACACTTAGGCCCGGTTTCCACCAAAGCGGACACGAGCAGAGCGGAGAGGAGATGTGCCAAATTCGACCAATCATAGGAAGGGTAAAAGGCCAGATATAAATTTTAGCTAATGTGATTGGCCGATTTTCGCACATCTCCTCTCGTCTCCGCTCCTCTCTGCTTTGGTCGAAACCAGGCCTTATTAGGATTCACGAGTGAGCGCAGCGAGAGGCGTTCGTTCATCGGCAGTTTTGTAGCATCCGATTTATCTGAATACGGTTTATCGAAAGAGATGAATATTAACTAATAATTATTTTAGTATATTTTTAGCTTTGGTAGTTTGTTCTAGGTCTCGGAAAACTCACTTTCTTTAGACTTTACTTACAAATCTATACTAATATTATAAAGCTGAAGAGTTTGTTTGTTTGTTTGTTTGTTTGTTTGTTTGTTTGTTTGTTTGTTTGAACGGGGTAAACTCTGGAACTACTGGTTGGAATTAAAAAACTCTTATAGTGTTGGATAGTCCATTTATCGAGAAAGGCTTTAGGCTATATAACATCACGCTAAGTCCAATAGGAGCGGAGCATAAATGAAAAATGTTGCAAAAACGGGAAAAGGTATTCCTTTTTGAGAGCTTCCGTTGCGTGCGCTGCGAAAACGGTTTAAGTTAGGAAAATATCATGTATGAAAGAATTGTTCCTCTTTAAATGTTCTAAAAAAAAGTCCGCGACAGCATATATATATCTTTTAAGCTTGACTCACTGTCACCATTTTTTACTATTAAAATGTTAGATTAAAAAGAATTATACTTTGCGATGCTTATTTAACCCATATGATATTAACTAGCTGACCCACGCAACTTCGTCTGCATCACATAATATAGCTTTTAGCCTTTCTCAATAAACCGACTATTCAACATATTAACTTGAATTAAATCGTACTCGTATCAAACAAAAAAATTTACCTTTCCTTTTTATAATACCTATTAGCTTAGATTGTCTTCGATTATATTATTAAAGTGACAATTACAATAGGTATCTCTTACTGTAAAATATACAGTAATCCATTGTACTTGTAAACATTATGGTGCAGTAAATATTTTGAATTTGAATTTCTCCGGAGCCCCCGGAGACCAGAATCCCCACTTACCTACCGCACCGGACCGAATGACTGCCACGCTCGTAATTATTTTGTCGCGCGGATATTTTGATATTGCGATATCTTCTAAGATAATTGTTTAAACTGTATAGAGTAAAGGGCCCAAATAACCTATATTAAATTTTCGTGCTAACAAACATATTTATTTAGATATAGATTAATATTATATGGGTTAAATAAGCATCGCAAAATATCATTCTTTTTAATCTAACATTTTAATAGTAAAAAATGGTTACAGTGAGTCAATCTTAAAAGATATATATATGCTGTCGCGGACTTTTGTTTAGAACATTTAAAGAGGAACAATTCTTTCATACATGATATTTTCCTACATTGCCTTGCAACATTTTTCATTTATGCTCCGCTCCTATTGGACTTAGCGTGATGTTATATAGCCTAAAGCCTTCCTCGATAAATGGACTATCCAACACTAAAAGAGTTTTTCAATTCCAACCAGTAGTTCCAGAGTTTACCCCGTTCAAACAAACAAACAAACAAACAAACAAACAAACTCTTCAGCTTTATAATATTAGTATAGATTTATATCTAAATAAATATATTTGTTAGCACGGAAATTTAATATAGAATATTTGGGCCCTTTACTCTATACAGTTTAAACAATTATCTTAGAAGATATCGCAATATCAAAATATCCGCGCGACAAAATAATTACGCGCGCGGCAGTCATTCGGTCCGGTGCGGTAGGTAAGTGGGGATTCTGGTCTCCGGGGGCTCCGGAGAAATTCAAATTCAAAATATTTACTGCACCATAATGTTTACAAGTACAATGGATTGCTGTATATTTAACAGTAAGAGATACCTATAGTAATTGTCACTTTAATAATATAATCGAAGAAAATCTAAACTAATAGGTATTATAAAGAGGAAAGGTAAATTTTTTTGTTTGATACGAGTACGATTTAATTCAAGTTAATATGTTGAATAGTCGTGAGGACTTATATCAGTTTTTTCATTTTGTTTTTTTCGGGTAGGAAATCATTAAATGACCCCCCTACCGCTCGGGGCAAAGTGGAAGAGAGTGTCAGACAAAAAAATATCAAGTAACATGATACCGCGAAGTGTCACGTTACCGAGATATTTGTTGGTAAAGATCAAAATATTACTTAACATTTTTTGTTCGTATATGTGTCCTTTACTTTCCATACTATAGGATCGTGCGCCGTACATTGGGGACAGAATGTTCGAAACCACCTAGAGACCTCAAATGTTAACCAAATTAAACCATTTTTGCACATAAATGTTCGGAATTAAATTCCAAAGACACTCACGAAGCCCGATTTGCGAAATTAGGTTGTGATTATTTATAAAAAATCCATGTGAATTGAATATATATATTTTTTTTTTTTTTTTTTTTTTTTTTTTTTTTTTTTTTTTTTTTTTTTAGCTGTTGGTCCCGGCTGCCATAAATAGATCTTTGGCAGTCGTTACAGGTAGTCAGTGACCTGAAATTCTGACATCCAGTCTTACCAAAGAGTATCGTATTACCTAGTATTAACTGGGTTGTGGAGGTCAGATAGGCCGTCGCTCCATGTAAAATACTGATATTCAGCTGCATCCGGTGAGACTGGAAGCCGACCCCAACATAGTTGGGAAAAGGCTAGGCAGATGATGATGAGTCGGTTTATCGAGAAAGGCTTAAAGCTATATTATGTGATGCAGACGAAGTTGCGTGGGTCAGCTAGTATATTGATAAAGTCGTCTTACAAATTAGGAAAGTACCTATTACGAAAGAGAACGTATTATTCAAGAGTCAGTGAAACGAGTTCGAACATTGTTTGAAACTATATTGCAAGATTTGACGAATAGATACTAACAAACAAACTGATTAACTAACAGGGCAAGTTAAGTAAAAGCTTATAAAATTTGGGTCTAGACGATGTTGCAATGAAAGTAGGTATCACAATGTATCATGATTGACCTGTGTGTGTCCCTTTAAAATTACCACGCTCAGGCGATCCCTGGTGCCCTACACTGGGAGGAATCTCGGGAAACCCGTACAGATGGCCACCCTACATGGCATTACCGCGCATGCGCTATTATTATTGATCCCAACGGGCGCGTCGCTTCGTTGGGCTGGGGCCATAGTCAGTAGCCGCTTGTACTTGCGAACGTGCTCACATGTCTTACGAAACGCGAATTTTAAAGTGCTCATCGCATCAGTATAATATCACAGGTAAGTGTTTATAAATTATGCGGTGTCCGAACCTAACTTCCCACCAACAGCTGGGGACTACAAGAGATTTGTGTTATTTCGTGCCATTGCGCGTTCTTTGGCAACTAAAGGGATTGTGCAATGTTTTGTTGTACTACAGGCACGGCAACTAAGTACCTCATATCACATACCTACTTATTAATAAGATATTTATTTCTTTTCAGATTTTCCGACCACACGGTGCATGAACAAACAGGCAGGGAGGTTCCGTCCGAGCTCAAATACTGGTAAGTAAAACATTGTTTTATTACTCCTATTAGAACGGCTGACCTCATATTTAGAAAGCCCGGAGTATGTAATCGAGCCTACTTAAGCAAACGCGCAGCGTGGCCAAGGGCTCTGCCCCTGGTTGGAGACCTTAGACTCAAGGCATCCACGGGATTTGCCCGGTTAAGCAGAAGCCAGTCTCATAGACTGAACTGCGAGATGCCATTACGAAAAAAAAAAAAAAATGGCCAAGGGCTCATTCCTGCATGCGGCGCGCACACTTAATGTTAACTGGTTAATATATTAGTTTAGTTAACTTCGGAAAGTGATTTCATTTCAATTCGTAATTGGTATATAGCTGTAGTTTGTCAGAGTCATAACTTTTACGTGTGCGATGCCAAATAATCAGATTAACAAAATGGCGGTCGATTGCGGAGGGGTTCCGGGCATAACGGCGTCTCAATATTAAGCAATAAAAGTTAAAGACAAAAGTAATAGCTATACCAAGAGTTTTGTCTCATTTCATGCCATTGCGCGTTTTTGACTCTCACTCTCTCACTCAAAGTATTGTGCAATGTATTGTCGAGCTTTGTCATCTTCTTGCCCTTATCCCATGTTATTTGGGGTCACCGCATCACGTATTTTCTTCCATTCGCCCCTGTCAGTCGTCATGCTATCATTTATTCCTTTTTCCTTCATATCATTCCTCAAACACTTCATCCATCTTTTCTTTGGTCGTCCTCTCCCTCTCCATTCATCTACATTCACATTCATCACTATTTTAGCCACATGCGATTCGTCTCTTCTCATCGTGGAGACATGGGGGAAGCCTGCCAAGGCGTAGGACATTTCTGACTGACAAACAAAATATATTTACAATATTTTTTTTATCTTTTTCAGATGGAGTCTGTACATATAAAGAGATTTGGGCCCAGCACATTCCAGCTGGAATGGATATAGAACGTTACAATATCATCTCGAATGCCTGTAAGACCTTCTGGGCCCTGAAAGAACATATGAATGGAACCTTCCAGTATCACTGAAAAGAAAACTCGTTGACATGTGCATCCTGCCCGTCCTAACCTACGGTGCACAAAGTTGGTCACTTACTGAATTGTAATAAATATGTTTTTGAAGTAAATAATGTGTTTTATACTACACTTGCTTGGTAAGTGTACCAATACTACCCCACTAAAAGGCTTGAAAGCTGTTCATTAAACCTTCTCAAAAATCGAGGCAGTTATATTGTATGGAATTTCATTACTGCCCTGAAAATCAGGGTAGTAATGCGTTCATTACTAACACGTTTTGTTTTTTTTTTAAAGTCTTGATGACGTTGGCAATCAAACGATTTAATTTTACCATAAAGAGTACTGGCCACTAGAACTTTTAAAGCAGGTAGCATACATTCCGATAAAGCCGGCAAACTTCAAACCTCTATGCGATAGAGCGAGAGATTTATAACACTCTCTCGCTTTATCACGCGCGTAAGTTGGTGGAACCTGCGAAACGGGGCGTTCTTACCTTCTCTAAAGCCGCGTCCCCACTACAGCCGCGCGGCACGCGAGGCCGAGTCGCGCGGCTCGAGTGGGGACGCGGCTTAACGTCTTTTGGTGCGAAAACTGTTTGACGCGCTAAAATTTAAAGAAAAAAAAAAGACTTATTGTTGGTTGACGTATTTTGTAGAAACAATTTTCTTGTTAGTTTACAGTTTGGCGGTGTAAATCACAAGTTAAAATGAGTGATTCCATCGACAATGATAGCAATTTATTAAGAACAACTCCACCCGACATAATAGCAGATGCTAAATATATTGTTAGTAATCTCTTGCCTGAAAAATCCAAGATGAAATATATGAAGGAATACGAAATATTTATGCAGTGGAAAAGTGAAAAAAACGTTTCATTTTCAGAAAATGTTTTACTTTCATATTTTAAGGAAAAAGCTGCTAAATACAAGCCCTCTAGCCTATGGGCCATTTATTCAATGTTAAAAAGCACTTTATTAGCAAAGAATAATGTAAACATAAAAGATTTCAATACATTAACTTCATTTCTGAAACGAAAGTCAAGCGGGTTCAGAAGTAAGAAGTCAAGAGTGCTTACTGCAACTCAAATCGATTATTTCTTACAAAACGCTCCCAATTATACTTATCTAAGATACAAAATGCTTTATTTGCTATTTTGTCTTTTACTTCTTTGTGCTTAAGTGTAGTATAAAGCAGTATATATCACTCGAGGGTAAATACAGTTTACTCCCCTTAGTGAATAAATAGCTATTAAACTACACTTGCTTAATAAGTGTACCAATACTACCCCACTAAAAGGCTTGAAAGCTGTTCATTAAACCTTCTCAAAAATCTAGGCAGTTATATTGTATGGAATTTCATTACTGCCCTGAAAATCAGGGTAGTAATGCGTTCATTACTAACACGTTTTGTTTTTTTTTTAAATCTTGATGACGTTGGCAATCAAACGATTTAATTTTACCATAAAAAGTAAATTCAAACCTCTATGCGATAGAGCGAGAGATTTATAACACTCTCTCGCTTTAACACGCGCGTAAGTTGGAACTGCGAAACGGGGCGTTCTTGCCTTCTCTAAAGCCGCATCCCCACTAGAGCCGCGCGGCACGCGAGGCCGATCCGTGCGGCTCTAGTGGGGACGCGGCTTAACGTCCTTTAGCGCGAAAACTGTTTGACGCGCTAAAATTTAAAGAAAAAAAAAAGACTTATTGTTGGTTGACGTATTTTGTAGAAACAATTTTCTTGGTAAAGTTTAAAGTTTGGCGGTGTGAATCACAAGTTAAAATGAGTGATTCCAGTGACAATGATAGCAATTTATTAACAATAACTCCACCCGACATAATAGCAGATGCTAAAGATATTGTTAGTAATGTCTTGCCTGAAAAATCCAAGATGACGAAATATTTATGCAGTGGAAAAGTGAAAACTGCACCAGTCGATGTAAACCGTTCCGATCTATGTCTCGAAACTAGTATTATACTACCCGGAAAAAACATAACATTAACATTTAACAATTGCAACAATGTCAATATAACTTTTTAATAAAATGCTTTATTTGCTATTTTGTCTTTTACTTCTTTGTGCTTAAGTGTAGTATAAAGCAGTATATATCACTCGAGGGTAAGTACAGATTACTAAACTCGTATGGTTTACGGCCCTCCGCTTCGCGTCGGGTCTCAAATGCACACTCGATTAGTAATCTGTGCCTTACTCCCCTTGGCGAATAAATAGCTATTGTTTTTTCGGTCAGTTTAGAATACCTTACTTGTCTTCAATATGGTTTATATCTTATTTAGCATACTTAAATAAATATATTTGTTATCATCTTTGTAGTTTTAATGGTGTTTGGGATGTGCCAATCATTACTGTAATCAATCAATAAATATTAAACTACAGTTCCACACCGTGTCTGTCTGTCTGTCTGTCTGTGGGTCCCAAACAGCAGTAAATGATAACGCGGCAGGTACAGATTGTAGATGGCGGGACGAACTCGACTCTTTTCGCAAGGATTAGCGATTAACAGTATTGGATAGAGATAAGTGAAAATAGGCACAAATTGCTAATAATAATAATAAACCGGAACCCAGCCCCATCGTGAGTGCTGCGACACCGGCCGCGGCAGTCGCGTCGAGTATTTCTCGCAGTCCCCGACACCACCACCTTCCGGCTTAGCATGACCACCGAAGAAACGGGTTTCTTGGGTGGAATCCAACTGTGGTCGACAGCCAGCAAAACCAACATTATGTGCCTGCAGAGAGCCCAAAACAATATTCTAAGGGTACTTTCCTCGGCGCCCTGGTATGCGCTAAACTCGGAAACTCACAAGTATCTGGAAATCCCAACCATTTTGGACGAAGCAAAACAGTACTCAGCCAACTACAGGGACCGCTTGACAACTCACCCAAACCCATTATCCAGTATGCTCCTCCAGCCAAATCCAATTAGAAGACTCAAGAGAGCCGAGGTGCTGCCTAACTAATGGGAGATGGAGCAGTGGCTCTATCTCTCCAATCTCCAACCTCTTCCAACACACCTGATTATAGTCTAGGCGACTGATCGCAGGTCTTAAATATTAAAAAAAAAAAAATCAAATAATCGAATTAATATTTTTTTATATTTAAATCAAGATGAAGAATGTTGAAGAAAAAAATACGAAGTTTATCATGTAGGTATCTACTTATTTATTTATAGTTTTAACGATTTTTAATATTGAGACAGAATACCGCGAGTGTAGTTTCAGAACGAATTTAAAAAAAAACAGCAGGATTCAAATTTTTATTGTTTTCTCTGTTACGCTAGCTACAAAGTACAATAAAATTTGGATAATAAAGTAATAATAATAAATAAATATGAGTGAGTCCAGTGACGAAGTCTGCTATTTAACACCCGAAGAATTGAAGAATAATGTAAAAAATGCAGAATTAAGTTTCCTGCCTGCAAAATCTCGCGAAAAATATCTGAAAGCATACCATGTCTTCAATGAATGGAGACTTACAAAGAGCGCAAGCAGTTTTTCGGAGATGGTCTTGCTATCATATTTTTTAGATTTATCACAGACGAGGCGATCATCTACAATGTGGAGTATTTACTTAATGTTGAAAGCTACTTTAAAAACAAAACATAACGTGCATATTGAAACATACGCAAAACTTATTGTACTTTGTAGCTAGCGTAACAGAGAATAAAACAATAAAAATTTGAATCCTGCAGTTTTTTTTTTTAAATTCGTTCTTAACTACACTCGCGGTATTCTGTCTCAATATTAAAAATTGTTAAAACTATAAATAAATAAGTAGATACCTTAAAGATAAACTTCGTATTTTTTTCTTCAACATTCTTCATCTTGATTTAAATATAAAAAATATAATTCGATTATTCGAAATATAACAATTTTTCATTTCATCACGTGATTTATAATATTACGGTTATCGATTTACAATATCGGTATCCGAACGTTTGATTGTTTGTTTTTTTTCTAGGCCTCTAATAATTAAGGAATTTGAAAATCTAATTTCGGATCGACTTGAACTTGATTTGACAGAACAAAACGAAGTTGAAATCTATCGAATTTTGTGAGTTGCACAGTTCTCGGTATTAAAAAAAAATATTAAAAAGTTACTTTGTCTCACGCTCGCAGCAAAATTGAATTTTGCTCACTGTCTGTAAACAGCAAAACCTGCTTGTTTGAGGTGCTGAGGTGAAAAAAACATTTATTTCAGGTATCATAACCCATTTTAGACACATGATGTGTGTGGTGTGGTGTGTCCGTGTGTGTGTGTGGTGTGTTGTGATGGTATCCATAGATAAAATAAATAAGATGGTATCCCATATTTAGTCAATTCTAAATATGTATCCCATCAACAGATTGTTTCATAAAATATTCCTTTTCGTAAATCTAACCTCGGTCTCAAGTTCTCAACGCTCTCTTGCTTCTAATATGCAGAAACTGCTATAGCTCTTGCAAAACATTGTTTATATCAACAAGTTTAAAAAACTGGTCATGGAGGTACAGGAGTTCATTAATTTAGCTATTTCCGTATATTCAATTCACTTCAACCTCTCCCATAGGTGACGAATTACAATATACTTCATTTAACATTAAAACTTTATACTTTTATAGTATTTCATTTAGCATTTATTTTTAAGTAAAATTTATATTGTAGCAATAGAATATCTCTGTGTGATTGTCAAATTCCCATAGCCTGCTGTATGTGTTTACGTAGTCCCGCAAAAATCTGGCAGATTTGTTCGGCGATTCCCTATTTGCTTCATCCATAGCTTATTCTTCTATGGTCTGAAATTGTGCACCCTGAAATGCCATTTCAAGACCGAGCCATAAATTATACGCTTTTATTTTGTTATTATCTATCTATATATATTTAAAAAGGTTTAAGCGACATTTTATGAACTTTATAGCTCCATTTAAAGTTACAAAATTTCGAAAAAAAAATCATTGTAAAAAATCTACTGATACAGGATAATTAAATAATTTAATTACTCGTACTCAAAAATAATCTTGTGATATTTTAGTATAGTTGTTAATAAAATAGCAGCTAGAGGTTCCAAGATAAAGTCCATTTCACGAAAGAAGTCCCGCAGATGCAGCGCTGTATGTCGCGCGACATAATGTTGTTTCACAACTTATGGCATCGTAAATAAACCTTATAACGCACTAATCCAATAATAAACTCACAAAATATCTACCACAACAAACGCACCTTGATAACATCGACAAACGACAACATGGCCGATCTGTTAAATTTAGTTCCACAATTGTCCGCGGGACTTCTTTCGTGAAATGGACTTTAAATGTCGCTTGATACAAAATGTTCTGGCCCCCTAGACAAAATCCCTTTTCTGTAAGCGTTAACGCCAACGGAAAGATCAAATTGTATTGAGTTGACAGATGACATCACGTGACGTCTCTAAAGCTAATGTCAACTCCATACAATTTGATCTTTCCGTTGGCATTAACGCTTACAGAAAAGGGATTTTGTCTAGGGGGCCTGTACTGCCTTTTTTGGAGTAATGAAAAATTATTTAGGTGCCTGTACTGTGTTAACAATCAGCAGCAGGCAACATGGTTTAAGTGACGCCACTCATTTATAACAGAAGCAGGCTATTTTGTTTAACCACCAATTGGGTTTTTGCAGCGAGACAGGCAATTTAAATTAACTGTGAAAATTTTTAACACGTTGTCTGATGTCTCATGTTTCAAAAGTATTAATATATAAAACTTGGTCGATACAAGATAATAATGTCTATGGTATTTAAACGAGTAAAAATCACTGCTATCAGTAAAGTTGAAGTGATTGCACTGTGTTACTAGTTGCAAGCAAAATGTATGAAATGACTTTACTTTGCTTTGCTTTGAGACTCGTCGGCTCTCAGGCCCGGTTTCCACCAAAGTGGAGACGAGCAGAGCGGAGAGGAGATGTGCCAAATTCGACCAATCACAGGATTGCGAAAGACTAGATGTAAATTTTAACTAATGTGATTGGCCGATTTCCGCACATCTCCTCTCGTCTCCGCTCCTCTCCGCTTTGGTGGATACCGGCCCTAAAGAATGGATTCGAAGCGTGACGAACTAAAAGCCCGACCACCAGCGGCAATCAATTACAATTATATTAATGGTGCTCTCACGTGTCCACTCTGTGCGAGAAGATTTACCTATAAACAAAGGTGGTTTTTTTAGCCACATGAGAGCCCATGAGAGACGCCAGTAGGTTGACAATGAAACGGTCGCCGTAGCCAAAACCGGCTTGGAAGGATTATTATTATTTGTTTTGTATCAATATCCGGAATCCATCTTGAGTCAAACACCTGTCTTTCAGCCTGTTGACAGCGTTTCCTTTGCCTCTCCGCTGGTCGCGCCCTCTATGCTTACCGTTGGTACTAAGTATTTCAAGCGCGCGTCGGGTGATCACCCGATTTATCCTCATTATAGCGTCGTTTTTCGCGCCGTTCGTTGATAGCGTTAAAACACGTTAAACTTCGCGAAAAAGTAATAACCCGCTTATTTTTTCTAATTAAGTTTAGTAAAACGTTTATAGTTTAAATTTTTCCTCTCCGTTGTGTTATTATGGAAAATCGTAATAATAATTTAGAGCGGGAAAGTGGGACTGACGGTTCACTATCCCGTAAACGAGTTCGTTCTCCGACGCCAAGTGGAAGAGATAGCGATAGCAGTTCTTCTACAAGCAGAGGACCCAGCCCTGAGAAACGTAAAGTAAGGATCCTCCCAAACCGTGAGTTATGCACATTTCGAGTTTTTATCACAACAAGTGGCTTATTTAACAAACCTCACAACGAATCCTTCCGTTATTGAACAAAATACAAATTCGAGTGCTAACATGTAAACCGTTGCCACAAACGAGTTAAATCTACGACGACCTGAAAACTTGTCTAATAACAAACTTCAGATTTTATCGGAAGTCAGTACAAAGTAAAAGACCCGATTTACCCAAGGGCAAACGAATCATACCTTAAAAAAATAACGGATCTACAGCGTTTTAAGTGTGATGATTGGAATGCCGTTCGGTTTTCGGATGCACAAAAGAAATATTTGGCTACCCCCGGTTTTGTCGAGTTAAATGTTAACGACGAATTAAAGCGTTTTGAATCGAATATGTTGAAAGCAGATTCGCGCTCATATTTATTGGAAAGATCTTTTGCTGGATTAACGAATGCCTTACTTTGCCAAAAAGATGAATTGCACAAATCATTACAATCATTGGTGGATTGGTCAAATGAGTCTAGAGAATCGTTGACACCTAACTCGTTATTCGAAAAAGTGCAAGCATTGTTTTCGAAAGAATCCGCGTATAGTAAGGTTACTGATGACTTACTACAAATAGTGTGCGGCCGAAGAGCTGATTTGATAAATACACGTCGAGAGACTATGTTGCGGCAAATTTCCGAAGGTTTTCATCGTGATGTCCTACAAAAAATTCCTCCTAGTACAGAATTAAAACCTTTTTAATGATGAGGCAGTTCAAACCTACCTCCAAAAAATTGGGGGGGTGGATAAACATACTGTATCAACTAAGTCAATACCTCAAACTTGTTCTAAAGAAAACTTTTATGAAAATCAAAAACCATCGACTAGTAAACAAGCTGACGACAGGTTTTTTCGTCGAGATACCTTCAATAAAAGACAAAGGGGCTCAAACGCTTCACACCAAAACAAAAACCGAACAAGCAACCAACGATATAAACCAAAGGGTAAGAAATCGCAATCGCATGCTATCCCTAAAAACAAGCGTCGCGAATGACTGTCGGACATTTCAAGGCGGCTGTCTAAGGCAATTTCAATATGTTTGGAGCAATCTGGGTGCGCCAGACAAAATATGCCGACTGTTGAACGGGGCACGCATACCCTTCATACTCAGACCGCCACTAGTATTTCCGAGTTCCACAGTTCTGAAATGTTACAGAACCAAAACCTCTCCCAATATGACCAAACAAATTCAATCTATGCTCGAGTCAGGGGTACTAGAATCTGCAGAACTGACGCCCAGTTACATTTCAACGTTCTTTCTGGTACCCAAGTCAGATCAGACCTTCCGACCCATTTTCAATTTGAAAAAACTGAACAAATTCGGTTCAGTCACTTCCGAGTACCAAGTTTTTTGCAACAACAAGATTGGATGGCCAAACTAGATCTGAGTCAAGCATATTTCCACGTACCAATCGCACAGCAACATCGCCGGTTCCTGAGGCTAAATTATCATCAAAACTCACGTCAACATCAACTACTTCAAATGACGTGCTTGCCGTTCGGCCTCTCATCGGCACCCAGAACGTTTGCCTCAATAACCAATTGGGTAGCAGAATTCCTGAGGAGTCACAAGATCAGGTGCGTAGTTTATTTAGACGATTTTCTTTTGGCCAATCAGTCAAAATCGCAGTTGGAAGACGACATCGCATTCACAATAAAGATACTCCGTTTACTAGGCTGGACAATCAACTACGAAAAGTCTGTTCTGGTTCCGACACAATGCCTCGAGTTTCTCGGCATTACATGGGACACAAAACGCAACGCAAAGTCCCTGTCGGAACCGAAGTGCCTAACGCTACGCAAAGCACTTCACCAACAGCTTCAGTTAACAAAGTGGTCCCTCAAACAGTACCAAACTCTAATGGGGAGACTCAACTTTGCAACGTTTGTGACTCCGAGAGGTCGCCTTCACTGTCGTACTCTGCAATACTACAGTCGACAGCTGTCGGTGAAACACCCGTATCGGTCGATCACGGTCCCTCAACCAGCTCGATCAGAGATGGAGTGGTGGTGTCAATCCATAGGAATGTCGATGCCAATACACTTGAGCTCGGTGACGTCACAACTCTTGACCACAGACGCATCAGACATCGGGTGGGGGGCTCAACTCGGCGACACAAATATTGTGGGAACCTGGACAAATTCTCAAAAGACATGGCATGCAAACAAAAAAGAGATGTTTGCCGTCTACGCAGCTATATATCAGAACCAGCAGCAACTCCAAGATGCACAGATACTGCTGCAAACCGACAATCGGACATTAGTCTCGTACATAAACAAGGAGGGCGGCACAAAATCCAAGAAACTGCTTCATCAAACTCGACAGCTTCTTGCTGTTCTAGACAAGCAGAACATTCATCTGACAGCACATTATTTTCCGGGCAGGTTCAATACCGAGGTAGATGCTCTTTCTCGGCAGAAGGCTTGTCCAGAATGGCACCTCACGAGGACAGCAACGACAACAATTTTTCGAATGTGGGGTACGCCGGAGATAGACCTCTTCGCGTCGAGAACAGCCCACATAGTACCAAAGTACGTATCATTGGACGTCAACGATCAGACAGCCCAACATCACAACGCATTCTGTCACCAGTGGCACTACGACCTAGCTTGGTTGTTCCCACCACCAAATTTGATTCCCCGAGTTCTCCAACACCTGAACCAAGCCAGCGGAGACTATATATTAATTGCCCCGAAGTGGAGCAAGGTATTTTGGCAGGCAGATGTTCAACGGCGAGCGCGACATCCCCCTTACCTGATTCCAGATCTAGCCTGCACTCTAATAGACACGAGAACAGGGATGCATCCGCCGCAAGTGCAAGACCTACACTTGGAAGCATGGCTGATTTCGGGTGGCAAGATATTTTGACGGACTGGACAGATCAAGAACAAAATTTTTTTATGTCGAGCTGGAGAGGCTCCACAATCAATACCTACAGACCAGTGTGGCGCAGATGGAAGCGGTGGTGTGACTCCCATTCGATTAATTTTAAATACCCTAAGGCGGATCAGGTAGCTCGATATTTAGCACATTTACACTGTGATATAGGTCTTGCATACAGAACGATTTTGGTACACAAATCTGTTATCTCAACTTTCACACACATAACATCTAATATTGATTGGTCGTCAAATTTCTTTATTAAACATATATTAAAAGCCATTTCTGTAGCAAGAGAGAAATCTGCTAAACCACCTATTTGGAACCCTAAAGTTTTATTGCAACACATGAGTGCTTATGATTTTGATGAAAATAATATATTTCAAGTATCAAGACACGTGGCTACTCTTTTATTGTTAGCATCAGGTCGTAGGGTTCACGACCTTACTCTAAAACAGACAACCATAATCACAGACAGTCTGGTTGGAGGCTTAGAGAACACCCGGATAAGAAATTAAATCTGATTTTTTGGTTGAGACAATTAATATGTATTACTTCAAACAGTCGAGGAAATATAAAACATTTGTTTATTACAGCTAGAGGGAATATTAAACCTGCTTCTAGAACTGTTATTGGTGGATAGGTGAGGTCACTTTTAAAAGCTGCTGGTATTGATGCAACTCCAGGATCAGTAAGATCCGCAGTAGCTTCTCTCAATTTCGTAGAGAGTTTTCCTATTGATCAAATTCCTGCAACCGGTAACTGGAAAACAATTCATACCTTCCAGAATTATTATCAGAGAGAACTGTTAAATCACAATGATTCAAACGTTCCCAATCATTCTACATCTTTGTGTAATTATTTTGATCCTGTTCATTAATATTAATTATTTTTCGAAACCATGCCTTTTGTTATATGACTAAAAGTAGTATGTCATACCAGATTAATTATTGTAATACATTTACATAATTTGACATTGATTTTTATTAACCCAATATTCTACATTCTAAAACACATTATAGCGTCTTTGGGTTTAGCGCACCAGGTGATAACAAACACATCACTCAAGATGGATTCCGGATATTGATACAAAACAAATAATAGAGAGTTTTACATCAAATAAAACTTACCTATTATTTTTTCATCAATATCCGGAATCCAGGTAAGGTCTACCTGGTGCATCATGAGTTCCATAATGACGATAAATCGGGTGATCACCCGACGCGCGCTTGAAATACTTAGTACCAACGGTAAGCATAGAGGGCGCGACCAGCGGAGAGGCAAAGGAAAAGCTGTCAACAGGCTAAAAGACAGGTGTTTGACTCAAGATGGATTCCGGATATTGATGAAAAAATAATAGGTAAGTTTTATTTGATGTAAAACTCTCTATTATTATTCACTCAACCCCTCATCATTCATTCGCAGCCCCTTTTAATGCCAATAACAATAGTAGACCAGGGTGACAATCCGAAACTCACGATGCCGGACAAAAACTTAAACAAATCGAAAATAAATAACGTGGAGTTTATATTTGTTTTTCCCGAATATGTCCAGTATTTCATTTTGACAAAAAAAAAACGCGTGACTCACAGTACATACAAAGATAGTGAGTGCGTGAACCCGAACACTTAGGCCCGGTTTCCACCAAAGCGGACACGAACAGAGCGGAGAGGAGATGTGCCAAATTCGACCAATCATAGGAAGGGTAAAAGACTAGATATAAATTTTAGCTAATGTGATTGGCCGATTATCGCACATCTCCTCTCGTCTCCGCTCCTCTCTGCTTTGGTCGAAACCAGGCCTTATTAGGATTCACGAGTGAGCGCAGCGAGAGGCGTTCGTTCATCGGCAGTTTTGTAGCATCCGATTTATCTGAATACGGTTTATCGAAAGAGATGAATATTAACTAATAATTATTTTAGTATATTTTTAGCTTTGGTAGTTTGTTCTAGGTCTCGGATAACTCACTTTCTTTAGATTTTACTTACAAATAAATTGATAAAGTCGTCTTACAAATTAGGAAAGTCTATTAAGTACCTATTACGAAAGAGAACGTATTATTCAAGAGTCAGTGAAACGAGTTCGAACATTGTTTGAAACTATATTGCAAGATTTGACGAATAGATACTAACAAACAAACTGATTAACTAACAGGGCAAGTTAAGTAAAAGCTTATAAAATTTGGGTCTAGACGATGTTGCAATGAAAGTAGGTATCACAAAGTATCATGATTGACCTGTGTGTGTCCCTTTAAAATTACCACGCTCAGGCGATCCCTGGTGCCCTACACTGGGAGGAATCTCGGGAAACCCGTACAGATGGCCACCCTACATGGCATTACCGCGCATGCGCTATTATTATTGATCCCAACGGGCGCGTCGCTTCGTTGGGCTGGGGCCATAGTCAGTAGCCGCTTGTACTTGCGAACGTGCTCACATGTCTTACGAAACGCGAATTTTAAAGTGCTCATCGCATCAGTATAATATCACAGGTAAGTGTTTATAAATTATGCGGTGTCCGAACCTAACTTCCCACCAACAGCTGGGGACTACAAGAGATTTGTGTTATTTCGTGCCATTGCGCGTTCTTTGGCAACTAAAGGGATTGTGCAATGCT
The DNA here is from genome assembly GCA_949774965.1 of Diarsia brunnea. Lineage (NCBI taxonomy): Eukaryota > Metazoa > Arthropoda > Insecta > Lepidoptera > Noctuidae > Diarsia > Diarsia brunnea. The sequence continues at coordinate 22,600,959 of OX458996.1, read as the reverse complement.
TTGTTGTACTACAGGCACGGCAACTAAGTACCTCATATCACATACCTACTTATTAATAAGATATTTATTTCTTTTCAGATTTTCCGACCACACGGTGCATGAACCAACAGGCAGGGAGGTTCCGTCCGAGCTCAAATACTGGTAAGTAAAACATTGTTTTATTACTCCTATTAGAACGGCTGACCTCCCATTTAGAAAGCCCGGAGTATGTGATCGAGCCTACTTAAGCAAACGCGCAGCGTGGCCAAGGGCTCTGCCCCTGGTTGGAGACCTTAGACTCAAGGCATCCACGGGGATTGGCCCGGTTAAGCAGAAGCCAGTCTCATAGACTGAACTGCGAGATGCCATTACGAAAAAAAAAAAAATGGCCAACATTCCTGCATGCGGCGCGCACACTTAATGTTAACTGGTTAATATATTAGTTTAGTTAACTTCGGAAAGTGATTTCATTTCAATTCGTAATTGGTATATAGCTGTAGTTTGTCAGAGTCATAACTTTTACGTGTGCGATGCCAAATAATCAGATTAACAAAATGGCGGTCGATTGCGGAGGGGTTCCGGGCATAATGGCGTCTCAATATTAAGCAATAAAAGTTAAAGACAAAAGTAATAGCTATACCAAGAGTTTTGTCTCATTTCATGCCATTGCGCGTTTTTGACTCTCACTCTCTCACTCAACGGATTGTGCAATGTGTTGTCGAGCTTTGTCATCTTCTTGCCCTTATCCCATGTTATTTGGGGTCACCGCATCACGTATTTTCTTCCATTCGCCCCTGTCAGTCGTCATGCTATCATTTATTCCTTTTTCCTTCATATCATTCCTCAAACACTTCATCCATCTTTTCTTTGGTCGTCCTCTCCCTCTCCATTCATCTACATTCACATTCATCACTATTTTAGCCACATGCGATTCGTCTCTTCTCATCGTGGAGACATGGGGGAAGCCTGCCAAGGCGTAGGACATTTCTGACTAACAAACAAAATATATTTACAATATTTTTTTTATCTTTTTCAGATGGAGTCTGTACATATAAAGAGATTTGGGCCCAGCACATTCCAGCTGGAATGGATATAGAACGTTACAATATCATCTCGAATGCCTGTAAGACCTTCTGGGCCCTGAAAGAACATATGAATGGAACCTTCCAGTATCACTGAAAAGAAAACTCGTTGACATGTGCGTGACGGTGCACAAAGTTGGTCACTTACTGAACAACAGAAGTCCAAACTCAAGATTTGCCAGCGAGCAATGGAGCGCAGCATAATAGGTGTTAGGCGAACAGATCGCGTTAGAAACACCACCCTGCGCTCCATAACTCAAATAGCTGATGTTGGAGAAAAAACAGCCAGGCTGAAGTGGGAGTGGGCAGGCCACGTAGCACGGATGCACCCGGAGAGATGGGCAAAGGTCGTCACACACTGGACGCCTGAGGCAGGACAGCGCCGTCGAGGTCGACCGCGGCGAAGGTGGCGTGACGATCTGATCATGTTTGCGGGGCTAACATGGCCAGAGATTGCACATGACAGAAAGGTATGGAAGGAGAAAGGGGAGGCCTTTGCTCAGCAGTGGGACACAACGTAGGCTAACAAAAAAAAAAAAAAAAAGTGTTAATGTTAGTAATAAATATGTTTTTGAAGTAAATAATGTGTTTTATACTACACTTGCTTGGTAAGTGTACCAATACTACCCCACTAAAAGGCTTGAAAGCTGTTCATTAAATCTTCTCAAAAATCGAGGCAGTTATATTGTATGGAATTTCATTACTGCCCTGAAAATCAGGGTAGTAATGCGTTCATTACTAACACGTTTTGTTTTTTTTTTTAAATCTTGATGACGTTGGCAATCAAACGATTTTGATTTTACCATAAAAATACTGGCCACTAGAACTTTTAAAGCAGGTAGCATACATTCCGATAAAGCCGGCAAACTTCAAACCTCTAGGCGATAGATCGAGAGATTTATAACACTCTCTCGCTTTAACACGCGCGTAAGTTGGAACTGCGAAACGGGGCGTTCTTGCCTTCTCTAAAGCCGCATCCCCAATAGAGCCGCGCGGCACGCGAGGCCGATCCGTGCGGCTCTAGTGGGGACGCGGCTTAACGTCCTTTAGCGCGAAAACTGTTTGACGCGCTAAAATTTAAAGAAAAAAAAAAGACTTATTGTTGGTTGACGTATTTTGTAGAAACAATTTTCTTGGTAAAGTTTAAAGTTTGGCGGTGTGAATCACAAGTTAAAATGAGTGATTCCAGTGACAATGATAGCAATTTATTAACAACAACTCCACCCGACATAATAGCAGATGCTAAATATATTGTTAGTAATCTCTTGCCTGAAAAATCCAAGATGAAATATATGAAGGAATACGAAATATTTATGCAGTGGAAAAGTGAAAAAAACGTTTCATTTTCAGAAAATGTTTTACTCTCATATTTTAAGGAAAATGCTGCTAAATACAAGCCCTCTAGCCTATGGGCCATTTATTCAATGTTAAAAAGCACTTTATTAGCAAAGAATAATGTAAACATAAAAGATTTCAATACATTAACTGCATTTCTGAAACGAAAGTCAAGCGGGTTCAGAAGTAAGAAGTCAAGAGTGGTTACTGCAACTAAAATCGATTATTTCTTACAAAACGCTCCAAATTATACTTATTTAGGATACAAAATGCTTTATTTGCTATTTTGTCTTCTACTTCTTTGTGCTTAAGTGTAGTATAAAGCAGTATATATCACTCGAGGGTAAATACAGTTTACTCCCCTTAGTGAATAAATAGCTATTAAACTACACTTGCTTAATAAGTGTACCAATACTACCCTACTAAAAGGCTTGAAAGCTGTTCATTAAACCTTCTCAAAAGTCTAGGCAGTTATATTGTATGGAATTTCATTACTGCCCTGAAAATCAGGGTAGTAATGCGTTCATTACTAACACGTTTTGTATTTTTTTTTAAATCTTGATGACGTTGGCAATCAAACGATTTAATTTTACCATAAAAAGTACTGGCCACTAGAACTTTTAAAGCAGGTAGCATACATTCCGATAAAGCCGGCAAAGTTCAAACCTCTATGCGATAGAGCGAGAGATTTATAACACTCTCTCGCTTTAACACGCGCGTAAGTTGGAACTGCGAAACGGGGCGTTCTTGCCTTCTCTAAAGCCGCATCCCCACTAGAGCCGCGCGGCACGCGAGGCCGATCCGTGCGGCTCTAGTGGGGACGCGGCTTAACGTCCTTTAGCGTGAAAACTGTTTGACGCGCTAAAATTTAAAGAAAAAAAAAAGACTTATTGTTGGTTGACGTATTTTGTAGAAACAATTTTCTTGGTAAAGTTTAAAGTTTGGCGGTGTGAATCACAAGTTAAAATGAGTGATTCCAGTGACAATGATAGCAATTTATTAACAATAACTCCACCCGACATAATAGCAGATGCTAAAGATATTGTTAGTAATGTCTTGCCTGAAAAATCCAAGATGACGAATGTATTTATGCAGTGGAAAAGTGAAAACTGCACCAGTCGATGTAAACCGTTCCGATCTATGTCTCGAAACTAGTATTAAACTACCCGGAAAAAACATAACATTAACATTTAACAATTGCAACAATGTCAATATAACTTTTTAATAAAATGCTTTATTTGCTATTTTGTCTTTAGTATATATCATTCGAGGGTAAGTACAGATTACTAAACTCGTATGGTTTACGGCCCTCCGCTTCGCGTCGGGTCTCAAATGCACACTCGATTAGTAATCTGTGCCTTACTCCCCTTGGTGAATAAATAGCTATTGTTTTTTTCGGTCAGTTTAGAATACTTACCTTACTTGTCTTCAATATGGTTTATATCTTATTTAGCATACTTAAATAAATTTATTTGTTATCATCTTTGTGGTTTTAATGGTGTTTGGGATGTGCCAATCATTACTGTAATCAATCAATAAATATTAAACTACAGTTCCACACCGTGTCTGTCTGTCTGTCTGTGGGTCCCAAACAGCAGTAAATGACAACGCGGCAGGTACAGATTGTAGATGGCGGGACGAACTCGACTCTTTTCGCAAGGATTAGCGATTAACAGTATTCGATAGAGATAAGTGAAAATAGGCACAAATTGCTAATAATAATAATAAACCGGAACCCAGCCCCATCGTGAGTGCTGCGACACCGGCCGCGGCAGTCGCGTCGAGTATTTCTCGCAGTCCCCGACACCACCACCTTCCGGCTTAGCATGACCACCGAAGAAACGGGTTTTGTCTACGGAAGAATCGATAAAATGGTGTGCGTTACCCCAGCAGGAAAGTTGCTCCTAGAGTGACATGAGTGGAACGAATAATTAGTGCCTAATCTGCTGTAAACAGACTGCTGCAACATAAAAAAATTGTGCGCTTTGTCGTTTTGTGAAAAAACGGAATAAGCGATTCCTGCCAGGGTAATGTTGTTCCAGCAGGAAAATTCTAAACGAATGATCGGAGAGAGAAACGTTGTACGAGGGCATGTACTCGTAGCTTATGCTCGTGTAAGAATGTGCGCCGAATATATAATTAGTGCGTCTTCAGGTCTTCGAGATATTGCATTTCCTGCTGGAGTAACGTTTCGAAGAATCGTGTATTTCGGAAACCATTGGATGTGCGCCTGTAGAACAAACATACACGAGTAGTTCTTAATTAGTGCCAATTTGTGACAGAATTAGATTTAGGGTAATATTTATAGTTTTCAAGTAATCGGGCGTTTATGAAAACCTGAAAAAATATCGTAGCGCCTAAATGAGATTACGTATAAGCTCGCTGAAAACTGTATTCGGTCCTTCTTGACGCTTATCATAACCATAAAAAGTTTCAAAAGTGCACAATATGCAAGCGTTATTGAATAATATTGCTAAAAGTCAAAACTACAGTGTAATAACTTTGACGCCAAAATAAAAGAAACCGGCTTAACCCAAGATTGTAGGTGTACACCAACAATAAGTGCCTTTTGTCAAAAACATTTAGTGAAAATTTTCAGCTTGGAATGTTTCGCATTCAGTAAATATTAACAAAAAACAAAACATGTAAACAACGACTGGCTATCCGACCAAATTCGAATGAATACTAAAAAGCGGCGGATTGGTACAATGGATGACCTTCTTAACTTTACTCACCAACCGGTTGAAACGTGTTGGGCCTGAGTACACTGAAGTAGAAAAGAAGTAATATAATAAACTTGTGTGATTAGATTATATTCTACAAGCTGTTTCCGTGACTTTGTACATAAATAAGTACATTGTAAAATTAGCTTTTGTGCTATTCCAACATAATTATAATCAAAGTATCTTAATTCCAAATTTCATTGAAAACATTCGGTATTTTGTGTGGACGGAGGACATAGGTCTGTACATCTAGACGTTGGCATTTGTAATATTAGTAGGAAAAGGTATAAAGACCAAACATTTGATTAGCGATTATTTTTATTAATAAAATATATGTACAGTACCCGGCGATAAATATTGCACATCGACCTTTGGAAAGAGACAATCGGCTAATTTCGGCTTCGTAGAGCGTTATCTCTGTCGCACTAGTGTGCGACGTTTGTGCCTATGTGATGTTTTGTCACTTGTCAATCGTTGTTCAAGTGCGATAGAGTGCGGTCGCGTCCATTTCAAAATATATATTAAGAGTTGTTAACACCCCCAAATTTAAATAATTTAAAGTTGTACTATGGCGTCTTTAGGAAAAGGAGGGAAACCTTTACGATGTCAGTCACGCGAAATTATCTAATAATAATAATAATCATTTATTGAGGACCAAACATTATTTACATATCATGCACCCACCAAACTGCGCAGCAGTTTGTCGGCGGGATTGGCGCTCGTCTTATTATTTTTGGTTAACAACTAATAGCACATAATAATTAGTAGAAGGTAATTTTTAAAAAAAACAATAAAAGTAAAAGTAGGCACATCGGTACGCAAAATTAAATATTGTCACAGCGCGAACCGTCGCAGCCGGCGCTTACGACACAGATTATACAAGCCAGTAGGCGCGCAGGGGCGACGACGGCGGCGGGCCGCGCCGCCACAATTATTTAGAATTACACAAAACACAGATAGGAGAACACAGATAGGAGTACGAAAAACTCCTGACGTCCAACAGTTACAATACCAAAACAAGCTAGTGGGTATTTCCACATCTTGCGTCAACTTCATCTAAGAAAACAGTTTTCAATTTATTTTTAAGCGTTTGTTTACTTATTCTATCATTATTTCTAAGCCAATCGAGATCATTGAAAAGTGTGGGGGTCAAATACTTGCTAGTTCTTCTGCCATAGTAATTTTTAGTTGGCGGTCGCACAAGTTTACGTTCTCTAACGCTTCTCGTATTGTACCTATTTTGCACATGTACCTTGAATTGGTCGTTATAGAACTGTTCTAGAACCAGCAGGTATTTGACCTTCTCATGGACAGGAAGCACCTTACAATAAAAAGCTGATCATAATTTTCCTTACAAGATAGTTTTGTTTGTGGGTTAACAAGGTATTTCATAAAACGAATTTGCAGCGATTTAATACTGTTTAGATAGGTTTTAAAAGTACGGCCCTACGTATTTAATCCATAGGATAGCAATGACTCGGCTAGGGCAAAATAAATAATACGCAGCGTTTTCCTGCTTAGGGGTGCCTTCAGGATATAGAACTTACTCAACACTGACCTTAGCCTTGTACACACTGTGTCAACCTGTGTTTTCCAATTCATATTGCGGTCCACCCATAGACCCAGGTATTTATATTTGCTTACATACTCCAGTTGTTCACAGACACAATTTACATTTCCAACGTGCATGCACTCATACGTGTGACCCACGATACCAATATCCACACTATCCACATTCTTCGCGACCAAGTTGTGCGGTGAGTGTAGATGCATCACTTTCGTTTTATTCAAGTTTAGTATGATACCATTATCGGCCTGTAACACAGCCCTGATTTCTTGTACATTCTTAGCGGAGTACATAAGGCACATGTCGTCCGCGTACATATACACCCGACATTTGTTTATAACATTACTGACACTATTGACATGCATGACATAGCCAACCGGACCATAGACTGAACCGGTTGGAACACCAAGCTGTACTGCCGCTTCTTTACCAGTAACACCAGCAATGCAGGTCTGTAAGGTTCTTCCACTTAGATAGCTCCGGAACCACCTGTTTGTGGGCCCCCTGATTCCGCATTCATCCATGGCCCGCAACAGCACCTCATGATCCAGGGTATCGAAAGCTTTTTTATAGTCAACGAAAAGAGCTAAGACCTGATGGCCCTGGTCGAGACTACTGTTCATATCCTCAGAAAACTGTGATAGTGCTGTTACGGTGCTACGACCCTGCCTAAAACCATGCTCTGCATCCGCTAATATATTATTTTTCTCTAAGAATTCGCTAACCTGTCCAACTACTATCCTTTCCACTATTTTATTAATAACCGATAAGATAGCAATCGGCCTATAGTTAGCGTAAACTGAATGTGATCCCTGCTTGTAAATGGGTCTAATTAACGCTTTTTTGAGCGGGCCAGGATATTCCCCCTTCGATAAACACAGGTTGACAAAGTGCGACAAGACTGGTGAGATTTTATTTTTAATTAATTTTAAGTCTATAACTCGAATGCAGTCGATGCCTGGCGCCTTATCACTGCTCAGCTGATCAATAACTTTACATACTGTGTCACAGGTTGCAGGCTTAAAGCGAAACGTTACATCACTTGCCCTACTATATTTACTTCGGTCTAATAATTTAGTACTACAATTATGTTTAATAGCAATAACTTCATTAGTAAATGTATCTGCAAATTGACTACATATATTATACATTGTGTCTTTATTACCAAAGTATCTTTTAACAATATCATCAATATTCGCTTTTTTCCTACCTGTCCAGCTATTTATTTTGTCCCATATTTTTTTTGGGTCTCGGTTACACTTCTTAATTTCTTCCTGCCGGAACTTATTTTTGGCTTTAAATAATAATTTGTTTACCTTATTTCTAAATCGTGTATATTCTAATCTTTTCGTGTTATTGTTTGGTGTTTCCCTCCAGTCCCTAAATAACCTATCCCTACGCATTAACATTTGATTTATATCTCTGCTTATTCACGGTTGTGTGACCCGTTTTTTAATCTTTGGCAATACAGTCTTACAACTTTTATAAATATCATTGAAAACATTTTGTAACTTAGAATACAGAGTTAACGGGCAATCAGTAAACAAAAGTTGAGACCAGTCGTAATCAGAGATCTGCTTAGCCACTAACTTATTACTAATCACATACCGAGTGTCCGAGTTCTCACTGCCCGTGCGCGGTTAAGTCACCCGTAACGGTACTGAGACTCCAACCACGTGATGATCCGACATGAAGCACTCAATAACAAACGAGTGGCAGTCTTGAATCTGCCTTGCTCGCAACCAGACATGATCGATACACGACACTTCTCTTACACCCGCGACGATAGCCTCTCGCGTCACCTCTGTAACTGGTATTACACACTGTAAGCCTAGTTCACACAGGCAGTCCTTGTATTTTGACACCAGTTGACTTTCACACTCTCCTAATAGATTTATGTTTACGTCACCTAACATGATAATTTCGTCGCTCGCTGGGATCTTCTTAATTATCTGCTCGATTTCGTCAACGACTAACAATCTATTCGTCTTTGGTGGTCTGTAGACTGCGATAATATTTAGAGTTGACTGGTCAACCGTCAGTTTACCGTAAAGTCCTTCCAGTGAACTCGTCAGGGTTTTGTGCGCATTGAAAATAAGACATTCCTTAGTATAGATAAGCACACCTCCTCCTCTAGTAGTCTCCCTTGTGTTTGCAAATAGATTGTACCCCTGTATGTGGTATAATGACAACTCATTTTCCTTAACATTAACTTCTGTCAGCACTAGAATTCCTATCTCTTCAGAGCAATTGTTTACGAGTAATTGGAGTTAGTTAAAGTTTTTTCTTATCGATCGAATATTTAAGTGTACTATATGTAAATATTTGTTGCTGCTGGATATACTCTCAACCCAGCTGCTCGCTGTTTTAAATCTTGTGAATTGACATTCCAATGTGACAATATTAACTAACTATGTACATTAAAAACTAATAAATAAACTAACAATAAACTATAAAAGGGCATCAAAAAACTGCTCCTCAACGCTGTCAGCCGGTAATGTGCCCAAAAGACTGGCGGCATTCCCACGTTGTATGGCAACACTTAGCCTCTGGCCAAGATAAAAGCCAGCCCTTGGGTCACGAGAAGCGTCAACTAAGCGTTTAGAAATTTCCTTAAACAGGCTATGAGCACTCGGACCCCACGGCCCCAGAGTTTCAACCCCAAACGGCTCGAAAATATAGTTTCCACAAAGGTTACTATATTTACGCCGCTTGAGGTTCTCTGCAGCCGCAGCGGCACCACCTGCGCAGCACGATGAACTTGGAAGATGTGATGGCGCAAGAGTATCGACACATGTTGCGTCCCACACTAAAGGCCTACCCATCTTCCAAGGAAATAAAGACATGCCGTCCGGTCTCTTGCCATCGTCGCGTGCCAAGCCATTGGGTTCTAAAACAGCTGGCACGCCGACGGCGACAAGAGCACGTCGGATGATGTCGTTTAAGTTCGCGTGCCGCGCAAAACGGCCAGCACTACGGCTGCATGACAGGCCGTGGTGACCGAGGCTGTTGACAGCTTCACCACATTGACAGCGATGAGGAGAACAGCAGGCGGCACCAAGACGCAAAGAAGCAGCGAGGCGGAAGGTCGTGTCGTCGAACAAAGTGCCTATGTTCGACGACGGCAGTGTGTGAAGCCAAAGACCCGACTCCCATTCACCCACAGCCAGCAGGCGCGCACGCTCAGCAGTAGTAGCAGACGTGTTCACTAAATTGTTTTGAACTACTCTGCAAAGCGGCTCATCCCACCGTCTCTGGGAAAACGGATGGTCGGGTGCTTCAGTGTTTGGGCAAGCGAGTTTCCAAGCCTCGATAGCCTCAGAGAAGCACGGCACATCCAAATCAATCAGTGTGGAAGCCAGGATATTCCTGATTAACTTCTCAGTGCCGTGGACCGAGGATATGAAAGCCGGTAAGCTTAAACTGGAAATTTTGCGGACGCCGAGTCCTCCCATACGTATGGGAAGAGTAGCTTGTGCCCAAGCTCGGTCATCCAATGCCACATTTAAAATAGATGTTATCTATATCTGATAATTTGATCCATTCTGTCCAAAAGGTGAGTGTGTCTCCATAAAGGGGAAGCACGAAGGAAATATGTTAATTTAGGTCCGAAACAGCAGTAACGAATTATGGTGATGGCCGAATGCATATTAATTTGGAGTAGTCTTTCCGAAACATCACTGAAATTTTGAATTTTTTCCTCAATGAAATCGGGAAAAGAACTTTCAAAGATTGGAGACCCAAGGAAACGAAGAGAGTTTTTTTCTGTAAATTTGATGCCAGGAGCTGCTGCGTTAAATTTTGAATAAGTTAGTTGTCTGTCAGTACTGTCTGTTACAAAAATTTCGCATTTAGAAATATTGAGGTCGAGGCCAATATGATGTAGTTCATTTTTTAAGAAATGTAGGTCTTGTAAAACAGAATCTACATCGCCTCCCAAGGTTCCGTCATCAAGATACCAAACGTTAAATTTTGAATTTAGCTGTCGAATAATTGGGTGGATAGCTAAACTAAAAATTACTGGCCCAAGGGGGTCACCTTGTTGACAGCCAACAGTAGATTCCAAAAGTTTGTCCCGATATAATAATTTAGATGGGTGTCTGTAACATTGCCAAAGAAAACTATAAATTTGAGGTAATTCCTTTTTAGCTTCTGTTAACAAGGTGTCCCTGTTCACTGAATTGAAGGCGTTCTTTATATCAACCTTCAGGATGACCTCACCTTTACCAGAATTTAGGTAGGTCGACAAAGCGTGTACGGCAGCCTCGCAGCCCCCCTTAGAGCCATAACCTAGCTGCAGGGGCTGGAATTTTTTCGAAACAGCCTCACCATAAAATTTACAGCAAATCTTGGCTGCCATACGACGGTAGGTGGTTCCCACGGCAATGGGACGAATACCGCCATCTCTTTTGCGCAGGGCACATAAATTGGCCCCGTACAAAATGTCGATGACGGACCCATTCACCTTGCCGGAGAGCATAAGATTAATCAGAGCCGTAAGCTCCTTCAAAAGCAACTCACCAGCTTCCCCGGCGCCAGAACAAATTAGGTCTTTTAGGTGTTGAGGACTTAGGCCGTCGAGGCCGCCGGCGGAGCCACTCCGGAAGGAGCAAACGGCTGTGACCACCTCTCGACCTGTAATGGTGAGGGAATGAAAGTCCGAATCAGGTGGGTCGGGAAAGGAAAGGCCACCGGCAGGGGCAGGGTGTTTGGTCTCCAGAGCCGCAAGTGTTTCTGGAGAGCACGGTGCCACCACATCGCTGCTGAAGAGAATCCTGGCTGCTCCGCTTATGTCACCTTCCCCTAACTTAGTTTCCACTAGGTGGGAGATACCTCTTAAGGGTGTAATTCTCTGTATCGGAAATTTTGGATCTAAATCTTGAGCCGAAACGTTACAATTTTCTTTAATTTGTGCTGTTAAAGTTTTTTTGGTAGCCAAAATTGACAATTGCATCGAAACGATCAACTGTTACTAGCAGATGTTAGCTAAGCTCGCAGTAATAACTTCGCACTATGTGTGCGTGACGCGTGTACGTACCAACATCAACATCTAGCTAGTCGCCGTATCTGTGCCGTTGCCTTCTATGAATCGTGCAATATCACGTTCATTCCTAATAGACATTATTTTCTTTTGCTCGTCACTCTTCCTTATGAGTATCTTTCCATCCTGAACCCAAATGTACTTAAAGGTTTTCTTAAGCTGGTGTTTAGTAGCCCATAGAAGGTTTCTCTTATATCTAGTGAGATTCTCATTAATGTAGACACGGTTGTCATTATATTTGTGCCATAAATTTCGCCATTTGTCAAGCGTTTTTTGCGACTTCCAATCCACTTATCACGAGCTTCTTTTGTTCTCAGCGTTACCACTATTGGCAGTGGTTTCTCGGCGTCTGGTTTTTCGCGGCCTACCCTCTCTGCGTACTCAATGTGACTAAAATCCATCTGAAGCTTGCTAGCAACCTGGACTATTAATTTTGCGACATCTTCGTTTTCTTTCTTCTCCAATCCAGCCAATTCCACCGTGTTCTCCAGGTGTTTTTCCTCCAGCTCATTCACACGTTCTTCCAGTGATTTATTGCACTTTTCCAAGTGTGCGTTCATATTTTCTAGGGATTTTATTTTTGTTTCGGCTGATTTCTGGTACTCCATCAGATGATCATACTTTTCCGATACGAAATCAACCAGATCGGCCAGCTCACTCAGTTTCTTCTCCATTTTGTACACCACATCCATTTTCCTGTTCATGGCAGCCAAGGTCACGGCAATATCAGGTTCCTCGACACAAGGCGAACTAGGAACCGACTCGGGCAGGGAAACACAATCCTCACATTTTTCATTTTTGAAGGTAGCTTTCGTGACGCACTTTTTATGGAAGACTGCTTCACATGAGCCTTTGCATTTAATAGTCTCATCTTTCGCGATCGACACAACCTTATTACATTTCTTACACTTCACCATTATTATGCGATATTAGCAAAACACCGTCTTTTAGATATTTATGCAGAATTACGTATTTGACTTAGGTGTATCTACGACACAGCCGTACGCCAAGCGCGCGCGCAAGCAATTAACTATCTACAATGTTTATAAATATTTTGTAACCAAAGCTGACAGATTTAAAAAAAATGAGGATGAAAATATAAGTTGTTATTTTAAGAAGGTTCAAGAGCGAGTCGCAAATGCCACGGGAATTTCAAGAAGAACTTTGAACAATGTATTCAACGAAGTCAATACTGAAACACATACTACTGAAAATAAGTTCAGCACTCCAAAAAAAGGGAGACCAAAAAAGCAATTTCGGTTGGATGTGGACGATTTAGATTATGATGTTGTTCGAAGAATTGGGTATGATTTTCACTTCCGATTTAATGAACTGCCAACAATAAAATCATTAAAAGCTAAATTATCTGAAGTTATTAATTACAATGGGTCTGAAAAGACGTTTAGAAAAATACTTCACGAGATGGGATTTCGGTTCTCTAAAATGGAAGATAATCGAAAAGTTCTAATGGAAAAGCAAGATGTAAGTCTCAAATGAATGGAATACCAAAAAATATCGTCTACATAAATGCGTCTTACATACATACACCAGATTTCAAATTAACATTTTACACCAGATTGGAAATCTTGGAGTGATGATAAGAAAAAAGGAGTAAAAAAGCCAATTTCAAAAGGTCAACGTTTGATAATAGTTCATGCGGGAAATGAAAAAGGCTTTGTACCCGGTGCCTTTTTAACGTATAAATCCACGGACACTACAGGTGACTATCACAATGAAATGAATAACGATAACTACGAGAAATGGCTGGATAATCAATTAATCCCAAATATACCCAGTGATTCTGTTCTAGTTATCGACAACGCACCCTATCACAATAAATATATTGAAAGACCCCCCAACTCAAACACCATTAAACAGGAAATGATCAACTGGTTAAACAGACACGAAATTCCAGTTGATCCAAAATTAACAAAAACCCAGATTTACGCTATTATATGTCAGCAAAAGGAGAGGTATACAGAGTTTTCCGTGGACAAAGTACTTGCCGAACATGGGCACACTGTGTTGCGATTGCCACCATATCATCCAGATTTTAATCCAATTGAAAATATATGGTCTCAACTGAAAGGCTATGTAGCCTCTAGAAATGTGCTACAGTAAAAACATTATTGATTGAAAAAGTAAACATGATCGGGGCTGAAATTGCCAAACGTCTTACGTCACACATTTATATGGCGTCGGGCGCGGACATGGCGCGGGCCAAAGAAAACTGTTTTAAATAATGTTATAAGTTGATTTACTGACATATTTTTGACTTACTGGTGATATGAAATGTTAGATTTTTTTATTGTGCTTTGTGTCGTAGTCGTAGTTCGCGCAAACCTAACTTGGCATATTTTCTTTTAAAATTTACGACCGCACCCGAAGAGAACTGATCGTGGACTAGTTCACTTCGGTTTAGGAAATACCGTTTTAGGACCAAGTTCGAAGCGTCATTGTAACATGCGGTCCGCTCAGTCCTTACGCAGTAATATATAAGCCAATGTATAGACTAGTGATAAATACAGCCGTATTTATCACTATCAATATCAATGTCAATGTCAGCCGACAGTGACAGTGATATTGACCTCTTTGAGAGCACTGATAGTGAATTAATGTTAGTTGGACTGTGTTTTTGTGCTACACGATTGTTAAATGTATTGTTCTTAAATTAGATTTGAATATACATTGTCAAGAAAATGTATTTTTTGTGCATAGGGTGAATCCTTTAATGTAGCCCGCGAAACTCGATATTTTTTTTTACGTTTTTTGCAATTTGCCGATCAGTGTCAGATTGTATGTAAAATAAAATAAAATTAGCGACCGTAACAAATGTGAATTTACTGATTAAAATCAATGCCTTTTTCATTAAATAGTCACTCAAGTTAGTTTTATATATCATGAACTGAGAGGATTGTATTGGTGATTTAAATAATTATTACAAATCAATATTATTCAATATTTACAGAATAATAATAATTTCCACATCAAAAAGATCTTTCAATTATTTAAAGCTCCCAAAAATAAGCCCATTTAAAACATTTGAACGCGACTGTACGAACAACGCTTAGATGTAATACGTCCAACAGAGAAGGTCATCCATTTGTATGTATCCGCCGCTTTTTTTATTCATTCGAATTTGGTCGGATAGCCAGTCGTTGTTTACATGTTTTGTTTTTTGTTAATATTTACTGAATGCGAAACATTCCAATCTGAAAATTTTCACTAAATGTTTTTGACAAAAGGCACTTATTGTTGGTGTACACCTACACATCTTGGGTTAAGCCGGTTTCTTTTATTTTGGCGTCAAAGTTATTACACTGTAGTTTTGACTTTTAACAATATTATTCAATAACGCTTGGATGTGCACTTTTGAAACTTTTTATGGTTATTATAAGCGTCAAGAAGGACCGAATACAGTTTTCAGCGAGCTTATACGTAATCTCATTTAGGCGCTACGATACTTTTTCGGGTTTTCATAAACGCCCGATTACTTGAAAACTTTAAGTATAACCCTACATCTAATTCTGTCACAAATTGGCACTAATTAAGAGCTACTCGTGTGTGTTTGTTCTACAGGCGCACATCCAATGGTTTCCGAGATACACGATTCTTCGAAACGTTACCCCAGCAGGAAATGCAATATCTCGAAGACCTGAAGACGCACTAATTATATATTCGGCGCACATTCATAGACGAGCATAAGCTACATGCCCACGTACAACGTTTCTCTCTCCGATCATTCGTTTAGAATTTTCCTGCTGGAACAACGTTACCCTGGCAGGAATCGTTTTTTCACAAAACGCGCACATTGCGTACATTGCGCACATTTACAGCAGATTAAGCACTAATTATTCGCTCCACTCATGTCACTCTAGGAGCAACTTTCCTGCTGCGGTTACCGCTCACCTCGGGGCCTCTCGGGGTTTTGGATTTGGAGTCGTGACCTTTCAAGCTTTATAATTATGTTCAATGTGCCTCTCTTACCATGCGGTGATCGTGTCACTGACTCTGGCAGAGCCACCATCAGGGATTTTCATTTTAAAAACACAAAAAAATTGTCGCTAATTAGTCGAAATTTGTCGCCAAATATCAGAATTTGTCGGTCACTGGTTCAAAAGATATAAGGGTTTATAGGTGGCCGATCTGGAGAGAGTCTCCCCAGCAGGGCCACATTTATATCTCAAAAACTAGGGCACCTAGCAAATATCTCTTTTCTCCCATAATTTGTCGCCAATTAGTCGGAATCAGTCGCCAAATATCAGAGTTTGTCGGTCACTGGTTCAAAAGATACAAGAGTTTATAGGTGGCCGATCTGGAGAGAGTCTCCCCAGCAGGGCCACATTTATATCTCAAAAACTAGGACACCTAGCGAAGATGTGTTTTCTCCCATATTTTGTCGCCAATTAGTCGCAATTTGTCGCAAAGTTACAGATTTAGTCGGTGTGTAATTAAAAAGATATTAAAGAATTCAATTTCCCCATACAGTGGTACAAGCGAGTACAAAATACTTTATGTAGTTTCTAGACAGTATCTATGACGTCTTATGGAGGAATGTTTGTTTCGAATTAAATAAATGTAAACTTATTCTATAATTTCAACCCACCATAGGAAAGCTGTATTCATTACCTATAAACAAATCTACAATACATATAATTATGTAATTATTTATCTAACACAATGTGCACTTACCACTTAGTCGCTGGCAGATAGATCGCTGCGCTCCGTTTCATTTACGGTAAGTAAGAAAGAGATAGATGCGCGTGTACAGATGAGCTGCTTCGAACGAGTTGCCCGTCACGTAAGTTGAAGTCAGCCAGTTTAATTAAAGTGGAACTTATTATGAATAGTTACGAACTCGAGTGTTGTTATCTCTAGGTATTCCGAAAATACAAAAACGGAGAAACGAGCGAGATATAACGAGGGTGTCACCTGCTGTACGTCACGGGTGCGGCGCGTCGGCGTTCGCGCCCGCCGCTCAAAGTAGCTACTTAAAAAAAAATAGGTAAACAAACAAACTTGCTCTAAAGGATTTTTTCTTTAGTCATCCACCGGAAGTACAGCGAGAAGGTTTGTTTGTGTGAAAAATTAAAAGAACAATTACGAATACGGGTGTTTAAGTGCATTGAACAAGTTAGTGGACAATTTGAGAGTGTTTTGAAAAGAGGACACCGTATGAGTGCAGATTAATATGTAAGTTACCTTGATTTTTCACGTCACTAGCGTGTTTGTGTGTGCGTCCTTAGATACCAATACCGTGTCGTCGAGTAGATAGGAAGGTATCGATCGGCATAGGTATTGGTTTCAAGCAGAGTCGTCCAATGAAGAAACACCCATTGAAATTTTTATTGAGAGATATAATCCATATATAGGTACCTAACTAGCTGACCCGCGCAACTTCGTCTGCGTCACAGAGATATAGAGCCAAAGAAATAATTTTCCCCGTTTTTGCAACATTTTTCATTGAGGCTCCGCTCCTATTGGTCATAACGTCATAATATTATCGGTCATAATGTTATTAGCCTAGACTAAAAGTGAAAAAAATTTCAAAATCGGATCAGTTTTACCGGAGATTACCCCTAACATCCAAAGTCACAAACTGTATCTGTTAATAATATTGAATAAGTACCTACTTATAAATGTTACAAATACCTATTTGTAACATTTTCTGAAAGTACAATAATTTTAAGGTAATAAATCATTTTATATTTCGACAACAGAAGTTTTATTATTCTAACCTCAATTAAGATAAAATAAAAACTCAACCCGTCCATACCCACAACACAACACTCGCAATCACCTCAAAATACACACCAACACAACACACATCAAACGAACTTTATGGAAATTCATATTTATATAATAAAATTTGATTACAATTGACAATACTTTTTCAACGTTTAAGTATTTTAAACATTTTACTAAAGGTACGACATTTATTTATTATTCTAAAGTTAATTAGAGCTTAACATTGTAAAGTGGTAAAACAGTTGCATGCGACTGTACATCTTTCACCAAATAGACCAAGAGCAAGGTTTAATGTTTTCAAAGAAGTTTAAGCCACTCTAACCTAGTAATTTAAAACATAAAAACATGAATTAAATTGAGAATTTATCTCTCTCGGACATTTCTAAAGACTTTAGACCGATAAAACTAGAAGTATATTACACATATTAATAGAAATATTTTTTTCTTGGTATTTTTCGTGAACTCTTCGACCTAGCTCTTGGACTATACCTTACTAATTGAACTCATTATATCTCCTAAACTAAGATCCGATTAAATCTGTGACTTGGCGACAAATTGCGACTAATTGGCGACAAAATATGGGAGAAAACACATCTTCGCTAGGTGTCCTAGTTTTTGAGATATAAATGTGGCCCTGCTGGGGAGACTCTCTCCAGATCGGCCACCTATAAACCCTTGTATCTTTTGAACCAGTGACCGAAAAACTCTGATATTTGGCGACTGATTCCGACTAATTGGCGACAAATTATGGGAGAAAAGAGATATTTGCTAGGTGCCCTAGTTTTTGAGATATAAATGTGGCCCTGCTGGGGAGACTCTCTCCAGATCGGCCACCTATAAACCCTTATATCTTTTGAACCAGTGACCGACAAATTCTGATATTTGGCGACAAATTTCGACTAATTAGCGACAATTTTTTTGTGTTTTCAAAATGAAAATCCCTGATGGTGGCTCTGCCAGAGTCAGTGACACGCGGTGATCGCTTCCGGTTTTCACCGAATTGATCACAGAGACATCATTGAACATCGTTTTGTAGGTCGACTCAAATACTTCTGATTAGTTAGTAATAATCAATTAAAGAAGTATTTGGGTGTGAGTTGAATTATGCAATATTCATAGGTGCATTTTTCACTAGAAAATCATCATTTCTTCCATCAATCTTTTCTTTGGTTTTCTCCATTCATCAGCATTGAATCTATTCATCACTTTCAAAGTCCGCACTACTAACCGTTGAGGAGTTCTCTCATGAGGAGCCGATCCTAAATAATGTCGACTCCGTGTTGAATGGGTTGTACTTGGAATAAAAGATACTCAACTGCAACTGCCCGCCAAGTAAGCGTCTATTTCCCACTGTTCACTCTAGGCAAGTCCCCGGATCGATCCATGAAGCCCCTTGGGTATCACAAGGCGTTGTGTCAGTCATTTCTAATTTAGAACATACTGATCAAGTTATACATATGTATAATATGCGTGTCATACATAGAAGTCTAGATGAAGTGTTCTTAGGGTACTCGTACCATAATACCAGATGTCTGTTTATCTGATGTGTTTGGTAGCTACCGCATGTCACGACCAAAACCCTGCTGGCAGTATAAGTTCAGTAAAAGCATGAATTTAGAATAGGTTGGTTAATCTCGTTAAAAGAAGGTAGACGTAATTTATGATCTTTATTATTATATACGACTAGATTAAGTACACCAAATTTTAAATAATATTAAAACAATTATTTTGATTTGTACGAGCAAAATAGGAAAAAAATATTCCAAATAATGGTTACACATCTTTGGTTTATAAATACAACTCAATCTTAACAACTACCGAGATAATAATATTAGAAATACACACTAAATGCGTCACTTAATATAAAAGACATAAAACTAAAAAAAAGAACTTAACAAAATGCTTTTGAGTACATTATTATAGCTAGTATTTTAACTGCTTGAAATATTTAAAGATTATTGGTAAAAGGATGAATTTTTTAAGCGAACGTGGAATTGTTTCAAAGTCGGGTCCCGAGACTTATTATTTTCCGCTATTCCAGTTTCGGATTAAGCCGTTCACGCCCCCTTGAAAAAATCAGCCCGTGTGCTAAGTTGAATATTATGTAATAGTAATATAAACCACTCTGAATATATGGTGGCAAAAAGTGTACTAACACACTACATCACAGATATCCTACTTGAAACTGTTTAATACTATTAATTTGAATATAGGCTGAATTAATTATATAATTGGACATCAAATTTCAATTTGTGGAACAAACAGAAAACCGGTCAAGTGAGTTTATCTAGTATAAAAAAGTCCCATATCTCAGAAACTTTTGGAGTTACCAACTATTATTTATTGAGTTGTTTATACGTTCTACCAATGTTTTTTCAGAATTTACCTGCGCTCTTACTTTAGAAATCAAGAGGGGTGAGGAGTAGAATTTTTACGGCAATAGAATAGAAGTAGAAGCAGATAATATTTAATTTAATTTATAGTGTATTATTATCGTAAATATCGTAATGCATAAACTCTATTAACTACAAGCAAGATTACTTTATGCTATATGCAGACCCGAAATTGTGATTTTTAATAAAACTAACAAAATTGTAAAACAGCCAACAATGGATGGCCACTATCCAGCGGGCTCTATTGCTGCAGATTGCAAATTATTCATCATAGAGAAGAAAATTACGATTACAAGCCTTCGGTGGGATTTTTGCAATATTTACTTGCACTTACAAACAATAAAAGTTAATATGAGCATTGCAATAATACTGTTTTCTTTCGATTTTAACGACATGTTGAAAGGCGTAATTATAAGGTTCAAATTACCATGTTGTATTATTCACTTTTTTTTAAAGTAACGATAAATGTTGTTACAAAATCTTTTTTCCAAATAGTAATGATTAGAAAACAGGCATTAACCTAGCACAGGATCGAACTTTGTTATACCTACTTAATTTCTTAGATTTTTACACAATTTTGATTTTTTGTTTTTTTTATTCAAAAATATAAAATATACAAGGTGTAAAACCGACCCTTCACGAAGTCGTAAACCAAGCATTCTGTATATCAAATTAAGCAATGGTTTTTCGTCTACAAAAAGTCGTCCTACCGGACTCAATGTAACATTAAGTACATTGTGCTGACAGATGTATTGAAAAAAGTATACCATTAAAAACTGTATTTAAAAGAAAAGTCTTGTGAAAAATTTGGAACTTTGACCCCCAATATCTCCAGAACTAGAAAGTTACCAAGTATGTTCTAGAACAAAAAGAAAATCACAGTTACAAGGAGAACAAGGTCTTTTCGGCTTCGTTCAGGGTATTTTACACTCATTATATTTTACGCTAAAACGCGTTTTGCTTATAACGGACTGGTGTCACCAGCCTGTTGTGCAATAAAAGGGTTCCGTTTTGCCATTTGGCAAACGGTACCATAAAAAGCCAGGCTACGCCTTTGGCTAGTGTAAATCACATTAAAAATAAACTTTGGTACTTATCTTAATATAAGTTCTAGATTAGGGCTTACAGATTAGGATTAAACTAAGATTACAAAAATAGTGCCCTGCGGGGTCGTAGAGAGTATACAATCACTTTAAAAACCAACGTAAATGAAATTTGCAATAATTTTGGAAATTTCGGATAGATTAATAGCTAGACATTGCATATTAAGTGCGGTCTGACATCAATATTGATATAATAACTACACATTGATCTACATTCAGTTAATAATTAAACTGCCACCATACATACATGCATGGTGGAAACTACTGTATAACTAAGATTGTAAACAATTATGGTTTGATTATATGTAGAAGATTTTCATAAAGCTAAATTGTGATACTTTTCTACTCAATACTGATTCGTTTAAAATAATTCTCAGCAGATGTTGTCATCAAGAATATTCTTCCAAAGCATTCTTTTCTGTGGAAAACTGATTTTCCCCCTTATAAGCCTTACCCCAAATATCACAGTTTTCACTCAATAAATTCTATCTTTTGCACATAATCAGGTACAGATATAGTGACTTTCAAAAGTCTGCTTACTAGTTGTGTGCAATTAGCCAAAAATACTCGAAAGGTAGAACTAACTTGATAGTGGTCGGATTTTGAAATTATTTTGTGGCAAAATATTGTGTGTGCGTACATCCAATGAACGTTAATTTGGACTGTTTTTTTTGTTAATTGTTATTGATGAATTGATAGTTATTTCAATTAGAAAATATCTTCATTTCTTTCCAAAATCCCTAATATTAACACTTCTTTTTGTAATTACGTTACATATGATTTTTTAATCCCTTTACTCATAAATGTAATTTCCTTGAGCATTTTTATTCCCAGTTTTACAGGGTGGTGCCGACCATACGGCAATAAATGAAAGCACTGGTAGTTCTAGTTCATAGGAACATTAATAAACTATCAAATAAATCTTAACACCAAAATAAAAAAATTGAAAAAAAATCTATAAAACTAAGTAGCATAAAACTGTAAACGAAATACATTACAATTTACTAACAAATTTTGGTTTAATAACCTTTGGAATAATTTGCATAGATTAACGTGTGGAAATAAAATGTAATAAACGAATTTGGCAAATACATTTAGGTAGATTGTTGTCGTATCGTCGGCACCACGACGGTGTTAGGATTTATTTGATAGTTTAAAAATGTTCCTATTAACTAGAACTACCGGTGGTTTCATTTATTGTCGTATTGTCGGCACCACCCTGTATGAGTGCTTTAATATTAATTTATTACGTCAAAATAATAATAAGCGTAAAAAAAATGTCGCGTGTAGCGAATTATTTTTTTCTTCTCCACGTTTCTTGAAACTCAACAAAAATATCCATGAAAATCCGACCTAATAACTTCGTTCCACCCTTTTGTCTAATTGCACTCAAGTATGATGATGATTCATTTAAAGAGCAAGAGCACAAGCGCCCTCCTCGACTTCAACCTCCGCGCCAAGGTTTTCATTGTTGGGTGGTGCTGTCGTAAGGTGGAGCCCATGGACGTGACCGTTTGTGCTCTCGATGTCTCCATCAAAGAAGAACTGTAAAAAAATATTTATTTTAAAGTTTATGTTTGACAAGTCGTGGTTTTCAAATTACATACCAGGTAACAAACAAAATAACTGCAGTAAAAGATACATACATCTTTGATGTGAAAAAAGGCCATTCCAGTCAACAAGGAGTCGGAACCAGCTTGGTGTTGTGTTCCAACTCGAGGCAGACCTAGCATTTCTGCGACATCTTGAAGTCCTCCATGTAGCTCTTTGCAGAGTTTCATCACATACTGGAAATACATAGTCACAAAACAAATAAGTAAAGATTCATGACCCATGACTATATAGCATACCATAGCACTGGTCCTGATCAGTATTACCACACCTCATTTTTATTAGTTGATCCTGTTTCGAGGCAATTCCATTATGATGATTCCATTTGCAGAATAGTTTCTTATGATGAATGGAGAACAGCTCGAGTTGAGGTGATACAGATCCCATGCAGTGTTTATATGTACAGTCACAACCACTTATATTTACACACATAGCAACTTCAAAACTTCCCCTACTGTATTGACAGTGATTGTATGCTGTTACAAACACAGTATTCTATAATCTGTACTAAAGGTCTTATCTAGAGTTGCAATCGTTATTAGTTGGTTAAATCAAATTAACACTACTATACTCGCCTGTGCTCGTGACTGTACATATGTTTTGATATTATAATTATTGATACTTACTTTCACATCATAAATATTTGGAAAATAAATTTTAAGATAATAAAAGAAATCTGATTCTTCCAAAGGTAAATCTACGTCAGTTAACATCCTGAGCAGATAACCAAAATCATAACTGCCGTGGAAACCGAGATACTTCACATCATCCATCAGCACTAAACCTGAAACGACAAAATATTAACATTAATTCTATAATTAAGTAGAAGTAATTTAAATGTTTCACTACCATTAAGTCATACCTAAATGAATACTTTCAATGTCACAATTTCAACTTTAGGTTTTCGGGTCTAAATAAAACGGCTTCAGTAGCGGTTATAATTAGGCATTCATTTAGATGTGCTTGATGTTAAAGTTAGTGGAAATACACAGTAGTATTTTCGTGGAGGATGGAATTTTACATTACCAGAAGTCATCAGAACTTCAGCAAACTCAACTGATGGAATACCATCCGTAGCATGTTTGTTAAATTCCAAACCAGACTGTTGCAGCATGTAGATGGAGTCTTCAGCATATAGGTCGGTTCTGAAACATAAATAAAAACCGATTGTTGTATTTTCATTGGATGTAGACTCTTAACAGATGAGGAGCTCGTGGCTTAATAAGAACTGCCACTCGGGTCGATCTTTAGGTAAAGCTGTGCTTGCCTAGGTCGGTCTGTGGATGGGTGACAGCCCGACATACCGAGTTTCCTCCGTGCCTCGGAAAGCACGTTAAGCTGTTGGTCCCGGCTGCATATATTAGAGCTTTGGCAGTCGTTACAGGTAGTCAGTGACCTGAAATTCTGACATCCAGTCTCACCAAAGAGTATTGTATTCCCTAGTATTAACTGGGTTGTGGAGGTCAGATAGGCAGTCGCTCCATGTAAAATACTGGTACTCAGCTGCATCCGGTTAGACTGGAAGCCGACCCCAACATGGTTGTGAAAAGGCTAGGCAGATGATGATGAGACTCTTAACAAATTACATTTTTATTATTATAATCGTACTTACTTTAGGTCAAACTTAAAGTTGAATTGCCAGGTGCAAATACCCTCTGGGAGATTACCCTCTTCATCCATAAAGGTTAAACCCAATTGTATGAGCTTTAACATATTCACATTCATCCTGGAATGATAATAGATAGATTTAAGAATGCAACATTTATGTTCAAAACCAATAATTAAATCGAGAAGGTTCACATAAATAAAAATCATTTACTCAAATAAAAATACAGATGCTACCTACCAGATAATAAAACCAAATAGTGGTATATGTTCAGCAAGGCTATTGCGTATCTTTTTAAATGTCAGTGGCTATCATAGTGTCCATCGAATAACTGCCAAATGGTTATGGTTTGGTACAAAATGGAACTATATCACCACACTTTGGAGAGACGCAAAAGTAGTCTTCCTACCTAAACCAGGAAAAGAGGACTACACACACGCCAAATCTTTCAGGCCCATCAGTCTAACATCTTTTCTTCTAAAAACACTGGAAAGACTGGTAGATTGACACCTAAGCGATAGAGCTCTAAAAAGCAAAACACTGCATCCCCAACAACACGCATACAAGAAAGGCAGATCAACAGAGTCGGCATTACTCATGGTAATGCACAAAATAGAAACGGCTATAACCAATAAATCCTCAACACTTGCTGCCTTCATAGACATTGCAGGGGCTTTTGATAAAACCATACACAACAGCATTAACCACACCCTGCAGTTTAGTGTAAAACCGGTCATAAGAAACTGGATCACTAAATTGGTTAGCAAAAGGGTGGTTCAGATAGTGGGGAATACTACCACAAGAGCCAAGGTAGTAAGAGGATGCCCCAAGGAGGCGTTCTATCTCCACTTCTCTGTAACATAGTAGTGAACAGCCTCATAAAGAAGCTGAATGACAGAGGATATACTACTATTGGTTATGCAGACAACCATGCTATACTGATAAACGAGAATGCTGAAGATATGCTGTGCAAAGTGATGCGCTCTGCACTGCACGAACTTTCAGTAAATCCCAAGAAAACAGAACTTTATTCTTTTTACCAACAAAAGGAAGTTACCAGAATTATAACTACCAAAGCTTTTCAACACTAGACTCTTCTTATCAATACAAGTGTAATATCTGGGCATAATTCTTCATAACAAAGTGAACTGGGCGAGTCACTTAGGAAGCTAAAACAAAGAAAGCCTGTATAGCTATTAATCAGTGTAGAAGACTAGTTGGTAAGAGATGGGGTTTTAACCCAAAGATTACACTCTGGCTATACACGTCAGTCATCAGACCTTCTATTACCTATGGATCAGTTGTATGGTGACCCAGAACTCAGCTGACCATGGTGAAAACGAAACTCCAGGCTTAGCTAGTGTATCAGCTACTGGATGCATGAGAACAACTCCATCAGCAGCATTAGAGTATCTTTTGAATTTAAGACCTCTGGATCTGGTCATAAAGGAGGAATTTCAGCTCAGGCAACAACCTTAAGACTAAGATCAAACGGACTATGGAAAGCAAATACAGAAACAACACACTCAAAAGTTTTGCAGGGGATTCTGAAGGAAATACCACTCCTTGAGGCGCCCATGGATAAACTTCATGTCACCATGTGTTCGACAGAAGTTAGACATCCAACTCACTGCGAAAGCAGTAGATAGCTCTGGCATCAATGAAGTTAGGATATATATTATATACGGATGGCTCCAAGACCTCATATGGCACAGGAGCAGGCGTCTTCTCAAATGATCTCGTTCTCAACATTTCAATATCAAATACCCTAGATAAATTAAACACAATCTTCTAAGCCGAATGTATCAGAATCACCAGAGGGCCACAAGCAGTTGCAGCCAGAGACTTTAAAATAAAGGTCATCTCAGACAGTGCATTGGTGCTTCAAGCCCTAAAAAACATCACAATTACCTCTAACCTAACACTGGAATGCCACATGCACTCCAATACATTGCAACCATGAAAAGTGTAACCCTGCAATGGATAAAAGGACACAGCAACTCACTGGGTAACGACGCAGCAGATGAGCTGGCCAAGAGAGGCTCAAGCGATACAGTATTTGGACCAGAATCACTACTGCCCAGGCCCAAATAAAAACATGGCTGCGTTCAAGAACCACAGAAAAACACCTCACCAAATGGAGAAACAGTGAAGGATGCAGACAAACAAAAGATGCAGTTCCAGCGGCATCATTGAAGTTTACTCGCAATCTCATCACATATAAAAGAGACAAAATTCATAACATAGGTGTAACAGACAGCACACTGTGCAGAGGATGCATGGAGGTGGAAGAAACGTCAAGGCACGTACTCCTTGAGTGCAGGAGTGTGGCAGATCACCAGGCACAAACTCTACAATCCCCATTAACTCTCCCGGAAGCCTGCAGCAGTCTCGGAAGGCTGCTACAATTCTGGGACAACCTATGTTGGTTGGAGTAGGTATTCTCTAAACATCACGCACAATGGCCTAATCAAGAGGCGAAGTGCGGATAAAAGCCCAGTTAAACTAAACTAATAGTTATGTTATGCTACTTATTATGAATGGATAATATAGTACTTACCTCATTAGCTCATAATTAAATGAAGGATCATTTTTGTGTAAATGCTGTGGCCTTGCCACAATTCCAGGGAATTCTGTGTCCACGGATATATAGTTGTACTTCTTGACGAGCTTAAACAATAAGAATTTGTTTTACTTATTTTTGTAAAATAAAAGTTACTTATTAAACACATATTAACTAAAATTGTTTGATTTGTACTTCCATTTTTAGTATTGATCCGATGCACCTACCTGTCGAATAGTACGAAATTCCTCGTGTAAGTTATGAGACCAGACTTCTTTTATACAAGCAGATGTAAGCGGGATGCTACAATCTCTAGCGGGAAACATTTCGGTAGTTTCGGTCATGATTAAAGATAAACGATATGATTAGAAACAAATAAATTGATTTTACTGTATATACGCAGAACTACGCGCCAACGGCGTCGGCGCCAAACGCCCTCCCTGACGTATCGATCGAGCACAGCAAGGCTTGCTTGCTTGAGGCTTCTTTCAAAGGCTTCTTTCACGGCCACGGGCGCCACGGGCGGGCGGGTGTATAACTATTTGTTTAAGTGTGACCATTTCAAAATGTTTAATGTTGATGCGACAAGGTAGCCCGCGAAATTCGAAAATTCGAGCACAGCAGCACAGGCTTCCCACAGGCGCGCCACAGGCGGGCGAGTGTATAACTATTTACTATTTAATTTTGTTTGTGGGCTAGCAATGAAGTCATACGACATATGTACGACATCCTCATTATTTATGTAAATATTTATTATTCTGTTTGTCAAACAAATACTATGTGTATGTGTTAATTAGGAGAGTTGAATAAAAAGTTTATATGGAACGCCATTATAATATATTCTGTATTAATTTATTGCGCAAGTTTCTTAATTTACCCTAATAAAATAAAAGCACATAATATACGGTCATCGCCATTTTGATGGCAGTACTACTGACCAGGGCTAAAAAGCATGCAAAATGTGGTTTCGGACATTCAAGCTCCACTATAATAAGATCGAATAACTCGTCATTTCATTTTCTGATGATTTCATCCATAAATATTTTTTAATAAGCAGTGGTAGTGATGAATTTTGATATCTTGAATCGAAGTTTTGCGCCAATCGTGTTTGTATACATTTTTAATTTTCAAATTATATCACATAAAACCCGTGGGGTGTCCGCGCAAGAATAGCACCCACCCATTTCATCCCGAGGGTGTCGTAGAAGGTGACTAAGGGAAAATATGGAAGTCGGCAGTAGCGGCTTCCGTGTACTTAAAATTACACTGCGATCCCCAAGACTGGAACTGGACAAGGAATTATGGCAACTTCCCCCCTAGAATGACAGACAGAAGAATCTCACGGCCCTCAGTCCCCTACAGCTCCACTATACCTGACACTATCCCTGAGCAGGGGGGTGCTAAGAATTCCCAGCAAATGTCCCGATACCAAACCCAACGAACTTTGGCCCTGGCAACACACAACAATTGCACATTGCGGACCGACGAAAAGATTGTCGAGCTGGAGGAGGAATTGAGCAAGTTGCACTGGGACAAACTGGGTTGTGTGAAATAAGACGAGTACTGGGTCAGTACACGTTAATCCTGGTTTCCGGCAACATGCTCTTCTTCCGGGATGAGACCAAAAATCCCAGGGTGGTGTTGGGTTTCTCGTCCGTAAGTCCCTCGTTAACAACGTAGTAAAGGTCGATAGTGTGTCGAGCAGGGAAGCATACCTTATACTCAGAATCACCGATCGGTATTCGCTGAAGGTCGATGAGGTGGAGGCTATGTATGAGGATATATCGAAAGCCATGCATACCTCCAAATCATACTTTACAGTCGTGATGGGGGACTTCAATGCAAAGGTGCCCGGCACACGGAATGGCGATGAGTTGAGAGTGGGGAAATATGGATGTGGACAGCGAAACCAGAGGGGCCAGACTGCCAGAGGCTGGTTGACTTCATGGAAAAGGAGGGACTTTATTCGATGAACTCCTTTTTCCAGAAGCGCCCGATTAAAAAGTGGACCTGGTTAAGCCATGATGGTTCCATCAAAAATGAGATCGACTTCATCATGACGACCAAGAAGCAAATATTCAATGATGTCTCCGTGATCGGCAGGGTGAAAACCAGTAGCGATCACCGTATTATCAGAGGCACATTGAATATCAATGTTAAAATTGAGAGGTCACGTCTGGTGAAGACCACGCTCCGCCATAATTCTGCCCAGATCCTAAACCCCGAAAACTTACAACTCGAACTGCATTAATCGCTTCCAGTGCCTATCCGAATGTGAAACAGTGGACGAGATAAACAACGGGTTGGTGGAAACTGTTCATGCAGTGGGGTATAAGTTTTTCAATATCCCAGGTCGTAAAAAGCCTCAAAAGCTCTCAGCAAACACAATCCGGTTAATGGAAGACCGGTCTGAGATGAGACTGCAATATTCACTGGATATGTCGGAATACGGTAAAACTCAATAGTCGCATCTCAAAGTCCATGCAACACCACTTGCGGTACCTATAGTACTCAATGTATTAAGACCGCAATTGAGCGTAACCAGGGCTCCAAAGTGTTCGCAAAGAATGCGTTTATTGGACAATGCCAAATGACTAAACTGAATATCGAGAACGGCAGTTTCATCTCATCGAAACCGGAGATCCTGAAAGAGCTAGAGAGGTTTTATGAAAAGTTATACACCTCGACCCGACTTCAGCTCAAGACACCAGAGCGAAACTGACCCGACACTACATCTGATATATAGGAGAAAGTTGTACAAGGGTGGGGAGTGGGGACGCTTTTTCCCATTGTTCTTGGTATCATGTTTCGTAAGACGTCCGAAGTCCAGTAAGGTCTCAGGTGCATGCCCTCCTACTGTTGTATTCTGCCATAGTATTATTTATTATACTCTTTGATTGTATCATTATGAGCCGAACAATGACATAAGATTTCATCATGGCGGCTTGTATGCGGTTTTTGAAAGTAATTTACAGATATGACGTTGGGGAGCGCTAGTGGCGCAATTATAAGGCGGAAATTGGAACATCTAGCACCTGTTCATGGAAGGAAGCGTGTACTCTCAAAGTGGACTTCGGACGTCTTAAGAAACTTATTATAATTTTTATATTATATTTTGGGTTCAGATTGGTTAATTAGATTACAGCTATTCAGAACTGTTTTTTGGCCAGGCTTTGAGGTCCACATAACTATTCATAACCACTCGATTGGCCATCATATCCAATCGATCGATAATGCAATCGAAAAAGTCCTCTTAACGCTATCCACTAAACCGATAACGAATAATTTTGACATTTTCGTTCGATTGTGATTTGTTAAAAATACATCAATTCCAATGATTTGGAGTCTCTTATTACAGGCTTTTTGTTGCTTAAAAGTGGGCTCCAATCATCAACTTGTTGTCTTTTTTGTGGTTTATGAATAAACAATTTTTTTAATTTAATTTTTTTTTAATGATAGTAATTTACAGTCGGTAGTGAATGCGAATAAAAAGTAAAACAACTTTAAAGTAATTTAAGCAATGTATGCAGTAAGAATATTATTATATTGTACACAATCTCATCATCTGCCTAGCCTTTTCCTAGCTATGTTGGGGTCGGCTTTCAGTCTAAACGGATGCAGCCGAATATCAGTATTTTACATGGAGCGACTGCCTGTCCTGACCTCCACAACCCAGTTAATACTGGGTAATACGATACCCTTTGGTAAGACTGATTGTTAGACTTTAGGTCACTGACTACCTGTAACGACTGCCAAAGATCTATTTATGGCAGCCGGGCTCAACAGCTTAACGTACTTTCCAAGGCACGTATATTGTACACTATCTGTTACCTACCACTGCATAAAGATTCTGTCCGAAACTACTCAGTGAGAAAGCTCTCATTCACATAAAAATATCCACGTGGTAAAAAATCTGTACCTATATACACACTGTACATACAGAGTATATAAAGTTTAGAGAGATAGACCAAAGAGTAGTATTATTTAATGTATTTAAGCTCTGGCTGGAGGTTTTAAATTCATTTGAGGTCACCTCAGGACAGGGTCAGGAATAACTGGAACCTCGAGTTGAATTAGCGAAAAAAAAAAAGACCAAAGAGTAGAATGCTCACAATACCAAGACAGTCTGTCACTAACGCAATCATAGACAAATCTTTAAACAATTTCAATCTGTGATGTGATCTCTCTCTCCCGTTGAAAAATGTGGAATAAATTGAATAAATTTCTCAATAATGTTCCGTTAATTATTGTTATAAATGTAAATTAGTAAGTTCGTGAAATTTTCGTTCGAGTGATATCAGTCATCGGTTTATTGTCATCGAGGTAAAGTTGTTTATTCTACGTTGTTATTTATTAGAGTTCTAATTAACGTTTATTTTTTCTTGTAACTGTACAATATCTCGTGTTTTGATTTAATGACCAGATAGAAAGTGGTAATTTTATATATGATCTACTATCCGGTGAAGGTTTTTATGGTAATCGTAAAATGTGTAGGTGGTTTAGTTGTGTTTGGGCTGTAAAATGGCTGTTTCGAATTTTGAATCATTGCGGCAAATACTATGAGGAATTGAAAACCATAATTTAAATTGGGGCTACCGCAGTTTTCACTTTGTGGTATGCGACTATGTGCTATGTCAGAGATGCACCAATAATTTTCATCAAGCAACACATCAGGCTTTCCCCTTGCAGGAGCATAAATTACTCACACTGGCATACCGTGTGTGAAAGTACCATGTTAATTTTTTTTTTTTCTAATAAAATAGAATCGGGCTTTATTGCTATTGTAACAAAAATCCACTCTCACAACTTGAAGCAATGTTATCTTTGTATGAGGTACAGTTTATTTTTATGTTTCAATGATAGTATTAAAAATAAGCTTAAGTTGTGATTTAAATATTTTCTCCTTAGTGAAGTCTCAGCTAGCAAAAAACAAAAACACCCTTACTTAGGCTGAATATCCATATTGCCACTTGTTAAAGTAGTTTTTACAGGTATAGAGAAAGATGTCTAAAGAACACAGTCAAAAATGATTAATCATTATAATTTTCCTTCCCTTATTCCATTTATTTTGGTCTGTGCACCATGCAGCTTGTTTTCTTCTTACGTCTCATCGGACAGAATTAAATAATAATTTCAATTAGCAGAAAAGAATACTTTAATAGAAAGTACAGCACATTAAATGATAACGTTTATAATAAATAAATGGGTCACTCAAAATGATAACTTTAATATCATGCATATCCTGGTATTTTCTCCTATCAGTGATGTGTAAAAGGATGCATTCAGTATTGAAGTAATATATCCACTTTATCTAATGAAACAGCAATCCAATTGAAAGGGCTATCAATAATTTGGCATGCCACTTTTTTATTTTGTTTTCAAAACAGTGTCCATGCATTAAACCTGTATATTAATCAATATCTGGATACAAACTAACTTTGTATGAGAATTATACATCTATACTAATATTATAAAGAAGTAAAGTTTGTGTGTTTGTATATTTGTTAAATTGTAAGGGGTAATCTCGGGATCTGCTGAACCGATTTTAAAAATTCTTTCACCAATAGAAAGCCACATTATTGCTGAGTGTCATAGGTTATATAAAAAACCGAAAAATAAAAAGGCTTTTACGTGGTAGTCCGTTTTGCAAAGTGAATCGGAGAAAAAACGGTCGAATGAAAGCGTTTCTTACGAACGCTGCCTTAACTATGAAAGATATATTTTTGAGTTCTAGAGAAAAGATGTGGAGCTTGAAAATGCCTACAAAAAAGTCTACGACAGCATATGTCTAACTTTTATATTTAAGTTACAAAAAGTAGTTTTTTTTATTAGTATACGTAAAAATGGGCCACTCGGGAAACTTTTACAAGAAACATCTTTAATTATATGGGACGAATGTACCATGAGTCATAGAGCTCATGTTGAAGCAGTAAACCGAACGCTCAAAGTCCTCAGAAACTCTGATGCTGTAATGGGTGGCGTTACTTTTGTTTTCGCGGGCAATTTTCGGCAAACACTGCCTGTAGTAACAAAAGGAACACGCGCCGATGTCATCAGAGCATGCTTAAAATCATCTCACTTATGGAGTTCGGTTGCATCTCTCAATTTACGAACAAACATGAGAGCCCATTTGAGCGACAACGACGATGACGACTTTCCGCGTCAACTACTCAATCTTGGCGAAGGAAAAATTGTCTCTCCTAACACCAACAGCAATGACATTAAACTTGACGAGACATTAGGACACATATTGCACAGGTTGGAACATCATATTGACGCAATATATCCCGGTCTTGAAAATTTATTGGAGAGAGATTATCATTGGCTTTGTTTTAGGGCAATAGTGTCACCCAGAAACGATATAGTGAATTAAATAAATAAACTCATTTTAGAGAAAATTCCCGGTCAGGTCAAACACTATAAGTCTATTGATACGGTGTGTCATATTGAGGATACAGTGCACTATCCCCAAGAATTTTTAAATTCTTTGAACCCTTCTGGCTTACCTCCTCACGACCTTGTGTTAAAAGTTGGCATTCCTATCATGCTATTAAGAAACTTGAGCCCCCCCCAACATGTGTAATGGGACAAGGCTGCTTACAAAAGAGTTACGGGACAATATAATCGTGGCGACCATTCTCACAGGGCCAGCAGTGGGACAACTGGCTTACATTCCGCGGATACCCATGATTCCCACTGATTTACCCATACCGTTTAAAAGGCTACAGTTTCCAGTGAAGATATCTTTTGCCCTCACTATTAACAAGTCCCAAGGTCAAACATTCTCTCTGGTGGGCATTGACCTGAGAAAGCCGTATTTTTCCCATGGGCAGTTATATGTTGGCTTATCTCGGATTGAAACTCCTGATAGACAATATATTTTGCTACCAAATGATAACATTACATCCAATATAGTTTACAGAGAAGTTTTGAACAATTAAAATTACCATAACCCAACTAACTTTTCCCGCGACTTGGTCCTCATGGAATTCGTTTATCGCAAATCCCGCAGAAAATGTTTTTTCTTTCGGACAGAGTTACTTTCGAATTTTGTATTAGCATGCAAAATACAAACTATACCTACGTATAACCCTCCTTTTAACCGACTTCAAAAAAGGAGGAGGTTATGGCAGTTAGAAATTAAAACATAACACTCTGTACTAAAAAAGGATTATTAGCATTATGCCCAACGAAGTGGGCACGGGTCAGCTAGTTGATTAATACAACTTGAATATGTGGCTATGGCAATATAAAATGGCAGATCTTAGGCAGGCCACTCTTCATACAAATCTTCAAATCCTTTTAAAACTCATTACATATTTTGCCTTGTGTGTTAACATTTAATTATTTGTGGTGTGCCACTGTCTTTCCGCTGATGTCTCTCAGAGGATTCCCATAATCTTACAGCAATCTACATGTTGATGCACCCTGCACCCACCGTCTTAATTACAATGAAAAACAAAGTAGTCTCTATCTCTGCCTACCTCTTTCGTGTTATTGTTCTTAACAATAAATATGGTATAATATCCATAAATAAGACTACCTAAAGTAAATCCTTATCATTAACACTAATTCAAAACTATTAATCTTTCTAAAGCCTAGATAAGATTACTGACATCTTATTTGATTCATATAACACTTTGTAACATGAATATTGAACAATAAAAAACATATTTGCTTGATTAAATATATTTCGCTAATTTTTAATGCATTATAAAAACAGTCACAGTGTGGTTTTTATGAAGTGGAATCAGTTTTAGTTACTTTCATCAAAATCATTTAAAAGCAATTGTGTACAGGAAGTTCAGTAAAGTGGGTCTGTCCCTATTTTATCCAATTAAAGTATTGTTATCGGTATAACATTTAGCGAGTTGCATACTAATGAGCGGTACTTTCAACACATTGGAACAGGTCCGGGGAATGCATTAGAAATCATTTATGTGCTTATTATTTAAATTTCCTCGAGTGCATGGCTAAATAATGACAGCTGTTCAGGTTGACCTTCAAGGTAAAGTAGTGTCGGACAGTTGATGAATGATCATTCAATAAATACCATGTGTGTATTATTTATACTGTGCTTCAAAAGCAAGCTTAGGAATACAATTTAAACTGTTGGTCCTCTCAGATCTTTGACTGTTGGTACAGGTAGTTAATGACGTAAAATCAATCTTACCAAGGATTTTAGTATTTAGTTTAGTTTAACTGGGCTTTTATCTGCACTTAGCCTCTTGATTGGGCCATTGTGCGTGATGTTTAAATAGTACCTACTCCAACCAACATAGGTCGTCCCAGAATCGTAGCAGCCTTTCCAGACTGCTACAGGTTTCCAAGAGAGTTAATGGGGATCGTAGAGTTTGTGTCCAGTGATCTGCCACGCTCCTGCACTTTATAAGTATGTGCCGTGGCTTTTCTTCCGCCTCCATGCACCCTCTGCACAGTGGGCTATCTGTTACACCTATGTTAAATAGATGTTTGTTTATGGAACTGTGACCCATTAATATTCCAATTATTTTACGGATTTTGTCCCTATTAAGTTTGATGAGATTGCGGGTTGATTACATTGATGCCGCCGGAACTGCATCTATTGTTTGCCTACATCCTTCACTGTTTCTCTCCTCTAAGTGACTCGCCCAGGTTAACTTGTTATCAAGAATTATGCCCAGATATTTCACTTGCGTTGATAGGGAGAGTCTTGTGTTGAAAAGCTTTGGTAGTTGTAATTTTGGTAACTTACTTTTGTTGGTAAAAAGGATAAGTTCTGTTTTCTTGGGATTTACTGAAAGATCGTGTTCTTCGTACCAATCTTCTACTATCTGCAGTGCACCATTTTGCACAGCATATCTTCAGCATTCCCGTTTATTAGTATAGCAAGGTCGTCTGCATAACCAATAGTAGTGTCTACTACTATGTTCCAAAGGAGTGGAGATAGAACGCCTCCTTGGGGGCATCCTCTTACTACCTTGGTTCTTGTGGTAGTATTCCCCACTATCTGAACTGCCCTTTTGCTAACCAATTTAGTGATCCAGTTTCTTATGACCGGTTTTACACTAAACTGCAGGGCGTGGTTAATACTGTTGTATATGGTTTCTTCAATGTCTATGAAGGCAGCAAGTGTTGAGGATTATTGGTTACTACCCGCGACTTCGTTCGCGTGGATTTTTTAAAATCTTTTTTTGTCATAAAAA
This sequence comes from Diarsia brunnea, assembly GCA_949774965.1. Classification (NCBI taxonomy): domain Eukaryota; kingdom Metazoa; phylum Arthropoda; class Insecta; order Lepidoptera; family Noctuidae; genus Diarsia; species Diarsia brunnea. The sequence goes on along the minus strand of OX458996.1, from coordinate 22,565,023 downwards.
GTATCCTATGTTACTTCTTACACCTCCAAGAATATGTTAAGGGTGTAAAGTTTCATGATGATCGGTTATTTTCGCGTGAAAGCGTAACAAACAAACTTACATTCACATTTATAATATATATTAGTAAGGATAGCCGTTTCTATTTTGTGCACTACCATGTGTAATGCCGACTCTGTTGAACTGCCTTTCCTGTACGCATGTTGTTGGGGATGCAGTGTTTTGCTTTTTAGAGCTCCATCCCTTAGGTGTCGATCTACCAGTCTTTCCAGTGTTTTCAGAAGAAAAGATGTTAAGACTGATAGGCCCGAAAGATTTGGCGTGTGTGCAGTCCTCTTTTCCTGGTGTACTCGTAACTAGGAAGACTACTTTTGCCTCTCTCCAAAGTATGGGGATATAGTTGAAAGCTATGCAGGCCCGGTAGATTGGTAGTAGGTGCTTGGTTACCTGTTTTAGTTGCCATTGAAGTAGGGCCGGAAATATCCCGTCCAGCCCTGCGGATTTGAAAGGCTTGAAGCTCCTTAGAGCCCATTCTATTCCATCCGCAGTTACATGCTTGTTGGCCACAACCCATTCGCTGGTTGTTGGTGCGCAGTGGTGGTCAGTAGGCCACTCTGAATCGGATGGGTCTCTAGCAGTACTGAGCTGGTTTCATTGTCCGAGGTTGTATAGGTGCCGTCGTCCTTTTTAAGGGAGCCCAAAAGGTTGAGATCGTCTTTAGCTAGGACTTTCTTTATTCTTCCGGCTTGGTTTGTTGAGTTTTTACTACTACAGCAGATACCAGGACTCTGTTCTTCGGTACCTGATCCGTTTTGTAGTGTTTCTGCGCTGCTTTATACTTGTTCCAGTCCTCGGTGGTCCTGGAATTTTTCGCTTGGTTGAAGAGTTTCCTAAGGCCCTTGCGCAATCTCTCTAGTTCCGGCCCCCACCATGAACTCTTGTCACGGCTTTTCGGAGTTAAGATCGGACATGCTAGTTTGTAACCTCTCAAAAGCGTGTCAGTTAGGAACTGTATGCGACGTTCTATGCTGTTCGTACTAAGTAGTGCTTCAGATGTTCGTGCATTACTTACTGCGGTACTCAGAGATATTTAATGATTACTAAGCCGTCACTTAGTAAAGATTTGACATACTTTTGTATAACATAACTGTCAAAACCTTTACTAAGTGATGGCCTAAGTAATAATTAAAGCTCTCTGAGTACGGCAGTTAGGTTACGGTTTTATATCTGTTTTTCGGGGTTTACGATATGGAACAGAGTTTGTTAGCTTATGCCGTAAATTGAAACACACACGACGTTAATCTGCGAAATATGGTTCGCTCGACACGTGCCTTTTCTCGATAAGATTTGCCACCGCATGTGTAACTAGCGGGTGATATCTATATAGTAGTAGTCTAGTTTGGTACCTAGAGCTTACAAAACTGGGTCCTGTGCCCCTATTCATAATGTTTAGGTTTGTGTGGAATAAAAATTCGGTTAGTAACTCACCCCTTCTGTTTGCATCCTTACTTCCCCATACCAGATGATGTTTGCAGTCAGCCGAAAGTAGTAGGTAGGGTAGTAGAGTAGGTATGGTTGGTAGGTGAGGTAGTCGGTAGGGTGGTAGGTAGGTAGGGTAGTAGGTAGGTAGGGTAGTAGGTAGGTAAGGTAGGAGGTAGTAGGTAGGTAGGGTAGGAGGTAGGTAGGGTAGGAGGTAGGTAGGGTAGGAGGTAGGTAGGGTAGGAGGTAGTAGGTAGTTAGTAGTAAAAAGAGCATTGCAATGCATACCGGGTACAGCTAGTAAAATAAAAGCCAGACAATCGAATGTAAGTAACCTTAAAAATAACTTCGCATAAGTAGATATCTCACTCACTCTCACGGCTGAATGTTTTTGGTGTCTGGCGGATGTTTGGTCCTTACGATTGGTCTGGCTAAATAAATATGTTTAAAATAGTCCATTAAACAATATATTATATAAAAGCTAGACATTAGAATATAAGTAAACTTTTTTTTTGGGAGTTTTAAAGCGTCTGGCGGAAGTTATGGCCGAAGGAAAGTGTCTGGCAATGTTCAATATTGTTTTGTAATAGTATTTAATGCAGCATGTATAAAAATCAACCTTTAGAATTTAAGTAAAGTTGACCCTATTTTTATGTACCTTTGTCACCCTGTGAATTGGCCGTCTAACCAACTTAGCAAAAATGCTGGCATTCAATACACATATAAACACTACTTGAAGCCCGCTCAAATCGATGTGACAAATTCCCTCAACATTCGGTGTAGCACGGGACCCTAAGTCCCACCTTAGGTTCTCGTGCTTCATCCAGGTGGAGATCCTAGGTCAAGCACGGGTCCGCACCCTTATTGTGAATTTAGCTATCTTTATATGGATACTGAATGTTATTTCTTGAAAATGTAGTGAGTTAGGAATTTTTGAGTTTTAGAGCAAAAAGTGGAAAAAATCCAAAATTTTGCAGTTTATCGCGTGGTGCGTGCGCAGCGAGCAGAAGCTTTTCGAAAGTTGCATACCTATTTAGACTATAGACACCATTCTGACCGATCGATCTATACTACATATTGCAGAGCTACATCATGCTTTGCGATTTTAATGGTAGTTTGTACTGGGCTAAAATACTTATTAAAAGAATAAAACGTAAACAAAAAGTTGTTAAAGGCATTTTGTCTCGCAAATCAAGTTTTACAATATCTGGCTAGCTTTCTTTTGCATTGTACCAGTTTCGATATCATCGATTTTGCTTAAACTTGGATAAATTTGCCGCTGCTTATAAAGTGGGACAAATAAATCAAAGTAAATAAATAAGTTTTCATCGATGGACATATTGGACGTATATTTCAAGAGGCTACAAAAGCTGACTAGGACTGAGGTACGGAAAATGCCAAAGAAATTCCCGTTATCTTAACATATTATAAAAATGACGTGTCGCTATGTTCGCAACTTCGTACAATCATGCTAATTTCCGAAACCACCCAATTGATTTCAATGAAATTTTCTGAATGTGCATGATAGATTTTGGGTTGAAAAAGAGATGAGATTGTTTTTTACCCGATAGGGCATGTCACGCCGCGCGGACGCTTATAATAAAATAATAACAGTCACGAATCGCGCAAAAACGTTACCAATTTACAGAGTTAATTGCTCTGATTCTATTGACTTGTAAGGCCGGTCCATGCGACGAATTGAAATTATTTTACCAACTAAACATGTCTAATAAAGTGACCCCGTATAATTAAACCAGTAATTTAGAATGCAAAAATCCGAATGAAAGTATTATGGTTATTTATGATATGAGGATGTTTTAGCATCTTTGCATTAAATAAAAATACTTTTACCGTGAGTAGAGCATCCGTTTTGGAATTCATTCAGTGTCTAGACTAGAATGTCGTGATCATCCAGTTTATGGCCTCGTTTCTTATGTACGAGGGTTCAAATCCGGGCAAGTCCTAACGTGATTTTTTCAGTTCATAATTATGTACTTTCTAGCACGTAGGTAAAGCTGTTGGTCCCGGCTGCCATATCTAGGGTGTAAAAGTACCCTTAACGCAAACGAAGGGCATTTGTTCTCCCCACCACTGCGATCATTTTTTTGTTCTAGACCCCCCTGGCCCTCCTCCCTCCTGTCCGTCCTGGGAACCTCCTAGTTACGGAGATATTGGGGGTCAAAGTTCCAAATTTTTCACAGCTGTTTTTGTAAAAAATTTCAGGTTTTAACTTTATTTAAATTACCTCCATGACCCGTTTACTATTCAAAACATCCACTAGCACAATGTTTTAAGAGTGCTACTTTGAGTTTTACCGTAAAATGTGATTTTTGACCCCAAAAAAAAAAAAGTCATTTCTCAGCAAAAATTTTTGCGTAATGGTTAGTAACTAATAGTAGTAATGGTTAACTTAGTTTGATGTACAGAATGCTTGGTTGACGGATGCGTGAAGGGTTCGTTTACACCCTGTATAGAGATCTTTGGTAGTCGTTACAGGTAGTTGGTGACCTGCAAGTTTGACAACCAGTCATACCAAAAGGTATCGTTTTATCGAGTATGAACTGGTTTGTGTAGGTCAGATAGCCGGTCGCTTCATGGAAAATACCGGTATTCAGCTGCATCCGGTTAGCCTGTAAGCCGACCACAACATAGTTAGGAAAATTCTAGGCAGATATTGATGTACTTTCTAAGTTTATCTTAGACATCACCGACATCGGTGAAGGAAAACATCGTATGAAAACCGGGACTTTATTACAATATATTTTATGTAGATCTGAAATTCTAACTCGACTTGAACAAGCATGGTGTATGAGAAGATATCTTTGCAGCGTTGGTACAGTAATAAGCTAGCTAATTGTTTGTTGTTTTGGGTTGGCTTTAGCCTCTATGAACTCAGTTATATGTATATGTTTGTTCCAGATATAAGACACTTGGTTATCAGAATGCCGTCAACCCACCTAAACCTACGCGAAGACGATGTGGTCCGGCTGGCCCTAGAGTTTCTACATAACCGCGATCTTCACATTACTCAGCTGTCACTAGAACGTGAAACCGGTGTTATTAATGGCAATTTTGCTGATGACGTGTTGTTTCTACGTCAACTCATACTCGACGGACAGTGGGATGACGTACTGGAGTTTATTCAACCACTCAGTGCACTCAAAGCTTTCGAAGCGGATAAATTTAATTACGCTATTCTAAGGCATAAGTATATTGAATTGTTATGTATAAGATCTGAAATAAAAGCTTATAATAATGTTGAAAATATAGTAGATGAAGTCGTGAAAGTCCTTAGCGATCTAGAAAAGCTAGCGCCCTCGAAAGAAGAATACTCGAATCTATGTTTATTGTTGACCTTACCAAGTATTACTGATCATGCACAGTTTAAGAAATGGAATCCTAGCAACGCACGCGTTCAATGCTTTAGGGAGGTGTATCCTCTCGTAGAACAATTCTTGCCTTGTGACAAAAAGTCTAGCGGAGCGGTGTCCAAATGTGCAAAAAATGATCGATTAATGCAACTACTTATAAAGGGAATATTATATGAGTCATGTGTTAACTACTGCCAGGCAAAAGCAACAGGGTCCAAGGAAGCACAATCGAATGAAGTTAATTTTTCGAGGTTACTCGACGGTTCTGGCTTTGATGAATCAGACCTAAGCTTATTGTCGTGGCTACAATCTATTCCAGCTGAGACATTTAGTGTTCCATTTGAGCAGAGAATGTTGAATGTAGACGTGGAGAAGTTGGAGCGCCCATCCTTGCACACCTCGTGGACGGAGCACATGCTTGTTACGCCGATAAAGCCGCGCACATTCCCTCATTTGGCGATGCCCTTTAGGAGACCGCGCTCTGCCGCCGACGCCATGACGAGATCATTGCGCCCGCTTCCTGACGGCGCTCCACGACATCCCGCTGTTATGGCTCTCTCAGCAATTGATTACGGACCTTCGTCTTCCTGTTTCGCTGGATTTCATCTTACTGGAATTAAAGGCAGCCGACTGATGAACACATCGGTCGATAGATTATTTGATAGTAAAAATGCCGAGAGTATTTTTAACGGGCTGAACGAGTCCCTGAAGACAATAGATGAAGCGACATTGAAACCCACTGGTGAGTTTACGGGTTCGGCGAAAACAAACGATAGCAGCATCGGCGCGTCGAACGCCACTACTCCCGAGCACAGGGGACAAGATTACTCAGCCTCTACGTCGATATCAAACACGGCAGCGTCGACTGAACGCTCATCACTCGCAGAGCGCACGCCACAGCAGCCTGAAGCGGCAATGTTGCCGGGTGCTGATGGAGATTTTAGAAGGGAACTACTTAAAGAATATCAAATCCAAAAGCAACGCGAATGCGATGACTATCTTCGCAATCTCTGCTCTTCAGACTTGAGGCAACAGAAAATGTAAATATATTTTAACTCAATTGGATAATAAAAATTATTTTAAAGAATCTTTCGAATTATTTATGCATTTACTTTCATTTACTTTCAGGATGGAGCAAATAGAAGATGTTGCATCAGCTTTTCCGTCAGCTGTCAAGAATCCACAACAAATAACTCCCGATAAAGGTCGCGAGCAGGCACCGTTTGTCAGGTAATTTCTCACCTGCTTAAAGAATTACCAGCAAATTTCGTTCAATTTTTCTTGATCAAACATTTTAGTTGCATGTCCCATTATGACATTAGTTATAATATGTACATACATGTAACTAATGTCACAATGGGACATTCCTATTTGAAAGTGCGAAATATCAGTAATCTGTATAGAATATATGTTTGTAATTGATAGCGGATGATTACCTACAAGTATGCAATGCATGCACGAAGCAGCAAACAGTAATCATTTTTCTTACGGAGTGGTGTACTTTCATCGGTAGAGCGAGCAAGCAATTTGTTCTGAATGTTTGGTCGCCAAGTGCTCTTGAGCCGTTTTCTCTAACGAGCCGATAAATTACAATGTAATATGTAAAGTAGTCTAGAGTTATCTTTAAATTGAATACAGTCCATGAAACCGAAATCAAGTGAGTGCATCGTCGTGTAACATACGTTTCTTATGTTTTATATTTCTCGTGTTTCAGGAAAAACGAAATAAACGAATCACCGGAGATGGGAGACCCTAAAAACGTAAGAATATTTTGATGTAACTTTTGGAACATTGACCCCGTTTAACGTGATGAGCCTTTGCCGTTGTTTTAACTGAATCTAAAAACGTCAAAACACGTCTTACCTTATAAGCGATATGGCCGATGTTACAAAACGTTAAGCTTCACGTAACATCGGACACTACTGCACGCTTTAATGCTTTTTTCATAAGAAACCATACAATATTTGACGGAGGAATGTCGTTTTCATAAAATGAATCGTTAACTTTTGTAAATACAATATGAAAGCGTCTTACGTCAAGAATTAAAATAAATAGTCTGAATATTACAATGCAGTAAATTTTTACATTTTACGAGATTTCTCGTTGAAAGGCAGCGTTCACGGTCCAAATAGAGATATTTTTAAAAAGATTTTCTAGGTCGGTACAAGTATGAATTGACGATGTATGCCTCATACGATTGAGATGGTATTAGAAAGTCTTTTAATTAGACTAGGTGATAACAAAATTGAAAAATTATAGTTTATTGTTGTAATTATAAAAACGTCATGAGATTTTACGGCGAGATGGTAAAACCAACCGCTTACTTGTTATGTTAAGGATAGTCGAATTAAGTTTTGAGAACTTAAAGCTTTAAGTTTATATAAAGCTTATACATAATTATAATGTTTGTGTTTACCATTGTGCCAATTTTAATCACATAATAATTGTTGCTAGATATTAAAACTATAATATTGTCTACATAAACTGCTGAACCAACCCGTTCACAGTACATTAATCAAAGCGTGATTATAATTTCACGTGTCTGCTGGTATTAGCAATTACTTTCTTAAGATATTTACTTACTACTTTCTGTCATTAATTAGTTGGTCTTCTGTCGCAACTTGTGTATACTCGTAAAAGGAATGTTCGTTAGTCGTCTCGTTATTTTCTTTTTATCGCTTGAAAACATCACTCATTAAATTGTTATCACATAATTGTCATCGACGATGACTCCTGCCTACGTTGATCATTTGTTGTTGAAATCAGAACTGGTGGATCAATACTTTGTATCATAGTTTGAGTACGATTATACTTTGTCATGTGGCTGAAATGAGAATGCTTAGGGTGTGGTATGTGTGGTGTTACTCGAATGGATAAAATAAGAAATTAAGTACATAAGAGGAAGTCGGAAAGTGGCGCTGGTGACTTCTTCCTAGGTGGTGTATTTGAAACACCACCTCTTCGGAAGAAAGCGCGGCAGACGAACGAAGTAAACCGTGGAGGAACAAACATTCACCCCTCCACACTACATTGTACTGGCAGAAAAACTACCCCCTGGTCACGAACTGCAGTGGTCCTGGTCGATATGGAAATCCTTAACCAGACTGCGTGCTCAAGTGGGTCGCTGCCGATCCAATTTGGCCAGCTGCATAATAATAATTAATTATAATTTGGGCATAATTGATCCATCTCAGAGAGAATGTGAGTGCCCCGACACAGAATATCCCACACCTCCTCTTGTGCCCGTCGTGGCCAACTAACTGCACGCTCAAAGTCTTGTGTGAAGCAAACGACAAACTGTCCCAAGTCATTTTTTAAGTGTGAGTGAAATTAATGTAATTTTGACAAAAAATAATACGGGAGTAATAATAAAAAAAAACATGTACATTAATCAAAAATCTGAAAAAAGCTATTGAATTGACAAAACACAGATTAAAAGAAACAACAAGAAAGTCATATTTCTCTCAGATTACGAACAAGAAAAAACATCTTAATGGACTTGACGAGAACGAGACACCCCACCCCCACTCTTTGAAAATATTCCGAGTGAACTAAAAATATAGCCAGCAAGTAAATGACAGACTAGTAGATTTGCCCGGCTGGGACCGATATCCTACAAATTCGATCTCCGGACTTAACCCGGCGAGGATGTGGTGAAAATAGTAACGTGGAGGTTGTGGAGGGTCTTATTGACCCTGTATATAATTGGGTTTAAAATACCTAAATTTATATTAATGTACCAAATATTAATCAATATTATATATATTACATGTTATTTTTACGGTTTTATCGAAATAAAACGCAGATAAGAGTACAAAATAATATAATTGAATCACTTTTAACAAAGTACTACAAAATAATCAACTTTTGCATAAACTTCCTAAACTTACACTAAAAACAACAAAAAATAACTAACTTCTTAGACGATTAACTTTTAATTTGGTACATACGTAGAGGTCAATTAGTTGCACTTACAGTCTTATCATCAAATTATGAATTACAAATCATTATTGTCTGTGATTGCAGCACAACCCTGGCAGAATGGATAACAAGTCATCTTTACTGTCAGACTGCATTAAAACAAGACGTATGCGTTCATCCTCAAGCTGGCTATTCATTGTGTACGAAAAAACCTAAAATTATAATAATATTAAGTAAAAAATATAATTGAAACCTTACATAAAAATGTTACATCGCGGTTGTCGCGGGGTCATATTTACCCTATTTGACTGCACGCACGTGTTGCTCCCGTCGCAGGCGGTGGCCAACTGAACAGGGGTGCGGGGCGCGCGCGCCGGTCCCTTAGCAATAGCTATTGTGACGTTCAAAACTCTTCGATCGCAGAATAAAAAACTACACACGATTAAAAATTGACAGGGTCAGAATGACCCCTCCACATCCTCGAAGGGTTAAGTGGCCAGAATATTGGTCCCGAATATCCCTTTCTCCTCGCATGTTCGGATCTACTCCAACAAATACTGAAGTAAATTTCTGGAAGAAATATGAGAGCACAAAAGTGTAGGTAGCCCGTGGTTTTAGTAAGAGACAAATACAAAATTCTAGTAGCCTATCATTGACCCAGTGCAGGGCAACTGCCTCTTTTACATAAAAGGCAGTATTGAGTGCCACGCTTCCCAGTAGCTGACGCTGAGCCAGTAGTTTTAAACCAGCCCCTAAATAATTATCTCACTCAGATCCAGATTGTCTCTTTGCTGCCCTCCCCAGTGACGCCCTAAACCGAGGCACGTATCCTGCAGGGGGTTTGCCCTTAGCGCGCTGTCCCTTAGTCTATAATTTTACGCCCCAGCTGGAGATCTTACGCATCCACAAGATACTTAAGCAGAAATCAGCCTCATAGGTCGACCTGCGAGATGCAATACAGAAAAAAAAAACGCTTCTCAAGGCGGTACATTGTGGCGATTTTTGATCGATAAAAATACCTATTCAATACAATATATTCTGAAGTAGGTATACACCTATGTACTGATCTAACGCTATTTAAACAGGACAGTGTTCACTTTGTTAATTATTTGAGCAAAAAAAGATTTGTTGTAACATTAATCATTTGTAATGAATTCAATGAATATTCATCACAATGGATGTCAGTTTTTTTTGTCAAGCTTTTAACACATGTTTATGAATTGCTACAACTATAAATCTTGTATGAGCAAAATGTTGCTCTGACTCCGTTGACAGGAAATGTAGTACAACAATAGACGCTCTGAAAACAGAAAATATAGGTATCTATAGTACCTGTACCATTATACGGGCTAACCCTTATAATATATGGGTTAACAATTAAAATATGGCTGATTAAATCAGAATGAAAGAGATGAAGCACCGAGCGCGGGCTAACTCCGTCACTTTTCTTCAATTTTTGTGTACAATTGATTAAAACTCACTTATAACACTTGCTTCGATCAAGGAAAATATCTTGAGGAAAACAACAGGCCTGAGAGATATTTCTAGACGGCATGTAACACCAAGTCAGAAGCCCTCGTATGCATAACATCTCGTGTCATCACGTAAGGCACTAACCACACGATAAAAAGGAAAAAAGAAGACCTCTTAACTGATTAACCCTGTAATATGTGTTTACAATTAAGTCAAGGGTATTTTACCTAACAACCCTAAAAGTAACCCTATAACCCCTATAGAATATAATATAATATATTTATTTTCAGGTAACAAAGACCCATAGATACACCTTAACCTAAATATACATACTAATAATACAGTTTGTGTTAGTAAAATTAAATATAAACTTAAAACTATATTGGTATCACTTCGGGTTCCTATCCGGGTATACCCGGGGCTTAGTAGGCGACTCGGCCGCTGAGTCTCACCTGATCCGGTCGAGACAGGAATTTCATTATTATTAATATTTTTGAGTGGTGTTTCGGACGAATCCTTTTTTAGAAGCAGAATACCGTCAGACACATAATTAAATAATACATATTTTTCGATTGGTACCGAAATGTAATTGATCTGAGCGATATGTGATCCGTGATAGGATACTATAGAAACGGGCGGTCGTGAAGATTAACAACTTATTGTTTAATAGGTATACTTATAAATATTGAATATCCACTCACAGTATTTACAATATCTTAACAATCTTGAAGTGGAAATCCTCTACACTTTACAATTTAGACCATTGTATCGCAGTATATTTTCAAACGAAGGTATTATTATCCAGATGTTTCACAACAATTTTCAAACGAGCTGTGTCTGTGCAACTAGCAAGCTGCAAGCTGTGTCTGTTCAAGCTATGTGACAAGGTCAGGTGCATGACACCTTGGTTTTTGTGCCTGCATCTTCCAAAACGTTAAATACGGATATAGCGATTCTGCTTGAATATCCGGCGGGTCAATACCGGTTACCTCCAGCCCGCCTAGCATGCCACCGTAGAAACGGGTTTTGTCGACGGAAGAATCGACAAAATGACAGATTGTAGCAAAATTTAATGTCAAATTGTATGGAAAAAGCTTTGTCTATTCTTGGTAGAATAGAGATAGAATCACCATACTACGCGTGCAGGTAGTAACTCCCGCTTTCTAGCCATGTAGGAATATTACGTGCTGAAGTCAGAACTTGGGAATCTGGAAAATTTCTCCTGCATGAATGGAGGAAATAACTGAGTCATTCACTCACTGCCGCACTGAGAGCTAGTAAAGGTTTTGACAGTTTTGTCATACAAAAGCATGTCAAACCTTTACTAAGTGACGGCTTAAGTAATCATTAAATATCTCTGAGTACCGCAGTCAGTCATCAATTTACTCAAATACTTACTGGGAAATTGAATAAGAATTAGTGATATACAGACCTATGGTGCGACAAAACTGCAGTAGATACCTTTATAATTCAGCTACCATTTCAGGTTGTCGTCGCCTTCCATTAAATACCAAACTCGGGTAGTAACCGCAATAAATATACAAATGACGTAGGTATTCAATGTACTCATCCTTATTGTTTCAATTGCACGATGATGAAAATGGCTGCATACAATAGAATCGTAACATCACGCCTGATTACCTCTGAGAATTAGGCAGCGTAGTTGGGGTTTCCCAATAGTAACCTGAATATAGACCCGGTTGATGATGTTGATTATACATAGACTCACTTCCCATGGAACTTAAAACATATCTGTCGGGAGTATGGATATACATACATAATAACGGTTTGGGTTCGCATATGATTGTGTAATCAAATAATAGGGATGTTTCCTGACTAAAAAATATATGATTCTAATTAGTCCGTCGTTTAGATTATCAAAAATATTAGATACATATTTTTTGTTTTATCAAATCAATAAAAATTGAGGAATATAAAACGCATCAAAGCTTTGAGTGGGGGTTTGTGGCGTCACTCACCGGTAAAAAATGTCATACTAATGTCTTAGAATATGACGTCACACGAGTTTTCAAAGCACTGTATCGTCTTCATTGTCTGTTTACGTGAAAAAAGAAAAAATACGTATCCAATATTTTTTGGTAAAATATCTGACGGACTGATTAGATTTTTTTTGTTAACTACCCTATTACTGTGTCACTAATGAACTCGTCTACATAATTATAATGCCCTATATTTAGATTATCTGAAATAGTCTCAAGCTAAATGCATTCCATTCAAAATAAAACAAAACTTTGATACTACTATTAATATCGACCTAACAGAGCAAACTCCACCGCTACGACGAACAAATCTGTCATATTTTTAAACCTTTAGCCGCCTACCCGTCTGTTTATGTAGTTTATATAATTTATTTACTACTTCGATTATAAATCGTTCCGACTGTTCTTATTTATTGCTGCGCTGTAATTATGACCTTCATACGTACTGGTTAGGATTATTTTGCGCCCACTCAAAATACTTAAAACGCGCAATCACATAAATAATGCGTCAGGATAAAAATCTAGAGTTGCGATGAGGTGGGTAGGATAAACGTGACAGTTTAATGGAAATTAGGAACTTGTTTACTGTTTTTGCGTTCCTGTGTTTAAGGTTTGTTAGGATTTAGTATATTGGACATGGGTTGGCGCTCCTGCGGCTTTGCGGCAACCTTTTTGGTCCGGTTGGAAATACACAGGGACCCTTTTCTAAATTCTTAGTGATATATCTTTATATGTATACCTTGTAAGGATTTAATTCATTTTATTGTAAAATGGCTTCTTTATACCTTTTATATCTAATAGGATACCCTGATGAAATTGTCATTTTACTGTAGTTATTAACTAATACGAGCACTTATACCGAATCGTCGTGAGCAAAGTTTTGACTTTGAATGTGGATGCCTATAAGAGTAGAGGAAGAACAAAGAATCGATGGATGAACTGTGCGATGGATGGTATGGCAAGGAGGTGTCTGATGAGATGAATAGAGAAGTATGGATGAAGAAGACATGCTGGATATATCCCAAATAATAAAGGCAGAAAAATGACTGAAGCTTTACCTATACAATATATACCTTGTAAATACCATTAGGCGTAATAAAAGAAACTTGAACAAATTGTACACGTAGGTTGACAAGGATTGTTTATTCATCATTTCTAAAATTAATTAACGATTTGACTCATTCGTATGCACGCAATGCAAACTATCAAGGACAGCCTTGTTTTCAGTAGTGGCACAATTGGTTTATTGTGAATTTGTGACACATAACATTCAGAAGAACAGGCTGACATCATAAACTTGAGAGTCTTTTTTTAAAGTTGAGCTGGAAACATACAGACTTGGTTTGTGCATCGAATAATTTATCTTTTTTTTTACTTTTGTAACCAGTGAGCGATTTTGGTTGTCATAATTTTCCGATTCAAACCAAATCGAAGAGGGAACAAATCCCCGTCGGGGCTGCGGGTTGTTTGAAAGAGATACCGCGGTCTCGGCGCAAGGGCTAAGAAGGAACATGGGTGGTTTTTAGTCAGTAGAAGTCTGACACTCCCTTTCGCTATGCCCGAAGGGGGGGGTTATTTGGTGATTTCCCATAGGAAATCACCAAACTTTGCGGTATGCCGCAAAAAATAAAAATAAAAGGGGGAACAAATCGTTTTTAACGTTCAAGTTCACGCACATGGGAATGTAGGTACCTATTCCCATGTCGCAGACAGACAATGAAAACCACACTAATAATAAAGGTTCATTGCGAAACTTGTGTCCACAACTAGATAGTTATTACTTATGTTTAATGTTACTAAAACTGATCTTCCTGTATAATGAACGATGATGAATCAAAAGTGTTTAGACATATTAAATCATCAACGTCTCTTTTTATCAATAACATCATCATCTAATAGGCAGCATCCGTGCGACCCACGGATGCCCCTCAAGTTAAAGGGGAAAATATACAAGTCCGTGATTAGACCTGTCGTACTGTATGGTTCAGAGTGCTGGGCTTTGAAAAAGATGGATGAAAAACGATTGCATGTAGCGGAGATGAGAATGTTGAGATGGATGTGCGGAGTGACAAGAATGGATAAAGTAAGGAATGAGTATATTAGAGGAAGTTTGAAAGTGGCACCTGTTACAGAAAAATTGAAAGGAAGTCGTTTATCTTGGTATGGTCATGTAATGAGGAGGGATGAAACGCATGTGACTAAAAAAGTGATGGATATAAATTTTGATGGATGGAGAGGGAGAGGAAGGCCAAAGAAAAGATGGATGGATTGTGTGAGGAATGATATGAATGAGAAAGGAATAAATGCCACCTTGACGTGTAACAGGAAAGAATGGAAGAAGAAAACGTGTTGCGCCGACCCCAAATAGAATGGGATAAGGGCAGGAAGATGATGATGATGATGATGATGAATCTCCAAAAGTGTTCAGACATATTAAATCATCAACGTCTCTTTTTATCAATAACATCATCATCTAATAGGCAAACTCGTTAGTTGTCGTTAGTTCGAAAGCAAAGAAGAATGAACCATGTGAAGGATGATATTATGGCTAGGATGGAGGTGACTGCTGAGATGACGTGTAATATAGAACTATGAAAGAAGAAGACATGCTGCGCTGACCCCAAATGAATTGGAACAGGGACAGGAGAATGACGACATAAACTCGTTAGTGCCTCACGAAATGAACACCGTAGAACCAATTATACCAACAGTATACTAGTGTTATCGGTAAAACTATAAAAACAAAATAGTGGTTTTAACACCGTTTTAATAATCCGGACATGTCTCGTTTGGCCATCATCCATCCATTTTCCGTATTGTTGATAACTTTTCGAAAGCATTATAGATATTATTCTGTTATCCGCAAGATTTATTAACAGTACAATTTGGCTTTTTATTAGAAAAGTTATTGATAGACTTCTCAATCTTATTTACCTTTTTTGATTGTTTGCGGCCCACGCTCGAGACCAATTTTGTGACTCGTATGTAAAAGTGAATAGTGGTACAACGTGGAACCCAACGCTCAAACGGTTACCACGTATTCATCATTCTGAACCTGGGGAGGTTCAGAATAATGAAAATTTTCATTGGTTATTTTAAAGGAATCAGCTGCTCCATACATTTTGGCCGTGCAGTTTTTTTCGGGTTCAGAATCTTGTGCTAGATAGTATTGTCATACCGATTATTCTAGTTAAGAAATGTAACTTTTTACCGTATGTAATGATTTAATACTTACTAGTCTTTCAACAGACCTAAGTGCAACAGCTGTTTTAGGGATTAACATACAAATTATTAATGCCAGAAAATTACTGCAGTCATCGACATTAAACAATGGGTGCATACCTGACTGACGTTATTGCAAAATGAACAAATAAACTAAAATTCTTATAAGTATATTGCCGTTATTTTAAATAACCGGTTACGTTAAGTTGCTCTATTAATTTTGGTGCGGTGTGCTTTTCTAGCTCAAGTTGCCTATTAAGTTGTTGCAAACTTTGTTTATGTTGACACCGCTCCTTACCGTTATCATTGTTGTCAAATTAGTAGGTTTCTCAAATTCGAACGTTCATTTGAACATCTTTGAACAAGTTTAAAGGTTGCTGTCTGCTTTCTTACATAGAGAATGTCTTTGGTAACCTTTTGTGACCTACTATTGTGAGAGCGCGGTGTTTTGCCAATAGGAAACAACCGATGCTGGTCTCACTTACTTCAAGGATGTTGCCATTTTGAAACGTTCGCTTATTAATTCCATTATCTAACCGGATCTAAACTGCCTAGCACAATTAACCGGACAATCGGCGGTACCGTTTAAGGAACCATGTAATCGACGAGTTAACTTTATTAGCCACAACAGTTAATTCAGTTAATTACATGCGCAGATACAACCGAAAAATTACTGCCTAGTTTATATTTCAACTAATTGGATAAATACTCGGCGTTGAAAATGAACGTGGGTTCATCTCATTAACAAATTAACAATTTAATCACGAATTAATTTTATCGATGTCCAGTTTTGTCGCCAATTATAATAAAAGCTGCGTTTGTCTTATTGCATGTACTATGGCGACCTTCGCGTGAACTTGAAGTGACGCCTACATGTCATTAGGTCCTTGTTTATTATTGATGACTCTCTTAAAGTACCTACTGGACCATTATTTACCTCGTTGTCACCTATATTTATACCTACCATATAATTGTAGGACACGGCGATAATCGTAGTCTCGTTGCTCGCGCGCATGCCTCTTATGAGTCATCGGTAAGCGTTCTGCGCACAATGCCGTCCGAGCAGTCCAGTCGCGACGCGGCATACCTAGAGGACATACATGTCACTTAATGTACTCATACGCTCGCGATACGCACGATCGAGCCTCGGAAACATTGTTGTCTTAAATAGTGAATTAAAAATATATTGTACGGAGGAGTGTTGAAAATCTGTGAAGATGACTGCTGTGAAGAAAGTCATGGCGATGCGTCAGTTGGACTCTATGTTTGGAAGTATGAATCTGGAGGGGGAGGGTCGGCATTCTCCGGTAGTCAGCTCTATCGTCGAGCATGACCCTCGCTGTGAAGTGCATGGCCGTTGCAGCACACCGTATAGGTCGTCACTTTACCTTCACAGTAGAGAGTCTACGCCTGGATATTACAGGGACTCGGCTTCACCCACAAATGGGGGGCTTATCATCAGGTATTTAAAATATTTTTTATAACATGATGAAAAGACGAAGAGAAGTTTGTATTGAATAGTGTTTAACCATAACTATGATGAAACAGGCGACGGGATTCACTGGGGTTGTCTCCGGCGCGCGAGTTGGAGCACCCGTCAACGTTCCCGAGTATCCTGCGACGTGACCGTCACAGCCCCTCCGTGACGCCCCCTCGTCGTGACACACCGAGCCCCACGCACAGACTTCACAACAAGCGCCACTCGATGGGCTCCTTCCCCAACCTAAGCAGAAGCAACATCGTTAACTACAACAGACGCGACTCCATAACCAGCAATGGTATTAGAGATATGAAGCGAGACTATGTCGGATCCACTAATTCGCTGTCCAGAAAAAGTTCTATTGACACGAAGAAGTCTTCAACGGACTCATTGGATGTATGGCACGGTACTACTTGGGAATCTGAAAAAACAAATTCTGTGTCGTCGCTAGTGCATGACGAACGAGTCTCGTATGGACATAATAATAAGGTAATTTATCAGAAACGAAACTGCTACTCGGGAATAAAACAATAGCCTCTATTGGTCTCACTTTATATCATGACATACATTCCGCATGTCATGATCTCATCAATTTATTATTTGTGCAGGAAAAATCACACCGAGTATTGAATTTGAATATAGGTAGGCAATAATGTTTCAATATTACTCCTAACAACAAAAGTCATGATAAGAAACTATTAAATTTATAATAAGTTTTATGTATTCCCGTGTTACTGAAGATAGACAAGTAAACAAAAAAAAAATGTGTATGTCAGCTCCGACGCGTGACTATCGTGGAAAGAAGTTAATTCTGCTAGTGCCATGCTGTTATGCTATCGCCCTATCACACTTTCCACATATTTAGCACTGAGGAGCGGGGAGCCCTATGAGATGCGAGGGTATGTTGCGCAGAAGAAGGCAGGCGTAACGAATTCAATTTTTCTTAACGCTGGATTTTATTACCCATCTGCTTTTCATATCGTGCGGCATATGAAACGATTCTTAAGGAGTTAACCAAACATCTAAACTTCTTTTATCGGTCATTGTAGTGGGTGAAATGGAGACTAATAAGAATAGTAAACATTTGAGTTTCTATTTTACTCTTTTCCGTTATATCCGCATGAAGCATACAATTTGCAATTTTATATCATTAGGCCCTACATAAAATTACAATTAAACGGGAAGCATTATCCGCGTTTAAATGGACAATGTTGAAATCACTATATGTGTTGCACTTCGTAAAAGATTCATACAATGCTGTCACGCCATTCACGCTTGTTTAACTTGTAGCTAAACGATTATTTGCATTACAAATAACTCGTAATTGAATAACAGTTACTGTTGTATAAGATGACGATAGTAATAACGAAAGGGATTGTAGTTGGTAAAGGTCGTAACCATTTAAAATACGCAATCATATTAAATTGTTACGCAGGTGCTAGAGACTTATAAGGGACTCGTTATAGTTTCATGCTGTTTGTATAGGTTTGATATTGAAGTGAATGTTACAAATTCGATACATTGCTGGTACATCCCTAGTCAGCTGTACATGGTCGCTGATAGGGCGTACGTCCCGCGCGTCTCGTCTGACCTATACAGCCATAAATGGACATGACGCCGCCAACTGCCACCCGCCACGACTAAATCATGACAATATTTACATTTTATCTCGCATGCCACTGCAATATTTGCTCAGTCTACTCAAAAACATACGAAAAATTGACATTAATGCGTTGTATTCGTTTGAACAACAGTTAAACAAGAAGCTTAAGAATTCCGGATACTTCTGGCAAACGGTTAATTTTGTGTAAAGTTGGAAAAACTGGAATATGACCAAAGTTACGGTGTTAGCGGATTATGGATGACGTCAACTGAATCTACCGACCAAAAGAAATCGATGGACAAATTAGGTAATCGTTCATAATATCACTTTGTTTGCATTAACCGAGACTGCTTATAACGTAACTCAAAATCTTAGTTTGAAATCACTTCGCTTGAAATTATAACTTACGTAAAATTGGGGTAATCGGATTGAAACAAATTTACCTAGTTGATTACGTCGCCTAATTGATAAGCACATCTTGGTATTCAGTAGAACAATATTGGGCTATGATGAATGAGGAGAGATTTAGTGTGTATACAGGCGAAACCTCGTCCCAACTTAATGAATTTCAATTTAACTGTAGGTAACTGGATCTCCTCGTAAATACACACATTGACCTGAGACAAGTTTCCAGTTAATCAGTCAATAAATTTCAATTGTTTGCGAGGCGAAGACGGCTGTAGTTTTGGATGATTCAGTTTAAACGTGTGTTTGTATTAAATTGTGTCAATGTGGCCTTCCTCGTGATACAGTGCCTAAGGATTTTTGGCATACGCTCCATGAGTCACTATGAAATCATGGCTACTGAGTCGCCTTGTGTAACATAAATATTATTAAGTTTGTTACGTAACCCATTATAAGATTTGCTTTATCGCTTGTTATTGTTTCGATCACCGTGGTTTTGTTAACTTATGGAACTACAAAAAAGTGTTACAATTAGTGTGAGATCTCGCTCTACTTCATTGTGAACGATACTGTTTTTGTAGTCGTTGATATATTGTGAATTTGAATCAAGTTGTTACCTACAATGGTATTTTGATTGACTAGCGTACATATGTATTTTTTTGTTGCGTACGAGAATCAATGGCAAGATTTATTGTAGCAGTATATCGTTCTCATATGAGTAGAATAGCTTCCTTTTGATATATAGAGGGGAAATCTATATATCAGACGTATTGTTTTCATATAAGGTACGGTTCACCGCACACATGCCGTTTTTTTATAAATACATTGTTATCGTGAGCTTTATAATTAATTATGTTTATTAGTTGTATCTTCCGTAGCGTACCTTTAAACGTGGTGGTAATTATTATTCATTTTTCACGCGTAGGTCGAAATTAAGATTATGATGAGTTTCTTTTGACATTAACTTGTTTATTATTATGCTCTTTATATGGCATAGCCTTGAGTTCCTTCGTTACGAATAAGGTGACTAATTAAATGTTTGAATTTTCCTACGTTATTTCTAGACTGGCGTGGGTGCCTACGTGAGCAATATTTGTATGATTTATCATAGAGTGCCGCGTGCGCGTATCGTCTTCATCAATAGATAAGGCATCATAGCTAATCAAACATTACGAAATGACTTCTCTTTGATTATGCCATGCTTTTTTATAACTAGTCAGGCGTAAGAAAGAAGCGAAAGTTGCATGTGCGCATGAAGAATTATACGCTCTTTCTAAAACTTACGTTTTGAAACAATTCATAGAGGTGATGGGGTATCGTAATTAATTTCTTACTAGAACAAAATGTTTTTCCGTGATCGATATGTTTTATTTCTTTATTAAAGTGAAATATTGAATAATTTTACTGAAAATACCATGTAAATGTTAGTATTCAGCTGCTGCTGATAAATAATTTATCACGGTTCAGTAAGCCATCGAAGACTTATTACTAGTTTCTACTGCAAAGTTATGTTCCAGTCAAACAAGAAACAACGTACATTTAATCTAGAAAGTCAACGTCGAATAATGTGAGGCTCACAACAAAACAAGCACGGGTGACAATAGAGTACGTATTTGTACTAAAGTTTATAACAATCTACGATTGTGTGCACGAAGAGATATCTGCAAGCGCTGCTCACGAGCAATATCTGAGCGCGTACGATGCGCGTTGACCGCGCACGGGCTACCCCTTTCACTTGTATTCGCATTGAACGGATCGAGCGGAACGTTAGCGCGCCTTTCTCTCTGTCCCCGTCTCACTCTAACGTGCGTCGACGGTGGTGCAACACTGGTGGTGGGCCGGCGCACGCCGCTCGCCGCCCGTGACAACAGTAGCGCAGTTTCCTCGACTACATCCGCACGGAACCGACACCGCCGCGCTCGGATGATCTATCGCGATCTGACATGAAGTCCAAACCGGCACATTACATAGACGCTCCGTTCAGACCGTGGCCGCCGCTTTCGCGTCAGGCGCAGCCGCAGCCCAACTTTTATTTCCGACCGCCGGATCCGATGGACTTGAGGAATTTTAAAACCTCCTCCTCGAAAGGATCCACATACTCAGATTTCTCCGGAATGAGTGCGTACAGTAATAAATCGCGGGATTACTACTTCTTGTCGCCGAGCTATCGTTCAGCAGGCGCTCCGACACCAAGCAGCCATGCCGACCTGTACGGCATGCGAGAACGACCCCGCCAACTGAGGAACCCAAACCCATCGCCGCCAGCAGCCTGTCCGTGCAGTCGCTCACGGTCCTTGGAGGACGTCCGCACTGAGGTGGTGACAGAGTGGGAGGACGACGACGAGAACGGCAACCGCATCGTCGCACCAGCCACCAAATTTAACCGCACTGCATACAAAGCCAACCCTGCCTTCCAAAAGCAAGGATTCCTCACTCGCCATTCAATGGAAAATCTAGTCGATAGACCACCGCAGTTATTGCCTCCCAAACGGATCTCTGCCTTTCAGGTAATTGAACTAACTTTCTATGCAGACAGTTGTCTCTTTGTGAAATGACTGCACTAGAACAGTTGTCTGTTAGAATGCCATCAACGACATAGAATTAATTTAACCATAGTGTTTAACTGTAACCGCTCTTTGATATGTATTTATGCGTACTTTCTAAGTTCTTAAATCTACATTATTATCTTGTTGATGCTAAGCGAAGTGAGTAATTCGTATTTTTGTGGTGCTTTAGCGAACGTGTTAGTATGTATAATGGTACAGGTAAGGTGGTTCGGTGTTATGGGAATGAAGCATCGACGCCTCGTCAGAGCGCGTTCAGCTCCGTTGAACCGCAACGCGCCGTCCTGCGTGTGTAACGGATGTTCAATACTTGTTTTTATGTGATCGCACACACATGTACGACGTACTTATAAGTACTCTAATATCAAACTCTGTATCTATTCAAGCGAATTTAGGTTATCTGGTTACTTGAACCTGTTTCTATTACTCGGGCCGTCTTTTGCAATGCGAGTGTGAATTCTATTGTCGGGAAATTGTTTCATTAAGTCCGTGTTTCGACATGATGTCTAATTATGTAATACGCTTCAAGTCGTGTTTTTATCTCGCAGTTGTAATGATGGCCCAGTTCTTGCGTACTACATACCTGGTACTTCGTCATATATTGTGACATTGTTGTCTTGAGAATTAGAGTTTATTTACACATTATGCATCTTTCGGGTGTAGTAGCTATTGAGGTAGGTACTAAGATTTCAGTTGTAAGATTTTAGTTCAATTTTCAAAGTTATTTGGTACGTCGTTGACGTTAATTAAGGTCACTCTAAATAACGTTGCCTTAATTAATGTTGTTCCTACGTAGGTACTCTATATTTGACCACGTCTACAAGTTGAACTGGATAGGTTAGTAGGTTTTAATTTCCCAGCATTAAACGCATCTCTCACACAGTTTCTGGTTTAAGTATTGGATTATGGAACTAGTCTAAATCTGCTTAAAGTGACTCCTTCAATGTAATGTTTTTGGTTAGCTCATAATATCCCATTCCTGGGTCAAGGCCCCCCTTACATCGCCTGCCGGGGCTGCGGGTTATTCAAAAGAGATACCGCGGGCCCAGACACAAAGGGCTAAGAAGGAACATGGGTGGTTTTTAGTCTGTAGAAGTCTGACACTCCCTTCCGCTCCGCCTAGATCGGGAGGAGCCATTTGATGATACTCTCCAAAAAAAAACGGCCTTCCTTACATTTATCTCGATGGTGTGCTTCTTTTCGGCAATTCGCGAGAAAACCATTCAAGACGTCCATTACATGAAAGTCATCTTCCCCTCTGTCTACCATTATAGCATGTCCATTAGCTTTGTTATAGGGCATGGATATATCACCTTGAAATAGCTCTTTCATGAGCCCGCAGTTCTTCTAGGCGTTTTCCGTGCGTCTTGCCACTTCATTATCTCTTTTTTTGTTTTGTCTATGTCTTTTACATAGTGTATTTTCTCGCCGTTTAAGTGCACGTTGATAGGCGAGCCGTTGGTCATGTAGTTAGTATTTGATTCGCTTTAGATTTTTGAGTTGCAGACTTATCCGTTCCGTAGCATCTGTTCTGCTAGTATAGATTATTGTAAAAGACGTATAAAAATAGCAAAGGGGCACCGTCAAAGATAGCAAAGGGGTTTTTACCCAACAAATGCTTTCGAGTAGTCTACAAAGGCAAGGTAAAGATGGAATATTCAAATCAGACATTTTTCTATTGTCTGATTGAAGGTATGCAAGTGGTCGGTGGTAGAAAGTTCGGGGCGGAAGTCTGCTTAGCTCACAAAATTTAAAACTTATGTAAAGTTTATCAAGTCCTTTAACTTCTCTAAAATATTACTTAATTTAGAAATTGGTAATCTATCTTTATGATCTTAAATAATCTTATTCTACGGATTTAATTTATACTTACCCCAAAGATTTAGTATAACTTAGTGAATTTCTTAGGTTTCTTGATAAAACTTCGCCATCTTTAATATCCGCATGGATCGCTTTATTGAGTGACACTAATCCGAATTGAGGGCAAATTATTGTCTTTTGTTTATGAATTGAAGATTTATGTTTGCTTGTATGGTTTATTAACGATAAAGTAGAAATCGTTTTTATTTGATACTTTTGGTTTCGGTTTCTCACGATCTATGTCCTGGAGAAAATGATAAGAAAAATCATCCGGTAAAAATCCACCTACTAAACTTTACCTGATGGTCAGGTAAGAAGATTTACAGGGAAAATGATCCGCTAACAATCTGCTTATTATATAATATAGATATATTGATATAAATCTAGAAGTAGTGTCAATAAATACGTCACCAAAATTCAAAAACTTATGTCATATTTAGCATATTGTAAGTAGACAAGGAATACATAATCATGAGATTTTCTCTAAATTTTAATTGCAAATATCGTCTATTGGTTATGATGATAATGCGGAAACCATAAAACTTATATTTATTGCGTAAGAATAATTACCATATTTAATTTTATGCATTATACCAGATATCAAAATGGAAGCCATTATCGAGTGTATATAATGGCACTGTAGGAGTACGTAATCAAGACGACAATGCAGCTATTAATCTCAGCTATATTATAAAACGGAATCAGTTTTTATTGGTCTATGTCTACAGTTTTTACGCTTTCTATAATACAAGGAAAGTTTGTCTCATACTTTATTTTATTGATTCCGTTTAATTAAGTTGTTAGGACGTTTAAGAATATTGTTTTTAATATTCTCAAATTTTTTTATGACATCAGGTCTGTATAGTACACCCGCATTTTGCCCTTTTATGTTTAGGTCCCACGTAATAGGGGGCAAACTGAGAAAATCTCGAATCTATTTATATAATAAGAAATATTTGCCACCGATATACTAATAAAAGGCGGTGACGTGAACGTTTAAAAACTGTTACGCGCTAAAACTCGCGACAATTTGTAAATAAGAAGGCTTATTTTAGCTTTATTTCGGCGAATAACGTAATAAACGTTTTCGTACGTACAAAAATTCGGTAAAGTACACTTTCTACAACGCGTTTATATCGCAACCTGTGCAACAATGAAACGAAAAGCCACACCAATTACTTGATTCGAACCGTTTCAAACGAGATTCAAATGCGTGTCTTGTCGCGTCGTGACTCCGGATTAAAACAGCGATATCACTTTTGTATTGCTCATTTTTGGATTTTATATATAGCCAGTACAAATATAGTCCTAAGCCGCTATTCGTTATATTTCATCTGTATTTTTATACTCGGCCATTTTCTGTACCTAATTAGCATTAGTAGGTGGGACACCGATTCTGAAATATTTGGACTGTAACATCACGCACTGTGTAATGAGTGCATCGCAACTTTGTTATCGGTCAGGTGGACCAGTCATGTGTCAATAAACGGGTTCCTACTAGGCCGTCTTGCAACTCGCAGCCTACCTTAACCATCCATACAATATAACCTGTTCTAGTTACCACACTGTTATGCCCAACATTCCGGGCTTCAATGAACCTTGTATACGTGAATGCAACCAATTGACAGTTTAAGTATTATACAATCGGCAGCTCTCGCACGCTTTCGAGAATCTTCAACATGATCAGTTTATTTTTGAATGAATACTTTTTATGGTATCGTTGTTTAACATGTCGTAACGATTAGAAAAGGTCTAACCTAAGTGCGTCTATTAATTATAGTTTTGGCTATGCAAAAATAGCACTTGTCGGTTCTGGGGTTATCCGTTCACGTGGTTTGGCTTATCGGTTCATTTTCGGAGTAAACGGTCATGACTCATTTAAAGTTTACAATGAGCGCATTTCTGACTCGTTGTATGTTGTCTGCATATGGTATCCCACCCATTGCGAACTACATTCTAGGTACGTGTTTCTGTGTAGAGGTATACGGAACACGAATGTCTGCGTCATGGTCTTAGGCCTGCGTGGTCGGTGCGTCACCGTCTCTCCGACGCTATCACCGATCTGAGAATGCAATGAACAAGGTTACCGAGGTTTCACCACGGTGTCGCTGCCTCAGCGAAACATGTACCGTTCCCGTTCCGAATGACGAGCAATTTTCACTTTTAAACGCGAACAAGAGACCTCTTGTATTAGGAATACTTATTTACTGTCAGTTTCAGCACTGTTGACGAATTTCCTCTTCAAATCGGTACCATGCAATTATTTTAGAGGCCCTTGATTTTGTAGCACTGAAAGTAAACCATTGCAATCGGCTCATGATAAAATTAATACGCCAGCAACCTAACTGCATAACAAATTCAGAATGATCAAACCTTTTCGTGTTTACATTACAACAAAGATTCATATGTTTGAAAATATCTGTCTGGTGATAATAAATATGAGGCTTTGGACATTGCTGTTGAGATTGTCATTCCTAGTTAACACGCTAGGAATGACATCAGTGCAATACAGCCAGCAACAGCACGAAATTGAATTGATTACGATTTCAACATCAATGTTTCGTCCATCACTCCAATGCGTCCTCATAATTGTTAATATGATTCAAGACTCAGATAGTAAAGAATTATTCTATAGTAGCGGGCTATACAGGGTGTAAATCAACCCATCACACAGCCGTCAACCAAGCATTCTGTACATCAAACTAAGTACGCCTACGCAAAAGTTTTGCTGGGAAACGACTTTTTTTTTGGGGTCAAAAATCACATGTAGCACTCTTGAATGTAGCACGTAATCATCAATGTAGCACTCTTGAACCATTGTGATAATGGATGCTTTGAATAATAAACGGGTCATGGAGGTAATTTAAGTAAAGTTATAGCCTGAAAAACTAGTATTTACAAAAACAGCTGGGATAAATTTGGAACTTTGACCCCCAATATCTCCGTAACCAGGAGGTTCCCAGGAACTCTAATCTACTCTAGAACTAACTAACTCTAATCTACTCTAGAACTAACTAACTCTAATCTAGAACAAAAAAATGATCGCTGTGGTGGGGAGAACAATTGCCCTTCGTTTGCGTTAAGGGTACGTTTACACCTTATATTATTCAGGAAATAACACGAAGACACATCTCGAAAGAATGTGTTTTAGATACAATGATTCTTTGTGTTATTGTTGATTCTCGGTCACTATGTCAAACTAAATAACACTTATTTATGATATGTTATTAATATGCATACAACTTTTCGTTACCATAAAAGCGTGTTTATTATTTACTCTTACTTTCTTTTGACATATAATTGAGCAAATACAACATAACTCACATTAAATTAAATCCAAAATCCCCTTCGTCCTGAATTCCTGATGATCATAATTTTGTTTGAAAATTATTCTTCAAACACGTCACCCAAAATAAGTTTTACATCCCGCCACGTCATGCTTAATGCGTATTAATTTTAGGGAGAGCGAAGTAACGTTGCCTGAAAAAGTAACGTTGTCACATTATATTACAACATGTTCGTGGTTGTTTTGTTGCAGGCACAGATCAGAAATGGCGGTCACTCTGGTGTACCCCTGTCGACTCCAAGCAGCGTGGGGGGCGTTGGACCTGAGGTCAACGGATCCAGACCTACCTTCAAACCTGTCACAGTCCTGGAAGATCTTCAAGCTGTCCGGTGTGCCGAGTTCCATCCTAATGGCAAACTGTATGCCGTGGGCTCCAACACAAAAACACTCAGGATATGCACGTACCCCAAGATAGAAGACGTCAAGTAAGTATTATAGTCCATATGTTCTATATTATTGCTATGTTATCATCCTTAATTGAGAACAATGATCTTACGATTGCAGTAGGAGATATTAGTGGAATTGCTGACACGTGACTACAGTTTCCGTCTATTAAGATTCTACTGTTAAATTGTTAGTAAACATCATCAATCCCGTTGATGAATTATATTGTCCTTGACTGAAGCGCAGTAACTCAGCAAGGGTTGAACTTCATCACGCACGGAATTACACTTTTCCTTGGTCCTAGGCTTTTCTTTTCATAAGTCAAAACTGTAATTTACTAGAGCGAGAAACAGAGCGGGAATGCTATCGTCTGGAGTAGCATCAACTGTTTCTGAGCGATAGAGAAGGATAGGAGCATGAACAAGTTCAATTCCGTGAGGTTCAATCCTTGCTGAATGGTAGAAAGTAGTTGACAAAAAATTATATAGTCCGTCAGATAGATTTCTAATAAATATTGGACACATATTTTTCTTTTTTCACGTAAACAAACAATGAAGACGATACAGTGCTTTGAAAACTGGTGTGACGTCATATCGCATGACATTTTCTACCAGAAAGTGACGTCATTCATGATCTTTGACGCGTTTTATCTTCGTAACTTTTGATTAATTTGATAAAACAAAAAACACGTATCCAATATTTTTCGATAATCTGACTGACGTACTAAACAGACTCATATTTTTTTAGGAAACATCCCTATTACTGCGCTTAATGTTTTATAAGATTAGTACTTAATGCAATTTGTCATGTGTAATTATTTCTTTAACGAGTTTTCCTCTTTATGAGTGCACCTTAATAAACATGAAATTCTACAGAGATAGATGACGGCATCGTCATGACGACATGGTAATGGATTTCGACATCGTTTTATCTTAATATCATTGATTTTCCGAGGGAGTACACCAAAAAAGGCCGTTTGAAAGTCAGAGATATTCATCATTCCATCAGAAACGCTAATATTTCCGGGCTTTTAATCAATATGTTTCATATTTTGACAGAATTTAATTACATTCGCTTGGCATTATTCAACTTTCGAAAGCCACGGGATTGTGTGAGTCTTCATTTGCATGTTTGTCAGATATGGTGACAGATATAAATACGTTGCTGCGTAATCAAATATTTCATGTGACTATAAATGGTAGCTGTGAATTTGAGGTGTGTGATGCGATATCCGTAAAACACGAATCTATTATTCTGTATCGGCGTTATGTCATTTCAAATGTTGATATCCCAGTATTATAATCAGATGGTATAACATTGTGATAGATGAGTATACGACTGCTAATTATGAAAAAAACTAAAAATATACAAATTTCACTTCAGGACCGGAATCAAATATCTCATATTACGCTTAATTAATCGTAACTCATACATAACATCGAAAAACAAGAGTTTTGTCGTTGTAATTCCGTTGTATATAGGCAGATTTCCGGTTTGGCGTCATACGTGGGGACGACCATGGACTTTCTTCATTCTGGCCGTTGTCGACCTTCCCCAATTCACTGCCAATTACTTAAAATGGCTTCTCCTCAAGTTATCTCGGCCTTTATTGTTTAATTCGTTTAAATTCAACCGCTGCTGAGTAATTAAATATACGTTAGATACCAAGTTAAATATTTTACAGCCAAAGCTATCGTGGTTTATGATGTTAATATTATGTGAACAGTATCTGTTTTTATAGCCATTCATGATGGATTATAAAAGTCAGGGTTGTTCTTGAAAAAACTGCACTGGTATTTTATTATTTACGGTCTGAATAGGAAAACTTTATAAAAACACTTTGTTTACTAGTGTGTCCAAACAAATACAAAAATCTTTGTAGTCATGTGTCATTTCCGATACATTCTTAACAAGCAATAATGTTTCGGAAAAGATTGACTTATGCTCTCGAGGCGTGTAGCTTAACAAAATCCTTTGGGAGACCACATGAGATTAATATTCTATAGGCTATCGATGTTTTCATTATTATTTACAGCTTCAATATTTATTTTCGTAAAATATTACCTGATAACAAGTACTTGAGCTCCAGTTTTTGATTGAGTAGCGAAAAGTGTCTTAATACTTTAACCAAATAGACTGACTTCATTTCATGTACTTCGTGTTAAGGGGAACCTTCATTATTTTATACAAATATAATGTGCACACTGCGTATCTTCACGTCACGAAAGTGCGTAAATATACTTGGTCCAAAACTTGACAACTTTGAGCTCACTGTGACTACAAGTTTTAGGGCACAGTTGGCCGAATAAGAAGCGGAACATACTTTGCAATACAGCTTGATACCCTGATAAAAGTTTCATCTTACACTTGGGTTCCATGACGGTACGGGGACTGTAGTGTGACGTTACACTAGTTTTACTAATAAAACTTCACCTACCTTTTTCTGGATATACATAAAATCACGAGAACCTTCGATAATCGCAGAATTAGCACAAAGTGGGTTCTTAAAAACCTAAAATAACAAAGGAATAAGAACATGAATTCAACTCCATTATTCAACAGTTTCTTGTGGAGTTACGGAAATCGCTTGCTTCTGAAATTATTTCCGCACGAAAGAAAATATTACGCATCGAACGTATGCTCTCATAATGTTATCGAATTTATGTTTTATATAATAACGCATACTGGTTGATGCTACAGCCTATAAAGGTATATTATATATATCACGCATACTGGGACAAAATCCATAACAATAACATGATTAAATGTCAAGGCTTTTAGCGTTGCGTGAAAATGTTGTTATATCACTTCACTCTTGACGATACCATATTGTGGAGGCTTAAGTCAAGACTGAAAGAATACGAAGGTAAGCGGTGAAAACAGGGTTAGTTCTTGTATATTGACCGCGTTACTACATTTGCCCTCCCTTTGTGATGTCATCGGACCTTTAATTAGATCGAGTTTGCACACTTTCCTCTTGACCACACATACTAATAATTAGTTCTGGTAAATAAGATAATAAGATTGCCTCAAAGGACCAGACTGCGACCTATTTGCTCCGCATTTATCAATTACGTAATTTTAGCTAATGTGGCATCTGTTTTAGCTGTATGTATTTAGACTTTATTGATTTCTATGTTATAAATATTTTGTAAAGATTAGAGGAAAGAGAGAACAGGCATTGCATTTTATCAAGTTTGTGGGAATCAAAAGGCAGGTTAAGATAGCCAAAATGCTATTTTGTATTGATTAACGGAATAATTAATATTTTAAATATGCGTCATTATCGTCAATTCTACTAGCGCTTGCTGCATAAAAAATACTTCATCACCGGGTTCCGCAGGTTGAAAATACACATTTGACACAACTATTGTGGCTGTTAAATGTGTTAGCTAAAGAACCCTTTGTTGGACGTCGAAGGAAATGTCGTATGACTGTAGGCAGACCGCGTTGTGAATACCTACGTATATTATCTATCTTCCTCAATAAAAATGATTGTTCACTATCATTACTATTATTTGTAACAGCACATTATTCCCTTTCAATATTTCGTTTGTGGTTCACATTGTAAACACATGACATGATGCATTCAAACGACTCTTTCAGTAAATACTAAAGCCGCTATAAAGCTGTCATTTTATTTTGTGGTTTTTACGAAAGTGCACGTTTGTATACAAGGTGTAAATCAACCCATCATACAGCCGTTAACCAAGAACATGAAACTAAGTATCCCTACGCAAAAATTTTTGCTGGTAAACTACTTTTTTTTTTGGGTCAAAATCACATTTTACGGTAAAACTCAATGTAGCACTGTTGAAACATTGTGCTGGTGGATGCTTTGGATAGTAAACCGGTCATGGAGGTAATTTAAATAAAGTTATAATCTGAAAAACTAGTATTTACAAAAACAGCTGTGAAAAATTTGGAACTTTGACCTTCAATATCTCCGTAAATAAGGAAGTTCCCAGGTATGGTCTAGAACAAAAAAAATATCGCAGAGGTGTGGAGAACAACTGCCCTTCGCTTGCGTTAAGGGTACTTTTACACCCTATGTTATGTAATTGTACACCAAAATATTAAGTACATTTCATAATGAGACACACTTCATTATGAAATGTACTTAATACTTATTCACAGGGTGTTGTTGTAACGAAACAAGTATCCGAGTGATACTAAATACAGCCTGTTACAGATTTAAGGTTAAGCCACCGTGAAGTGTCAGAAAATACTAAACGTTTGTTTAGTAGTTTTGTGATATTCTCTTATAAACTCGAAATCGGTTTTTTACGCACTCAAGAGTCTCACTCTCTTGGGATTCCTCTGTAGACCGGTATATAGGCGGCCTTCATTGATACTATTGATAATGTGATACAAATACAATATAATCATGTACACATATAATCGTGTTCTGTCCACTCAAACTAGTTGCGATTCTTGTCGCGATCATGACTGGCGATATAAGGCCGTCACCGCACTTGCGAGCGACGCGAAAGCGGTGACTAAGCGTTCACAAGTCGATGACCCGACGTTAAGTTTGTACACAAAGTGTCACTATGTAATGTAATGTAAAGATCGCTTTGTATGTTATTGGCCGTAACTTGCGTTTCTGGAAAATTGAGAAAATATTCACACTTTCATACGGGAAATTTACACACAATATCGATTTAAAAAAACCAGTGTTACCTAAGATGTGCAATATTCTTATCCTTTCTAATTTAATCAATGTTCCTTGATAAGTAACTGATTTTAAAGCACACAATTTATTTAAGTAGGTACAACTGGAAGTACGTAACTGTTCCTCTCAATATGTAGATTGATCATAAAATAGAAATTCGGAACTCATATTATTATGTATTTTATTGAATAGTATTACATCAGAGAATCTAAATAAACGCATAATTTTCCAATTAGTATAATTTCATAAGTCATGTTGAGCGAATTTCTATCGGCAAAACATTCATCTCAAACAAAGCTACAGGAGATTGGTAGTTCACAATGAATCTTGGTCGAAGTATTACGTATAATGATGATGCTGTATTATCTGTGAAATTTGGAAGTTTGCTCAGAGGTATGAGGCATAGAGGAGTATGCTTCGTGAAAGTTTAGCGGGCGGAGCGTATTGCTCTCGTAGATATGGACTCTTACGAAATACTTCACGAATACGTGAAGTATTTCGTAAGAGTCCATATGTTATACGTTTCGCTCACTATAATGCTCATTGTCATGAGTATTGAGTACTCCACGACTGTTGCAAATTTGGAAATGTCCATTAAAAACGGTGACACAGCAGATGTAGGACAATATGTTACAGATATATGTATGATTGCCATCTTTCGCCCGTGGTTATGCCTGCTATAAACTACCCACTCAGAGCGACCTTCAAAACCGAGATAAACACAACTCCAGTTAAACGTTCTCTTATATTATCTTGATTTACGCTTTGTCTATATTTCAAGTTGGCTATAACGAAGTGTAAGTAGCTAACGGTGAAAGTGCCATTAAAATACGTCAAACAACTTTAGCATGATTTCTAAAACGAATTTAATTGTACATAACCTATCTGTTGCCCTTTCTGAGGTTCTTAAACATGTTAAAGTACTCATAAAATCGGAAGGTAAAAATTGCTGCGACTTTAATATCCTTCTCATTATTTAATATTTTAATATATTGTTGAGTTCGGTTCAAAATAAAGTATAAAGCTGTAAATCAAATCTGGCACATGTATCGTACGTATACGTAACATAAATGACGACTCTGATGTACGTAGGTGTGACAAAAAGTGCCAAAGTGATCGTTTTAACCACGATACAATGGTTGTTAATAACCGCTTTTGTTTCACGACCGACACATTATAATAACAACGACGTTTATATTGTACTTTATGTTATGAAATAAGGTCCGGCTCGTGTGTGGAAACTCTGCGATGGTATTTAGCTCACACTCGCAGTGGTACCTACCTAACGAGCTCACGTGTTTCTACAATTAAACTCATAAAGATACAGATGTGTAAAATATTGAGATATTTATCTCTGAGCGCATTGAAGACAGCTATAAACCGCGAGCTATTGTACTTAATAATCGGTTGTAATAGTCTAATTATGTGAATAGACAATAAAGTCGCCATTAACTCTATAATGCTACGCGGAAATTACCCGTCGTTCCAAGAGTACATTTTATTTCTCAATTCTGTGAACATTTTATTGAAAAAAGAACAAAGTCATTTTAAAATATTTATATGGGTGTCTAATAGCGTAGCAATTTGTAAGAATTACCGGGTTCAAGCAAATTCGCTTGCACCCGGTAATTCTTACAAATTGCCTAATAGTTCGTTAGGATACCGTTAATTTGACCAAGTATTTTCATAAACGTCGGAAAAACATAGCAAACAGTAGTTTAATAAATACCACAGCAGGGATCCTCGCGTCCGTTGCTTCATAAGTCAGGGAATCTGAAGTTTTAGTATGTCAAAGTTGGAACAAAAAATATATAAAAAAAGTAATTTCATACCTTTTCGACCGACACCCTAAGGGATGATTTTTGGGATCACCATCAGCCTAAATAAATTGTCATCGGTATGGAAGAATATAAATCAGCCGTGTAAGTGAACATAAGACTTTCGATGGCCCAATAGGGGATCGGACTGGCTCAAAAAGGTCCGTCAGTTAGGTTATCGAAAAATATTGGATACGTGTTGTTTGTTTTATCAAATTAATAAAAATTTACGAAGATAAAACGCGTCAAAGATCATAAGTGGGGGCTTGTGACTTCACTTGTAGGTAAAAAATGTACTAACAAGTGACGTCACAAGAGTTTTCGAAGCAGTGTATCGTCTTCATTGTTTGTTTACGTGAAAAAAGAAAAAATGTGTCCAATATTTCTTGAAAATCTATCTGACGGTTTTTTTGTCCGATCCCCAATTGGCTAGATTATTTTTAAACGTTTAAATAAAATAAGCCTTCTTTTTCAGCTTTAGCTTTTCGTAACTTTGGGTTTCCTTAGCATCTAACTTAATTTTGATAACTAGTAAATATTAAACAACTACTAGAAATAAAAATATTTCGGTATAAAACTCCCTCAAAAAATGGCGCAGTGTCCCCCTTAATATAAGGCGACATGGTGGGCAATATCAACATGTAATTTACCGGTAAATGTGCACACACTTAAGTCGCTGAATTGCTTAAAACAGCTCACTTATTGCAGCACACCCTCGGCCTTTAGAAAGGGAAAATAAGTATAATTTGTCACAATAAAAACAGTCTTAGAGACCTCTAGCACGTTATACAAAGATCATTCGAATATATTCGTATTAGGTACATAAAAGATTGGATATTACCGACATTGACTTACGATGAATTGCATATTATGGAGATTGCGAAAACGTTATGAGAACTTTTTGTTTTACCTAAGTTAAGTAAGAGAGTGACAACGTTTCTCTATTGAATAATATTAGTTTTGTAAACAGATTCAAAAATTAATTTAATCCAAAAACCGCTTTCACATACACGCACATTTTATGATGGTATACCTACGTGATTCATTTATATAAATTGCAGGTAAAGAAAAGTTGATAAACTGTAGTGCTGGTTTACTTTATTTATTCAAAAATTATGCTGTAGAAAAATCTTTTAAAACCGATTTTCTTTTTTAATTTTTAATACAGATGATGCTCACATCTCATGAACATAAACACTTAATATGCTATTCAAGATCTATTGACGCGACATAAAGTCTAACCTTTGTAACAGTCACACCAATCATCATCATAATTTATGCAAACATAAATCTATTTAAAACTGTGATCACAGAACTTCACTTCTTTATACAGAACATCTATGACTGACTTATGTGAAAACCATAATATCCGGTTATGGCGAAAATAGCCTCTGCGGCGAAACGTATAACTTTCAAAACGAAATTAATTAAAAGTGTAATTGATAGCTTTTCTCATGTCTTTAAAGATGGAATAACTAGCACAGGCTTGTATATCTTGGCTTCTTACTCGATATTTCCACCTGCAATGGTTGCATTTAAAAGTGCTCTTTAAAACAGAGACAGGCGTCAATGTTTCCATCTATGGTAGCGTTTTTATCGAGTTACATAAAAACCAATCGTGTTGCTGTTGTCTGCCGTTGTGAAAACCCCCGAAAAAGAAATCGTACGAAGTTGTAATGAACAACTTGAAATTCTTTCTTATCATTACAAAAGAGTACATCCGTATCTCGTCTGACCTCAAGAACACTTATAACTCGAGATCTAATTCAATTTGTGTGGTTTTAATTTCGAAACATAAAAAAGTTCTGACTATACAGGAGACTTTTGAACAAGGAACGCTAATTGGGATATTTGATGCACGAAAGCCTTATCTATTAGATTTTTTTTTCAATTAAGTACTAAATCAGCAAATAAATTTATGAAACGAATAATTATTACAGGTTAAAATCAATGATATGTCTAGTTTTTTTTGCATTAGTTTTACCTCCTGATGAAAATCGCCAGCATAAACTAGCCAGGATCTTGAAAATGCAAAAAGCAAAGAACTTGTCATAGTACCAAGAAAGATAATATGTATATTTGCCGATCATAGTAGCTTTAAGATAACATAATATGAAGTTAGAAACTTAATTAAATCCTCTCTACAGGGACTCAAGCGCTCCAACAGCACCGACAGTCTTACTGAAGCGAACCAAGCACCACAAAGGCAGCATTTACTGCCTCGCATGGAGCCCAGCTGGCGACCTCCTTGCGACGGGATCCAACGACAAGACAGTCAAACTAATGAGGTTCAACAGCCATGCCTGCAACCTGGAGGGACAAGAGGTAAGACTATCATCTTCAAATCTTACCGACTACAGCTGAAAGCTGTTCTCCACAACCCAGTTATAACTGGTATACGATACCCCTTGGTGGTAACTGAGATGACTGCCGGGACCAACGGCATGACGTACTTTCCGACCCATCCACGGACCAATTTAGGCAAGGACTGCTTAACCCCGAAGATTCACCAGTACGGCTGTTATTATTTGGCCACAAGATGCTCCGAAGTGATCTGTTCAGACACTTCTGAGACCATCTTTATGATTAAGTCGTGACGGAAAATGGACACGCATCTTGGTCCCACAAAATTTTAGATTAAATGCGAGGGCTATGTTTTGTAGGTTGGCGTTATATTATTTAGTCTCTCTTAAGTAGAGCTGTGTTAGTAGAAGTGCAACTTTCTTACGCGTCCCTTTCATACAAAATTTATAGAAGTGTCGCGAACTCGCGACGCAAAAACACACAGACAGGACGGGGCGCAGACATGACGCTTACTCGTCTGCGCCCTTTGTAAAAACAAAGAAAAGACGGGGCACGGACGAGTCACGGACGCGACCGAATGAGGGGCGGGTGAGAACGGGGGTGCGGGCGGAGTGGGGCTTTGATTAATTTGTGTGCTTTTGTGTAAAATATACTTCACCTTGAACAAAATGAAGTCAGAACATTGAGGTGTCATTTTATTTAGGTAATTCTTGAAGACGTTCTGGATAAATATGTAGATCCTCCGTTATTTAAAAACATCTATTATCTAGATTGCTTCGCTATAATAATAATAATAATAATAATCCATTTATTTTCAGGCAACAAGGCCCATAGATAAATACCTTACAGACTAACATAAATATGATAAAATACAATTTGTGTTAGTTAATAGAGCCTTAAAACTATGTTAGTAACACTTCACTAGCGCACTAAGTCACTGCGCGTTCTTGTGGCACTTGCCCGCGGAAGCGACGGAACATCACTCCCAGCGGCCAAAAGTCCTCTTCCAAGACAAGATGCAGAAAACATGTTGGAATTCGCACCACGAACGCCCTAAAGTTGACGTTGCGGCGCGACTCAAGTAACTGCACCCTCGCCACGTACTTCGTCTTCTGGCGCACGTACTCCACGATGTCCTCTGTCGTAGTGGTGTATGCCTGGTGAACTCAGCAACATCTAACCCTCTGCATATTAGCGAGATACACCTATGCTAAAATATCTTCATCTTCGGAAGAAGAACGTCAGCTCTCGTGGCGTCCGGCGTCACGTCCGTACATCGTCTTTTCTTATATTAGGTTGGGGAAAAAGTCTTTTTGCATTATCTATACTTCTATACTAATATTATAAAGAAGTAAAGTTTGTGTGTTTGTATATTTGTTAAATTGTAAGGGGTAATCTCGGAATCTACTGAACCGATTTTAAAAATTCTTGCACCGTTGGGAAGCAACACTATCCCCGGGTGACATAGGCTACTTTTTATCCCTGTATTCCCACGGGAACGGGAACTACGCGGGTGAAACCGCGTGACGTCATCTAGTATTATATAATTATGTTTTAAAAACTCGCGGCTGCGCCCCGTCTGCGCCCTGTCCGCGCCCCGTCCGCGCCCCGTCCTCGTCTTACGTATTTTCGGTGTGTCTTGCGCTTTAGACTAGACGCCATGACTAGATAACCAATTCGCATGGATCGTCATTTTAAATCGGTCCTACATACTCGTTGGTATAGCTGAGTTGAATGTGTTCAACTCAGCTATATTTATTTGTTAAACAATAAAACTGACCCGAAGCAATTACTAGGTCCTACCTATATGTGTTTAATTTTCATGTCGGCCGTGATGGCTGCTCTTAAGTCAGATTATTTTATCGCACATTCTTGACCTCTGGTACTCGTTCATAATACTATCAGATAAGTATTGTGCCTGCAAACGAAAAAAGGACTCCAAATATTGATCCAAATAAACATAATATATTATTAAGCCTCATGAAGAATGTAGATCATAATCCTGTAAGCTGGCGATTTTATGTCTGTCCACTGAAACATGATCTTATAGAATACATTTTCTGAGTTTTCGTTGGGGAATCGTGCCGTCATTCAGTGAGATATCGCAATTTTTCCTTTCCACTTGATGTGGCACAGTGGGGTTATAATACGCTACTTTCCTTGCAAATCGTCTACTCTGATAAATCGAATGAAAAACGTTGAATTACCTACGAATACCTAGATGTCAGATTTTCTATATTTCTTTTATAGCGGAGATCAGCTTCTGAAAATACTTAAACTAATTGAGCATCCATAAAAAGGATACCGCCACAGTAATATCACTGTCTCATTAATTAATAAATTAACTTGACCTCTAAATCGAGATGTCTCGGTTCAAATGTTATCGAGTCGTTTAGCCTGGTCCAATGATAAGCGGCGGCAAATTGTAAGGGGATCCAATTGTTTTTAAGTTTCAATTACTTAGTTAATCTTGTACATATTATTATGTACATGTACTATCGGTACAAGTAACTATAGACGTACCGAGGTGAATCACCTGGCAAGAAATCGAGCCCAACTAGATTGTTCTATGTAAATAATTACGTATGATGTGGTAAATGAGTAAATACATGATTAACGACGTGTTTATTATCTTTTTCTGTTTTGTTTACCGGTATCGCTAAATGTATATATTATATTATATCTATAAGTCTGATTATGTATTTAACCAGCAATAGTTTCTATTGTGAGTTTAAGTGGGCTTCTAAGAACTAATCTTACAGCAAAATGACAGCGCGGAAGAAGTGGGTCTTAAGTATTTTCAGGTGCTCAGTTTCTCGTAGCTAAAATAGGGTCATCAAAAAAGCAGGTACTGCACTTAGCCTGTCCACTATAAAATGTCTCCGTCAAAGTTTGTTTGGTGCCACTGAATCACACTAATATTATAAAGGCGAAAGTTTGTGAGTGTGTATGTTTGTTACTCTTTCACGCAAAATCTACTGAACGGATTTGAATAAAATTTGGTACACATATAGTTTATAACCTGGGTTAACACATAGGTTAGTTATTTTCCCGATTTTACCTTCCCGTGGGATAATTTTCGAGTTGTAGCGGGCGAAGCCGCTGGCAACAGCTAGTAAGTAATAATGCAAATAAATTCTGGTCGCCCAAAGCTCGGAGCCGAAATAACTTTCCTTCAAAAACAATTTTACGAACTTTATTATGAACGATACGGAGGCTTTCTGTCGTACGTTATTTTATGAAATGAATTCTATCAAATGTTTCATTATAATTATAAACACAACAAA
The DNA here is from genome assembly GCA_949774965.1 of Diarsia brunnea. Classification (NCBI taxonomy): domain Eukaryota; kingdom Metazoa; phylum Arthropoda; class Insecta; order Lepidoptera; family Noctuidae; genus Diarsia; species Diarsia brunnea. The sequence goes on along the minus strand of OX458996.1, from coordinate 22,525,835 downwards.
TGTTTTTACTTATTTGTTAATTAAATTAATGTCTGTAAATACAGCGTCGAGTAAGCAATATAGAACTAACAAGACTCCTGAGTCCTGTGTAAATAAGCTTTGTGAGATTCTATATTAGTTCATTTGTCAAAGGCTTATGAATAATAAATTTTAGATATTTACGTCATTCTCACTCCGCAAACGGTTCGCATTTACTCATGTAGCTTATGCCTTTTACGATATTTCTTTGTTCTTGTGCTGCTGTACGAAGATTAATGATAGAAAAACCTAGCGATTGTAACAACTTATAACTCTCGAATCGAATAGAAAGAGCTTCTAGTCACTGTCAGTCAATGTCGTATGAATCGGAGCGAGAATGGCGCAAATGCAATTTATTCGATACTTAACTCGCGTCACTCAGATACATCAGCGTCCTCTGAACGATTGTCAATCTCGATTAGTCGCATATGTGGCACGATCTCATACAGATGTATTAAGCTGTTGTTGTGCACTAAGTATTACTCACTGTTATAACGATTAAACGAATACACAGCAATTTCCTTGGTATAACAAGTCTATTTAATACTCTACTCTATTTTTCACTTTTTGCTTCAAATATCAACTGTTTCGACCTTTTTTCAAGGACTACTGTAATTTGATCAGTACGACAGATGAAACAGAGCCCCCAATTAAGATGTCTGTTCTCAAAAAATTGAAGAACATTATGTTGACAGTTAAACGTCCCTACGGTTACAAATATCTTGTTTAAGTGCGAATAACACGTTTATTATATCGATTTGATATCATTGTTTTGATAGAAATAGAATACCTCTTCAGGGAATTATGTGAATAGTTTTTGTCTTTCTCTTACTAATTATCGTATCTCTGGAATCAGAGTGTATAGTAAAGTGCTTATCTCTTCCGTGAGTGAAGATTGGTTATCAGATCGATAATTTCAATAAACGTAGTAATTTGACATGACTCTTTCAGATTTGAATAGTTATCAGAATATTAGTAGATTAGCTACTCAGAAAACTTATAACACAGTTACAATACTTGGAAAAAAACCCTATTTATAATTTGTAGAATTCAACACCGCAATAATTATGCACTGAAATATAAATTCACGACTGCGGGAACATTAAATATAGCTTCGCTTTTATTACTCAACGTTCCGCGTTCAGGCTTATCGATTGGAATAGTTTTACAAGAATGCGTGTGTCGGGTTCGATGGATTGCACATCCGTATTCTAACACCAGTCATCATTGACATACGATAAACCCGGTAACTAACTTCATTCGAAATGTTCGCCTTGTGGAGTCCAAAGTTTTACGTTAACATTGAATTGAGAAAGGATCTTGCCAACCTTATTTAAACCTCTTATGTGTTATTAAATTAAATAGTGATTATATTTATTATTAGTTGTAATAGACATAATTTCAACATTATTTTTAAAAACAATCCTATCATTTGGTACTTATTTCATAATAATCAACTCAACAACTTAAAGATCTAGATTGTTCTTGCAATTCGTGCATAGTGTACAAATGAAAGTTCACTGTGAACGTTTTTAAGGACATATTTTATATTGGCACAATAATGTCGTGACGGCCAAATTACTTATGGCACACAGGAAAAATGATATATCGTAATGAAAGAAAATGATGATCAATCAAACTTTGGCAAATAGGGATGACTGATCGATTTTCGAACTCTGAATTAAAGGTCGGCCTAACTTGTGGGGTAGTTGAAATTGTTGCTTTCATTTTCGCTAATAGATTGTGTCTTTAATCTTAAATAATAATGTTGTAATTGAAAGGTACAGCCGAACAAGCTAACAAGTAGGTATTCCGCCAGCTATAAACTTGCATTTACTTTTATGATTATACAGATACATTTACGGCGGTACTCAGAGATATTTAATGATTACTTAGGCCGTCACTTAGTAAGGATTTGACATACTTTTGTATGACAAACTTGTCAAATCCTTTACTAAGTGATGGCCTAATTAATCATTAAAGCTCTCTGAGTGCGGCAGTTAGAGACTGATGTCAAACGATACAGCGTTTTTCAATATCGGTTTAAAGAAACTTTATTCCCAATAAAGACAAAAGTCACTTACTCGAGAACAATACTAATAAAAATATAGATTACAATAAGTTCGTCATCAGTATTACAATTTAATAGTTACCCATCCAATGCATTCATTTCTCCAGAACTGATCGATCCGCAATTATGTGCTGGCTAAGTTGAGTTTTGAATGCATAGAAAGAGTGTACATTTCTTATACAGGACGGTAATTTGTTAAAAAGCTGTGCTCCTTCAAAAGTTAACATTTTTTTGCCATAGTTAGTTCTTGTTTAATTTAATTAAATTTTTTATTTAATTAAAATATTATTCAGTGTACTAGAATTATAAAGATTTCAGCCTGTATATTTATTAGCTTGTTCGACTGTACCAATGAGATGTCGTGACGTGATTCGGTTGTCATATTTTATGGGTGATTATGGTTAAGTTTCGAATGCCTTGAAGAGAACTGAGGCTGCGACTGGCGAGACAGCCTTGATAATATCAATTATATTTTGCTTGTCTCTAGCTGTTTTGTACCCAAGCACTTTTTCAATAGTGTAGCGTTAATTATATCAGTGAACGAGTTTTTCTAAATCAATAAGTATTTCCAGACGTTTTATCATGCATACCACTTTACCTCTGCATTATTTCTGAAGGCTCGTCCACTATTACACGGGACTTAAACGATTGGCAAAATGAGGGTGTACTTTAAGTACGCCCGTTAACTACCATTCGAAAAAAATACAGGCGTTATGTTATAACTATTTAATGAAGTTCGACTAAGAATGAGCCAGGTTTGATATCAGTAATTATTATACGATATTAACTCCCTTGCTTGTTACCAGGTTGAGCTGACGATGCATGACGGAACAGTCCGGGACGTTTGTTTCATCGAAGACACGTCGAACAAGACCAGCCTTTTGGTCAGCGGCGGCGCCGGCGACTGCAAGATTTACGTCACTGACTGCGCCACGGGCAAAACTTTCCAGGTAATATAAATTATACTGACCAACTTTGGACGCCAGATGATAGTTTCAATCTAAACCAGTTTATTACTTGTTTGGTTTTATGTGGTCTTTGTCTTCATTATATTTTCTGTGCCAGTTTTATTTATGTGACTGGCCAGGCTCGGTTACTCAAGGAACTAGTTACTTTAACTTTACGAATGAATTTAAACAACAGTGAGAAAATTTTGAAACTGTCGAAGTAATAAATCGTAAACCTGTCCGTACCGTAACATCAGCGGTAAAACGTGTCATATAAACATTGCCACCGCTAATTTGATACGTCTGTGCTGCCCGCACGTGTTTGTGTTTACGTTCGTTATTAGGGCACCCCGCGCCCCGTGTATAGGCGACGATTCACACGTAGAACCTTATCCGCTGCGAATATCATTACGCACGCGATTTGTGGTTTTACCCGGTACGGCTCGCCACAACCCGAGAACGATCGACGTGGGACGCATTTACCAGCCACCTACTACCTCATTTAAAAGCCCTGTTTAATCCCACCCCCGGATAAGGACCACCCTTAATACCTTCATATTTCTGTTAAGACTCTCTCCTGAAAGTGACATCCTTTATTCATCGGCAATTGTTACGCTCCCGTTTGTTTCTTATTATATGTCTAGTATCACTTTAACAGTCTTACATTTTCTGTAGCCCCCCGAGACTAGATATTTCGATTTAAATAAAACAAGATTTTATGACACTATAAACATCAACTGCGGAATGATTGAAAAGAAATCGCCCGCCTACCTCGGGTTCTAAGTATATTAAATCAATTCCGGTTTGAATGGTGCGTTTGATTTGTTCTGAGATTGGTGTTGAGTGATTGGTAGTTGTTGTATGGTTGCTTTGTGTTGTGTGCAGGCGTTAAGCGGTCACTCTGGGCACATTCTGTCGCTGTACAACTGGGGCGGCGCCATGTTTGTGTCAGGCAGCCAGGATAAGACCGTGCGGTTCTGGGACCTACGTACGGGCGGCTGTGTCAACATTATTTCGCCCCCAGCGGGACAACCGAACAAGGTACGTTTTTTCTTTCTTTATTTGATCGATGGTAAAGTTAACCATCGTGAGGTAACAGACATGTCCTAGAAATTAAAGATACGTGAAATCCAGCAACCCCCACTTTGCTCAAGTTCCTAATGGCCTAACCCTACCCATACAGATAGGCCTGTGTTTCAGCTACAGAAACATTACCTATAGGACAATGTGCTTTGTTTTATTTCGACTGTGTGCAGTTTCAGCGTCGACAAAACTGACTTTGTCGTATTACGGTTAAAATTCAAATAATTGAATAAGGTAAACAAATATTGATAGTTATTAAAACTAATAATAATAATAAATGCTGATTAAACCAACAACGTTTGTTATAAATTCTGCGCCACGTATAATTACAAAGACTATTAGCGTCCATGTATAAATATACGTTTCTTGTAGTTCCCTGTCGATGGGAAAACAGTGTACACGGTAGTTTTTTTAATTACCCAACCCGTTTTGCATTTTATATTCCATGCATATTAGCTTGAAAGGAAAATAATTGCATGTATCAAAGGCCCCTTTGATGAATGAAATTATTTTGAAATGCATTTAAATTAAAATGGCTTTATTAGGGGTTTAATACGAAGAAAACGATCCGGTCACAAACAGAAATACCTACGTGGTTTCTTTGATACTAAATGTTGGAGCAATCTAAATTATACGATATCATTAAAAGTTGCGGCAGTTATGGAAAGGGAATCGACTGTCTTGATATGGACTTGTGATGAGGAGGGACACCTACTAAATGGTGATGATGAATATAAATGTTGGTGAATGGTGAGGGAGTGGAAGACAAAGGAAGAACTTAGGATGGATATGGATGAATGATACGAAAGAAAAAGGATTAAAAAAAACGTGTTGCGGCGACCTCAATTAAAATTGGATAAGGGCAGGAAAATTATGGTTAATGCCACTAACGCGGCGTCTTCTGTGCTACAATCGTGCCAGAAACCAGAACTTATTATTAACTAGCTGACCCATGCAACTTCGTCTGCGTCACATAATATAGCTTACAACAAAATGTCAACATAAATTGAGTTAAATCGTAACAAACAAAAAATCGTATCTTTCCTCTTTATAATATTAGTTTAGATTATATTAAAGTGTGAATTACTATTGGTATCTCTTACTGTTAAATATACAGTAACACATTGTAAACATTATGGTGCAGTAAATATTTTGAATTTGAATTTCTCCGGAGTCCCCGGAGGCCAGAATCCCCACTAACCTACCGCACCGGACCGAATGACTGCCGCGCGCTTAATTATTTTGTCGCGTGGATATTTTTACATTGCGATATCTTCTAAGATATTTGTTTAAACTGTATAGAGTAAAGGGCACAAATATTCTATATTAAATTTCTGTGCTAACAAACACATTTATTTAGATATAGATTAATACCATATGGGTTAAATAAGCTACGCAAAATATCATTCTTTTTAACCTAACATTTTAATAGTAAAAAATGGTTACAGTGAGTCAATCTTAAAAGATAGACATATGCTGTCGCGGACTTTTTTTTAGAACTTTTAAAGAGGAACATTTCTTTTATACATGGTATTTGCGTAACTTAAACCGTTTTCGCAGCGCACGCAACGGAAGCTCTCAAAAAGGAATATCTTTTCCCGTTTTTGCAACATTTTTCATTTATGCTCCGCTCCTATTGGTCGTAGCGTGATGTTATATAGCCTAAAGCCTTCCTCGATAAATGGACTATCCGACACAAAAAGAGTTTTTCTATTCCAACCAGTAGTCCTAGAGTTTACCGCGTTCAAACAAACAAACAAACAAACAAACAAACAAACAAACAAACTCTTCAGCTTTATAATATTAGTATAGATTTAACTTATATAGAATATTCGCAAAATCAATGGGGATAGATGCAGAGTCTTTGTCACGGTGTCGTTAAAATGGGTCTAGAATATTTGTATTGAATTTGTAATGTTGCTGTTTTTTGTTTCGAGATTTCGAGATCTAGTGCCCACCTAATCAAGTTCGCCCTCATGCATGCGAACAAGGCTATAATTACACAAACTGAATGTGCATGCATAGTTTATGTTTACGCAATCTTGTCATTTACTATTCGTTCCGTGCCTTCGACCATAGTTGCATAAAAATTGCGCCTTATTATCATCAATAATGAAATGCAAAATAGCAGTATGTTCAAACGTAAAAGTAGTATTTACTAACACATTACCTTTCAACATAATATATGCCAATTGGGATTGCTAAATGTATAGTTATTCGCGTATTCCAAGTTATCTTCATCTGCCTACTCTGCCTAGCCAGTGACTTGCCTAGGGGCCAACCATACAACAAGCCCATAAGGCATGTAGACTGTTATAAGGGCAAGCCAAGCTGCCTGCCGGGGCTGCGGGTTGTTCGAAAGAGATACCGCGGCCCCGGACACAAAGACCTAAGAACGAACGTGGGTGGCTTTAGTCAGTAGAAGTCTGACACTCCCTTCCGCTCCGCCCAGAGCGGTAGGAGTCATTTGATGATTTCCCACCTTCCAAAAAATAAAACAAAAAAAAGGGCAAGCCAAGCTTTTGGGTTTGTATGAAAGTATCGCTACTATGACTAGCCTTTTCTCATTTTGTTGGGGTCGGCTTCCAGTCTAACTGGCTGCAGCTGAATATCAGTATTTTATCCAATCGAATTCCAAGTTATGTGGGATAGAAAACAATGTTTCATAAAAGTAGTTTATTGCGCGCCCAGCTTATTAATGCCTATTGTTCGCCGAAGTTATAGCTACTTAATTTTATCAACACTATGAAATAGTTTTCTCTCGTGTTTATTTTACCTCGGTTCATCGGCGTTTCTCGTTGTTTCCATATATGGTGGCGTCACGGCGCGGTGTTTGTGACTTCAATAGTTGCTAATAGAAGCTTATGGATAGCTGAGTACAGTGTAACAGATGTTTGGTACTGGAACTGTGGCTTCCTTCACATTTTAATTTAACAGAATTAGTAAGGTACCTTTTAACAAACCTGCATGCAGCCTAGTGCAATTAGACAAATACATACTCAAAACACCAATCATTATTTATTAAATAAAACGTTAAACATTCTTGTTATTTCCTTTCTAAATATAAACTTCGTTCCACGTTAGTTATTTCATTACCGAATTGTTCTTTTCTAGAAATATAATAGTATATTGCATTTTTATTAAATATCGAACTGAACTAAACGAGAGGAGTGGAGCAATAAAACAACAAATCGGTTAGTTTAAATGAATAATAAAAAGACACTACCCACGACAAAAGAAATCTACAATGAATTGTTGGCAAACAAATAAATTATATATAAATACGTACTAGGTATACGGTTTTTGTGTTTGTCTGTGTCACCGCGATGTTCTTCTGGACTACGCAACGGATGATAGTGCGCTCTTCACCGTCATTTACAGAGTTGATTCCGGGAACTTTTTGTACAACATGGTTACATTGAATCCAGATATACTTAGTAGAAAAACAGATGGATGAACGCACAGAGAAGAATGACAGCACAAACTGGATGCCTGTACAGGGCAACAGTGGGTGATTCCGGGATGATATGATGGTGATGATAGTAAAGAAATGTTCATGTTTTCCTAAGTTTCCTAAGTTATAAAAAACCTAAGCAAATCTGAGGCGGGATGATAGGTAGTTGCAATATGGAAGACTCGAAGTCTCAGTAAGCGACGGTCACGATTGCGGCTGGAATGCAGACTTGTAATCGATACCAGATACGATACGTTGTTCTTAAAAACATTCCGTACGTGTCTTTTGTTTTACTCTTAGATAAATCATACCGATCTCTGGAAACGTTATAGTATGATTATGTGACGTGTCATTAGAACAATTATTTGAGAAGTTAGGTCCGGTTTCCACCAAAGCGGAAAGTTTGAATTTACATCTGGTCTTTCACTCTTCCTGTGATTGGTCGAATTTGGCAAATCTCTCCGCTCTGCTCGACCCCGCTTTAGTGGAAACCGGGCCTTAGGCTGGACTTGCTAAACCAACATAAGTAACCGGTGAGGACGTTAGAAATATCGTAAAATAATTATTTTTCTTCAGATTATGCAGAGGTGGCGTACCACACGAATAGTATTCCTTACCGTTTCCTTCTCAACAGGGCTCAGCAGTAGCATCTCTAGCCGTCGACCCGAGCGGCCGCCTGTTAGTCTGCGGGCACGACGACGGCTCCTGTGCGCTTCACGACGTCCGCGGATCCCGCGCTTTACAGCGCTTCACGCCGCATTCCGGCGACCTGCGCAGTGTCCGCTTCTCACCCGGTGCATACTATCTACTCACCGCTGGATATGATGGACGTGTTGTCCTTACTGATCTTCAGGGTAAGATATTTATTGTTGTACTTTCAGAACGTGCTTTTTGTGCTATCCTGTCCTGCAGGGCTATTGCGTATCTGTCTTTTTAAATGTCAGTGGCTATCATAATGTCAATCGATTAACTGTCAAATGGTTCCATTTTGTACCAAACCATAACCATTTGACAGTTAATCGATGAACACTATGATAGCCACTGACATTTAAAAAGATACGCAATAGCCCTGCTGGATTATAATCCAAGACTTCTACTCAAGCTCGTCTGATGCGCTATTCGGTTGTTTCATGTTATGAAGTAAACTCGTGCAGCACTAATGTAAAGTTGAACCCCAGGTGACCTGACGTGCGCCCTGCCGAGCGTGCCCGTGGCCCGCCACCCCGACAAAGTGATCTCCGCGCGATGGCACCCCGACGACTTCTCCTTCCTATCGACCTCCGCGGACAAGACCGCCGTACTGTGGACGATACCGCCCGTCTAGTGAATGGTACCACGCCCCCACAGGCTAGGACGACGCCGACAATAACAACTCATTAGCAATATCACTCTACTCGACATATCTCCACGATTCCACCAGACTTAACGAGCTCCCAGCAGCTTTGCCTTACATACATTTTAAAATAGAACAATAATAGATAGCTACATTTAGGATTTAAGCCAAGAAAATCGAAACACGATAAGTCTGGTAGAATCAAACCATGATTTTAGCCAAGTACGGGAAACAATCGTGGAAATTAATTGAAGGTACGATCACAGGCCCGTCGGGGCTGCGGGTCGTTCGCAAGAGATACCGCGGCCTCGACATGAAGGGCTAAAAAGGAACATGGGTGGTTTTTAGTCAGTAGAAGTCTGACACTCCCTTCCGCTCTGCCCAAGAGCGAAGAAGAACCCACCATAAAAAAAAGGTACGATCACACCGATAAACTCGAACTACGATCGACTAAATGGTATCACTACGCAAATTACGTGTACCAACTTACGACGGTTAAACGTCCATACATTGCACCGTGACTGATCGCTTGCACCTTGCAAGTTAAATTCGCTTTTATCACGACTGTATAGCGACCAATTTGCTTATTTACCTCTGGTTATGTCACAGATTAAAATGAAGGGTGCGAACCCTCTTGGTCGATATTAAGCTATGAATAATAGAGTTGGTTACCTCTGCAGAGGTAATACTAACTGTATTTTTGTAAAACAAAACGATGTATTTGTTGGCCTAGCGTACACGCTGAATGGTAGGTCTAATAAAAAGGATAGGGTGAATATATGGAGAGATTCAAATTGAAATATTGAGATCCGTCTTTCATAGGATATTCAAAGATGTATATGTGTACCGCCTCTGGCTTTTATTTGCGTTAACTTTTGCTGTAAACTTTTCCCTTTTATGCATTATAAAATTTCGATTTATACGTATTTATTAAGATCGAGTTTCCAAGTTTAGTGAAAATAGCTATTATAAGCTAACGACACTTAGCTAAGGCTGCAGTTCCACTGAGGCGGAGCGGAGCAGAGCGGAGACGAGCTGTGCCGCGATTCACCAATCACATGGCTTGAAATAAAATAGATGTGGATTTCAAGCCATGTGATTGGTGAATCGCAGCATAACTCGTCTCCGCTCTGCTCCGCTCCGCCTCAGTGAAACCGCAGCCTTACGTTTCGGAAACCGCTGTCCGATCTCTGTTTAACATAATTTCTTGCGTTATAAAAGAGCATCTTCCGCGGATTCCGAAACTTTAGTTTCATAGTGTTACAGCGCTTACTGTTGTGATGTGTTGTCTTTTTAATTAATCTTATTATTTAACTATCGATCCAAATAAGAGCTTTAAACTAATTGACTTGTCCACGGCACTATCGGCAGTGTTTTTCCATTATTATTTGGTGTGCGATGCATGCATGTGTTTGTGGACAAGGCACCTCCTTCTTATAAACATACGTAGTTGCAAGAGTACGTAGTGATTCGTTTTGTCACAACAACCATAGGCTTAGAAAGTAGCTACATATAGGCTCACTAATGTACTGATCTTTAAGTATATTATAATAATACACAATTCTAGTTCACAGCTATATAGTTACTTATTTATGTACGGTGATACGGTACGGTCCAACATTGCTATTGCAAGTGCGACGAAAATCACTGATTGGATTCGACGATAAGAAGCGACGATGACAGAGTCGTCGCTAAATTAGAACAATTATTATAGACTATTGGTAACAGCCGTCTGTAATGTAGACGTATCTAGTAATCCGAGGCCGTTCACTGTAGCACTGATGAATAAATGTTATAATTTGACTGCGAATGTATCAAAATTACAATTGGATTTATGAATTATGGACGTAAACATATTATTATTTAAATATTTTAGTATTCTCCCAGTATAATACGGACACCAGTGGTGTAACTAATTATTAATTGTATTAATATTTTAAAGAATCTTAAAGATTATAATGTTACTTAATATAATGTTATTAAAAAAAGGTAAATTGCAATTTAATTGTGTATGACATTGCACAAATTTTTAATATCCATTGGTATGTAAAGCTCGTATTAAAATTATTTGCATAGCTTATTAAAACCTTGTCAAACAAGTACTTACATTAAGTAGTGTTTGATATTTATTATTTTTTATAATCGGGTGTCTTTTAATGTTTTGACTATTTGCGCGCGATAATTTTGAAAATACATATAACATTGTTGTTATTAATCACTTTATTTATTTGTAAACAAACTTTATACATTTTTAAATATTTCTTATAAAAACAATAAAAAAAACATTTATAAATTATAAATTACTGTTGAGATGAAATTATTTAAAGATTTTAATGCTACGTATATTTTACGCAAGATAGCTTGCTTTTCACATTGATATTCATCGGTTATATCTATTTTTCATAGGATTATATTATCAATAGCACAGAACAGATAAAAGAGATTAGAAAGGAAATAGTTCCTGATTTGTATTAGAACGCCTGTCGCCGCTTGTCTCCCACTCTCTATATCCACTACAAGCAAGAGGCTAATACGTACGCGCATAACGCACACAAATAAACCGCACTCACTTAGATCGTGAGCTTGCTACTGGTTGTCACACTAGCGCAAACACTGCGTATGACGTACACTCACACACGCTTTAATTTCTCATACATGTTACGGCAACCAAAAGGTCGATAATTTATGTCGATAAAATTACTTTAGTTTTGTAACTTTAAGTTTTGCAATATTTTGCTTTAATTTCGGAACGGGATAGAAAGAATGAAAAGGTATTTATTTGTCTCACACAGATACAAAATTAAAGATTAAAAAAGTAAAATCAAAAGTAAACATACGAGAAAGACTTAAAACATACATACATTCAATTAATTACTACATTTAGTTAGTAGGTATCTATTAAATTCTACCTATAGTGTACCTGTATTCTAATTCTATAGTGTTCTTGTATCTGGAACTGTTGGAAACCTAAAAACAAAACTTTGTTGTGTTATGTTTCCATTATAAATGACTAACCTCAAAACAAATTTTAGACGAAAACCAAAATTAATAACCCACAATAAACAATAATTGACAGTAATAAACGAAGTTATTTAATCATATTCATAATAATATCATTTGAATACATTCACACATACTAAATATCGACATTGTTTACAACTTGGTACAACACAATCGAAATGCATAGATTTTGCAGAACTCAAGCTTTGGCTCGTCGTACGCGACGTTCGCAGTGAACGAAATACATCGCGCAATCGCCCACGCAGTACAAGATGGTACCCACGTATTGCAAGCAATGTACGTAATTTTTTAACTGCTTGCGACAGTATCATTTTTTCTACCATCTACATAATACTATTGTAATAATTACAAATATTACTTGTATTCTAAGGTATTTGGACTTACCGGTGATAAGAAATCCCTTCTCGAGGCACACTACACACCCTGGCTTCTTTTCCGACACATTATAATAGCGCAAGATGGCATAATTCTTTTTTTTCGCGGAGCTTCGTACGCTGTCACAATATGAGCGCGATTGCGCCGGTAAATCAAATTTTGTCGACATTTGAGCGTTTGCGACATATGAGCGGCGCGCCTGCCCCGCCCACAAGGCCCTTCTAACCTCTTTTATCTGTTCTGTGATCAATAGCAACATTTTGTATAATTTGGGTATAAGATTGTTTTTATCGCGCGTGGTTAAAGTCTTTAAAATTAAATTCAGTGTTCGCACTTGTAAGAATATTATTAAGAATACAATATTTATATTCAATTATATTTATATTTTGTGAATCTAATGAGTCCATAACTGACATGTCTTCAAACTAAACCATCGAAATGTTAAGTAATAATTATGTTCTTTGTTAAACCGAATTTCTTTAACATGTGTATCCATTTATTGTTTAAGAATATAATCACATTATTTACAACATGTGTTTTTTATTTACTCTCCAATACCATCATCATCTGCTTAGCCTTTTCCCAACTATGTTGGGGTCGGCTAGTCTAACCGGATGTAGCTGAATACCAGTATTTTACATGAAGCGACTGCCTATCTGACCTCCACAACCCAGTTAGTACTGGGTAAGACCCCTTGGTAAGACTGGTTATTAGACTTTTGGGTCGCTGACTACCTGTAACGATTGCTTAAGATGTACAAATGACAGCCGGGACCAAGTTTCGAGTCATGGAGGAAACTCGGTGTGTAACGGGTGTCCGCGGACCAACCCAGACAAGCACGGCTTAACAAGAAGATTGACCGGAGCGGTTGCTATTATTAAGCCACAAGCTCCTTTTCAATACCAAGTATCCTAATTCAGAGGCCCTAGCACGAGCGGTGTAATCGTAACGTAAATACGTTGATTTTAAAATTAGTAGCCATTTCACATACAGGGTTACTGGTAACTCGACGTACTTATACCTTTTTTTTTGGCGGGTGGAAAATCATCAAATAACAGGGGTTATTTGATGATTTTCCACCCGCTCTTGGGGAGAGCGAAAGGGAGTATCAGACGTGTCCGTTTCGATTGCTCGGCCACATTGTCGTAGAAGTAAAACGACTACGTCATCATTACGAAATAATTTGTAAAACACTAACAGTGCAAACCGCAAATTCGTAGATATAATATTCAGAAAGTTATAAAGGTTTAACCAATGGAGAAATAATATCATTAAAGCTGCATCAATGCATCTTAAAAACCACTATCACTATGGAGCATGGAGCTGGTTTAAATAATTCCAGGAAATTCGAATATGGACTGATCTACGAGTTGTTCATCGATATTTCAAACTGTATAATAAAGAATTCTGTCTTTATACCATTATTAGCATTGATCGTTTTATTTAAGTAAACTGCGTGTTAGAAGTTGTGGATGATTTCAGGGTGACTAATGTTCAAACGTCACTAAAACGCGCGTGCATTTCCGCTAGTTTGTAAAACTAGATTGATTCTCAGTAGCACTGTTTGGAAGATAAGCCGGTGGTCCCAGCCGCCAAATAGCCTGTCGTCAAACCATGTTTAGAAACTCTGGCACTATAGACCTTAGTGCCCACACGTTAAGAAGAAGTTATCAATGTCATTCAAGACCGTCATTTTCAAGCATACAAACAATAACATGTGCTTGTGGTGTGAGGGCGGGCCCGTTTGTTAAAACTCTGTAAAAATGTGCTTAGGATTTAGTGAACATTCCCCAACAATTGTGAAAGTTGGAATCAGATTTTGTGAAAGTCATATAAGCGAGTTATTGACTGTAAAGTTGGGCCCTCAGTTCTCACATAGAGGACTGAGGGCCCGCCTGTACCTGAAAAACTATGTACACTACAGAAAAGTCTTTATGCCCAAATCTTACCTAATGCCGAACAAAATTTGTGAAAACAAGATATTATCGCAAAACACTGTCCTACTTTGTAAATCTTCGTTCAAAATGGGCCCTCAATCCTCACACACGTAAAAGTTTGTCACGCAAATAAAATGAATCCATTAACTTACAGCTACTGTTTGAAATCCTATTAGCTACTAAATAAATTGTGAAAATTTGTGAAAGCAAGAACAGATCACCACTTCTTGTTGTTTGAAAGTTATGACCCTGATAAAAATCGGGCCCTCAGTCCTCCATTTTTTTGTATTCTTTTTGTTACTCCTAACGTATGAAAGATAAGCCAAATATAAAACTGTCTCTTTTTGTGAAAAAAATTGTGCAACAAATTGGTGTTATTTGTTACTAATAAGAATTACGATAAAACAACAAATTTTAACAGATACTGAAATCAGAAATTTTTCTATTGTGTACGCGTGTCATTGTGACAGTCGCGGGTAGGGTGACAATAATTTCATTTTAGCTTTTTCTTTTTACTTGAAATAAATGTTTTATTGATTTTGATTTACCCTCATTTTATTATACTTTGTTAGTGGCGATACTGATGTTTTAGTTCCTTCTGCTGTTACAAAGTATGTAAAGTAAGTTTACATATGCACAATAGTTATAATAGTTAGTGTAGTTACTAAACAATAGTTTATGATAGTGCAGCGGATGTTGTAGGTGATAAAGCACTAAGGCAAGTTTTATGAAACAGTTCTAGTGAAGAATAAAAATAATAATTACTTTTTATTTATTTATTTATTTTACTATTTATGCACACACAGTAGACAGCACAGGAAAAATATCATAATATAACATATGAGTACAAAGGTACTGCTTATTTCACAAGAAATTTCTGCCAGCAGACCTGCAAAAGGAGAAATGAAAAAAGAAATGTAGACTATAGTGTGTGAGAAGCGGAAAAGAATTCGGTGTTTATGTCTTAACTAACCTAACCTATATAATAATAAATACACATTTAAGTACATAATAATATATACGTATATAAATACACAATGCTAATACATATAAACAAATAAAATACATATATATATATATATGATAGAAATCACAATAAAGAGGAAAGGTAATATTCTTTCACTCTGGCTTTGAATAGTGAGATAGTCTTCAGGTCCCGAATGCTAGGCTTTTTAATGCGCAAGCAAGCACATCTTCGGTCATGACACTCGCTCGTCTTCGGTCAAGATATCAAACTTATAACTTTGCTTATAAGGTAAGTGAAAAAATGGTACCTACACGTAATGCAAACTTCTTATAATTCAATATAAGAAGTTTTCATTATGTAGGTACATTTTTTCTCTTAAGGGTGTTGCGTTGCTAAAATCCCAAAAACGACGTATGTTTAAAGAAATTTGTTGAGGAATCCTTCCGTACGATTTCCATATAAAAAATATATGTTATACTTAAAGTCATCATAAATAATTCGTATTGTTTAAAATTTTAATAAACCTTCACATTATTTAATAAAAAATCGTAGTATGTCTTAACCTAAATCGAATTTTGTCTCTGTAACGGCTGAATAGTTCGGTATGAATTTTATACCCAAAAATACGTAGTGATGTATTTATCAATCCGTATTGTTTATTTTCTCTGATTTGTAATAAAATTTTAAAATAATAAATTATATCCCGACATTTTGAGGCAAATGCGGCGCGAGACCCGTCGCGCATACTTGGAACGCGCTGCGCCAGTGTCTCGATGACTGTTGTCACGGGTGGACTGCACGCATGTCGTTACTTCACAAATAAAATTCAAAAGTTCACGTTTTTAATGTTTTCTGAATTAAAACATATTGTAAATTGTATAGTTATCAATATTTCGTAAAATAAGAACAGAAAATAAGTTTGTAAATATATTTAAAGTAGTTTGTAATTTCGTTTTGTTGTTTGCACCTATCATAGACTAAGCTGACTATGCCTAATAAACGTTAAGTGACGCGTGGCCGAGCTCTCCAAAACGATTGGTAAATTCCCTACGTTTCTTAGTGGATATTTTGGTATATAGATATATCTATGATATTATTTTAATTTTGGACTGCCTCGTTGGTCTAGTGGTCGTAAGCACGATGCTGAGCATGAGGTCCTGGGTTCGATTCCCGGGTCGGGCAAAGTGTTATTGGGTTTTTCCATCAGGAAATTATAAGTAACAGCCACGGAGTCTGGATTTGTGCCCGGTTGATGGCAATAGGCTCGCCCCTATTATATGGGACTTAAACATAACTGGCAAAATGTGGGTGTACTATTAGGTACACCTCTGCCTAACCCTTCGGGGATTACAGGCGTGATGTTATGTTATCTAACTATTTTGTCTTGAGATTTTCGTTTGATGGAAGATGGAGATCTAGATGACTGATGATGTCTCGTACCTAATGATGGTCTCTCATACTACATGATACATTTTGAAGGTCTGATGAAGACCAGGTAACTGCTTATCGGTTCTCAGTCACGGAAATAGTCAGAATGCTCCAACTTTCAGCTTTTATCTCATTGAGCACGGATGCTACTACATGATACATTTTGAAGGTCTGATGATGATCAGCTAAGTACAATCGGTTCTCAGTGACGGATGTAGTTAGAATGACCTAGCTTTCAGATTTTATCTTATTGAGCACGGATGCTACTACATGATACATTTTGAAGGTCTGATGATGACCAGCTAAGTGCTAATTGGTTCTCAGTGACGGATATAGCTAGAATGACCTAGCTTTCAAATTTTATCGATCTGAGCACGGATGCTACTACAAGATACATTTTGAAGGTCTGATGATGATCACCTAAGTGCTTATCGGTTTTCAGTGACGGATGTTGTTAGAATGACCTAGCTTTCAGATTTTATCTTATTGATAAATGATAAATGATAAATGATAAATGATGTTTATTTTGCAAATAGGTTTTAACAAACACTTTTACAAGTCACTTTTTATAAACTAGATGGGGCCGGTGTTTCGTACCTGACTACTCCGAGAAGAAACATCCGAAACAAACTCAGAGGTCATAGTCTCTTTTAAGGTCCAGACATAAACTTGTTATACAGACATGAAGACTATGCAGATTGGTGTCCGAGATGGTCTTTTGATGAAAGCACCACACAGATTTGAGTGGACCCGTCCAGTCAGTGCAAGCAATTGTCATTTATCGTGGAGCTCGACTTGTAACTTAAGGAGCTCAACGTCACGACGAACAATACCAAAGAAAGGACATTTGGGTGGGTCGCTTATAGTACTCAAACTGCCAGACAAACGTTAAAACTACAGAAAGACCCACATGGTCCTCACATTTACAATATAAAAGTAATAAAATATTTATCATATTAAATATTCATGTCAAGTTATTAAATGTCAAAATACACAAAACTAAATGAAAAACAAAAAAATATTCATCAAACAAAAATAAAAATAATATCATACTTGAAAAAGTAAGTAATGTCATTGTGTATAAAGAAAATTCATAAAATGTCAAATTGTAAAAGGAAAAGGAAAATAAAATAGGTATAAAGTCAATTCAATTTCGAATTGGAGCAGTTCAATCCCAAGCATTTTTGTCCTCTATATAATCTTTAACAGTATAAAATCCTTTCTGGCAAAGTTTACGTTTTATAAAAGACTTGAATTTATTAAGACTTAAATTTTGAATGTGGCTTGGTAGTTTATTATAAAAGCGAATACATTGGCATCTAAATGATCCACCTATGGTAACAGCCACGGAGTCTGGATTTGTGCCCGGTTGATGGCAATAGGCTCGCCCCTATTATATGGGACTTAAACATAACTGGCAAAATGTGGGTGTACTATTAGGTACACCTCTGCCTAACCCTTCGGGGATTACAGGCGTGATGTTATGTTATCTAACTATTTTGTCTTGAGATTTTCGTTTGATGGAAGATGGAGATCTAGATGACTGATGATGTCTCGTACCTAATGATGGTCTCTCATACTACATGATACATTTTGAAGGTCTGATGAAGACCAGGTAACTGCTTATCGGTTCTCAGTCACGGAAATAGTCAGAATGCTCCAACTTTCAGCTTTTATCTCATTGAGCACGGATGCTACTACATGATACATTTTGAAGGTCTGATGATGATCAGCTAAGTACAATCGGTTCTCAGTGACGGATGTAGTTAGAATGACCTAGCTTTCAGATTTTATCTTATTGAGCACGGATGCTACTACATGATACATTTTGAAGGTCTGATGATGACCAGCTAAGTGCTAATTGGTTCTCAGTGACGGATATAGCTAGAATGACCTAGCTTTCAAATTTTATCGATCTGAGCACGGATGCTACTACAAGATACATTTTGAAGGTCTGATGATGATCACCTAAGTGCTTATCGGTTTTCAGTGACGGATGTTGTTAGAATGACCTAGCTTTCAGATTTTATCTTATTGATAAATGATAAATGATAAATGATGTTTATTTTGCAAATAGGTTTTAACAAACACTTTTACAAGTCACTTTTTATAAACTAGATGGGGCCGGTGTTTCGTACCTGACTACTCCGAGAAGAAACATCCGAAACAAACTCAGAGGTCATAGTCTCTTTTAAGGTCCAGACATAAACTTGTTATACAGACATGAAGACTATGCAGATTGGTGTCCGAGATGGTCTTTTGATGAAAGCACCACACAGATTTGAGTGGACCCGTCCAGTCAGTGCAAGCAATTGTCATTTATCGTGGAGCTCGACTTGTAACTTAAGGAGCTCAACGTCACGACGAACAATACCAAAGAAAGGACATTTGGGTGGGTCGCTTATAGTACTCAAACTGCCAGACAAACGTTAAAACTACAGAAAGACCCACATGGTCCTCACATTTACAATATAAAAGTAATAAAATATTTATCATATTAAATATTCATGTCAAGTTATTAAATGTCAAAATACACAAAACTAAATGAAAAACAAAAAAATATTCATCAAACAAAAATAAAAATAATATCATACTTGAAAAAGTAAGTAATGTCATTGTGTATAAAGAAAATTCATAAAATGTCAAATTGTAAAAGGAAAAGGAAAATAAAATAGGTATAAAGTCAATTCAATTTCGAATTGGAGCAGTTCAATCCCAAGCATTTTTGTCCTCTATATAATCTTTAACAGTATAAAATCCTTTCTGGCAAAGTTTACGTTTTATAAAAGACTTGAATTTATTAAGACTTAAATTTTGAATGTGGCTTGGTAGTTTATTATAAAAGCGAATACATTGGCATCTAAATGATCCACCTATGGTAACAGCCACGGAGTCTGGATTTGTGCCCGGTTGATGGCAATAGGCTCGCCCCTATTATATGGGACTTAAACATAACTGGCAAAATGTGGGTGTACTATTAGGTACACCTCTGCCTAACCCTTCGGGGATTACAGGCGTGATGTTATGTTATCTAACTATTTTGTCTTGAGATTTTCGTTTGATGGAAGATGGAGATCTAGATGACTGATGATGTCTCGTACCTAATGATGGTCTCTCATACTACATGATACATTTTGAAGGTCTGATGAAGACCAGGTAACTGCTTATCGGTTCTCAGTCACGGAAATAGTCAGAATGCTCCAACTTTCAGCTTTTATCTCATTGAGCACGGATGCTACTACATGATCTATTTTGAAGGTCTGATGATGACCAGCTAAGTGCTTATCGGTTAACAGTGACGGATATAGCTAGAATGACCACCACCAGGTAAATGGCACCATCAGTCTCCAAGGCCTCTTCGAGCTCTTTCATATGAGTCCACACACGACGGTTCTACGTGGTGCCATCAATGAGATCCTATACTTACCTTCGGAGTCTACCATCAGGTAGCTGGTATCATCAGTCTCTATGGCCCCCTCGAGCTCTTTCAAATGAGTCCAAACACGATGGTTCTACTCAGTGCCGTCAATGATATCCTATACCCACCTTCGGAGTCCACCATTAGGTACGAGACATCATCAGTCATCCAGATCTTCATCTTCCATCAAACGAAATTCTCAAGACAAAATAATTAAAACGATAAAACAATTAACACCAAAACAATAACATACATTACATAACATCACGCCTGTAATCCCCAAAGGGTTAGGCAGAGGTGTACCTAATAGTATGCGTGATGTTATGTATGTATGTTATTATTTTAATGATTTTAATTGTTTTATCGCTTTTAGCGATAAAACAATTGTAGCAAAAAACAATTGTAGTCGTTCTTGTAGCACGGATGCTACTACATTTTGAAGGTCTGATGATAACCAGCTAATTGCTTATCGGTTCTCAGTGACGAACGTAGTTAGCATGACCTAGCTTTAAAATTTTATCGATCTGAGCACGGATGCTACTACATAATACATTCTGAAGGTCTGATGATGACCAGCTAAGTGCTAATTGGTTCTCAGTGACGGATATAGCTAGAATGACCTAGCTTTCAAATTTTATCGATCTGAGCACGGATGCTACTACATGATACATTTTGAAGGTCTGATGATGATCAGCTAAGTGCTTATTGGTTTTCAGTGACGGATACAGTTATGATGCTACAGCTTTCTGCTTTTATCTTATTGAGCACGGATGCTACTACATGATACATTTTGAAGGTCTGGTGATGACCAGCTAAGTGCTAATTGGTTCTCAGTGATGGATATAACTAGAATGACCTAGCTTTCAGATGTTATCTTATTGAGCACGGATGCTACTACATGATATATTTTGAAGGTCTGATGATGACCAGCTAAGTGCTTATCGGTTAACAGTGACGGATATAGCTAGAATGACCACCACCAGGTAAATGGCACCATCAGTCTTCAAGGCCTCTTCGAGCTCTTTCATATGAGTCCACACACGACGGTTCTACGTGGTGCCATCAATGAAATCCTATACTTACCTTCGGAGTCTACCATCAGGTAGCTGGTATCATCAGTCTCCAAGGCCCCCTCGAGCTCTTTCAAATGAGTCCAAACACGATGGTTCTACTCAGTGCCGTCAATGATATCCTATACCCACCTTCGGAGTCCACCATTAGGTACGAGACATCATCAGTCATCCAGATCTTCATCTTCCATCAAACGAAATTCTCAAGACAAAATAATTAAAACGATAAAACAATTAACACCAAAACAATAACATACATTACATAACATCACGCCTGTAATCCCCAAAGGGTTAGGCAGAGGTGTACCTAATAGTATGCGTGATGTTATGTATGTATGTTATTATTTTAATGATTTTAATTGTTTTATCGCTTTTAGCGATAAAACAATTGTAGCAAAAAACAATTGTAGTCGTTCTTGTAGCACGGATGCTACTACATTTTGAAGGTCTGATGATAACCAGCTAAGTGCTTATCGGTTCTCAGTGACGAACGTAGTTAGCATGACCTAGCTTTAAAATTTTATCGATCTGAGCACGGATGCTACTACATAATACATTCTGAAGGTCTGATGATGACCAGCTAAGTGCTAATTGGTTCTCAGTGACGGATATAGCTAGAATGACCTAGCTTTCAAATTTTATCGATCTGAGCACGGATGCTACTACATGATACATTTTGAAGGTCTGATGATGATCAGCTAAGTGCTTATTGGTTTTCAGTGACGGATACAGTTATGATGCTACAGCTTTCTGCTTTTATCTTATTGAGCACGGATGCTACTACATGATACATTTTGAAGGTCTGGTGATGACCAGCTAAGTGCTAATTGGTTCTCAGTGATGGATATAACTAGAATGACCTAGCTTTCAGATTTTATCTTATTGAGCACGGATGCTACTACATGATATATTTTGAAGGTCTGATGATGACCAGCTAAGTGCTTATCGGTTAACAGTGACGGATATAGCTAGAATGACCACCACCAGGTAAATGGCACCATCAGTCTTCAAGGCCTCTTCGAGCTCTTTCATATGAGTCCACACACGACGGTTCTACGTGGTGCCATCAATGAGATCCTATACTTACCTTCGGAGTCTACCATCAGGTAGCTGGTATCATCAGTCTCCAAGGCCCCCTCGAGCTCTTTCAAATGAGTCCAAACACGATGGTTCTACTCAGTGCCGTCAATGATATCCTATACCCACCTTCGGAGTCCACCATTAGGTACGAGACATCATCAGTCATCCAGATCTTCATCTTCCATCAAACGAAATTCTCAAGACAAAATAATTAAAAGCGATAAAACAATTAACACCATTAAAATAATAACATATATTACATAACATCACGCCTGTAATCCCCGAAGGGTTAGGCAGAGGTGTACCTAATAGTAGGCGTGATGTTATGTTATGTATCTTATTATTTTAATGGTGTTGAGACCTCGAGGACGCCTTGGAGACTGATAATGTCATTTACCTGATGGTGGATTCCAAAGGTAAGTAAAGGATCTCATTGACGGCACTGCGTAGAATCGTCGTGTTTGGACTCATTTGAAAGAGCTCGAGGAGGCCTTAGAGACTGATGATGCCATTTACTTGACGGTGGACTTCGAAGGTGGGTACAGGATCTCATTGACAGCGCTGCGTAGAACCATCGTGTTTGGACTCATTTGAAAGAGCTCGAAGAGGCCTTGGAGACTGATGGTGCCATTTACCTGACGGTGGTCATTCTAGCTATATCCGTCACTGTGAACCGATAAGCACTTAGCTGGTCATCATCAGACCTTCAAAATGTATCATGTAGTAGCATCCGTGCTCAGATCGATAAAATTTGAAAGCTAGGTCATTCTAGTTATATCCATCACTGAGAACCAATTAGCACTTAGCTGGTCATCATCAGACCTTCAAAATGTATCATGTAGTAGCATCCGTGCTCAATAAGATAAAAGCAGAAAGCTGTAGCATCATAACTGTATCCGTCACTGAGAACCGATAAGCACTTAGCTGATCATCATCAGACCTTCAAAATGTATCATGTAGTAGCATCCGTGCTCAGATCGATAAAATTTGAAAGCTAGGTCATTCTAGCTATATCCGTCACTGAGAACCAATTAGCACTTAGCTGGTCATCATCAGACCTTCAGAATGTATTATGTAGTAGCTTCCGTGCTCAGATCGATAAAATTTTAAAGCTAGGTCATGCTAACTACGTTCGTCACTGAGAACCGATAAGCACTTAGCTGGTTATCATCAGACCTTCAAAATGTAGTAGCATCCGTGCTACAAGAACGACTACAATTGTTTTTTGCTACAATTGTTTTATCGCTAAAAGCGATAAAACAATTAAAATCATTAAAATAATAACATACATAATATAACATCACGCCTACTATTAGGTACACCTCTGCCTTACCCTTTGGGGATTACAGGCGCGATGTTATGTAATGTATGTTATTGTTTTAATGGTGTTAATTGTTTTATCGTTTTAATTATTTTGTCTTGAGAATTTCGTTTGATGGAAGATGGAGATCTGGATTACTGATGATGTCTCGTACCTAATGGTGGACTCCGAAGGTAGGTATAGGATCTCATTGACGGCACTGAGTAGAACCATCGTGTTTGGACTCATTTGAAAGAGCTCGAGGAGGCCTTGGAGACTGATGATACTAGCTACCTGATGGTAGACTCCGAAGGTAAGTATAGGATCTCATTGATGGCACCACGTAGAACCGTCGTGAGTGGACTCATTTGAAAGAGCTCGAAGAGGCCTCGGAGACTGATGGTGCCATTTACCTGATGGTGGTCATTCTAGCTATATACGTCACTGTGAACCGATAAGCACTTAGCTGGTCATCATCAGACCTTCAAAATGTATCATGTAGTAGCATCCGTGCTCAATAAGATAAAATCTGAAAGCTAGGTCATTCTAGCTATATCCGTCACTGAGAACCAATTAGCACTTAGCTGGTCATCATCAGACCTTTAAAATGTATCATGTAGTAGCATCCGTGCTCAGACAGATAAAATTTGAAAGCTAGGTTATTCTAACTACATCCGTCACTGAGAACCAATAAGCACTTAGCTGGTCATCATCAGACCTTCAAAATGTATCATGTAGTAGCATCCGTGCTCAATAAGATAAAAGCTGATAGCTGGAGCATTCTAACTATGTCTGTCACTGAGAACCGATAATCACTTAGCTGGTCATCATCAGACCTTCATAATGTATCATGTTGTAGAATACGTGCTCAGATAGATAAAATTTGAAAGCTAGGTCATTCTAACTACATCCGTCACTAAAACCGATAAGCACTTAGCTGGTCATCATCAGACCTTCAAAATGTATTAAGTAGTAGCATCCGTGCTCAGACAAATAAAATTTGAAAGCTAGGTCATTCTAACTACATCAGTCACTGAGAACCGATAAGCACTTAGGTGGTCATCGTCAGACCTTCAAAATGTATCATGTAGTAGCATTCGTGCTCAGTTAGCTGAAAGCTCCAGCTTTCAGCTAACTGAGCACGAATTCGCATTCTGACTATTTCCGTGACTGAGAAGCGATAAGCAGTTACCTGGTCTTTATCAGACCTTAAGAATGTATCGTAGGAGTACCTGTGCTCAGTGAAATACCTAATGAAAGCTAGGTTATTACTTCATTAGTCAAAGTGTATAATTTATTATTAAATATTTTATTCATACATTGTACTCCAAGAGGAAAAAATATGTTAGGCAAATACGATTACCACTCTGCGACACGTTTCTGTTCTTTGGTACGTTTTTCTGTAGTACAGTTGTTTGCCGGTAGGGGCCGAAAAGTAAACAAAAGCCAGTACAGAGGTCAAATCGTCAAAGTCATCCACTGCTGTGTTCCCCTTAATATTAATATATAAGACTGATTACCATAGTAACGAAAATAATATTATTGTAACAATCTTTGATATAATAAAAATACGATAATGTTCCAGGTATTAATTATAAATCTTCACAGTAAGTTTGTTTTGATACATACTCATAATTGTATAAGTAGGTTCCTAACCTATTATATTTATATAATATATTGTATTTTATTTCATTTTATTTATTAACATGAATGATCTATTAGCGCTTGTCTACTTAAATAGTCACTCTAAGAATTGTTTAATTCAATTTCACTTATTTATAAATTGTACAGTTTTTAAAGTAAACTTGAGTACGATCTTCCAACCTATTGATAACGGAAATTGTATTCAACAACATAATAGAGTATTTTTTTTCCCCCAACAGTTACCCATAACCATGCCAAGAGGACGCATACCATCTGTTCCTATAGAAGAACAAATATCATTATTTACAAAATATATCTCTGATCTGCAGGAAATAGACATCAAATATAACAATCCCATATTTATGGAAATGTCTCGGGAAATTAATGGAAGAATGTCTGCAAAAGCTCTGCACATGTCATTCTTACGGCATCGCCGTACTTTAATTACAGAAACCCTCGCCAATAGCGATGTCGATACAAACCCTCCATCAGACAGCACAACGACTACTGAATCCGTTGAATCCTTCATAGACTCAGAGGAATCGGCCAATTCATAATTCTCGTTTGATATTGTAGACCAGGGTAGAAGCCTTTAAAAATAATAAAAAGTGAAAAAAAATAATAGTAGAACGAAACCCATTAGAAAAGGGGGGAAATATTATAAAAATGAAAGGAAAAATAATTTACGGGCGATCTGAGGTCGGGAAGGGGATGGGGGTGAGTTTTTAAGAGCAAAAAACGGTTTTTCTCGATTTCTGGCCAAACTAAAAGTCCTATCGAAAAAAGTCAAATGGCAAAGTTGTAGGTAATAAAAAGATCTAAAACTTTTGTATTTACACTTTTTTCACATAACCTCAAAATTTATGTGAAAAATTCAAAAAACCAAGTTTTTGGTTTTTTATTTTTATCTTTTACAATTTTTGTTTTTTTTTAACGAAATTTGGTGAAAACTTACCTTTTTATGTCCTAAATACGCTGTAATTTATTTGGTTTAAAATATTTATTTTTTCACCTTATTTTGAATTAATATCGAAAAAACACCCTAATTTTCAATCGAAAATTCACCCGTCAAAATATCAGCTTTTTTCTAAAAGTTGGTATGGTTTCTGTTCGTGGAAATCTCTACTTTCCGATGGTGAAAAAAAAAATATATGTTACTACAGTAAATCTTCTCAGAAAATGCAAAAAATCATACTTCATACATCGTTAAGCATACTATTTTTTTAAGAAAATATTACGATTTTTATGTTTGAGTTGATTGATACAGATAAAAATAGAGATAGTATCTACCTTCCTATGCAGATTCGAAGTTTTTTTTTTTTTTAAGTAAACTTGTCACAATTATCTTCAAGAAACTCAGCGTGCACGTGTATTTTTATAATTATATATTTATATATTTGACTTTTTTCGATAGGACTTTTAGTTTTGCCGGAAATCGAGAAAAACCGTTTTTTACCCTTAAAAACTCACCCCCATCCCCTTCCCGACCTCAGATCGCCCGTAAATTATTTTTCCTTTTATTTTTATAATATTCCCCTCCTTTTCTAATGGGTTTCATCCTACTATTATTTTTTTTGGTTTTAAAAATTATCGACCCTGGTCTAATAGTGTCTACATTTTCTTCGAAATCTTATTAGCGATTAGCAAAAAGAATGGTACCTCTACTAAGTTTCGTTTGAGAGAACTCCGTGGCCGCGCGGTCTTATGCAAATATTTTTACCTGTAAATTCACGTTTAAAATACTAAATTTATTGTTACTTCGATTAAAATATTCTCCGTTTATTTATTAAAATTTTAACCGAGATATTATTTTAGTTCCCAAAGTCCCCGCTTCGCCCTCCAGTACTGTGCGGTCGCTAGTGAGCGCCCCGCTAGAGTTGTCTTATTCCTAACTAGAGGGTGTTGGGATCGAATTAGAAGTCGCTATGGTTTCGTTACACGCGTCCACATATATACCAGACCGAATTTTTTCGTCGACACAGGGTACTTTAGTCTCAATACAATATTTCATGGAGTGTCTGTGTCTGGCAACTCAATATAATTTTTGACAAAGCTGTCCCACGTTTTACGCGTGAGGATTAACAGCTTTTATTATCCTTATGAATTTAGTAAAAAAGACGTAAACTCTGTGATACAGTTTATTTTAGTGGTGGGTCGTTGTCGAATTTTAGACGGACGAAACGCAACCGTTTTCGCGATGACGAAAACGGTTGCAGAAAACGTTCGTCGTTGCAACTGGTTTGAAGACGGCGAAGAAGGAGAACGTGGTTCGTTTTCTGCAACCGCATTTCATGGAATAGAATTGCGTTTTCGTTTTATGTACTAGAGAAAGGGCGGTCATGGTATGGGCATGTGATGAGGATAACTGAATCGCATATTATATGAGTAAAAGATTGATACCTATAGGTATGTAAATGTCGAGAGGAAGCCCAAAAGAAAATATTTATTAATTAACACATACATTTGTTTTAACAGGTAAGACCCAAGCTAGCAAAAGTAGTCATAAATTGCTAGTAGTCCAGTCCCAAGTAACGGGTCTGGGTAGAAACACAAGTTATACACAGTGGACAACACACTTAGTGTCACCCTCTGGAATTCCGCCAAAGAACAAGAAAATATGCCCAAACACCGAGACACACTATTTAGTGTTCTCATTCCACGAATCACAGGCGCAAACTTTAATAAGTTTGTACGCGTTGCCGGTACTCTAAACAGCCCCTCTCTCGGCCCCAACCGTAGCCTCCTGTCTGGAACGAGTAATCCCAACGATTCCAATATTTATGAAGATGGATGGATTGCATGTGTACGTAAAGGAAGAAAGAGTCGAATAAATAATAACATGACGATTGGTAGAATGGAAGAAAATAAACGATGATGAACTTGCTTGGGTCGGGCAGACCCGAGGGTCTAACCTCTTGCTCAGCACTTGTGACCGCTAGACCGACGACACAGTACCTATAGTCAATAACGTAGGAAATAATCACTTGTTTTTTGTGTTTGTTTATGTACTTGTGATGATGTGATTGTAAACGAGGTGCCTTCAAAAACTTAAGTGACCAGTGACCAAATGTCGTGGCGTAGGATGTGGGTTCGATCCCCACATGCATCAAACTTTTCTATGGTCATTTGCTGTTTACTTCTACGAAACAATTTGTTTCGTACAATTTATTTTGAATTCAAAATATTTGAGTCACGTACTTTGCCTTGCAAATAAATATTGTGTTCTAGTCCGCACCAATGCATTTCATCTATGAGACATATTTTCTTTGAATACAGGCGAGCTGTCCCTTCTTCGTGTGAGTGAGTAACTACAATGTTCTGATGTATTTCTGTGCTATAGGTATCTAAAATAGTTGAACCATCTAAAGGAAATGATTTGTACCTAAGCATAAACCTGCTTCTTTTCCTTTAAAGAACCTCCTAAATTACTGTTTTAAAATATCTTTAGAAAACAGAAGAAGCAGATGGACGTCTGGGCCTTTTCTGTTTTCTAAAGATATTTTGGCATATTGCTCACATTATGCCCGACACAGTGTGCTAGACTAATTTATCGGGACTTAAAATATATCTGACGAAATTATTATGGGTGTGCTATTCGATACGGCTCTTGCGGCCTCTGCCTAATCCTTCGGAGATTACAAGCGTGATAATTTGTGTTAATCGTTGATTATCAGGGGGTCTAAAATGGCCACTTTAGCAGATCATACTAGGATCATAATATGAATTGCGTTCAAATTCGTAAAATGGACTATTCATATAATACTGCGTCTGTGACCATTTTACGAATTTGCTGTTCACATTCTTAATTATTGTTTTTTTTTTATATGAGATGGGTTGAAATTCAACATTATCATCATCATTTCAGCTGAAAAACGTTCACTGCTGGACATAGGTCTTCCCCAAGTGTCGCCACGTTGACCGGCCCGTGCGTCTCGCATCCAACGGATCCGCGCAACCTTCACCAGGTCATCGGTCCAGGTAGTGGAAGGCCTTCCAACGCAACATCGGGAAACTATACAGAAGCTGTTAGATAAAAATAAGTCAAGTATTTTACCCTTACAATTCACTACATTGTTGAGTTGCGAAGCACCAAGAAGTGAAATGAGGTTATGTAAGTTAGCGGAAGTCACAGACGCTAGACGCCGCGGTGTTGAGGGTTGCCACTCCGGAAGGATCCGTGATAGAGGAAGCTGACCAATTGGCTTCTGGGAGATTGTAGTCACCCAAAATATAGAAGCTGTCAACAGTAGGATGACTCAGTACCTCTTGTAGCGTTTCGAAATGCACATTGTAAACTAGCGAAGAAGTCTTAGGAGGTATTAAGCAGCACTAACAATGTGTTGTTTTTGGTTACAAGTGCTTTGCAGTTCCACAATGAGATGTTCGATATGGTTATGTTAAACGTTGCTACGCTGAGTTAGCGCAAGGTCTAGCTCAGAAGGCTTGAGAGAGCTCAAAATTGCAACCAGTACACCGCCACCATCCTGTTTATTTGTAGGAAATACTGTATAGCGCTGGTCTAGGAACTCGTTGTCGCAGTTTTCGGGTGTCAGCCAAGTTTCAGTTAATACTAAGATTTCGTAAGTGTTCATAAGAATGTTCTTGTACAGTTGATCTAGCTTTGTGCGGATGCCTCTACTGTTTTGGTAGAAAAATGTTATACCTATGTTTATTAGACATTTTTAATACTATAACATGATATATATGCATACATGTATACGATATGAGAGTGTTCATACTGAGTATACATTAAAAGCAAGGAAATTAAGTTGTTAAACAAGGATATTGGATAAAACAGGCAATACGGACCACAACACTTGATTAAATTAAGTAAAATATAATATGTGTAAAACACAGTACTGGGACGAAGAATATCTCTTGACAACAAATCTATTAAGTACAATAAGTGAGAACATGTTATTGAATTAGAGGCTATGTAGATAGGGCTTAATTTGCAAAAACTATGTTTTAACTGAACACCATAACAAACAAACATGCAGACGATAAATACCCAATAAAAAAACAGTAGTTACGGTAGGAGAACAAAAAGAAGTGGAAATATGAAAAACTAACCATTAATATTGTCCTTGGAACTGTTCTCCTTACATTTAAGTTTGGATATATCATCATCTGATCTGATAGCAATGGCAGCATCGCCGTGTTTTTTACAAGCAAGGATGGTACAGTTTTTAACTCAGACATATTTGTACTGGTACAGCCTTGCAGCATCCTTACATTGGCGAAATAAGACTTTGTTCCTTAGTGTTAGGTGCTCATTTACGTATATATTTGTAGAGGACCCATACCAATTTGATCACTTTTAAGTGACTTACCTTTTCGATACGCGCTAAAGACATTGTCTCGTAGTATGCGTGTGGAGAATTTGACAATAATATTTTTCGGGCTATTGTTTTGCTGATGTGCATGCAGTACTCTATGGACGGATATGACCTCTTTTTGAGGAAAATTGAAGCCGATGGATTCCTCAATTGAGGCCAGGATCTGCAGCATATTTTCAACTCGCTAGTCAGGAACGTTGCAAACAAGGTACCTAACAATACGCGGTTTTTTGGAGGGTGGAAAATCATCAAATGACTCTTCCGGCTCTGGGCAGAGCGGTAGGGGAGGGTCAGACCTCTACTGACTAAAAACCCCCCATGTTCCTTCTTAGCCCTTTGTGTCGAGGCCGCGGTATCTCTTTCGAACAACCCACTGTCACGGCGGGAGCCGGCCTTAGTAAGACGCATGTCTTAAGATTGACGGCAAATTCTCTGTCGTAGATGAAACATTCTGTAGTTAAAAGAGTTATCGTCGTGTCGGTGGATCATTCTGTAGCTAGAAAGCGCTATCATCAAAAGTGACGCATACGAAAGGTTCTGTTGGTGAAATGTCTGTAGATGAAAGACTCTGCTGGGGAAACGGAAATACATCTCTCTGCTGGTGAATCATCCTGTCGATAAACAGTCCAATGGCAAATCGGTCTTAAGAGAGCGCCTGCGGAATGAGAAATCCCCTATGATTCCGCAACCGTTCTCATTCTCACACATTTTATTATTATTATGAGCCTATACTGTCCCACTGCAGGGCAAAGGCCTCCCTTCCCTCCTTCCACTTTTTGCGATCTAGTGCGACAGTAGACCAATCCTTAGAGAAAGAGTCCAGCTCATCCCGCCATCTCCTTTTGGGCCTGCCGCGTTGTCGTTTCTTGCTTTGTGGTATCCACTGAGTGGTAACTTTTGCCCATTGCTCCTCCGACATGCGGCAGATGTGCCCAGCCCAGTTCCATTTTAACCTAGCAGCTGTTGTTCTCACACATAATTTCCACAAATACTAACAAATAATAGTAAGTTACCTTTTTAAGCGACTGCGGCGAAGTTTAAAAGTAGGGTTATTGTATTCCGAAATCAGTGTAGGAATGTAATCTAAGGAGAAAAAAACACAGCAGTTGTTTAAACGAAAGACATTTATTTCAACTAAAACAATTAACACAAATTTAAATTAATATTATTAAAGATGTTATGAAGAATGTGAGGCACATAATTATTATGTGCTTCACATTCTTCGTAACATCTTGTTATTCATATTGAGTTTTTAACTAACTTTTACTAATGTGCTATTCTTTTTTTGTGTTTTTTTATCTGCTCGAAATACTTTATAATGTGAATCTAAGCCTATGGGAATATGCGATTAAATACTGATTTTCATCCAAACATCGATTAAAACTGTGTGATATATCGATTAAGAGTGGTAAAAGAGTATTCATCGATATATATTTTTTTTAGGCTGATTGTTAATGCAGAGCTTACAAAAACAATTCAAATTTTTAAAAACCGAAACGTAGATAAATGTTAAAAAAAACAACTAGTGATCGAAAAGTTAAAGTAACATTTTTGAAGCTATACAATTTTTAAGTGGGCTCTCCCCAAATTTTGTATAAAATACCGCAATCGAGGCTTAGTAGAAGCCAAGTTTACGAAAATTTATAAATTCAATATATATTATATGAGTAAAGACTCGAATATTTCTCTTACCATCTTAATTTACAGTTATACCTAATCAGTTTATTAATTGTTTACTAATTTAATCATTACATTCTTAAAAGGTATATAATACTTAAGTATATAATTTTGAGTAAATACTAGATTTCCGGGAACAGTAAATACAGAATTAAAAACACAATTAATTTGAATATAATATTAAACAAAAATGCACGCAAACAACGTAATATTATCAACGTACTTTGAACCTAAAATATTTATATAGAATATAACATACGTGTTTAAATAAATTAATGACTAAAACAGTACTTACAAATGAGTAAGTAGGTAGGTACTACATGACTAAACTATCAATAAATTAAAACCGCCTTCTGAGGCTAAAACAAACAAAATAATTAAAACTTAACGCGTCTTCATATAAAAGCAATTAACAACTTATTATCAAATGACTTTTTACGTATAATATTAATATAGAAC
Organism: Diarsia brunnea; assembly: GCA_949774965.1. Lineage (NCBI taxonomy): Eukaryota > Metazoa > Arthropoda > Insecta > Lepidoptera > Noctuidae > Diarsia > Diarsia brunnea. Next base: position 22,493,214 of record OX458996.1, on the reverse strand, counting down.
ATAACATACTAATTTAAATTAATTAATGACTAAACCAGTACCTACTTACAAATGAGTAAGTTCCAAAACATGACTAAACTCTGACAATAAATTAAAATAGCACTCTTAATAGATATTACACGTAATATATAAATATATATTAATGAAATTACTTATTAAAATTATCAGAAAATGTGTAATTTATTAAAGAACAAAGTATCTATTATACTGTAAATCAGCTAATCAAATTTAGTGCTACTATTTAGTGTTATAAGATTTTGTTGAAAATGTGTTTAACAGAATTCTACGCCCTATTCTGTGACACACTCGCATCACAATTGCTTACATTTGGGAATTAATCAACAGGATAAATATAATCTACTCTGATCTAGAAATCTACGGCACAATTTTTATTTTCATAACTATGTTATATTTTGGCATAATAATACTCAAATGATTGCACAGCGAGTAGGTACTTTGATTTGGCACAGCTTTACTTTTCTAATTAGATATGCCAATAATGCAAAAGGATTCGTTTAAGTTACGTTGTAAGCAGCTGTGTTGCGAGTGTCAAGGTGCATGATACAATGGTACATTGTTATCCGAGTGGTAAAAGTAGTCTTTATCCCGTGGTAAACACTGTGCTTTTCATGACTAATACGAGGAAAGTAAAAATAAAGACATGAATTAGCTAAAGAAAATTCTTTCCCGCCTATTTTGTTTTTTTTTCTGTGGCCAGTTATTCAGTCATTATTTTTCATTATTGAAAAATTGGTAAATATTTGGCCCAAAAGTGTTATTTTGAAGAAATTGTTGAAACTCAATTATAATAAAGAAATAGAACAGTTTTATTTTATAATTTGACAGCTGTCATTTGAAAACGATTCTGCCTAGGGCTGAAAAGTACTACTTTCAACCAGCTCCTCAGGCAACTAAAGACCTACTTTCCGAGTATTAGTAATGAAAAGCAGTAGGGTAGGTCCGTGGTGATCTTCTTAAAAACTAACGCTGCAGGTTTTTTTTTTTATTAACAGAAGCATTTGGTGTGATTATTTTCTCATGTTCAGTAGTTCAATCGTCAACGGGTCAGAATGTATGGTCAAAATACATGCTACATGATTATAACTTGTTTTGAACAACTCAGTTTAGCATCGCAAACATACCCTGTAGCATACAGGCTAAATCTGATAATCTTGTAGTCGTAAATCTGTAACAAATGGAAAAAAGGAATTAATAAAAACATACTTTTATTCACAATGCAGATGAGTGGAAACATAAAGGGTGTAAAAGTACTCTTAACGCAAACTAAAGGCACTTGTTCTCCCCACCACTGCGATCATTTTTTTGTTCTAGACCATACCTGGGAACACCCTAGTTACGGAGATATTGCGGGTCAAAGTTCCAATTTTTTCACATCTGTTTTTGTAAATACTAGTTTTTCAGGTTATAACTTTACTTAAATTACTTCCATGACCCGTTTACTATTCAAAGCATCTACTAGCACAATGTTCTTCATTGAGTTTTACCGTTAAATTGTGATTTTTGACCCAAAAAAAAAACCGTTTCCCAGCAAAATTTTTTGCATAGGTGTACTTAGTTTGATGTACAGAATGCTTGGTTAACGGCTGTGTGATTGGTTGATTTACACCCTGTATAGAGAAGATACCCAAAAAGTATATACCGCCACAGACTGACGTGTGTAGTGATATTCTTCAGAAAGATCAGGTGTACCTATAATACTCGCAGCCGTATGAATGTAAACGAAACTAGAAGAGTATGTAAGTATGGTAGCAGCTGGTGGTTTTATGTATGTGTTATATTGATAGCTTATAATTTAATTACCCTTCAGATCGTATTGAAGAGGTTTTGTAATGTTTTTGGGTGATAAATAAGCTAGCAGTCCACCGGGTTATGTTACAGTCAGAACTGTTAATCGGTCAAAACTACTTTTGACTGGTGTCAGTCAAAACCTTTATTGAGTTAAAACGCGTTTTAATTACTAAAATATGTTAGCTACTAGTTGTTGCCAGCGGCTTCGCCCGCTACAAGTCGAATATTATCCCACGGGAAGATAAAATTGGGGACTAAAACTATCCTGTGTGTTAATCCAGGTTATAAACTATCTGTGTACCAAATTTTATCCAAATCCGTCAGTAGTTTTTGCGTGAATGAGTAACAAACATCCATCCATCTATACATACATGCTCACCAACTTTCGCATTTATAATTTTAGTAGGATAGCACAAGGTTATCTAATAAGTTACAAAAGAAACCTAACAACCTAATAAGTTTTCTAATGACCTTTACGATGTACGAAATTAGTAGACTAATTTTAATAGTTATAACCGATTCAAATTACTTTTGACTGATTAACAGTTTTGACTGTGACATATAAATATATCTAAGTAATCACAGAGGCCTGTGGACATTTATAATGTCTCACCATTCGGTTGCAATGGTTGCGACTTATTGTTACTTTTATTAATGACTAAAAATACTATCAGGCGCCAAATATCTCAAGAAAAACAAAAATAAACTGCGATATCATTGGTCCATAATGTTGACCAAAATCTCACGTAAAGCTTTGAAAGTTTCTTGATTTTATTTCACTCGATTAAGCTCAATCCTTTTCTATTTGAAAACCCAAGTGTTATTTGCTGAAATCCAAGATGGAGGGATTCGAAATCTTATACCAAATCTACTTTTACTGAATAAAAATACTTAAATTTAATTTGAGTTACGAAATTAAACAATTGATACCAGTTATTGTTAGATTATAATTTACACACACCAAGTTTGTGTGTAAGTTTCGATATTTTATCAATGCGGCGGCGGGCGTAGCGTTAACGCAAAGCTACGGGCCACGGCAAATCGAATGGAACCTAGTAGGAATACGTAATGGATAAGATATTGCAATAACCTACCTTATTTTATTTCCAATTTATTTCAATTAGTTCTAATATTAACGCAGTGTTTGTCAATTAAATAAAACGAACTATACATGTGCAAAGAAAACGCAGTAAATAAGCATCAACAACAAGAATTGCCCTATTTATGATTGCTCGAAGGTTCATATGCGGTCCTAAGTAAGTATACCCACTTAGTTTTCTCATGAATAAAGAGGTAATCTATTGTGAATGAAAGCGAATAAAAATGTTATGCTAAACGAATATTTTTCTGCGATACATAGTGCTTAAGATGGTAATGGTAACTAAACAGCTTTTATAAATATTGCAATTTCTTTTTAAAATATTATGCAGAACTCGCAGACATCATGAAGCTCAAAGCGTTTGCAAAACGTCTCTGCATTCAATAGTCAAGTGTTGTTTGATTATAAATCATCATAATCATCAACAGCCTATTAATGTTCCCACTGCTGGGACACAGGCCTCCACTCTTTGAGAGGGAATGGGCTATTATCTACCACGCGGGCCCAGTGCGGATTGGTAGATGTCACAAGTCTTCGAATTTTTTGTTCTAGGACATTCCTCGGATCCCTCACGATGTTTTCCTTCACCGTTTTTGAGAGCAGTGGTGATGAAATAAATTAAACAAAGTTCGAACACACGATTTACTGTTCGTAAGTCGGGGCCGCCATCACTGGGCCACCACTGCTCTACGACTACTAATAACTAGAACTGACTAGAAATGCGATGACAATATTAACACTTTGGCACGTGAAGCGAAATTATTTTACGCCGACTTATTTAAACTTGTCCCTGAAAAGCGTAAAATATAATTTTGCGGCAAGAGCATAAATTAATGTGATTGCGGTCGAAAACTTTACATTTCAGCAATCTGAGGGTCAAAATTTCGAGTCGTTTGAAGGTGTAAAATAACAATTCGAATTCTTTTTTGTGCCAAATGGTGGCTAGCAATCCAGACGGTCAGTGGCCTCAAAAAACCAGTTCAAGGACACAAAGCGATCTGCGGGCAGATCGGGCTCAGCCTAGGTACTCGGGAATTAGGGAACACTAAGGCGAAATGAGTGCATTAGGCTTTAGCTTAAAATGTTTACATTGTCTTAGATTCTTTGAAACACGTGTAAGAGTGAACGAAGCTTATCTCCGAGACAGTGACGATATCCGCCCGATTGATGTTCTTCATTATGCTGTATAATGATCAAACTTTGTGAGACTTTGGTCGTTAAGGCTAAGATGTCCTTTCGTACCAATGTATACCTACCGAAGTTGCCTAACTTCTCATTACGTTAAAGTGCTTACTGCGGTACTCAGAGATATTTAATGATTACTTAAGCCGTCACTAAGTAAAGGTTTGACATACTTTTGTATGACAAAACTGTCAAAACCTTTACTAAGTGATTGCCTAAGTAATCATTAAAGCTCTGTGAGTGCGGCAGTTAGAGTACTTACGTATATTTGCTGCTCAGTCGCGTATAAACAAATGAGCGAATTTGGACAAGGTCCTAAACAAAGGCTATACTTGATTGATACTTTTACCTAGAAAAAAAGGTGAACTCGTGTCTCAGTGACGCCGTACAGTAAAATTACTTACTTGATGGCCAATAGCCTTACATTGCACTAAAACTCTCTTGGCACTTGAATAATCTTAGTCATAATGGTTTTTATAGGTAAAAAGTTCTGGAATTGACTCTGGACATCGAATAAAAATAAGATAAGAATACATGCATCGCTCTGGCTAGACGAGCGAGAAATGGCTTTTGATTGTGAGTACTTATATACAGGTTGTAAATCAACCCATCACAGAGTCGTCAACCAAACATTCTGTACATCAAACTAAGTACCCCTACGCAAAAATTATTGCTGGAAAACGACTTTTTTTTTGGGTTACAAATCACATTTTACGGTAAAACTCAATGTAGCACTGTTAAAACAATGTACTCGCGGATACTTTGAATAGTAAACGGGATCATGGAGGTAATTTAAGTGAAGTTATAACCTGAAAAACTAGTATTAAAAAAAAAAGCTGTGAAAAATTTGGAACTTTGACCCCCAATATCTCCGAATAGAACAAAAAAATGATCGCAGTGGTGGGGAGAACAAGTGCCCTTCGTTTGCGTTAAGGGTACTTTTAGACCCTATATAAAGCGTGTAAATGTCGCACCTTCCAGTGGTCGCGGTCGGTCAGTTTAGAGGGAATCCTTGTTAGTATCGTCGGCGGGCGGTACCCCGGCTGCGGACATCTTGCGCCGCTCGTTCCGTGCTCTTGACACAGGCCGGTAGTACTGCTCGCTGCGACGCCGTCAGCGTTCCGGCACCGGGGCCTCCGACTCCAGCTCCATCCACAATGAGGAGATCACTCGAGCATCTGTAGTTTAAAAAAAATGTAGAAAACTTCGCTTCGTCGCTTTGAATCTGAAGGAAACGTCATCATCTGGACTTTTTTTATCTTTTTAGAAAACGTTGCCCCGCACTAGGATTTTCTCCTGTATATCGTGGGAGCGTTTACAAACATTTAAACTCACATACACGAACACACCCAGACCCGAAACAACTACCTGTAGGCCATACAAATATTTGTTGCGTGCGGGGATCGAACCCGCGACACCCAGCGTAGCAGTCCAATCCCTCAGCCACTGCGCCAACCGTGCCATCATCATCATCATCACCTGGACTGCCCGAAGACTTTACTATTCCTAATCACCCAGAGGTCGGCGAAGCCAGATTCATTTCCAATATTTGCTTTATGCGACACTCGATTTCTGGTACTAAAGATAAGTACTTCGAGTTCTTCCTAAAGTCTTAAGAAATTCAGGTTTTCGTATCTACGCAGGCATGCCCATTGCCCAATTGTGGTGGTATGTCATAACATACCGCCATCATGGACGAATAGAAATCTGGGAGATCGTTAAAAAAAAATTTAGTGTGGCTTTTATTCCGAGCAAAAAGCAAACTGCAGTTTTACTAAGCCCGGTGAAATTGTTGTAGAATTTTCAATTACTCCACATTCCAGGATGTAATCAATTGAGATCGGACCGTTCTTGAAAATATATAAGATTGGAATAAATCTTATTTATACGGTCGCAAATTGCAATTAAAATTATATTTGATATAAAGCACACAAAGCAAATGAAATAAGCTCGCTTGCGGTGGTATTTTGTTTTGTTTGTTAAATTGGTTTTTACACCAGACCATTTTTGTCTTAAGGATAATTAAAACCTGGTGCAGACATACGTGAAGTAATCGGATCTTCAATCTTTGTTCTCGTATACTAACGACAACAAAGATTGAAGATGCCCCAACGTTAGGTTTGGTTTGTTTAACAGATATAAAGGCACATGTATTTAAGTTTAGACAAGTACTGTGCTGTAATTCACTAATACTAGTAGGTGCTACAGAAATTCTAGCAATAAACAGCCAACTGTGTGGAGTGTTCGAATGTCTTGGCTTTGACGTGGGACACTATAATTATGCAGGTCTACAGCGAAATTTTCGGAACTCTACACAGCGATTCAACTGAATAACGCGTTTATTGTTTGCGGAGTCAACACTTGGTGACTTATTTCCACTGTTACAACTAAAGAAAATATCTATAAAAAGTTACAAAACTACACTGGATCGTCGACAAATCACCTGTTATTCTCGTTACAAAGAAGTTGGGCCATAATTGTCTCCAAATATTCTTTCAACCTAAACGTAGGCATGAATGTGTCATGGAGTTATCCTAACTCCATACAATCGAATGCCTTATTTACTGGAGCGTTACTTGAGTCAACATGTAGCCGACCGGCTCATATTATCCAGCGCCGCGACTCGAGTGTTTGTCAGAATGAATACGTATTGATGGCAAATATTATGTTACACATGACTCGTAAGAACGACGTGGAGGAGAGACTCGCCTATAGGAATGGAAACCAAGACCGTATCAAAACTATACATAGGGAAGTAAAGGACAAGTTTAGTAGGTATGAACCAACGTGATCTTTAGGGCAGTTCTTTGGTATAATTTGACTATTTTCCTGGTCTTCAATCAGGTATTTAGGAGTCGATATAAGTATATCTATTGAATGAACGTGCTTTATTTGTAGAATAAAGTATATATTTTTTTAAATGGCAGCCTCTTGTTTGCTCCCAAAGGTCTTCTCTTCTGCAGATAGGAAGAAACCGTTACTTACCACGCTTGTTGATTAGGTGTTGGTAGTCTAAGTAAACATTTTTTTTAAAAGAACTTATGTTCAAGATTAACTTACTGCGGTACTCAGAGATATTTAATGATTACTTAAGCCGTCATTTAGTAAAGGTTTGACATGCTTTTGTATGACAAAACTGTCAAAACCTTTACTAAGTGATGGCCTAAGTAATCATTAAAGCTTTCTGAGTGCGGCAGTTAGTCATCATCTGCATAACCTTTTCCCAGCTATGTTGGGGTCGGCTTCCAACAGTTCATGCAGGCAGTTATCAGTATTTAACATGAAACGATTGCCTATCTGACCTTCACAGCCCAGTTAGTGGGTAATATGATGGCCCTTTTGAGACTTTCGGGCCACTTGCTACCTGTTACGACTGTCAAAGATCTGCAAATGAAAATGAATGGCTGATATTATCTAGCCACGAGATCCTGCAAGATTAACTTAGTAACACAAATAAATTTAGTCGCTACCGCCGTCGTGTTATTGCCCATAAACTATTCTAACGGAAGCCACGTACAAATCACAAATCACGCCATTTGGACGTATGAGATACTGATTAATGTTCGAGCAATTTCGATTCTCTTAGTTTTGTCCCTCAGCACACTTCTTCCCTTGTTCGCTAAATAATGTTGGGTCCAGCGGTCGCTTAAACTTTCATGACATTAAACCGCTAATAGTCCTAGTTTCTCGTACATTGTTTTATAGTCCATTACAAGGATATATTGATGTAACTACATAGTTCGGTTACTCGTACTTTTCTGCCCAGAAACAATATATCACTATCGAAACATTTTGTCAACTTGTCTTTGTTTTACCACTAAGTAGTTTCGGAAACAAAGGTACGAAAGAATAATAGGTCTGAGGCCTATTTCCAACGCTTGTTCATTGCGAAAATTTATAAAATATAAAACATTCCGGTATTTTGGGTCTGTTTTGTAATCATGTAAGAGACATTGTAAATATCATGGCTATATAATATTTACGGACTTTGTGTTAATTCAGCCATAAAGTCGGATTGTTGTGTTACAATCCAACTTTACTGACAAGATAAACACTCAATCCATACCTATACATTGCCTCCAAAGATATCAAGGTCAACATGAACTACAATACTTATAGGATAGACATCTATGAGGATCCAATATTGTAAGGTAAAAGTTTTCTCATGAACGTAGATATCCACTTAAATATCATAAATAAAGTAGGTATTCATAAAACTGAGTGGCTCCTAAAGGAAACGTAGAGCACCTCAAATATCGCTGAAGACAATTTTCAATGGATGGCCATACTTATCGCATTTAATCATACTGAAATTTAAAGTTATGGAAAAGTTTAATATCTTACATAAGTGTCACGTTTTGCTGTTTGCGGCTTTAAATAAAATAGACGAGGGTTAAACGCTTGGTAGACAGAGTGAAATAAGTTTGTAGTGTCTAGTGCTGTTTTTGCAAAACTAATTCGACGAAGTCTTCAGCGACATTTGAGAGGTTCAAGAGAGAAAACATAAACGTTTATTAGATAATTAAAGTAGTGTTTGTATCTTCACTTGACAGGCTATTTTTATTTGAAACAATTTTATGTTTTAAGTTCGTTCTTACGAAATCGTCACAAGTTCATTCCAGAGAACTGGGGTTTTGAACTTGTTTTAAATTAAATGCGCATGGCAATGCATTTATTCTTAGAAAGTTGACTGATGAGAGTCTCACCTGACTTACCAATCTTGGGGTGGAGGATACGACTGCACGCAGTCAAGTAGACATTCCCCACATTCCCCAGGATCGGCGTGCCTCACGCTGCTTAGGTAAATGTTACTAACATTCGTTCTTTTATATTAAATGGGCTTACTCTTGATTTCAATCTGGTTCTGAGGACAGAGTTAGGTCGACGATGGATCGAGCTAACCCTAGTTTGTATGTTCATACATTGTTACTAACAAATATGGAAGTGATTCTAAAATAAATGTTTATATATAATATTTCCAGATTTTGCTGCAATAGAACATTCAGAACCTCCGAATTGTTTAGGTACGCAGTGTATACCATTAATATTGAGTGCACTTAACATTAATTATTGATATTGTATGTACTTACCAGACATTACGAAAACAGACAATATAAACTATAAAATATAAAGGCACACGTGGTAATGGTATGTTAAAACAATTACACATTTGATTGGATTCCGACGAACATGAGTAACAAACTCGTGAGATGGCGGGTCGATTCCTACCGTGAACACGCAGTGCATTGGTTTAGTTACAAATACCCGCATACCTTGGCCTCAGATGACATGGGGACAGTGGGAAAGTGGTCTCACCCGGTTTCTCAACAGTGCCTGGTTGGGATGGAGCTTCAATAGCCTCTTCAATGCAGCTTTGTTCATCCGGGAATTGCACGTGTTTCTTGACAGTAGTGGTACGAACTGGCTTTGATAGCACAGATGCTGTGAACAGATAATAGAAGAGTAAATGTAAATGCAAGATCAAAACGTAAATACACAGCCCCAATGGATAAATAAATATTTCATAGGTCATTCAAAAATAATGACTTTTGAAAAAAATTATGTATTTTTTGTTTGGGGCAACTAGAATCAATTGAAGTGAATTAATTTCGCGTGTCGATGTTTCTTATACGCTGCGTAACACCGTGTTTTAGAAAAACGATTGGTTTTTTAGAGCCTTACATCTGTAGTGTCTTGACTGTACGCAGAATAGACGACCATGGGCTGTTTTAAAAAGATTAGTATCTTTTTAAAACAGCCCATGGTCGTCGTGTCATATTTTTACGCATGGTTCGTATGGTTGATGGTACGCTAGTATATCGTAAGTGATATACATTCAGTCCAAAAAGTATCGGGAATGGATGATTTGTTTATGGTTCCAAATTCAAATTTTTGGTTTTTTTGATGTTGTTAGATTGACAAAACTGTTTTCCATTTTGGCGCGGACTTTGAGTTGCATCTGTTATTTATATTAAATACAGTGCTGTTTTTAGTTATATCATATTATTATCTAGTGTGTAGATAGATATAGCTAATTTAATTATGGACAAAAACATCGAACAAAGAGTTAGTCTTAAATTTTGCATCGCCAATGGAATTTCGTGTTAGGAGTCACTAAAAACACGTACATATTTCAAAAAAAATCGCGGCGAGAACTGAAGTCAATTCCGGAAACAGCGTTTAAAAAATGTTTTGATGATTGGATTATTCGTTGGCGTAAGTGTAGCGTTTCTGAAGGAGCATACTTTGAAGGTGATAAAATAAATTAAAAAATAACAAACATTTTGTGTATTATTGAACTTTTACCGTTACTTTCTTGACAGAGCAGTATTAGTGAAGTTTAGTGTGAATAGTGAATTTAATATATGAATCGAGTGTCGTATCGTCAAGTATGAAGAATTTACATTATAGTAGTGAATAAGGGGAGTAAGTGCGCTTCACAAGCATTGTTATGTTCACAACACACATACATTTCCAAGGTTTTAGGTATTTCAGATATACTCTTTTTATGCAGTAGGTATTGGTATGCCTATATATAGGGCAAAATTAAATTAGTTAACCAAACTTCACAGAGCCAAACAAACATAGATTTCATAAATGCATATCGTTCACTGTATGCAGCTGTTAACCTCGAATGAATATAATTAATAATTTAATTATATTATATAATTTAATATTTTTTTAAATAAATAATTTGAACTTGTATATACGTTTAAATAAATAAAACTTTTGTTTTCTCTGTAATAAAAAAAACTTTGAATTCCCCATTTTGTACGTGGCTAATCAATAATAAAACGTGGTAATCGAGTCACCGTGTCTTTGCTGTTAATGATGGTCAATATCAAATAGAGTGTTCAAATGAGTGCTTTTAATAGTTCAGCGTTGATACTTGCCACATAAAAGGCTTCTGAGTTGTTGAAATATCGGTAGCTTGATTGGTGGCAATTGGCGAGCTATAAGAACAAACATAATAATAGGTTTAAGAGAAAGGTATGGTGGAATGCAGTACCTAATTTATGTAACCAGCTCTTATATAAATGTTTCTACTTTTACAAATAATTGATTTTTGCCTGAATATTATAAGCCATGAAAAATATGTTTTATTATAATTGCTTTTCTTCTTCTTCTAAGCGTGTCGATTACAATTAAAATTGAGTAAGCCACAAATTTGTGGACTAGTTTGGCACTTTCCGTTGCGTCCAACAGCGTTGTTGTGCACTGGTGTTGTGCAAACAACAGGGGGTCTAAAATGGCCACTTAAGCAGAATCATAACAGGTAAATAAAATGAATTGCGTTAAAATTCGTAAAATAGTCAAAAAGTGACAATACATAATAATAACTGTGTATGTGTCCATTTTATGAATTTTTATCCTATTATGATTCTGCTAAAGAGACCATCTTTTAATGTTGAACATGTAAAGTGTTTGTTATTGGACCAATTTACGAGGATAAAAATGTAATGGATATAGGTATGTATTTTACGTTCCTCATTACATTTTTGTATTTTTATATAATTTCGTTTTGCTAAATAAGACATTTGTTGGTTTTGTATATTGTATACATGACGTTATATAAGTTTATGACATTATATAGTTTCATGAACGAAGAACGGTTAATTTTAAACGCGATGGCAAACTACAAATGTGTTGCCCCAATCCGAAGTAAAATGGTGCAAAAGCAGGAAGATGATGATGTCATGATGATGTCGTGATGATGAGTGGTTAAGAAAGTACTTGTGGTTTTAATACCATCCGAACTGTCACTTCCACATTGACTCTCGACATCATCAGCTGCGTAAGAAGAGGCTAGTTCAACGAGCGGGATGCCTCGACCTAGTGACATAAGACTTATATACTTTATATTTTAAATAGGTAATGTATTCTAAGTATTTTAGGTACCTATACCTACTATTTATATTTAGGACGACGACACGCCATTGACTGACAAACATACACACACATTCCCATTACACATTCACATTATTATGATATATAATCATGTAGAAAAAGCCAAAACACAACACAATTGCTTGGTTGTTGAGATATCTAAGTACGACGGAATAATATGAGCCTCTTAAGGTGGAACCTCCAAGTTAGTCCGCGAAATTCAAATTTTCTCTGCACGTTTTTTGCAATTTGCAGGTCAGTGTCAGGTTTTCATGACATGATTCACGCACGTAATGTGTTTGTATTTATAGAGATATATAATCATTAAAATCATGAATACAATCCTCTTGAAGTTAAATGAACTGAGAGGGTTGTTTGGTGATTTTAATAATTATTACTCAGTAAAATCACATTTTTTACGTTCGCGAATCCTATTTCATTTAACATACAACCTTACACTGACTGGAAAATTGCAAAAAACGTAAGAAAAATCGAATTTTGCGGGCCACCTTGGAGGTTCCACGTTAGCAAAGTCATTATCATCGGACTTCAGCCCAAAGATGTGCACTGCTCAAGAGCGCTATAGGGTATTACATTCAGAGCCACAAAAAGTGATCCGGTGTTTCACATATCTAGCGAATTGAGCGACCCATCGTACCAACTAGTGGGGTTCCTAGGTCAGGAAAGAAAAAGATACACCGATCTCTATAGGCCCGTTGGCCATAAAATGTGAGGTAAAGTGTTTATAATAGTAGATTGATACTTGCCCGGTTGTGCCCACCGTTCAGGATACTCAGGATTAGGAGCGCGTGTCTTCATCTTAAGGAGAGCTTGGACAAACGTTTAAAAATACAATAAGTTTTTTTGTTCAAATAGTAAGATTTCAGTGCGCTGTTGACCGATAAACAAATAAAACTTTACGAAGATAATGCAAAGAGCAATGTTACTTAAGTTTTCTCACTAACTTTGTTAAAGTCCTCTTCCAATCGAATTGCAGGAAAAGGTCGACTTCTAATTATTACCACTCTCGAGGACAAAAAAATAGGCACAAATTAAAAAAAACAGTACAGTGCGATAGGGCAGTTGCAGCTTATACCGATTAAATCACAAAAAATAGACTAGAGCGAAGTTTCGTATTCCCCTTTTTTCTCCTCGCAAACTGAACCGTTTCAATCATTTTTGGCTTTCAAATTTTTAGGAAGAGATGTCTCGGTTCCTATTTTGTGTTAATAACTGTTCAAATTTGACTGGAAGTCCTCCAATAAAGGCCGTAAAAATGAGGTCTTTTAGATGCTCTAAAACAAGAAATAATTGAGATGTGTCTACATCAGATCTTAATTTTATAAAAAAAATTAAGATTGTTCTGGAGCATGATTTAGGAAGAAAAAAGGGGAATATATTTCTATGGAGAATCGAGTCACCGTGTCTTTGCTGTTAATGATGGTCAATATCAAAATAGAGTGTTCAAATGAGTGCTTTTAATAGTTCAGCGTTGATACTTGCCACGAAATTGGTTTTTGAATCGTTGAAATATCGGTAGCTTGATTGGTGGCAATTGGCGAGCTATAAGAACAAACATAATAATGGGTTTAAGAAAAAGGTATGGTGGAATGCAGTACCTAATTTATGTAACCAGCTCTTATACAAATGCCTCTACTTTTACAAATAATGGATTTTTGCCCGAAAATTCTTAGGGATTTTTGACGTTTATTTGGTGTTAATCCTTAGACTGTTTTGAATAAATAACTTTTGATATGTATGGTTTATACATATAGGTTACGATAGGATAGCATAGGTAGGTACTACAGGACAGGGCGGCGGAGAAGGCGCCATGGCGACCTGGTGCTGCCCTAGAAGTTGCCAGCGGGCGATAGATCAGGAAGTCTATCGTCGCCGCATCGCACGGCCCTCATAAGTGGTGGTGATGGAAAGAGTTTGGAGCCCGGAGGCGGGCTGCGCTGGATGGGTCGCGAACGTCATGCGTAGCAGTTCTCGTGGTCCATCCAACAAGGCGACAATAGGCTCACGTTGCTATTTTTAGTGGGTGTAAGCCCTACATAACCGCGCCGCGCGCCGTCTCCCGTACGGTATGCGTTAGGCATTTTTCACCACTCAACAAAAAAAGGTAGTACTTGCCCGCTTGAACGATGATCTCGTTAGTTTATATCCGAGAAACCACTCTCTCTACAACGGTTGGTAACTCGTCGCGGCAATGTTTTAGGACAACACGTAACAAATATTTTTCGATTCATAGGTAAATTAAACATGTTTAAATTCTTAGAAAGTCTGCGACAGACAATGTGGTTCATCAAGTTACAGTTTATTAAATAAGCATCTATATGATCCAATAGATGCTTATTCTTTTTTCATAAACTTAACAGTTTATGAAAAAAAAAACCTTTTACAAAGCAGAAAACATTGTCGTCTCAAATATAACAAAATCTTGTCATCTCATCTGCTTATAAATACTCCAGAATTGTACCCGTAAAATGTGGTAGTTCCTCTCCGGACGACACAAAGAGCAACAAATAACACATTGCTACTTGCCTGGTGGTATAGATCGTTCATTTATGCTTAAAAACCAGTGTCTTAACTGCAGGTTGATTCGTCACGACGACCTTACAGGAAAAAACGTAATTAATAAAACGTGTTCTTCTAACTTTAGATTTTCACAACTTGGAATGTTAAAAGGCATTACATTCTGATACGATAATTTTAGATGCGTGAGAGACTAAATAATAGTAGAAAATTGTCATCTGCTATACCTTAGAGGCACTGCCGCTTCCAGTTATATCTGTTCCTAACCGAAAACAGAACCGCCGACCGCCGAAAACGCTGACCGGAATATACTGCTTAATGATACTAATCACTAATGTGAATACAAAGGCACTAAATTCATATCATTTTATGACAGGTACGTTTGAACTTGCCCTTTGGCATCTCATTAAGTTGTACTTTAGTAAAGACTGTCTTAACCGCTGGCGAATCTTCGCGTCAACGTATTATGACCAAACGAAATTAATAATAGTTTTTGGGAAGCTTTTTATCCGCTCATCAAACATGAATAAGCCAGTAACGAGAGTGAAAAAGCAACACGGGTGCACTACCATCTCAGTACCTACTAATACTCAATCATTATGACACAAGCTGGATGATGCTGATCAGTAACATGGATGCTGTAGAACCATCTCGGCTATGGCAATGATATCTACGTTTATTTAGGTATCAAGTACTTAAACGAAGACCATTATTATGTCCTTTGAAGGAGAAAACGCTGCTTTGTGGCTCTAATAGGGTAGTTGACTGACGAAAAAAAATATGATTCTGTTTAGTTCGTCTTTTAGATTATCGAAAAATATTGGATACCTACGTGTTTTTTGTTTTATCAAAAGTAATAAAAATTGACGAAAATAAGACGTGTCATGTGATCGATCGTGATCGTGAGTGGGGGCTGGTCACTTTCTGGTAAAAAATGTACCAAACTGTGACGTCGCGCGACTGTTCGAAGCACTGTATCGTCTTCATTTTTTGTTAACGTGAAAAAAGAAAAAAATACGTGACCAATATTTTTTGGAAATCTATCTGACGGACTAATTAGTTTTTTTTTGTCAACCACCTTATTGGAGTAGTATGACAAAGGAAAACAGAAAGAGTTATAGTAATTTAATACTTTATAGTTCTTGCCCTAAAAGTATGGAAGAAGAAGACATGTTGCGCTGACCCCAAATAAATTGGGATAAGGGCAGGAGAATGATGATGATAATGGTTTCTAGAAATACGTGTTTCTCCATTTTTATTATAAAGAGAGACTGGCTCAAACAGACTCGCCAGGCCCCGTGTCATTGTGCTTAGGGTGATATGACTCACACGGTTTGTTCGGTCGGTTTGAACATGGTTACTAATGTGCAAGATTATTGCATAAGATTCTTATACCTCCTCCTAGGAGACGGTGCTTGCACGATGGTGTCCCGGTATGACGCTCTGGAGAACTCGATATCTCTATTTCTTCGAAACACTCTGCTTTAAGGAAAAAAATTTACAAATAGCGTTACTTTGTAGCCGAATACTTCAACTGGTTTATACTGCTTGGGCAGAAAGTAACCTTTGGATTCTTTTTTACTAAAAAAGGTAATTAATCAAATAAGTTGAGAAGTTGTTTATCGGGAGAGGTCGCTCATCTATTAGAAATAAGTAAGTAATGGCAGAGAAGGCATCACAGGTGCACTACCATCTCATTACCTACTAATACTCAATTTACTCAATAATATAAGCTGGAAGATGCTAATAAATAGCAATAACATGAACGTTGTAGAACTTTCGTGGAAATTTAAATTATAGCTACGTTTATTCAGGTATATAAAAAGTACTTGCCCGGTGGATTTAGTTCCGCTTTAACCACTGTCTTAACCGCTGGTGGGTCAGGGCGACCTTTTAGGACAAAACGTAAATAGTTAATAATATTTGTTTCGTGGCTAAATTAATCAGAATTAGATTTTTTGGCAAGCGTTGAATGATTCGGGAAGTAAACGTCTATGATAAATGATTATCAGAAGTAAGAGAAACATCGCAAGGGCACTGTCATACATACATGCATAAACAGTCCACGCTCAAACATCTGGTCATACATGAACTGCCAGCTCAGTGACAAAACTCGAATGTCTCAAGTGCTTAAACAAACACCAATACTATATACTTTGAAGGAGAAAACACTGCTTAGGGGCTATAATAGAAGTAGTATGACAAAGGACAACACAAAGAGTTATAGTAATACATTATAGTACTTGCCCGCCTGTATCCCGGTAATTTGTGCTCGAGTAATCACGGTCTTAAAATGTGGCTCCTCACCTTAGCGGAAAAAACAATACTTCCACATTAGTTTCTTTAAAATTTTGAGAAAAAATGTTTTAAAATATACGTGGGAGAATCTCTTTACACGACCGTTCTAAAGGGTAAAAGAAATAATGTTATGTAACCCAACATTGTCCCCCCAAATTGGTTACGTAATACTTGAAAAAAAAATAGCTGACGTGGCCCAAAAGGCTGCTCAACTTAAATGGGACTGGGCAGGACATGTCTGCCGCATGCCGGACAAACTGTGGGCCAAAATAGCAGGAAACTGATGCCCTGACACCGTGAGACGGGGTCGCAGGCCACGAAGGAGATGGCGGGATGAACTAAATCGGTTCCGTCAAAACTGGAAGGAGGACGCGCGGGTTCGCGAGCAGTGGAAAGAGTGGTGGGAGGCCTTTGCCCTGGAGTGGGACAGAGCAGGCTAGCAAAAAACTTGAACGCTCCCTAACCATCAGAACATACAACTTCTTTACTGAGATGTCGTTTGGGTATTCTTTTTGCAAGGTCAGATTAGCAATTAATTATCTTGGCCAGTGCGGGTTGGCATTTTTAGATTTAGATTATCAGAAGTCTAGAATCCCTGACGTGAATTTTATCCGAGCGTTTGCTTACAGCAAGGTTCAGCTCGCAAAAGAAAACGTTCAGAGCAGTTCCCCAAAGCAGAGTGGTAACACCACACGTGTGCAAGTACCCAGAAACCCACTTATTTAGGTTAATGTCGAGGAAAGCCGTTTGTGTTTCCCACAAAATTTGTTTGTTCTTAAGTGCGATGCCCTGGATGGTATGGTCGTAGCTCGGTGCATCTCGACCGAGCATGCCTTGACCATGAGTTAGGCGGTGACAGAACTGTTGTCGTGAGAGTTAAGAGATTAATTACAATATTAAATTGAAGTGGCTCTATGGTCGATGATATTAGAGCAATGGTTTCTACAAAGACATGTTTCTCCATTTTTATTATTAAGAGAGAAAATACGTGACCAATATTTTTTGGAAATCTATCTGACGGACTATTTAGTTTTTTTTTTGTCAACAACCTTATTGGAGTAGTATGACAAAGGAAAACAGAAAGAGTTATAGTAATTTAATACATTATAGTTCTTGCCCGAGAAGTATGGAAGAAGAAGACATGTTGCGCTGACCCCAAATAAATTGGGATAAGGACAGAAGAATGATGATGATAATGGTTTCTAGAAATACGTGTTTCTCCATTTTTATTATTAAGAGAGACTGGCTCAAACAGACTCGCCAGGCCCGAGTCATTGTGCTTAGGGTGATATGACTCACACGGTTTGTTCGGTCGGTTTGAACATGGTTACTAATGTACAAGATTATTGCATAAGATTCCTATACCTCCTCCTAGGAGACGGTGCTTGCACGATGGTGTCCCATTATGACGCTCTGGAGAACTCGATATCTCTATTTCTTCGAAACACTCTGCTTTAAGGAAAAAAGTTTACAAATAGCGTTATTTTGTAGCCGAATACTTCAACTGGTTTATACTGCTTGGGCAGAAAGTAACCTTTGGATTCTTTTTTACTATAAAACGTAATTAATCAAATAAGTTGGGAAGTTGTTTATCGGGAGAGGTCGCTCATCTATTAGAAATAAGTAAGTAATGGCAGAGAAGGCATCACAGGTGCACTAACATCTCATTACCTACTAATACTCAATTTACTCAATAATATAAGCTGGAAGATGCTACTAAATAGCAATAACATGAACGTTGTAGAACTTTCGTGGAAATTGCTATTATGTCTACTTTTATTTAGGTATATAAAAAGTATTTGCCCGGTAGGTTTAGTTCCGCTTTAGTAACCACTGTCTTAACCGCTGGTGGGTCAGGGCGACCTTTAGGACGAAACGTAAATAATTGATAATATTTGTTTCATAGCTAAATTAATCAGAATTAGATTTTTTGGCAAGCGTTGAATGATTCGGGAAGTAAACGTCTATGATAAATGATTTTCAGAAGTAAGAGAAACATCGCAAGGGCACTGTCATACATACATGCATAAACAGTCCACGCTCAAACATCTGGTCATACATGAACTGCCAGCTCAGTGACAAAACTCGAATGTCTCAAGTGCTTAAACAAACACCAATACTATATACCTACTTTGAAGGAGAAAACACTGCTTAGGGGCTATAATAGAAGTAGTATGACAAAGGACAACACAAAGAGTTATAGTAATACATTATAGTACTTGCCCGCCTGTATCCCGGTAATTTGTGCTCGAGTAATCACGGTCTTAAAATGTGGCTCCTCACCTTAGCGGAAAAAACAATACTTCCACATTAGTTTCTTTAAAATTTTGAGAAAAAATGTTTTAAAATATACGTGGGAGAATCTCTTTACACGACCGTTCTAAAGGGTAAAAGAAATAATGTTATGTAACCCAACATTGTCCCCCCAAATTGGTTACGTAATACTTGAAAAAACATAGCTGACGTGGCCCAAAAGGCTGCTCAACTTAAATGGGACTGGGCAGGACATGTCTGCCGCATGCCGGACAAACTGTGGGCCAAAATAGCAGGAAACTGGTGCCCTGCCACCGTGAGACGGGGTCGCAGGCCACGAAGGAGATGGCGGGATGAACTAAATCGGTTCCGTCAAAACTGGAAGGAGGACGCGC
This sequence comes from Diarsia brunnea, assembly GCA_949774965.1. Taxonomy (NCBI): domain Eukaryota; kingdom Metazoa; phylum Arthropoda; class Insecta; order Lepidoptera; family Noctuidae; genus Diarsia; species Diarsia brunnea. The sequence goes on along the minus strand of OX458996.1, from coordinate 22,473,753 downwards.
GGGTTCGCGAGCAGTGGAAAGAGTGGTGGGAGGCCTTTGCCCTGGAGTGGGACAGAGCAGGCTAGCAAAAAAAAAAACTTGAACGCTCCCTAACCATCAGAACATACAACTTCTTTACTGAGATGTCGTTTGGGTATTCTTTTTGCAAGGTCAGATTATCAATTAATTATCTTGGCCAGTGCGGGCTCAAATGGACTCGTCCTGACACGCCAGGCCCGACTCATTGTGTTTCGGGTGATACGACTCACAAGGTTTGCTCGGTCGGTTTGAGCCCGGTTATTAATGTGTAAGAATGTCACATTAGTACTTGCCCGGTGATGTTACGTTTCCTTCTGCAGTAGACGATTCCGTGCACACTGGGTCTGAAGAGTATGAACAGCTGTGAGCTTGAAGGACAAAACGATATCAATTGGTTTAAGAAATAGGAATGGTGGAAGTATTATACTGAACGAAGTACTACTCAAACAGCTCTTCTAGTAATAAATTAATACTTGCCAGGCATGTCACTCCGTAAAGATTGTGCTTGAGAGGGGCGTTGAGAAAACTTCTTGGTTTCACGACCTTAAAGAACAAAACTCTTTAAGTATACTTTGTCGTACTGTTTGCTAACAGAACGAAGTCGAAAAAGACGTATTGTGATATTGACTAAACAAGCAGACCTCTCACAGAATGGTTTATGATAATAATCGCCTTTGGTTAAGTTCAATACTGAAGCTTAACTGCTGTATTTTCATTTTCCAGAGAAAGACGAATCATATCACAAGTGTCTAAAAATTACCATACCCTTGAAGCAGCAACACAGCCAGTCTAGGCACTTATTCGTGCGCTTCGGAGTTTCAACTTTCTTCTGGCTGAAATCGTATTTCCTATATGGTTCAACCATAGCCGGAGTAATGGTCCGTTCCCACTTTTCACCTGACAAAACAAAATTACTGTTTATTGCAGAATCAAACAGGTTATGGTGGCTATTTCTAAACACGGTTGTTTAGAAATTGTAATTTTCACAATAATTATAATTATACATTATATACCATTCTCTGTTATACCAATTCTCACACAATCCATCCATCGATTGGTACTCTTCTTTCTCTCCATCCATCAACATTTATATTCATTACTCTCAAGACATTCTATTTACTTTTCCACTTTTCTATGACTTTACCATTCGTGTCATACCACATGACCACCTCAACATTCTCATTTCCGCTAAATGCAATCGTTTTTATTCCATGTTCTTCATAGCTCAGCATACCATAAAAAATGTACCAAACTGTGACGTTGCGCGACTTTCCGAAGCACTGTATCGTATCGTCTTCATTTTTAGGTAACGAGATAAAAGAAAAAATACGTGACCAATATTTTTTGGAAATCTATCTGACGGACTAATTAGTTTTTTTTTTGTCAACTACCCTATTTGCCGTATGGCAAATCTGGTTGTATGTTAAATAAAATAAGATTCGCGGCCGTAACAAATGTGACTTTACTGAGTAATAAAGATTAAAATCACCAATACAACCGTCTCAGTTCATAAAGGTTCCTTGAGAGCCTATTTGATGAAAAAGGCATTTAAGGAACCTTTATGAACTGCGAATGTCGAATTTTGCGGGCTACCTTGTCGCATTCATCTTCCCTGAGAGTAGGTTCTCTCAGGTTAATATGTCATCATTCTCCTGCCCTTATCCCAATTTATTTGGGGACGGCGCAACATGTTTTCTTCTTCCATACTTCTCTATTTCTCGTCATGTCAGCAGTCACCTACTTTCTAGCCATATCATCGTTCTCACAGTCCATCCATCGTTTCTTTGGTCTTCCTCTACTCTTATAGCCATCTACATTCTTCTCACAACATTTTCTTTATTCCTTCGCATCACATGTCCATTCCACGACAATCGATTACCACACAACTTTTCATTTACCGGCGCCACACCGTTACCGTTTCCAGACTTCCTCTTATGTACTCATTAATTATTTTATCCATTCGCGTCACACCACACATCCCCCTTAGCATTCTCATCTCAGCCACATGCAATTGCCTTTCATTTATCCCTTTTGTAGCCCAACATTCTGATCCATATACGACAGCAGGTCTAACCATGGTTTTATAAATCTTCCCCTTGAGTTTAAGGGGAATGCGGGAGTCGCAAATTGTTCCCGTGACCTGTTGCCTTTTCATCCATCCAGTGCTAATTGCTTTACACTACGATCTATTTCGCCATCGCTTTGCACGAGAGAACCGAGATACCGAAAGTCGGAGCAAACTGGAAGAAGCACGCCATCTAGCGCTATGGCTCCAGAACTGGAGAGACCGCCGAAATCGCAAAACATGTATTCGGTTTTACTTCTGCTGATTTTCAGGCCAACATTCTTCAGCTTCTGTTGCCATTTCTCCAATCTGCTCTGGATCTCAGGTCCATCTTCACCGACAAGAACAATGTCGTCGGCAAACAGCATGCACCAGGGTGCCTCTTCTTGTATGTCCGACGTCAGAGCATCCATAATCAACAAGAAGAGGTAAGGGCTTAAAGCCGACCCTTGGTGCAAGCCTACAGCCACACTGAACTCATCGGTGTTGCCAGCAGCTGACCGAACGTAGGTACGAGATTGACTGTACATAGCTCGAATTAACTCTACATACTTCCCTGGTATACCTTTCTCTTTCAAGGCCCACCACAACACATCCCGAGGTACCCTATCATACGCTTTCTCTAGATCAATGAACACCATGTGCAAGTTCTTGTGTGCACGTCTGTACTTCTCGCACAATTGGCGGAGTGCAAAAGTGGCGTCCGTTGTTCCTCGACCTGGCATAAACCCAAACTGATTTTGGGTGATCTCACTCTCCTCTCTTATTCTTTTCTCTATCACTTTCTCCCATACTTTCATACTATGTGACATGAGCTTTATTCCCTGATAGTTGTTGCAGTCTTGCACATCACCTTTATTCTTGAAAATGGGCACTAGCGAACTATTGCACCATTCTTCTGGGATTTTCCTTCATGCAACAACTTATTGAAGAATAAAGTCAGCCACATACATCCGTCTTCTTTTAAACACTTCCATACTTCAACTGGTATTTCGTCAGGGCCCATGGCCTTTCCACTTTTCATACTTTGAACTGCCTTCCTTACTTCATCCATACTAATTTCTTTCACTAATCCCATATTCACTTGTACCTCTTTGAGCACACCATTCCATTCATTCATTAACTTTTCAAAATAAAACTTCCATCTGTCTTTTATTTCATCATCTTTTGAAAGAACCTTACCAGCGCCATCTTTTATACATTTAATATGAACTATATCTCTCGTTCTCCTTTCTCTCGCTTTTGTAATCCGGTAGAGCTCCTTCTGGCCTCTAGGACTGTCCAGTGAGTCGTACAACTTATCTTGAGCCTTAGCCCTGGAAACTGCTACCGCCTTCTTTGCCTTCCTCTTCCATTCTTTATAATTCTCTTTTTTTTCATCTTTTAAACTGTCCCTCTCGTTTGCGTTTGTAATATATGCGTTCAAATATAACATTAAGCGGCTACTTGCTTGGTGGTGTCACTTCTCGAGGAGTCGACACTGGGTCCGTGGGAGCTTAAAGGGCAAAACAATATCAATAGGTTTAAGAAGTTCAAATGGTGGAAGTATTATACCGACCGAAATCCTTCACAAACATCTCTTCTATTAATACATTGGTACTTGTAAGGTTGGTAGGTAAGGTAAGATACACTCGGTTCCAAAACTAACGGGTCAGTCACATAAACCCGAATATGTCCCGAACTACGTATGCCATCCTAATGAAACGAAGACTGTTCAATTGAGAATTTAATTATACAGATAAAAAATAAAATAAAACTTAGTTGCACCCACAAACAATCATAAAAAAAAATGTAATCTTAAGAAAAATATGACTACTTTAGTTTTTTTTTTAATTTAGAGATTAATATTGTGGTTGCAACTAAGTTTTATTTTATTTTTTATCTGTATAATTAAATTCTCAATTGAACAGTCTTCGTTTCATTAGGATGGCATACGTAGTTCGGGAGATATTCGGGTTTATGTGACTGACCCGTTATTTTTGGAACCGAGTGTAGATTGTGCTCGAGGGAGAGGAGGCGTGGTGATAATAATTTCTTGGCTTCACGACCCTAAAGGACTTTAAGTAAAGTATGATTGCTTGCTAAGAGAACGACATCAAAAAATCAGGTCTCACAGGATGGTTTATGATAATAGTCACCTTTGGTTAAATTCCATACTAAGGCACAGTCGCTTCTTTGCCATCTATTAGGGACATAGGTCTAAAGTATTATGTATTTTAAATAATTCTAGCACTCATACCGTCTAAGTCGCAGCATGTAATCCTGTCTAGGACCCAGTCTAGGCACCGGTCTCGCCAGGTTTCTTCGCGATTCGGAATATCTTCTCGATAATCAGCTCTGTTATGACTGAAAGGAGAAGGCGATCCAGCGCTCGGTGAGTCATTGGGAGCTTAAAGAGCAAAACGATATCAATAGGTTTATGAGGATGAAATGGTGTAATATTATACTGAACAAAATCCTCCACAAACAGCTCTTCTAGTAAATAGATAAATTGGTGATATTTACTGTAAAGTATACTTTGTTCCGTTGCCTGCTAAGATAATGATTTCGAACAAGACGTGTTTTGAGATTTTGACTAAACTAGCAGGTCTATCAGAGGATGGTATGTGATAATAGTTGCCTTTGGTTAAGTTCAATATTGAGGCACAGCCGCTGCTCTGTCATCTTTCAGAGTCAGAGGTCGAATATATCACGTATCAAAAATAGTACCAGTTCCCAAACTGTCGCAATACAACCTAAACGCTGTTTCTCAGCAGAATTTAGGTTTGTTCATTTGTCTGGTTTACTACCGGCACCCATTACCAGAACAATAATTCTGATGTCGTTTGGAGGTTTAAATAAGTATTGTGCTAGTTACTTGACAAGAAAAGAAGAAATTTATTTTTTTGTTCGGGCCCAGTAAGTGGCCATATTAATGGTAACGTAAGAGGCGTTCATTAGATTCTCAAAGTTGATGTTAAATGGACATTTGGGGCATCACAGTTTATATTTCAAAAGCCTAATAAGTTGTTGTTATTCATATTGCATAAGATTCCTATACCTCCTCCTAGGAGACGGTGCTTGCACGATGGTATCCCGGTATGACGCTCTGGAGAACCCGATGTCTCTATCTCTTCGAAACCCTCTGCTTTAAGGAAAAAACATTACAAATAGCGTTATTTCGTTGCCGAATACTTCAACTGGTTTATACTGCTTGGGTAAAAAAACTTTTGAATTCTTTTTTACTAAAAAATTTAATTAATAAAATAAATTGAGAATTGGTTTATCGGGAGAGGTCGCTCATCTGTTAGAAATAAGTAAGTAATGAGAGAGAAAAGGCATCACAGGCAGAGGCGTCTCTAGCCCATGTAGCACCCGTGTGTCACTCCCGTGCAAACATTACCCTAGAGCCCCCTAGTACAGGTACAAGTAACAGTACATCAAGTTACCACAAACTGTCAGACCCCGATCAGTGGCGTGACGTGAGTTTTTACCGCCGTAGGCCCACTCTAACTTGACCGCCTCCACTATTTTTCATTTTTAGTCAAGTAAGGTAGTAAAACGCCAAAATACTTTTCTTTTATTATTTGAAAATTTGAGCATTAAAGATAAGTTAGATTTTTTTTTACCGTAAAATCGTGAATACAGATATTATAATAAAATAATGAATTAAAAAAACATTCTTTGCAAAAATGCATTGATAAGAAGAAAATTTGCCTTGGAGTCAATAAAAAAGAAAAAAAAAAGGTTTTCATAGAGGCTTGTATTGTTTGGTTGTATATTTGGTTTATGCCTTTTCTATTCCCGCGAGAAGCTTTTATGGAAACCATTCTTATTCGTTTTTATTAACTCCAAAGACTATTTTCTTCTTTTCAATGCATTTTTATAAGAATGCATTGTCATAAGAACTGGTTTGAAGTTCAGTTGCAAGATTTAACCAATACAAACAAACTGACAAGGCATATGGTGGGCGGCAGGTTAGAAGAATAACCGTAATAGAATGTATATATATATATATATAAAACGTATATAGTAATATAGATTTTCGGGGTAGCTTGGAATAAACGTAAGTTCGAAACACCACGGGGCAGTGGTTTATAGTAAGGAAAATAGCCACTGCTTGGTTGTCCTTATTTTTACAACATAGTCCCGATAAAAATTGTAATAATCTGAATTGATAACCATGACATGACGCTGCCGCTTGGCGCCTCTATGCCGCCCCCTGAAACACGCCGCCGGGGTTCATGGAATAAGTAAAATAATAATCCACCACGCGGGCCCAGTACAGGTTGGTGGTTGTCTTTAAATTTTTGCCTAGGGCTACAAAGCGACCAGAGATCGGCGCCCCTAAGACCGCTGTATACGGGTGCAACGCACACCTTGCACTATAGGTAAAGACGCCTCTGATCACAGGTGCACTACCATCTCATTACTTACTAATACTCAATAATATAAGCTAGAAGATGCTAATGAATATCAATAACATGAACGTTGTAGAACTTTCGTGGAAATTGCAATTATGTCTACTTTTATTTAGGTATATAAAAAGTACTTGCCCGGTAGGTTTAGTTGCGTTTTAGTGACCACTGTCTTAACCGCTGGTGGGTCAGGGCGACCTTTTAGGACAAAACGTAATTAATAATCAGTATCTGTTTCTTACCTAAATTAATCAGAATTCGATTTTTTGGCAAGCATTGAATGATACGTGAACTAAATATATATCTAACGGAACATGGACATCTGAAGGAGATGCACCAAAAGTCCACTGGCATACATACATGTCACTCACGCCTCGCCTAGTCCACGCTCAAACATCTGTACATCATCTGGTCATACATGCATTGTCAGCTCAGTGACAAAACTGAAATTTGTCAAGTACCTTAACGAACACCATTACTATATCCTTTGAAAGAGAAAACGCTGCATAATGGCTATAATAGGAGTAAAACACAAGGAGCTATAATAATCCATTGGTACTTGCCCGCCTGTATCCGCATGTGTTTTGTGCTTGAGTTATCACTGTCTTAAACCTTTGCAAAACAGTACTTCCACGTCCGTTTCGTGAAAATTATTGCAAGACCTATATTTAAACTGTTTATGGTGCTTTTCTTTGCTGTGTGTAAAGTGCGATATTAGCCTGAGAATATACAGGTTTTAGACTTGAGCGGCTAGGATAGCTTATCTTGTGTTCGATGCCTCCAGGGCGTTTTGTCATATTCATATGAACATATGGCTAAATGAAACCGTTACAGATGTTTAGGAAACAGTTAACCACCAAAACATACAAGTACTTTACTAAAATGCCTGTTAGGTACCTATTTATCGTGCATGGTACGATTAGCATTTTTTGGAATTTTTCAGATTCAGATTATTTATCCCTGACGATGTTGTTGTCCGGGCGTTATCTTTGCAAGGTTGGTTCGCAAAAGAAAACGTTTGAATTGCTACCCAATCCTCCACAAAAATCTCTTCTAGAAATAAATTAGTACTTGCCAACTGTATAATATTTAGATTGTGCTCGAGCAGAGCGTGGTGAAAACTTTTTGGTTTCACGACCTTTAAGGGCAAGACGTCTTTCTCCAATTTAAGAGAACTAAGTCGGAGAAGACATTCAATGTATTGTGATATTGACTAAACATGCAGGTCAGTCACAGGGTGGTGTGCGCTAATAGTCGCCTTTGGTTAAGTTTAATACTGAAGCAAAGCCGCTAATATCGTATGCGTCTAAAATACACTTCTCATACCAAACAAATCGAAACAGTTCGTTTTCGGTGGCATTTAAATAAAAAGAGGACTGCTATCAATAAAAATACGCCACTAAATAGCTGGCAGTTTAGTCACAAATAATTCCAAATTGAAATTTGAATTTTCACCCAACAAATAAAATATAGAGATGGTTTATGGGTTATTCCGTTGGAATATTTGCATTGAAATCACATTTTTTTTCAAAAAATATATATTTTTTAAAGTGATTGTTAACTAAGGTCTGTGACGTCCTACCGAGTTTTTTCTAATGAATACCTCGCCCACAGAAGCCGTCCAAGGCGTGCAGTTGCTGGATTCAAGGAATAGTAAGCGTCTTATGGCTGCACCGTAATGCATTTTAGCCTTTCTGCTGTTAATAGAGCATATCACCGTATTCTGGAGACTGGTATGTTTACTCATCGTCCAGGATCTGGTAGATATCAAGTAACGTCTGAGCAAGATGACCCGTGTATTGTGCAATTTTCTCTAAGAAATCGTCACTTTAACTCTATTATAGTTTCCTTGAGGTTCGAGGATTGACTGTGAGCGATTCTATCATTAGAAGAAGATTAGTGGAGCGTGGTCTGTAACCTCTTATAGCCTTCATAAGTCTTTGTTTTTAACATTTTCCAAACTTCAGAGGTGTTTCGACTTATTCGATGATAAGTGTATTACTACCACCCATACCCTTTGAACAGCAACACAGCAAGACTCGGCACGTATTCGTGCCCTCCGGTATATCTTCTTCATAATCTCTCTTTTCCGACTGAAATCGTATTAGCTAAATTATGAAGACAGCCATTCCTTCAGTAATGGTTGCAGCCATTACTGGAGTAAGGACTGGCTTCGACCATTCACGGACTGACTATACTTTGGTTTCACTGTAAATCAGTGAAGCAAGAAGTTAACTTAGAAATTAAGTGTGAATTTATAAACTGTCATTTGCTTGGTTTGTATCTCAGTATAGTTAAATATAGGAAGGGATGCTGGTTCCTTCGGGTTACCAGAACTTTTAGCGTACAATTAAATAGCCTCCATTGCCAAATTGAACAGCTTGTGTATGTAACACAGGCTTTATAGAATATTTTACAGCAAACAGCTCAATGAGAATTGATGACATACTGCGATATAATCATATTTTTTTTCTTAAATGCCGTGTTCTTTTTCGGCGCTAGATTATTAACTAAACTTGACCCTAAACCTGCATTAGCTTTCCGGATCCTAAGAACCCGTATTGTAATTTCTATTGTCGTGGTTCATGAGGAGATTTAGAAGCACGATCAGGGTTAAAATATACACCCTCGAGGGTATAAATCCGATCAATATAAGTATGAGATGAGGCTTTTGTATTAAGAGCATGGTGACTATGAGTCATTTATCATTGGAGCTATCGGTTTGTGAGTTAGGGAGCGTTTAAGTATTACGTAACGCAATTTTTGATATTTTTGACCGGGGGCGGGGGGTTTAAAACAAACAAAAATGTTAATAATGTAACGCGCGGTAACATTATTCTATACTCCCCCTCCCCCCTCGTAAAACGTTACGTAACGACGTACGGTTAAAAAATGCGTGAGAGTATCTCTCTAAAAAAGAAGATTGTTTCGCGTAGTTCAAACCCACTCCCACCCCTGTAACGTATCGTAACGTTTTACAAGATTCCTCCCTCCCCCCAAATTCGTTACGTAATACTTGAACGCTCCCTTACATAAACATTAGGATAAAAGAGTATTACAATAGATCAAGATATCACACAGTGTACGTCTAGATTTTAGTGTTCTCTAAACTACAAGGTGATAAGCAGACGATTAGATGAACGCGTTATTTAAGTATGATCAGAACTAGTGCCACACCAAAAAAAAAAAAAAAAAAAGTATGATCAGTTTTAGTTATTAATGTAGTATGAGATATAATTGTTTACATCGTTTTCTAGTTTGCATGTGTGTAATGCATCCGTGAATGCTGCACTGTTTGTGAAATCAAAAAAAGCGATGGGTACATAAATTCCGTAAATTGGTTTTATTATGAATCTACGAAAATGAAAAAAGCTGATGCGAACTAGTTGTCCCGAATCCTTCTAAGTTTATGTCAAAATTCTACTAGAAAAGAAGTACTTCCAATTTCACGTTAAGAGAACCTCGAGTTGACTTTGGCTGTAAGTTTTTATGACAAGTATTAATTAGTATAGCCCAAAACTGTAGTAGGACATAGATACCTATAGTAAGGTTTATAATGACCTCTGGTTATTAAAAAGGTTCATGCCTACCGGGTCCTTCGTTGGTAAGCGTTCCTTCGAAATAATAATACTAATAATAATGATAATTCTTTATTGACATAATAAGTTACAGAAATTTGTTTGAAGCCTCTGACTCCTAAACTAGGTGCACCTGTATGTCAGGAGTCAGCGTCTCCCATTTTATTTGGCTTACATACTAATGTCAACATAGGAAAATACAAACATTGTGTTCTAGAATATAATTACAAAGAAAGAGGTAAAAACAATTAGAAATATAAGATTAAATTTAAAAATATATTGGAAAACATCAAAATAATCATTTAAATAATTTATTAATTATTATATTAAATCACTTTATATTATATCGCGCTGACTGCGTGTGGGAGGTGTGTACGTGTGTGTGTGGGTGGGTTCCCGTGTTTATGTATGACTGAAATGTTTATGAAACAAACATTTGCTAGAGTAAAGCATAATAGTGAAAAGTTGTAGGTTACAAGTGTTTTATTTATTTATTTGTTAAGAGCTTTACTAAGAAACAGCTAAGGTTATTTCACTGAATTTAATGTCGGTTTGTGACTACATGTGGTTAGGCAGAGGTTTACACATTAGCACACCCACATTTCGCCAGTTATTTAAAAGTCCCATGTAACAGGGGGCTATTACCATCAACCGCGCACGAGTTCAGACTCCGAGGCTGCTAATGAGAATTTCCTAATGGAAAAACCCAATAATACTTTTCCGGACCAGGAAATCAAACCAAGGACCGCACGCACAGCAGTCACACTTGCGAACACTAGACCCACGAGGCTGTTTGTGAGATAAGAATTATGTTACTTACTGCCGCACTCAGAGAGCTTTAATGATTACTTAGGCCATCACTTAGTAAAGGTTTTGACAGTTTTGTCATACAAAAGTATGTCAAATCTTTACTAAGTGACGGTTTAAGTAATCATTAAATATCTCTGAGTACCACAGTAAGACTTTAACTGGCTGAAAGCGTTAATAATATAAGAAAACATGATAATGTGTAAACACGCCCTAACAAGATCTGTTACATAACTCATTACAATTAACGACTTGTAAGGCACGTCTTTACGCCAGTCACTCCTTAATCATCCAAGTTATATCCACTTTACGGATAATATCAGCTGAACAGTTCTCCATCATGGAGCCAGGTGCCGCACCATGATTTAACCTTAATTGATCACTGTCGCCTTTATACTAATAATTGAATATCTCTCTGCAATTACTTAGGGAAAACACCGAACTCAAATTATCTGTGGACTTATGAGTAGCGTCCGCAATTTTCGCGACTATTGCGCAGCCCATCTATCAGATGGCTCGCGAAGGTTTCGAGGAAAAGAAGGGTCGGGAAGTACCTAAACTTTTTCTCATTTATTAATAAAACTCGGAAGTAAGTTATGTCCAGTCCTAAACTTGAAAAAAAGATGATTAAACGGCCGTTTCTTTTGGCTTAACGTTATTTTGTGTATTAATGTAAGTTTAAAAACCGGTCAAGTGCATGTTGGACTACGCACAATGTAGGGTTCAGTAGTTCCCACAAAAATATGTGGATTTACTAAACTGACTAACCTCCCTGCCTACCTGCCTCCGAACGATGATTTGTATTGCATGAATAGTAAAACAAACTTACATTTATTTATTTAGGACAACCAACAAAGCATACACTAAAAATACATGTTAAGCTATTCATAATTTCTTACTTATTATAGTGTAGCCTTAATTAAAGGCTGCCACGGCATGCTGTTTTGCCGACATTTGCATTTTTAAAACCTATGCTCCCATACATTATGTTTATTTTTTAAAGAGCTATCCCAAGGGGCTTCGAGAGAAAAAAAAATCATCCCCTTTTGTGTCGGTACGCGAGATACCCTAAAAAAATCGAATATATTTTGCCACTTTGTCGGCGTAGCTCATCGGTACATTCATGTCAAATTATAGCTTTCCTGTACTAAGAGTATTTGAGCAATAGTGCGACAAACGGACATGGCGAAACAATAGCAGTTCCTGGTTGACTACGGGACCCTAAAAACGAGGATATTATTATAAACCCTGCATTTTTAAAAAATACACTGCCTTTTAGAAAATATAATGAGAAACAGTGCTTTTAAAAATATTTCGGCTGGTTTATATAAATAAGTACATATAAAGTTTATATTTTCATGTAATTTATATGGAACCTAACGAGATATACTATTTTATTTTTTACTATTTTTGTAAAGCTTGAAATTTTGCACTAGTCCCTGAAACAGGAAATGAGTACTAACGAAGGATTTATGAATATTCATCACTTCAAGAGATTGAATAGGATGTAAGTGTATTGAATTTTCTTCATTTGTCGAGGTTCCATAACGTCATAAAACAGTGTTGTTTTATTGTCATTCCTTACGTGGGAAAGATATAACTATATAGAGTAGTATATATTATATATTAGCATAGTTTTAAGGCTCTTTCTACCAACGCAAATTGTATTTTATTGTATTTTTGGGCCGAAATTGCCTGAAAATAAATGAATGTTGTTGTTGTTATACAGGAGGTCTTGCATCATCTTTTTTACACACTGGAATAAGATAGAAACAATACTGTCTTAAGACGTCATAAATGGATACCCGTTCAATTAAAGGCAGCTTAGGTTCATAGTATACGCATCACAAAGTAAAACTTTCCTAATGAATAAAATTCAAACAGTGTTGGAAGACCACTTATGATTTATGCAAATTTTTACACGTTGCACGATGTTCCTATTCACAAAACAACTTGGTTGGACGAGCTTCGTAACTTACACGATATTTAAAAAAAAATTAGGTGTAGTGCACAAGCGGATTTTTTTGAGTTAAGTAAACACTGGTTAGTACTTACTACATTTTGGTTGCTCCGTCCTATTAACTTTCTTTATCTTATTTGTATGTTTTTTTCGATTCCGAAACTATATTATTTTTAAAACCGAGGCTACTACTATAATAAAATAAAACTTGTATTTAAGAAGATACGTATTTAGAAGGTTCTCAGGAGCTAACTAGTTCTTATCGTCAATGCGATCTTTTATTCTCGGCTTCAAAAAGGGAGTTTTTACCCCTTTTACCTGTTTCATAAATCAATTAATGATAGTATGTGTATGTGATTTATGAATTGGTGATAGTAGCGTTCGTGATTGGTGAAAGGTAATATTTTTTTTTTTGGTGACAGATAATATTGTCAGAGAATTCGTGACAATGATAAGAATGGCGGTGATTATTATCAACGATGATTGGTGATTATTGTTGTGTTTAACTCTCACGCGGACGACACATCTACTTTTCTACCTAGAATAGACAGTCACCAATACACATATAGTGGAATTATTTTGTTATTAAAAACAGCTTGATGCTGTACTTACGTCGTCGTCTTCTAAGGATGCTAGGTCCGGGTAATACCTCGATTTCGTCTATAGGAACTAAAAGGTCCGAGTTAATAAAACTAGGGTTTTTTTTAAATTTTTGTTTTCTTTTTTTAAGGCCGAATTGTTTGTTTGACAGGAAATTGATTAATTTGGTGGTAAGGAAATACTTTTACAAAAAGTAGATATTTTATAATTAAAAGAATTTTGGTATACTAAAAAATGTAGACGTAGATACGATTTCGAATCGAAATCGAATCGAATTACTTGTAAATACGGCGGATGGTCTATTGTTGCTCACAATTTCCCAGCGCTAGTTATCAAACTAGATGTTTAAAAGTTTTGTAAAACATAAAGCAAATACATGAAAACTTCATAAGACCGCTGTATTACGAAGTTATCAAGTATTTCTTGTAATATATTTCACAAAACTTTAAAAAAAAGGGTTGGTAAATAAGATCGTTTCAAGGTAAGGAATAGAATTCGCGTTCTCACCTACGTAGGCGCCTGAAACTGAGAGAAAAAACACCAATTACCTTTCGAGGGCTCCTTCCAGGATACAAAATGCTTCATTGCTAGAACTTTATACTTACCCATAGGCCTGGGAGCTTCGGAGAATTCTTCAGGGTCGCAGCGGCTGGGCATGGGTCTACCGGCGGAGCGGCGGCGGCCGCTTGGGGCCGAGCTGGTGGTCGTCGTTTGCTGAGCTGGCGTCGTGTACTGCACCGTGTTCTCAAGAAAGAAGATACGGTATCAGTAAAGGTGGAAATAAATCTTCTTTATCGTGTGGTTATATAGTGCATAACCTTTTTTTTTTGGTGGTTTCGGAGCGGAAGGGAGTGTTAGACTTCTACTTACTAAAAAAAACCACCCATGTGCCTTCTTAGCCTTATTTTTTTTTTAAAACCTTTCCCCACACTAGGAATTTCTCCTGTATCGTGGGTGCGTTCACAAACATTTAAACTTACATACACAAATACCCAGACCCGGAACAACTATCTGTAGCCCTTACAAATATTTGTTCCGTGCGGGGATCGAACCCGCGACACGCAGCGCAGCAGTCCATTGCTTGAGCCACTGCGCCAACCGTGCCTATGTGATCGGGGCCGCGTTATCTCTTTCGAACAACTCGCAGCCCCGGCAGTATAGTGCCTAGGTGCATGACTAAGGTACAAACTCTAGTCGAGACCTTATGACCAACTTTCACACCATTAGGCTATTATCGCTATTAAAATCATATGAATAACTGGAATTATAACTTAATTTTATATGCAAGTTATTTCGTTTCATTTCTATATGAGTTTGAAGACCTTACCATTTAATGACGAGGTTTTTAGGGCTTTTACCCGTCAAATATGAATATTTTATCTACACTAATATTATAAAGAGGAAAGATTTGCTTGTTTGTTTGTAACGAATAGGCTCCGAAACTACTGGACCGATTTCAAAAATTCTTTCACCGTTGGGAAGCTACGCCATCCCCGAGTGACATAGGTTACTTTTTATCCCTCTATTCCCACGGGAACGGGAACTACGCGGGTGAAACCGCGTGACGTTCGCTAGTTTTCTATAAAAGGCGTCTAGGACGCACCTACTTAGCCGGTAATTAGTCTCTCCTGGCTCAAGTACTTTCGAGAATATTAGTTTGATGGAAGTCTATTAAATCCTGATGAAGTTTTAATGTTTATCTCAAGTTAATTCAAACTTTAAAATGGCTGGAAAAGTTTCAGTTTATCTTGAGTGCAAAGTTTTTGTCTTATTAAAAGTACGTGCATGAGTTTCTAGCCTTGCCCAAGGACACAAGCTAACTTGGCTGGAGAAAAGCGAAAGTTGTCTTAGTTCTGAAAAATAAATCTAGATTGATGTCTAGTTCGAAAAGCAGCACCTGGCTTATGATTGATTTTACTGAAACTTTCATCTTTATTATGTAAATGTTAAAATTTGTATTTGACGTAACATAACATCACGCCTGTAATCCCTGGTAAGCGTCAAAATGAAGCGGCTAAGTCTCCAATGTAGGCATAGGTGTACATGGGGCTTACACAGAACTGCCGAAAAGTGGGTGAGGATCACCCACATTCGTACCCAGGACTTCTTGACTTGGACTTGGTTTATGAACATTGCCAAATTTCAAAATTTTGAGATTTTAATCTTAGAATCAATTATGATCTGTATAAACATGATACCTTTCTAAGAAAATAAAGGATGGCATAGCTGGGTTTAATATAAACTGAGACTGGCTCCAAAACTTAAAGATGTTTATAAAAGTGGAGGTTTTCACCCCCAAGTACTACTATTCCACCCTTCTGTTACTTACAACATCTTTTAATTTAATTAAGTAGGTAATATACAAAAGTATTGCGCAGACGAAGTAACAAAACGTCTTATAAGAAAGAAACTGAACATATATTTCCACAGAAAACTTGCTCATAAAAAAATCCAAGTTTATATTGTATGGCGACAACAAAAATAAAAGATATTGTTTATCTTTGTAAGAAATCCGAGATATAACTCATCTGACACCTCTTGGCGCGCTTTCATCGATGAAAAACATCGTAAGGTTTTGAGATTCCAAAGGATACACTTAAAATTGTCCATTAGCCTCCTTTGGAACCAATTACAAATGATCTAGCATACCAAAGTGAAAATGTTCGAGATTCATAATTAATACAATTATTTAAAAATATTTTTTATTTTTTTTATTATTAACATTGCCCCACACTAGGAATCGTGGGTGTGTATACATTGAAACTCACATCCACAAACACACCCAGACCCGAAACAATTATCTGTAGGCCATACAAATATTTGTTCCGTGACTACGGAACCCTAAAAAAAACGGTTTTTGTACGGAATGGTAGCTAAAAATAATATACACCCATTATTTATTCGTATAAAAGTTAAAATGTTATGTTTTTTTCATTTCAACATTTTAAGAAACAAAAGGAAACCTTTTTGTGAATTCGGCATTTCGCGAGCCGGACGTTCTGGGAATCGAAGCTTTTGCAAACCGTATTATAATAATTTAAGTACCTGTAAATATATAATCAAACATGTTCACTTCTGAGAAATTCTTGAAATTCTTGGTTTTTGAAATTCCCGCTGGTATAAATGCCACAGCTGAAACTAGCTTCCTCTACCAAATTGTAAAATAAGTGTAGCATATTTAGTCAGTAAACATGCAGTTGGAGTGCTACATTATTATTTGAATTAATAATTTAAACAGTTTCCAAAAATAACTGAAACGACAATTGTTTATTTCAGATCATTTCAGTGAAGCGTTTGGCCAAATGAAATAGGTACATACACAATACGTATCGTATAACAAGTTTTATTTAGTGTATACCAAAACATGTTTCAGAAGATAGCGACACTGTCTCCCACTTACTTTACGTGGTATTCTCGATGTAATATCGTGAGTGCTTGTCTTCCAGAATTTCATAGGAGGAACGATTTTATTATCGATTTTGTATACAACACACGCTGTAGCGTTGGTACATAAAGGTTGATTGATTAACATGCCAACTGCTATCAAAAGGACTAATGGCCTACAGTGAACCAAACAGTGTCTGCCTTATTGTTGGTGGATTACGAGCCGCTAGCCTCGTCCACCGCATTGTAGGCATTGTGAGCGACGTGACTCCGCCAAACGTGTGCGACTGTGCGCGCTAGTGGGACCCACCCAGGAATCACGAACAATCATCTCTAAATTCCCACCAAAAACATGCCCTTTGCCCTCGCTGCTTCCATTTGTCTGTGAAAATGGCCGACTTCGATGGCACATCGTGTTAGTAACCGCAGTATGTTTTTATTTAACTAAAAAGGAGGCAACATCGTCCATCCTGTTGAAGGAATCCGTTTAACCGCCTTTTACGACACCCACGGGTAGACTAGGGTATTTATTTATTTATCGTAACCAAGATGACCATTTCTTGTCTCAATTTTCGGCAGCTGAAAGTTCGGTCGATATCAATTAGTTAACTGTTTTAGAACTAAAAGTACGTTAAGGGATATCGTTCCCCGATCGTATCGATAAAAGTTTTTCGGTCGAACAGGCGATAAACAGCTTTACTGATAGAAAGCCTCAATAAATCCCTTGGCATCATAGAACTCGTAAACACGTTCGTTCCAGCTCTTTTGTTCAATGGGTATGTTCTATTGTATTAATAAATCAAAACTGTTGTTTCGTCACGGGCAGCCCATCGAATGTTACGGTTTGTTGAAATCACGTGTTAACATTCTAACTTGCACGGCAATATTAAAAAATTGCTGTTTTGTTATTATTGCTGTTTACTATTTACTATATTAAGTGTGGATATGGACCATAATTATGAAAATTATTTGAGCCTCATATCAGAAACGGAGAAAAAATAAAAGCGAGTCTTCAGAATGTTGACGGTCTCTTAGTAGCTTCACATCAGGGAATGTGAAGTTTAAACTTATATGTAGTATAAAACTAGCTGATGCCCGCAGCTTCGCAAGCGTGGATGTCGGTCAAATTTTACACTAAAACCTTCCTCGAGAGCCAGTCTATCCATTGGAGAAAACAGCATGAAAATCGGTGCAGTAGTTTTTGAGTTTATCGCGAACAGACAGACAGTCGCGGCGGAGGACTTTATTTTATAATATGTAGTGATGATGATGTCTGAAAGCCGTTTTATGTTGCCTCATCGAGTTTGAATACACATAAAATTGCTGCATCATGTGGTGGCACAGTGGTTGCGGCCCTGACTTAAGAACAGTAAGTCGTGGGTTCAAACCCAGGCAGGCGCATTACTATGTGTAATTTATTTCATCACCACTGCTCTCAAAACATGTAACATCTACCAATCCACACTGGCCATGTGGTGGATTATAGCCTACCCTCATTTGGAGGTTGAGTCCCTGAATTGGCAACATTAAAGGCTTGGTGATGATGATGAGCATGTCTTATACGTTAAATAGTATACTTACCCTATCAACATTTTCGAAAGCTATGGTTCCTCGTCCGGCGTAGTACTCCTGGATCTGCGAGATCACGCAGATCATGCAGTAGATCTGAGAAAAAAACAGAAAACTATGTAATTTGAAGTACCTTGGATCTCACCTATTACCAATGAAATGTTTTATCAAATCAATAAAAATTGACGAAGATAAAACGCGTCAAAGATTTGAGTGGGCGGTTTGGTGCGGGGTTGTGACGTCACTCACCGGTAAAAAATCTCATACTAATGTCTTATATAGAATATGACGTCACACGAGTTTTCAAAGCACTGTTTCGTCTTCATTGTTTGTTTACGTGAAAAAGGAAAAAATACGTGTCCAATATTTTTTGGAAATCTATCTGACGGACTAATTAGATTTTTTTAGTTAACTACCCTATTATCAATAAACCACGCCAGATATAGTTAACTATCATCATTTTTAACCTTACAGCTTTTACGAGGTTATAATAACATCAATCTTGTAATACCCAAAGTGTTAGGCAGAGGTGTAACTAATAGTATACGTCTATGTACCCACAATTAGCGAGTTATATTTAAGTCCTATGTACCAGGAGGCGAGCCTATTGCCATCAACCGGGCATAAAGCCACACTCCGTGGCTGCAACTAAGAAATTACTGATGAAAAACTCAATAACACTATTTATTTATTTAATACCAATTATATTTTACTATTATATTGTATTGTTAGGCGATATACATAAACGTGCAAAATGTCAGCTCAATCGGAAACCAGGAAGTGTGTCAAAGAATGATGCGTCAAGTTGGCATATCCAATAACAACCACTTGCCCATGAAATTAAACCTTATATCATAAGCTTCAATTTGTATTATGGGCAGAAAACTACCGGAGAAAAAACATATCACACTTGACACCATAGGACTACTTATTGGACTTAAAAAACTTCGATACGTATTCTATTCTCAAAAAATATTTCACTGACGTCATAAATGGGCATCCATGGTTGACTGCTGCGCTACGTGTCGCGGGTTCGATTCCCGCACGGAACAAATATTTGTATGGCCTACAGATAGTTGTTTCGGGTCTGGGTATTTGTGTATGTGACTTTAAATGTTTGTGAACGTAACAACGATACAGGACAGACATCGAGACAGGTGAAAGTAAATAAAAGCTGAATTATTATTATTATAATTACTATGCCCGAACTCGGGCTAAGCTCGGGAATCGAACCTAGACTAACGAGGCAGTTTGGGAGGCAGTGAGGTTTAAAATAGCAATTAACGTAAAAAACAACAGCAATATGTTTTCTACGATACAAATACATAGTACATACACAAACCAACGCCATGTAATTGCTCATTGGATCGTTACATTCGTATCCAACACGAGAATTAATTCGATGTTTCCAACTTTTGCCAAGATGAATCGATAAGGGAGAGAAAACTAAAAGATAAATGGATGTTCCTTCGTCATCGTCCAGAGAGCCGAAAAGATCCCGAATAATAGATACCTAGTTATAATTAAAAGGAACGTCGATCCAGATTGATTAATAAGCAGGTTTATGTAACACGAGCATGCCGAAATATGGAAGAAAATGGATAGTTTCTCATTCTCCTATACATATTGGCTAAAAAAATATGATTCTGTTTAGTCCGTAAGTTTAGATTATCGAAAAATATTGAATACATGTTTTTTGTTTTATCAAATTAATTAAAATGGACGAAGACAAAACGCGTCAAAGATCATGAGTGGGGACATGTGACGTCACTTTTCAATAAAAAAATACTGTAATGTGACTAATTAGATCTTTATGTCAACTAATGGGTACTTATTACATATAATAATACCGTATTGGGTACTTGACAAAAAAAATCTACTTAGTCCGTCACATAGATTTGCAAATAGCTTTGTACACATAGGTATTTTTTCTTTATTCACGTAAACAAGACGATACAGTGCTTCTAAAACTCGCAGTACATTTTTTACCACGTAGTGACGTCACAAGCCTCCACTCATGATCTTCGACGCGTTTTATAAATCTTCGTCAATTTTTATTGATTTGATAAAACAACAAAACACGTATCCAATATTTTTCGGTAATCTAACTGACGAACTAAATACAATCATATTGTTTTTAGTCAGGAAACATTCCTATTGTGAAGTCTCGTTTATTCAATGATGATGTCTATTAAGTTTTCTGACAATCGGGTGATTGGCATAATTATAGTTGATTTCTTGGAGATACACGTGGCTAAGCAGTAATGTCATCAAGTCATGGGTGGATCTTCAAGGTAAAGCAACACTGACTGAAGTTTGCGGTTTCCGGTTAGACTGGAAAGGGCAGATTTGAGTGTTTGGTATATTAAAATTGATTTGGTAAAAGCACAAACTCCTGTCACTTTTCAAGACTTAGCCAAGATTACATGAACTAGCTAATTTTTAAAACCAATCATCTACTTCAAAACTACGTAAGTTGGTGCCTTTCTTGTTTACGAAGGAGAAATAAATCCTAAAAGATATCGTTGGCCCATCACTGGTATTAATGGTACCAGTGATGTACGAGTACCAGCCAACATTAAAAATAATGGATCCACTCCTCAAATTGTCCATCTGAGGAAATTGAAGTCTTGTAAGCTATGAACTGAAAATGGAAGACCTCGTAACTTTTATATTTTCATACTCTGTGATCTTTAGTAGAGTCTTTTGTTATGGCTTTTTACAGAAAGCCGTAGTCGTATTATAATAGGTGTTTTTTCTTTGCCCCTATCATTACATGGGATTTAAAAATAACTGGTATAATGTGTGTATACTATTTTTTTTTTATTTTTTTTTTATTGGGACAAGCCCGCCACACTATTCCCAAACCACTGTAACTCCTGTAAGCCAGAATCAACAGTGTATACTATTATGTACACCTCAGCCTAACCTTTCTGGGATTACAGGCGTGACGTTATATTATATCGTACGTATTAATAGAATAGTTCCTGGGTGACCGAGTTGTGCTCGGGTGAAAATAGAGAAATTGAATTATGATCTAGCTGGATCGAGTTTTCCTTCCCACGAACCGCTATATTGTAACTTTCGTCGAAATTGTTAGAGCCGTTTTCGAAAAAAATATTAAAACAAATCTAAATATAACTCTTCGTAGCAATATTTCCAAATTGTACATGTTTTTTTAATATTTTTAGTTGAGGAAAAAATCGCCTATGTACATCAGCATCTGCTAAACCTTTTTAAACTTTGTTGAGGTCTGCTTCCAGTCTAATCGAATGCAGGTGAATACTACTAATCTAGTACTAACTGGATTGTGGAGGTCAGATAGGCAGTATGTCCATGTAAATACTGGTATTCAGCTGTATCCTGTTAGACGGGAAGACGATCGGTCGTTGAGAAAAGGTTAAACAGAGATGTCGATTGTTGATGCCTGTTGGACGATTCATATCATATATTGAACAAACATGCACATTCGTTCAAAGTAGAGGTGGGCGTTGAATCAACAAACTGTTTTTTTAACGACTTTTCATTCGTCAACGAGTTAACTGTTATTCATCAATGAAAAAACAGGTTGAAAATGTAAGCTGTTAATTTGCGTCAACGCACACAACGCATTGGTTAAATATTAAAAAGAAATTAATATTTAAACTCTTGAATCTCGATGAGGAACGACACTTCCGGAGGATACCGAACACTGGTGATTCCGTCGCGAACACCGTCGTGTCGCGTAAAATTCACATAGAAATTAAATAATGTTAATTCTTATCAAATCAATCTTTAATAAATTAGTTGTAACAAAATTGTTATTGATCGAAAATTCGAAACTGTTGACAGCAACAACGTCAACTTTAAAAAACTTGCTAATAATTTAATAGTCATAATATTCGTTGATTCAATGAATAACATATAATACATTGACGCTAAACGCTAACGATTGAAATTTAAAAACCTATTAATGATTTGAAAGTTTTTTCAACCTGTTGACCATTGATGATTAACAGTTAAATTTCGTTAACCAGAAAACCGTCAATGACACATCCCTAATTCAAAGGTTTTATTCATCAATTTCTTATTTATATTCAGGGTATTATAAAACTGCCTCCACGTTTGACGCTGGGCAATTTATCAAAAATTGTAGGTTAGGTCTATAGAATACTATAGACCTATACCTGACCTTATAACGTGAATGTTGTGATTTGTCGTACCGAGTTCGTCTGGCGGAGGGTCATTCATCGCTTGCAACAAACGATAGCGCGATCTAATTCGACCCCAACGCCATCTAGTTAGGTTGTTCACAACTCTGACCCTTTTAAGCTATTGCATAGCTTCTATCGCGGGCCTTGAGCGTGACAATTTACATTTCTCCGAATCCAAAATTAGACGAGGTAGAGCATTTTATTCATCGCACTTTACTGGAGTACACTGAAGAAGGGTCGAAAATACTTGGTACAAATGGTAATAAATTTCCACTTATCTTGGCTGGCGATTTCAACATCAACTTCGCTGATAAAAAATCAGAGCGGTTGACAAGTTTTCTTTCGAAAATATTGAATTTGAAAATGAATAATGATCTACAAGAATCCACAACAAAATATGGAACCACCATTGACGCGGTATTTTCCAGATATTTAGAAGATATCAAGTCTCAAACTTATGTTTCTTATTTCAGTTACCATAAACCTATAGTTTCAATGATAAATATTCCTGAAGAACCGCCATGTATTGAAAGATAATAAAAATATTTTGAACAATATTAACATCTCATTTATTTAATAAAAGAAAAAAAAAATGTTTTTTTATCGGTCACCACGCTCAAAGTGTAACTTGAATTAATATCAAAGAAAAAAAAACAAAGGAAAAAAAATACTGCATTAATAAAATAAATAAATAATCATAATTGCATAAGTTGATAAAAAATTACCGCGGCAGGCAGGCGGCCTTTTTTTTTATGGTGGGTGGTAAATCATCAAATAACCGCTCCCGCTCTTGGGCAGAGCGAAAAGGAGTGTCAGACTTCTACTAACTAAAAACCACCCATGTTCCTTCAGCCCTTCATGTCGAGGTCGCGGTATATCTTGCGAACAACCCAGCGACATACGTGAGGTTGCACACTACTACTATTAAATTAACATTATATTTCGTAGATTGATGTTTTGTCTAGTTACTTCGCTTGAGTTAGCATAATTAGGGTTCAGAACCCCTTATGAATTACATGGATTTTATTTACTAAGTAATACGACACTCTTGATATGACTAGTTGGCAGACTTTCGGGCCACTTACTACTTGTCACGACGGTCAAAGATCTTTAAAAGACAACCGGGACCGTGCTTTCCGTGGTACGGAGGAAACTTAGTATGTAGTGATTAGTCACCCGTTCACGGTCCAAGTTAGGCCAAAAAAAAGGTAAGGATTGACCCGATCGGCTGTTATTGTTCTTGTTATTTCCACAAGTTCCTCGCCTATGTAAAATATTTTCCAAAAGATTGAGTATTAGGGAAAAAAGTATATATATGGATTATTCCAGTTAAACTCAAATGTAATAAAGAAATCTTGATTTTACGTCTATGATAAGATTGATAAGTCGTAAAATGAAAGCTCCTCGATAAGAAATTTGAGCTAAAATGATACGTAATAAACATATTTTATTAAAAAAAAAAACCGTGCGAAGCATGTCCTCTTTCCTAGTTAAAATTTGAGTATCATGATTATTCAGTCTTGCCAATTTTAAATAAATTAAAATACAATGTACACAAATAAAGTCTTATTTAATTTATTTCAAAACTGTATAATTAAAAATAACAATATTCATGTAAACTAAGCGCAAGATGAAAACGAAGTTTAAAACAATATTGAAACTTAGATCCAATTAAATCTTGCAAGAGTCCACGTTTAATAAACGCTCCGTTCAAATAACAGACAATCATTTTGTTGTTAAACAATAATTTTACCGGAGATTCTTATGTCTTGCGAGGATATCGAAAAAGATACCTCCAGGATTTCAAAACAATAATATTACCAGGGAATTTATTTTGTATTTTCTTCTAGACAAAGCAAAGTGGTGGTAAATTAATAGTTGCCCACTGATAGCTTCGTGCAGTAAAGCTTTTAGTGAAGCGATACATTACGCTGCGGACCCTTGTCTCTATAAATATATAATTAGGACACCCTGTGTGTACTTAGTCTCAAGGTATGCAACACACCTACATAATTTCACGGTTTTTCCACTTCCACTTCCGGCAGAAAAGACAGAATGTTCTTTCACGACATTTTGCTTCTTCCACATGCGAGTAGTATTACCCACCTGACCTTTTTGAAGGACGTCCTTCCGGAGGTCAGTGTATGTCCCTACAGCGTACCTAACATTCATCTAACAAGGTAAGTACGTAGTTAATGAGATAACACACCTCTCATAATTCCTCATATTATCCGCACTACCTCTCTGCCGTCCCTGAATCTCTCTAGAGCGTAATAAACCATGATTACGTGGGTACTTAAGCATAGTCGCTCTTTAATACATTGCAAATCTTCTTTTATTTCATAATATTATCACATTTCGTGCTGAGGACGACACATTTGGGGCCGCGGGTTGTTCGCAAGAGATACCGCGGCGTCGACATGAAGGGCTGAGAAGGAACATGGGTGGTTTTTAGTCAGTAGAAGTCTGACTCTCCCTTTCGCTCTGCCCAAGAGCGGGTTATTCGATGATTTTCCAGCCGCCATAAAAAAAAGATATTTAAAGGCTTTGAAGCTTCGTAGTTTTGCTAAGGTACTCGTATTGGCTTGAACTGACTCAAGCAAGATCGATTTGTAATCTGGACTTTCGTGAGTTTCTTAGTACGTTGCGACTGTAAACTTAGTCACATTGTAAAATTGGAATTAAATTGGGAAGAGGATTAGAAAAGTTTCGATTGTGCAATTTATTTTGGACACTTTTATGGCCTGTAGTTATTTTGTTTTGGTTATTAACTTTTCAATTGTGTATATCCTGTTGCTTGGTAATACCAAGAGATGTCAGTAAATATAAGAAATATCACGTTGTATTTGTTTGTAACAGGTGTACCGCTTACCCTTTTCAACGCAAATTCGACTAAAAATTAAACCCATTTTTGAAACAAGCACAGCCAACATTTCACGATCACAAGCGCTTAAATAAATAATGAACGGACATTCTCCCTTGAAAAATTTCAGGATCCAATCTCTGTTTCAATTCCCTTTGCAGGAGAAATAAAACATTTTATTAGAGTTGTTAGTTGGGCCATAATAAAGTTCGTATTACGGAGGACCTTCATGTTTTCCATCGAACCGCACAAACTAAATTATAGCCAAGTGTCATTTATTTGACAACCGTCGTTCAGGGATTATTGTTTAACTAGTGGACAAACTCTCTCAACACGTACGAGTAATTCGGAACTTATTGAAGAATTAATTCCGTTCGTTCGTTCATGTTGAAAATTATTTAGAAGCCGCCGGCCGGAATTGTATTGGAAATTATGCGAAACGTTCGCTGTCCCGGCGTTCGCGTAATGAATTAAAAACATCGTACATACATATTAAATACACGGCCCTTTTACACGTCGACGGTTACCTGTTTGAGCTCCTGGATTATGTTGTATACCTACCTAGTTACACATCTACCAACGTTAACATGTTTTTAGACTGTGAAATGTATCAACACGTCTGAATTTAATACATGTTTTCGTTATTATTCTCCTGATGAGAATTTGGTATCATGTAACTACGGGTTTTGTCCGCAATGTCTTTAAGTATATGTTGTTGTCAAGCCTCTGTCGTCTCAAAATGTGTACAGATCATATAACATAACATGTTACAAAGCGTTGTTTAAACGTGTTATAATAACATGTTACAAACGTTATTTATTTATTTATTTATTGTTCACAAAATCCACAGCTCTTTGAAATTTTATCTTAAAAATATAAACTTATCCTACAGCCAATTAAGGATTTACAATTTAATAGCTATACATTTACATTGCTAAGAGTACAGCGTGTATGAGTGTGTAAGTATAGTGTGCCTGAGGAGTGTAAATAGGTGTGTGAGTATGTTATAGTGGTGTGGTGAGTGTATGTGTACCATCTGTTCAATTATATTTATTTAGTTGAGATGTACTTGTCAATTCATCACAAACTGACGTTATATAACTTATTCGTGCACATGTACTCGAGAGAAAAGACGATGTCATATAACACTGTTATATTGGATTTATATTTGAATGTGTACAGTATTGTTATATGTTGCAATGTTGGAAAACAATGTGACATAATGTGGACGTGTTATACTACCAAAATTTATACAACATGTTACATTCGTCTTAACAAGATAGTTTGAAAACATGTGCACCGAAAACAAACTAACTTATATGATTGCTCTTAAGCATAATCAGCCTATAGTGTTCCCACTGCTGGGACACAGGCCTCCTCTCTGTAAGAGGGGATGGGCTATAATCATGCAGGTTCAGTGCGGGTTGGTAGATGTCACATATATGTCATCGAATTTTTAGTTCTAGAACACGCCGTTCCCTCACGATGTTTTCCTTCACCGTTTTGAGAGCAGCGGTGGTCCAGTGGTATTTTTCATTTATTATTACACATTTTATTTAAGGTCAAGGCAGCGTGTCTACTTCACACCTCTTTTCTTATCGTTTCTTTGGTCTTCTCATACTACTCGTATTATAGTCGAATTTCACATTACATTGTGTATACAAGGTCGTATTAGACTACCTAACGAAACTAGTACTCACTTCTTCATTGAAAGTTAGTAGGTTTCCATGTCTTTATAAAAACGCTAGTTAATGCCAAAAACTTCAAGTTAAAAAAATATAATTTTCTTGAAACTACTTCTATGAATTGGGGAAAAAATCAAAGCGAATCAGAAGTATTGAAAACCGTACGAAGGCATAAGAGTCAAGTGGCTTAAATAAATTCAATCATCGAAAGTAACCCTATTTGGCCTCCTAATTAAATCCACTTTTCATTGACCCGGCCTAGCAGAAAAACGTTGTCATAAATATTATAAGCCCAGAACTGATAAATTGCAAGAAAACAAGGAAAAGATGAATACAACCACGCAATACATTTATGAGGGAATCGATTTCGTAATATCCCCCTATAGGATAGGGATGTGTATCAATATAATTTATTTTCACGCAAGTGGTTGTCAACCAAAAGGGAAGATTGTCCATGAGACCAGCGAAGTGGAAGATATCAGTGTATGTCATGTACCTATACTTATGTGTGTTCTATATCTATTCTTAGAAGAATGCTAAGTATCCCCTCTCCCCGTTTGCAGTTGTAATTTATTATCGTATGACTTTTTAACCTACAAGTGAAAGGTAGGACTGGCCCTTCTCTAATATTCCACTTATGTCGTAAGTCCTTATAAGTATAATTTAGGCATTCATATTAGCTACACGTCCCTACAAAGACTACTGGTATATTATAACCTGGTATACGACGGCGGCGAGGCAAAAGGAGTAAGTACGCTTCGAAGCATGTGGCGATCTATGGTTTCTACCTGCCCCCATGGAGAAAAGGCGTGAGTTTATGTTTGTATGTTTAAAGCAAAGTCGCTTTTCGAGTATGTATAAACTGTACCCTAAACCTTTTTCACTCACATTATTTTACAAGATTAATTCCAAATGTAATTTAGATTATCCTCCCGAGGTTCTGATGTTCATGTCAACGTACTGAATCACATTCCACTCTAGTGATGCAAGGGCGGGTCGCAAGCTACAACTATAATTGAAGTTCAATTATGGTAATTACAGGCAATTAGAATACGTCCTCGAGACCGTTTATCGTCAACCAAGCAGGTTGTGATCTGGTCGATTAGCAACTTTTAGCAAGAGTACTTAGACAGATTTTAATAACCCATTTTATAATGAGTCATCATAGCCATCCATTTCTAATCAGAATATATTATTGAATACCGCGCCTAGAACCACGGTTAAGGCAAGAAAATTTTATATGCGATACCCTTGTTATATACATATTCAATGTTACATGAAAAAATAACGTCTGCTGAATATGTTTATACCTACTTATGGAATCCGAAAAGGTCCATGAAAATGTCTGTGGGATAAAGTTTTGCACAACACATGATACAGTCCTATACTCACACTTTTTTAAGTAGAAACTACTTGAAACTACTGATTAGTCTAAAAGCGATGTGGAGGAGTACTTAGATGACGTTTATTAAGATAATAATAAATATCGTATGTTGTACCTAAATAAGTCCCCTTTTTTGTAAATATTTGGTTTAAATCTTTTAAAAACTGTCTCCTAGAAAGGAGGCCTTAGACCCTGCAGTGGGAACATTATAGGCTGATGATGATGATTTAAAAAATGTATTAGTTTAATTACGTACTTTGTTTAATTTATATATTTTGTTGTTATGTTTAGTATAGTCATATTATCTAAATAAGTAGGCTAATGGCTATCTAAATAAATACGAAAATAAAAACGCCCGATAAGGCCACTAAAATATATGTACGTTTTAGTTAAAATTTGATTAAAATATACCTATCTTAATGACTGTCTCTTCTGCAAGGCAGAACCAAAATAAAAAAAAGTCTCTTGTAAGAAATATACGAGGACACTCCTAACTGGGTTAAATCCAATAACGAGGGAAAGAAAAAAAAATCAAAGGTTGTGAGCTCAACAATCAGGGTTTCAACAAATTACATAATAATATAAAGTAGGACTGCTTGCAAGTAACATTATACGATATTAATTCTGGAGAGTGCTTACTTCATTAAGAAAAGAATTCTCGGCCGTAGTTAGTATTGACATGAAATTAATTATTATTAATACTAAAAACGGGACATTTACCATGTTTACTTTTTGTTTCGAGTTCCCGATATTTTCCTGTTACAACCGTAACAGACTCAGAGGTCAGTCTGAACTGGAGTCAAACATAGCGATCCCTTTACAATACGAGTACTTACCTATATGTCTGATATTTGCATAGGTTTTGGCCCGAATATCGCAAGGTGGAGTTCTGAGACAGGTTTACGGGGTCGGGGAAATTTGAAGAGAAGATGTCGAGATCACGGGACGCCTACCTCGTGAATTTGCGAGATTAAGCCCATAATCCAGAGTAGTTATTGGAATAATGAGAGTCTTTGCCCAGGAGATGGAGCAAAGGACGAACAATCTTTGACTTTAACGCGTAGTGTTACGGTAGTTTAGACCTCTGCCTGATCCCTCGGGGAATACAAAAGTGATATTATCACAAATACATACAGAACATCACGCCTGTAATCCCCGAAGGGTTAGGCAGAGGTGACTAGTACACCCACATTTCGTCAGTTATGTATAAGTCTCATGTAAAAAGGGGCCAGTTATTGTCATCAATCGGGCAAACGTCAAGACTCCGTGGCTGTTACTGAAAAATTCCTGATGGAAAAACCCAATAACACTTTGCCCGACCCGGGAATCGAACCCAGTACCTACTCATACACCACTAGACCAACGAGGCATTGGACGGGTGATATAATTATTATGTGTTACTATTTTATGTTCATCTACAATAATGATGAACATAAAAAGATGAACCAAGCCGTCTTGCGTTAGAGGTAGCATCTCAGCTCATTTATTTGTTGAGGCACACCAACGAAATATTTACAAAGATTGTCACAATTAATCATCAGTCTTCTGAGCTGTGTCAATATTTCAATCAATATACTAAATATCAACAATAGATCGAAGTGTCAGTCAGCATGTACATATATGTTTAGTAATCAATGAGAATCAGTCTGTGTGTAATGAGACGGGACTAAATCCTCCCATAATGGAGGCTCTGCATATACAGTGTGTTGGGTTAAACGAGGTACTTATTGAGGGAAGGTATTCAGTTGACACGCGCACATGTTCTGACTTCAGCGAAATATTTGGTATGCTTCTGTCTGTTATTTTATCAGTGTTTTTTTTGTTCATATTTTTATAAGTAGGTATCATGTAAGCATGCCGATTGCGAGTTTTAATTTGTCCCTCGTTTAAACTAACATACTGTTTATTATGTTCCTATTATCGTCTGAAGACGATAATTGGTACATAATTAACAGTATGTAAGTGCTGAAGCACTTGTAGCGTAAACTTACGACTTGCCTTAACCTTTCGTATGCCGTGTAATTAGACACAATTAAAAAGCCATTGTGTCTCGCGTAGATCTACGTTCCGGCCATACGAAAGGTTAAGCAAAACGCACTTCACTTATTTTTGAGTGAATGAGAAGTGTGTGTAAGTAAGAGTGAAGTAACTGAGAAAGAGAGAGCAAAACGACGTCACTACGCGACGCGACGAACGTTAAGATGCGACTTGGTATGCGCTAAGAAAGTTCTTACAATTTTGTTTTTTCGTGTCGCAAGACGTGTAGGTATAGTTCGCGGTCAAGAGGTCGAGTATCGCTGTATTTTAATATCAAAGAAGCTAATGGCACATCAAGCATCTTTTCAAGCTCATTATTAGCTACTTAAGTTATTCTTAGGAAAATATATTATTTTAACATTTTAGTACCACTTTCAGACTTGTTGAAAATATAAAAATAGAGATCTTCTTTTGTAGCAATGCAGAGGAATATTTTAAAGTTTATTTTTATAAACTAGCTGTAGACCGCGAATTCGTTGTTGTGGAAATTTGGATGTATTGTGTGAGAGTTAAAGTAGTCTGTATGCTATTATATATATCTGTGCGAAATTTAATCCAGATCCGTCAGCCTTTCTGGCGATATTGAGTAAAAAAATTGGTTCCAGACAGTTTGGATGGATGCATATGGATTTATCCATCCATTCTTTTATGATATTGATTCAAAGCTATGAAAGTATTGCGTGTACAAATCTTGTTCTCACGGTAACAAGAACCTCGTCTTTTATTCACACCGACAATAAGTACCGTGGCGGTGGAGCCTGTTGTATAACAGGCCCTGCCCTGTATAGGGCGTCACCTCGCCTGTAGAGGACATAATAGGCAGGGCCTTTCTACGACAGCGTACATATAACCACATAGTACTTAAAATTTATAACGGCCTGAAGTTTTTAATTGGTATGTTATGTTCCGAGAGCAAAAGATTTTTTGAATGAATGCTTTAGAAAATTAAGGTACGACATTACGAGCCAGCAACGAAAGTTAATCTGTCTGTCAACTCTATATTTTACGCCTTAACTGTTGCTCGGATTTCGATGAGATTTGGTCCAAAGGTAGACTAATCCGGCTTAGGACATGGGATTCCCATGGAATAATTTCGACCTCCACGCAAGCGAATGTTAAGCTAAATGTAATTCATTACATTAAACCTATGCACGGCACGACATGAATAAAATGTATATTATTATTATTGCAAGCAAGTTTCTTTCTGCCTTGCAGGTATCCACTGAATACCAATAATGAAAATCGGCAACAGCAATCATGTTTATTATTTAGTAAACACGGCTTTAATGCTTTTATTCAATTAAATAGTGAGCCTGCACAAAGTGAAGTTTTGCAAGTTTTAATTTAGAAAAGTGTTCAAGCGAAGCGCCCGTGGAAAAGACAATAGCATTATTCTTTCTTAAAAAGCTGCTTTTTAAAATGTTTTTTAACTGAAGATGGTTTTCATGAAAGAAAAGTAGTTCTTGGTCATCTGAAGAGGTTGTTACAATCCAAAATGAATTGTGACAACCTCTTCAATCATCTTAAAGTTAACGATGATTAAATAATTAATCGTTAACTAGCTAAAATATTGTATCTTTATCGTGAAAGCATTGATGCAAATTGTGTTGTAATATTCTGTAAATTGTATAATGTTATCGACTGCTTCCACAGCTTTGCAACTTGTGAAGTTTGGCATGATAGCCATGAACCCCGTCTTTGTAGATTTATGGTGGAATGAGCAAGTTTAACCTTTTTTAACCGACTTCCAAAAAGGACGAGGTTCTCTATTCGTGTGTATGTATTTCTTTTTTATTATTATATTGATAAATAACATTCAAAAATGTTTATAACCCTACAAAACACAGTTTGGTTATGATAAAAATCGCGATTTTGACCCTGTCAAAAACAAGTAACGTTGATCAATCTTCATTAAAAAGCTTGAAAAATATATTTTTGTGACGTATTGTTTTAAACCCATGGTGCTGTATTGGTATAATGGTAAGTGGTCCGCGAGCCGCTGACTCGTCACTGTCAGCCATGTTTACCGATAGGCCAAAGTTGCGTAAGGGACGATTGATTAATCACTGGGACAGGTCTCTGTAAATTGGGAAGTTACATATTTGACATAATATCATATTTTGTTTGGGCTAAACAGTAAATATGCCTTAGGGGCGCCATATGAACTTTAAACAGAACAATTAGTTGAATGCTGAAGACAACCAAGAAATATTTTACGTTCGTGCAGCTAGCATATTGATCCCGGTGTTTTTGTTCCGGGGTGGAAAAGTCTCATGGATGTTATCCGCCCTGGGGTGAGCTCAGGGGTCTGTCAGACTTTAACGGACTAAAAACCACTCCAGTGTTTCCTTCCCACATCTGCACCTGTCATGGGATCTAGTGGACTTTCCACCGTACGTCAACTTTCCGTGTTGTACCAATCAAATGACAAATAACAGAATCAGAATAAGAATCAGAACAACAACTAGGTTATGACAACTACACACAAGCACACACACACTACATAAAACCCACGGACACTACACACACACCCTACACACAAACACAATACAAACACACTACATAATAATAACTGTTGTGATTTGAACATACGTTAATAATAACATTATTAGTCAATTTGTTTGTCTCTACTTTTCCCTATTACATTTACTATTAAATTTCTTCGTGGTGCTAACAATAGTTAATATAAAACCTAACCTTAATGAAACAACAGACGTAATTAATTTCACCTCAACTGAACGAGTTGAGCGCAAACTGCGAGTTGCAGAAGCTTCTCAATGTGGAGCAAGTAGGCGTCCCATCGTAAACAACAGGTTTAAAAAGCGCTATGGCTTTATTAAACAATACCTGCATGTTTATTTGACGAGGAGCTTGTAGCTACATAATAATAAAAGCCATGCCGGTCGATCTTCAAGGTTAAGCAATGCTTGCTCAGGTCGGTCCCTGAATAGACCATTCAAACCATACCGAGTTTCCACCGTTTTTCTCGGCTATCACTTGATTGTCGAAAAGTCGGGAAAATTGTTTTACCATTGTGTAATCCGAATAAATGGGATGTCCAGATGAGATAGGTAATTGCTCCATGTAAAATCATCATTCTCCTGCCCCTATCCCAATTTATTTGGGGTCGGGGCAACATGTCTTCTTCTTCCATACTTCTCTATTTCTCGTCATGTCAGCAGTCACCTCCTTTCTAGCCATATCATCCTTCACACAGTCCATCCATCGTTTCTTTGGTCGTTCCTTATATTATAGGTAACCCCTATCGTGATTGCCCAGCATATAGTGATTGCCAACATTAAGAAGCAATGCGTTTTATTGGTAATTTTTAAAGGGTTAGTATAAATTTTATAACCATAGATGTTACTACTATTTTTAAAGTAGCATTTTATATTTCAATAACTTGCACCATTTTATTTTTTAAGTGTCATAACCGATTTTGATGAAACAGGTGTGCAGCTCGTCAAAAAAAAGTAAGTTTCTTGTGATTTTTCTTAATGATAGTTGTTTCAAAATTGCATTATTTGTTGGCTTTTTTTGTGTTAAGTGTTTTGTGATTAATGTTATTCGATAAAAAAGATATTTAAGTGCCTATCTAACTACTTGTAATAACGGTTAAGTAAGTTAGTAAGTTTTAAAAGGGGGTACAAAGAATTTTGGTACAGTGATTGCCCATCACTGTACCAAAATTCTAATAATTTTAGTTATTGCCATATCATTATCTAGCTATTGCCACTGACAATAGATACAGCTATTGCCCGGCCAATAGTTGTATATTTATTCTTATTTATTTTTCTCATTTTTTCTAATTGTTTCTTTCAGAATGCCAAAGGTGCCTAAATTAAAATACTCTCAAGAAAACCTTCAGAAGGTAATAGCTGAAGTTCAAAATAATGAACAGCAATTGTCAGATCGCCAAATTTAGTAGCTGTAGCTGTCACCAGACGTTCCATTCACGATGTATTCCAGAACACCATAAAAGTAACATCCCTGATGATGTTGATATTATGTTGCTATTTTTATGTCATTTTTGTTATAAAATTAGTGATTTTGACAATGATACGAATTTTGATTGCTAAGAATTATATTTAAACTAGCTGATGCCCGCGGGTTCACTCGCGTGGATGTCGGTCAAATTATATACTAAAACCTTCCTCTTGAATCACTCTATCTATTAATAAAAACCGCATCTAAATCCGTTGCGTAGTTTTAAAGATTTAAGCATACATAGGGATAGGGACAGAGAAAGCGACTTTGTTTTATACTATTTAGAAAGCGACTTTGTTTTATACTATGTAGTGATGTTCAAAAGGCTCGAAGAGATCTCAACTTTTAAGTATTATTATTAGAATAAGACGTTAAATAATGATAACTGCTAGGTGGACAATAACTGTTCATTATGTATGACAATTACTATGTCTGTTGGGCAATTACTGTGAATTTAGAGGTTTTGCTTTTGTTGATTTTTTATTATTTTATTTCTAAAGATATATATGTGATAAAGTTACATAAAAACAACTATTTTACTTGATTCCGTTATTAATAAACATAATAATAAGAAGAAACGACTATCAATCCCATAACCGGGCAATAACTATATTAGTTACCTAATTAGTACAACATAGACACAGACTAGAGGCACTAGACAGAATAGGGTAGTTAACATAAAAATATTGAACACGTATTTTTTCTATTTTCACGTAAACAAACAATGAAGACGATACAGTGCTTTGAAAACTCGACTGACGTCATATTCTAAGACATTAGTATGACATGTTTTACCGGTGAGTGACGTCACAAACCCCCACTCAAATCTTTGACGCATTTTATCTTCTTCAATTTTTATTGATTTGGTAAAACAAAAAACACGTATCCAATATTTTTCGATAATCTAACAGACGGACTAATTAAAATCATATTTTTTTAGCCAGGAAACATCCCTAATGGCACCGACTTCAGAAGCTGATTTTTCTTCTAAGGTTTATTTTTCACTTTTTGTGTTTTTGAAATCGGTTTTTATGCAAAAAAGTTTTTTATTTATTTAATGAATATCTGATGCAGATCTTCAGAAAAATACAACGGAACCTTGTAAGGGTTTAACAGTTATGTTAAAGTTCCCTTTTATTGGGAATAAGCATATTGCCATGACATTTATTGTTGACAATGAAAAAATAATGCATAGCAAGTATAGGATATTACAACTAAAAAGCTTCAGAAGTCGTTGGCAAAAAACTGAATCAAACAAACAAAAGTCACCGACTTCTAAAGCTAAATTTATTTCTCACTTTTTGGTGTATCTTAGAAGTCGGTTTTATATTATGTTTTAATATTTCCTTCTGAATCTATATTCCGCTACGTTATTAACGGTACCCACCATTGTTGACTTTATTGACTCATAAAATGTTTAACTGCACGGTCTTTTTATACTATTTTTATTTCACATTAAATATTGAGTTATTGCGTATTATTAAACGTGTAAGAGTCGTTACGTAGGTAATAGGTACCTACTAGGTACCTATTTGGCGTTAGTGCTGAGAAGGGCCTTTGTCACCACTTGTATCGAAGGTTTCTCCGCTTCCCGTCGGGGCTGCGGGTTGTTCGAAAGAGATACCGCGGCCTCGGCACAAGACTAAGAAGGAACATGGGTGGTTTTTAGTCAGTAGAAGTCTGATGACACTCCCTTCCCACCACCCCCAAAAAAAAAAAAATACCCCGCTTAGATCATGCATTCACACAAAAATGCTGATGGCTGCTGATTGAACAAGGCTAAACGTATAACATATAACACATTGTATAACATATGTGGACTACCTTGTTGGTATGAGGATCTGCGACTGCTGAGCATGAGGTCCAGACTTCGATTCCTGGTAGGGGCAAAGTCTGACTGTTAGACAGGATTTGTGCCCGGTTGATGGCAATAGGCTCACCCGCGATCACATGAGACGTAATCATAACTGGCGAAATGTGGGTGTACTATTAAGTACACCTCTGCCTACCCCTACGGGGATTTCAGGCACGATTATATGTTTATGCTCCCGATGACTTCTGTTAGTCCTATTTTACTGAAGTACCAAAATGTTCAAAGTTACGGCACTACTTATTTCAGTGTCAATTTAGTGCTTCACTTTTTTTGGCAAAAGTTTGCCGACGCCTATGTTCCTCACTAACACTACAAAACTTTGAACTAGTGCAATAGTGTTGTCTATTGTACGTCGTTTTACGAAGTTGCTGACCCCGTTCAAGAGTTCCTCTTCATTGTAGTCTCTTGCTGTGTTTAAAAGTTCGAATAAATTAAAAACTGCTTGTGCGCTTTCTCAGCCATTCATGACACGATGAGCCCTAGTTTTAAGCCCATTTTCTAACCTACATTAACAAGTTTATTTCAGTCTTACCAAGGGGTATCGATTACTTAGCATTAACTGGGTTGTGGAGGTCAGATAGGCAGGCGCTCCATGTAAAATACTGGTATTCAACTGCATCCGGTTAGACTGGAAGCCGACCCCAACATAGTTGGGAAAAGGCTAGGCAGATGATGAGAAAATTAACTGCCGCACTCATTACTTAAGACGTCACTTAGTTACGGTTTTGTATTTCAATTCTTTATTGAGTGACGGCCTAATTAATCATTAAACATCTCTGAATGTGGCAGTAAGTAGTATTTTATAATCATTTCACGCGGACAAGAATCCTCATTTCATAAATAAAGTGTCACTCATATAAAAAGCGCTTGTTGGTGTTCACTCGGCTACACATCAAGCTATACATACGGAAAACCTATACAATGCGAGACCAGATTATACTGGAAACGTATAGCTTGATGTGTAGCAGTATTAGAGTTGTACAGGCTTGGTTCTGGCAGACGAGCAATCACTCAATTTCACGGGGGGCGGTACATTAATCTAGCGCGAGTCGAACAACTTCGTTAGGCAGTTGAAGTATTTACACAGAAACACGTTAAGGTGAATCCGACAAGGTACGCCGCGAAAATCGGATAATCTTACATTTTTTGCAATTTGAAGGTCAGTGTCAGGTTTTATGTTGATTAAATATGATTCGAGCACGGAATGCGTATGTATTTGTAGAGATACTAGCACTTCGCCCACGACTTCGTCGGCGTGTAGATTATATACTAAAATCTTTCTCGAGAACCGCTCTATCCATTAGTGAAAACAGGTACAGTAGTTTTTGAGTTTATCGCGAAGAGACACAGAGACTTTGTTTTATAATAATTATGTAGTGATAATCATTGATTTAAAACACACTCGAGTTGATTTAATTCCATTGAGTGACTATTTAATGATAAAGGCATTGAAGGAAGTAATATGAACTGAGATATCACCAATGCATCCCATTGGTGATTAAAATCATAATTACTTACTCTGTAAAGTCGCATGCCGGACAAAATGTGGGCCAAAATATCAGACAACTGGTGTCCTGACACAGTGAGACGGGGTCGCGGCAGGCCACGAAGAAGAAGGCGGGATGAACTAGATAAGTTCCGTCACAACTGGAAGGAGGACGCGCGGGTTCGGGAGAAGTGGAAGGAGTGGAGAGAGGCCTTTGGCCAGGAGTGGGACAGAGAAGGCTAGATTTTTTTCATTACGGACGCGAATCCTATTTTATTTAACATACAACCAGACACTGACCGGCAAATTGCAAAATACGTAAGAAAAATTGAATTTCGCGTGCTACCTTGTCGGATTCACCTTAATAATATAGGGTGTAAAACTACCCTTAACGCAAACGAGGGGCACTTGTTGTTCCCACCACTGCGATCATTTTATTGTTCTAGACCATACCCGGGAACCTCCTAGTTACGGAGATATTGGGGGTCAAAGTTCCAAAATTTTCACAGCTGTTTTTGTAAATACTAGTTTTTCAGTTTTTAACTTTACTTAAATTACCTCCATGACCCGTTTACTATTCAAAGCATCCAGTAGCACAATTTTTTAACAGTGCTACATTGAGTTTTACTGCAAAATGTGATTTTTGATCCAAAAAAAAAAAATTGTTTCCCAGCAAAAATTTTTGCGTAGGGGTACTTAGTTTGATGTACAGAATGCTTGGTTGTCGGATGCGTGAAGGGTTCGTTTACACCCTGTATTTATTTATCTCTCAACTAGAGATTGCAGATGGAAAACCCTCAATAATACTTCCCGATCCGGGAATCTAACCTTTGAAATCCTGCTCAGCAGCCTCAGCATTTGTGACCACTAGACCAGAGGTAGTCAAATAAAATTAATAAGTAATTTTTATTTATGTAAACTTGAGGAATACTGCATCAAAACCGTTCCAAAGGTAAGAAGAACTAGGTACGTGGTCACACGGGTAGACATGATAGGCGACTTCCTCCGTAATAATTGTGATGGCTCGGATAATAATAATATGTATGATGATATAAATATACTATAATTATTTATTCATTTTAACACGTTTTTTTTTTGATGGGTGGGAAATCATCAAATAACCCCTCCCCCTCGCGGACAGAGCGAAAGGGAGTGTCAGACTTCTACTGACTAAAAACCACTCATGTTCCTTTCTTGCCCTTTATATGGCCGAGGTATCTCTTGCGAACAACCCGCAGCCCCGACGGTTCATTTTAACACCTCACCTACGAATAATGTATCTTTCTATCAACCCAAAAAAAAAATGGGATTTCAGTATTAGTTCAGGAAATTACTGCCTCGTTGGTCTAGTGGTCGTAACGCGACTGCTGAGCATGAGGTCCTGGGTTCGATTCCCGGGTCGGGCAAAGTGTTATTGGGTTTTTCCATCAGGAAATTATAAGTAACAGTCACGGAGTCTAGATTTCTGCCCGTTTGACGGCAATAGGCAGCGCCTCCTATTCCATGGAAATTAAACGAAATGTGGGTGTGGGTACCTACTAATAGGTATACCTCTGCCTAACCGTTTAGGGATTACAGGTGCGATATTATGTCAATCACCACACTGGAGTGGTCTGCGACCATGTGATTTGTGTATATTACTAGCTGTTCCCGGCATGCGTTGCAATGCCCTTTTTCCTACCTACTACCTGCCTGTGTACCAACTACCTACCTACCTACTACCTACTACCCTACCTACCTACCACCCTACCTACCTACTACCCTACCTACCTACTACCCTACCTACCTACCTACTACCCTACCTACCTACTACCCTACCTACTACTCTACAGACTACCCTACCTACTCTACTATCCTACTTACTACTCTACCTACTACTCTACCTACTACACTGCCTACCTACCTACCACTTTCTCACCTTTTAAACCTTCCCTGGACTTCCACGAATAATTCAACACTATAATTAGCCAAATCGGTCCAGCCGTTCTCGAGTTTTAGCGAGACTAACGAACAGCTATTCATTTTTATATAATATAGCTGTACCCCGCGTGCGTTGCAATGCCCTTTTACCTGGCTACGTACCAACTACCTACCACCTACCTATTACCTACCTACCTACATACTAATTTCTCACCTTCTCTGGACTGCCACAAATGTTTCAAAACCAAAATTAGACAAATCGGTTTAGCCGTTCTCTAGTTTTAGGGCGACTAACTAACAGCAATTAATTTTTATATTATACGCAAACACCATTTGAAAAATCGTTTTTCTATTGGGAAAGAAACAGTAATTATTTGTGATTATTGTGATAATGTCGTATGGTCTGTTTGAAGTTGTCATTCGTTGACTGAACAACTGAACGTCACTCAATTGTTTTGCCTTCCCGGAACCTCTCCACTAACACTTGAACTTTGTGGGTACGGTATTAAAGCTCAAATTGATTTTACGTTTTAGTTAGAAAACGTTTGTATGGGAAAAAGAAAAGGGCTGTTTTTAGGGCTTTTCCGGCCATTATTCGAATTTTTCTCGCCGTAAAAACCATCCTTGAACTTCAACGAACATTTAAAAAAAAAATCAGCCAAATCGGTCAAGCCGTTTTCATGCCAAGTCGTGACAACGAAAAACGGGTTTCATTTTTATATATACTAGCTGTTCCCGGCATGCGTTGCAATGCCCTTTTTTCTACCTACTACCTGCCTGTGTACCAACTACCTACCTACCTCCTACCCTACCTACCTACAACCCTACCTACCTACTACCCTACCTACCTACAACCCTACCTACCTACTACCCTACCTACCTACAACCCTACCTACCTACTACCCTACCTACCTACTACCCTACCTACCTCCTACCCTACCTACCTACTACCCTACCTACCTACTACCCTACCTACCTACTACCCTACCTACCTACCTACTACCCTACCTAACTACTACCCAACCTACCTACTACCCTACCTACTTACTACTCTACCGACTACCCTACCTACTCTACTATCCTACTTACTACCCTACCTACTACCCTGCCTCCCTACCTACCACTTTCTCATCGTTTAAACCTTCCCTGGACTTCCACGAATAATTCAACACTATAATTAGCCAAATCGGTCCAGCCGTTCTCGAGTTTTAGCGAGACTAACGAACAGCTATTCATTTTTATATAATATAGCTGTACCCCGCGTGCGTTGCAATGCCCTTTTAACTCTTTTCCCTTTAAATTACCTACCACCTACCTATT
Organism: Diarsia brunnea; assembly: GCA_949774965.1. Classification (NCBI taxonomy): domain Eukaryota; kingdom Metazoa; phylum Arthropoda; class Insecta; order Lepidoptera; family Noctuidae; genus Diarsia; species Diarsia brunnea. The sequence goes on along the minus strand of OX458996.1, from coordinate 22,432,627 downwards.
ACCTACCTACCTACCTACATACTACTAATTTCTCACCTTCTCTGGACTGCCACAAATTTTTCAAAACCAAAATTAGACAAATCGGTCTAGCCGTTCTCTAGTTTTAGCGCGACTAACTAACAGCAATTAATTTTTATATTATACGCAAACACCATTTGAAAAATCGTTGTATCTATTGGGAAAGAAACAGTAATTATTTGTGATTATTGTGATAATGTCGTATGGTCTGTTTGAAGTTGTCATTCGTTGACTGAACAACTGAACGTCACTCAATTGTTTTGCCTTCCCGGAACCTCTCCACTAACACTTGAACTTTATGGGTACGGTATTAAAGCTCAAATTGATTTTACGTTTTAGTAAGAAAACGTTTGTATGGGAAAAAGAAAAGGGCTGTTTTTAGGGCTTTTCCGGTCATTATTCGATTTTTTCTCGCCGTAAAAACCATCCTTGAACTTCAACGAACATTTAAAAAAAAAAATCAGCCAAATCGGTCAAGCCGTTTTCATGCCAAGTCGTGACAACGAAAAACGGGTTTCATTTTTATATATATAGATAGATAGATAGATAGATGTAGGTACAGGCAGAATTTTTCAAGTGGGTGTGGATGACCAAATCCGAAACTGCGGAATAGCGAAAAATACTCTAAGGAGTCTCGAGCCCGATTTTGATGAAAACTAATACTACATCATTGCATTTTTGAAAAATCAATGTTCCTAATTAGGAAACAAACTCGTTATTACACCATTCGATTTAGCCATTAAGAATCAAATTCTGGGAAGTAATGGTCAAAATCAAATCAAACTAGCTTTATTAATTCCATGCTTAATCTAAAAAAATAATCAACATAGTATTCAGTGCCTTTAATCACAATTATAAAAATAAAAGTAATCAATTATCAAATAAAATAATCAAAAATCTTAATAAAAAAATATTCAATTTTAAGTAATCACAAAAAGGGAATAATAGTCAGTAATGGTATTCGGCCAAAAATATTTTGTGCTGATGCATCTCCATGAAATAGTTGTTACGACTACACCTATGTAGATGGAACAATATTTGGAGCTGATAGTCAAATAAAATAGTTCAATTTGCAGGCTTGCCCGGTGAGCACGCGAGCGGTTAGTTCAGAATAATTAATAAATCATGTAAGATATCCCCCGTCCCAGTATAAGTTTGTTTATAAACCGCAAAACTTTAAAATACAATATTCTATCAAAAATCCATCATAATATTAACAACGATATATACTCAACAAAGGTTTGTAAACCAGAGCGTAAATTAATGTAATTTATATACAGACTTTAATTACGTACGTGCTTTCATTATAGGCCAATAATTTTAGATTTATAAAAATAGACTTTGATGAAGATAGTCCAAAGAAGCGTTAACCTGACATTTAATTATTTTATTTATAAATATAGCATCACGACCTTTCTGATACAATGCATTTCATAAGAGCGGTGGTTTATCATCTGCCTAGGCTTTTCCCAACTCTGGGGTTCAGTTTCTAGTATCACCAGCAGCAGCTGCATATCAGTATTTTAGATGGGGCGACTTACTGATCTAGACTTTACAGGTGGACAGACTTTCGGGCCACTGACTACTGTAACAACTTTCAGAAAGAAACAAATGACAGTTGCGACCAACGGCCTAACTTGTTTTCAAATACACGTAGGAAACTCGCCACGTAACGGGTGCTTACCCATCCACGGATTCACATAGGCAAGGATGGCTGAACCTAGAAACCATCGCGCGCGACTGTTGTTATTTTGCCACGAGAGCGATGCAAGTAGAATACAATACAAACATAAACAAATACCTTGTGGAAAACTTATGGGTTCCTCGCAGTTTTTACAGTTTAGCATCTCAGACAAGTTTTATGGTTTGACTGTCGTCGAACACGCGATATTAGTTTATCATTGAAAAATTATCTTTTAAGAGGTTCTTCTGTTATGTAAGATAAACAGGGATGTTCGACGTTTTTTATTAAGGTGAATGCTCCAACCACCCCGCGAAATTCAGAGGTGCAAAAATGACTTTTTCAAGTTCCTGCACCTTTATGAACTTGGAGGCTTGTATTGATCATTATATTTCTGTAACTACATACGTCTTACAGCCGCAATTTATATTTTAATCAACATACAAACTAGCACTGGCCTGCAAATTGCAAAAAACGTAAGAAAATTTGAATTTCGCGGGCTAGTTGGAGCATTCACCTTAAACGATTTAAAGAGACTGCCGCCGTTTCGTTTTAGTTATAGCAAGATTCTTTATCAGTATTTTTTTGAGAAAAGCGCCTAACCAACAACGTCATGGCAAACGCGTTTTACAGATATAAATATATCAATTCCAAGATTTGCTGAAGCAAAACAAGTAATTAGTTATAATGACGTTATTTTCCTTGACCGTGTATTGAAGGTTTCTTTTAGTCAAGCAAGTAAAAGTCATAACTTATACCTACACTATGACCGTACATTTACAAACACACACAAGGTCAGACTTTGCAATTTCCAGCGCCCTTATACTGCTCGTATAATGAAACGTGTTATGAATATATTTAAATACTGACATATCAATGTCAACTATATGTTTTAATACGAAGGTTTTTATTTAAATGTACCATTTGATTACGATGTCCTGGGGTATCGAATAAGTTTTAAAGAGTTTGATAAACCATTTTATTCATAAAATATCACAAACTGCTGCCACGACATGTTATGTACTTTGCAAAGTAAATACAAAGTCTCTTCATGTTGAATTTATTTGTAAACAGCATACGAGTACGTACCTACGTACGTATTCAAACGTTTGCCTTCGAACCGGGAATGTGTGTTAACTAGGTCACTAAACCGTACCTTTTTTTCCCTTTATACAATTCCTTAACTCTGTAATTAGCAGGTTTACGGATGGGTACTAACAAGTTCGAAAGCGCCCGTATCGGCACGCGCCATCTCAAACACCTAAATCGGATATTCCGTTATATTTCACGGAAGCCTTGCTATAAAAGCAGCGGAACGATTAAGACACCCGAACTGCCCCCACCCTGCATATTTCAGCCCCCTCCCTCCTTCGTTATCACCCTAGCCCGTTACACGCAAGCAATTTGAAAGATTGGTTTCGCAACAGTTTTTGTGCTCTTTGTTTTGAATACGGAATACATTGTCGAATATGTATTTTACTCATGCAAATATATGATTTTGTCTCAAAATACTCGAATTCAGCTGCATCCGCTAAGACTGGAAGCCGACCCCAACGTGGTTGGAAAAAGGCTAGGCAGTTGATGTTCATCTCACACAGGGGAAGAGATAAATAACAACAAAAGCAAGGGTAGGTCGTGGCATTGGCCGTGACTGTACCAGGAGACAATGAAACTACGGAAGTTTAAGGTCGCAACCGTAAGCAATAACGTCTTCATCCTGTCACTTTCGCCATGCGGGGAAGGCGGGAGACTGTGTGGGAAATGCGACATCGGAAGCCAGCAGAAAGTGAAAGGGGAACGAGACTGCGGGTCAAGATCACTGAACGGGAAACGTTCAGTGAGCTTATGCGCGTTTGATGAGACCAATACTTTTATTTGTTGTTCTAATTAATAAAACACGTGAACAATATGTAATGAGCGAACAAGGAAAAAGCGCCCGTATTTGAAGAGAACATTGTTCAAAGTTAATAGTATTAACTATTAACATTGTATTCACCTCAACTATAATACTACTTCACTTCACTATTTATTCCGTTTGAACTACAAGGAAAAATTCAATCGCGTAGCTTGCAAACTACATAAAAATATGTTGAAAATAGGGTGGAATTTTATTTCGCAGCTTCATAATGTGTTACAAATTGAAATTCCGTACCGTACCTATGCACGGCAAAAAAGGTTGAAAATACATGCTTATGAGATAGTTGTTGGAAAATGATGACCGTCGGAAACCCCTTTTCTAAATAGGTGAGACCCTACGCAAGCAAGCAATTCTCATCTCCGTCAGGAAATGTTGCTATTATTTGGAAATATGCTCGTGGGTTGGGTATGCCTGCCGTAAATGATATTTTATATTGTATTCCACGTAGTTGCAATAAAAAATTCTATTAATATACGAGTATATTATGTAAATGTATCTTAGAAATCACCGACTTAATTTTTATAACAACGATTCATTTGAGGATCGCAGATCCGTAAATAAGTTTTCCAGAGAAAATTCGTAACATTTGATCTGAAACCGGACTTTTCTTCTGACTGGAAATTCTGGACGACTTTGGATTTCCTCCGGTATTGAGCTTTAAATAGCGCAACCCTAGTGAAGAAAAGCATCGCGAAGAAACCTAGACCGAGGGAACAAGCGTGGTGATTAATTATATTTGCTCCGCAGTGGGGGAACTAATGGCGTAGGTACACAATAATAACGAGTATAGTGCAATTACCTATGACATTGAAAAACTCACATTGGCTGGGCTCGTTAATCATCGTGTTAACAATTTAGTTTATTTTTAAGAAATTGTAATAACAGAAGGAGAAGTTAGCTCCCTTCACACCGAGTTCCGTCGCCTTTTCATACGAAAAAACGTTCGTGAAATCTCATTAACAATTTTCTTTTCACAAAGTAACTCACCGTAGGGACCGAATTTTCTTTAGTGAATTCAAAGGAACTGAGATGTACCGAGAAATGTTTTTTTGTTTGTATTCCTGAAATACAGAGAGCCGCTTGGAGTTGACATAGAAATGAAGACAAAAATTTTAAAATAATGGATACCATCGATCACCGGCTATCCTTTTTTTTTTGGGTGTCGGAAATCATCAAATAACCCCTCCCGGTCTTGGGCAGAGCGGAAGGGAGTATCAGACTTCTACTGACTAAAAAGCACCCATGTTCGAGGCCGTGGTATCTCTTTCGAACAACCCGCAGCCCCGACGGAGCTACCCTTTTCCCAACCGTATTGGGGTCGGCTTTCTTACTAACCGGATGCAGCTGAATACCAGTATTTAACATGGTCTAACTTTCTTATTGGCCTGAAAGTCTGACAACTAGCCAACGAATGGGTATTATTCCTTGGAAAACTGATTGTCAGACTTGCGGGCCACTGACTACCTGTGACGACTATCAAATATCTACAAAACGACAGCCAGGATATCGGCTTACCGTGGAACAGAGGAAACTTGGTATGCAATGGGTGGTCACCCATTCACAAGTAATATGTTGGAAAACTAATTGCATTGACCCCCGATACCACAAATCAATTCGTCCGTTAGTATGTGGTTCTCCCGCAATGTTATGCATGAATACATTACACACACAGCTGATTGCAGACTTGCTGGGCAGATACTAATTTGTGACTGCAGTGTGCTGATTGTTGATAAGGCAAATCGGAAATTCATGAAAGGAAACAATTTGCATGGAATTTATCGCAATCTATGCATGTGGCTGAATTTGATTAAATTAGCGATTTTGTTTTGAATGCCTACCAAAAAACCTACCTAAAGGGAATAGAACCGTTGTGGCACATCAACCTGCCCCCATATTGACTTTTTTTCGAAATTGCGGCTCAGTATGAAAGTGGTATATATAAGGATGAAAAAAATGTCCAGTACACGGTACCCCAAAGTGTTACGTTACCGAGATATTTGAAGGTAAAGATCGACATATGAGTACAATGACCACATAAAAAATAAACGGGTTACCGTTTATCCGGAATAATAGACAGGAGACGGATACTACTAACAGTTTTGACGGCAATCCGTGACAAAAGTTATACGCATGACGCACTTCCAGCGCACCGAATTGTACCCATTGCTGTCGACTCGTTTAGCAGGTCAATCATGTGATGGGTTTCAGGTAGTAGAGACAATGTATTTTGTCTTTTTTTTATGGTGGGTGGAAAATCATCAAATAACCCCTCCCGCTCTTGGGCAGAGCGAAAGGGAGTGTCAGACTTCTACTGACTAAAAACCACCCATGTTCCTTCTTAGCCCTTCATGTCGAGGCCATATCTTATCTTACGCTTATAAAATTAACTAACACGCTCACAGAAATTCTTTGAGGAAGTTTTTGACTGAATAATACAGGCCGTTTTAAATACAGGCAACTCACAATTTTAATACCACATTTCAAAACTAAGCCCTGTACAGTAATTTTGAGTTTCTTTATAACATAAACATAGATCTATGTTATGTTTTTTTTTTGTGATTGTCGTTCACTTTTCGCCGCGATTGAAATCTGGGTCTTCCTCTAGTTGCAGATAAATTATAATAAGGGTTTGGACCATTTCGGTGACCTTTTCGTAATAATATCTCATTGTGTGACATTTATGGGAAACGGAAGGCTAATCATGAGCCGGAACCTCAAAGTGATATTCGATTTTTAATAAATACGCATCACTACATCCATAAAATTACTTGTGTGTGTGATTGACCATAAATAAAATGGTGTTTGAATTTATTTATTGTACCTACACAACAACAGAAAAAATGAGCCATCGTAATTGAAAAATACTTTTCTATCTTATAGTTTTAGGTTTAATTTTCAAATGAAACAAAAAACTAGGTGCCTGACAAAAGCCTGGATTATTTAACCTTCGCGAATCTATACAGCAAAGTTATACTTACACCTTTTTTCTGCGGAAAAGAATCGATCCAGCTTGGATTGACAAGGTCGAAGCTTCAGGCATTTTTTAACGAAATTCCCAAAGCCGACTACGTTGTTACTGACAGCCGTTGTATACGAAACATATGTACAACCAAGAACAAAGGGCAACTCTCTTACTCCATAGCTTTGTTTAGAATTAGCGCTGTAATCTGAGGGAACCGAAAATTGTGAGAAACGAAAATAATTTATAGGTGGAACTGTTCCGTCGTTCTCTCTTCGATGTCAACGATCTTTAACTCCTCCCACATACGAGTCAAGATGTCAGGATACGAAAATAAATAATTACGAAATTATGTATGCATATGTTTTGTAAGTGTATACAGGACGGTGCCGACAAAACGACAATAAATGAAACCAACTAGTTCTAGTTCATAGGAACATTTCTAAACTATCAAATCCCAGCACCGTCGTGGTGCTGACGATACGCCAATAACCTACCTAAATGTCTTTGCCAAAGTCGTTTGTTACATTTTATTTCCACACGTTAATCGGTGCAAATTATTCTGAATGTTAGTGAACCAATATTTGTTTGTAAATAGTTTTATTGTTTCTTTTTATTTTTTTTATTTTGGTGTTAAGATTTATTTGATAGTTTAATAATGTTCCTATGAAGTTATGAACTAGAATTACCAGTAGTTTCATTTATTATCGTATTGTCGGCACCATGCTGTATGTACTGTGTTTACATTTGTTTTGTAAGTAGGAACGTTATTCAAAATCTTTTCCACGTATAATTAGGGTTTAGACTATTCTGAGAAGAAACACCAAAACGAACTCAAACTACTCAGTCTTTTTAACCGACTTCAAAAATGAGGAGGTTATCAATTCGTGGGAAATCATCAAATGATTCCTCCCGCTCTGGGCGGAACGGAAGGGAGTGTCAGACTTCTACTGACTAAAAACCACCCATGTTCCTTCTTAGCCCTTTGTGTCCGGGGCCGCGGTATTTCTTTCGAACAACCCGCAGCCTGGTGCGACCGCCTGTTTTCGCAGAGTGCATGAAACCGACCTTCTTTATCTGTGTTCGCAGTCCACAGGAGTTCCGATTCACTGCACATGTGTACAGCGACCTGTTGCTTCATTGCCTCGGGATACAAATGGGTGCAGGAATCTCCATGACATTTTTGGAACTAGATTTTTGTTGGTTTGTAAAGTGATATACTGGGTGTTTGTTGCATCGTGTGCCAAATTGAAATATCGACTGGAGGGATCATCTGCTTCAGATCCCTAAATACTTCTTATGCTTTGTGGACTTTTTATTGTTTTATTTAAAAAATAAACAAATTTTATATTTAAATACAAAAAATATCAAAATAAGGTGCAGACCATGTGGAGACACTGCATTTTAATTGTATTTAGATGTGTATTGCCTTAGAGTACTTTTACAAAATTTGTGACAATAGCCATCTAGTTTGGAAAAAAATGAAAAAAAATCCACAGGGCATGATGAGTGTTTAGGGGTCTGAAAGGATAGCAGATGACCCCTCCAGTCGACCATCTTAATTTGGCACACGATGCAACAAACACCCAGTATAGCAAGGGGAGGAGATTTGCCGGACTTGTGGGCCGGGTAATAAAGACAGGCAATCATTTAATAGGGATGTTTACTGACTAAAAAAATATGATTCTAATTAGTCCGTCTGTTAGATTATCGAAAAATATTGAATAAGTATTTTTTGTTTTATCAAATCAATAAAAATTGACGAAGATAAAACGCGTCAAAGATTTGAGTGGAAGGTTGTGACGTCACTCACCGGTAAAACATGTCATACTAATGTCTTAGAATATGAGGTATCGTCTTCATTGTTTGTTTACGTGAAAAAAGAAAAAAACACGTGTCCAATATTTTTTGGAAATCTATCTGACGGACTAATTAGTTTTTTTAGTTATCTACCCTATTGCTCCATTGCTACGAGTATTAGCAGTCTAAAAAATAACCAAAAAAGATTATGTGATATCATGTTAACATTGTTAAATCAATAGAGGTCTGACTTATTCATTCTCATATCTACTTTCTCGAGAGTACCAAAAGTGAATAGCCAGAAGTAATCTGAGATTGAATAATACCTACAATTTTATAGTTACTATAGTATCCAACACAGAAATACAAATGAAATAAAAGCTTATAAAAGGAGCGTTTGAAAGGAAACAAATGCTTGTAAAAATATCAAGATTGAAAATCAGAAATAAATAAGAGTGTACCGGTTTAGGTTCTGTTTTTCTCATAATAATTTACATTTTTCATTTCTTGTACAATTCATAAAAAAACCTAAGCTAGAAAATTAAATGGTAAAGTGCAAATTGGTTTGATTTATATGTTTCTATGTTCCTTACTACAGTTGCGAGAAACCAATTAAAATACTGACTTTAATCTACTGTGATGAACAAAGAAATACTAGAAAGATTACATATTTTATATACGGAACTCCAAGCAGGCAAAAGCAATCACAGCGCATCAGCAATTCTTCGTGTTTTTATTTAGTTTTTTGATGCCCTTTTATAGTTTCTTGTTAGTTTATTTAATAGTTTTTAATTGATGTATATTATTGTATATAGTTTACTCTTTTAAATAAATTTATACCATAGACCAAAAAATAAACATAATTAATCCCGCCGTTTAAATCCTATTCCATCGATCTGATTTTTTGGGGCTTATTGCGCAATCATCACTTTCTTTCTTCGGTTAAGGAAAACAGTGTCTGGAAAACATCATACTTTTTTTTTTTTTGGCGGTTCGAAAATCATCAAATAACCCCTCCCGCTCTTGGGCAGAGTGAAAGGGAGTGTCAGACTTCTACTGACTAAAAACCACCCATGTTCCTTCTTAGCCCTAAAATGTCGACACCATGAAATAAAGATAAAATATAGACCTTTCGTCAGGTTTTCAAATACGACAGATTATTTGTCTACTCTTCTTTGTTTTCGGCTTCCTAATAGGTACAGGAATATTAATATAACATTAAATGGCCGCGGGCCAGGTCTGTCGCATTATCCCGTTCAATAGATCTGACCACTGAGCTCTGTCGGGAGCACATGGACCCCCCAAAGAGACCAACGAAGCGTATTACCGTGCCCGAAAATCGTAGCTCGAGGGGCTAGAAAGAGGACTTAACTTTCTATGTATTTTATGTACGTATATTAGTACAACTACAATAGGGGATCGGAAAAAAAAACTAATTAGTCCGTCAGATAGATTTAAAAAAATATTGAACACGTATATTTTTCTTTTTTCACATAAACAAAAAATTAAGACGATACAGTGCTTTGAAAACTCGTGAACTCCTCGAAAACGTCACGTGTCAGTACATTTTTTACCTACAAATGGCGTCACACCCTCCCAGTCATGATCTTTGACGCGTTTTATCTTCGTAAATTTTTATTCATTTGATAAAACAAAAAACACGTATCCAATATTTTTCGATAATCTAACTGACGGACTAATTACAATCTTATTTTTTTGACTCAGTCCGATCCGCTATTGAATACATGGCGGAATTTTTTCTCATAGTCTGCCACTTTGCCTTTTCCGCTCTACATAATATATGTCGCCGCGAGAGTGTCTATCTGCTGGGATCATTAGGCAATCTAATTAATAACCAGCTTATAATAATAGCTTAGCTTAGTTTTTTATAATCATTAATGAACCTGCCATCTCTGAGATATTTGTACAGTAATTATTACGGGATCGATATTGAAAGACATGAGCGACAGTGCCATCTGTTAGCTTTTGTGTTAACTACTACAGAGATGGTTTGTAATTTAATGGTCGACGGCTCGAATAATGATTTATTAAACAGAGGTCTTTAACTAGAACTATAGTTAAAATTAAGATAAGCTAATTGATTATGAATATTGGGATTTTAATGATTGCTCACTTGAAATTAGGCTGTATAAGAGACGTCATTGCACATTGTTGTGAAGATGGCGGCGAATACGATTTTAATGATCAATAACTCAATTTATAATCTGAAACCACGACTAAATCAGTTTCTTTATGTAATTATAAACTAAAAAGTCATAAGATTATTTTGTAGAGCAATTTATTAGTAGAAAACCTGTTCTTTGTATTAAATCCTTTAATTAGCCGGAAATGGCGTAAGTAACATTCTGTTGTAAAAAGTAATGAACCTATTAATTAGACATTAACTTAATAACACCTTCGCATTAATATTGGTATTGTTTTATTGGTAAATAATTATTACAATCAATTGTGAACTATTTTAGTATTGTTTATTAGTTTTAACTGATTAAAAGTAATTAATAACAATACTGAGTACGTGGTACTTCCGCTAGACGGACTAGACAAGTAGGGACACGCGTGTGACGAAAAGATGCACATTATCTCGCGTTTAGCAAATAATGTAAATGAAAGTGGTTTTTGATGTGATTAACATTAATTAGTGCAAACGAGAATTGTAACATGATTTAAATGGAGTTTCTTCAACCCATTCTTCTCCATAGTAACAATGATTCATGTGAATGGGTCTCAACTCCTGAAAAGTTTATAAGTGCCTGTAAATGGACTATTGTAAATAAACGTTTGGTGTTTGAGTCAAGTATTGTGTGTGATTTCAACTACCCATATACCCATCTACCACGAAGAGGAATCTAAGGCGAAGACAATATGGCGGAGGCCATTGATGTTTAGGAGCAGCGTTCCTTATGTGGTTTTCCCGCCTTAACATCAGAAGAAAGGGATTTTATCTGCGCTTTGCTCATGAATATGCGCCGGAACATCCAAATGATGACATACAGGAAAATATTGAACTGAAGACTGATCGTCTTAAATTTGGCTGTATTTTCATTATAGTGGTTGACAGATACCAACATGATAATTATGGCATAATTCAACTTGAACACACATGACCCAGTAAGACAATAAGTTCACATGAAAATACTTTTTACATGGGAAAACAAACAATGAAGTTTTATGTGCCAGAAAACTTCATAGTCCAATCAAAGTGACAAACATACAGTACAGCACAGAATGACCGAAGCAGCAAAATAAAAGAAACATGAACACTGGGAAAGCATATCAATAAATTAACCTACGGGATGGAACATCAAACCCGGGAAGTATTTTATTTTATTCATTTTAGTAACTGTAGTGCAGTTAACAATATTTTAACTTATCACATTACACACTGGCTAGGTTAATTGCCACCTTAAATTGACACCCGTGGAATTGAAATATTAAGACATCTTTAATCACTCAAGGAGTGATAAGGTCATTACCCGTTCAATGTTTTTATTAAAATTTAAACCAGGGTACTTAATGTGTCACAAACTGAACACATGAATCAAATGATAGTTAGTTACTTGCATTCACACATTAATTAATTTACTAAGTATTAAATCTTGTTATGTTTTAATATTATGTCATTCAGAGTAAAACATGCAATAGAAATAATTCTTATTAGAAATCCCTCATACTTGATATTCAAGTGAGGAATTGCAATTAAGTACTTTGTACAAACTTGTAAACATTTGTATTGGACAACATGTTTCAAGATTCAATAAAAACAAACAAAGTTGTCCATCACTGGACACCCGGCAGATGTGAATCTTTGTATTGTAATGACACAATATGTCATGATAAATATTACAATACTTAACTGCCTCCTTGGTCTAGTGGTCGCAACCGAACTGTTGAGCATGAGGTCTTGGGTTCGATTCCCGGGTCAGGCAAAGTGTTATTGGCTTTTTCCATCAGGAATTTATCAGTAACAGCCACGGAGTCTGGATTTGTGCCCGGTTGATGGCAATAGGCTCGCCCCTTATTACATGGGACTTAACAACATAACTGGCGAAATGTGGGTGTACTATTAGGTACACCTCTGCCTAACCCTTCGGGTATTACAGGCGTGATGTTATGTTATGTTTAATATTACAATAATTATTTATTTATTCAATATCTATCAATCGAATCTGTATCTGACCTTACTACATCACTAATTGATTAGCTTGAAGTTAAAAAAATAATTGATCCACATTAAACATTATTTTAATGGCGAAACGCAATAATAGCATCATACTATTTCCCATTATAGCATACGAGTTGGATTCAAAGCCAGGGTGCACATGTTTCACATAAGTAATGCTTTGTTATGTAACTGATTCATAAAACAAAACAATTAACAAAACATCAACGTTGTTCAACAAATTGTGACAATGAAATTCAGTGCGATAATTCAACAGAAAGCAAAGCTTTAAATATAAAAAAATAAAATAAAAATTAATAATAATTTATAAAATGTGAATGTTTCACTAGTACAGTAACACAACCAATAGTGTTTTTAAAGTAGTTTTAATCAGATTAACTTTCCCATCTTAGTTTGATTACCATCTAAGTATGATAACTATTTAAAAACAATTGATTACTATATTTTCATTACTAATTTAAACATTTAGTCAGACTGCTTTGTGGGCCTAGTAGTCATGGAACATACAATTAAAGCATGTGGGCCTGGATTCGATTCCCAAGTCTAGCAAAGTGTCGTTGGGTTTTTTCATCAGGAAGTTCTCAGTAGCAGTCCAGACAATAATATTAATGGCATATAGTCTTGCCCTTTAACAAGAGGCTTAGGCATTACTGGCAAAGTGATGATGTACACCTCTGCCTAACCCTTCTGGGATAGCAGGTGTGATGTTTACATAACATCTTTTATTGTTCTATTATTTACCTGCATGACTTTTACATTCCAGATTCGAGGCAATTATGTTATAAAAGAGGAAATGATAGTAGAGCAAATTCACTACAAATACAAACAACATCAAGTACTACAGCCTGGTGAACAAATGACCGTGTCGCCGGCTATGAAGCTAACAAATGAGAAACAGCATGAGGACAGCCAACCCAGAATGACTGTTTCAGTGTTTACACACCATAAGTTAACATAAAAGGTGAGAAGTTTTCAAACTACTTCAAACACTTCACTACTGATATCAAACAGTGTTGCATTAAAAGGCTCAATACAATCGCCAATCAACCTACCTACCTACATGATGCTCATGTGTGATGAGTATCAGGTATTCCGATTTCATTATTTTAATGTTTTTGCAATCCTGCCAGTTGTAAGCAACAACTATTAACAAAAACAAAGTATAGTACTAACAGTAACTAATGAAGTATAAAATAATAATACTCACAAAAAGCTAATGGTATCCGTGGAGGAAACAACTAGCGCAATAAGTAATACTCACAATGAATCACACAAATAATCTATCAGCAGCCGTGGAGGCAGCTGGTAAAGAACCAACACAACAAATTATCTATCAACAGCCGTGTAGGCACTTGATAATGAACCCACACAACAAATGATCTATCAGAAGCCGTGGAGGTGACTGATAATGAACAAACACAACAAATGATCTATCAGCAGCCGTGGAGGGAACTGATAAAATAATACTCTCATGTTATCCTGCTGGGTCCACGGCGTATTAAACGCCCAGAGCCTGGTTCCTTATATCCTGTCAAATCAAAGACTTCGAGCCTGTCACGGAGCAATGGTCCTAAACTCCTTATCCTTTAATCCTGTCAAATCAAAGACTTTGTGTCTATCACAGAGCGGTGTTCCTGATCCTATCCTTTTATCCTGTCAAATCCAAGACTTTGTGTCTATCACAGAGCATTACCTTCCCGTGAGAATGAACAAATAAAAACATACTACTCACACTACATTTACCAAATACAAATCACAATGTCTAAAGCTATCAATAATTTTATTTAAAACAAATCTAGTAGGCAGTAGACCTATTATACAAGGTTGCAAAGTCAAGTCATAGTAAGCAACAATATTATCTGTTTGCTGAAAAAGCAAACAGCTTATCAAACTATCAATGAAATCAATAAAATCAATGATGTTCGATAATTTTGTCAAAAATATTCTATTTAGCTAGTAGCTAATCAAACAATATTTTATTCAACTAGTAGCTGATCAAACAATATCAATAAATTCAACTAATGTCGTTGATAATTTTGCCAACAATGTTCTATTTAGCTAGTAGCTTATCAAACAATATTCTATTCAGCTAGTAGCTGATCAAACAACATCAATAAATTCAATTAATGTTGTTGAATAATGTTGCCAACAATATTATTCTATTTAGCTAGTAGCTAATCAAACAATATTCTATTTAGCTAGTAGCTAATCAAACAATATTTTATTCAACTAGTAGCTGATCAAACAATATCAATAAATTAAATTAATGTTGTTGATAATTTTGCCAACAATATTCTATTTAGCTAGTAGCAATCAAACAATATTCTATTCAGCTAGTAGCTGATCAAACAATATAAAATAATTCAAGTAATGTTGTTGAATAATTTTTCCAACAATATTCTATTTAGCTAGTAGCTAATCAAACAATATTCTATTCAGCTAGTAGCTGATCAAACTATCAATGAATTCAATTAATGCTGTTGAATAATTTTGCCAACAAAATTCTTGTGAGCTAGAAGTTGATCAAACAATATCAATAAACTCAATTCAATTAATGTAATTGAATCATTCAGGCAACAATTGTTTTATTAAGCTAACAGCTTAGCATCTAATAACTTGAATAAAAATTCCAAACAGCTATAAATGTCTGTAACTGTGCATGTGTGTCTAGCAAGGTGATACAAAAATGCATTGAATGTCAGATCTATTACAAGGTTTCTATGTTGAATAAACCAATGAATGAATGTTACTAAATCCTACAATTGAATAAACATTGTAGGATAATAAAAGCAACAATAATCTGCCGACAAAATTTATCTCCACTATTTCAGATAACAACCACGAGACTACACTTAGGACAACGGACGGACGAGCGGACGGCAACGGCAAGTGCAGAGCGCGCACCGCCGATCAGAATGGCCGTGTCGCCGCGAGAGTGTCTATCTGCTGGGATCATTAGGCAATCTAATTAATAACCAGCTTATAATAATAGCTTAGCTTAGTTTTTTATAATCATTAATGAACCTGCCATCTCTGAGATATTTGTACAGTAATTATTACGGGATCGATATTGAAAGACATGAGCGACAGTGCCATCTGTTAGCTTTTGTGTTAACTACTACAGAGATGGTTTGTAATTTAATGGTCGACGGCTCGAATAATGATTTATTAAACAGAGGTCTTTAACTAGAACTATAGTTAAAATTAAGATAAGCTAATTGATTATGAATATTGGGATTTTAATGATTGCTCACTTGAAATTAGGCTGTATAAGAGACGTCATTGCACATTGTTGTGAAGATGGCGGCGAATACGATTTTAATGATCAATAACTCAATTTATAATCTGAAACCACGACTAAATCAGTTTCTTTATGTAATTATAAACTAAAAAGTCATAAGATTATTTTGTAGAGCAATTTATTAGTAGAAAACCTGTTCTTTGTATTAAATCCTTTAATTAGCCGGAAATGGCGTAAGTAACATTCTGTTGTAAAAAGTAATGAACCTATTAATTAGACATTAACTTAATAACACCTTCGCATTAATATTGGTATTGTTTTATTGGTAAATAATTATTACAATCAATTGTGAACTATTTTAGTATTGTTTATTAGTTTTAACTGATTAAAAGTAATTAATAACAATACTGAGTACGTGGTACTTCCGCTAGACGGACTAGACAAGTAGGGACACGCGTGTGACGAAAAGATGCACATTATCTCGCGTTTAGCAAATAATGTAAATGAAAGTGGTTTTTGATGTGATTAACATTAATTAGTGCAAACGAGAATTGTAACATGATTTAAATGGAGTTTCTTCAACCCATTCTTCTCCATAGTAACAATGATTCATGTGAATGGGTCTCAACTCCTGAAAAGTTTATAAGTGCCTGTAAATGGACTATTGTAAATAAACGTTTGGTGTTTGAGTCAAGTATTGTGTGTGATTTCAACTACCCATATACCCATCTACCACGAAGAGGAATCTAAGGCGAAGACAATATGGCGGAGGCCATTGATGTTTAGGAGCAGCGTTCCTTATGTGGTTTTCCCGCCTTAACATATATGTAAAGATCGCGTTCCAGTCTAACAAGTGCAGTTGTATTTCTGTTACTTATGAACATATTTAGAGCTAAGAATTTAAATGAATAAAGTCTTTTCAATAATAAGCGAATGATACATATATATTCAAGATGTAACGATGTTGCCATTCATTATTTAATTACTATTTGTCTAATAAATTAGAAGTTTAAACTGCGAGAGAAGTGTGGTTAGATTGTGGTCGGCCAGTTTTGGATCCACTTTAATAATAATTAGGCGAGCTTGATAGAGAGCTCCGAAAACCACAAAAGGGAAAATTAATTTAGAAATATTTCTCCGAAACTCTAAAGCAATTAAACGCGTGCAAACATAAGAATGGATTTGAATTCAGAGAAAATACTTGCTTTGTCATTATTTGAGTACGACAAACCCAGCTTTTATTCGTTTAGACTACATTAATTTTATTATGACTAATAAATCATGTATTATTACACAATAGTCGCCAGAAAACTTTAATTGAGAATGTCCCAGACTCCGTGTCGCTACCGAAAAAGGCTACCTAAGCTATATCTAGAACCTTTTTTTTTTGGCGGGTGGAAAATCATCAAATAACCCCTCCCGCTCTTGGGCAGTGCAAAAGGGAGGGTAGCTGTCAAATCAATATGTGTTGGGAATATCATTACAGAGCCCCTTGAAAGTCTGTTACATTTAAAAAAACGATTCTTCGTATTTAATAATATCGGAGTCGGTGTGTTGTATGTTCCACTTTTTTTCCATTTTGCAGCTGTATTTGTCCTAAGTTAGTTTGAAACAAAATGCGTACGTAATATGTAGGCCAAAGTTGTTTTAAAACGGATTTAAAGTTTCCTCTCCACAGAGGGGTTTACACACTTTCGCGGTCTCCCTCTTATTTCTCTCTATCGCGCTGTCGGTCGTGCGTACCTACTGTGAAGAGCCCTTGAACTAGTTTCACCCCTTATGCTCGGGTGAGCACCTTAACGCTACACGCTCGTCTCGCTTTTAAGTAAAAGCTGACGAATTGATGTAAGAGGCTCGACAAGATAAAAAAACACAAGATTTTATGAACAACATTCATAAAACAATACATTTCTACTGAATTCTTAGCCGAAAACTTTGTTTTATTTTCAGAAAAATTTAATAGGGTCTTAAAGCAAATTCTTTAGTTTAAAAATATATAGATATATACGATCGAATTGAGAAACCTCCTCCGTTTATGAAGGCGGTTAAAAATATAAGACTCCTGAAAATTGAAGCTAGTTAGCTGATATGAAATAACCCTTAATGTGAAATTGATTCATGACAATATATTGTTTGGTATTTATTTATTTAAAAATAAATGTGTGGTACAACTAAAAAGGGTAAAAAATCTTGTTGAAAAAAGAACACTCACACTAAAAAGGTCTAAAATAACTTTGCTTTCGTTAGTCAGTCCCAAAAAGTCAATAAACCATACAGTAGCTAAGATAAGTTTAAATTGTACTATTTAGAGACAAAGTTCGATCCCCGCACGGACCAAATATTTGTGTGGCCTACAGATAGTTGTTCCGGGTCTGGGTATTTGTGTATGTGAGTTTAAATGTTTGTAAATGCACCCACGACACAGGAGAAATTCCAATCTTAAAAAAACGTGTCTTTTTATTGAATTTGTTTGATAGTTACAATGTTTAAGCAGGTGTCAACCTGCTTATTTTAGTAAACATTGTAACCTGACACTGATCTGCAAACTACTTAAAAAAATACTAAAAGAGATTAAGTTTTTCTTTGAAAACTTCATTATAGCCCGGGAATAATTGAACCCGGAGTAAAGCGTTAAGTTAATCTAACCCTTTGCAAATTGTGAACGAAGGTTGCAGTGGACGGTGAGTAATGGGCTAGCTCGCCGTCCGTCCGTCTTATGACGACGACATGCCGTGTTGACGACGGCGCGTTCGTGTTCTACGCGCGCCTCAAAGAGGGCCCCCAAGGGCCGACACCCGTCGGGGCTGCGGGTTGTTCGAAAGAGATACCGCGGCCTCGGCGCAAGGGCTAAGAAGGAACATGGGTGGTTTTTAGTCAGAAGAAGTCTGACACTCCCTTTTGCTCTGCCCAGAGCGGGAGGGGTTATTTGATGATTTCCCACCCCCCCCCCAAAAAAAAAAAGGTTGCAGTAGAAGATAATATTTCCGTAATATAATAAACTAGCTGACCCATGCAACTTCGTCTGCGTCACATACATAGCTTACAACAAATAATGTCAACATAAATTGAGTTAAATCGTAACAAACAAAAAACGAATCTTTCCCCTTTATAATATTAGTTTAGATTATATTAAAGTATGAATTACTATAGGTATCTCTTACTATTAAATATACAGTAACACCTTGTACCTTGTAAACAGTAAATATTTTGAATTTGAATTTCTCCGGAGTCCCCGGAGGCCAGAATCTCCCACCAACCTACCGCACCGGACCGAATGACTGCCGCACGCGTAATTATTTTGTCGCGCGGATATTTTTACATTGCGATATCTTCTAAGATATTTGTTTAAACTGTATAGAGTAAAGGGCACAAATATTCTATATTAAATTTCTGAGCTAATAAACACATCTATTTAGATATAGATTAATACCATATGGGTTAAATAAGCTTCGCAAAATATCATTCTTTTTAACCGAACATTTTAATAATAAAAAATGGTTACAGTGAGTCAATCTTAAAAGATAGACATATGCTGTCGCGGACTTTTTTTAGAACTTTTAAAGAGGAACAATTCCTTGATACATGATATTTGCGTAACTTAAACCGTTTTCGCAGCGCACGCAACGGAAGCTCTCAAAAAAGAATATCTTTTCCCGTTTTTGCAACATTTTTCATTTATGCTCGGCTCCTATTGATCGTAGCGTGATGTTATATAGCCTAAAGCCTTCCTCGATAAATGGACTATCTAACACTAAAAGAATTTTTCAATTCCAACCAGTAGTTCCAGAGTTTACCCCGTTCAAACAAACAAACAAACAAACAAACAAACAAACAAACTCTTCAGCTTTATAATATTAGTATAGATATTGCAGCTTTTAATCATGTTAATTTTCTTGTTAACTTATTGTTAAACATTTTGCCTATTATTTGTTGTTTTAATATTATGATTGTAATGAATATAAATAGCGATGGATGGAGAGAGAGAAGAAGACCAAACAAAAGATGGATGTGTGAGGAATGATAAAACGGCAAAAGGCGTAAGTGATAGTGTGGCGATTGATAGGAGAGAATGGAAGTAAAAAACGTATTGTGCCAACAGGAGACAGAGGCAGGAACATGATGATGACAAGGGAACCAGGGGAACAATGGACGGTTGAGGTAAAATGTTTTAATGATAAAAATACTTTTCGATCCATCATTTTATTTATATCTTCGTCATTGTATTAAAATACGTCGTTTGATACACTTGGGCATTCCTTACTGTAATTCCCGGTTCCATAGCACCGAGAATGTGATTTGTAAATTCTGACTTGACTGTAATAACAGAAGTTCCCCACTTGTATCACAACCTACTATTTCTTTATATTTGCATTTGCCCTGGAAAATGCTACTGGCTGTTTGCCATTCTCATTCTTCATTTCATCTGGGTTTAATGGTACCAATGCAACGGGAGAGTTGAAAAAATATTTATTCGTAGTATTTTTTCAAATTGAAATCGGAGTGTTCTCGGAGATTTTTAAGTTAGAAGTAGTATTTTCTACTCTTTGAGTGCATGCAACTGAAAACATGTTTTTGCAATTGAGAAATATGGTTCTGAGGATACATGCTGGCGGGAATTTCTGTTTTATTTTCATCATATCTGGAGCTCGTGGCTTAATAAGAACTGCTACTCGGGTCGATCTTTAGGTAAAGCTGTGCTTGCCTAGGCCGGTCTGTGTATGGGTGACCGCCTGACATACCGAGTTTCCTCCGTGCCTCGGACAGCACGTTAAGCTGTTGGTCCTGGGTGCCATATATAGATCTTTGGCAGTCGTTACAGGTAGTCAGTGACCTGAAATTCTGACATCCAGTCTTACCAAAGAGTATCGTATTACCTAGTATTAACTGGGTTGTGAAGGTCAGATAGGCAGTCGCTCCATTTAAAATACTGGTATTCAGCTGCACCCGGGTAGACTGGAAGCCGACCCCAACATAGTTGGGGAATGGCTGGGCAGATGATGATTTTCATCTTATCTGGATGGAATGGGAAGTCCTACAATTCTGAACTCCTAGAAATAACTCGCACGTCATTGTCTTGAAAGTTTTTTACTCGCACAAAATCTTTTATTTGGTCGACAGCAAAAAGTGCAACGAAAAATGTTCCGAACCAAATAGTCGCTTTGGAAGTGCTGTATAATTACTCGTATGATGTTAGTATTTTTTTAAATGGGACGGACAAGATAATGCGTTTTCGATTTCCGCTTTGTGTCAAACATCTGGGTTGACACGGAATGTATCGTGTACGTGTTTTTTCTTTTTTTTTACAAGAAAATATCTTTCGAACTTGATTTGTGCTCGGTTGTTGGCAATAGACTCGCCCCATATTAGGTATATAATTATGACTTTAATATAATTGGCGTAGTGTGGGTGTACTAATGGTTACACCTCTGCTTAACCATTACAGTACTAAAGGCGTGATATTATGGTATGGCGAACTTTTTGCTGCACACTCCAGCAATACTCGATAACCAAAAAGACTTGCATATTATTATCAGAATGCAAAAATATTGTTGGTATCGCTTGTCGGTTTGATACGCCCGGCCATCAAAAAAGGGCAGGTAGCCAATCCATCAATTTTATTACTCGTCAACCCAATTTCCTTTGGGCACCGCCAAAACTTAAAGATTTTTTTCAATATTGCAACAGAGTTTAAATGCGACGTACGCGAATGCATGAAATAAAATTCGTAAATAACCGGAAAATGCAAACTAATAATAAAAGACAATCATCGTCTGCCTAGCCTTTTCCCCAACTATGTTGAGGACGGCTTCCAATCTAACCGGATACAGCTGAAAATTACTATTTTACATAGAGCAAATACCTATCTGACCTCCACAATCCACTTGGTAGTAATACGATATCCCTTGGTAAGGCCCGGAACCCACCAAAGCAGAGACGAGCAGAGCGGAGAGATCTGCCAAATTCGACCAATCACAGGAAGGGCGAAAGACCAGATATAAATTTCAACTAATGTTCGCTAATGGTCGATTTCTCACATCTCCTCTCGTCTCCGCTCCTGAAGAACTGGTTGTCCGAATTATGGGCCACTGATTACTACTAATAATTCCAAACATATTCCACGAAATAGACCTTCCACAGATATAGCAGCTAATAGAGCGTGTAAGTTGAATAGTGCGATATCAATAAACTATGTATAATTAGGATACAGGTAGGGAAGTGCCTTCGAACCCGCTGACCTCATTCACCGTACCCATGTGGGTTCGGGTGTTATAAAGAAGGGAACATAGGTAACTATGTATATGCATGTCCCTCGGCGCCGCTCCAGTTATATCTCACAACGACACACGTCTCAGTTTAGTTGGCACAGCTTGATATCATATAGAAAGTCAACAAAAAACAGATATACAAGAAAAGATATATGTAATTTATTTTATAAAAAAATTTAGATACAGAGGAACATAAGAACCACCGTAAGAAGGGTTTTCACAGGGTTGGATATTTGGGTTATTTCAATGTAAGACGAAAGCACTTATCGGTGGAGACTGAAATAAATGTCAAACGAAACTGGACTTTAAAACATAAATCCTATCAAATGCCGTGTTCTGTTCTGTCTCTCTTTTTTAATGAACTTCTGTTTTTAACTGTGCAGTTTTAAATAATTTTGCTCAAACGAAAGTTGGAACGTTATAATTCAAGTGACTTTCTACGTTCAAAGTACCCATTATGTGCTTAGACATAAAAACTCAGTCCGATTTCAAGTATTTCTAAAAAGCTTTTCGTGCGAAACCTTTCGCTCGTTTATGAGAGCACAACATAACGTCCATTTTATAATTAATCAAACGATACGTGATATTTTTCTTTCCCGAATATTGTTGACCAATTACATAATAAGAGGAGCACTTATTTTTAATGGACGGGTGGAGGCCCACCTTCATTGAATCCACAATTCCCGTCTTCCCTAAAAATTATCGACTGCGTTCTATCGTCCCTTTCAGCAAATTTGGAGTTTTTTAAAAGAAAATTGTGTCTGGAGCCCGTTTAGTCATTTACTTAAATTAGTAATTTTACTTTAGTCATTAATTTATTTTAAGTGTTTATAAGCGTGCCCCGGTTGACAATAAATTTATTTAAAGTTAAATTATTTTAAGGTAAAATGATTGGGGTGACGACAAGGTGTATGTAAATGAAACTTTCAACGGGATCTGCTCTGCTCAACTCAATACAAAATTATTATTTAGTTCAGAAAAAAAATAATCAAGGCTTTCAATTAGATGATAGTATTACATGGTGCACAAGTGAAGTGTTACTGATATAGTTTTAAGGTTCTATTGACTAACACAAATTGTAGTGTTGATCATGTGTGTTACTTTGTAAGGTCTTTAATCTATGGGCAAAGGTTACCTTACAGTAAATATATGTAATGTCATTATATATGAAATACAGTTGAAAACATATTAAATTACATTCATATTGATCACAATTTTGTAAATATTATAAACGGTTCCGTTTGTAGCACAAGAGTTATTGATTTTCATACAATTCTATTTCGGTAGATAGCTATAATTTCCATTCTCAATTCATAGCACAGACTCCCGTTGCTACGTAATATTTATGCCAATCTATCTGTTTCATAATACTTTAATCAAAGCGAGGTTGTTCTTAGCTTATTGAAGTATCTCGGATGGTATTCAGTAATAAATTATAATCACACTTCGTTTCACTGCTTACGCAGCAGGTACGCGGCTTTGTTAGAAATGACCTCACCTGGCAAAGGTATTAACAAACGGGACAAAGATATTCAATGATAAATCTCGTCGTTTTCAATTTGAGCAATTGTTTTGTTTCTATCCTACTTACGAGTATGTTGCAAGAAATAGACAAAATAATTATACAGCGTATCTAATCTCGATACTACAGTTTTATCATAAACATAGAATTGTAAAAATAGGGAAGGATAAGTAGATGATATTGATTCAACACCTGACCGAACGTTGCACGCACTACACAAGGGGCTGACTCGGGTAAATTACTGCCGTAGAATACGAATTCGTTTACTTCAGGTAAACCCAAACAAATTGAAACGGTGACGTATTTATGCAGTGGAATTTTTGATTAAAAAAAGTTTAAGTCGTTTCACTAACATACATAAGTTAAAAAAAAACATACATCGTGTCCTGAAAGTCTTTCAAAATATTATTCATCCCAGCCATGATTGAAGCTAAAAAAAACACAGAGGTAAGAAAACGAGAAATACTTGCGTAGATATTTCATCAAATCGAAGACGAAACCCGTTTTGGCACATCAATAGGATCAGTCAATTTATTTTCCATTGTCCAGTTCCGTTACGACTCGGGTCCGTCCGAAGTCTGTTAACTAACAAATTGTTGTCGTGGCGTTGCGGTTGCAAGCCGTTTCACGCCTGTTCGGGGCACCACGTGTTTGACACCCCACGGACCGCCTTAACGAAATTTAGTCAGGCGCCCGCCACGCTGTTACAACTCTCATTCAATACCTCTGAATAGTTTTGTATAATTTAACAACTGAAGTGGATGTTGCTTTGAATTGAATATACGAGTATCTCAGTTACAGTCAAAATACAATATTCAAGAGTTAATTTGAAGCAGGTTTGAGCGAACCATGTTTATCTTATTTGTTACGTTTGGTAAACTTTAGATACAAATTGACTTAAAATGTAGTTACGAGTTACCGTATGAATAGAGGTACTGGTGTTACGTAAACTATATAAGCTATATTAACTAACTTAGAGTGTGGAAAATGGGTAGTAAAGTGAGTCGTGTCTAGTGTGTAGTGTGTGTGTGTGTGTGTAACTGTCAACAATTTAGCTGCTAGTTTTCTACATCAGGAGTGCCAGTTAAAGGAGCCTGCGAGGCATCAACGAGATTTCACGTCTCAATTTTTATCAAAACAGGTAGATATATCAATCGATAATGGTGATCACAAAATTTTATGTACAACTAGCGGACCCAGCAGACGTCGTCCTGCCCGGACAGCAGGGCCACCTACCGGGTCCAATTGTGAATCTAAACCACTCTCGAATCCACTTGAACACATACAAAGATTTTCATCAAAATCGGTCCAGGCGTTTACGAGGAGTTCAGTGACATACACACGTACAGAAGAATTATGTATATAAGGAAGATATACTTCCGTGCGTCATGAACTTTTTATGAAAAAAAAACAGCTGTGTGTAATAACTGAACAATAAACCACGTGATACAGACTGAGACCATGTTTAGTGGGATCTAAACATTTAGAACTATTGGCATGGTGCCTGAGAATGTTAACTGTTTGTCATAAGTTCCTGTTGATTCTAGAAACTCCTTCAATACATTAGAACAATGTCTTATTTCACTTCATCTTAGAGGAATCGGTCGGAAGTTGGATTATTGAAGTTGAGAGGTCGTATGCGCGGGGGGTCTAAAATGACCATTGGTATAAACCCAATTGGATAATAATTTTAATGCAATTCATATTCATCATTCTCTTGCCCTTATCCCAATTCATTTGGGGTCGGCGCAGCATGTCTTCTTCTTCCATATTTCTGTTTCTCGTCAACTCGTGAGACACCTCCTTTCATATCATATCATTCTTAATGCAAATCATATTATTATAATATTATGACTCTGCTAAAGCGGCCATTTTAGACCCCCTGTTCTCTGCTCACGTTTATTCGAAGACAAGATGCTGATAAGGTACACCATGTGAGATTCCAGTTTGTAAAATTCTTCTAAAGTTATCTACTTACTGCCTCGTTGTTCTAGTGTTTGAAAGCGCGCCTGCTGTGTATGAAGTCGTGGGTTAGATTCCCGGGTCGGGTCATTTCGCAAAATTTAATGTGCAATATAAATTGGGTCGGTTATCCATCAGGAATTTCTCGGAGTCTGGATTTGTGCGCGGTTGATGGCAATAGGCTCGCCCCTTACTAAATGGGACTTAAACATAACTGGCGAAATGTGGGTGTAATAAGGGGTACACCTCTGCCTAACCCTTTTTAATGTTATGTTTACTGGCAAAAGGGCAAATCCTTTATATTCAATGAAGCAGCAAGAAGTGAGGAAGTAAAATATTTGTAATAGACACAATAGCCCGGCCACGAGTGCCGCGGTGGAGACAAGTGTTGGCTGTTTACTGTACAGTCACAGTGCCCAGCGTTATCTGACCCCTCGTTTAAAGATGAACAGGGCAAGTGGTGTGAGGAGAGGGGTCAGGTAATGCTGGGTAGGTACTGGCTGTACCAACTTCCAGCCCGATTGTTCTCAGTTCATTACGCAATTCCTAACTAAATATTACTTTAGTAGCTGTTTTCGATTCAATAGGATTTTAAGTTCGCTTTTCATTGTGAAACTGAAGTTTATGTCGTGATAGTATTTATTTTCATAATTGGAATGGATTGAACAATGATTTTAAAAATAATGAAGGTAGGTACTTATTTATTTGTAATGAACTTGTTTATTTTACTAATAAACTTTTTGCAAATTTATATCTAAAGTTACTGAATTTATTGATAATCTTTTATTCTAGCTATTTATTTACGTATCTTTGTTTTTATTCTCTCTCATTAACGTTGTTACAAAACTAAAAAAATATTTAAATAGCTCCAGGCAACATAATTAGCATTAATAATTATGTCAGCACTAAAAAAAAAACTTTTTAATAATAGCATGTAGATTTAGAAGTGAAATAAAGTGAGGTGGCTGGTGAAGTGTGAGTTTTGGGCGAAGTGCTCTAAAACATAGCGACATTTGCAGTTTGTTTACGGATGGCGAACCTTTATGGATCAACGTGCCGTTTTTTCTAAAGAAATGTTTATTGCTTAGTCTTTATTGGCAGATAATTAAACTAAATATTTTCAACTAAAATCTCTCTATTTACGTCCTTGACCTATATCGTAATAAATGTTTCAATTGTACGCGTAATTCAAATTAAAGTAACATAAGTGTAACTTCTGTTGTTGCTGATTAAATGATAAGTAACTTGTATGTATAGATAAGGGTTGAAGAGGTAATTACTTTTAGTAGATTGCATGTTGAACTGGACTCCTCTACCAAACGGTTCCTAATCGAAACTTATGTCATTCATATCTGAAAATAATTACTATTAGATGAAAATATGGTTTCAAATTCGGCGGTGTGCCCAAAATATTGTGTAACGTGCCATTGGCTCGCCATCCCTGAGTTAGAGCCTTCACAAATTCCAATGTAGAAGAACAAAAATAAATAAATCAGTAGCTACCCTACTATCTTTTGTACCAGTCTTGAGTATCGTCACATTTTTTGTCATTACTCCCAAACTGGGGTAAAAAGGTCCGGAGTTAGTAAGGATAAACTAATTAGAGTATATCGTGGTACCTACATTACGAGCCCCGCCTTGGGGCCGTAATGTTCCCCTTTAGTTACCGTTTTTATTGCCCTTTAAACCCAAAAAAGGAGCGGGCGTGTCTGACTAGCTTGTTTTGCTTAGAATAAACTGCTGTAATTTTTGTACGTTCATTTTAATTAAGTCCAATTATTATACTTACATAATATCGTTAAAAAAATACTAAGAAACACCTATCCTTGCGGTAAAGTAAACATTTCAGCAATTACGTATCTACATCTAATCTCTGTAATCAAAACGTGAGACGCCCACGGAAGTATATATGTAGGAGAATAAATAATAAGTGTACAATACTTTGTAATATATAAACCTTCTACCTACCTATCTGTTGACACCCTCCTAAAGGGTAAGTGTCACACTAGTTTTCCTAATCATAGAATACCATATAACAACAAGTAAGTATAATTTAATAGTCAAACGAAGTCAGACGAAGTTCGACCGTAATTGTACTTGTTATTGTATTGTCCGAAGATGATTAGTCCCACCCGACCCAGAATCTCCGTGCTATGTAGTCATATGAGCATGGACCCTATGTTGTAATACCAATAAATTGTTATGAACTTAATGAAGTTAGTTTAAGAGACAGATGACACTATACGGTTGCGTTCGGAAATAAGTTTTTTTATTTAAACTTATGTGTGACGCCGCAGACTAAACCCGAGACTTGCCGGGTAGTATTGCCAAACTTTCACATTAAACTATATTACTTATTACGCTGAGAATAAGGCAGCATGACTTCACCACGCTTCTGGTTTCACTTGACACGTTTCACGCATAAAGAACCATCTACATAAAACATCTACAAGGCAGACCGTGAAATGCCAGGAACTGGGGAAAATACAGTTGTCAGAATACTTGAAGCGAATATTTACCGAATTAACATATTTAACGTTTGTTTCACGGTTGAGCAGATATAAAGAAGAAGCTGAGATATACGGAATCTTTTCGTCTGTTATCCGACATTGTTTGAGCTTGTCGGAGGAATGTTTGACTTTACGAAACAAAAGGCAGAAAAAGGCAGGTTAATGAACAAACAATATTTTTGAATGTTCAATGGCGTTGTTGGTATTTCAACAAAAACTTGTTATCTGGCTTCAATAGGGATTGTGCTGCATACACAATCAAATTTGGTATTTTGATTTGCATACAAATTAAGGTTTTGGGATCGCCGACTGGTGGGTCGTTGTCAAAGCCCTTATCACTAAATCTTGCTTATACCCCACTCTACGCAGGCATACTAAATAGGTTTTGACCAGAAAACGCTGTGCTAATCTGTTTCAGCGATTTTACGACACCAAACTCGCTAGGCTTTAACTTTAACACAAAGCATATTATTTATCTTAAATCTTACAATCATTTCAGTAATTCTAATAACTGAAGAAATAAGAAATAGTTAGATATACCGCTTCACAAACGTAAAACGGTATTTTAAGATTTCGCGTAAAATCCTACGAAAATTCTATCTGAAAAGTCATAAGGAAACCTTCAATTATTCAATTTTACTTATCCCTTCATGGTGTCCAAAAACAAAAGCATAAATGTGGTTAGAGAGGGAAACGTAAAATATTGTAATAAAACTCCGTATGATAAGCCACTCCAGTAGATATAAGACCTGCGTTCTAGATTTAGTTACCAAACGTGTAAACAAAATTAGTAAGTATTTTTGTAATAACAACTTTAACTTTTACACACAAAGTCCGTTTTGCTCTACAACTTGTTCTTTTTATGAAACTATCAATAGTAGAACGAGAGTAGTAGTTAGTACTTTTATTTATTCTGTAATACTAGCCATTACACATTGTCACAAGTTGAAATACTTTGTAGTGTAAATAACATCAATAGATAACAAGGAATTAAAAATGTTACATCCAGTAAGTTGCAATATGGCGGAGCGAGTGACAAAGCTATTTTCGAATTATCACCTTGCCACCTTGTTGGCAAAGTGATAATTCGAAAAAAGCACGTCGAAATCTATAAACTCACCAATAGTCAAAACTCCCGAAAAACTTTCCAGGCACAGCTACCAAATGACTGGACTACTATTTCTGTGCCAAACAAAGCACAGATCCGTTCAGCCGTTCCAGCTTAGTTCAGTAACAAACGTCCATCCATCCATCCAAACTTTCGCTTTGTTATAAATACTAGGATTCAACGGGTGGATATGTCTAATTGTTTAAACCAGGTCTGAATTGTTAACAATAGACTGCAATGAGTTCTAGAAACTTTACCTAAGTTCAACAGTACAAAACAAAGTTCGATAACCGCAGACATGTCGCATCAAGTTGCGAACAACACTGACGTATTTTGCCACATTGGCCACGAAGGCGCGGCGATCGAATGTACTCGTATTTCTGATAGACACTAAATTGTGTATTATCATGGCCAGACAGCCGTAAATACACTCACTTATTCCCAATGATGTGGGTCTCCAAAATAAACAAGTATTTTTATATCATCATCGTGTTCTGTTCGCGGTTCACGTGTTTTATATTCTGTTTGGGTACAACCTATAGGTTCACCCTGACCGTCGAGAGGTTGTGCAGGCTAAATTTAGCGGACTCGACCCATGTTTATTTTTAATATATTTTATGTTATCAATGTATATTTCAGTACTAGCGCAACATTTAAAAATGTATGCTACTTTGCCACTGAATACATTGCGTGTTACGCCTAGAGGTAACCTATACATTACCTGCCATATTCTTCAGACATAATCCGATTACACATTTGTATATTATTAAATTTTCTTCGTGTGTGGTTCACAGTCATGCCCTCAACCTTTGCTGTTCGTGATGTTACGTCAGAAACATCTTTCGACTTGTTAAGGTTTATAGCTTACAAGTGCCTTTGTCGAGTACGTATTTAAGGAAGAGCGAGTGTAGTTCCTATTTTAGAGCCTCTTGCGAGAATATAATATTATATTCTCGTGTAGGTAGGTTTTATGACGTATTTGAAACAATTTCTCAAATATAACTGTTTAATGTTTTACACTTTTAGGCAGTTTAAACTACTGGCTTGGTACGTACCATGTATATACAAAGACTCAAGCCTTATTCCTATGGGGGCAAGCAGACACCACAGAACGCCACCTGGTACGATCCTAACTCCTCATTTTGCCTCGCCCACATTCATGCATCGGGTCAAATCCAGGCCGGTGCCGGTACGTACCGAACATTACTAGGTACTACCTAGTAATGTTCATTTAATTCTCCTTTTTTCACTATTTACTCTGTACTAACTTCCTAAAGTTCCCCATTCCGGCGAGATCTCTCATTTCGTCCAAAATCCAATTTCGTTTGATCGATCTCTTGGCTCCGACAGTAACCCTTTATCATTTCAATACTTGTTTTAATTAACATTTTGTTTGCCATGTTTCATTTCAATTTATTTGACTTCTTGTTCGTATTCGAAGATGTAATACTGTAACATCTTAAACTAGGCTGTTTAACGATTAATTAGCATATTTACTGGAGCGTACGTAAACATCACAAACTAGGAGAGATTGGGATAAGTAGAGTTAATTTGCTTAAACATTAAGGAAGGGACTATAAAAGTTAGAAAAAGGTACTTATTCCAAAATGGAAGACGAAGATATGCTGCGCCGTCCCCAAATGAATTGGTATAAAAGCTAGAGAATGATGATCAGAAAGTATGACTACATGTCTACATAATTATTTAATAATAATCCTTTACATACGGATGGTTAGAACTTCTAAACATACTGTATGCATTATTATCTCATCATCTGCCTAGCCTTTTCCCAACTATGTTGGGGTCGGCTTCCAGTCTAACCGGATACAGCTGAATACCAGTATTTTACATGGAGCGGCTGCCTATCTGACCTCCACAACTCAGTTAATACTATATAATACGATACTCTTTGGTAAGACTGAATGTCAGAACTTCAGGGCTATATATGGCAGCCGGGATCAACAGCTTTACGTGCTTTCCGAGGCACGGAGGAAACTCGGTATGTCGGGCGGTCGCCCATCCACAGACCGACCTAGGCAAGCACAGATTTACCTAAAGATCGACCCGAGTGGCAGTTCTTATTAAGCCACGAGCTCCTCTGGATTGATTATTGACTCCGTTTTGGACTCTGTATGGATTATTATCTATAGTCTGGTAATTTCGTTCAGGGTTAGTGAACCGGAGTAATAGTATCGACGAAAGTTTTAAGGTAAATGAAGGAATAATTAACTATCTAGCGTGAGCTGCTTCCTCTCTTTGAAAATCTGGCTTCCAATAATCGATTCGATTTTAAACTTGCAGCTTCGTTAATTCTCGTGTGAATAATAATACGGTCCGTTAGGAAATTCTTTCTCAATCCAATAAGAATTACTTTTCGTGGTCACGGCTATATTAGCTAAATCGAGAACATTTAAACGCGCAGCCTATTTCTACATCTATAATACAAAATGAATCGCTAAATGTGTTTAGCGATTCATTTTGTATAGCGTATAGCGATTAAATTCTTTTTTAGAGAGAAAATTTTAAAAAATTGCCTGAAAATGTCTAAAAACAACACTTTTCGATACTCCGATACAAACGATTCGTAATAATACTTAAAAGTTAATTTGAACTTTAATACCATACCATAAAGTTCAAGTGTTAGTGGAGAGGTTTCGGGAAGGCAAAACAATTGAGTGACGTTCAGTTGTTTAGGCAACGAATGATAAAAAAAAAAACAGACCAAACGGCTATTTGGGACCAACGTGAACGGAGCTAACAGCCAGGCGGTTGTGTGACCGCTCTGCAATCTGTTAGTCGCAGGTTCGATACACGTACTGCTTTTTGTGATTTGTTTTAATATATTTTTGATGCCCTTTGCATTTCTTTTCCCCTATTTTTTTAATATATTTAATCAGATCCACAATAAAGATACAAAATAAATATGTTGATTTTTAAAGTGTTTTATTAGAACTTATCATCATTACAGAAGATACATGCAGCGACATCTATTGAACAAAAATGTTACTAATAAATAAATGTGCCCACAAGTTAACTTTTAAATCGAGCTTTTAAAAATGTTATCATAGCTTAGCATACTCTGTATTCGCCTAGAAGCCGCTTCTTTGAAAATCTGCATTGCATAAAGTGTGTCTATCGCTTTCCATGCATTATATTTTAGCAGTTTATCTTCGTGCTCGATAGATGACGATGTTCATTTCACACCATTTTATGAATTGCAATGTTGAGATCTTCCTTAAAGGAATGACTATTAAGCTACATGCCGCTAACCTTGTTTAGATTATCGGATGCGGGGCAGTAAAATATAAAGACAACGTTGCAGAGGGTTTTATAAGGAGTGCACCACAAAACACAAGATTGTCGGTATCGTCTTAATGTCTATAATATTCGAGAAATATTGGAACCCACTTTCTCAGTACGGTATGCCCCACTCCTACTGTCGACGGGAAACGCATCGACAGGGAATATGCGCCCGAGATATGTTATAATCCCGTGGTAAGCGCCGTTATAAGCGCGTGGAACACGAATGCGCCGTCGACACGCCCTGTCATCGTCATAGGATGGACAGACGGTGAGCTTGCCCGTTACTCATCGTCCTGAGGTCCGCACGGGAAGTCGTCATCTGGCCCCCGACGCACGGAGCGTGCGTCATGCGTTCGAAAGATGCTGGCGCCAAAAGTTAGGCATACCCTGGACGGCGCGCCGCACCGACGACACCTCGATTTTGAACGAATTTAAAGTTAAATATAGCCTATCGACCGTCTGCATGAAACGACGCCTGAAATACTTTGGAGACGTGGGAAAGAGGGAGCCTGATAACTTGGAAAAGCTTATTGTGGTTGGTAACGTGGAAGAAAAAAGGGGTAGTGGAAGATCGTCAACCCGATGGACAGATGTGGTGAAGGAAGTCTGCAAAATCGACAACCATGGAGAGCGTTTGTGAGAAAAGGCAAGACCTGATGCCGTCACGACCCTCAGTCATAAGAATCCGAGAAAAAAAGAAGAATAATATGGAAATTAAAGATGTGGTAAGCCACGGTTACCTAGACTGGTCTGTGGATTGCTGACTACTCATAACATACTGAATTTCCTCTGTGCCTCGGAAAACACGTTAAGCCATCATTGGTCACAACCGTCATTTGTATATCTTTGTCAGTCGTTATAGGTAGTCAAGGACCCGAACGTCTGACAACCAGTCTAACTGCCGCACTCAGAGAGCTTTAATGATTACTTAGACCATCACTTAGTAAAGGTTTTGACAGTTTTGTCATACAAAAGTATGTCAAATCTTTACTAAGTGACGGCTTGAGTAATCATTAAATATCTCTGAGTACCGCAGTAAGGCTGCCTGTGTACGGAAGCGGGGCGAAGGCGCGTAGCGGAGAAACGGAGAAATATTAACCAATAGAATTGCACACTGGAACAAAATGCCGATTTTATGCAATCCTATTGGTCAATATGTCTCTGTTTCTCCGCTCTGCAGCCTCGCTCCGCTCAGTGGTCAGGCAGCCTTACCAAAGTGTTTCGTATTAACCAGTACTGTGTATTGACTGTGAATGTTAGATGGGCAGTCGCTTCATAAGGCTTGGCAAATTTTCTCTATTTGTCTGTTATACCTTTTCACGTCTTGAAAGATCATGACATGGAATACTTATTATAGTACCTTTAACTCAACATAAAGGTACTATAAGTTGAATTAGTAATAGTACTACTTCGGTATCCTATATTATTATTTGGCGCAATACTATTCTCGCTAACTTATCACAGGTGGGTAGGTAGTAGGTTCGTAGGTAGGAAAAGGGGCATTGCAACGCATAAGCAACAGTAATACACAACGTACAGCTAATTAATTATATAGAAAATGCAAAAGTCGAAGTGTATTAATATAATGGGCTCATGGGACTTCGAAATGTGAGTGTACTATCAAGTACACCTGTGCCTAACCCTTCGAATGCACCCTCCAGGGATTACAGGCGTGATGTTATGTTATAAGTGTATACGATCCCAGAAGCGGAATACCGTAGTACATTTACAATCACAACGTGGCCGTATAGAATCAGTCTGTTGCTTTAACATCATCATTGCGATTTTGACACGATTTTTTTTTTGAAAAAAATTCTTTTGCATAAAGGTTTTTCAAAAACTTCGTTGAAATTCATTCAAAATTAAGGCTGAAGTTGAAAGTGTGATGTGGTTGGGTCGATATACATAATCTGAGAGGTGTTAGACAGTCGCAAGCGCGGTGGCGACGTCATGGATTCGAATCTCGGGTCGGGCAAAGTGTATTTGGGCTTCTTAATCAGGAATTTCTCAGTAGCAGCCACGGACTTTGGATTTGTGCCCAGTTGATGGCAATAGGCTCGCCCTCTATTACATGGGAATTAAACTTAACTGGTGAAATATGCGTATACTAATAGGTACAGACGTAACTATGTGTAAGTTAAATTTGACCCGGCGGGTTTTCTTTTTTTTTAACGTGTGTGCAGTAAGGTCTAACGACCCCACACACCTTAGTGTCAGAGTTACTAAACCGCCTCAAGCGCCTCTGATATGGTTTGACAACCGCCATTTGGCAGCCGGGAACACCGGCTTATACGTTCCCTCCGAAACACGGAATCATCTTTTTATCAGACAATCAGATGATTCAAACCTGCAATGTCCTAGCCAAACTGGAAATAACTTTACAAAGGAAACATCTAGTTGTTAGTAGGTAAAAAACAAACAAATTAAGAAGGGTTTTTTTTTCAAGGTGAATGTGGTAGTTTGACTAGGAAGGCGCTCAGGCGCAGCTTATTGTGACCAAGAACTCCGATATTCTGATATTCGCTGACGCTACAAAATAAGTACCTAAAATATGTGTAAATGTACCCTTAACGAAGTGGTATGACAATGGCTCTCCCCGTCATTGCGACAACCCTTTGACTGCTCAGGAGCCAGATCTAGATTTGTTTATGAGTAGCAATAAAGCTATGCTTAATTATTGCATACGATGTCTTAGTTAGTCTATGATGTTGACTTGCTGCACGCATTGGTGCAAACTGTAAGTGTAGCGAGTACCTGCTTAAATGAATAAATACCAACTTCACAAGTTGGTTTTTTAAAGTTCATGATTTTAATGTTAATAAAATTTACCTAAAATACCTTTCACGACTATCCGTAATATTCAATGTATCCATCATCATAATGTTTTGAGTTCTACGGTGAAACGTAATTTTTAATTCCAAAAAAATTCATTCCCTTATTGCGGGAACGACTTCGTTTAAGTGATAAAAATCGTGCGTAGAGTTACGTAGTTCGATGTACGGTCAAACAAACTATTAAGTATACACCCATCTAACTTGCGTTTACTTTTATGATTACACAGATACATTAAGAGACTGTCAAACGATGTAAGCGTTGGTCATCAGCCGCTCAATGCCAAACGTTTTAAAAAACAAAATTGAAATCAAATTACTAGGATTATAAAAAATCCTGCGTGTATACCAAAAGGCTTGTTGGACTGTATCGATGGCTTGGTAGACGACTTCGTAAAGGGTCTGTTTACAACTTGTATTAGTCTAAAGTACTTACATTAAGCGCGATGATGAAGAAATCCAAAGTGAACAGGAACGCAGTTATCGGGTTGAAGTTCATCTGAAACAAATCAAACAATTAAAGTACCTTTCTAGTGCTAAACTAATTGTACCTGTTCAAAAATAGAAATATAAACAATAATTATATTTCTATTAAACAAGTTTAAAATTCTGTCTATGGATGTTTGCTTTGTGCATGTGAGATTAAATGGTTTGTAAACGCACTACTACTGTGGAATTATTTTCTTAATTTTGATCATTTAGTCTTTTGAGTTTGAGTAGAATGAGGATTACCTCATTGTACTCAAACTCAATGTCGGTCAATGTCACCAATCCAAACTGGTAATAAATATTAATTTATTGCCAGTTTGGATTGGTGACATTGACCGACATCTCAGCGCCAGTATAAACTGTGCATCGGTTAAAAAAGTATTTAAATGTAGCTAGGTGAAGCTAGGCAAGGTGGCTACGATAATCGTAGCACTGCTACGGATTTCGTAGCTCGTAGCATATTGCAATTGAATTATTGCCAAGCCCTGTAACACACAGAACCACAATACTTTGTCCATTGCTCTAAAAATTTAACTTGTTTATATTATGAAAGCGTTTTAAAAATAAAGTCGCTGTAGATCCGACTGCAATTGTTATTATTATGGAAACAAAACAAAATTAATAACGTGCCGCGGTAATTGAACGCGATGCTCTAAATATACAGTGTAATGAATAGTAAATAGTTTGCTAACTACTAAATTAAATTAGTAACATATTTAGTGCAATAAATTATTGTACGAGTATTTAATAATGTAATAGACGTGAATGTGCAAAGTTGTGTTGTGACATTATATCTAATGGTTGT
Source organism: Diarsia brunnea (assembly GCA_949774965.1). Taxonomy (NCBI): domain Eukaryota; kingdom Metazoa; phylum Arthropoda; class Insecta; order Lepidoptera; family Noctuidae; genus Diarsia; species Diarsia brunnea. The sequence continues at coordinate 22,396,013 of OX458996.1, read as the reverse complement.
GTCTTTTTAGTCCATAATACGACGTAGACGACAAAAAAATCGAATTAGTCCGTCAGATAGATTTCCAAAAAATATTGTACACGTTTAATTTCTTTTTTCACGTAAACAAAAAATGAAGACGATACAGTGCTTCGAAAATTCGTGTGACGTCACATTTCAGTACATTCTTTACCTAAATATGGAGTCGCAAACCCCTCATGATCTTTGACGGTTTTATCTTAGTCAATTTTAATTTATTTAATAAAACAAAAAATTACCAAGTGCAAGTCGGACTTGCACATGAAGGGTTCCGTACCATCGTAAAAGCCCTCTTTAATTTGTATTATTTCTTGTTAAAGCGGCAACAGAAAAACATATTTTGTTATAAGTTTGTTTTTCATAGTGTTTGTATGAATGACAAAGTTATATTTGCGGATTTTTTAATGTGCTATACCTAAAAAACTATTGGCTATTTATCGTTCAAACCAATTTTGGTTGAAAGTTTTCATTGCGATCTAAAGCATAATTTTTTTAGTTTAAAAGTTAGAGGGGACACACACATATTTTACCACTTTGGAAGTGTCTATCTTTCAAACGATGGTCATTGAAAAAAAATGGTTCTATGTACCTCAATGTTATTTTTATAGACCTATCTATAGACACCCCACACGAATACGTTTGATGAAAAAAGAAAACCTTTTAAACTTTTTTTATGTTTTTTAACAATCCTAAAGCGGTTCACAGAATACAAATCTACCTTCATAGTTTCCGAATATCATGTAACATACGGACGGACAGACATGGCGAATCTATAAGGGTTCCGTTTTTTGCCATTCGGCTACAGAACCCTGAACACACATTCAATATTTTTCGATAATTTAACTGACGGACTAAACAGAATCATATTTTTTTAGTTAGTCGACATATTGTTGCTTTTAGAAGTAATTATTTCTTAAGACCAAGATTTAGAATAGAATAGAATTTATTAATTTTAAGGTAACAAAGGCCCATACATAAATATCTAAACCTCATTGGGCTTATTAAAGTAAGTATGGTAGAAATTACAGTTGACAATTTCATATAACTTCTCGTTCTCATATTTAATCTATTGGGTATGAATTCACCGATCTCGAAAAGTTACTTATACACTTGCCTTGAATTTACGTTGCATTCGTCAAAGAATAAAATACTATGAAAATTATATCGAATTGTAATTCTTAGCAAAGGGTATCGTATTATCCAGTACTGACTGTATTGTGGAGGTGAGTTGACCTTGCCCACTCTTGAACCATCAATCGGCGCAATGTTTTGAGTGTATAACATTGAGTTTTACCGTAAAACACGTGCGTAAACAGTATTTTTCTTTGCTGATAGATTTGGGGTACACAATCCATTAAAATTCATTCAACAGCTTTTTCTTTCCAATTTATGCTGTATGTAGCTCATATTTTTGTGCAAAAATAGAATTGTGGAAGTTGAATGCTACCGTCAACTGTTGTGTTTCTTTATGAAATCCGTTTTTGTAAATAAATAGACCTGTCATCACAGTTTTCGTTTTTGTTTAAAGATTGATTTGTTTGCTTGTTAAATGGATTTTATGGAGGTTTATTTGTTTTTTATTTGGCTCAGTTCTTTGAAAGCGTATTTCTTTAAGGTACAGCTTTAAGAGAGTGCTGTGGAAAGCTACACATCACTATCTCAAAGCTGTAGGTACCTTAAACGCAGTATGTTAGTGAGTTAGTCAGTCAGAGTTCAGTTAGTACAGGTGATGATTAGTTTAAAGATTGTATAACTGTTTACGGGGAACTATATGTCACAATAACCGCGACTCCAAATAGCTTCACGCTTGATCGTTAGCAAGTATTCGGGTACCCAAATGACTATCCCCATTTAGTAACCCAACGCGGTATTTACTCGAACAATTTTAGTCGTAAACCTCGACCGGAGTGCCTACAGTATTAAGCCTTAGTATGGTCAAGTTAAGACTTAGCTGGTCAGACTAATACCTGCTCAACTTCGTTCATTTTCACACGTGGCTATTAAAATTCGGATTTTCTAGGAAGTCTAATTGCGCCATTAATAACAACGAAGATTTTTTTTTTTTGCTAGCCTACGTTGTGTCCCACTGCTGAGCAAAGGCCTCCCCTTTCTCCTTCCATACCTTTCTATCATGTGCGATCTCTGGCCATGTTAGCCCCGCAAACATGATCAGATCAGATCGTTTTACTACTTCAGATTCTTCCAACAATATGTGTCGGTTCCACGTTTAGTAGAAAGGTCACGAATATGGCCGATGGCGAATACTGAATAAATACAAACTGAATACTGGAAATAAATCCATTCATTCATCATAAAATCCATTTACATTTTGAAATTTTGAATACATTTGCGTCTTCGCCCCTGTGAACTGAACTGTGTGCTTATATAACAAAAGTAAGTTTAGAATTCATGACCGTTCTCAAATTTAAAAAAATTGTAGATTGAGGTAAATGACGTCACATGGCCATGAACGGTCGCGATGTTTGAACAGTCACTTGAACTCTCAACTTGTAATACCAATAATACTTTTTTTGAGCTGATAGTATTTCATTGATTTAAGTCTTAAATTTTAAGACTTAGATCCATGAAATACTAGCCCAATGTAAGTAACTTACAAATCTTAGCTTCTAAGTGAAGAAAACCATGTAATTCCGAATGAATTTATATTTAACTCGTATTTAAAATAAAGCATCGGTTTATTGACAAAGTTGCTTGTTTCCAGTATTAGCACCTCTCTTAGCCTCAGGAGTAGACAAAATCGCCAGAGTATTGTTAAAAAACCTGACAGCTTTTTGCCGACTACCTATTTAGTACATTCAGCAACACACGCACACAAACACAGTTCACAGTACATTTAGTTATCGTGCCACTTGTGCATTTTTATTTCATTTTACAAATGTAAAAACCTTATTGCCTTTTTGCCTTCTGGCCCTTGTTTCATGTTATTTGGGGTCGGCGTAACACGTTATTGTTCTTGTATTCTCGTCTCTCAACCGTCATTCTATCATTCACTCCTGTTTTAGTTTCTCAAATATTAATACAAACGATTTTTTGCAGCAGAGAAATGCAATGTTTTCATCACACCTGCGAATTCCTTTACCGCGTAACATGCACTTCCCCCCGGACTTTAGTATTGTTCACCTACTAAGAAATACCGCAGTCATTATTAAGTCACAGAATATAAAATTATATTTGCATTTGAATAACTGAGCAGCAGACAGTCTGATATTGTAATTATACCTACCCGAATGCCCCGTGTGATTGGAAACAACTGTCGATGTAAACGCTGATGCAAAAAAACTTGGAAACTGTCGTTTGATATTGATTTCATTTAATTATTTATTTATTACTAGCTGACGTCACGCGGTTTCACCCGCGTAGTTCCCGTTCCCGTGGGAATACAGGGATAAAAAGTATGTTACCCGGGGATAGTGTAGCTTCCCAACGGTGAAAAAATTTTAAAATCGGTCTAGTAGTTTCGGAGCCTATTCGTTACAAACAAACAAACAAACAAATCTTTCCTCTTTATAATATTAATAGCGTAGATTACATTTAGTACCGCTTAAGCCATTTACACTAAATTAAGTAATCCTTTTACTCGGTCTTCTAGAACCACAAACATTCTAACAGTATCATTTCATGAAGTCGAATGAGTCATAAGATAATGATTTTCCTTACCATATAATTATTAGTAAATCGATTCTTTCGTAGTAATGGAGGCACTGTTTCTAGAAACTTGTATTTAATTACTTAATTTTGTATTACAATGGGCGCACATAAGGGGGCAACCTGGTGTACATGCTGTTTGTCGACGGCATTGTTATTTTCAGTGAAGATGTACCTGGGACCCAGAGCAAGTTGGACAAATGGCAACAAAAGTTGGAGAATGTTGGCTTGAAAATCAGCAGAACTAAAACCGAATACATGTTCACGCATTTCGGTGGTTTCTCCAGTCTTAGCGCTAAATGGCGCGTTTTTTCCTGTCTGCTCTGATTTATGTACCGGTATTTCGGTTCACTCGTGCAAAACGTTGTTGAAATAAATCGATAACCATTTAATTAACACGGGATGGATGAAATGACGGTAGGTCACGGGAACAAACTAGGACTCCCGCACTCTTCTTAGACTTAAGGGAAAGATTTCTAAAGGGATGAATGAACCGCATTTCATGCGCCTGGGGTGAGAGCAGTGGTGGCTCAGTGGTAGCGGCCCCGACTTACGAACAGTGAGTCGTGGGTTCGAACCCAGTCAGGCGCATTGCTATGTGTAATTTATTTCATCACCACTGCTCTCAAAACGGTGCAGGAAAACATCGTGAGGAAACCGGCATGTCTTAGGACCAAAAACACTGAGCCCGCGTGGTGGATCATAGCCTATCCCTCTCCTAGAGAGGAGGCCTGAGTCTCTGCAGTGGGAACATTATAGGCTGATGATGATGTTGAGGTGAGAATGCCAAGGGCATCCCTTCAGCATTTTCATCTCGCCACGTTGTTACGCGAATGGATAAAACAAGACATAGTGATTGGTTATCGTGGCAAGGGCATGTGTTCTCAATTCTGTTGTATTTTTCTTCCTAATAATTTCGTCAATTATGATCTAATAAAAAAAACTTTTTGATGTGACAGAATTGGTCACATAGAAATTTCATTTTTTTTCTTCTTCTAGGCCTGTGTTAAAAATGTTTTTTTGGATCGCAATCGGTTATTAAAACTGAGATAAAACAGCTTCCGTGTCTGCTTTCCATGCCACAAGGCCTCATTCGCTTCCATTAGCAATGTGTACACACCTCGAAGCTTTTACCTCAGCAATTAAATGATGATAGTCAAATTTGCGCGGAAGACTCTCTGTAATTATATATTGCGTTATCGGATTGTTGGGTTGTATGTAATTAACATAACATCATACCTATAATCCCTAAAAGTTTAGGCAGTGGTGTACTTAATAGCACACCCGCGTAACGCGAGCTATTTTTAAGTGATAAGATAGATTATATTAAAATGTTATTATATTATTATTATACCTGGCGAAATGTGGGTGTACTATTAGGTACAGCTCTGCCTAACCCTTCTGCGATTTTAGGTGTGATGTTATGTTTGTAGGAAAAAATATAATAGTAGGCCGTGGTTGAGATAACAGCCTGTAACAAAAACTATTCATATATTTATGGCAATCAATATGGTTTAGTGTTCATAATCTAATCGGGCTTGTTTACTAATTATAATTTTATCTAATCGTTCTAATTCCGTAAGTGCTTTCCAGTTACTCATCGTATAATGTTGTTAATAATTGTTCGTTGGGCCGATGTTTTACAAGCATGTTTTACGTACTAAATATTTGATTTTATGGGGTCTTTCAAAGCTGGAGTGTTTTAAGTGTCACGTTTGTTTATTCATGTGCACAACTAATCTTTTCCCAATTATGTTGGGGTTTGCTGCCAGTCTAACCGAATGTAGCTAAATACCGGTAGGTATTCTACATGGAGCGACTGCCTATGTGACCTCCACAGTTAGTATTGGGGAATATGATACCTCTTGGTAAGACTTTCGGGCCACTGATACCTGTTACGACTGTCAAACATTTTTTAAATGACAGCCAAAACCAACGGCTTAACGTGTTTTCCAAGGTACGGACAAAACTCGGTATTTAATTTATTTAATTTATTTAATCCACAGACCAAATTAGGCAAGCGTGGCTTTATCTCTAAGACTTCTACTGACTAAAATCACCCATGTTCCTTCTTGGACCTTTAGTGTCCGGGGCCGCGGTATCTCTTTCGAACCCCGGAGCCTAGATGGAAAGGTAAACATCTACCAAAAAGAAGTACATATACAAACAAAATGCATAGTACGACATAATAATGTATTTTGTTTACAACATCTACAAAATGTGAAACATTATTCGAAAGTTTCGTGAAGAAACACAAGAGGACAAAGTTATATCACAACTGTTATATAAAAAGTTGACCCCGACTAGTAACTGGTTTCGTTACAATTTAGTTATGTTGCGAAGCTTCGCTGTCTTAGCGACTGTCTACAAGGTAGAAATCAAACGGCAGGTGCTGTTTTTCTCACTTTATAATAAGTTTATAATTATGTACAGCGAGTTGCCTGGTAGCAAATGTTGGCAATTTTTTTCAAAACATTTACTTCAATTAAACACACACTTTTGAATGTAAAAATCACAACGTTTCACACCCATCTTTTACTCAACAAAGGTGATCTGCGTCACAAAAATGTCTAGTTATGAAAACTAGACAAAAAACTGAGGTTTTTGAGGGTCAGGGCAATGAAGAGGAAATAAAACTGCGGCGAAAAAAAGCGAAAATAAAACGGTTTAGGGGATAACTTCAATCACGTGTGATATTCAAGGGCTTCTTTGTCTGATTGGCATAAAGTTTTACGTCAAACTTTATATCATCACACAGTTACTTTATGTTGAAGTCCTATGTTGGACCCTATTGCTATCTACAAGGCACGGACTCCAAGCTGTTTCCAAAAAAATGCGTATGAAGAACCTGATAATAAACTGAACACAACACTATTCACTATTTCTTTAATAAAACGCATATTAAAGTATTCACGGGCCCAGGAATTCGGGGAAAGCTAATCATAGCCGTTCTTTACGACTTTGCCGGAAGAAACGAATAAAAGTGGGCGTAAGGCAGCATTATTGCGGAACAAGGAGAAGCTTTGAGGACGAATAAAATCGTTTATTTAATTTATATCCCTTCGGAACGGATGAAGTTTCCTCCTTTAATTCGGTGGTAACACTAAATTAGGCAAGCATTATTAAGGAATGTTTGATTAAACCTTCGTCGGCTTTGATATTATTATACCCGTTTTGTCGTTACTGATACCTATTAATACATTCATTTTGTCCATTGAACTGATCTACGGATATACAAAAGTAGATTGGCCAGGCAGCATATGTACAATGTACACTGCCGGCTTAAAGTTCCGAGTTACTGTTCATGTAACAAAAGTAACTCAAAACGCAAAGCAAATAGACCAAAGCATTCAGCTGTCTACGAGATCGTAGCGAACAGCTACGCCGTAGCGGTTTGCTTTCATTACGATTTTTTACTTAAAATCAATGGATGGACTGTGTTAACAATGATATGGTAAGAAAGGAGGTGTCTCATGAGATGACGAAAAACAGAGAGGTATGGAAGAGGAAGACATGCTGCGCCGAGCCCAAATCAATTGGGATAAGGGCAAGAGAATGATGATGATACTTAAAATCAATTCAATAAGCGAGACATAAATTCTGACATTAATGTTTGAAAGTATTTTAATAATGTCTGTACTTTATCTCAGGATATAACTTGATTGAATATACTTGAGCTCAATTTAAAAAGGGCTTTAAAACGCATATTTCAATTACGCAGTTTACTCTTTTACCTCGGAGTTCAGTCTTTGTGCGCAAAAACCAAACAAAAATACAGCACTGCGATATTAAGAAGTCAGGACACCGTCCTCCCCGTCGGGCCTGCAGGTCCCGTCGGGGCTGCGGATCCCGTCGGGGCTGCGGCTCCCTTCGGGGCTACGGGTTGTTCGCAAGAGATACCGCGGCCTCGACATAAAGAGCGAAGAAGGAACATGGGTGGTTTTTAGTAAGTAGAAGTCTGACACTCTCTTTCGCTCTGCCCAAGAGCGGGAGGGGTTATTTGATGATTTTCCATCCGCCAAAAAAAAGGACACCGTCCTTGAATAGCAACAAACAGTTAATCAAACGCCTACGAGCAAATTTACACCCTTTCAAAGTGGCCTCGTTTTAAGTGAAGCCGGTTCGCAGCATCCCCTATTGCAAAAGCTGCCGTAACTAGTTTTTTCGGAGCTTTGAGCTTAAGCTGTGGCGTTCAATCTCTATTAAAAGGAAAATGGAAAACTTTTTGACGGATAAGGTCTACCTATCGGTCAAACCCTTTTATGAATAATCTATATACATATATATAGATCATCTTAGCCTGTCGATAATAATCTAAATTATGTAGGCCTAGAACTGAGCTTCTAGTTTGGTGCTTTCGATAGCGTCCATCACCTTATAATCAGCTTATAGCATATAATCCGATATAATGTAAAATGTATGATGTTGAGAGTTAGCCAGAATGAACGTAATATTATGTTGGATAGTGTACAGGTTATATCCGTAGTTATTTACTATAGGGACCTTGTAGAAACTAGAACAAATTTCCGTGCGTTCAAGCTCACAACTTAGAACCCACTAATATTAATGACAATAATATCCGTGGTGCTAAGCAACTGGGCTTATCCCAGTTGTATACGTCCCTGTGTGCCTATTGGCCTTGTTCTGTTCTGTCTCTTGCTGATATGGAGGGAAGTGTAAATTATGTTTTTCTTACTCCTCCGCTATTCTTTTCTGATTAATTTCCAAGACAGTTAAATCGCTACTCTGGGACTTCGTCAAGCTTCATTGTCTCGACGCTTTTCCTGTGGTCGCCACTGTTGATTGTGGCTTACAAGAGTTACAGTGGTTTGGGAATAGTGTGGCGGGCTTGTTCCAATTTAAAAAAAAATGTGGTTAACCTAATCAGCCTCCTTAAATCAGTTGATTTCACTGTTCGTTGTGAAGGAGTTTTATTATGGACTGTTTGGTAAATTGGTTAAAGAGAAGTGATAGCATAAGATATGCAAAAAAACTACGACTGCCCCGTTGGTGTAGTGGTCATGAGCGCGTCTGCTGAGCTTGATGACCAGGGTTCGATTCCCAGGTTGGCCAAAGTGTTATTGGGTTTTTCTGTCAGGTTTTTTTGGATTTCTCAGTAGCAGCCACAGAGTTTGAATTTGTGCCCAGTTGATGGTAACATGCTCGCCCTCTATTACATGTAACTTAAACATAATAGGGTAGTTAACTAAAAAAATCGAATTAGTCCGTCAGATAGATTTCCAAAAAATATTGGACACGTATTTTTTCTTTTTTCACGTAAACAAACAATGAAGACGATACAGTGCTTTGAAAACTCGTCTGACGTCATATTCTAAGACATTAGTATGACATTTTTTACCGGTGAGTGACGTCACAACCCCCACTCAAATCTTGGACGCGTTTTATTTTCGTAAATTTTTATTGATTTAATAAAACAAAAAATATGCATCCAATATTTTTCGATAATCTAACAGATGGACTAATTAGAATTATATTTTTTTTAGTCAGTAAACATCCCTGTTGGTGAAAAGTGGGTGAGCTATTAAGTAAGCCTCAGCCTAACCCTTTGGAGATTACAGGCGTGATGTAACTGTGTAGCTGAAGAATATAATTGGACAGTAAAGGTAAGTGGATTTTAACTTAACTGACTTCATTATGTATGACATTAAAGGTAGTCAGGTTAACTTAGCAGGAAAAATGTGTTTTTGAAGTTAGGAGAAGCCACTATTATGGTTATAGTTTTTTCATGATATTTACGAGTTCAAAAATGAACGATGGACGACCGATCTGTTGTAATGATCGTACTTACATTTAAATAACACTCTTTTTTTGGTGCAGTCGTGTAAAATAACTATTTCAAGAGTTATCTTGAAATAGTTTTAACTATGTTAATAGCATCACGCCTGTAATCCGCGAAGGGTTCATTGTACACCCACATTTATTAGCAATGATTCAAATTCCATGTTATAGGGCCTAATGTCATCAAATGGGCAAAAACCCAGACTCCATGGCTGCTACTGATAAATTCCTTATGGAAACACCTAACAATTTTTCCGAACCGAGAATCGAACCTAGGACCTCATGCGGCCATTAGACAAACGAGGCAGTCAATTTATGTTACTATTTTATGCTTTAGATATACACCGAATAGTCATATTAATACCAATTTAAAATAACACAAAACAAAACATTAACATGTCATCCCATAAATAAAGAAGATTAAAAAAATAAAAATAAACATTAATCCTTAAAAATGCCACACGTTTTGTAGAAAAAACAAACTATTTGGCAAAAAAGTTCCGAGTTGATCCTAGTTAGAACAGAAAATAAATGACTGTGACCTTGTTTAGGCGTATTGCGGTGATGCTGAACAGTATTCCAATTATATTGTCGCTTTTCAATAGACCGTCGCAACAGTTGCATGGTCGTACGAATTATAAAATAAATAATTCAAATTGTTTGTGACTGTTTGTTTACTGCGGTTGTACCTTGTGCCTCGTTGCATTATTGAGTGCCTTGTCAAGAAATATCCACAAAGCATCAATTGTGTTTGACGTATAATTTACTGTTGTCGGGGCCGTAAGTTGTTATGCCGCGGTATCTCTTTATTTCTTGTGTCCGGCCACAAAGGGGTAAGAAGGAACATGGGTGGTTTTTAGTCAGTAGAAGTCTGACACTAACTTAAGCTCCGCAGAGCGGGAGGAGTCATTTGATGATTTCCCAACATCCAAAAAAAATGGTATTTACTGTACGGTGGAATGACAAAAGTGCCGTAAGGAAGTTTTGAGTAAAAATCTGTATGTATGGGTGTGTAGGTACTCATCATTTTGCCTAGCCTTATCCGACTTCCAGTCTAACCGGATGCAGTTTAATACCAGTATTTCACATGGAGCGACTGCCTATCCGACCTCCACAACCTAATTAGCATTGGGTAATATGATACACCTTGATAAGACCCCCAATACAAGCTTATTTGTTAAATTCCTGGAAAAGAATACGATGTCAAAGTACCAATAACCTATAATTATCACTCTTCCTAATTTTGGTTGGCGTAAACCTATAATAGCTCTGGGCACCCAAATAAATGTAGCTCTCCAGCAGGGCTATTGCGTATCTTTTCAGTGGCTATCATAGTGTCCATCGATTAACTGTCAAATAGTTTATGGTTTGGAACAAAATGGAACGTTATCTCTAGGTTATGGTAAGGTTCTTTCGTAACCGTTGTATTACGGGGCTACTACCGATTTCAGGAACGAAAGGGATCCGCCTGTCAAAATTAAACCGGGTAAGTGATATGATTGGTTCTTGGTAGTTAATTTAACCAATCGATGGACACTATGATAGCCACTGAAATTTCAAAAGATACGCAATAGCCCTGCTGGAGAGCTCAATTTATTTGGGTGCCCAGATACACAGATCTCGTTACTTACAATCTTGTTCGTACTCTACTTGCAATAAACAAATGAAATAATGTTTGTTTGGATTCGAACGAATACGAATTCTCGCCCTGAGGCCATCATCTGCCTAGCCTTTTCCTAACTATGTTGGGGTCGGCTTCCCCTCTAACCGGATGCAGCTGGATACCAGTATTTTACATTGAAAATTTCCCTGTCAATACCAGTGCGATTTTCATGTTTAGTAAAAGGTGATGGTGTATCGTGGTATTTACTTACACACGCAAATTCCTGGGCATTATAGGGCCCGTGAGGCACATAAAACTAAAAATGGAACAGGGGTGCCAATTCCACAACTAAAATAAAAAACAGTGGTGGTGGCTTACGTGAAATATGAAATTGTTATACAAAAACTTCAGTAATTGTGTGAATATAAGGTGTTCAACATACGTTTTGTCTATTTACCTTTTCATTTTTCTCCTCCTGGAACAAAGTATTTACATGTTGCGTTATCTCTAGGTTATGGTAAGGTTCTTTCGTAACCGTTGTATTACGGGGCTACTACTAAATTCAGGGAAAGGATTCGCCCGTCAAAATTAAACCGGGTAAGTGATATGATTGGTTCTTGTTAGTTAATTTTACCAATCGATGGACACTATGATAGCCACTGAAATTTAAAAAGATACGTAATAGCCCTGCTGAAGAGCTCAATTTATTTGGGTGCCCAGATACACAGATCATGTTACTTACAAACTTGTTCGTACTCTACTTGCAATAAACAAATGAAATAATGTTTGTTTGGATTCGAACGAACACGAATTCTCGCCCTGAGGCCATCATCTGCCTAGCCTTTTCCTAACTATGTTGGGGTCGGCTTCCACTCTAACCGGATGCAGCTGGATACCAGTATTTTACATTGAAAATTCCCTGTCAATATCAGTGCGGTTTCCATGTTTAGTAAAAGGTGATGGTGTATCGTGGTATTTACTTACACACGCAAATTCCTGCAGGGCTATTGCGTATCTTTTTAAATGGCAGTGGCTACCATAGTGTCCATCGATTAACTGTCAAATGGTTCCATTTTGTACCAAACTGACAGTTAATCGATGGACACTATGATAGCCACTGACATTTAAAAAGATACGCAATAGCCCTGCTGGGCATTATAGGGCCCGTGAGGCACATAAAACTAAAAATGGAACAGGGGTGCCAACCCCACAACTTGAATAAAAAACAGTGGTGGTGGCTTTCGTGATATATGAAATTGTTATACAAAAACTTCTGTAATTGTGTGAATATGAGGTGTTTAACATACGATTTGTCTATTTACCTGTTCTTTGTTCTCCACCTGGAACAAAGTATTTACATGTTGCGTTATCTCTAGGTTATGGTAAGGTTCTTTCGTAACCGTTGTATGTTACGGGGCTACTACTAATTTCAGGGAAAGAATCCGCCCGTCAAAATTAAACCTGGTAAGTGATATGATTGGTTCCTGGTAGTTAATTTAACCAATCACAGCACCAGACGCGCTAATTTTTGTTCCAGTTACTGGGATTTCGCCGCTATAGAGGCTAAAAATAAAAGTGTAGTAACATCGGAAAAAATATTATCCGTGTTAATCCACACGTTTTAGTGTCTTATCTGCCTCAGAGCTTTAATTGTTATATAACAGGGTATAAAGAGATACTGTATCCCCTAAATTGAGCTCTTCAGCAGGGCTATTGCGTATCTTTTTAAATGTCAGTGGCTATCATAGTGTCCATCGATTAACTGTCAAATGGTTTATGGTTTGGTACAAAATGGAACCATTTGACAGTTAATCGATGGACACTATGATAGCCACTGAAATTGAAAAAGGTACGGAATAGCCCTGCTGGAGAGCTTATTTTATTTGGGTGCCCAGATACACAGATCTTGTTACTTACAAATTTGTTCGTACTCTACTTGCAATAAACAAGTGATATAATGTTTGTTTGGATTCGAACGAACACGAATTCTCGCCCTGAGGCCATCATCTGCCTAGCCTTTTCCTAACTATGTTGGGGTCGGCTTCCACTCTTACCGGATGCAGCTGGATACCAGTATTTTAGATTGAAAATTTCCCTGTCAATATCAGTGCGGTTTCCATGTTTAGTAAAAGGTGATGGTGTATCGTGGTATTTACTTACACACGCAGATTCCTGGGCAGTATAGGGCCCGTGAGGCACATAAAACTAAAAATGGAACAGGGGTGCCAATCCCACAACTAGAATAAAAAACAGTGGTGGTGGCTTACGTGATATATGAAATTGTTATACAAAAACTTCAGTAATTGTGTGAATATGAGGTGTTTAACATACGATTTGTCTATTTACCTGTTCATTTTCCTGCACCTGGAACAAAGTATTTACATGTTGCGTTATCTCTAGGTTATGGTAAGGTTTTTTCGTAACCGTTGTATTACGGGGCTACTACCGATTTCAGGGAAAGGATCCGCCCGTCAAAATTAAACCTGGTAAGTGATATGATTGGTTCTGGGTAGTTAATTTAACCAATTGCAGCACCTGACGCGCTCATTTTTGTTCCAGTTACTGGGATTTCGCCGCTATGGAGGCATAAAATAAAAGTGTAGTAACATCGGAAAAAATGTTATCCGTATTAATCCACACATTTTAGTGTCTTATCTGCCTTGGAGCTTTAATTGTTATATAACGGGGTGTAAAGAGATACTGTATCAGGAATGTAGTTGTAAATAATGAAATGATGTCTGTCGCAACAACATACTCTCTTTGTTCTTGTACATATTTTGATGAACACTAATGTACATACCTACACGTACTTTTCTATATTTTTCAGCCAAATTCCAAAAACAGCGGCTATTAATTATTTAAAAGAAATGTGTGGGTTACTCGAAAAAGCTGTTAGTAAAAATTGTTCTGAAGTCAAGATTACCGGTAATTTCTGTTAGAACAAAATCTTAAAATAAAAACTGCTGTTGCAGTCCCAGTGTTAAGCAACCTTCTATTGTCATAAAAATCACTGGTGTGAAAACAACAGACCTTAAAATAGTAAATGTTATGAATATTAATAATACTTACAGTTTGAAGATAGAACAAGTAGCTCAGGTTCACGATCTCGACGATGGTTTCCACAGCCATAGCCGACACCCAAGGAGAAAGGAAGTGTTTCCAGTCCTAAAACAAAAGAAATCGTACATGAATATTTCTGTAGCGTTCCTCCACAGAAGGAGTTCTTTTTTTTGAGTTACGGAGATATTGAAGGTCAGCGTTCTAACTTCGTCAAACATTAAAAAACCGGCCAAGTGCGAGTCGGACTCGCGCACCGAGGGTTCCGTACAAACAAAGTTTAAAATTATTAAAAATATTTTTATTATATTTATGATATTGTAACTAAAAATTTACGGTTTTCGCAATTTTTACTTTATGTGTACTACAAGACGTTGCTCCGTAACAAATTTCAAGATTCTGAGTTCACGGAAAGTACCATGTAGGTTTTGATTCTCTTGCTAGTGTTGAAAATTTGCGGCATAGACGGCTGTATCTTTTGATTGTGTTGGCTTAGAAGTTTGATTTTTATACAACTTTAAGGGACAGTAGACTTGAGTATTTGATATAAATTTCAGCTTGATACCTATACGCGTTCTTGAGAAAAAGGGTCTTGAGAGACAAACAGACGGACCGACAACAAAGTGATCTTATAAGGGTTCCGTTTTTCCTATCGAGGTACGGAACCCTAAAAAAAATACATGTTTGGAATATTTTTACTTTAATTTAAATAACTCCATGACCCCCTACTATTCGGCACAAAATGACTATCTTTAAAAGATTATTAGCGTGTTCCAGCAAACTAAGAAATTGGCAAATCTGGTATCGGCCAACCATTCATTCTTTGAAGCGTAATTCGGCGAACCGTGCTGTCGCTAAATAATGGTACAACAAAATAGTTTTTTAACCGACTTCCAAAAAGGAGGAGGTTCTAAATTCGATTGGTATTTTTATTTTATGTATGTACACCGATATCTCCGTCAATTGTTGATCAATTTTCAAAATTATTTTATTCGTATTGCCGTTGAACGATGAACCATGTTTTTGTAGACAATTATATCGTTAATACCAAAAATAATGTATATTGTGGTAGTTTATGAATTTTTATCATTTTTGTTGTCAGTAAGTTAGTATAAAGAAACACTTTTACATGTAACATATTATGTTTTAGTTCTATACGACACGTCGGTTTCTCACAATGTTCCCCATCCCGTTTCACCGGAGATGAAATAAATTTACACAAAGAACGATCGTGACTGTGTTTCGAACCTGCGGCGTGTGACTCGGAAGTCGCTAGGGGTAAAGTGACATATTGTTCTCACTTTACCCCCACGGCTGTACGATTTTGTTAAGAATGGTCTTGTAGGAAATCAGTAGTTACTAAATACAGGCACTTTCAGGCCACTGTTCTAATTAAACTCTGTTAACCCACAGTTTTGTACGTTGGTTACTTGTCATTGCCATTTGCAACGCGTTATCACCAAATGTTTATACGTCACTGGAGAAGAGCTTGAGGTACCTAGGGGTCTAAAATGGCCAATTTAGCAGATCAAAATATGAATTGCGTTAAAAAGCGTAAAATGGACCTTTTGACAATAATCTATGTTGTGCGCACATTGTTTAAAACGTTTGTTGCAAAAATGCTTGTGTATCTTGCAAGCGAAGATTTAACAGCGACCAGCGCAGTTGAACCGCATTCAAAAGTTGTCAGTGTCAGTATTCCTTAAAAATTATGACATTGACGACTCTTCGAGCTGGATCAATGAAGTTTACCCCCGCAATATCATCAAACGTAATAGGAACAAAATCCGTAAGATCATAGGAATTTTAACGGGTCACTGTTCCTTAAACAAACACCTACATAGTGAAATCTATTATATTGACCCGCGTGCTTTTTAATCAGCTGATAACTTATTCTTGATAATAATAAGCTTTAACCCTACAAGTTATTCAAATGTTCCCTTCATACTTTTACGTGCGATTCGAGTACTAACTACAAGTTATGTTTATTGTTACTATTGATTCTGACGTTTTCGAGTTGATGAATATTTTTTAAATTATTTTAAAACAAAAACATCCTTATTTTTTACTTTTACTCCATAGTTCGAAAGTACTCCTTATGGCAAGTTGTTCAAATTAAAAAAACAACTAAGTATTTAAATTTCACGATGTATTTAACATAGACCAGGTGTAACAGACAGCCCACTGTGCAGAGAATGCATGTAGGCGGAAGAAACGCCACGGCACGTACTCGTAGAGTGCAGGAGCGTAGCAGATTACCGGGCACAAACTCTACGATCCCCATTAACTTTTCCGGAAGCCTGCAGCAGTCTGGGAAGGCTGTTATGATTCTGGGACGACCTATGTTGGTTGGAGTAGGTACTATTTAAACATCACGCACAATGGCCCAATCAAGAGGCTAAGTGCGGATAAAAGCCCAGTTAAACTAAAATAAACTATAGCATCTTTTCAATAGGTTTAAAATCGTTGGTGGATAAAATGTAATTAAGGCAATAGAGTTTCATTTCATCGTGTAGGTATTTAAAAAGAAATCTTATTAGGTACCTAATGAAGATATTTTCTTACTCAAAGAAAAAAATATTCCTCTATGGATGTTTTTTTTTTTTTTTTTGGGTTGGGAAATCATCAAATAACCCCTCCCGCTCTTGGGCAGAGCGAAAGAGAGTGTCAGACTTCTACTGACTAAAAACCACCCCTGTTCCTTCTTAGCCCTTCATGTCGAGGCCGCGGTATCTGCGAACAACCCGCAGCCCCGACGGGCGTCGGCCCTTGCGGGCCCCTTCCATGTTGCTGACATGTCTTTGCCGTCGACACGGCCTGTCGTCGTCTTAAGACGGACGGACGGTGAGCTTACCCATCACTCACCGTCCACAGGCTCGCGTCTACGGTGGCCGGAAGCCATCACGTGGCCCCCGACGCCCGGAGCGCCTCCCGCGCCGGCTGGGACGAGAGGTTCTCTCCCTCTCACGTTCCGCCACCTCCTTCGCTAGCATCACTGCTTCGCAGAAGGAAGCGACGGCGTCCCATTCCTCCTCGCTCCGGACCATGGCTTGCACCAGGGCCGGACGCGAGAGGTCGCCGCCGCCGATCGCCGCTACGAGAACACGCCAAGCGAGACACACCT
This sequence comes from Diarsia brunnea, assembly GCA_949774965.1. Classification (NCBI taxonomy): domain Eukaryota; kingdom Metazoa; phylum Arthropoda; class Insecta; order Lepidoptera; family Noctuidae; genus Diarsia; species Diarsia brunnea. Next base: position 22,378,746 of record OX458996.1, on the reverse strand, counting down.
CCACGGTGTGCTCCACCGTGTCCTCCGGCCGATCCTCACAATGGTGACATCCGGGCGTTTCCTCCCGCCTGATTCGGTGCAGGTACCTCCCGAAACAACCGTGTCCGGTGAGTAGCTCTATGGATGCTTGCACAGCAATTTTAATGCGCTAGTGCCGGCGAGATGAGCGTCTCGAGAGTGCTTTTTTCATTGAATTGGTTAGAATTTAATTATATCATAATCCTACTAACTACGAACTATATAAGAATGTTATCTTTAAGAAGCTTCAAGATAAATCTAGTTTATAAAATGATGTTAGACTCAAATCTCATAATCTAAACTTTTACGAGTTAATTATAATGCAAAACCTCCGTTGTAAACTCGTTAAGCAAGATTAAACTAGATTACATAAAGTAACATTAGGTACATCACGCCTGTTATATCCGAAAAGTTAGGCAAAGGTGTACACATTAGTACACCCACATTTCGCCAGTTAGGATTACTGTCCGACTGTAAGTAAGTGCGAGCCTATTAGCCGGGCCGTTAACCGGGCCAAACCTTAGACTCTGGCTGCTGTGGGCGCTTCTGAAAAATACCAGTCACAAACGCTAGTCTTACGCTATAAAGCATTAATTTACTTATTCACATTACATGGATAAAATAATAATTATGTTACAGTTTTTTGGAATCTGTGACAAAAATATAATGCGTTTTTAAGACAAAGGTCAAAAGGGAAATTAAATGGTTAACGTAGCTTCTAATTATAAATGGCGGGCTGAGTCTGTCGGAGGCCCGGGGCGGTAAAACACAACGCCCTCCCCCGTCCCTCTCTCCTCGGTGTAGAAAGTTTCAAAAGTACGAGACCTTGAAATGCTTAGCTACTTAACTTACTACTAGAATGAAGACACTTAGCTTAAATTAGCAACCTAAATAGATAGATCAGGTGGGGTGTGGAGGCGTATTAAGAGCGAATTAATCCTCTGACATCCTCTACGCGTTAGGTTCCTTAACCATTCATATAGGGTGTAAAAGTACCCTTAACGCAAACGCTTGTTCTCCCCACCATTGCGATCATTCTTTGTTCTAGACCACCCTGGGAACACCCTAGTTACGGAGATATTAGGGGCTGTTTTTGTAAATACTAGTTTTTCAAGTTATAACTTTACTTAAATTACCTCCATGACCCATTTACTATTCAAAGCATCCACTAGCACAATGTTTTAAGAGTGCTACTTTGATTTTTACCGTAAAATGTGATTTTTGAACCCAAAAAAAAAGTCGTTTCCCAGCAAAAAATTTTGCGTAGGGGTACTTAATTTGATGTACAAAATGCTTGGTTGACGGCTGTGTGATGGGTTAATTTACACCCTGTATAGAAATAACTTTTTTTGTTTTTTTTTGTGGCGGGTGGAAAATCATCAAATAACCCCTCCCGCTCTTGGGCAGAGTGAAAGGGAGTGTCAGACTTAAACTGACTAAAAACCACCCATGTTTCTTCTTAGCCGTCATATGTCGAAGCCGCGGTATCTCTTGCGAACAACCCGCAGCTTCGACGGGGTATAGAAATAATAGAATATAATGATGCCCGGGGTGGTCGGACAGACAGACAGACACACGAGTGATCCTAAAAAAAAAGTTTGCTTTTGTGTAGATTCTACGCAAAGACAAAGGAACTCGCGCAACCGAATGTTCCTATTTAAAAATAATAATAACCATTTTAATTCAGGCAACTAAGGCCCATAAGTAAAATACATTATCACACACACACACACACATTTGTGTGTTGTGTTGTGTCTACACGGACACGATACGTGGGCTGCTACACGGGTTTCGCTGCTGCCAACGGGGCCTGCCTACTACAAGTTTATTGCTAATTAAAGGACGATACAAGGATTTGTATAAACTCTGTTAGTTTTTAACCGACTTCCAATAGCAGCAGGTTCTTAGTTCGTCGAAAACATTTGCGCGCGTTGTGAAAGGGGGCTAGACGGAAAAAATTCTTACGAAAAGTTGTCACGACACTTTTTGCTATAGTAAGCTATTGTAAGCTGTGCGGCGTCGCATGTTTCTCTGTCTGTCTCTCTCTCTTATAGAAAGCAAGCCAGATATTTTCATTTCTACATTTTTTTTTTTTTTACATTATAAAAGAAAATAACAATAACTTCGTTCCATCCGAGTGGTCCTTGACACCTCTCAAGTTTTTTTATTATATGTATGTTCTATGTATATGTTAAGGTATAGTAACTTTCGTTTTAATATCATCTGACTAGCCTTTATCCCAAACTATGTTGGGGTCTAACCGGGTGCAGCTGAGTACCAGTATTTTACATAAAGCGACAGCCTATCCTGACCTTCACAACCCAGTATCTGGGTAATACAATACCCCTTGGTAAAACTGGTTGTCAGCAATCGGTTTCTGACTACTCGTAACGATCAAAGATTTACAAATACCAGCCGGAACCAACGGCTTTACGTGTTTTCCGAGGCACGGAGGAAACTCGGTGTGTAATGATAGTGACCAATCCACGAACCCACCTCGGAATGCACGGCCTACCCTTGAAGTTACATAATATTGTACGTTTTCACCTTTCAGGACATCAATAGGAACGTAAATAAAAAAAAATCAAAGGCGGATATTTTGTTTGAGACTGACGATCGGAATTCCGGAATCTGCAAAGGCGGATTTGCAGATTCCGGAATTCCGGAAATCTTTCAATATTCATTTCAGAATATCACAAGATATGTTATACCTCGTTTGAATTCAATTTCATTTCAAGTTCAAGACCGTAGATACCGTACAACTTGCATAGCAAACAGAGGAGATGAGTTTCCTTTTATAATAATCTTTTCTTTCTATAGAAGTAAAATCCTAAGTTATGTTGGTCGGGAACAATTATTCCGATGGTAAGGGGTTTTCTTTCCGAAATTTTAGTTTTAAAATACCAGCAATACAAACAAAAATTGTGCGAGATAAAATCTTGTAAAGTGTTACGTTTCCGAAATATCAGCTTTCAAAGTAAGAATTTTTTAACTGTTCGGCGCCATCACTACAAGCTTTGATAGCTTGTAGTGTGTGACTCTCGGATTCCATAACTGACCGGGTGCAGGATGGAGCTCCACATCATTCCAATATTCCACATAGAGTGACCACCTTATAGGTGGTCAGATGGGCCAGGTCAGATGGGTTCACAGTAGTCGTCTGTAGTTGTCTTACACAGTAGTGCAAGACTGGTTATCGGACTTTCATATTCATAATACTTGTAACTACTATTGATGATATACAAATGACAGCCGGAACCAACAGCTTAAGTTCTTCTAGAGGCACGGAGGAGCTTGCTAAGTGATGATAATGACCCATCCACGGACCGACTTCGGTAAGCGAAGTTTGACCTTCGATCGACACGTGGTTCATTACTTAACTACGACCTCCTCGAAACTTAAACAAATTATGCAGGTCAATACATCTCTCCTCATTTGCAAATTACAGGCGTGATCTATAGTAATCTCTCTGATTTTTAATCTTTATAGCATTGAACATAACATAGAATGGCACTTAACATAGAATTTATTAACAGTAACTCATGAGACATGGAGGCAAACTTTTGAAGTCTTAATCAAATGTAAACTTTATTGATGAATTATCCTTACGACTATGTAAGTAGGTACGGTATTACAAACATAACCTTGAAATGCTCTTAGTTTCAGCCATACATCATATTTGTGAATACTACGACAGTATTGCATAAATTTTAAGGCTCTGACGAAGGCACAGGACATAATATTAGCAGGCGAGTTTGATATCGGATCGCAAAGTCACTCACATTCTAGTTTCGAATTTTATTTTATCTTTGGAGTTGATAAAAATATCTTCTCATCAAACTTAATGATGTGTTATTATCATATAATAGTCCAGTCATTTTAGGTTTCATCTGGGGAAAAATTCCTAGTGGGCTGAATTTTTGTATACACCTTTATTTCGGTGATATTATGAAGATGTGAAAAATCGACATCGATATCGTGCCGGCTAAAAAAGTTACAAAGGTCAAAAGGTCACGAAAATCAGTTTTTTGCAAATATTTCGCAACCTATTGCTCGGAGGTCAATAGAGGTCATTATAAAAATTGTTCCTCATAAAATAATCTATAAAAAATGTCTCTTATAGTTTCGATTTTTCACATCTTCATAATATCACCGAAATAAAGGTGTATACAAAAATTCAGCCCACTAGGAATTTATCCCCAGATTGGGGTTTAAAATGCCTAAAATGACTGGACTATAAAGTTACGGCAGAACTTGCAAGAAAGTGATGCAATGTTTCTTTTTTATGTAATTGATTTCGATAACAATTAATTATCGAAATTAATTAACAGCACTATGCTTTCGGTTGTAAATGAATTCAATTAGCCAGTTAATTAAACATACGCCATTCTGTGCAAGTGAGGTCATATAAAATCCACCACATCGATCACTTGCAGGTTGATAGCCTGCCGTATGTTATTCAGTAATCAAACATTTTTAGCATAGTACAGTGTTATCAATAACCCTCCAATTTCGATTTCAATAGGAGTCCTAGTCACGTATGTACTGGTCCAATTTGCATAATTTATTTTGTAGAAAGTACACACACACAAAACTCGAGAACGGCTGGACCGATTTGGCTAATTTAGGGTGGTAGGTAGGGTAGTAGGTAGGTAGGGTAGTAGGTAGGTAGGGTAGAAGGTAGGTAGGGTTACTACCCTACCTACCTACTGGTAGGTAGGGTAGTAGGTAGGTGGTGTAGTAGGTAGGTAGGGTAGGAGGTAGGTAGGTTAGTACGTAGGTAGGGTAGTAGGTAGGTAGGGTAGTAGGTAGGTAGGGTAGTAGGTAGGTAGGGTAGTAAGTAGGTAGGTAGGGTAGTAGGTAGTAGGTAGGTAGGATAGGAGGTAGTAGGTACGTAGGAGAGGAGGTAGTAGGTAGGTAAGTAGTAGGTATGTATCAGGTAGGTAGGCAGGTATTATGTAGGAAAAAGGGCATAGCAACGCATGCGGGTACAGCTAGTATAATATAAAGATTCTACTGTACATGTGTATGTCACTGAACTCCTCCTAAACGGCTGGACCGATTTTGATGAATACTTTTGTGTGTGTTTATGTGGATTCGAGATTGGTTTAAATTTACAATTGGACCCGGTAGGTGGCGCTGCATGCCAGGTCCGCTAGTGTAATGTACATTTTATGGGGTGTGAAACCTACATCATTACAATGCTCAGTTTGCCGCCTGCACATCAAGGTAGTACCTCAATTAAAATGTGATCAGCCACCAGAGTATTTTATAAGGACCTTACCTACTCCATATATAGAGAATGTCCGTGTTTACGTGTTATTTGCTCAGACTGAAACCGGTCTTAAACAATCTGTAAACGTGGTACACTATTTAGAATCTCAGTGGAAATTGAATTTAATATATATAAGAATACCCAAGGTATTACTGAATAGAAAATACAATGAAATAAACGGGGTACCAATGACCGCTTTATCGCGTATATTCCGAACAAACGGAGATTTGGCCCTTTATGTTAAACGAGCAAAAATGTGATTCCTATTTGACCTTAGAAGGGTAACCAATAAATGTGCTTTAGAAAAATAAATGGTTTGCAAATATTGGAAATTATTATGTTCGCACCTGCTCATGGGTTTTCTTCTGATAATTTTTTGGTGGGTTAGTGGAGACACAATCTAGTCTCCAAAGACGGCTAAATATCAAACTAGAGGTAATATACTGGAATGTGGAGGTTAGTGGTAGCAAACGCAACTGCTGAGCATGAGTTCCTGGGATCGATTCCCGGTTCGGGCAGTGTTATTTTTATTTTAAAAAACGTTGCCCCCCACACTAGGAAAAAATTGTGGGGGCGATCCCCACCCACGCAAATGTTACGATTGCCCTTAGACATTAGAAGCGAATCTGAGCATAAATACAAATAAATATAATTATGTTTGTATTCCAAAATAACAGCTACTCATAGCCAAAAATCAATATTTTAAGTTTTTGTCTTTCTGTCTGTCTGTTTGTTTCGGCAAATTTCCGAAACGACAGGACCGATTTTGACGCAACTTTTACCGGCAGATAGCTGATGTTATAATAAGGAGTAACTTAGCTTTCATTTAAAAAATAATTAGAGTTCAGTGAAGAAAAAAAATTAAACTTAAAATTATGAACAAAATCCGATTCAAATAGGCAAGTAATATTTTTATTTAAAAAAATCTCCCGGACGAAGATACTGAGCAACATACTATGACACGCTATTTTGCTTACCTTACGTACGTACACGTACGTATGTACACTGGGGTGAACACTTTTGTATGAAAAAAAATTGGAATACCAGGGAAAAGTTGCCTCATATAAATGTAATAACATTTCTTAATTTGGAAGTTCTAGCTTGAGGTTTTTAGCCCCCAGTAGAGACCCATTGCTCTAATTTTTCTTCGCGACTATCCAAATAAAGTTGATTCTTTAGTTGTGTCTTTTCCAATTGTTAAGTCTTGACGAATTTCATAGAATTATATCACATTTTCGTTCGTAGGTACGATATTCTCTTTCAACTGAGCACTATCACAAAATATCGGCCCTCCCCGTTTTGTTTCGGATTTTGCCTTGCCGTTACAGAGTCAAAATATAGTATAACAATGACTCATTTTGATTGCAACAGTTAGTAAACAACAGTTTTAACATGTTTTAGAAAAATAATCTATTTTAATCAACTTTGTACTGGTGCTGTAGGCCTTCAAATACCCCATAAATTGAAATCGATGTCTTGGGGGGCTCTTATCGTTGTCTAATAATATTTATATTTGTTATGGAGGTAAGTGATGGCAAATAGCAACTTTTTATCATTATTCCAAAACAAGATTCGAAAAACAAAAATTCGTTTCACCCTAATGTACACACAACGACACTATATAAAGTTCGACACCCAACATATCCAAAACTACGCTACATTCAGTACAGAGAATCATCGGAACGGGACTTAGTATCTGAGTGCGGTAGCGTTTAATGCTTTGCACTTCACACAGATGCACTACCGCGCTATTTTGCATCGTCGTCGTCGTGTAGTATCGGAAAATACGTAAACCGTTTTAACGGTTGCCCAATATCGCTCGACTGGAATTTGTGTGGTTCTGATTAGTTACTAATTTGTATTATTGTTTCTAGATTTTGAAGGCCGAGTATTGTATTTTAATTATTGTTTTTATTGCTCATTCTATTATAAACTGTGTTAAAGTTGTATATTTAGGGTTACGTAGTCAACAAGAAACCCTTATAGTTTCGCCATGTCCGTCTGTCTATCAGTCGAAATGAATATACGTAGACGAGTTACGCCGACTAAGTGGTAAAATAAATTCTGGGTTATTTTTTGAGTGGGGTGTCGTTGGACAGTTATTTAAAAAATGTTTTGAGTTTGTTTAAATACTATTTCGATTAAGGGATGAGCTCAAATGCCCCTCTACCAGCTAAACGGTTGTGTTTGGGTGTGTGAAAACAAACTTAAAAAAATTATCGTTACCCTAATTCGTTCAGTAGTTTTGCTATGAATTTATATCAAACAGTCATACGTCGGATCCGTTTCCACCGAGCTGAAGAAACCTCGCGCACTATTTGATATCCCTGAATAACGGACTCTCTCAAATTCCACGCAGATATAGCATTACCTCGCGCGTGGTAAAGGCTGCTCGAGCGTTCAATTTTATTCTCAAAGGCAATACAGATAGCGAATATTTTGCCGCTTGTTGGAAATGGACCCTTTGACAAGCATTTACAATATTAGTAAAGAAAGAAATATTTCCTCAGACTTTCAACTCTCAAAATCACGTCGAAGTGATAAAAAGAAGTGGCAAACAAGCACATATTAGTATTTTTTAAAGATAAGGGTGGCCTAAGATGAGAATCGCAAGCAAGGGCTGTCATTTAAGAATCACAAAGACAGCTTTCACAGCTACCATTCGAGGACAGCTATTAGTATCAATTAGGAATTTCTCCGGACCAGTGCGTGAGTACGTTTACAGACTTAATTCGAAATAAATATAAATAAATAATAATAAGAAATTTTGCATAGTGGTTCCCTTTATAGCGAGGAGTAAGTGTGGATTTTTTGAAAATCAACCCTTATAGGAGTTAAATAGGGGATAATTGATTGAATAAATTTGTGTAAATGATTTGTATAAATTTGTATGGAAAATTGTAATTTTCACCTGGAGAAAGCCGCAGGTAAAAGCTAGTAGCACCTATGTTCCTTCTTAGCCCTTCATGTCGAGGCCGCGGTATCTCTTGAACAACCCGCGGTAGATTGACGCCCTTGAGATGTTTTGTATGAGAGGAATGCTCATTGCTCATGATAAGCTGGAACGCTCATTAAACGAACATGTCAATACTCAAAGAACTCGATATCAAACCAACAAACTGTCATCAAGATCTCTCTGGCAGAATGTGCTCGGCATGCGGCCACTAGAAACCGGTGGCAAAGGATCGCGAAAGAAGCTACCCCAGTTCTGGGCGACCATCATCATCATCATCATCAGCCTATTAATGTTCCCACTGCTGGGACACAGGCCTCTGCTCTTCGAGAGGGAATGGGCTATAATCTACCACACGGGTCCAGTGCGGATTGGTAGATGTCACATGTCATCGAATTTTCGTTTCTAGGACAGTTTCCTCACGATGTTTTCCTTCACCGTTTTTGAGAGTAGTGGTGATGAAATAAATTACACAAAGTAATGTGCCTGCCGGGGTTCGAGCCACGACTTACTGTTCGTAAGTCGGGGCCGCCACCACTGGGCCACCGCTGCTCTCTGCCAAACCATACCTAACAATAATATAATTAATTTAATTTCCAGTGGGCTCTAACACCAGTTCGAATGGAAGAAAACGTTAATGGCTAAATTATGTTTTCATCCAATAAATTACCTGGGTTTAACTTGTATACTTTTTTTATGAGTAAAAATCTAGCAACATTACTACTTTTATACTCGTAAACATACTTTATTTTCAATAGTTCGTCGTTGTTGTAAACCTAATCAATAATAATTAGTTATAATAATAATTCATGTATTAAAGTTAGGGCACAGGTGCAACGCAAATTGAAGTACAATAATATTGTACTTATTGGTAAAATTATTACCTACAGTGTAGGTAATATTGTAGGTGCAGCTACATGATACTATACGCATGGTATGGATAGAATAAGGCGCTTTCCATTCCATACGATATTAAAACAATATTCCGTGGTGACAACCACGTCAGTCGCTTATGGTTAAAATGTCGTGGAGTACTTTGGGAACTGTCACGGAGTAGAATGAAACTTAATTAAAAATATTATATTTTTCATGGAGTAGTTTGGGAACTCTTTTTGGAGTACTTTGGTAATAAGCCATGCGCGGGTGTGAGAGAGACGAAATAACAACAACATATCGGGCCCTCTCGCACGATTAACTTCTACTTAATAATTATTCAAAGTCCAAACAGTTGAGATTGAGGCGTCGTCGTGTTCAACATCTCGGTGTGTCTGACCAAGCCCTAGACGTTCATGTCTAATGGAGCTTTTGACCTACCCCATATACTTACGTTTCACACTACAAGAGCCCTTTATGTGGTACTTACCATGTTAGACTCATTATTCGTAATGAGTGTTACAGTTACATGTTTTACCGTAGTGACTATATTTCTGGTTGCACAGTCGACTGAAGACTACCCCGGTCATTCTAATAATGATAAATATACAGGTTGGTGCCGACAATACGACAATAAATTAAACCATTGGTAGTTCTAGTTCATAGGGACATTTTTAAACTATCAAATAAATCCAAACACCGTCGTGGTGCCGACGATACGACAATAACCTACCTAAATATCTTTGCAAAATTCGTTTGTTACATTTTATTTCCACACGTTAATCGGTGCAAATTATTCCTAAGGTTAGTAAACCAATATTTGTTTGTAAATTGTAATGTATTTCCTTTACAGTTTTATGCTACTTGGTTTTATTGTTTTTTTTATTTTGGTGTTATGATTTATTTTATAGTTTAATAATGTTCCTATGAACTAGATCTACCAGTGGTTTCATTTAGTGTCGTATTCATATGAAATACTGATGTTTAGCTGCATCCGGATTGGCTGGCAGCCGACCCTAACATAGTTGGGAAAAGTCTAGGCCGATGATGACGATAAATCTTTAAAGTAATTTTTTGTTTAGTTTTAGTTCACCCCGCTAACAAGATCAGATCGTCACACCACCTTCCCCGCGGTCTAACTCGACGGCGGCGATTTCCTCCGACAGGCGTCCATTGAGTGACGATTCGGCCCCACCTTCGTTAAAGAATAGGGAAGCTGACTAAAAAAAACTAATTAGTCCGTCAAATAGATTTCCAAAAAATATTGGACACATATTTTTGATAAAACAAAAACACGTTTCCAATATTTTTGATAATCTAAGTGACGGACTGAACAGAATCATAATTATTATTTTTTGTCAGGAAACATCCCTATTATTGATACGAAATTGTTTCCTTCCCTCTAATGTGGAGTTACCGACACACTCCTTGTATCCTACTTGGAAGTAATTCCTGTTTGTCAGGCGAGCATTGTACATAAATAATTTTGTTCACACTGTTAGCTCATACTGTGAGTGCTTTATTTTTATAAAGGGTCATGGTACCTTTCTTCCTTTAGTACTGAATTTGAATGTACTCTTTCATGTTATCTTAAACCTTGTTTAATGCTAACCTTTAATCGGGTTCTCAGTATTTGTCAGACATAGTTGAACTCAATTGGGGGTTAAGCTCGCCTATATTAGGGTTAACCTATATTATTGCAATTTGTATGTATTTTTAGACATAGGTGCTTCATAATTATGTCGCTTTTATATAGTTTTCCCATTTCCTTGAATCTCTTCGTTGAATATCTAAAATGAAAATTATTATTTGATATTTTCTGTCCAGAGGAGTCCTTTTAAAATGTTTCATTACTCATACTCTGAAAGTAGGACATAACATGCCTAATGAGAGGGTTGAAAGTTATGCTTTGCAGCCCTAGGGAGAATCGCTTTCAACTGACAGCTACCAAATTTAAAAAAAAAAATCTAGTTCTATTTTGACATTTCTATTGAGCCATGTTATAACTTTTTATAACCAAAATAACATAAAGTAAACTTAAAAATATAATTATACTATGACTTAATATAATTTAGTTTTAACTATTTCTCTAAAATAACATAGATTTGGGCAAAATCTATGCCATTTATTTTAATGATAACATAAAAAATACTGGCTGTATAGCTGGACGACCAGAGGACAGAAAAAAACAAAATAAGCGGGAAAGCGACAATCCGATCAACACTAATCTTTTCTTTAGCTAATAATTTATGTTCTTATTTTTACTTTCCTCGTATTCGTAATGAAAAGCAGTGTTTACCTCGGATAAATTACTTATTTAGTCCCTCGAACTATTAGCACCCTCACTACATTATACGGGCGGCAAACCCCGTCTCGCGTCTAGATAAGTAACTTTCACCCCTTTTTTAATTTGATGTACAGAATGCTTGGTTGACGGCTGTGTGATGGGTTAATTTACACCCTGTATAGAAATAACTTTTTTGTTTTTTTTTGTGGCGGGTGGAAAATCATCAAATAACCCCTCCTGCTCTTGGGCAGACCGGAAGGGAGTGTCAGACTTCTACTGAGTAAAAACCAAACTTTCACCCCTTGGATAACAATGTACTATTACAGAAACTACTGTTAGGAACATTTTAATTAACCCTGTTTTTAGCTGGGAACTATTATTTAGCCGTCTCAAAGTACAATAATCTTCGTGATTTACCACTATTGCTATTTTCCGAGAAACAAATATTTTGCGGCTAAGACTACATTATATCTCTAAGAGAGTGTTTGACGACGCGATTGTGGGATAGCCTCATAACACGATATAATGTAAACCTGGTTGTTTGGGTCGAATCGACTAAACCATCAAGCAATTATCTCACTATACTTTGGCTTTATAATAAAAATTCAAAGAACTAGGTATATCTTTATGTTGTCGTGTTTGCTAATGGCTGAGAGCTCCTTAACAGAGCCCAAACCCTGGCGACAGACTCGAAATGCTCGGATTAAGAGTAATGTCAGTCTAGCATGAAAAATATGAAGCTACATTTTACTAACGATGCCCTTTTGTGATCTATATTTCGTTTACGTTGCAGCCAAAAGACTCCGTCATTTGTAGAATAACATAATAAACCATCACGCTTGCAATCCCTGACGGGTTAGACAAGGGTGCACTATTAGTACACCCACATTTCACCAGTGATGTTTAAGTCCCATGTTGTTGGGGGCGGGTTATTACCATCAACCGGGCACAAATCTAGACTCCGTGGCTGTTACAAAAAAAATCCGGATTTTGGGTTTTCACCCAAAAACCGCCCGACCTAAGTATCGAACCTAGGACCTCATGCACAGCAGTCGCGCTTCTGACCACGAGACCAACGAGGCAGTCCTCAGTTTGTAGAATAAGTAAGAGATGTTTGTAGTAGTTACACGCCAATTAAGTGAGTTTGGGTTCCTACTTAGAACAAGCTAAGACAAGGTTTAATTTAGATAAACTACCGAAAACTTGGTCTATTCAAGATTCCATATTAGGAGCTGCACTTAGCTGAAGCAACAGTACCTAACATGTTAAATTTCAGTAAGTATTAAAATATACAACTTGATTCTCGTCTAAATGGGTCAGGTAAATGATTCTACCTACTTCATTGTACTACACACGGCTGTTTACGTCCGTAGGACTCATATATCGTCTCTTTAGTATAAATCTGTATGTAAATTCTCAAGTCATATAAGACGGGAAGATGTTAAAAAGAAATCTCCTTTTCATTCAGAAAAGTTCTATGAAAACTGTAAGTTGGCAATAGCATTTTAATTTGCGCACAGGAATATTTGTGCGATAGCGCAAATCTTGCTAGTTTTGAGTCAAACATGGCTCATAGTTACCTGCTGATCAGGATAATCGCGTATGCGATTGCCTATTATATCACATTTGCTACCAAAAATCTTGGCTTGAAGCCCGCAGGTGATATTATGTCAACTAAGTATTACGCCACAAACTGCTTGTAAATCATACGATACACAATGCAGCGATGCTTGAATCTTACACGAGTTTCGAGCTCAAAACGTGTTCTCCCGGGAACGTAAGATCATATTTCAACCACAAATCATAAAGTTCATAAATCGAATATTTTTACAAAACTCATACTGTTTTGTTATTGCGAATCATTTTATACTCGCACCTATTGCCCATGGAGGTGGGCAGAAGCCACATAACGCCACCTGCTACGAGCATTACATACTTCTTTTGCCTCGTCTACGTTTATATATGCTGAGGATATTTTATTAAAACTTATTTTTCTTAACAATCATGGTGTATGGTTTTTTTTTAAAGATTTATTGAAGGTGAAGCAATAAGGGGCCCGGATACTAAAAGACACATAAAGGGGTCTGCAGCGTGTATGAACGTATTAGGAACGTTCATGAATCTGGCAAAGACTACTACACCTACTAGAACTTATCAACCCTACAACAGCGTATATATACCCGTTTATACTTACTACGTTTAGAACGCTCATCATACGCAATGAAAGCCTATAATATTTGTATTGAAAATTATGAGACTGTGCTAGACCGTTCCGTCACCGTCGCGTGCCATGCACGCAGCAAAATAACTACAGCCGTCAGCGAGAATAATTTGGGTGAAACATATTTTGGGGGGTTGTGCCGGGGCTGCAAGACTATTCGAAAGAGATACTGCGGCCCCGGAACACAAAGGTCTAAGAAAGAACATGGGTGGGAAATAGTAAAAGTCTGGCACTAAAACGAGTTCAACGACACAACGAACAAGTAGCCACTGCAGTAGACACAAGTCTGGGTATGTGCCCTAACATTAAATAAGACTTAATTATAACTGGCGAAATGTACCTATATAATTAGTCACTTCCACACCCCTCGAGTATTACAGGTTTTGTATCGTGTTATAATAGCCACGGTCACGCGATCAACATGCCGCCGCACCGCGCTGCCGTACGAAAGGGTTTGCAGAAGTTAGGTACAAATGATAATAATTTACACATATTAATAATTTACATTTTTGGCAAGACAAAGAGGGGTATTTCCTTTGTTAAAAATTACTATTATAATGACTGTAACTAACCAACGTTTTGTTCTAGTGTACATTTCTTTGTTAAACAGGTTTGTGGACATATGTTTATTGAAAAAACATTCAAACGTAATATAATTTTGGACAAAGACAGTGGGCTTAAGCTAACAGGGCAAAAGTAATGTCGATTATTAATGGGCTAACGAAGATCCTGAATGAAATTATCACTTTATAGGAAAGTACCATTGTAGAGAAATATTTTTAATACATGCTCCCTCCAACGGCAGCAGTAGTACTAAACTGTCGGCCACAAACATCCCTCAAGACTAGCCTTTCTCGAAGAATACTCTGGCTGCGGAGGCGAGGGGAAAGGTACACGAGAGGGAGGGGGTGCCACACTCGTAAAATTTCCCTCCCCGCACCCTTCGCCGCGCCCAAAGCGTTCTCACAATTAGGTAGGGGCGACTGTAGGAATACGTCACTTTCATAAAATTATTCAACAATTGCATTAATTGCGAATGTAGGCAACGACTACCAGCTATTTGTTTTACTTTATGTATTGTTTGAAACATCCAAGCTACGCTTTCTTTAAGGAACTTTTGTTTGTGGGTAGGTCAGTCAGTAATTTAATTAACAATAGGGCCGGTACCGTGAGTCGGTGTAATTTATGTTTTGTTTCGCAATGATGAGTCAAAATTAGGTACCTGAGTGTTGTTGTGGGTAAAGTTATCTACGAATTGCGTAGTCGTAGCTTTTACTTAAATGAGCGTGTAAGGAGTACGGAATGTTTATTTGAAATAATTAATTTTTAAATATTATTTAGTTTGGAGCCTGAAACTACATTAAGTAGGCATGTTACAGGTTCTTTTGAACTAAGTACTTCATTGCAACAAATTATTTTTTGTTTTTTTAACATAGGTTCAACGCTTTTTATTTTAAGTAGATTTTTGCTATGTTCCCCATATCTTTTTAGTAATAAAAACAACTCTGCGACTGCACAAGGACTCGGAAGTATAATTTCATTCCTACACATTAGAGAAAACTGTATGCAAACATCACGCCTGTAAACCCCAGAGGGTTAGGCAGAGGTGTACCTAATAGGTAGAGCCTAAGAAGAGAAAACATACATTCGTGGATAAAATCACATTGAATATTCGGTCGGCCGTCTACCAGATTTTCACAAAAATAATTTATTTTTCTTAAAGTTCGTGGCTAAGAATAGACTGACCAGTTTCATAATGAATATATGTAAAGCTTTGGTCGACCTTTACGGACGACGGTGTCATATAAAAACGCTAAAACTACAACTGGGGCAAGGCAGTTTAAAGAAAAGACGTGGAATTCCGTTTACAGTTGCGATATTTCTAGCAAGTCTGTTTTTCTGCATGGATTTTTTTAAACAGATAAGTGAGTATGTATATTATTAGGTGTCCCCTTGTTTCGCAGACAGATACCTATTTCAAATAGTTTCGTTTCTCAGAAAATGTTTCGTATAATGTTTGGTCCGTGTATTTTTATTTCAAATAGTATTTACTTAAATAAAACATAGTTTAACAAAGACACAATTCAATGAATTTTACAGTCACATTTTTTATTTCACTAACATATCAAACAGTAGAATTATTTTGAACGAATATTTTTTGTTCGGTGTATTTTTCCATGAATTATTTTATTTCATCGAAAATGTAAAAATAGACGGAATGCTATCCATAGTTTTATTAATAAATATGGGTACATTATAAGAGCAAGATCTAGAGCACTCCAACGAAATAGGTAAAGTTAGGTTAGAACTGTGACCAGTTATATCGAAATTGGTCGCAGTAGGTATTAGGGCACTCCGGCAATTATGAACCGCTGTTATGGTATGCAGATGTCAATTTTTAAAAAGTTTGTTAAAAAATGAAATCATAAAATTCACAGTTAGAGATAATATCATTTGAAATATTTAGAAACTGTCACTTGATAAAATATTATTATTGGTAAAAAGTTTAATACTAAACTAGCGGATCTGGCAGACGTCGTCCTGCCCGGACAGCAGCGCCACCTACCGGGTCTTATTGTGTTTTCAAACCATCCAAGAACCCATTTAAATTTCCCCAGAAAGTTTCATCCAAATCGGTCCAGCCGTTCAGAAGGAGTTCAGTGACATACACACGTACAGTAGAATTATACATATAAAGATAAGCAGTATAAGAATAGAGAATATTTGATTTATTATTCTAAGACATGAATATTCTAAAATGTAACTTTATTTGAAACAAAAATCTTTGATTTAAATTTCTTCAAAGTTAGTATTCTGCGTATTGATTATAATCGAAACTCTATAAAAATATTAGCTAAAAAACAACGCACAACCATATTATTATAACTAGCCAATACTATCCCATTGCTTCGCAAAGACCTTCTTTCATGTTTTCCAGTGGCTCCGATTCTGCGGTAACTTAAGTACCAACCACGAAACCATATATATAAATAGCTCTTTGGGGGTTACAGGCGTGATGTTATGTTATAAGAGTATTTCACAGAGGTTCAATGAAACCTAAACAATGTTTGCGTGCTAAATGTCTGACTCACGTTCCACAAATAAGAAGCATAGAAAAAACAATTCAAAATATATTTTTCAATGACAACAAAAATCAGAACATCAATTCATTATTTAGAATAATTTTCCGACTGCCATAATATTACTTCCAAACTCTGTGAAAGCCGACAGAAATATTGGGAAAAAAACGCGAACATTTGCAGCGAATCCCAGAATGTACAAAATCGTTTGTTACCACAAATAATATAGTTATTAACAATTAACTTTGAAGATTATAATGTTCCAGATTTCAAATACCTACCTTGGTCGTAATTAGCAGCATCTGAAGGCAAACATTATACTAATTAGTGAAGGAACTTGATACAAAGTGAACACGGTGTTCCCGATTTTGGCACCCGACAACTGATACGGATATTAATTACTTGGCCTAATTAATGACAGTAATAACCTTCAAGGTGAAATTAAACTAGACAATGTTTTACCAAAACATCAAATGAGTTACTGAGTTGTTGTTTTGTTACAAGTCAAACAATATCAGCTATTCTATTTCGTATTAGCCACTCAAATCAATCTTCAGGTTAAGCCGCGCTTGTCTAGGTTGGTTTGTGGATGGGTATCCACCCATTACATACAGCCTCGGAAACCACGTTAAGCTAACCAGTCTTACCAAGGAGTATTATATTACCCAGTAACTGGGTTGCAGAGGTTAGATAGGAAGTCGCTTCATGTTAAATACTTGTATTCAGCTTCATCCAGTACGACTGGAAGCCTACCCCAGTATAGTTTGGGAAAGACTAAGCAGATTACAGCCGCAGTCACAAAAGTCACATAACACAAAAGTATACGTGCAAATGTGATCAGTTAATCTCTCTAACTATTATTTCTTCGTTTTTAACAAACTTTAAAATGTTATCGTAACTCTAATTCGTTCAGCAGTTTTGCTAGTTGTGTTGTGACGATGACATAGAAACAGGAAAATGTTTATGATTAAGTTTTTTTCCTGAACGAAACATAAGTTTCAATACTACTCAAACTTGGAGCATAAAAGTTGTTTACACCAGTTAAGAGCTACTTTACTTTGTGGCGAACTGGCTAAATTAGTCAAAGCTTACAAACTATGGATATTCAAAGAGTAGGTGTTAGAGAAGACGTGGAAAAAGTTAGTATAAAAGCTAAGAACATCAAAAAAATCAAAAATCAAAAATATTTATTACATAATTTAAACATTTCCTCTAATTCCAGTGAAAATAAGTCTACATCTGTCTTTTACCCAATTATGTTGGAGTCAGATTCCAGTAATTCGAACCAAATGACACCTGGATACTAGTATTTTACATGGAGAGACTGATTATCTGGCCTCCATAACCCATTTTTATAATAAATAGGCTTGCTTTTGACCGCAACTTGCCTGATGAAACCATGACGCGGCCTAAGTTGGAGCACGCTTACCTATATAGGGTGTAAAAGAACCCTTAACGCAAAGGAAGGGCACTTGTTCTCCCCACCACTGCGATCATTTTTTCTTCTAGACCATGCCTGGGAACCCCCTAGTTACGGAGATATTGGGGGTCAAAGTTCCAAATTTTTCACAGGTGTTTTTGTAAATACTAGTTTTTCAGGTTATAACTTTACTTAAATTACCTCCATGACCAGTTTACTATTCAAAGCATCCACTAGCACAATGTTTTAAGAGTGCTACATTGAGTTTTACCGTAAAATGTGATTTTTGACCCCAAAAAAAAAAATCGTTTCCCAGTAAACATTTTTGCGTAGGGGTACCTACTTAGTTTGATGTACAGAATGCTTGGTTATCGCCTGTGTGGTGAAATTTGAACTTCCCGATCATTATAATTTTATATCCGACTATAATGATCGGGAATCAGAATTCCGCAGCCGGCAGTGAATTCCACATAGTGTTTCAACCATATAACGGTGACGCTTCGCGGTATCTCTGCTCGTCCGATGATACAATAAGGACGGGGGAATTAGATTGTGTAATTCCAAAGCCCACTCTCCGAAATGTATCCGATAAAAATCGATAGGCTGGCAACTTTGTCACCAATCCACGGTCTACCTGTTACCATTGAGCCATGAGCGCGTCACTATGACAAATTTTACGCCCTCAGAGGTACTCTTTTGAGTGATGTTGGCAAAATATGCGCGACAATTTGCATGCATGCAGTTTTTCTTATATGTGTCGCAAACTCTGAGCTCACACTTTGCTAGATCGTCTACAACACTGTTATGAGTATAAGTAGATATACATTCGTTCATACAGCACATCCAGTTTTAAAAAAAAGTTCCGCTTTGTCTATGATACTCATTGTCAGGCTGTGTGGGAGTATTTTATATTTTCTGCTTTTATTCATGGAAATCTAAGTTAAATATATCTGATAAATATGTACTTTAGTTACTTGGGACAGTTCGGATTTGATGGTTTATATTATCATGCATGCAACATAATTATACGAGTAGGTAGTTAGCCTTCATTAGGATCGCCTTTCAATCAAACTGTATTTAACGGAACAGGTAAATACTTGCATTATCTTGTATTCAGTTGAAGATTATTACAGGTAGTTTTATATCAATTAATTTCTAAATAAATATAATATAGTACTGGTAAACTACTTATCCTTGATAAAATCAATGGAAGTGTAATGATACTAATCTGCTTTGTATTTGTTTTGCCGTTCTATCGAAGCGGCTGACCAATGACCTGGATTATATCATTAGCCCCCGACGTGAAAAGTACGGGAGGTGAAAACACGCTTAAGGAAAAATATGAATGTGTTTTTCGTTGAATTCTTACAAGGTTTTTTTAAAAGATTATTGGGATTACAGACACTTCCTGTGATTAACCATGGCGATTATTTTGAACACCGGCCTGAAACTTTACGAAATCGTCGTAAAATATTATTCGCTTTATTTGCACAACTCGTGTTACTACCGAAGTAAAAAAAACTACTAAAACTTTAACGCACACGAGAGAGAGAGACTTTAACAGTTTTTTGCTGAATTTTATGAAAGTAGTAACGGTACTTTTAAGTTTCACAAAAAAAAAAATGATGTCTGTCTAATTGTTTCGACTAGCCGGCCGAAACGGCTGGGTCGATTTTGAAGCGACTTTTACTGCCAGATAAGTGATGTTATATGGAACTCCATTACCATTCGTCCACTTAGCCTTATTTTTTGAAAAATTATTAGGTTACCGTGCAAAAAATGAAAACCCTTGAAATTGTTAACAACTACGATTCAAGTAAAGGAAAAGGCTACGCCGATGAGGATTTTGCTACGTACTGTAATGATCACGTATTTTATACAGAGTAATTTTACCGAAGCAGAATAAATGCAAAATTAACAATATCTTAGAGAACTGAGGTTGTCAGAAACTGCCTTCTACTGTCAGATAAGTGATGACGATGACGATGGTGATGAGTGGTGATGTGTGATTGACGTAACGTCTGGCATGGATATGGATATTCTCAAGACCGTTGAGATCGACAGAGCAACGGGCCGTTCCAGACACGAATTTGTCTGGCATATACAATGGTTACCCAAACAATTCATGGAAATCATAGATCATACGTTAAATAACCAATTTGTTATATAGGCTTTAGTCTATAAAACATAGCATCACTCCTGTAATACCCGAAGAGTTAAGCACACGTGGGCTAGCTAGCTACACTTTCGCCAGTTATGTTTAAGTCCTATGTAATCAATCAGTCACGAATTCAGACTTCAGGTTGCTTACTGAGACATTTTTTAAAATGTTTTTTTCGTTCTTTGCAAATATTATGAGTGTGAAATACGTTAAGGTGCTTACCGTTTACCCTCGGGTGGTCTTACAGACGAAATTCATTTATTTATTCAGGAGTGAATTATAATAATTTTGCTAAGAATATTAATTGTGCTCTAGATTCGCAACTGTCAAATTGTTTTGACAGCAGCAAAGATCTCGCCAATACCCACTCAATTTTGTATTGTGCAGCTGTAGCGGCATGTCGTGTAGCTCACGATAAATTTCCCAAACAACGACAGAGTTGCACGACCAAAGTTAGTCTACCAGTACAAGATTGAGCGGCGCACAGTGATCAATTTTTAAAAGTTAGGGCTCAAAATTATTTTTGGTCAATGTGTCGGTATTTAGAAAAAAAAATTGTTTTCAGACAGACTGGTAAGTATTCTCATTATGCTAAAACATCAACATTTTGCAAACAGTTGACCAAAAATAATTTTGAGACCCTATAACTTTTAAAAATTGATCACTGTGCGGCGTATCGGTGAGGCTAGAGCACTCATCGGTAAGTTAATCTGCTTCAGAGAGGGTAATACTCGCCATAGAGTATTGCGCTTTGTAAGGCGGGCGCGGGAGCAGATATTACTTTTCGTGATTATTTGTCCCGCGTCACACAGCGTATCGACTTCCTGAAGCAGACAATCTGTGCATGGGCAAGCCGTATTCGTCGGTATAAGCGGCGAGTGGAGCGATACACACAAAATCGCACTTTCCAAAGCGATGAAAGGTGCGTGTATAGAGCTATAGAGCTTGGGAACGACCGGACCAAGGTGTGATTGACACGCTTCTGCCGGATGATGACACCCATGTATTCCTTCTGGCGCAACATCTGGTCGGTGACTGTCATACTGTACTGCGATTGTACCAGGGAGGTTGTAATCCTATAACAGAAATGGGGGCAATCATCATCAGCCCCCAAGACGTAGCTCGTGCAGTCCGTCCGCTGCCTAATTGGAATTCTCCAGGACCGAACGTACTGCACAACTTCTGGATCAAGTGATTTCAAAAATCGCACGCTTGGCGTCCCAGTTTCAATTAGCCTTAGAGTCAGAGTCGCTGGCCTAGTTCTTGACGACAAGAATTACCCACCTGCTTCATAAATCTGTGTCGTTGGCGTAGCAGATCACCTCAGCGTCGCTTATTGGGAGGCTTACCAATTCGTTTATACGAGTATGCAGTGTGAAAAGGGTTGGCCTGAGGGTACTGCCTTGCGGAATGCCACAGTAACAGGAAGCAAGCTACTTTGAAGATTGCCTATTTTAGAGTATTGGTATCGTGATGTTAGGTAGCTACGAAACCATTCTAGGTGTACCCCTTATTCCACTAGCCTCTAACTTATTTAGAAGAAGTCCGGAAGACACGGTGTCAAATGCTTTTGCCAAATAAAGAAAAACACTAATACGACGTTTTCTATTTTCTATGTGTTGCGAAAGTTGATTAGTTAGGAGTGTCACCGTGACACCATGATTGCGCGTTTTTATTAATAAAGTTCCCTAAATATTGACAGCCAACTGTGCGGGAACAAACGTCGTACAATTCATAGGTTCAAATACCGAGGCGCGGGAGCAGTGATAACTTTTACCATTTTTTAACATTTTAATGATATGTGTTGTGTTGCCATCACCAGAGACATTTTGTAATGCTGCATGGACCTTTGTAACAATGTCCTTTTAGCGGCACAAGTACCATGCTGCCTTATAACGGGTGAAAAGACACCGTTTACGAGACCTGTCAATATCTCCGTAATTAAAAAGTTACGGAGATATTAAGGGTTCAATTTTCAAATCTAAAAACGCTTATTTTTATTAATTCCGGTACTAAATGTTATAACTTTACAAATTAAATACCTCCAGGGCCCATGTACTGTTCAATGTCCACCAGCACAATGTGTTAACCTACCATGTGGTTTTTCATAAAAAGAGTCGTTACAATATTTTTTATGCAAAGATACTGTTTGATGTACTGTTTAATTGACGGCTTTGTGAAGGATCCGTTTACACCCCATATGTCAACTATCAATATAACTGTGAAAGTTTTTTACCATCTATTCAAGATTCAACAACTTAATAAATGGAAACGACAGTAGCCTATAATTAGATAAAAAGAGAGTGCTACTAACCTTATAGACGCCAACGATGAGAAAACCGCAAGCCACAAGTCCAATCGAACTGCAAATCAGCAGTGATATGTTCAGCGAGACGGTTACTAGAAAAAAAAATATATGTTAGAAATTATACACAATCACAGTAAAAAAACTTTTGGCAAAAATCTATGCACTTCCAAATAATCACAAAAACATCAAAATTAACTTTTCTTTCGGAAGTCAGTGACTTTATTTGCTTCTTGCGAAAAGTTTTTTATTTTAGTTACTCAACTAGAAGTTATTTAACACCATCATGAACCAAACTTCTAAACCGATTTTAATTAAATTTCCATGGGACCAATCCTTTCACATAAAGATTTTTTTAAATCGGTTATAATGATGGAGTTAAAAGGTTACCGGATTGTGGACGTAATCCTTCTTTGAAGTTGCTATAAATTGTTTAAATTAGGCTCAGACTCCACTAAAACCGAGACGAAAGGAGCGATGCGCGGAGACATACAAGATTTAACCAATCACAGGAGAGATGAGAGACGCGATGTGGATATCAACCGAGTGTGTTTGATCCCGCACGTAGCCTCTCCTCTGTTTTGCTGGAGTCTGCGCCTCAGGCTGCGTGAAGGCTTGACTGAAGGCTGCCTCTAGATAGTCTTACAAAGAGAACACAAGAAACTCTTTTGACACCAAAACCAAAACTACTTAGTCCATGTCCAGTTATTTTACATACTTTTCATCATTGTCATAATCATAATAATCTTGAGCTATACATATTTACAAATAGAGACGAGAGTTGCTGATGGGTTGCTAACGCTGAACAGTCTGTCAAGATAGAGTGATCCTCATTTCCTTAACGCTTAAGTCCCTGTTGGACAGCAAAGGCAAAAATAAAAATCTGATCCATGTCTGATTTAGATTAGCTACTGCTGCAGCTGCTTTTTTTTAAAATGTTGGTCCATTTACATTCATGCTTTCTTGTTAAATTATTCAAAGCTTTTCGTTCCGTTTTTACTGCGGAATTACTTTCCTTAAAACGTTATTTTTGCAATGTATATAGGTACCTGTTACATTTTGGGTTTAATTTGTAGCTCGTTAATACTCAAAGAATATTACTGTGAACTTTTAACTTCAAAGGGTTTATTATTTTCTCTTTGGAACCATACCAACCAACGAACAGTGGTCCACTTTGGCCCTGATTCGAAAAAATTTTAAGTAATGGGGGGAGGCCTTTGCACAGCAGTGGGTTGACACGGGCTAACAGTAACAGTAACCATAACATTAATTGTTGACATGCATGTAACTGAAATATAGTTAGTTATTTAGACTAAAGAAAGAAATCCAGAGTCTATAATTAGGTACATGCATCGCTACATCGAGGACTCAATCCAGAAATATAACCAACGCTAGTTAAAATAGATACTTTAGAAACAAAATCTACGATTTAATGGATCTTGTAAGTTTTACAGCGCGTCTACAAAATTATCTAACTCAAAGCATTTATTTCAATTAGACCATTACAGGCACTATTGAAATTGGCTATATTGTCATAATAACAAAGAATGTGAAGCTACAGCCCCAGTCACAATTACTTGTGAAAGCACTGTATTTGCCCATTCTAAAGCGTAGATCTTTACGGAGAAGAATGGGCAAGAATCATTAAAATATATTAAACTATTCATGCGACTTAAACAGAAACACAACATATAAAATGTATATTACAACTCGTGAGCTGAGCATTCGTAGCTGCTTCAATGAAAATGTTTCTATTCAAAGTGATTGAGTTACAAATTGGGAAATATTTTCCACGTAATCGAATGCGGCGGCGTGTGTAAAACGTATAAGGAAAGCTATCCCATATTGGTATAAAATGTATCTCAAAATTGAAACCATTTCAGTTAAAAGGATTTGTTTTCCAATTCAACTGCCTTTGTTCTTATCGTTTTCTTGGGTGGCAATTGAAAAGTACTTATGCACTCAGTAAGTTAGTAAGGTGTTCGTATAGTTAGGTATTTACTTAGCATTGAAAAAACGGTTCTTTTACATTATGTACGTTAATTAACTACGTAAATTAACCCATTATGTACATATATAAAATGTATAATATAGTATTCTAGGATAATAATATGGCTTCCCCGTAGTGAAAGTATTTTCAGAATGGTCAGTAGTTTCGAAGATTAGGTACCCCTTACATACAAACATACGAACAAATTTTACTTCTCCATAATATTGGTATAGATATATCATTCAGATAAGGCGATGGGAGATGAACATTTAATCAACTAAAAATGGGGTGCCCAGTAGCTATTCGTAGGTGCTACTAAAAAGTTTTTATTTAACCTTTATGTGGTTGGATATTCTGTAGAAATTTATTTACAAAACATTGAATACTAATTGGTTTAAGAATAACAATGGAAAATCAATTAATAATAATATTGATATCCATTCAGACTTACTCAGCGTGGTTCGTCGGACTGAATAGGAAGATAAGCTCGAGGCATCGTTCATTGCCCGTGAATTCCTATAGAAATGTAGGTATAAGGCAAAGTTCAAATCCAATCACCGCACCCCTATTGTCGTTCAAATACACATTTTGTACATTAAGACAGCTTTACTGAATTATCGAAATTCCCTATAGGAAAGCTTGTCTTTCCTATAGGGAATTTCTTTTTTCCTTTTAAATGTACCTATTATGAAACATAAGCTAGCGTAAGATACTAATATCGGGTTAAAGTGGTAGAAAGCCCAGACGCAGAAACCCAATGCGCTGGTCAAACCAGTACTGCTCTGCCCTAAACTAAATATATGATGCTACTAGGTCTACGATGCCTTACACGCTGCCGAAGACAGAGTGAGCTGGCGCAAGACAGTCCATGGGAAAGTCATTTAAAGACCCTCAGCATTGAGGAAAAACGACGCAAGGATGGGATTATAAAACATAGGAGACAACGCGAAAAAAATCGTAATCTATTTAAAGAACTTACTGGTTCCCCTAGTGGTGTAACGTGCCAAACTTGGCAGTTTTGGCATTTTGCTCTAAAGCATATAACTCAGAAATAGATCACATTTGTTTCTGTAATATTTCTTCTATCTATCCGATCATAGGTACCTATCTTAGGCAGAGATCTCACATTGTATTGGTTTGTATGGAATCTGTTGATGCCTTAAGGTGAAGCCTCCAGGGTGGCCTGCGTAATTCAAATGTTCTTACGTTTTTTGCAATTTGCAGACCAGGTCAGGTTTTATGTTGATTAAAATATGATTTGCGCACGTAATGCGTATGTATTTATTTATAGAGACATAATCATTAAAATCACAAAAAAAAAAAAAAAATACAGTAGGCAAAATTACTTTTAAACGTTACTAAGTTTATATGGATGCTGCTGACTGTACCCGACAGGTTTATTTGTACGGGTATACCAGAGTGAGTATGTTGCAAAACTGCAAGTTTCCTCAAGTGGCAACTAACAGTTGTGTTTCCAGGGGGTATCTGTATAGGTTAACCAACGACCGCGCGGTCAAGCGGCGCACCGCCCATGTACATTTGCCGCTGTCGTCTTCGACAATCGCGCGCACAAGTGTTATCGTGTGTGAATAGCCATAAATCTCTATGCATTTAACCTATTCAAATAAAACTCAAATCGGGTTGTACTTACACTTTGTTGGATGAAACTCATTCAAAGATATTTGCGAGGGCGGTAGTACTTTGGTCGCAAATAATTTGAAGAGCCAACGCGAAAATCCTACGTAAAAGAGAACAAAACATTTACATTTCATTTTAAAAGTATTTTACTATAAAGGTGCAGCTTCCTGATTGCCTCGGTTTCAGCTGTGGCTAATGTCAATTAACGGCGTGAGGTGAAAGCATATCTGGGCGTCAAAAATGACAGCTTTAGAAGATCATAATATGAAAAAGATAAAGCGTTAAATAGATCTTTCATAAAAGTAACTCCTGCATCTGTGACCATTTAGGAAAATAGATCATATTAGGAAAATAATATGAATTGCATTAAAAATCGTAAAATGGTCACAGACGCAGTTACTATTATGGAAGGTCCATTTTACGCCCGTCGGGGCTGCGGGTTGTTCGAAAGAGATACCGCGACCTCGGCACAAAGGGCTAAGAAGGAACATGGGTAGTTTTTAGTCGGTAGAAGTCTGACACTCCTTACCGCTCTGCCCGAGTCATTTGATGATTTCCCACCATCCAAAAAAAATCCTTTTTACGCTTTTTAACGCAATTCATACGAGTACAATGATCGGCTTAAGTGGTCATTTAAGACCTCATGACCTTTACACATGTGCTGTATATAATTGGCGATATGTGGGAGTACAACAGGTATACCTCTACCGACCTCTTTGAGGATCACAAGTGAAATGTTATGTATGAAAATTGAAAGGTTTGAGTGTTTCTGATTTTTTGTGAGATTAATAACTACAAATAGCTATAACTCGGAACAGCTCAATCCGTATGAACAGAGTATTCGAAATTAATTGATATATTTATCCGTTCGTTACGATTGCTCAAATGAAAACAGACCCGGTGGACGTCTCTTCAATATTTATCTTCATTAGTATTCTTTAATTATTGGAAAACCGTAATCCGATTGCAATATATAATATTTTTGTAAAAAAGTAATCTATATATATAAAAATGAAACCCGTTTTCCGTTGTCACGACTTGGCATGAAAACGGCTTGACCGATTTGGCTGATTTTTTTTTTTAAATGTTCGTTGAAGTTCAAGGATGGTTTTTACGGCGTGAAAAAATCGAATAATGGCCGGAAAAGCCCTAAAAACAGCCCTTTTCTTTTTCCCATACAAACGTTTTCTAACTAAAACGTAAAATCAATTTGAGCTTTAATACCGTACCCATAAAGTTCAAGTGTTAGTGGAGAGGTTCCGGGAAGGCAAAACAATTGAGTGACGTTCAGTTGTTCGGTCAACGAATGACAACTTCAAACAGACCATACGACATTATCACAATAATCACAAATAATTACAAACGATTTTTCAAATGGTGTTTGCGTATAATATAAAAATTAATTGCTGTTAGTTAGTCGTGCTAAAACTAGAGAACGGCTAGACTGATTTGTCTAATTTTGGTTTTGAAACATTTGTGGCAGTCCAGAGAAGGTGAGAAATTAGTAGTATGTAGGTAGGTAGGTAATAGGTAGGTGGTAGGTAGTTGGTACGTAGGCAGGTAAAAGGGCATTGCAACGCACGCGGGGTACAGCTATATTATATAAAAATGAATAGCTGTTCGTTAGTCTCGCTAAAACTCGAGAACGGCTGGACCGATTTGGCTAATTATAGTGTTGAATTATTCGTGGAAGTCCAGGGAAGGTTTAAAAGGTGAGAAAGTGGTAGGTAGGTAGGCAGGGTAGTAGGTAGAGTAGTAAGTAGGTAGGGTAGTAGGTAGGTAGGTAGGGTAGTAGGTAGGTAGGGTAGTAGGTAGGTAGGGTAGTAGGTAGGTAGGGTAGTAGGTAGGTAGGGTAGTAGGTAGGTAGGGTAGTAGGTAGGTAGGGTAGTAGGTAGGTAGGGTAGTAGGTAGGTAGGTAGTTGGTACACAGGCAGGTAGTAGGTAGGAAAAAGGGCATTGCAACGCATGCCGGGAACAGCTAGTAAATTATAAATCATTATAATTTGATTTCCTCTTCGGTTTTAGTTTTCCCTGGAAAATCAACTTGTATACTATTAGTAATAACTTTACTACAATAACCTTGATGACCCGTTTACTAATCAAAACATCCATTAGCACAATGTTTTAAGAGTGCTACATTGAGTTTTACCGTAAAATGTGATTTTCCACCAAAAAAAAAAGTCGTTTCCCAGCAATAATTTTTGCGTAGGGGTACTTAGTTTGATGCACATAATGCTTGGTTGAAGGGTTTGTGAAGGGTTCGTTTACACCCTATATGTGCTAAATTCTCAAAACAAGACTCCTGCACTGGTTGTCTACTGCCACTGGAACTACATCAGAAGGCTTAGGACTTGTGTTTACTGGACGATCCGAGTGATTTATAATTTGACAGTTTGCTTCAAATATACAACACTACCATAAAACCGTGATAGTACCCACATGTCGCCAGTTGTGTTTAAGCCTCATGTAATAAGGGGGTAACTGCCCCGTTAGTCTCGTGGTTGCAAAGCGCGACTGCTGAACGGGGTCGGGCAAAAAGCACTATTGGGTTTTTCGTTAGAAATTTCCCAGCAGTAGCCCGTAGTTTGGCAGTTGGCGATATAGTACCCCCGTGCCTCGTAAAGCTAGTTAAGCCGCCTGCGCTTGATCTCTCTCCGGTCGTGTCGGATCGCCGTCCCATCAGACTATGAGAGAAATACGAACAGAGAGTGCACCTGTGTCTGCTCACACACTTGTGTAATATCTCCCGCGACGATGGCTAATTTCCGCTAAGATTGCCGTGACCGAAAACGGTCAGGAGGACTATACAATAAGGGGCCGTCAACCGGTCGCAAATCCGCTGCTACTTAAAAATGCCTGATGGGAAAACTTATTAACATTTTTTTTAACCCAGGAATCGAACTCAAGAGCACGTGTTCAGCGGCCACGCAACCATTTCATTAACGAGGCAGTTGAAATAAGAATTCAAAATAAGACAATATAAACCAGAAGATATTAATATTCACCTGCATATAACTCATCGAAAGACTTTTCTGGATTCACGTCTTTCAATTTGGACCCATTATCCCGAATATTGGTTGCAATGGACATTAGGATGCCGATTAAAGGTATATTTTCTTTTTCGGGTAACCGTTTTACAGGTTGCCGAATTTCTGACTGACGGTGATGTTGATATCCTCTCGCAACCCGTCCCGCAAGACTAGGTTCCTTAGGATCAGGACTAGACACATCTGAAACAATGATAGCGCTCACTATATTGGCGAAAGATCTCGTGTCCGAAGACGCAGATGCTGCACCAGCAGGATTTATGCGTGAGTTTAGAGATTGTGCCCTCTGGATAACTTAAAAGATGTATGGTTTTACTCTCAATGTCAATCCAAACGTATAGCCGTACGGCGAAAAATACTGAACTTAACTGAAGCAAAGCACTCGTGGTACGAACGGAAAGATGTTCCAGGAAAACGACAACACAATAGCGCTAGTGCTGCTACTTGCCTGGAAGCGCGTCGAGATCTGAGTGATGGACTCACAAATACTGCATAACGCCTACGGGCTGGAACATTTTATTCGTGAACTGCGGGTGGTAAGCACACGGTTATTTGCATTTGTTGCGACGTGAATAAGCTTTAGGTCTTTTTGACATATATACAACACTCACATATAGTTAGCGCTAGAATTTTCGAATTCAGCAATTTTCCGCAATCGCTGAACTTGGGGTCTGAGGTTCAATTCGGCTCGGATCAGCTAAAAGTTATTGCACATATACACATTTCCGAGATGTAAGTTAAAAATCCATCAAAGTTATCATCATAATTACCATCATAATTATCTTTATCATAACTTTGATTTTTTAACCCACTCTATAACCTGTATGATGTAGCTGGCATCAATACAAAGAGGTATGTATGAAACAAAATCTTCTAAAGCGTCACATTACCATAAAAAGGTACCTTTGATGTACCACATCTTGGAAACGTAATGCTGTAAAAGATATTGTCTCGGACAATACTTATTTGCATTGATGCCAGCTGTGGATGAATATATGTTTGGCCGTGTGATACCGTCGTGCCTCAGAAAGCACTCTACCTTGGTCCCGCATCTGGGCAGGGAGATGCCCTTCGGGGCTGCGGGTTGTTCGAAAGAGATACCGCGGCCTCGGCGCAAGGGCTATGAAGAACCAGGGTAGTTTTTAGTCAGTAGAAATCTGACACTCCCTTCCGGTCTGCCCAAGACCGGGAGGGGGTTATTTGATGATTTTCCAACCGCCAAAAAAAAAAAGGGTAGGGAGATGATGAGGTCGTGATGCGCTGTGTTTTAGTGCTTAAAGTGTTGCGCGAAACATTGTGTGGCTCCGGTCTTATACTGAAAGGTTTCAGCAATGGTATTTATTACACAATGGCACAAACCTATCGAGTTACTAGATGTAAAGTCGTGAAATTGATATTTTTGTTAGCTTGTGTTTGTATAACCCAGTACTTTTTGGGTTGTGGAGGTCAGATAGGCAGTCGTTTGAGGTATTCTCCTAATTTAAAAATGTTTGTATTGTTTCAGATTTCAGAAGGGGGCGGGGGGAGGGGTGTTAAAACTTAGGCAGAATTATTCCTTGGGGCGACCCAGAGAATAAAGGGTCCCTTTGCACCCTCTTATGGGTGGAACTTTAAAAAACAGTTTCATATAAAATACTTGCTCTTCACCAAAAAATACACCCTTTAAAATTCATGTCTTTAAGACCAGCGGTTTATGCTGTACTTTGAATTTTCGAGTCAACCGACTCGGAGAAAAAAAAGTTTCATAAAAGATTAAAGGCCTTTTCAGCCTATTAGGGGTGGAATTGCTAAAATACATTTCTTGATGATTTTGGAAAACTGGTCGACTTACACGTTTCTTATATTTTTATCCAGGTCAACCGCCCCGGAGAATAAAAAAAATTCAACTCCCTCTTATGGTGGAATTTCGAGAAACCCTTTCTTATCGGAAACCTAGTCTTCACAAAAGATACGTTCTTTTTTCATGTCTTTTAGACCAGTTTTTTAGGTTGTGCGTTAATATAATATATCAGCCAGGACTTTGAGTTTTATATTGGGGGATAGGGGATAATTCTGTGACGCACGTGTCTCATAACTTTAACCGAAAAGTATGTACACAAAATTTCAAGTCAATCGACTCAAAGAATAAAAAGTTTTTTATAAACTTTTGTCCCCTATTTCACTCCCTTGGGTAATTTTGAAAAATCCATCCTTAGTGGAATTCTGCGTCATAAGAGGAATACGTGTGCGAAATTTTAAGTTTCCAGGCCTAAGTGTATGGCCTGAGCGTTGATACATCAATTAAGCTCCTTCGTCTTTTTAACCGACTTCCCAAAAGGAGGAGGTTCTCAATTCGATCAGTATGTTTTTTTTTATCAATATAAAAATAGTTTTATATTGATAAAAAAAAACATACTACTACTATACTGTTACTATTACTATTACCTACTATTTTGCTATCAAAATAGTAGGTGAATCAGTGTACAACAAACACTTTTCCTATAAAAGCGCTGATTAACCCTTTTAACAGCTATTAATAATCTTTTATCAATTTGAAACTGTTCATCACCAGTTATTCGGTTACGACAATGGAATGCTGCCAATTAACTCAATAATGATCGTACATTTATGTAGAGACTGTGATTTTGAAAAATTGAGAAATTATAAATGTATTCCACGCTTACACTCAGCTTTAATGGCGTAATCTGTAATCGGTTTATTATTTAATTTTGATAAGTAAATTGGTTTTAAATCTGTTTACCTATCATTATGGGAGTGATGGATTGTGTGAGGAATAAAATGAAAGAGATAGGAGTAAATTATGCCGTGACGTCTGACAGGGATAATGGAAGAAGAAAACGTGTTGTGCCAACCCCAAGTAGCAGTACAGTCAGCATCAAAAGTAGATGAACACTGCTCAAAGTTTGAAAGTAGGTTTTTTAATCAAAACGTGTAATATGTTACTAACAAGTTATTGAAGAGTAAGGAATCTTTTAAAGAATTACCTTCTGAAACATTAAAAATAATAGTTGGTACATCAATAATTAAAATTTCGAATTGTTCAGCTACTTCTGTTGCTGAACGTACAACGGCAGGAAAATGATGATTATGATCGTTAAGGGATAATTTTAAGGAATATCATCAATTTTATTGTGAATACACATTAAGGGCGACCTACGGCTATGCCACACGGTAGGAAAGTGCCTTAAATTTTGTAAAGTATAGAAAGTTTTACTAAAAGAAGACTTCATTTTGGTTTTACAAAAAAATATTATGTTTTTTAATGATAACGGTCGAAAAAGTTAATTTTAAAAACAGCTTTTCCTAAATAACATTGAACCATAAATACCTACATTCATCTTTTATTTGAAATTTTGTTCAAAAAAATGAATGACGTTCTCTGATTTTGCCTCGTTTTCAACAACTGAAATAATCATTTTATAGAATTTACAAATGTGTGTGCATTTAAGAAATACATTGTTTTATCATAAGTGTATGTTTAAGACAGCAAAATGAAAGCTTCTTTCAGAAAATAGTATACAGTATTCGAAACACTTTCTTTCCATGTTGCATAGCCGTTGGGGTCTCTTTGTGGTTTTTTCAAGTACTCTTCTTCAGTTACTTGCACGGATACGAAATTTTGTATACGTGTTCAATTTTGACAGATAGACATGATTTTGATCATTACCTCATTCTGCAACTAGGAGTGTCTTCTCACGAGAAAACCTCTCAACAGTCAATAACACAGATACGAAAAAAGTATTGAGTTGCCGAAATGAATACGTCAAAGCCAAAAAAATTAAAATAAAATTATTAAATAACATTAAAAAGCTTGTCGGGTGCTTTTTTCTTTGACCATTTCTTTTCAAGCTTTTATGATTTTGCTTTTCTGTTTTCATTTATTTATTTTCTACTTGTAAGTGCATTTTTGTTAGAGCTTATTTTTAAAAAGGTCTTTAAAATTTGTTATTTTATTTAATGAGTAAGTACAGTATCAATTCACAGTTTGGTCGGACGAAAGTGTTCGACAGGGCGATGCAAGTAGACTTGGGTTGGACATTCCCGAATCCCGATGGAGTATGGTTCTGACCGAATGGTGGCCAAGGTTAGGCCTAAGAAACCAGGGCCGGCCAAAAGCGCGTCGGGTTGACGATAATATGGTCAGGAGCGCAGGAAACGGATGGATGAGAGACGCACAGAGCAAAGAAGAGTGGGAGAAGAAAGGGGAGGCCTATATCCAACAGTTGGGGATTCCAGGCTGAAATGATGATGATGTTGGTGATGATAGTATCAGACAACTTGGATGAGGTTGGCACTGGTGTGTGGAGATTAGTACAAGCAAAAAAGAGGGAGTGTCCCACCAGTGGGAGAAATCGGCCCGTGGGTGATAATGATAGGACTATCACCTAGTTATAATACTGTTTTCGGTTTGTTTATACTATAATAAACGTAGTACTAAAATATAATAATTATGAAGGTAACCTAGTTTAATTCTACCGACAGTGACATCATTTGCCTAATCTCTTCCCCATCCATGTTGGGGTTGGCTTCCAGTCTAACCGGATGCAGCTGAATACCAGTATTTTACATGGAGCGACTGCCGATCTGACCTCCACAATCCAGGTAGTACTGGGTAATACGATACCCCTTGGTAAGACTGATTGTCAGACATTCGAGTCACTGGCCACCTGTTAGGACTGTCAGAAAGCTACATATGACTGCCGGGACCAACGGCGTAGCGTGCTTTCCGAGGCACGGCGGAAACTCGGTATCTAATGGGTAGACACCCATCCACAGACCAACCCTGACAATCTCGGCTTAACCTGAAACTTGATCTGAGCGGCTGATATTATCCAGCTACGACCTCCTCCTCCAACAGTGTCGAGCCAATTTCTTTTAACCCTCTTTCGACGACCTAGAATCTAAAATATTTTGCAATAAAAGGAACCCTTAGCGAGGGATCCGTGTCAAAGGCAATCGGTAAGTGCGTATTTGCGGTTTAAAGTTTAAATGATTTTGTGCTCTACTTAGTATAAAACAAAAATAAAAGTTCAACACCTTGAGCACACGATAAGTATTTTTTTTAAAGGCTTAGATGTTTTTTTATTACCTGATCATAATTATATAAAATGTCTGTGAATTTGGTTTAAGTTAGCCGCGCAGTTTTTCGTAATCAGCATGCTTTAATGTTGATAGTAAAAAAGTGAAAAATATGAACGGTGAAAATGTCTTTTCTAGATTTTTACACTAAACATGGAAATGGTTGTCATTAAAAGCCTTGCTATGACTCTATGTTCTTAAAATAATAGAAAAAAAGGCCCAGTAATGTTAAAAACTTAATGTTGTTAATATTACTTGACCTTTTTTGTTTGGACCTCCTGAAGCATGCTTTATAACTACATCATTCAAGTGGATAAGGCAGTTATGCGTGCAGTTTCTACAGGTCCAAGCAAAGCGCACGCTAACAACGAAAGCGATCCCAACACGAAAGGGAAATGCCCAATTTTGGCCATGAAACGCCCAACAATTTGCTTTTGTTAAAAAAAAAACATCTTTTTTTATGGTTATTAATCACGGTACTCATTTATCCAAACAAGATTACGACATTTTTGCACAAAAAAAAAGTACCGTAAAGATAAAAATGAAATTAGGTAAATCCGTAATTCCTTAGTTTGTGACAACATAAAAAGTGTTGCCAATTACTAGTCGAGTTAAAAAAGAATCGATTCTCTTTTTTTATCGATTTTTATAGTGTCATTATTAGAATGCTAATAATTTTTCGATAATTATTATGATGTTATTATAATTAAACAAGCGAATACAATTAAAATAAATAAAAGAAAATATATTTTACAAGGCGTGCAGAACTTAAAGCACCTCAAAGATTATTTTTTATTTAGGAAATTTAAATTCAAATAAAAAATAGATATTGATTTATCGATTTTATGTCTGTTAAGTGGCAACATCGAATCTGTCAGCTAGGCTCCTGTCATGTGAAATGAAATCACAACTAAATAATCCAAATCGAATTCGTTTGCCTTTGTATTATTTTGTTTGTTTTCCTGCGGATTTGTTATCTAAGCAACGAGTAAGCTTTCTAAATGGACTCCGACAATTCTTCTCACCCTACTGACCGACAAATGATGAATAAGATCATAAAAAACTAATAGTTAAAAAACTGTATAATGTGAAAATAAAAACCATTATATCTTAAAAATCCGGACTTTTTTTAAACCAATTCCTTAACCATTTCATTCTTTTAATTGCATATTAACATTTCCATATGCTTTTATATGTGTGCACCCATGGCCAAAGTGTCTATGAACGGTGGGCATTCCCCTTTGCGTTTTGTCAAAAATAACAAAATTGAGTTCGGGTTTTAGTACGATATCGTCAATTGATTCAATAGCTGACGACATATGTATTATGGAGAAGTTTTAGGTATATAACTCAATCCGTCGAAATCTTGGAGTTCGGTCACTTGCATTTTTAATGGACAAGGGTGGTAAAAGACAAGTTTAAAGCAAAGATAGTATTTCAAACCAGGGCTCAGAACCGGTTTAAAAAGAGCGGTTAATTTCGATTAAATACCGGTAAATATATCGTTTCTTCATTTACCGGTTAAACAAGTGAACTGATTCTAAGTAACCAAAAATGATAAAAGTTACAGTTTACAAAAGCACAAACGGTTTTGACACCCAAATTAACCACTAAATTCCGTACTTAGTTCGTATATTTTTGTGCAACCATTAACCTAAATCGATTTCGGTTAGGGGTCAATGACCGTAACCGGTTAAAAATTTCAACCGGTTTCCGAGCACTGCTTCAAACAGTATCGGATTTGAGACGTTACAGTCCGATCTGCTGTTTGGCCACTAAGCTCGTCTTAAACCACCCAAAAGTAACTTAATCGGATAGTTTAACTTGAATGTTTACTTACTCGGCGTAATCTTCTCGGGCTCTAAGAAGCTCTCCGATTCGGGCGCTGTCATGTCCCCACTAAGGTACCGCTGCTCCATTTCTATGAAGTGGCCCATTGTCACTATAGTGACGGAAAAGTAAACCTGTCGCAAACAAATTTTAAAATATTAGACGTTTTAGGTGTATAGTAATTGGTACTAATACGAAATCAATAAAAAATAAGTAACAATAATTATAAAAAACATAGCGTTCTATGTTTTTAAAATAATAATATAGTCTTTGTTGACAAATAATTATTCAGTCATCAGTGTAGCTCTCGCTCTTGTACAGTCGAACAAGCTAATAAGTATACAGGTAGAGATCTTTATAATAGGGTAGTTAACAAAAAAAAACTAAGATAGATTACCAAAAAATATTGTTTTTTTCTTTTTTCACGTAAACAAACAATGGAGACAATACAGTGCTTTGAAAACTCGTGTGACATCATATTCTAAGACATTAGTATGACATTTTTTACCGGTGAATGACGTCACAAACTCAAACTCAATTCTTTGTCGCGTTTTATCCTCGTCAATTTTTATTAATTTGATAAAACAAAAAATACGTATCCAATATTTTTCGATAATCTAACAGACGGACTAATTAGAATCATATTTTCTTTAGTCAGTAAACATCCATATTCTAGAACACTGAAAATATAGATAGCAATTATGTTTTATAAAGTGTTTCGCATTAAGCGACTGATGGCAAATGCTGTATCGTTTGACATAAGTCTCTAAATTTTTCTGTATAATCACTTAAAAGTAAATGCAAGTTAGCTGACTGTACACTTATTAGCTTGTTCGACTGCATGTACTAGGAGTTCCTGTATCATAAGAGCCAAATTATGAAGGCCATTAGCATGATACGGGGTTTATAGTTTCAATGACAACTAGGTCTAATTCCCCAAAAGAAACTGATCACGATCGGCATATCTAAACCGCGTTCAAGAGCTGTCATGAGGATAACACTGACGGCATTGATCTCGGTTTAGGTGTTCTGAATGCGTTCGGTTTTTATGGTGAAATCAGCCCTTGGTGATTGTTGGATTTAGGTATACCTATATGTATTCATTTGGTACACCAACAGCAGTAGGTACATGCATAGCATTAATATAGATTACTAGCTGTACCCGGCATGCGTTGCAATGCCCTTTTTCCTACCTACTAACCTACTACCTACCTACCTTAAAAATAAAGTGTGTAATTTGTTGAAATTAATATTTATTAGTAACATTTTATTTTCAATAAATGTCACTGCATGTATCTTCTGTAATGATGATATTTTTTTTCTATAACACTTTTAATATCAGCATATCTTCTTTTTATATTGTATTTTTATTGTGGAACAGATTAAATATATTAAAAAAAGGGAAAAGGAAATGTAAAGGGCATCAAAAAAATATTCAAACAAATCACAAAAAGTGTATCCCGTAGAAGGGATCGAGCCTGCAACTAACTGATTGAAGAGCGGTCGCACAACCGCCAGGCTATTTCTTCCGTCGACACTGGTTCTAAATAGCCGTTCTAATGCTCGTCATGACTGAAAGTATAAACTACCTGCCTACTGCTGCCAACTTTCTTCTTTTTTTCTTTCATTAGAACCTTCTCCTGACAATTACAAACACAACAAAAAAAGAATTAGCGAAATCGGTCCAGCCGTTCAGGCGTGATGCGATGACCAAGGAAATATGGATTCATTTTTATATATAGAGATAACATTAACAGAAGTGCTGACTGCTGAGTCTGCACTAGTCCACGGAGTCTGGATTTTTGTCCGGTTAATGACAATAGGCCCGGCCTTAGGTACATGGTGGCTGACTTACCTACTTAAACATGGACGAGCCAAAAGAAATACATGTAAAGATCGTAGCAGGTGGCGTTCTGTAGTTTCTGCCTAGCCCCATGGGAAAAGCCCGTGAGTTCATGCATGTATGAATTTTAAACATAATTGGCGAATTGTGGGTGCACTATTAGGTACCTAGACCCCAGCTTAACCCCTCGTGTTAACAGGCGTGATATTATGTTATCTTATTAAGAGTATATGCCTTCAACACTTACTACTTGATGCCACATTACAGTGGTAAGGAAACCAACCTTCTGACCTCGCTATTAAAGCTCCATTTTGCGCGAATCAGGTCAAGGACAAAGTATTACCACTAATAAACGTGGTGTACTATAGAACTAGAATTATAAAACTTGTTTTCTTATAAGTCCCTAGTAGGAAAAGAAAAATCACATAACGTCACTGGTTTGTCAGAAATGTAGGTACACCCCCACCCCCCCTATTAGTACACCCTCATTTCGACAGTTATGTTAAGGTATTCATGGATAGGGGGCAAGCCTATTGCCATCAACCGGACGCTAAATCAGACTCAGTGGCTAATACTGAGAAATTCATGATGGAAAAACCCAATAACACTTGGCCCGACCCGGGAATCGAACCCAGGACCTTTTTTTTTTTTTGGCGGTTGGAAAATCATCAAATAACCCCTCCCGCTCGGGAAAGGGAGCGTCAGACTTCTACTGACTAAAAACCACCCACCCAGGACTTTCTGCTCAACAGTCGCAACTTTAAAATTTCCAAAGAAATTAACATTACCCTCAAACAAGGTGATGCTCCATAAATTCGAATTTTCTTATGTTTTTTGCAATTTGCGCGTCATGCGTATGCCTTTTTCGTCAAATGGTCACTAAATTATTATTATATTAATATTAAATGAACTGAGAGGGTTTGGTGATTTTAATCATTTTTACTCAGTAAAGTCACTTTTGTTACGGTCGGGAATCCTATTTTATTTAACATACAACCTGACACTGCCCGGCAAATTGCAAAAAACGTTGGAACATTCTAATATCGAGGGCTACACGGAAGCTTGCACCTTAAGGCAACTGTTTCACTCTAGTTAAACACCCGTTACGAGTGTTATTTTTGATAAAGTTATCGTCAATCAGCGAATTTAATGTTGCTCTCATTTTGCATTCACGTCATGTTCTAGGAGGTAACTATACAGGGTGGTGCCGACAATACGACAATAAATGAAACCTTAGTTAGTTAGTTAATCAGTTAATTAATTCTAGTTCATGGGAACATTTTTAAACTATGAAATAAATCCTAACACCGTCGTGGTGCCGACGATACGACAATAACCTACGTAAATGTCTTTGCCAAATTCGTTTGTTACATTGTATTTCCACACGTTAATCGGTGCAAATTATTCCTAAGGTTAGTAAACCAATATTTGTTTGTAAATTGTAATGTATTTCGTTTACAGTTTTATGCTACTTAGTTTTATTGTTTTTTTTTTTCATTTTTTTTATTTTGTTGTTAAGATTTATTTGATAGTTTAATAATGTTCCTATGAACTAGAACTACCAGTGGTTTCATTTATTGTCGTATTGACAGCACCACCCTGAATAAATGATTCTCGACCCGAATTAATGCATAAAATAAAATGGGTTGGTAATATTTTTTTTTTATCGATAAGACTGAAACACTAACTTATCCGTCTGATTCTCGCTCGGCCTATAACCGCGCTTTCACACACTTAAAAGCAAACGTGTATTCGATAATTTCTTATTCGCTAAACCACGGAGTGGGCGTTATTCTGAAACACTGTTAAATTTTAACAAGTAATTAAACAGCGATTGGCTATTATTACAAGGTACTGTAGTGTAAATTGATTATTTATGTATTTTATGCCAATCTCCTGAATTTTGGTGATGATGCAAAACTGCAACTTGTATAAGCTAAGCTAAAAAGCTACCAAGCTCTTTTACTTATAATGAGATAACACACACAAACTCACGCTCTTTTCCCATGGGGGTTGGCAGAAACCACAGGACACAACCTTCTTCGATACTTACATACTCCTTTTGCCTCGTTCACATTCGTGTAATTCACACATTCACATATCAGTTTATTGACCGGGAAAGAATTTAACCGCTGGTCGCGGTCTCATCTTCCGTGGGAAAAGTGCCTGAACATAGTAGAAACAAAGATAAATTACCATAGTATAGATGGCCGAGGCGTAGCATCCTTTGCGTAGGCTGCGCCAACAGCAACAGGATTGAATGAGCGGCATCCTGCCGGTCAAGGAGCTGGAGCTGCTGCAGAAAAAACCATATATTAATAAAGGTACCTTATCCTCGAAGTCTTTAGGCAGACATATCCCCACATTTTACCAGTAATACCGGTCTGTGGATGGGTGACCGCCCGACATATCGAGTTTCCTCCGTGCCTCGGAAAGCACGTTAAGATGTTGGTCCCGTGTGACCAACAGTACTTAAACACAGGTCCTCATGCGCTGCGGTCAAGCTCGCGACCACTAGACCAATGGTTAAAATGAATAAATATTCTGTGAAAGTAAGGACTTGAAGTAACTAGGAGCCATAAATTACGGGGATGAAATATCTAACAGCAGCAAGATTTCTTTTGACTTCTAAACTTTGGTTAACCACCATACTTAGTGTAAATATGGTTTTGGATACATGCATGGTGATAACTATATCATGTATAGTAGATAAATAATTGTTTACAAATTATATAATATTCGAGAATTCTATTTAATTCATAGAAAAAAAAAGATGCAGAACAAAGTTTTATGGAATAATCACTGATTACTTTTGTTCGAATGATTTTGTGTTGTTCTGCAAGAATATTTGTAATTTTTCAGTTTATTTTAGAAGCCAATATTGTTTCGAATGAAAGGCACCGTTCTGTAATAAGTACGTAAGAAATGGTGATGCTTTCAATTTCTTGATTTTCTGAGTAAATAACTCTCTAAATATTTGAACAGGAGTTAAGTGCAAAAGTTACAATAAAATCCCCCGATACAATTTGAATTGAACAATCTCATACATCAATGTGAATGAATTTTTGCCAAGTTCCAAAAGACAAATACTTGAGCGCCCGTATTGATCGATATGTTATCAGACATCCAGACGGACACATTTTACGACAGGTATATTGGATTTAGTAGTATTAAACGAACAACCCTCACATAAAGTATCTTATCGTTATATTTTTATATGGCGTACCAAATGTCCACACCTGCCCTCTGCTCCATCTCACCCTAGCATAATACTTTAACGATCAATTTAGATTAATGTCAGATTACAGTCTGCCGCAGTTTGGATCCCGGCTCAAATAGCTGAATCAGAAACATTTCGTATGATTACAATAGAACATTCATTTCCATCGATTTTGATAATCAAACACGTGTACTAAAACATCAG
The DNA here is from genome assembly GCA_949774965.1 of Diarsia brunnea. Taxonomy (NCBI): domain Eukaryota; kingdom Metazoa; phylum Arthropoda; class Insecta; order Lepidoptera; family Noctuidae; genus Diarsia; species Diarsia brunnea. Next base: position 22,337,302 of record OX458996.1, on the reverse strand, counting down.
TAGATATTATCTCGTGTCATAGCAAAACGAAATTCGACGTAAGACAGTTGTGGAAGTAAAAAAATATATGGAATAAAACTCCATTATAATTCGCAAAGCTACGAAATACCGCCGTAGTAAATGAGTCACGCTACGAAATGCTACGAGTTGACGTACGGCCACTGACACCGTAGCACGTAGTATCTTACTCAAGGTTGCTACGATGCCAATGACCGCTTAAAGCCTGTCCAGATGACACAACACACGCACGTGCAAAAATAATGTAATGGCGATTAGACTGGTGTCTAAGTGTGACGGTGACACAGTGCCGCAAAAATGTGTCTGTGGACGAAACGTGTGCGTGTTCACGGAAATGTTCGCGCACATTTGTGCCGCATTTGTAGAAACGGTGCATTCAGTTATGTAGTTTCGGAGACCGACCTTCATTCATTAGTTTACTGAATGGAAAATATTTATTACTAGCTGACCCATGCAACTTCGTCTGCGTCACATAATATAGCTTATAACAAATAATTTCAACATAAATTGAGTTAAATCGTAACAAACAAAAAATCGTATCTTTCCTCTTTATAATATTAGTTTAGATTATATTAAAGTGTGAATTACTATTGGTATCTCTTACTGTCAAATATACAGTAATACCTTGTAAACATTATGGTGCAGTAAATATTTTGAATATGAATTTCTCCGGAGTCCCCGGAGGCCAGAATCCCCACTAACCTACCGCACCGGACCGAATGACTGCCGCGCGCTTAATTATTTTGTCGCGTGGATATTTTTACATTGCGATATCTTCTAAGATATTTGTTTAAACTGTATAGAGTAAAGGGCACAAATATTCTATATTAAATTTCTGTGCTAACAAACACATTTATTTAGATATAGATTAATACCATATGGGTTAAATAAGCTTCGCAAAATATAATTCTTTTTAACCTAACATTTTAATAGTAAAAAATGGTTACAGTGAGTCAATCTTAAAAGATAGACATATGCTGTCGCAGACTTTTTTTTAGAACTTTTAAAGAGGAACAATTCTTTCATACATGGTATTTGCGTAACTTAAACCGTTTTCGCAGCGCACGCAACGGAAGCTCTCAAAAAGGAATATCTTTTCCCGTTTTTGCAACATTTTTCATTTATGCTCCGCTCCTATTGGTCGTAGCGTGATGTTATATAGCCTAAAGCCTTCCTCGATAAATGGACTATCCGACACAAAAAGAGTTTTTCAATTCCAACCAGTAGTCCCAGAGTTTACCGCGTTCAAACAAACAAACAAACAAACAAACAAACTCTTCAGCTTTATAATATTAGTATAGAATAGGCTTAGTACTTGTTTTCGAATAAAATTACGTCAAGACGATATATTTAGGTAACCTGTAATACTTGTCTCAAAAACTTCACCCGGAAAGATAATCATGAAATACGCACAAATCAACAAATTGCCGAAATGAGCTCGATTGATATGTAAATACAAGGCTCGTATGTTGCTCAAAGGTGAATAATTTATCGACGTCTGTTACCTACTTCACTAACACGCGAGTTGATTGGTGTTCCATGTGGAGATGATCTTAAGAAGTTTTTGTTCAGGTACGTGCTTCTTAAAGAAAATTAAAGTATTGCAATCTCGAACCTACTATGTAGACTTTACTATAATTTGTTATTAAAAACATAATAAAATTAATACTTATTTAAGGCCCCTCGGCCCTCACCCTAGGCACAATATAAATATGGACAGTACGGAAACTACCTACAAACGCTCGAAACCGCACACTCACACAAACATGCGTATCGACGGGGCACTTGGCAAGTCTTCGCAGTGCGCTCAGTTGTGCGTGCCGCGCCGAGACGAATGGTCAGTTGGTCACGTATAAGTTCATATCTCCCGATATTTTTTTAAATGCAACGAACGTATTGCGCGGTATACGGCTGTGTCAACTCGGCTTCATCAGCAGAAGAAAGTATTTTTAATCGACTTCCAAAAAGAGGGAGGTTCTGAATTCGTCGGTTTGGTTTTGTTTTTGTATCATATTTGTTTCCGCATAACTCCCTCATTTATGAACCGAATTGAAAAAAAAAAAATTTAACCGAAAAAGTATACTCCCGAGATGGTCCCACTGTTACCATGTCTGGATCTGATGATGGAATCTTAACGAAATCGAGGGCAACCCTCAAATTTTTCTAATGCTATTTAAGTATTTACATCTGGCAGTCATTACCTCATGTTGATGAGCTGATGATGGAAGGAATAACTCCTTAACGGTTAGGAGTTGGAGGATAATTCTTAAATAAAATCTTATGGGGTTGTATTCTTTCAGGTTATCTAGGTGAGCTGATTGTGGAAGGTACAACTCCTCAACGGTTAGGAGTTAAAAGCAATTATAAGAGAATCTTGAAGGTTAAGGGTTAGGTTTCTTGGTTGAATGTTAAATGCATTGTAACTATTAGTATAGGATATTACAACTACAAATGGAAAAATGAAAACAACTCTTTAAAAAAAACAGCTTCTGAAGTCGGTGACTTTTGTTTATTTGATTTCCTTTTTTTTTCATGAGCATTGCCCGCGCGCAACCTGTGCCGCAGCCGTGGATAGCGAGCGCGCACTCCAACGAGCGCACGAAACGTTATCGAGTATCGTCCAACCGCGGCTCGCTCCCGCCAAGACTTGTAACAGGTTAAGCCGCGTGCGCCGTTATGACAAAGTTAAAGATCTATAGTTCTACAAGTTGTTATGTACTAAACTGTTTTCCGCGTTTAAACTACATAAATGTCTTTTGTTGAGATTAACCGACGCCATAAGATAACCTATTTAGATTGTATTTGTAAGCTAGCTTTTTTTAATTCGATTGATTGATCACAACAGAATAAAAATGTTATGTTGAGAAGTTATCTAGGGACTTCAGCAACCGTGCATAAAAGGGACAACCCTATGGCTTCAATGGAGCGTAGGTAGTTATCGCATCAACTAGGCTTAGTTTCGCTACTGTCCATATTTATACTGTGCCCTAGGCGTCTTTTTGTAGCGAAGCTGTCGCGCGTTCGCATCGATATGCTGCTGTTTGTTAGTGGCGATGCTGTCTATATTTTAATAAACGTCCTGTCAGCTGTCTGGAGCGATCCTTTATTGAACATTGTAGTAACATGAAACAGAAAATTAGACGGATCAACTAGCGGTGCAGTCGACGGATACTGCACGAACCGATTTAACAAAAAAACACTTACACAATGGACTTACTAAGATGAATATAAGAAAGAACGGTACAATTTTCATACCTAGCTTTGTACTCTAACGATATCTATAATCCCCGATTGAACTAGATTTAAACTTAATTCTACTCAATCCTGAAGAGCAGAAAATTAATTTGAACGGAGATTAAAAGTTTTTATTGGCAGTTTAATTGGGTGGGATAATTGCAGTTTAATTAATCTGTGCATGACTACTAGACGTCACTAACAGTCTTCGGCAATCGACGGTTGAACCACTAGGTGTCTCGTATCTTTCGGAATATACCTTAATTGAATCATGTTGTCGGTGAATATTTTTGTTTTCATGGGAAGAAATCCTTTGCTGAAGAAGCTTTTAATTAATTCTCCTCTTAGCAATCTAGCTGGGCTTTCGGATTGAACTGATGATCTTGGTTAACTTAAACTGTATTTTTGCAGTTGGGACTTACACTTGTGTTCATTTCCAAAAAATACGAACGTATTTTTTGGAAATGTACACAAGTGTATTTGTCTAACGTCGTACATACCTAAAAAGAAATTACGACTGAGATTAAGAATATCAAGCACAAAGTATAAGCCGTATAAGCATATCAAATGTTACTATTTTTCAGAGGTGTATCAAAAACAACAGATAAAATATTTTATTCGTTTTACCAACGCTATACTTTATGTAAATTCGTAAAATTCACAAGCCCAGTGACGTCATCATGTAATCCGCAACAGATAGAAGATACTTTTGATTCCGAGACTTCGCATCTTTTGTTCAAAGAACCGTTAAATTATGTACCTAAATAACATATTCTAGTATTATTAACAACTTGCCAGACCCGGTAATCGACCCCAGAACTACATGTTATTTCTTAAATGACACCTATTAAAACAGTTGATCATTCAAGTCTTCTTTTTTGCAGTAAACTCGCTTTAAAGTAGAAGTCTTGGCACAAAAATCAATTTCAATATGATGAAAGTTATTGAAGCAACTTTGCCATTACGGAGTCCATGCTTCACTACATTTCATAAAAGTCCAGAAATGGTAAAAAATAAACATTATAAATTTTAACTTTAATTATACGGAAAGCCCTAAAGAGGGAGTGATGTTACGAATTACTGAACGACACTTCTGACCACAATGCCTCCCGCGGGGATTACTGGCATAAAGGTAGAATTTGTCGGGCAAATGTGAAAATAGCTGTTTCTTCGGTTCCATCGGACCTGTCCTATACTTGTGTATAGCGGTCACTGACCGCCAGTTTTAACATTCCAGAATGAGGAAAAAATCCGAGTGATACATTTTTTTGTAAAAAAATGGCGCACCGAATATCAATATAAACTAGAGCACCTGGAATGTGTATTGCAACCTAGTTTATAATTCTGTTGATGCAAATATTTTGTTGTAGTACTCGTAATTATGTTTTCAGTTCCAAGTTAATAGAGGCTAATTAAAATAATGATGTCATATTATACCTACATTATAGTTTTAGATTTTTCATTGTATTTTACTTTCAGGGATTCTGGATCAACATTTATTGATTACTAGCTGTGCCCGCGACTTCGTTCGCGTGCTTGTCGGAAACTAAAATGCGTCGCTTAGATAAAAGTACGTTAAATCATTGCCCTGCGTTAACTTACTGACGCTGTAGAAAATAAGAAGAGGGTAATGCAAAGTACTGACTATGTCTAATACTAAAGTTTAGATGGATGGGTGTTTGTTAATCAACCACGTCAGAACGGCCGAACGGATCTTGAAGAAATTTGAAACAGGTACATTATAGGGTACATTACAGGTACATCATATATAACAATTAAGGGGTCCTTTGGGGCCCCTTAATTGTTGCTGACATATCTTTGAGGCACGCGTGGAACACGAACGCGCCAACGACAGTACCTGTCGACTGTCCTTGTCGTTGCCGTCGTCTGCCGGGGCTGACGGTTGTCCGCAAGAGATACCACGGCCCCGAAACACAAAGAGCTAAGAAGAAACGTAGGTGGTTTTTAGTCAGTAGAAGTCTGACACTTTCTTCCGCTCCGCCCAGAGCGGGATGAGTCATTTGATAATTTACGAACCACAAAAAAGGGGGGATTAGAAGCTGTTCGAGAGGTACCTGTACCGAATCTGGGACATCGAATCTGAAATGGAACACCGTCACCTCCTTCTGCGAAGCAGTAATGCTAGCGAAAGAGGTGAACGTAAGAGGGACACAACCCCTCTTTCCAGCCGCCGCGGGAGACGCTCCGGGCATCGGGGGCTACGTGATGGCTTCCGGCCACCGTAGGCGCGGGCCCTCTGTGCGCGGGCCTGTGAACGGTGATTAACGGGCTAGTTAATCGTTTGTCCGTCCTATGACGATGGAGGCGCGTTCGTGTTCCACGCGCGCCTCAAAGGGATGTCAGCAACATTGAAGGGGCCCCCAAGGACCGACGCCTGGCGGGGCTGCGGGTTGTTCGAAAGAAATACCGCGGCCTCGACACATACTTAGGGCTAACAACACACCACATCTATATAAAGACATGTTTGGCGCAGTTACTGGACGATTAACAGTAGCACTGCGTGTCGCAGGTTCGATTCCCACACGGTACAAAAAAAATATGTCGTGGGTTTTATCTAATTTTAATTTAGTTAAAAAAAAAATAGTATTTTTATACTGTGTAATTGGTAAATCTTTATTTGTTGACTATTCACGAAACATATGTTTATTTAATAACACCGCGGTTCAGAAAATGGCATCAAATGAATAACGCCATCTATCGAAGACGAATATAAACTGCTAAAAAAGAGCGATCAAACACGCTATAGGGTTTAGGCTATGTAGATTTTGAAAGCAGCTTCATTTTAGACTAATATCTACGTACCTTTTGCTATCATAACTTATTTAAAGTTATCTTGTGAAGGCACTTATTAATAAGTACCATGTTCGTTCAATAGATGTCGTTGCTTGTCTCATTCTTGACCATAATGATAAGTTCTTCTTGAAAACTATAAATGCGCATATCTTTTGATAGAGAGCACCGATTACGATGAAACAAAGCCTAAGTAATAGCCCAAGTTACGCACAATATTTATGTATAAAAGTTACCTACATTCGTTTCGTGAATTTGACGTGATGCTTAGTCATCGAAACAGACAAACAGACAAAAATTCCAAAAATGCTGGAAATGTGTTGCGTTGGTTATACTTTAGTACTCTGTCAATTTTTTTTTTTTATATTTTCGATGTACAAAAAAGATTTTTCTACAGATTTATTATATGTATAGATAGATATTTTACCGATGTCTGATATGGTTCAGGAGTTAGAACTATATAGTTCAGGAGAAAAAAGTTAATTTCCACACGCACATACTATTTTCCTTGATTCACATAAAATATAGCGTAAACAGAAAACTTTTATAAAAATGTCTAAAAGCTCATAGTGTATTATGAGGAAGTGGTTTTCAACCTTCTTAAATATTTAACATGGGCCCGAAGCTAAAATCCTCTGTCATATTCCTTTGGGAGACAATTTTAAGCTTTATTTTAAACTCACGACTAGTCAGCTCAAAGCTAGCCAACGAGATAGTTTAGGACAAACGTTTTTTATAAAATACTGTTTGTTTCCATTGTCCTCTTAAATCTGGATGGAAAAGGGCTTTTTAATTCATGAAATTCTAAAGTTAAATCACGGAGAACATAGTGCATATAAATAACCGATATCATTGATAAATTATCTGCGACTGACAGATTGATCTCAACTCTCATGGGACGCCAGGCAACCAGAAAGAACGATAATGCCCACTAAAGCATTCAGACGAAGGTAAGTCACGGGAATACATTTTTTTTTAGGGTGGGATATCATCAAATGAAAGAGCGGGCCTGGGCGGAGCAGAAGGGAGTGTCAGACTTCTACTAACTAAAAACCATCCATGTTCCTTCTTAACCTTTGTGCCCGGGGCCGAGGTATCTAGGTATCTCTTCCGAACAACCCGCAGCCCCAAAAAGAATACGCTTAATAATATTTATAAAAACGATGTTCTCATAGAATTTCGATTGAAACTTTGAAATTGGACCTATTTCATAATAATGTAGTTTGAAATCCAAAATGCAATGTAGGTAACGTAACGTCCAATGTATCGGGTGGAAGGGACCCGCAAACGATAACCACGTAATCATTACATCAACAATAATATGATCATATCCGATACCCCAAAAAAAATCTGCTGTCCCACAAAATTGCGTCGATGTCCCATCAACTCTATAGGTATACAGAGGGAGGTAATCACTTTTTAGACCGCTTTTACATTTAGGCGACCTATGCAGCGCGACTATAAACAAGTACCTACTAACGGGTTGTTACGGCTGTTCTTATAATATAAAGAATGTCCTTCTACCGCGCTACTGTCGCGCTGCCAATGACAAAGCGGCCTTAATTTAAGCGTATTAGTGCTCGTAACGGTACCCTTTATTATGCAAGTGCGCAATGCTGTAATCGGCAATCAAACGTCAAAGTGTGGCCGTGAATAACAGATACGTAGATTAAGCGGGAACAAAGAACGATTGGGCCCACTTGCTGTAACTAATACTTAGCGGGAACAAAGAACGATTGGGCCCACTTGCTGTACTTGCTTGATACGTAAAGACCTATTATTACTGGCCTTATTCCAGGGGTTGGGAGTCCCTTACCGTAGGATTGTGCTAGTGCATGGAAGTGACAGTTTAAGCAATACACGGTCGTCGCGTCGTTGCAAATTATTCAAAAGACATTCAACGAAATGGAGGGCTATCATATTAATTGACGGCGATGCTATCAGCATTTCCACGAACAAATAAAATAGTTTTACAACTTTGTAAAGACGTTTTATTTTTATTTTTTAATGCGAATGAATGACGGGTAATAGGGAAGTGTGAGAACAAGACAAGCTGCGCTGAAATAAGGACAAGAGAATTGTGATGATGATGAATAACTAAAACTCAGAGTCGATTGTATTTTCGTTAAAACGATAAGTAATTAATAATTTCCTATTTTAGGCAGAGGTGTACTTAATGACACTCCTAACATTCCGCTAGTTTTGCTTACCAACTTGTTAATAGGAAAAGGACCGTTACGAAAACACACCTCAGTCTATGTGTTGCATTTTTGCGTCTAAATGGCTAAGTGATTTAAATGAAAGGCATGTATACAACGTAGCCTGGCCAAAGGCTGTTTTTTTATTCCAGTACGTACCATGTACCAGTACCATGACTTAATGACCTACTTCCACCCACATAGGTGAAGCCCCGGTTAAAAGCTAGTTATGTAATTGTATCTGTGATATTTTATGTCTTGTTTGACCGAAACGTTAAGAAATAGGAAACCGGCATGTCCTGAACCGAAAAATCCAAGACTTGTGACATCGACCAATCCGCACTGGGCCCGCGTGGTAGATTATAGCCCATCCCCTCATAAAGAGAGGAGGCTCATATCCCAGCAGTGGGAACATTAATAGTCTGATGATGATGAACGAAACATTGGTCGGAACCGAAACCGCAATGTCGTTACGTGTGTACACTTCACGTGGTTGGGCTCTCTATCACACTCATTGACTAAATTAACATTTCGACAGGGGAAAAAAAATTGGACATAGTTATTTTTTTTGTTATCTACCCTATCTCTTGACAAAATAGCCTTTTAGCTGCCAGAGTCAATGTTTTCTGTTTTAAATTTTTTCATGCCTCTATTAACCTTTGTTCGTGTAAACTATCGGCCTGCTACTTATGTAGGTAGGTACAAAAAGTAATAGTAACAAATAACACAACATCACGCCTCTAATCCTTGAAATGTTAGACAGCGATGTATGTAAAAGTACCTACATCCACATTTCGCCAGTTATGTTTAAGTCCTATGTAGAAGCATAATTAGGTTATAATGTTCCCACTGCTGGGACACAGTTCTATGAGAGGGAATGGGTTAGAAATCCCTAGAACCAAAAATGTCTTCGTATGTTTGGGTTTTCCTTCACCGTTTTGAGAGCCTTATATATTTTCATAAGCTCATAAGTCAGGGTGACCACGACCTTCGTCCGCGTGAAATTATTATAAAATTATTAATATTAGTGTAAAATAATAATTGTTTAAAATGTAACTAACATAGCTAATAAGTACCCACTAAAATAATATGGACCTGTATCATGTGTCTGAAATAAATCATTTCATTTCATTACTTATTTCAATCGGATGTTAGTTACCAGGGTTCGAATTGTTTTGGAGGGACTCCTAATCCTTTTTCTTTACTAAAAGTAAAAGAAAAAAAGAAAACATATTTATTTAGCACATGCCACAAGTGCACACAACAAACAATAAAAAATTAACAGAAAAAAAGAGTGTGTGCAAGTAGCCTATGTCTCCCTTTTACATCAGCTATCGGCCAGTAGTACTCCCATCAATGAATTATTAAGCAATCATTGCGAGCTGTTTTTTATATTTCCACTATATAGCTGATGCACGCAACTTCGTTATAGAGTTAACTTTGATGTGACTAACAATAGATGAACCACCCTTATCACTTTGGGATATGAAAAATAGATTACGACCGATTCTCAGACCCACTGAATATGCTTATAAAATTTCATAAAAATTGGTCAAGCCGTTTCCGAGGAGTATAACTATAACTATATTATTGATATTTATATAAAAAGAATGGAAATGGATGTACTAAGTCTAAACTGCCTTAAACTCAATTATTATTACGGTATAAACTTCAAAGCTTGGAGTCAAGGCACAGCCTACTGATTCTGGTCATGATGCTTCATGGTCTATGTAATAACCGGTTCGACTGTCCAGAAATTACGAATATCGCATTGTAGATAAATATAGGGTGTAAAAGTACCCTTAACGTAAACGAAAGGCACTTGTTCTCCCCACCACTGCGATCGTTTTTTTGTTCTAGACCATACCTGGGAACCTCCTAGTTACGGAGATATTGGGGGTCAAAGTTCCAAAATGTTCACAGCTGTTTTTGTAAATACTAGTTTTTCAGGTTATAACTTTACTTAAATTACCTCCATGACCCGTTTACTATTTGCTTCCACTAGCACAATGTTTTAACAGTGCTACATTGAGTTTTACCGTAAAATGTTATTTTTGACCCAAAAAAAAAAGTCGTTTCCCAGCAAACATTTTTGCGTAGGGGTACTTAGTTTGATGTACAGAATGCTTGGTTGACGACTGTGTGATGGGTTGATTTACATCCTGTAGGATAACACACAGTTCATAGATTTAGATATTTTTGCAGTTTAAGTTCAAAAAGATGGCTTTTGAATCTTTATAAGGATCTTCGTATGTTTTGTATTTAAACGTTATAGTTATTAATTATTTTTTGTCATGTACCTAATAAGTTATGAGTTACAAGTACTTCTTCAAAATATTACCTATACCATTATTTCGCGGGCATTTTTGTGGGTTACACGTTTACCTAGTTCATAAGATATTCTGTAATACTCTAATACTCAAATGTAACGTGTAACTGTTTTATGTCCCAATAAAGTAAAATAAAATAAAATAGCTAACACTGTGACACGATTTTTTTTAAATATAGAAGAAAGATGATTGCGAGCTTTCCTTGCGCGACAAACATTCTTATGATGGGTGTGAAAGTGCTTTTCGTTGAAATATAGAAATAATAACTCCAGAAGGGGAAAATTTACATGTACATTGATCGACTTTCCCTTAATTTGTAAGCTACCCTGTTAATATGGGCGCAAGGGTTGCAATTCATGTTTTTATTTTATTCCCGTTTCCCAGCTTTCTATCACTTTTGCCCAGTCGAAGCAATAAGGGATTGGACAAAAACATCGTCCGTCAGATAGATTTCTAAAAAATAATGAACACGTATTTTTTATTTTTTCACATAAACAAAAAATGAAGACGTACAGTGATTCGAAAATGCGTAAACTCCTCGAAAACGTCACATGTCAGTACATTTTTTACCTACAAATGACGTCACAACCCCTCACTCATGATCTTTGTTAATTTGATAAAACAAAAAACACGTATCCAACATTTTTCGATAATCAAACTGACGGAATAATTAGAATCTTATTTTTTTGACTCAGTCCGATCCCCTATTATGTTAGGGTGAGTTACAGTATTGATGGAAGAATGACAGGTATACTCGTAGTATTACAACGAATAAGCACACATTAATTTTATTTTCACACCCATTAGTCGTGAATGTCAAATTATATGTAACGCAAATTTACAAAGAAAGTTATTTTACTGTTAGGTTTGAGCTAGGCAATAATATTGTATTTGGTTAATAATGTGATTTGAATTTGTTAAAAAACGTCGTATGATACACGTTTGTATTGATGATTACCGTCCTCGGCTCTCTAAGACCCTAACCTAACGGCTCGGGTCTCAATAGCGCCTCAGCGGTAATCACCAACGTTACACACTTGTACCATAATGTACTATTACCAACGAGTTTTCGCTTCGTAGATCTTTAATTGCCGTTGATAAATAACAAGATCAAATGGTGATAATTCAATTACGCAGCTGAATTACGTTAAATATAAGAAACGGAAAATAAAAATTAATCATCATCTGCCTACCCTTTTCCCAACTATGTTGGGGTCGGCTTCCAGTCTAACCGGATGCACCTTTCTGACCTCCACAACCCAGTTAATACTGAGTAATACCTTTTGGTAAGACTTACGATACCCTTTGGTAAGACTGGTTGTCAGACTTTCAGGTTAGGTACTACTGCAGCCGGGATCAAGAGCTTAACATGCTTCCCGATGCACGGAGGAAACTCGGTATGTAATAGGTGTTCACCTATCCATAGTCTAACCTAAACAAGCGCGACTTAACCTAAAGATTAACCCGAGTGGCAGTTATTATTAAGCCACGAAATTAATGAAATTGAAATTTAAATGAATGAATAGATGAAAATAAAATTGTTACACCATTTCTGTTTTGCCTGATCGCGTTCACGCACGACACCCTGCTATCGGTTTATTTTATACACAAACTGTATTTATAAACAACTGATTCGGTTGTTAAATGTCTCTTGTTTTCCTTTTTACCGTCTTTTTAGTGTTGTAACTTTCTCCAAGGATTTAATTTTCCTAATTTTTCTTCTATCACAAACTATTTGTTTTCCTAAAAGAGGTAAATATAACCTATTAATCTATCAACACTGGCGCACCCCTGTGGTAGATAAATGGTGCGTGTCGCCATATTTCTTAAATCGAATTTCTTTTATTACCTCGCAGTAGGCGCGACATGGCGGAGGACATTGTTCCCATCGCAGGAATACCCTGATTGAGGCTGTCACTCTGGTGCCAGCTCTTGTACCAAGCCCCAAGTTCTTACTTCAATATTCTGATTCTATTTTAATTATCATAATGTTTAACCATGTCGTCGCGTGTTTGCGGTTAGGGGGTCGCCTTTTGGCCATAGTTCAAGGTAGGTATATTTTATAGATAGTAAAGTAAACTCATCACAATAGCATTGTTCAAAAGTTTTCCATTTATTTTAAGCCAACCCTTTTTATTTTGTGTTAGGTATACATATATCGCTTATTTCCTATTTATTATTTTTCGTGTTGAATTTGTAATTTTTTTAAATGCAATGTCTGTCTGTTTGTTTGTTCCGGCTTATCACCAAAACCGCTGGACTGATTTGGACCGGACTTCTTTTATTAAGGAAAAATTATTAGGCCTCGCTTTCAAAAAAATTAAACTGTTACCAAAATTAAATTAAAATAGCGAAACAATATTTTAAAAATAACGTCACGCCGACGAAATTAAAAACATGAAACGTAGTCAATCTCGTTTTCGGCGCGAAAACAATGAAATACATCACCCCCGTCTGAAGGCTGGAGCCGCACTAAAATTGTGCATCGCGGGTCGTAGCGAGGGCCGGGGGGAGAGACTTTTTTTTAATGAAAACAAACAGGTAAAAAATCTGTTTATCTTTTCAAATATTTTCCGAAGCCAACTATTTAACTTAAACCCAAATCATTTATTTCAATTAGACAATTACAGGCACATTTAAACGTCAGAAAAACAAATAAAACGAAGCTACAGCTGACTCTAGCTTTGTTATATTTGTTGTAACTTGTGAAAGTACTGTAGTTGTCCATTACGAAGCGTAGATCTCTATGGAGAAGAATAGGCAAGAAACTCCATGGACACTCTTTTAAATCAATATATGGTTACTGATGTTGAAAACCCATCAGAATCCATATACATACATTATTAACCTAATTAGCTAAAGCATCATGCATTCTTCCTCTCGTGTGGGCAGTAAGGTCTAGTGTCAGAGTTTCTAAACCGCCTCAAAGGCCTCTGACATGGTTGGACGACCGCCATTTGGTGGCCGGGACCACCGGCTTATACGTGCCTTCTGAAGCACGGAATCATCTTTTTGTCAGACAATCAGGTGATTCAAGCCTGCGATGTCCTAACCAAACTGGAAATACAATTCAATCCAACCATACCAGATGGAACTGTATGCTGCAGCGGACCGCTGCCATTACATAGAACGACTGCCTATCTTACCTTCACAATCCAGTTGGTGTTGGGTAATACTGGTCAGTATTCCACCCTTGGTAAGACTGTCAGACTGACAGACTAACTTGTCTTTTACAAAAACTGCTAAAACACCTGGAGGTAATCCAGGTCGCCAGCCCATTTAAATTTGGTACCTGGCCGCTATGCAACAAACAATAAGATACCCAACATTATTTCTAAAACCCTACGTTACATACTAAATTCTTATAGGTATGCAAAATCTATAACTTTTCAAAAACATTTTCTTAAAAGCTGTCTGAATGTTGTGGTTGTGAACGGAATCGGAATCTTACTACCGAGTTAAAAAATATTGTATAACTAGCTGTTGCCAGCGGCTTTGGCACGTGAAGATATAATCGGAATAAAACTATTATATGTGTTAATTCAGGTTATAAACTATCTGTGTACCAAATTTTATCCAAGTCCGTTCAGTACTTTTTGCGTGAAAGAGTAACAAACATACACACTCTAACACAAACTTTCGCCTTTATAATATTAGTGTGAAGTGTGATAATCTATATACCCGTATCTATATATAAGAAAGTCGTGTTAGTTACACTAAAAGAATCATTGAATTAACAGATTTTTTTATTTATATTTATCCTAATTTAAAAAATTAAAAATCTGCTCATTTATTGCCTCTAAGGCGGAACAAACTTCGCGGGGTCAGCTAGTTATATATAAAAATAAATTGCTGTTCGTTAGTCTCGCTAAAACTCGGGAACGGCTGGACCGATTTAGATAATTTTAGTGTTGAAATATTTGTGGAAGTCCAGGGAAGGTTTAAAAGGTGAGAAAGTAGTAGGTAGGCAGGGTAGTAGGTAGGGTAGTAAGTAGGATAGTAGAGTAGGTATGGTTGGTAAGTAGGGTAGTCGGTAGAGTAATAGGTAGGGTGGTAGGTAGGGTAGTAGGTAGGTAGCTAGGGTAGAAGGTGGGTAGGGTAGTAGGTAGGTAGGGTAGGAGGTAATAGGTACAAAAAAGGGCATTGCAACGCATGCCGGGAACAGCTAGTATATAAATAAAAATGAATTACAATTTTGTTAGTCTCGCTAAAACTCGAGAACGGCTGAACCGATTTGGTTATTTTTTTTTTTTTTTTTTTATATTCGTGGAAGTCCAGGGAAGGTTTAAACGGCGAGAAAGTAGAAGAGAAGAACAAAACAAAACCTATGCAAATATTTTTACCTGTAAATTTACGTTTAAAATAATAAATTAACCTAGGTATTTATCATCTATGTACAACAGTGAATATCTATACTCGTATAATTTGTGTACAAAGTGTTTTAAATATGAATAAACAAAGTGCATTTATTAATATCAAAGAAAAAAAAACAAAGGAAAAAAAATACTGCATTAATAAAATAAATAAATAATTATAATTGCATAAGTTGATAAAAAATGCTATGCTATGCAATAGCTCTACCGCGGCAGTCTCCAGTGCCACACGTCTTTTTTTTTACTCAGTCCGATGCCCTATTGATACTTCTGATAATACTGAAACAAAAAAACAATATCGATCTAGCTAGATGAATCGTAACTGTTTCACTATCTATACTAAAAAAGAACGTCGAATACATTTGAAATAAATCGTTCGTTTCATTTGCCAGAACCAGCGTCGCAGGTGCATTTCATTGGCGAATCCAATACAACTCTCTGCGGAATGAGTATCGTCTGGTTTCAAGAAAAACATCAGGTTTACGATAAATCTATTATTTGATGTTTCAAATAACTTTATTGGCAAAAAGTGAAAAACCAGGGCTCTACGATGACCTCTTAGGGCATTTTCAATTAATCTTACGTTTGAAAAGATGAAACTAGTCGTCCTTTAACTATTTTCTCTCTCTAATCCCCGAAGACTTAGGCAGAGGTGAACTTAGTGCAACTACATTTCGTTAGTTGTGTTTAAGTCTCATGTAATAGGGCGCGACCCTATTGCCATCAACCGGGCAGAAATTACCTAGGGGATGCTTCTAAGAAATCACCGATACAACGACCCAATAAAACTTTGCCCGATTCAGAAATTTAACCCAGGAATTCATCCCCAGCAGTCGAGTTTGCGCCCTCTAGACCAACGAGGCAGTTACACTTATAATAGTACCTAATAAGATATCGTGATGCAGGCCCTGGTAAAGACACCACCACATCAAGCTACCCGATACTGTCAAAAGACAATGTTCATGGATATACAAAATGATTTTATAGTCACCGTCCAAATTCTGATATATTAATCTTTGGCGAAAATCATTGAATACGTGTTTTTTCTTTTAGTATCACTCAATACAAAAATATTGAGGTGTCACATCACAAAGTTTTAACGCTTCACGGAGAGCGGATAATTCTTTCGACAAAATGATTGGATATGAAAATTTTACGTATCGAGTTTTTTTCAAATTGGTGTTGGTGAATGGCTAGAAAAAAATTGGACGGTGACTAAATCTCTTCTTATCCCGTACAAAGCTGCGTCAAAATCAAACTTTGTTTTTTATTGTCTACACTTATTTACTCCTATTATTATTAACACCTATTAACTCCTACAATTTTTTTTTGTAAACAAAATTCGAGTTTCGGAGTTATTTTAGAAAATCGAAAATAACCTCAACACTAGGCTAGGAAACTTCCACGATGCGCGATGTGAAGTCAGCCGAACTGTTAAAATCAACTGACAGATCTAACAGAACGACTTTTGAACGTATTGTATGAACGCCAGGTATAGGGACTGGGAGGGAATAAAGCAATATTCATACTTCTATGCTTTAAATTAAATTCCCTAATCAAAAATCAAATCCCTGACGCATAATGTCGAAAAATTATGAAAATAATTACTATAAAATTTTGATCTTGACGCATGAAATTTCTTGGTACGAGTTTTGGTCATTGTCTTTTTTGCAATCAACTTTGAACCTAATGCTTTAACGATGACGTTGAAAATCTATAAAGATTTTCATCAGGTTGCATTAGCTTGACGTGCTGACTTCTGTACCAACGAAGAAGTGAACCTTATATTTAAGGTTCAGTCAGCCACAAATTCCCCAATCTCCGTTAGCCCGTTTACACAAATTAATCTTATAGAATATTATGATCTAGCCAGAACACCAGATATTTCCTTGGTCCTGTTATCCTTAGAGGGGCTTGAAATCAGAAATAAACAAGTAGCAATAAGCAAACTTAAGCTTTTCATATGAAGCAAGAACCAAAAAAGCCTTTAAAAAGGTTAAAGTTGACAATATAATATTTCTTCACACCTAAAATCGAGAAATTTCTGAAAAACCTAATAACAATTTGCCCGATAGAACCGAGGACCTCAAACTCGTCAATCGCTTACGACTACTACTAGACCAACAAGAGCAACAAGGTATAATAACATACATACGTAACATACATAAATTCACACCCTTTATAATAATAATAATAATAATAATATTCCACAACTATCACACAACGCCATCTAGTCCCAAGCTAAGCAGAGCTTGTGTTTTGGGTACTAGACAACTGATAAACATACTTATATATTTCTAAATACATACATATTATAGATTATGCATGGGGGTAGGCAGAAACCACAGAACACCACCTGCTACGATCCTTACATACTCCTTTTGCCTCGTCCACATTCATACATCTGGTCTTGCACACACGCCGGTTACGAGTACTACGCACCTGTCCTTTCTGAAGAACGTCACCAATCAGATCAGTGTCTGTCTGTCCAGGGCGTCCTCGACCTTTCGTTAATCGATTCATGATTTTTCTCCCTACAACGTTCTCGCAACGTTGTCGTCGTTTATTTTATAATTTAAAACAAACAGTCAACTAGGTGCTTCCAGCTATGTCGCATGAACTGTGTCAGGATTTCCGGAGAGAACTGAGCCAATAGATAAGAAAACTATGCACTGTGTTAAATAAATTTGTTTAGCAAATCCAGGCAAACTGCTAACAACTGTGTACCTTTTTTTTTTTTTTTTGGGGTGTGGGAAATCATCAAATAACCCCTCCCGCTCTTGGGCAGAGCGAAAGGGAGTGTCAGACTTCTACTGACTAAAAACCACCCATGTTCCTTCTTCGCCCTTCATGTCGAGGCGTCGGTATCCCTTGCGGACAACCCGCAGCCTCGTACCTGCCTATTGAATATCGTTTAAAACCGTTAAAAATGAAACTGCAATGAAAACGCATTTTAACACTGTATAGTGTATACAGTTTAAAATAGTTTTGACGAGATTAACACATTTTTAATAAAAGTTTGTTAACACATTGTGTCATGCACTTAAGTGTGCATGTTTTAATAAAAATGTATTTTTATACAGCATACTCATACAGGATTACGGGCTTATATTTTCTATATACAAAATTCCACACATGTCTGTGATCATTTTACGAATTTTAACGCAATTCATATTAATATTTTCCTATTATGATCTATTTCCCTAAATTGTCACAGACGCAGTTAGGTATTATTTATTTTTTTATTACATATGTTATAAAAATGAAAGCATTGTGTTTATTTATACTAAAATTAGCGGACGTCACGCGGTTGCACCCGCGTAGTTCCCGTTCCCGTGGGAATACAGCCTATGTCACCCGGGGATAATTTAGCTTCCCAACGGTAAAAGAATTTTTGAAATCGGTCACGTAGTTTCGGAGCCTATTCGTTACAAACAAACAAATCTTTCCTCTTTATAATATTAATGTATATATCACGCGAGTCGACTGCATAGTCATATTAGTTTCAGTATAACATTGTAGATACTACTAAGATCAAAGTTTTATATTCATCATATAACTATAAGGCATGTGACCGAAAATTCATAGCTATCAGCTAAGATGATATATTTACTGTCTTCATATTAACATCATATTTTACGAACACGCTCTTTCTGCAGAAAATATTACTTTGATAAAAAAACTGCGCATTAATAAAACAGTTCTTTAGTAGTGTACGTTTTCTTTTTAACACGTGTTTTAATAACTCTGCTATTATTATATAAAAACCGGCCAAGTGCATGTCGGACTACGCACAATGTAGGGTTCCGTAGTTGCCCAACTAAATATGTGAGGTGGTTAAACTAATTAACCACCCTGCCTACCTGCCTCCTAACGATTATTTTTATTGTATAAATAAAACAAACTTACATTTGCAATTTTATGACCTACACTTCCATACATTATGTATAGGAAAATATTTTATAAAAGTACATTTTATAAGTTGGTCGACTATTACTCGTAAACTTGTAAAGCCTAGTTAGCTGTGATAGTTTCCCTTTTATTTTCGTTATATATGCTACTACCATGATTTTTTTCACACGCCCAAACAGAACCCGTATAGGTCGTTTAAGTAGCCAGACTTGTTTCTAACATAAATTTGCACTTTATTTCACAAACGAATCTCTTAATTGAAAAACTGTTTGAGCAAACTCGCAATATTTTCATCCAACGACATCCCGCACTATGGACATCGCTAGTAAAAAAAAATCACCCCACAACTCATTTGTATATTTATGTCCAATTACAGCTTTCTAGTACTACGAATCTTTGAGATATAGTGCGGACGGACGGACAGACATACAGGCAGACGGACATGGCGAAACTATAAGGGTTGCATGTTGACTACGGAACCCTAAAAAGGGGCGTTAAAGAAGATACAGGACTCCAAAAATAACCAATACTATTGCCCGAACTGTTGTCATTGTAGGTACTTATACACATTTATATACAAGCATAAAGCTCATAAGAATAAATTATGAAACTCTGAACGTGTAAACCAACTGTCAGTGTTATCGAATATTGCGGAGTGCTTTATGTGGAGATCATCTTAAATGCTTTAAAATGAATCTTACCAAATTGCGAAAGCTGAACACATTTAAATTAACGCATTACTAATGATTATATTCGATTGTTTGAACTGCTTTATTTGATTAATTCATTTGTTTGGATTGATCAGATCTTTATTTTGATGTATATTATGTAGGTTATAAAGTGCTACAGTGCTGGGCTCATTCTATCTTGTCTTTTGTCTTTATATTATCAGTACTTACTGTAACTAGGGATTGTTTTAATTTTATGCAGACATAGAATATGTCTGATATTAAACAAACCGACTAATTAGGTCTGGAGTCTTGAATTGAACTGGAAACAAACTGCGTTCTTCACAATAATGATTATATCAAACAATTTACCGTGACTTGTCTATCTACAAGACCAAGATCTCTTCAAGCATAACAAAGTTTTAAATTATGTTTCTTCCAAACACACTGAAGATTTATTCGTTTGACTACGTTGCCGCTGTGAAAACAAATATCCCTCCCGAGGCCTAGAATATATTATTGTGTTTATTAGATCGCAACACAACGCGTATTGTTCGCTACAAATAGGGCTGGCTTTAATAATACAGCGTTATTTTAAACTTTGGAAATAGTAACTGATTCTAAATAACATCGTTACGATGGTTTGCAGATTTTTCAACTCGATTAAAGAGCAACATTTTATTGCGCTTCGTTTACACGGGTTAGTTTTTATTACTTTTGTTTTATTTCATTCCGTGTTGAAATAACAGCTTGGTAATTTAAGGGACAGCGGGGAGTTTTGCAAGGAACTTGTACAAGTTTTTAAATTGTAAAAAGAAAGGTATGAGTCACGAGACTTTGTGATCAGTATAGTAGCAGCCTGACAACTTCGAGAAAGCTTTTAATTAAAACGGTACAAATTGATTCACTGAACCTGTAACCGAAGAATTAACTAAATGGCTAAAGGGTCACTCAGACATAATAGACGACATAGCGACACGATTCTGTGAAATATGTCCGTAATTTCTAGGAAAACGCAAACGACTATTACACCATCCGTAGAGCATTTCTTTTATCGTTTTTTTTTCAGTTGTTTTTCCTTTATTTCAATTTAAAAAATTGCAACCTTTGTACGAAGCACTCTATTTATGAAAATAATACGGCTAAAATACCAACAACAAAACCAACACCGCACTCGTCGTTTCCTAGCTATAGGGTTCATCGAACTCGTCGTCGCGCTTGTCGTTCACTACGAGCAATTTGCCATAGATGTATGATGTACTGATTTCACCCCATCAGTCTCCGGAGGCCTGCTCTTAACACTTGAGGTCGTGTACAGCCGCCTGACTTTCACAATTGTTGGTATTATTTACAATGACAAAAGCAAGGCCGAGTTATGAAAAACACAGCCATACCCTTTCCAAAATATCCACCAAGTGACTGCTCCCGCTCTGGGCAGAGCGGAAGGGAGGAAGGGAGATTCAGACTTCCACTAACTAAAAACAATCCATGTTGCTTCTTAGCCCTTTGTGCTCCAGGGTCTCCTGGCAGGCTTCGACCCTTGCGGACCCTTTTATTGGTGCTGAACTGCTGACATCACTTCACGAACGCGCCGTCGGCGTCGACACGACACACAGTCAAACCGAACCCTTCACAAAACCGATCTAGCGTTCTGTCCCGCCTGTCTGCATGAGCCTTAACAAATCACTTTGAAATTATTATCTGTGAAGCTATTTAAAGGCGGTAAAAATTATACTTTATTGCTCTTTAGTTTAAACAAATATATATACGAGTACTTCAATTTGCGTTTTGTTTACAGCGTCAGGCCAACACGGATTTTGAAAACAATCACAATAAGTTTTGGAAGAATACACACAGTTTTTCGAGGTAAAAATAGTAAAGGTATTAAGAATCTCAAGGATTTCTCGTCGACTGAAGTTTTTCGGTGAACTCTCGTCATTCCATGTTGTTTAATTCCGCTGAATTCGAGTTCTCAGAGAATTATACGTTCTTGAATTATTAGAGCAAATACTTGGCAAAGCATTGTTTTCAAAGTCAGTGCAGTTTTCAAAGGCAGTGCAGTTTTCAAAGGCAGTGCAGTTTTCAAAGTCAGTGCAGTTTTCAAAGTCGGTTGAGAAATACTTGGTACCGCGCCTTGGAAAAGTGCTTTTACCGCATTTGTCAAACGCATACCATGAGACCTTTAACTTATACTAAGAACGAGAATAGAGAGAGAAATTAAGACATCCGCATGAGAACCAAGGTTACCGACGTCAGAAGAAGAATTGTCAGACTTAAGTGGCAATGGGCAGGTCACATTGCTCGCAGAATGGATGGCCGATGGGGCCGAAAAGTTCTGGAGTGGCGACCGCGAACTGGAAGACGATGCGTTGGAAGGCCTCCCACTAGGTGAACCGATGACCTGGTGAAGGTTGCGGGGAACCGCTGGATGCGAGACGCACGGGACTGGTCAATGATGGCGACACTTAGGGGAGGCCTATGCCCAGCAGTGGACGTCTTTCGGCTGAATAGATGATGATAAAGAACGAGAATTAATTTATAATATTAAACCTCAATACCTATATTTAAAGCTTAATTAATCGGGAACAGAACAAGTGATCTGGTAATTGCAAAGTTTTTTCACACAATCATGATCTGCGCAAAGACCTGTAAAAATCATATTTAGCGATTCGTAACGAATTTTAAGTAACTGGTTATAAATTATTAATTTTATAAATATAATAACATTTTGTGGTTGTTACTCACAACGACCATGAACATATGCTTATTATCATTCGTATTCCAAAGTCATATGGACGCGGAATACTGCGTAATGAAACAATACCCGTACAATAGGCTCCATACATATAATCTTATTAGGTACTGTATTAAATAAACATGGGATAGACACTGAGTATACGGGCCCGATAAATTCTCATAAAGCTTCGATAAAGGCCAGAGGAATCCTTTTGAATTTCCCTTTATGTGTAGCGTGGCTTTTGCCGATATTAAAGTTTATGTGCTTTAATTGTTTCAGTTTGCATTACCTTGGGTTAACCTTTTGTTTTTTCAATCAATACATTCAAACAGCAAAAGGGCATGGCATGTGTAGCAGAATAAATACAATATTTTTTAACTTTCAATACCAGAAATAACGTTAAATTTAAAAATATGCGATCGCTAGGTAGTCCCTGAATTCTCGCGCGGCCTTGAGCCCGCTCGCTCTTTAAAGCTTACATTTGGGTTTAAAACGTGTCGGACATAGTGTTTTGCTGATCCCGATAAATCTGTTATTACTATTGAAAATGTAAATGTCCTAACGTAACCTAGCACGAGTACCTAACTATTTCGTATTTAACATCATGTTTGCTATGAACATACCTAATATGGTAACCTTTAACACCCAAAACCGTTCAAAACCTCCATAACTAGATGATAAACAAGAGAAAACAGGCTTCATTTAGCGTGTTTTTACACCCATTCGATGCCAGATGGACTGCCTCGTTGGTCTAGTGTGGGCATAAGGTACGGGGTTCGATTCCCGGGTCAGGCAAAGTGTTATTGGAATTTTCTATCGGGAATTTCTTAAAGCAGCCTCGAAGCCTGGATGTGTGTGCCCGGCGAATGGCAATAGGCTCGCCCTTATTAGATGGGACTTTAAAATAACTGGCGAAATGTGTGAGTACTAATGCGTACACCTCTGCCTTACCCTTCAGGGATTACAGGATATAGGCGTGATGTTAAGATAGGCGTGATGTTAAGTTATGTAGATGCCTTATAGAATTGTCAAACTAAGGTTCTGACCAGATAATTTCTTGCATTTAAGTGGGACGCCAACACAACTTTGTTCAAGTAAAAAGATACTGCGATCAAAGTCTGATGATTAACCCAACCTTGTGGGCCGATCAATCTTCACGGTAACCAATTTACCTCCTCAAACTTCCTCCGCAACATGCGATCTCAATGAGTAATTGAAAACGGTAACTAATCACAGTAGGTAGTAAGTATACCTACGCATATTTAATCAGCTTTCGAAAATTAATTATATACGTAAGTACGTAAGGGAGATTACTTTGTGAAGACGACAGTTTGTAGGTATCCATCAATCAAATATTTACGCAATAGAAAGAAAGGTGCTTAGAGACTTTCCTGAATACAAGGTGTAAGCTTCACAAAGCCATGAACCAAGCATTTTGTACATCAAACCAAGTAAGAGTAACTAAGCGAAAATTATTGCTGGCACACCATCACGTTTTACAGTAGGGACTTAATTAGTCTAGGCAACAAGTGCTTTTTAGTTTAAAAAAAATCCGCCTCCGAAAAATATGAACAAGGTGTTATTCGATTCGGAATAGCGGGTAAGTATTTTTGACAAGACTAAATGTAATGCACTCAATACAAGACATTGTGATGAGTCCTATGTCCCCTAGATATTTGTGTTTATTATGTACTAAAGTAAGTTTATATACAGTGCTTTTATGTTTTTCTGGCATTAATCTGGTATCAGTGAATTTATAGCATCCTTAAACATGGAGTACTTTAGAAACAGATAGAATAGGGCACAATTGCAATAACATTTCAAATAAGATTACCTAGAGATTTTACTTTGAACGAGAAAGTTGATTGAATTAATTCCTGTTGAAGTGTGACTCGCGGCTGTAAAGCAATTTTTAAAAAGCTGAGTTTACATATCTATGCTATTTCCATTCGAAAATATTCGATTTAACAGAAATCGAAGAAGTCTGAAATCGACTGATAAAGTATTGAAGTAGAAAATGATCTTTTTTGTAAGTTTAATCTCTTATCACCGTACTGACGCGACGTCATATCTCGGAAAAAATTAAATAAAAAAAGGGATTTAAACTTTTTCCAAATTAGAACCACGCAGAAAAAATCTGGAGTGGCGATTGCGAACCGCAAGACGTTGCGTTGGAAAGGTTCTTTCTAGGTGGTCAAATGACCTGTTAAAGGTTGCGGGGATCCGCTGGATGCGAGGGGCGTTGGACTGGTCAATGTGGCGTCACTCGGGAGACGCTTATGTCCAGCATTGGACGTCTTTCGGTTGAAATGACGATGATGAAACTTATTCAGGTAATGAAAAACATCTTATTTTCATATTTTGTAAGATCATGCACGGGTATCCTAATTACTAAAATATGTTTTAGACAAATAAATACCATTAAACAGTTACCTACCTCGGTAAAGGACAAAACGACTTTTATTCGTTGTTAAAAAGGAGTGTAATCCTCTCTTAACGTGTACAAGAGAGATTGGAATGAGCACGAAACGGCAAGATAGAAGATATAGCCTTACCTAGTACAGTCGGTACCCAACATTATCTGACCCCCTTGAGTACTAGCGACTTTGAACTTTATCACGGAATACTCCTTCAAATGATGTTGATAAGCGATTTTAATCATTATTTTATCAAATACAAAAAAAGTATTTGTCAAATTTTGCTTTATAAGTACTTAATTACTATTCAGATTTAGTTCAAACTTTTACAAATGTTTGTGTAATCACTGCTATTAGGCGTAGACTGCCTTTTGTCACATAGAACTATTTAGTATATAACTTGTTGAGAATACGCGAAATTAACGTGTTGGTAGTGGGTAGTAGCCGTGTCACTTAACATTATACTCGTTGCAATTAGACTTTCAACTTTAACCACAACACTATAATTATTAAAATGTGTTCAAATACGCGGGTAGGATAATGTTGGCCACCGACTGTACTTGCGACAGACTTACCAGTCTTTAAGCTGCTACTTAACGATGCAATATCAGCCTACAACGACGAGATACTTCCTGACATTGTTCAACTTTATCATCCAACTTAAGGCGACGCTATCTCTTATAAGTTTCAAGTCTCAACATTGTCATTTAAGACAGTCAGGTACTTGTCTCATTTGAACGGCTTTACGGATTGTGGGCTCAGTCGCAAAATGTCTCTTTTGCAAAATGTCTACTGGTAGCAAAATGTATCTTTCTCATAATGTCGTTTTCGCAGAATGTCTCTTGCAAAATTTCGCATCTACATATTGCATTTTGGTTGTTATAACCTAAATAGACCTTCAGATAGAATAGATTGGAAAATTTTAATACTTTTCTATAAAAAAGCAACCGACTTCGAAAACACCAAAAAGTGAAAAATAAACTTCAGCAGAAAAATGCTGAAGTTTATTTTTCACTTTTTGGTGTTCCTTTTCAGCTTCTGCAGTTGGTAACATTTGTTTGTTTGATTTTGTTTTTTTGCCTTCAGAAGCTGATTTTGCTGCTGAAGTTTATTTTTCACTTTTTGTATTTTTACACGACTGCCCCAAAAAAAAGAGTGTTATGTTTTTAGCGTTCATGTATTTAAAGACTGTTGCTTTTTTCTAAACTCAACGTATTCCTTGCAGGACGTCATAGTAGAGTTAAAATTCAATAAGTTAAGCCACCAAATGTTCCCCCGAAATTCAGTAGTTTTTGAGTTATTTAGATCTTTCTACAGAGAAATCCCAGACTAACTACTGTCCCTGTAGTCCTGTACTAAATCAAAAACGATTTACGTAATGACTTTGTATGACCGTTAATACTTATTTACCCCTTGTGTCGAGGCCGCGGTATCTGCGAGGAGGAATGGGACGCCGTCGCCTCCTTCTGCGAAGCAGTGATGCTAGCGAAGGAGGTGGCGGAACGTGAGAGGGAGAGAACCTCTCGTCCCAGCCGCCGCGGGAGGCGCTCCGGGCGTCGGGGGCCACGTGATGGCTTCCGGCCACCGTAGACGCGGGCCTGTGGACGGTGAGTGATGGGTAAGCTCGCCGTCCGTCCGTCCGTCTTATGACGACGACAGGCCGTGTTCCACGCGCGCCTCAAAGAGATGTCAGCAACATGGAAGGGCCTGTCGAGGCTGCGGGTTGTTCTCAAGGGATACCGCGGCCTCGACATGAAGGGCGAAGAAGGAACATGGGTGGTTTTTAGTCAGTAGAAGTCTGACACTCCCTTTCGCTCTGCCCAAGAGCGGGAGGGGTTATTTGATGATTTCCCACCCCCAAAAAAAAAAACAAAAGGCCGCGGTATCTCTTTCGAACAACCCGCAGCCCCGACGGGAAGCCCGTTGCCCTTACCCTTTGGTAAGACTGGTTGTCCGACTTTTGGACCACTGACTACTTGTAACGGCTCTCAAATATGTACAAATGACACCCGGGCCCAAAGGGTTAACGTGCTTTACGAGACACGAAGGATACTCAGTAAGTAACGGGTGGTCTCCAATCCACGGAGAAGCCCAAGCAAGCATGATTTATTATTTAACCACTAGCTTCTCCAGAAATCCTTCGCTCCATCGAAAATTGAATAAGTAATCGTTCTTGTATTAAAATATAAATAATTCATCCTAAATTATTGGAATATAAACAAATCATTGTACTAGTTTGCCTCGCTAGGGACATAACTTGTGACCAATTTGCATATTTAAAACTAGTTTAAGACCGTGGCATCGCATGGGGAATCCACGAGTGGTTCATAGGGTTAAAAGGTATTCTATTTGTTGTTTGTTAGAACAGGCTATTAACTATTTTTATGCCATCTTTAATAAAACCAATATGAAACCATTATCTGCCTAGCCTTTTCCCAACTATCTTGGGATCGGCTTCCAGTCTAAGCAGATGCAACTCAATTTCAGTATTTTACATGGAGCGACTGCTAATGTGACCTCCACATTTCAGTTAGTACTGGGTAATATGGTACCCCTTGGTGAAACTGTTTATCAGACTTCCGGAACTTTCGACTCACTGATTAGCTGTTACGACTGCCGAAATTCTACAAATGGCAGCCGAGACCAAAAGCTTAGCGTGCTTTCCAAGACGTGTAGAAAACTCGGACTCGAACTTTAAATAAATTAAATCAAGGTTCTCGTTATTGCACTGAAGTATCTCTCAGATACTGGACAGTACCTTACTCGGTCAGCAATCTGTCCATGGCTGGTTGATCGAAATCTTTACTTGAATCATACCTTAATTTTATTTACTCAATTAGTAAACTAACTATGTATATTAATTAAAAACGATTAAAAACTAACAAGAAACTATCAAATAAATATATAAATTAAATTAACTAAATAATATTACCTACATAGTTAGGTAATAAATATTACTAGGTATTTGTGTATATTACATAAATGTTTATGTTTGTCTAAAGTACGTTACATTACAATAGTCCTTGAAACAACTAGAGGTCAACTCGTGAACACATCCAGTTCTAGTTGTAGCTATTGTTTGTACAAAATTAACTTGTCCCGAAAGTGTTGTTTTGATTACATTACAGCCCGAATCCCTTTCGCTGAGTTAAGTTAAAATATTCCTCGAGTTACGCTCTAAACGCTCACGTTGTCTCAACTTGGTTATTCTATGTAGAACGGTCCAACTAATTTGTTTTCACCGAAACGTAGCTTTATTAAAATGATATAGGTAATTAAAATGTTAGGGTAATTAATTATACAATTATATTTTCATCAATTTCTATTCAAACAACAAGCTCATCGTGATATCCCCGAAGGGTTAGGCTGAAGTGTACCTAATAGTACACCCAGTATTGCCCAGTTATATTTAAGTCCAATGTAAGGGGGCGAGTCCATTCTCATCAACCGGGTGCGAATCCAGACTCTGTGGCTACAACTGAAATATTTCTGAAGGAAGAATCCAATAACACTTTGCCCGATCCGGGAATTGAATCAAGTACCTCATGCTCAGCAGTCGAGCTTGCGACCACTAGACCAACGCGGCAGTCGAGTTTGCGGTACAGCGGCATGCAAAAATTTAATGCATGTTATATGAATGCAATAGTATTAATTAAAGTTTAATGCCCTATTCCTTTATGCTTCCTGTATCCGTTGTTTAATGGGGTTCACATGGGAATATTTTATCTGATTTCTGAAATTGTCCTTCAGAAATAATTGCGTTATTTCCTCTCAAATCGATCCTCACTTAAATCTTCTTTCTATTAGTATCCTTTCCCACTGCTGGGACACAGGCGTATGGGCACAGGCTCTATGAGAAGGAGTGGGTTGCTTTGTTAAACACCACGCGGTGAGTGTAGTTTGATAGCCGACCAATGTCTCCGAATGTCTGGTTTTATAAAGACATGCTTGCATTCTCCTTTACCGTTTTCCAAACATTGATAGTTAAATAAATGCCACAGCGTAACGAACCATAGATATTAGAAAAAAAGTACGAACCAACGACTTGCAAATCGTAAGTCGGAAACTTCATTAGCCGTTCCGGCACCGCATCAAACAATACGAGTAAATAAAGTACAACCCTCGTGCACATGCTCGTAGCTTTATTCCCGTTTACAGCAAAAATACTTACATAATGTAACTAGGCAACTAAGTAATCAAAACCACACTTTAAGTAACGTACGATAGGCCGGTCATAAACTTTTATATAGTTTCGAAGCACATACAGGCGTTAATGTTAAATAATACACTGTTCAATGTTAAGATTTCAATTGAACTTCCTTTGTGCCTCAAAAAGCAAGTTAAAGATCTTTGACAATCGTTACAAATAGTGAGATGCCTGAAAATGTGACAACGTTGTGGACGTCAGATAGACATTTTCTTCATAGCGTGTTGATGGCAATATAAATTGTGTCGACCGAGTACAGAGCTACTAGTTTGGCGCTTTCGGTAGCGTTTATTAGTTACTGAGGTGAACAAACACCAGTATACGCAGGACACAATATTAAGTGCCCCATCGTTTTTGGAACCAGTACCATATTTAGACTTTAAGGGTCATTAATGAATATCCACATCAGCAAGTTTTCCTTGCTGCGACCAACCTGGGTCCGGAGTCTAATTAAAGACTTCCAGGTGGCCATGGCAACTCATATCCTACATGTAAAACACTGAACGCAACCCCAACATGCTTCGGAAAAGGCAAGGTAGATAAATGATATAAAGTATATGTATAGCTATCGATTTTGAGCTATTGATTTTTATTTTCTTTAAGAATGAACTGTTAAACAGTATTTGACCTGCAATTTCCTGAAAACCCCTTCTGGTAAATAACAATTCTGATATTTAAAGGTGTCTAACTGTCTATGTTAGAAGACAACCCCCCAAACACAGCTATGAAAGAAATGAGCAGTATTAATACGTTCGGCGAAAAGTACAGCTTGTAATTGTTCTATAGATTGCAATATCTCTTTTTCCCGGTGTTCGCCTTCCAGTCTAACGGGATGCAGCTGATTACCCGTATTTTACATGGAGGTGTATCGTCTTAGAGAAATAATAAGATTAAATTATTAGTTGCTCCTATCCGTCGCACGTAATAATCAGCACCGTCAAGGTCAATGGCAAGAGAACAATTATTTAGTGCAGCTGGATTCATTTATCAATCCCTAAGACATTCTTGGGAAGGTGCTGCAAAAGTGTTGTTTGTGTAATATAATTTACCTCTCCTTACTTAATTTTGATTACTAGTAGAACATATTAAAATTTTTAAGAAAGTGAATAAATGTACTTACCTATTCAAAACCAAAATTCTGATATTCTATGACTTTAGCCGGGACCAACAGCTCAACGCACTTTCCGAAGCACCGAGGAATCTCCGAACGAATCGGAAACCCATCCACGGAACAGCCAAGGCAAGCACGGTTTAACCCAAAGATCGCTCTATGTGGCTGTTATTATTGAGTCACGAGCTCCTAAGGTATATTGTCGAAGAATAACTTCTTACAAAATATTGTGTAATAAAAATATTCTTACCCTCTTAGTCTAAACCTTTAGATATAAACGCAGTAACACGACTTTACTCAGTAGCGAGAACTTGACGTTTGACGTTATAATGAGTACAATGTGCCGCCCCGTCCATATTTCCCATCCCCACGGCCTATCAGCTACAGCCTACCTGCAAGGTGATGGGCGGGTCTTCTTGCAGCCGTGGCCACACGAGCGCTAGCTACTGGTGGATCAAACCAATCGATCGCTTTCTTGTAGCAACCACGTCATTATAATAAATGGCGATTTAAATTATACATCAAAGTCTTTTCTATAATAGCCTATATACGGTATATACGTAGCCTATATACGTATCTATAATAGTCTATAATTATACGGTTGCGATGCAGCAGCGACACATAAAGCTGCGATTTGAAAAGTTTCTGTTGTTGAACTGCTGGTACTTGGGCTCCTTTCTTTGGGAGGTTGAACCATAATCGGCGGTTGGTGGATTTTGGTATACATACGACTATTTGTTTCAAGGTCATACCCGTGTTCTCACGAAATTTTCCTTCGAAATTTTCTTTCGTTTTGAAACCAGTAGTGATGAAATAAAACTGTCATCATAATATCAGCCTGAAATCACCCTTCTGGGTACAGGCATCCCCTTTTTCAAATAAAATACAACAAAAAAAAAGTTGCTTGGGTACGAACTTCGAACCCGCGACCAAAGTAAGATAATTATTTAAGTTTTACCTACTTTAAACAATAAGAAGACCAGCTGCGCAAGGTGTCAAGAATAACCGCAACCTCTAAGGTGGGATTCATTTCATCAAACTGGACAACTTTGCCGAAGGAACATCAAGGTAATTGGACATGGACATACCTACATTCTATACAAAAAAATAGCCCCGGCTGACGCAATCAGTACAAAAAACCAATATATTTAACACTTATTTCGTAGGAAAAGTTGTCTAGATCGATGGGCTGAATCTCAACATAAGACGAATTGTGCTTATTAAGTTACTCCATGTAATACCGTCGCTTACTGTCGGCCTTTACCCTGCTTATTTTGTAATGGTGATGTAATGGCGATAAGGGCGAACGTTAGTATATCTGCAATAACTCGGTGTTACTACCACGACTTAGCTTTCACTGTAATGAACTAATGATAGCATAACGCTTGAACCAAATTTTCTCCAACAATTTAATTTGTCACGTTTAATTTTTAATATTATCGTTTCTGTTTGTTCTTGATTCCTTCTATTATATATATTGCGCACCTCCTCTTGGAGACCTACGTTATATTGTATAACAATAAATATTCATCTTATCTGTGTTACATGAAGCTTTCATTTATCTACCTTCAAGACCCACACTAACCCCGTGGGGGCTGCGGGTTGTTCGCAAGAGACCGCGGCCTCGACATGAAGGGCTAAGAAGGAACATGGGTGGTTTTTAGTCAGTAGAAGTCTGACACTCCCTTTCGATCTGCCCAAGAGCGGGAGGGGTTATTTGATGATTTCCCACTCCCCAAAAAACAAAAAAGACCCACACTAAATTGGTACAAAGTCAAGTGCAAACTAAAAAAGTACTTTGATAATGTAGGAACTTCTTTTTTAATAAAGTTACACGTTGTATATTATCACTGAACTTGAACTCTAATAATAATACCTACATATGTACTTGAAAGCATTATCGTTTGAGTAAAGTTGACAGCATTACTTATAAAGGGTGTAAAGTACCCTTAACAAAATCGAAAGGCACTTGTTCTCCCCGTCACTGTGATATTTTATTTTCCAGACCATACCTGGGAACTCCCTAGTTATTGGCGGTCAAACTTCAAAATGTTTCACAGCTGTTTTTTTTAATACCAGTTTTTCAGCTTCTATATTTACTTAAATTACCTCCTGTTACACCTCTACCCTTACATGATCTGTTTACTATTCAAAGCATCCACTAGCACAATGATTTAAGAATGCTGCATTAAGGGTCCTCTCTCGAAAAAGCTTAAAAACAGCGTGCAGATGAAGCGGTTTTTCACCGGCACTTACAGAGAAATTACATCTGAGAATTTTTTTTAGTAATCTACATGATATGACACGTAATTTGGTTTAGCCACAATTTTTGTATCGGTATCACATAATAAGAAAAAAAATCCACAAAATCACCTCCAAATCGTTGAATGGAACCATTTTACTCCTTCATTTTTTAACAAAATAATATAAAAAAAATATCTACTGCTTTGAAATACAAAGGAAAATAATTTGGTTTTGTTACTTTTTAAAAACATGTATTATTTTAATTATAATAAATGAAAAACGCGTCCGTTTAGAGTCCGTTTCTACGACCGAGAGAGGTAGTTTGTATGCACAAGGTCATTGGCGTGAATACAAGCCTTAAGTTTTACCGTAAAATGTGATTTTTCTCCCCAAAAAAAAAGTATTTTCTCAGCAATCATTTTTGCGTAGGGGTAGACTCCCTACCGCTCTTCACTAGGGTTACGCGTATATCGATATGGTTTTACGTAGATATCTGTTATTGACATTTCTTGTGACGAAATCAGAACATCAAGCTGGTATAAGGAGTAAACATTCCGTTTACATACCATCAAATTTTCTTTCATGTTTGTTCCTTTTCCACTGAGCTGGGTTTCATTGTGTTAGTAGTTCTCTGAAATCCCGTAAAAGCTTCAGCTGGTTTCTTGATATTAAACGTTATTATCTTACTTCACTTCACGAAGTACGACGGCCAATGTATACTTTGATGTTTTAATTTCTTAGTAGTTAATTGTAAGTCTTGCGTTATTGTTATAAAACAAATAACTTTTAGTATTATTTATTATATATTTGTAAAGTGTTTTATGAGTGGTTAAATACAGCCAAAACTACGCACTAGCTATTTATTACATTACTACGCTCAAAGTATTTAAATATGTGGAAATAATGCGATTTTGACCTACAGCTTACATGATTGTTACGCCTATATTATCATCTACTTATTACTTCCGTTATTTCAGTGTTGGATTTAAACGATGATTTACCTTACTTAAATAAATACACCTTTATTTGGTATAGCTGATATCCGCGGTTTCACCCGCATGAATGTCGGTTATCGCGACCAAAAGTATTATTTTCATCCCCCCTTTCAACCCTTGCAACCCTTTTTTCGCATTTAAAAGTAGCCCATGTCCTTTCCCAGGCTCTAGACTATCTGTGTACCAATTTCAAAAAAGTATAATACTTTATCCAAAGGTATATTGCTTGAAATGATAAATATCAAAAATGTGTAAATTGATAGACTAGTAAGTACTAAGTCAAATACTTGCAACTTGCTTTAATTTTTTTATACTGTGGACACCGAGCCCTGACCGTGGCAGACGACCGACGCTTGTTTGCCCAACAGATGGAATAGATTGTCCTGAGCTCGCTGAAAAATACATGGATACAGGGTGTTTGGTGTATAGTGTGCCAAATTGAGATGGTCGACTGGAGGGGTCATCTGCTATCTTTTCAGACACCTAAACACTTCTCATGCCCTGTGGATTTTGTATTGTTTTATTAAAAAATACCTAAATTTTACATTTAAATAGAAATTTAAGAAAAGTATAAGACCTAGACACTGAATTTAAATTTTATTTAGATGTGTATTGTATTAGAGTTCTTTTAAATTCAAAATTGGTGACATTAGCCATCTAGTTTGAAAGAAAATAAAAAAGAATCACGTAAATCGGATCATAAATCTCGGCGTAATCGGTGTACATACGTGTATAAGAAAAAAAAAAACATACCGATCGACTTGAGAACCTCCTCTTTTTTGGAAAATCGGTTAATGAAAATAAAAAAACCACAGGGCATGAGGCAAGTGTTTAGGTGTCTGAAAGGATAGCAGATGACCCCACCAGTGTACCATTTCAATTTGGCACACGATGCACCAAATACCCTTTATAAGTCTTTTCTTAAGTTAGTGCCTACATAAGATTGCAATTACCGGAAGGCTTAGCTTTGGAAGAGGCACAGGATCAGTTGAAGTAGCGACGCTTATAAGACGGTTAAGTCTATCCGTGGCCCTCGCCCCATGATTGCACTTGTCACAGTTTCTGAAGCCATTATTGCGACAAATGACAGTCCGTCAATTTGGGATTGCCCGAACCAACGGGGACTTCTATGAGCTCAATGGCGGACGGAGTGAACGGACGATCGTGATTGCATTTGATTTTAATCGTTTAATATCGTGAGCATCTCATATTATTTTGTAACCAAAGTGTGACTACCAACATAGATCAGTGTACTAAACAACCACTGAGTATTATTTTGGAATTTCCAACATGTCCGTACAACATGAAAATGAAGTATACCCGCCAACGCCAGGCGCGCTTATTAGTGTTTTGTTTGGTTAATTACGATTATACGTACAAAATAGGTATTAAGTACCTGCAACAACGTCGCTAGATCAGTCTTTTTAAATACACACATCAACACCGTCTAGGGATATTTTGTATAAAGTTCTTAAACTCAAAAAATACTGGCCACTTTTAAATTCTTTTGAAGAAAGATTATTTTGTAAGCCTTTTTGAACGATTCTAAATTTGAATTTGAAAAAATACATTAAAAACAAAAGATTTACGCGGCATAATGGTAGCGAAGTCCGAAGGTTTCATTTACCTACAGTAGTTTGTGGCTATTTTTTTGTGTCCAATTTAAGTTTTATAACAAGTTATCGGTTAATTCCGAATTAATGTTATTGTGTGCATCATGCAGCGGCGCCATTCAACTAGAGAAGAAATGTTAAGGGCAGTAGGCATGCTCCAAGCTGGGGCTACTCAACGGAGTATTGCTGAGGAGTTTGGAACAAGACAAAACGTGATATCAAGGTTATGGTCACGTTATCGTGCTACTGGTGAAGTGGCTGAAAGACACCCAGGCGGGAAGCGCATAACCACTCAACGACAAGACCGATTTTTGCAAGTTGCCGCGAGAAGACAACCAAATGTTACGGCCATGCAGTTGGTTCAGAGGCTCCAGTCAGAGCACCAGTTGCTTGTGAGTGACCAAACTGTGAGGAGAAGGCTGCATGAAGCTAACCTTCATGCTCGCAGACCGCTTCGTACTCCAGCACTACGCCGAGGAAATCGTGGACGACGACTAGAGTGGGCTCGTGAACATTTGCTCTGGGAAGAAAACCAGTGGTCTGTAGTGCTGTTTAGCGATGAGTCCCGGTTCGGTTTCCATCCCGATACACGTAGAGTGCGTGTTTGGCGAGTTCCTGGTCGTGAGAGCCGTCTGCAACATCCTCAGGAAGTCCATTCATACCACGGCGGGAGAATTATGGTTTGGGCGGAAATTCGTGTTGGTGGAAGAACAGACCTCGTTTGGATTAGAAACACTATGACGGTTGAAAAATACCGTAACGAGGTGCTAGTACCAATAATCTACCCCCATCGACTACAAATGGGCCAAGAATTCACGCTCATGCACGATAACGCCCGTCCGCACACAGCGAGAGTGGTGACGAGCTGGTTGCAGGAGCACGACGTATCGGTCTTAGGCTGGCCCGCTCAATCGCCTGACCCTAACCCCATAGAACACGCGTGGGACATGCTCCAAAGAAGGGCTTTGAGGAATTTCCCTGCAAACGTTGCGACGGAAGAGCAACTTTTTTTGCATCTTAGCTGGACTTGGGACAATATACCGCAGCAAGACTTGGATAACTTAATCCAAAGCATGAAAAACCGTTGCAGGACCGTTATTAACGTCATGGGTGGTTTTACTGACTACTGATTTTTCACAGACCTGTTAAAAACAAATTATTTTTTCCTTATTTGTAAATTTTTCTTGAGAAACACATTCGTTGTTAGTTTTACCATTATTTCATGTTTTTTCTTTATTTGAATAAAAAAATTTTTACGCAAAAAAACATTGTTTTCTTTTATTCTGGAGTGTAGTCTGATAAATGGGCTTTATAAAAATATATACATGTTGTATGCTATTTTTAATACATTTTGAGTAAATTGAGTAAATCCAAAATATCCCTAGACAGTGTTGATGTGTGTACTTCAGCTTCACATTATCCAGTGTAGGCACAAACGACCAAAGCGCTAAAATTTTAAATCCCGTCTCCCGTGATAAGACTTTTAAAAAGAACATTACTCGCAGGCTAGTTAAATTATGGGCATTCATTAAATGTTACAAGGACCTATGGGATGTGAGCTTTAGCCTACGTTGACTTTTTTTACTAAGACTGAACATCGATTGAATCTGATACGGAAATAAAGCAGACTGTAAGACGATAAAATACTTTGACCGAATAATCAGGATATATAGGTCAACATCACTATTCATTACCTTTGGGAGTAAACTAGAAACACTGAATGCATAGTTTCTGCTATCTATGTAATATACAATACCTTTGAACGAGCAATTCTTGTATAATATTGTATATTATATGTAAACATCTGAATCTCGAAAACGGCTCCAACGATTTTCATGAAATTTCGTTTGCAGCGGGTTTAGCGGGCGATAAATCGATCTAGCTAGGTTTCATTTTTAGAAAACGTCTTCGTCAAAATAAAAAACCGAGCGATCCTGTTAATTATATACAAGTATTAGCAATCACCGTTTAAAACCTTCCAGTTTGATACTCTGCTCGATGACATTGAAAGAAAAAAAAACTCGATGACATTGAAAGAAAAAAAATCGCACCTTAAAATAATTGTAATGTAACTTGTGACAATCGCGCCACTAAGACGATTCTAACAACGAATAACTTATCTAAATCGGTTGATCCGTTTAGGAGTTGCCAGGGAACATAGAAACGGATATACAAGATACAGGTCTAATACCTTTTGAGTTTCGTGACCAAGTATCGCCAAAAGGTTAGGTATTGTCCGTGTAGTTTAGCGAATACTGAAACAACATCTGCTATGGCATGCACATTTTCTAAAGAGGATTTACCCGATCTAGGTTGTTATATTATACATGCATGTAGATCTAGATACAAAATATATTTAATTTCTGCCCTTTTTTAAATCCCAAGGAACAAGAACATGATTCAATAGACACCCGGTTGTGACACCAATTAGCTCCGATGAGTCCGTAACTGTCTTATTGGCTGAAAAGCTTACCTAGAATCGTGCAACTGAACCTTACCGGCTATACAATATGAAATTACTTTGATTATTGTCTTCCTTTTAGTTATTCTTATAAAACAATAGGTATTGTACTATTAATCGTTTCTGGAGCAAACTAATTTTCTTAATAGTTACTTTAGAATGTATACTTGAAATGGTTTACTAAACAAAACATACCACAAATGGTCAAGGAGAACGATCTAATAGCGATATAGATTTTATTTTCAACCCCTATTTTTTGTTCCAGAGCACTAAACCCTTATTATTGAGCACCACTTTAGGAAAAAATGTTGACCTTCCTAATATTCGTTGGTCGGAAATAAGCACGCTTGGCCTTTTGGCGGCGTCGGTAAGGGATGAGGGGTAATAGCATTTGCGCGGTCAAAGCGATAATGGTATCGGCCCTACCTGAGTGCGGCTGTATAAGAAATATTAACGTTTAAGTGTTGAGGTGATTTTAAAAGTGATACATTAGGTATCACTTAGTGCAATGTTGCACAGCTTTTCTTAGCAATATTTTTTTTAATGGTCAGCCAAACTGTCTGCAATGGGTAAAGAAAATATTATTTCAAAGTATTTCGCAAACTGAAACGGTTGCCCGATATACCTGGGACTGAATATTGATGTTTGGCCAATCGTCTATGAACGGTTTTATATTCTTTAGATGGAAATGTGAATATTCATGGAAAAAGAACATTGAGAAAAGCGGGCCCCACCCTTGTAGCACTTTCTCTTGTATATCTAATAAAAGAACGTAAAAATACATAATTTTATTGTATGGCAGTAAATGTGTAATTAATTGTGGAAAAAAGTTACTTAACAATAAAGAAATATATTATTTGATTTTAATTTTTACTAGCACTTCGCCCGCGACTTCGTCCGGTAAGATGTTAAAAATACAGTTCATAAGTACAGTATAAAATCTCTGACACCAGAATTTGAATTTCCCGGAGGCCAGAATCCCCACGTACTTAGAAAAACAAGTCGTTTTATATAAATACTAGCTGACCCACGCAACTTCGTCTGCGTGACATAATATAGCTTATAACCTTTCTCGACAAATCGATTATCCAACACATTAAATTGAGTTAAATCGTACCCGTAACAAACAAAAAATCTTACCTTTCCTCTTTATAATATACCTATTAGTTAAGATTGGCTTTGATTATATTATTAAAGTAACAATTACTATAAGTATATCTTACTGTTTAATATACAGTAACACCTTTAAACATTATGGTGCAGTAAATATTTTGGATTTGAATTTCTCCGGAGCCCCCAGAGGTCAGAATCCCCACGTACCTACTCGTACCACACCGGACCGAATGACTGCAACGCGCTTAATTATTTTGTCGCCTGTATATTTTTACATTGCGATATCTTCTAAGATTTTTGTTTAAACTTTATAGAGTAAAGGGCACAAATATTCTATATTAAATTTCTGTGCTAACAAAAACATTTGTTTTGATATAGATTTATACCGTATGGGTTAAATAAGCTTCGCAAAATATCATTCTTTTTAACCTAACATTTTAATATTAAAAATGGTTACAGTCAATCGTAAAAGATAAACATCTGTCGCGGACTTTTTTTTAGAACTCTAAAAGAGGAACAATTCCTTCATACATGATATTTACGTAACTTAAACCGTTTTCGCAGCGCACGCAACGGAAGCTCTCAAAAAGGAATTTCTTTTCCCGTTTTTGCAACATTTTTCATTTATGCTTCGCTCCTATTGATCGTAGCGTGATGTTATATAGCCTAAAGCCTTCCTCGATAAATGGACTAAAAGAATTTTTCAATTCCAAACAGTAGTTCCACAGTTTACCCCGTTCAAACAAACAAACTCTTCAGCTATATAATATTAGTATAGATTGAAACGAATATGTCTATGTATTGTAAACTTCTGTAGACAACAATTGAGAAAAAACATATTTTCAGTACGGTCGTCAAATAAACCTGATTTCATCGACGCTTTGTCTAATTCTGGCGTTGATTGACAATCTAAAAAGTCGAAATTATGCTTTGACAGCGCGTTCACAACATTTATTTAAATTTTTCCCTAACTAAACGAAGTCGTTAGTTACCCGGCGAATACTTTTTTTTAATTTCGGCCCAAATTGAGTCTTTGTTTAGTTAATCACGTAAAAATAATTGAATGTTGCTTAGGCTTTACATTAAATATTGCAAAGATTTTTGCGGTATATAACTTTTAATATAAAGCAAACGCTTTTCTTCTCAATCGGATTGAAAAATGTTTCATACATTTTCTTGAATACCTACTTTGAAACTTGTTGCTACGGCGTAGCGCGAAAATAAGTGTGGAAGGATCGGGAAAGTGCTATTTTTTACTCGACTACTCAAAAACAAGAGTTAAGTGTGTTTTTAGGGTTCATGAAATGTGATTGCAAATAATATGTATTTGACAGAAATCGTTTCAGTATTAGATGTTTTCTTGAACATTTACAAGCTATCTACCAAAACAAAATTATGTTTTCCAGCTAATTGTAGTCACTTAGTTTTGACCTTGGTGAGTAGTACTGTCGTCAACAGTATAGAAAAATTTGCAAGAAAAGTTACAATAAAAGTATGTCAAACATCTCCCAAACAAAATAAATTCTGGGCTTCCAAGTTTTAACGAACTAAGTCGAAATCTTACCTTCTTTAATATTGACAGTGATGAACCGACTGCAACTCAGGATCAGAATTGAAGATCATAACAGACACCACAATTTAGTATAAGTTTAGTAACTGTTTAACTTTTAAATGAAGCACGAAAAACTAGGGAAAATTCGTATAGGATTTTTAATGAAGTATTTAAGGTCTCGGTATTTTTGTTTGTATTTAATTTACATGATATATTATTTATTTATTTAGATATTTCGCGGCATCGTGTTGCGTGTTCGTTGCGCGAGCTTGGTAAGAAGGGAGCTCAAAACGCGGGACGCGGGTTATCCACCCTAACTGCGACACTCGACTGGACGCTTTTCTCGGGACTCGGGCTGAGGGTTTATGTTGCTCGCAAGCTATCCGCTAGTGACGTGCGCATTTCCGCCGCTTAACAATACAACTTTTTATTGTTAAGTTAACACATAAAATACAACGTCATCTAAATTTTTAAGAATTTTTTTTATAAAATGTTAGATATATTTTGCCGCGTAGGTAATGCAGTTTTGTAGGAAAAAGCAGGTTTATTTTAACCAACAAACGATTTTGTATGTGGTTCAGAATGATGTAGGTACTTATTGAATACTTGCCATTTTAGTGTCGGTGTCCCTTCTTAGAAATATGCGTATTACTTGCCATTTCACCCGACGGATTTTCGGCCTCCTGTAACACCATTTCTAGTTATCCTAATTACACTTTTTTCTTCAGCCAACTTTATGATCTGCAAAGCTTCATTAACTTATGATTTGGGATGCTACGTTTTGTTTAGGTAGCTGGTAGTGGTATGTTTTTGAATTTAGTAGTTTTCTGGTAAATTTAATTTAAAGAAATATATTGGTACCTGTGTAGTTATTTACTTATTTTATTCTATTCGGGGAACTTACAGCTAATACAAACAGTGTTATCATTTATGTCATTGTTGTTTAAAGCAAGGTTAATGAAACGGTAACTCCGAAGCATATAATTTTCAAAAGAAGCAAATATGTAGGTAAAAATGCTGTGCAATAAAAAAAACATCTTAATTTCTTTCAAAAATAAATGTTTTTATCTCGAAAGGATCAAATCGGCTCGATGATTATCTCGTGTCCCATCCCTAGGTATAAGTTGCCGCCCGCCCCCTTGTCCTAAATGTTGGGTTCTGTATCTCCCCAACACGTCTTAGATGTCTCCGCTCCCTAAGAAATCGTACCAATACTCCAGAGAATCATTCCTTTCACGAAACACTTCAAAAATCAGGTATTTTATTAACAATGAAATATGATCATCAATCTTGGTACCTATCGATAGACTGAAGTAGCTAGTACTTTAAAATTAACGAATACAATGTCGACTAAATTGTTCAAGTTGTTAAGTTGATGAGCAACAGTTAGGGTAATCATAATGATACCTGTCCCTGCGTAATTCTGTATTCTTTTTTACTAACTTTGTTGCAAATTAGCGGTTTTTACTGAATGAATAATACCACCATTGTTACGTGTGTGAAACTGCCAGCTGGCGATTGAAATTTATCGCATAATTATTTTGCTTAAGGAATCAGGGTTATGAATACGTAAAAAATTACCGGTTACATTAACCGCGTGCCGCGACTGTAT
Organism: Diarsia brunnea; assembly: GCA_949774965.1. Classification (NCBI taxonomy): domain Eukaryota; kingdom Metazoa; phylum Arthropoda; class Insecta; order Lepidoptera; family Noctuidae; genus Diarsia; species Diarsia brunnea. Next base: position 22,295,696 of record OX458996.1, on the reverse strand, counting down.
AGTAGGTATTCGGTTCTGTTGAACACGGCCGTTTTCGGGTGTCGGCTGTCGACTGATAATACCCTCTTTTCATGACGTCACACGCGTATTACGAACGCAAATCGACTGAATACCTACACTTGCTTGTATATTATATTTCACAGGATGTACAAATATTTGTGTGTAAATTATAATGGGATGGTCTCGCAATTTGCTACTTTAAGTTTTATTTGAGTATCCAAAAGTTTAAATTAGTGTCTACCCACCAAAACACTTATAAAAACAATATTTGATAAATTTTATGTGAAACTAACGACCCCCCCCCCCCCCCGCCTTCGCACGGGTGTAATGTAAATAGGTATTAAATTTATCAGTCTTTCTAATAATATGCATGCATGCTACGCTACATATAAACCTTCTTCTTGAAACACTTAATCTTTTGCTGAAAACTGCATTTTAAATGCCTAGCGTAGTTTAATAGATCTAAGGGTACAGACAGCGGGAGCGACTGTGCTCTATACAGGGTGTAAATCAACCCATCACACAGCCGTCAACCAAGCATCCTGTACATCAAACTAAGTACCCCTACGCAAAAGTTTTTGCTGGGAAACGACTTTTTTTTTGGGTCAAAAATCACATTTAAACTCAATGTAGCACTGTTAAAACATTGTGCTAGTGGATGCTTTGAATAGTAAACGGATCATGGAAGTAATTTAAGTAAAGGTAAAACCTGAAAAACAAGTATTTACAAAAACAGCTGTGAAAAATTTTGAACTTTGACCCCCAATATCTCCGTAACTCAAACTCAAACTCAAAGCATTTATTTCAATTAAACCATTACAGGCACTTTTGAATGTCAGAAGAACAATTCATAAAACAAAACTAAATTACGAGTGCAATACGTCATCCCGAAAGCCACCACGCCGAGCCACACGCCGCCGAATGCCCGCAACAACGAACACTGCGAGCACGAAAGCACGCAGCGACGCACACCGCAACAACGAATGCACGAGACTCCAAATCACGGAACAACGAATGCACGCCGCAACGCGCAACCGCCGCCCCGCGACCGGGAGCCCCGCGCACCCACCGCCACGGCGCAGCCCCGCACCCACAGCACTCGCCGCCGCAGACATCCGGCGACGCGCAACTCGACGCAGCAACCCCCGGGACGACGCATTGCACTCCTAAGCTACAGTCACAGTCACAAGGCATAATAACTTGTGAAAGTACTGTAGTTGCCCATTCCCTAACGTAGATCACTATGGAGAAGAACGGGCAAGAAACTCCATGGACACTCTTTTAAACCAGAATATTTTTACAAAAATCTTGGTACATTACATCATTCATGTTGAGATGGTATAATATGTGAGAACTATATAGCAAGACGTGCATGTTAAGAGCGTCCGGAGTAAAAAGATATAATAAACAAATAAAAAATAAAAAAATATATAAACCATGGCAACTAAGAGATGACCAGTCTCCACTGACAGCGCCCGTTCACGAACATGACGCATGGATCAGCACCATTCAACTCAACCATTTTGAAGGGAACTAAATGATCCGACACACGCGCCACCATCAGCGAGACATTTGAGTGAGCATGACATTCTCTCAGCCGCCAGAGCAACGTCACTAAAATGTAACTAAATGTAAAAAGTGGCTTTATAGTACATAGTACTCACACATGTGCCATGCAATTATATAATATTAAGATATTGAATCTATACAATGCAAAGATACTTTTACAATCTTCTGCAGCCTTTACAATAACTTGACATGATTTTTATACAGGATTTAAAATTGCGTCTCATTCAGTTGAAGAATGTGAGGGGGTATTTTATCGTAACATTTTAAACAGTACCCCATGAAAGATGATGAACTAAAAAGATAAAAGATAATCTGAACTAGGTACATGTGTATCTTGTTCCTGGCTCAGCGTATCTTACTGGTGCTGCCGCGGCGGCTGCGGAGAACACCGAGCACTATAAATATACTATGTTTATACATGTATATGTACCAAACCAACGAGGCTGTACCCGTGATTATACAATCACGGGTACAGCCTCGTTGGTCTAGTGGTAGCAAGTGCGACTGCTGAGCGTGAGGTCCTGGCTTCATTAAATATGTTATTAGGACTTCCCATCAAGATTTTATCATAAGCAGCCACAAAGACTTAATGTATGCCGGTTGTTTGCAATAGACCCGCCCCATAGGGGTCGGGTCATACATCGTGTACATGACACTTAAACATAATTCATTCATAAACATGTTCCGTATGGTGTCGGACGTAAAGAATAGCACCATCCCATATCTTCCCTTGGGTGTCGTAAGAGGCGACTAAGGGACTTACCAGAGAATGGGCCGCAGCGTTCTCTGTGCCTTCGTAACAACCATACTGCGATCGCCAACCCGCCTGCCAAGCGTGGCAATCATGGCAAATCCCCCCTTCTGGGGGAGGCCTATGTCCAGCAGTGGACGTCTTATAGCTGAAATGATGATGATGAAACATAATTGGCCAAATATGGGTTAACTTTTTGGAACACCTTTGCATCACCCTTCGACGTGGAAATTATGTTTGTCCTACTCCTACGCATTCTTCTCTGATTAATTTCGTTGCAGGATCCAAGACAGTAAAATTGTTTCTCTTGGACTTCATTGAGCTTCACTGTCTTAGCGCTTTTCTGGTGGACACAAGTAGAGGTGATTTTAGGTGATTTTTCCACTGTCGGTCAAGCAACTATCCAGCACCTTAGCTATGACAGTTGCAAGCGAAATCGGTCTGTAATATCATCGGGTAAATAACTATGACTAACACATGAGTTAAACAATAGTAAGTATATCAAAGTGTTAGTAGGAACGTCAGGATTATGACCCGCTTACACAAAATTTATTTACTATTCCTACAATTCAAACAGATTAAAACTCCAGCAGCAAAGAAACAAAAATCTACAATTATTTGACAATAGCACAAGTGCAGACAACAAAGAAGCAACAATAAATAAGTTGAGGTGTTCTGGCCTCTGGAGCCCAATCCACCGGTAGCTTGGACCTTCCTCTCGTAACGGCGGAAAAAATGTGTTTCATATTTTTAAACGGTTTATAATAAAGTACATTATGGTATAAGTGTGTAACGTTGGTGTTTACCGCTGAGGCGCCATTGAGACCCGAGCCGTCAGGTGAGGGTCTTAAGAGAGCCGAGGACGGTAATCATCAATACACACGTGTATCATACGACGTTTTTCAACACATTTGTAAAGAAAATAACACAAAAAAATCATTTTCAACAGTTAAAACGACTTGTGAAAAAAATTTCGCCATGATGGGAAAAATTAATCAGTTTTTGCGATTGGCCATAGACTAAAAGAATGAGGTTTCTTTTTTTGCTTTTTGCGGATAGCGTTTTAGCCACGTACAAAATGAGAAATTCAATTTTTTTTTTATTACAGGTAAAACAAAAGTTTTATTTATTAAAAACGTATATACAAGTTGAAATTATCTATTTCAATTAATAAGTTTTCTTGCGCGCGCATCTAACAATGGTGATCGGCTATAGACTAAAAGATTAAGTTTTTTTTTTAATTTTCCCGGATAGCGTTGCAGCCACAGAACAGATAAAAGAGGTTGCAGCCACGTACAAAATGGGGAATTCAAAGTTTTTTTTATTACAGAGAAAACAAAAGTTTTATTTATTAAAAACGTACATACAAGTTGAAATTATCTATTTAAATTCGAAGTTGCATGAAAAGAGCAAGCAATAGGTACATTAATTTATTTGTAGTATTGAACACAATCTTTTTAGTATCGAAACTTTTTTAAGAACAAAGCAACTCAACCAATAAAATTAAAAAAAAAACCTATAACTCACTTGTGAATAAAGGTAATGAAAAATTCACAGTTTGAATACAGGTGTCATTATGTGCCTAATTGCGGTGAAATTAGAGCCACTTTATGAGCAAGTGTGTTGAAAAGTACATTGTTTTTTTTTTCAAGAAATATTGAATGGATTTAGAATGAATAGTGGTCTGAGATACAAAAAAGTAGGATATTAAAACAAAACATAGGCTGCGTCAAACAGGCACCAATTCAGCCTGACAACAGAGTGCCCGGACAAAAGAGTTATGACGTACTTTAATTCGTTATAAATCAGAGAGTTCTAGAACCACTTCCTTATTTTTTAAATAAGTAATCCACGCTGTTGACGAAGGACGAGGGTTTAAATTATTTATTTTTCAACACACTTGCTCATAAAGTGGCTCTAATTTCACCGCAATTAGGCACATAATGACACCTGTAATCAAACAGTGAATTTTTCATTACCATTATTCACAAGTGAGTTATATGTTTTTTTTAAATTTTATTGGTTGAGTTGCTTTGTTCTTAAAAAAGTTTCGATACTAAAAAGATTGTGTTCAATACTACAAATAAATTAATGTACCTATTGCTTGCTCTTTTCATGCAACTTCGAATTTAAATAGATAATTTCAACTTGTATGTACGTTTTTAATAAATAAAACTTTTGTTTTCTCTGTAATAAAAAAAACTTTGAATTCCCCATTTTGTACGTGGCTGCAACGCTATCCGCGAAAATTAAAAAAAAAACTTTATCTTTTAGTCTATAGCCGATCACCATTGTTAGATGCGCGCGCAAGAAAACTTATTAATTGAAATAGATAATTTCAACTTGTATATACGTTTTTTATAAATAAAACTTTTGTTTTCTCTGTAATAAAAAAAAACTTTGAATTCCTCATTTTGTACGTGGCTAAAACGCTATCCGCAGAAAGCAAAAAAAGAAACCTCATTCTTTTAGTCTATGGCCAATCGCAAAAACTGATTAATTTTTCCCGCCATGGCGAAATTTTTTTCACAACTTGTTTTAACTGTTGAAAATGATTATTTTGTGTTATTTTCTTCACAAGTGTGTTGAAAAACGTCGTATGATACACGTGTGTATTGATGATTACCGTCCTCGGCTCTCTTAAGACCCTCACCTGACGGCTCGGGTGTCAAGGGCGCCTCAGCGGTAATCACCAACGTTACACACTTATACCATAATGTACTATTATACAAAAACGAACAAGAAAATGACTACAAACATTTTCTATTGGTTCTTCTAACCAATAGAAAATATTCATGCTTTTGCATCAAAAGAAACAAAAATAAGTATTTCTTTGGTTTTTCTTAAGCTTTGCCTATGTGCACGTGACGGTTGCCTGTCATTGGCCCTTCTAAAAAGTTAGCATTTTATAAAGATTCTTAGGAAATAAAAACTCCCTTGTCCACGACGTAAAAGTTTAATGAAAGTAATTTTCCTTGATTTCAGTCTTTTCCAAGAATGTATTAGAAAAGGTATGGACTCGCCCCTTTCCTGTTACATAAAATGTCAACACGTGAGCCTTTACACGTGAAGGGCCTCTATCGGACAATAAACGGTTTTCAGTATAAGCCGGCGCAGTACTTCCCTTCCAGTGATGGGACAGTGCGCAGCTAATTATTTCGCTCGCGATTATATTTACGATTCTCGTGTTCCGCGCTCGGTTTCTGGCTCGTGAATTGTCCCTGAGTTTGTGATTTTGTGTGGAGTGCTGGTATTGTAGTTTTTTAACGTTTTTGCATCGGTTTTATTGCAGTACTTCCCTTCCAGTGATGGGACAGTGCGCAGGTAATTATTTCGCTCGCGATTATATTTACGATTCTCGTGTTCCGCGCTCGGTTTCTGGCTCGTGAATTGTTCCTGAGTTTGTGATTTTGTGTGGAGTGCTGGTATTGTAGTTTTTTAACGTTTTTGCATCGGTTTTATTGGTAATAAGTTAATTTCGTTGACTATCGGTGAGTACAGTTATTTTTTTTTTTTTTGGGTGTGTGGGTAGGTGCCTCGAATAAGTTTCATCATAGTTTAATTTATTTTTTCTATTACTATTTAATACGTTTCTGTTTTGAATTCCATAATTTATAACATGTTGTCAATTAATGAAGACCCTCCAGATAGGGGGAAAGACCCACCGCGCCGTAATAATAACACAACCTGGGCCCCGAGTCTGCTATTCAATAGTGTCAGAATGGTCTATCATTGATCTCATAATTGTTGATTTTGACAAGTTTGGTGTTGTCAACAAAGAAGCAACAATAAATAAGTTGAGGTGTTCTGGCCTGTGGAGCCCGATCCACCGGTAGCTTGGACCTTCCTCTTGTAACGGCGGAAAAAATGTGTTTCATATTTTTAAACGGTTTGTATTAAGTACATTGTTTTTTTTTTCAAGAAATATTGAATGGATTTAGAATGAATAGTGGTCTGAGATACAAAAAAGTAGGATAATAAAACAAAACATAGGCTGCGTCAAACAGGCACCAATTCAGCCTGACAACAGAGTGCCCGGACAAAAGAGTTATGACGTACTTTAATTCGTTATAAATCAGAGAGTTCTAGAACCACTTCCTTATTTTTTAAATAAGTAATCCACGCTGTTGACGAAGGACGAGGGTTTAAATTATTTATTTTATACAAAAACGAACAAGAAAATGACTACAAACATTTTCTATTGGTTCTTCCAACCAATAGAAAATATTCATCCTTTTCCATCAAAAGAAACAAAAATAAGTATTTCTTTGGTTTTTCTTAAGCTTTGCCTATGTGCACGTGACGGTTGCCTGTCATTGACCCTTCTAAAAAGTAAGCACTTTATAAGGATTCTTATGAAATAAAAACTCCCTTGATATTAAGCAATGGTACACGACGTAAAAGTTTAATGAAAGTAATTTTCCTTGATTTCAGAGTCTTTTCCAAGAATGTATTAGAAAAGGTATGGACTCGCCCCTTTCCTGTTACATAAAATGTCAACACGTGAGCCTTTACACGTGAAGGGCCTCTATCTGACAATAAATATTAGTGTTTAGTAGTGTTTAGTGTTTAGTGTGTTATTAATATTTATTAGTATGTACCATTTATGTAGGTATATTGATTTATGTTAACAAAATAGTATTCTCCTAATTTATTTATATTTGTACTCTACCACAGTGCTGTCCTATTTGACCCTAAGGTTGACTGGTAGAGAATGCCTTGTGGCATTAAGTCCGCCTATGTACCACGTTTGTGCATGAAGTTTAAATAAATAAATAAATAAACGGTTTTCAGTATAAGCCGGCGCAGTACTTCTCTTCCAGTGATGGTACAGTGCGCAGCTAATTATTTCGCTCGCGATTATATTTACGATTCTCGTGTTCCGCGCTCGGTTTCTGGCTCGTGAATTGTCCCTGAGTTTGTGATTTTGTGTGGAGTGCTGGTATTGTAGTTTTTTAACGTTTTTGCATCGGTTTTATTGGTAATAAGTTAATTTCGTTGACTATCGGTGAGTACAGTTATTTTTTATTTTTTTTGGGTGTGTGGGTAGGTACCTCGAATAAGTTTCATCATAGTTTAATTTATTTTTTCTATTACTATTTAATACGTTTCTGTTTTGAATTCCATAATTTATAACATGTTGTCAATTAATGAAGACCCTCCAGATAGGGGGAAAGACCCACCGCGCCGTAATAATAACACAACCTGGGCCTCGAGTCTGCTATTCAATAGTGTCAGAATGGTCTATCATTGATCTCATAATTGTTGATGTTGACAAGTTTGGTGTTGTCAAAATCAACAATTATGAGATCAATGATAGACCATTCTGACAACATTGAATAGCAGACTCGGGGCCCAGGTCACCAACTACCTCCGCTAGTTCCAAAAGATTGTTCAGTGAAATGTCTCCTTCTTATATTTCGCCTGAGGATAGATCGAAACGGCTTCAAACATCTGATTCAATCGAAAAATCGTCACCGATATTAAACGTCAGTCCGACCGCGAGCAATGACAACTATAATTATTGTGATTTAGTTTCACAGGGGTCTGCATATTTAAGCAAAATAAATGAACTTGTCAGTGATCTAGGTTCCCGCATTAATGTAGCAAATAAATCCGCTATCATGGACATGACTCAGCGCGTAACGACCATAATTTCGATGTTGGCCATAAAGTCATCCTCCAACGAAACAAAATTAGTCAATACGGAACGCGAATTGGATAAAATGAAATTAAATTCAAATATCAATACAAGTGAGTGTAACAAACGTTCGTATTCGGATTCATTAAAACTTCGCCTGCCAAAGATTGTGCCTGTTGTAGAATCACGGGCTCCATTACCGTGTGTTGTCGCGTATCCTATCCCGGAGCGGGAGGCGGAGTACTCATCATCATCCGCTACTAAAAACGCGCTTATGAAGGTAATTAAACCTAGTGACGACGGGTTTCAAATTGTTGGCGTAAAAAAAAACCGCGAAATCTGGTATTGTACTACGTGTCGCTAATGATAACCAAATTAAAAAATCACACTCGGTCGATGCCATTAAGTCCGCGGGCTTGCGACTTGAAAAACCGAAAGGCCGAAGGCCACGTATATTAGTTAAAGACGTCCCATCCTCAATGGAAGACAATGCTTTTTTGCACGCGTTATACTATCAAAACATCAAAGACGAGCTGCCAGTAAATGAGGATGATATTATTAAATCAACCAAAATTTATCGTAAGCGTTCTCTGGACAACGGTCGCAAGTGGATAGGCGTTGAAATCGAGCCCACCGTGCGTAAACATTTAGTGTCCACTAAGGAAAAGTTATTTATTGATTGGGCGACTTGTCGGTTTATTGATGATATCGATATAGTCCGTTGTTTAAATTGTCAACAGTTCGGTCACGTTAAAAAATACTGCGTTAACAAATCACCTACCTGTGCTAATTGTTCCGAAGCACATGGAACAAACGACTGCCCTCATAAGGACAATTTAAATTTTAAACCAACTTGTGTGGCGTGTAAGCGTTTAAAAAAGCCATTTGACCATCGTTGCGGGTCACCAGAGTGTACAACGTACAAACTTAAGCTCGAACAGTTAATCCTCAACACAAATTACTAAAATAATGGATAGTTTAAACATAGGACAATTAAATCTCCACAACGACAGGGTAGCGACTTCTGAATTAGATAAATTAATTATCGATTACAGCTTAGATGTAGTACTCGTTCAAGAACAATATCAAAGCGCACACTTACGTCACAAAGTAGTTCAGCTGGATTCAAAGTCACGAGCCGGAATTTACGTGGCGCGTTCTTCTAAGTTTACAGTAACGTCTTTGCGTAACCTCATGACGCCGCACTGTGCCGTTGCGGAAGTCTCATCGGCTTCCTATAAAGTTTACATTGTGAGCTGTTACTTTCAATATTCAGACCCAGTTGGTCCTCACATACACAACCTCCGTCATGTCTTGCGGTCACTAGCAGGCCGCAAAGTTATCGTTGGCGCAGATGTTAACGCGTCTCGTCATGGCAAGATTCGGTCTACGGATTCCGACCGACGTTCCGCTGTCGAAGATTTCATTGCTGAGATGAACTTGTCGATTCACAATACACCTGATGCACCACCTACTTTTTGCAGCCAAGTGGGCGAATCTTGTATTGACGTCACACTTTCTAGTGCAGACGTTCGTTTGGATAGGTGGCATGTCCTACCAGACGCGTCATGTAGCGATCATCGGCTTATCGTGTACGAATTTGTTCCGATGTTTACTCAAGGTCCGTCACATATCATTGGTAACTTTAGGTATAAATGTAAAGGCGCAAATTGGGAATTCTTTAGCTTGCTTTTTGCATCTCACACCAAAGACTTCACTCGAGACGGGCTGTCAGCTGAAGAAAGTGCTGAAATTATCTCAGACACCTTCACTTACTGTGTTGACATCGCCATTGGTCGCGGATCTATGACCAATATACGTAGATGTGATTGGTGGTGTGACTACTTAATTGAACAACGTAAAAGTTATCGCCGAGCGCGTAGACATTTAAATAAGCTTAAAAAACGAATGGTCACCGGAGACCCACTTACCTCTGCTTTAAATGCGTTTAGAGTTGCCAAGTCCCGCTACAGAGCATCGGTAGAAAAATCCAAAGGTAATTTACTTCGGAAAATAGTAGAAAATTAGATAAAGAAGGTCCGTGGTCTCCTTTGTATCACGAGTTCAAAGCAAATCGATCAGTAGACCTTGCGTTCGTCGAAAACATTAAAGTAAACAACAAACACACCACCGGTATTGAGGAGACAAACGAAGTTCTATTAAATACTTTGATACCTGATGATTTGCCTGATAATGATAATGACTACCACCAGCAGATCAGGGCGTGGGCGGCTGTGCCACCTGAATCACCAGCGTCAGACCTTCCATCTATTGACGAATTTATTAACGTTGTCAGGAAGCTTCCACTTAACAAATCGTCAGGTGAAGATAAAATATCGAATCGGATGATAATAGAAGCATGTAAAACAGCGGCCGACGCAATTTTAAGGGTTTACAACAGTCGTATTGCAGAAGGCGTTTTTCCTCGTGTATGGCGACGCGGCTTCATACGAATAATTCCGAAAAGCGGCGACAAGCCACCGGACGACCCTGGAGCGCCTTATCGTTCCACGTTTACTACCAGACGGGCCAAAATTTCACAACAACCAATTCGGTTTTACAGTGGGAAAATCTACCGTAGACGCGGCACCTCTGTCAGGAAAATTGTCAATACATCCGAACACAAGTACGTAGTTGGGATCTTTCTAGATATTTCTGGGGCTTTTGATAACGCATGGTGGCCGATGCTACTCCTAAAACTGAAAATTCGTGGTTGCCCTAAAAACATATACAATCTTGTTTACTCGTACTTCTTAAATGGTTCCGCGAAACTCAAACTCGGACATCATTCTATGTCAAAGTCCCTTACCATGGGATGTCCTCGGATGGGTTCGGTTATAGGTCCGTATGTTTGGAACGTAGGCTTCGATGACTTCCTCGCGATTCCACTTCCATGCGGCTGTTCGTTAACCGGTTACGCGGACGACGGCCTGCTGCTCATTCAGGCTGGACTCGAAAATTTGGCTGACACTTGCCTAAAATTAATATCCCAGTGGGGTGATCGTAACCGTCTGACCTTTGCACCGCACAAAACTTATCAACTTCTTTTAAAAGGTAATCTTAAATCATGGCCTAGTATTAAATTTAATAACGTTCCCGTTAAAAGGAAGCAGTCCGTGTGTTACCTTGGGTTTGTCTTAGAGAGGTATTTTTCATTCATTGAACACATAAAAACCGTCGGTGAAAAAGCTAAAAAGAACTTTTATGCCTTAACGAGAATATCCAAATCTACGTGGGGTTTGTCATTTTTAACTCTAAAGACTATCTATGGGGCTACTTACTTGGGGTGTATGGGCTACGGGGCACCAGTATGGGCCGATAGGGCCACCATAGGAGCGGTACGACCACAGACTGACGTCTGGGAGGAACTTTTGTCTGAATGGCAATGTAGGTGGGATAATTCCATCAAAGGCCGACACCTCCACCAGTTCTTTCCATCCGTTCGTGAGCGGCTGGCCAGGACATGGCTGGAGGTGGATCACTGTGTTGCCCAATTTCTCACAGGTCATGGTAACTTTAAGAGCAAATTATTTTCCTTCAAGCTTGTTGCCTCGCCTTTTTGGCAATGTTCTACATCTGACTGCGAAAATGAACAATCTGCACATCACATTTTATGGGAGTGTAGTCTTTGGCAGAATGAACGTAATATTATGTTGGATAATGTACAGGTTACATCCGGAGTTATTTACTATACGGACCTTGTAGAAACTAGAACAAATTTCCGTGCGTTCAAGCATTTTTGTCATACCTATTATTGGAATCAAATATAACAGCTCACAACTTAGGACCCAGTAATATGAATGACAATAATATCCGTGGTGCTAGGCAACTGGGCTTATCCCAGTTGTATACGTCCCTGTGTGCCTATTGGCCTTGTTCTGTTCTGTCTCCTGCTGATATGGAGGGAAGTGGAAATTATGTTTTACTCCTCCGCTATTATTTTCTGATTAATTTCGTTGCGGGATCCAAGACAGTTTAATCGTTTCTCTGGGACTTCGTCGGGCTTAATTGTCTCGGCGCTTTTCTTGTGGTCGCCACTGTTGATTCTGGCTTACAGGAGTTACAGTGGTTTGGGAATAGTGTGGCGGGCTTGTCCCAATTTAAAAAAAAAATAGACGATAATATCAATTATTTGGATAAGGCGTTGATAGAATAATTTTATTTTTTAAGAAGCCAAGTAGAAACTCCACCGCTTTTCCCTCTACACCAAGATGCCTCATCTTCAGTGCCAGCACACCGTGGTCCGCGACGTCGAAGATTTTGAGAGGTCTCAGAAGAGCACTGCTACCTGCTGTTGTTCCCCCCGAGCCTTCCTTACATGGCGGACGACCATCCGTGCAAAGGCAGTTGTTGATCGCCCCTTCCTGCATATTGTCGGTCGGTGAGACTGTTGGTTTTTTCAAGAAAGCCCAGTAATCACTAACATATTCCGCTTTCAAACACGTTTGCAAACTGCTGGAATGATCGACACCTGATAATTGTTTGCGTCACTCTTCTTGCCTTTGCCCTTGTACGCAAACACCTATTGAATAACACCGCTAGAACACTCGCAAGTGATGCAGCCACTATATTCACTAGCTCCACTGATCACGTCTTTTGTTGGTTTGCGTGCGATCCGTTTAGTTATGATACGGTACCTACACCAGTACACCTCGATCGGGGCGAAAGGCCTCCAGAAGCGTCCCGTCGGGGCTGCGGGTCCCGTTGGGGCTGCGGGTTGTTCGCATTAGATACCGCGGCCTCGACATAAAGGGCTAAGAAGGGACATGGGTGGTTTTTAGTCAGTAGAAGTCTGACACTCCCTTTCGCTCTGCCCAAGAGCGGGAGGGGATATTCGATGATTTTCCACCCGCCAAAAAAAAAAGGCCTCCAGAAGCGTAGCCCGGGCTGTATTCCTGTATTCGGGTCTGCTTGAGCTCTACATGAGGAGCACCGCATGTTATAGCCGCATGAATGAATTTGGCATTGACCATATTTACTAATTCCGTCTTTGCCAAAAAAAGACTTACCTGCTTTATTTTTGTACTTTCAAAGCTTCTTAATAAGATCGAGTTAGCTAAGTTGTCAGCACCAGGCCAGCGCACCATCACCTTTCCGGTCGACGCTGGCCAGCGATGCGATTCATTGAACACAAAAGGTCAATATTATTATCACCTAAAATTATGGTTTGTTAAGTTCGTCAAGGAGTATTTCAAAACAATTTAAAAAGTCATCAACATTCCTCAAGTTGGATATACACATATATGCAAATTCCGGTTCCGTATGGTGTCGGACGTAAAAAACAGCACCATCCCATATCTTTCTGTGGGTGTCGTAAGAGGCGACTAAGGGACTTACCAGAGAATGGGCAGCAGCGTTCTCTGTGCCTTCGTACTGCGATCGCCAACCCACCTGCCAAGCGTGGCGATTATGACAAATGTCCCTTCTGGGGTAGGCCTATGTCCAGCAGTGGACGTCTTATGGCTGAAATAATGATAATTATGATAAATGCAAATTGTAAGTAAATTTAAGTCTACTAATTTAATTCCCCAGATCACACACAGATGCTGTACTGATAGCTCGGTAAGTTTAGGACAATCTTCGAATTTAACATCACTCCTGACATAAATACACGAACCTCCGTGAGTTTTGCTATGTCGACAAAAACATGACCCTAGCACATACTCAGTAATAATCAGCGTATACTTTTGCACATTACTTGCCATAACTCAAGAGAATAACTTTGCGAGCGTCTTCCAAACTAAAGTACCAAAGTTAGCCCTCGATAATATAGCTAATCCATGTAACTGCAATATTAGCTGCATTCATATATTAAACTTCACTGAAATTGATTTAAGCGCCGGAATTAATAAAATAAAGCTCAACAGTTCTAATGGTCCTGATAATATTCCTCCACGGTTTTTAAAAGAGGGAAATAATTATTCTTTCGGCCCCTACACCACATTTTTAATTTGGCACATAAGTTTGGAGTCTATCCACTGCAGTGGACGATTTCACTCACATACCAAAATCTTCGAATAAATCAGTCCTCAGACGATGAATATCGTCCAATAGCGATACTATATTCACCCGCGAAACTTTTCGAGAATGTCCTACATCAACGAATTTACAAGCAATGAAGTGAATCAATTCAATGAGCAGCGTGACTTTCGCGAAAAAAGATCCGTAAAAACTAACTTACTTACACTAGGTTATTATATCTCTACTAGTCTTGATCGCAAATACCTGGTAGACTTTCTTTATTTCATTCCTAGTCTCTATTTTTACTGCTAGTTATAGTAACCGAACAAAGCGTGCACGTAAGTATCTCATTAAAAATAACATTAATTACCTCCAAATTGCTTCCATAATATTCATGAAGTCGAAAGGCTTTTTGCGTCTGCAAAACAGTAGTAAGCTACGAGTAAAAGGGCAATCCTAAATATCTGAAACATTTATTCTTAAGTAGAGCTTATTGTTACATTATGTATTGATGTCCCTTCAAGCGACAGAGTCTCTTTGAGTAGCAAAAGTTGCCTTTTATCACATTTACAAATGACGGTTAAAAGGCCGACCGATTCAGAGGTTGTCGTATAATATGTATATTTATATATAGGAACCTAGATATTATGTATTACTTAAGATCAAATGCTAGGCAGGCACAAAAAGTAAAATACGAATAAGTGTCTTAGGTGAAGCATATTTACTGTATCTTTTACATTTACCGACTAGTGGAAACAACACTTCTCATGAGAAAAATCGAAACACTTTCGTTTTTTATGGTTTCTGTCCTAATTTAACTCAAAAGAGTTTTCATTCCATGAAAAAAACCACATGATTGTATAGCTGGCAGTTTGGCAATAACAGTGATAAACGAAAATTCAAAATTAGAATTTCATTTGTTTATCCTCTAAATGAAATAGTTTTGTGATAAATGTGTTGGAGTACATTCGTGTGGGTCAGAATGACGGATATATTGTTGCAGAAATGAATAATATATTTTATATACATACCTATAAAAGGAATGTACCAGCAATGTACTTGAATGTACCTTTAATGAAATTCAATGTACCTCCATGAAACAAGAACAATTACAAATAATAAAGTGAGCCGCAGTCCTGACAGTCAGAATGACGGTTAATTTGATAATGAATGTAATAGATATCTTATGGTTACCTACTATTTACCAGAGGAATGTACCTTCAACGTACCTCATAAAAATATAATCTGAAAATATATTGCGACGAGTAATACGAGAAAATCAATAAGACCATACGATGATTTAATAAATAAAACATATTTCTTTGCATCAATTTTACATTTATTACTGGTCTTCAGCTCAAGGTGCACATTATAGACAGTATTTAAAGATAGCAGAGTCGTTCTTAGCTTAGATGCAACTGGAAGTTTGGTAAAAGAAGACCTACAGAGAAAATCATAACCACAAATCACATATTTTTGTATGCTGGTGTCATGTATGACAAATACAATGGAAGGAGCGTGCCGATATCTCAGATGTTGTCCGCAGCACTTGATTTGAATATTATATTCAAAATGGTTAAAAACTTGGATTTACGGGAAAAAATCTCCAAATGAAATAGTATTGGATCAATCAGCAGCTTTTATCGGACCAGCTGTAAAGGCTTGTACTGATTTAGAGTCCACTAAGGAGTACGCAACAAATTGTTTTAATAAAGTGGATTAGGTACACCTCTGCCTAACCCTTCGGGGATTACAGGCGTGATGTTATGTGTGAAGACAACAGTACAACGCCCAATGTAACCTTTATCCGAATCGATGCTAGCAATTTAACAAAAATATGATTGAATTTATCATGTTTTAAAAATGTTGATGTTTGTCAAGACGCTAGAAAACTATTACATCTTGAAAGACGTTGTTTCCGACATAATCACTGTTAGTCTTAACAGGTAGGACGTAGATGGAACAAGATGTTCAGAATCTAATCGCGGTTAAAAAAACGACTACTAGATTTGAAAGCTATACATATCGATGAAGATTGTCAGAAGTCGGACGAAGATGTTAAAGTAGATAATTGTTTTGACATAAATGAAGGGATGGCCTATAAAACAATAGAAACTTCAAAAGTGCCAAAGTGGTATAATAATTAAATTGAAAAAGAAGAGTTGTTCATTGCTTTATGTCGTCACATGAAAATTTGTTTTATATGCCGTCGCTAATACCGCATTTGACAAGATCAGTTGGGAATTTACAATTATGGTCTAACGTAATGATCCCAATATAATATACCATTGTGATGTACATTATCCTTCGTCGTCAAACGCCGAAAGCAGTTTTAAAACTTTAAAGAAATACGGCTTTAATATAGCAACTAAGAGTGGGTTGCACCATATTACTATAACGATAACCAAACCGTAACAAGCCATCAAATTATGCTTTTTTATGGTTTTATGGCTTGTTACGGTTTGGTTATCGTTATAGTAATATGGTGCAACCCACCCTTAGAGTAATCGATTACGAGTAGATGACTTTGTCATGAAACATTCTGAGCTCATAGCTGGTGAAATAAAAGCAGCAACGAGCAAGGAAAAGCATGAAATAGTTAAAATAACAAAGGATAGACAGAAACCACAAAAGAGAAAAACAAAAACAAAATATCAGTTTGATGACTCGACTTTTGCAGAAAACCCCGCGCTAATTGAAAATTGGGGAGGTCTGGGAAACAAGAAATTGCCTAGAATTAAAAAATCAATCAAGTACATTCCTCTATTAATGAACGGTCTTAAAATTAGATCTGGTGTAAAAAAATGTGGTGTTAAAGAACACATGCGCCTCTGATGCTGCGGCTTAAGTTGGTGCAAGTGCTTTGTGATGACGGGTTTGCTGTGAATACAACCGTATTAAATGATACTAACAACAAATTTTGTATGTTTATAAAAAATATACTTGATGGCAAGAAAACAAAACAGGATTTATACAAAAATCGTGATCAAATTGAACATAATTTAAAAAAATAATAATTCGAGAGATATCACCGAAATAAGTCGTGAATTTTGATGAAATCATGAACTGCATCACAGTTTATAGTGCTGATGTTAAAGAAAATTGTACAAATGAATCTTATGTTACAAATAATGTAACCAGAAAAAATGTTTTTCTGCCACTTGATACCAACAAAAGGAAATTTCAGAAATAAATAATTCCGCAGTATTTATGCTGGAAAGCAATGATGTAGTGTCGTCGTAACAATTGCGAAGGAATTCGAACAGTTACGTATAATTTGTATAACGATAGAAACTTAGAGCTTAGCCAAAGTGACTCATTCATTATGTATTGATGAGGTCCTGGTATTATAACTCTACAATCAAAATATACCATATCATAGGAATTATTGGATACATACGAGTACCTGCAATGTCAAATACACTTGACAATCTCGGTCATTACAAAACTCATTGCTACAGACAGAATAAATGGGTGTGTTATGGTGATATATGCATTCGCACTACAAGAAGCCCTAAAATCATAATTGCGCATTGTATTTCATTCGGACAAAAGTAAATACCTTTTTTACCCGACTGCAGCGAAGCCCAAGAGGAGGGTTATGTCCCGTTTTCAGTATAAATAATAGTATTAACATTAGGATTTGGAAACCTCATATTATTCACATAATCCTTACAAAACATAAACTTGCAAGGTGTTTCGATTCTGATGGGAAGTGTATTTCAGGTAGGTAAGTAATCTCTACAGAAGATGCCTACAACCTACGTGTTACAGACTGAAACCGATAGACAGTATGTGGTTTTCTTTACTTTCTGTCATCAATTTCTAGTATTAACTTTGAGCTTGCCAATTCGGAGTTTACACACAAAAGAGCACATCTCCAAAGCACAATCTACTTTGTAGTAACAAGATGAGAAGTCTGATCTGATATCGATTTTATTCTTTCCCAAAACTGTGACTCAAAACTGTAAAAAGCATTGTAACTTTCGCAAAGTTACGCTGGTTTTATGTTTTAAAATTGTTAGTTTTTTGTATAAACAATACATGTATTGCAAGAATCGATTTTAAGTCATTACAAATGCAAGGTCAAGGTGAAGCTGAAGGTAATGACGCAGCTGAAGTTTCCATGTATCAATAATATATGAGCTTGTGCACCTAATAGCTATTGATTTTTTAAACAACGTTCGTTACGACTTTTACAGCTCTTTCACAATTCGAAAACCACTATTATGGAGAATATAGGTAATCTCAAGTTGTCTACGTCATGGTACAGCTTTAAGCTGGGCCCATCAGAATGACCCTCCTTTCTATTAGTTAGTTGAAATACTTTTTGGTGTCACATGGCTACATGATCGTCGTAAACTGGTGGAACAGTGGGGACAGAAGCAGGAATCATCATCATTATCATCACCTATAATGTTCCCACTGCAAGGACTCAGGCCTCCTCTCTAGGAGAGGGATGGGCTATAATCCACCACGCGGGCCCAGTGCGGATTGATAGATGTCACATGTCTTCGAATTTTTAGGTTCTAACACATGTGTATGGTTTCCTCACGATGTTATCCTTCGCCGTTTTGAGAGCAGCGGTGATGAAACAAATTACACAAAGTAATGCGCCTGGCTGGGTTCGAACCCTCGACCTACTGTTCGTAAGTCTGGGCCACTGTCGCTCCCCCACCACTGGGCCACCGTTGCTCCCCACCAGCAGGAATAAATGCGATTAATTCACACGCATGCAACCACCACCAGTAGTAGTAGTTGCGACAAAGAGTTGCAAGTACCGCCAATGGGGACGAACCGGGTGGGGGCAGAACGGAATAAACCCACTTGTACCGTGTCGACCTTGCTAGCGGGTTGAAACTTTCGTTGCAGGTGGCTAAATACATACCGTGATGATATTCCCACGGCCCTGTGTTTCTATATTACTTTGTTTGCGATATCGATTTCAACCCTTACGAGTATCTATCTTACCTTCACATTTATATGGAGTAACAATGTCCGAAGTGATTTTCCTTAAGATAAATACAGTCATTTCCTATTTAAACTCCTTGGGGAATAATAAATTATCTAACATAACACGTCTCGTGTTTGTATTTAATGGAACTCTTGTACAAAATCTAGTCGTTACAAAATCAGGCCGTGTCATTCCTACTGTGAATTTTAAATGATGACGTACAAACTCGACTTGACTGAGCGCGCGAATAGTTCATACCTATATTTTTATAAATTAAACACGACTATTACATATTATTCTAGCGACTGACGCTTTCGGTGAAGACACGAAATCGATTCGCAAGAATGCTGTGGAGCATCAATGCAATAAAATCCACTCTTGACCCCCAGAGGCCGAGTGTGGACTATAGTTAGGGGTCGAGTGGACACTTTAATTATAGGGGGTCGAGGGGCTTAGAGTGGACTAAACCGTCAAATCGCGATGCTAAACTAATAGGGATGTTTACTGACTAAAAAAAATATGATTCTAACTAGTCCGTCTGTTAGATTGTCGAAAAATATTGGATACGTATTTTTTGTTTTATCAAATCAATAAAATTTGACGAAGATAAAACGCGTCAAAGATTTGAGGGGTGGGTTGTGACGTCACTCACAAAAAATGCCATACTAATGTCTTACTGCGGTACTCAGAGATATTTAAATTACTTAAGCCGTCACTTAGTAAAGATTTTACATACTTTTATATGACAAAACTGTCAAAACCTTTACTATTTGATGGCCTAAGTAATCATTAAAGCTCTCTGAGTGCGGCAGTTAGAATATGACGTCACACGAGTTTTTAAAGCACTGTATCGTCTTCATTGTTTGTTTACGTGAAAAAAGAAAAAATACGTGTCCAATATTTTTTGGAAATCTATCTGACGGACTAATTAGATTTTTTTAGTTAACTACCCTATTCAATAAGAGCAGAAAGTCAAATAACTGTACAGTTACCTATTGTGTTCCACAGTACCTACACATTATGTAAATATTACAAGCATTAGCGCACACCTTCATTGTGTTTCTGGTCCGTTTACAAAACTCATAAATTGTTTTGTAAACACAAAGGTAATCATAACAAGTGCCAACGAATTCGCAATAAAGCTTTTCTTGCAATCAGTAAGTCAGTCACCATGACCGCGTTTCTAAGATTTTTTCTACTCTCCGTTTTGATTTTATATTTCTCAAATATCTGTGTGAGTATTTTTGTTATTAGTTAATTCATTAAAACATTATTTTCCTTTAGTGACACGCATGTATTTCCCCAGAGGATTGGACTGAGGTGGACCATGTGTTATGCCAATTCACACATTTCGGCAGTGAACAAGCCTCATGTAGTATAGTAAAGCCTATTGCCATCAACCGAGCCCAAATCCAAACTCTGGGCTACTACTGAGAAATTATAAAATCCTTTAGTACTTCGCTACGACACTTAAAACCAACCCTTAGTCATCAAAAAATCAATTCTGGTAAGCCACTCTATCGTAACTTATGAGAATCGATTTCTTGATGACTTATATTAGGTAACTATATCAAAAGTATAATGGTGGCTACAGCATCCTCCCATTTTGTTATTAAATAATGATTCTGCGATTACCGATACGAGCGTGGAGATTAAGGTCATACCTATTGCTCCTCGGATGGCATATTGCAGCATCATTTATCCTATAGACTTGCTCACAGTGTGTTTTTAAAAAAGGTACAACTTTCCCTAAAACATCTTTAATGTCGTTGTTTTCAAAAACTCACGCATTTGCCCACTGGGATAGTCAGCAACTGCATACGTAGATATATACAGATGGCAATACGAACACGATAGTTGCGAAAACAGCGCACTTAGCCTTACATTTTTAATATTTCAAGATTCCTGTCATAATTATTTCACAATAGCGTATAAAAATGAGACGCTTTGGGGAATACACATGCAACCAATATTTTACATTCCCTTTTATTGTAATTAGGTATTGGTTCTGAGTAGCAGACGGGTGATGAAAAAATACGAGGTCCAGCGATGTGACATCTACAGTCATTAGTCCCCGAGACCGCCCGTTGAGATGACACATGGGGCTGTATTTTCACACTTGGTGTTCATTCACACGATGCTACATTTATCTAATATAAAAGAACTCTCAACCATGCTTTGATTGTATTACCACTTCTTAGAATGGTCGCAAGTGCGACTGCTGAGCATGGATTGGATGAGTTCAATTCTCCGGTCGGGAAACGGGTTTTTGGGTGTTTCCATTAGCAGATTTCTCAGCCACGGAGTCTCGATTTGTAGCCGGTTGATGGCAATATGCTCGTATACTTTTTTAGAACACGTATAAGCAAAAATCCACTAATCTTTTATAATTTTTCAAAAGAAAACAGCTTTTATGTTATAGGTAGGAGGGTATTTCATTTCTCGTTAAAAGTTTACGATAAACTTGAGCGTTTGGGTGACATTTAAAAAGATATAAAGAACGGGCTTAATTGAACGACTTTCAAGATAAGCTCTGTCTTTATAATAAATCCGGGTTATTTTTATTAAAAAGAATTGAATTAGAAGTTTATCCCAAACATCAAAAACATTCCACTGAGTAAAAAAACCAGAATCGCTAAAACTAATTAGAAATATTGAAATAAAATGCGGTTAAATTAATTTGTGCCTCGTTGATGGCAATAGAGTCGCTCCCTATTACACTTAACTGACGAAATGTGGGTGTAGATAAATTACGTACACCTCTGACTAACCGTCATTTTATTTATTTTATTTTATTTTCTTCGGGTGGCTTACAGCTAACAATACATAAATTAATAATGAGATGTTACACGACAAGCCATTTACAAGCCTCCACAGATGGCAGTAAACTAATGTTGCTTAGACTAATCAATAAGCATACTTAATACACTCTTAAAAATAAAAAATAAAAACACAATATAAACTATTGATTAACTAAGCCTAATATAAATAATAATAAAAACTAATAATATAAAATTAGGTACCTGCATAGGCAGGAAAGCAGGCGTACATACTAAAATTCACCAACAGTGATGCGTCTTTTAGATAAGGCAGTATTGACGCCAAGCTGCTTGCAAACAAATCAATTGAGGGATGTTCGTTCACTACAATTTGGTTAAACGTTTTGATTGAGCGAAGCATGTAAGCATTACTACGGTAAACTGTGCGAGCATAAGGGGCACGAAGAAGATTTCTCAAGCGAGAATGTCGAGGTGGAACATTCAAAGACAGCTTAGAAAGAAGTTCAGGACATTCAATCCTTGATTGAGCAATTACGGCAATACGTCAAGATTCCGTATTCGACTCATTGTATTGTATTAATTCAACTTTCAGCAATGCAAGATTGTTTTACCACACAAACTGCGATATTTGGAGAACATGTTGAACGCTGAAGTTGTAGCCAAGGCAGCGAAGATACGAGAGCGGATGGAGACCAACCCCAGTGACCAGGAGAGAGAAAAAGGTTGGCCCATGCTACTGGCCAAATATCAAGATGAAAATAAAAACAAAATTAACAGCGTAATACCTAATAGTAATTTAAAACAGATATACGACTATAACAGACGCTCGCCGAACTATTTCTGATTGTAACGAATTACCAAACTATAGTTTTTAGTTTAGATTAGTGTAGTGAATTAAATATTATTGCCTAAACACTGATTTTGATTTGCATCAATATTCCTTAATAAGCATAATAATTATCGAACTACCGACTTGAATGCTGTTTTTGTGAATTTTCGTAGTCGCAACTAGCAGCTGAATTCTGAATCAATAAGAACGCCATGAAGGAGCGCCATGTAGGTATCAGTGGCATGCCACTACGGCTGTCCTCTATAATAATTTTACTTTTATACGTTAAATTGAAATATACATTGTCTAGTAAGTAATCAATTAGTTAGGTAAGGCGTTGATAGAAGAATTATTTTCTTGTTTTCAACTTTTAAGACCGCGGTTTTATTAGTCTGCGATTTAATTCCTTGTCGGGCTTTATTGTAAGTTGAGTTGGTATAGAGAAACACTTCCACCAAGATGCACTAAGTTGTTCAGTTTAAACTTTTAAAGAGTAAGTTACAGTAGGTAAGTAATAGAGTGGAAGGCGGTTATTTCTCTCATCTACCGAGTTATAAGTTCACTATATTTTGATTAGTTGGTTACGTTGTTTTATTTCGCTAAATTATGACGCGCATCGTTGGCCTAAAGTAGGTTACCGAGTAAGCCTAAAAATGTACGGCGGTGAGACCGTAGAGAAATACCTCCTAATAATAGTCCTCCTGACCGTTTTCGGTCACGGCGGTCAATCCTAGCGGAGTTAAGCCATCGGAGCGGGAGATATTATAGTGCACAAGTGTGTGCGCAGGCACAGGTGCAGTCTCTGCTCCATTTTCCCTCATTGTCCGATGGTACGGTAATCCGACACGGCCGGAGAGAGATCAGGTGCAGGACCAACGGCCTAACGTGCTTTCCGAGGCACGGGGGTATTATACCGACAACTTCCAAACTCCGGGCTACCTACTACTGGTAAAATTCTAACGTGAAACTCCATATCCAAAATGCCCTTAACGCAAACGAAGAGCACTTGTTCTGTCCCCACCACTGCGATCACTTTTTTGTTCTAGACCATACCTGGGAACCCCCTAGTTATGGAGATATTAGGGGTCAAAGTTCCAAATTTTTCACAGCTGTTTCTGTAAAAAAATACTAGTTTTTCAGGTTATAACTTTACTTAAATTACCTCCATGACCCGTTTATTATTCAAAGCATCCACTAGCACAATGTTTTAAGAGTGCTACATTGAGTTTTACCGTAAAATGTGATTTTTGACCCCAAAAAAAAAAGTCGTTTCCCAGCAAAAATTTTTGCGTATGGGTAATTAGTTCTATGTACAGAATGCTTGGTTGACGCCTGTGTGATGGGTTGATTTACACCCTTTATGGCATTTTTACCCCTACTCGGGAATTGAAGCCAGGGCCCCCGTTCAGCAGGGCGCGGTTGCGACCACAAGACCAGCGAGGCAGTTGAAATAGTACATGGACTACATTTCTTTAACCACGCTCGCACCTACATTTTGCTGCATATAAATTATCGTCATTATTATATTCTCGCTGGTCGCAGGCCGTATGGTATCGGACGTAAAGAATAGCACCATCCCATATTTCCTGTGGGTGTCGTAAGAGGCGACTAAGGGACTTACCAGAGAATGGGCAGCAGCGTTCTCTGTACCTTCGTAACAACCATACTGCGATCGCCAACCCGCCTGCCTAACATGGCGATTATGGCAAATCTGGGGGAGTCCTATGTCCAGCAGTGGACGTTTTATGGCTGAAATGATGATGGTCGCAGTCAATGTCGGCAGCAATAAGATGAACGCAGAGTTATATTAGACCGTAAAATAATTTAGAAAATAATTCGGTTTCGTTTGACGCAGCGCTACTTGGGAAGGAAATATGAATTATTCATTACAGGCTTATCAAACTTTGTGCACCAATAGGAAAAAATATTTCTTTAAGGTAGGTACCTACTAGAATACGTGATCGACGATGTCTTATTTGTTGCCAAATAATGAAATAAGTAACAGTATGGTTGTACAATACCAACCTACCTAATGCTTCGTTTAATCAAAATTATGTCATAGGCAGGTATTTCTTGTAGTTAGGTGAGTACTTAGGTGATTACCTACCTAAACCAAAACTTAAACAATTTGAAATAGAGTTAATAGTACATTTTGATACAAGTGCGGAAAGCTTGTTATTGCATTTGAGGCGGATTGAATACCTACCTGAGTCGTATGGCGAGGGTGTTCATAAACGCAATAACAAATTCCCACGTGTATCAAACGACGTTTTTCAATACACTTTCGAAGAAATTAATAACGATACTTAAGTATTTTTGTCATTAATATTTAGGAGACTATGATTTCATTTGCTTTTTTTCTGCGGTTTGATTTCGCCAGATTGAAGAAGAAGCAAAGACCGTATGAAGCCGCTAAACAGCCTCATAAGAAAAATATAAAATTCAAATATTTTAAAATTAAGAACACAAATAAATGTTTACTTGTTCATAAAATGAAATAATTGTTCAAAATAATCATGATTATTTATAGTATTCTATTTACAAACACAATTTAATATTCAAGAAATATTTATGCTGTAGTTTAGTTTAGGGAAATTAAAAAAAAACACTGCCGACTCTATAGACGGTGGTGATTTTTTTTTAAATTTCGTATGTTCTAATCGAT
Organism: Diarsia brunnea; assembly: GCA_949774965.1. Taxonomy (NCBI): domain Eukaryota; kingdom Metazoa; phylum Arthropoda; class Insecta; order Lepidoptera; family Noctuidae; genus Diarsia; species Diarsia brunnea. The sequence continues at coordinate 22,270,546 of OX458996.1, read as the reverse complement.
TTGGACATAATTTAAGGTATAGTTATCTGTGGTCATTTTCTTTCCCGCCCTTGGTTGCGGAAAACAATTACCGCACGCGTGCGAGTGAGCGTGAGCAAGTTTTCGAGGAAGTGTATTGAAAAAAATATTTTCAATACACTTCCTCGAAAAACAGCTTATATCAGACTGTAGAGTCGGCAGTGCTTTTTTTTTAATTTCGACATTTTGATTTACGTTTTTACAGCATAAATCTATTTTGAATATTAAATTGTGTTTATAAAAAGAATACTAAAATAAACATATTTTTTTAGGGGGGGGTGGGAAATCATCAAATAACCCCTCCCGCTCTTGGGCAGAGCGAAAGGGAGTGTCAGACTTCTACTGACTAAAAACCCTAATGTTAAACCCTAACACTACACCTACCCTAACACTTTAAACCCTAATGTTTCATTAAAACATTGCAGGAAAGACAGTCTTAATAATTTGAGTTATTTGCGAAAAAATGTCGATTTAAGTTTTGAAGAGAATTCTTTAGATGGTACTCCGCCAGATATTGTGATTGAGGCACAAAATGCGTGCGATAGCCTGTTGCCGTCTAAATCTAAGGTGAAATATAGGTATGGCAACTTTACAAAATTTTCTTCAGTGGAAAATCACTAAAACTGCATCGTCATTTTCGGAGCAAGTATTTTTTTCATTTTCAATGAACTCGCCATTAAATATAAGCCTAGCACGCTATGGTGTTGAAAAGCACGGTTCTGCAAAATCACGCTGTTCACATAAAAACATATTGCAACCTGACTGCATTTCTAAAAAGACGCTCCGCGGATATATTGGACAAAAATCAAAAGTATTGTCTCCAAATAAAGTTGAAAACTTTTTGAAAGAAGCTCCGGATAGTCAGTATTTGGCAACGAAGGTCAGTAGTTGAAACCCGAATATCTCCCGTACTACGTATGCCATCCTAATGAAACGAAGACTGTTCAATTGAGAATTTAATTATACAGATAATAAACAAAATAAAACTTAGTTGCACCCACAATATTAATCTCTAAATTAAAAAAAAACTAAAGTAGTCATATTTTTCTTAACATTAAATTTTTTTTATGATTGTTTTTTTGGTGTTTTTCATCACTTTCTTCATTTAATACTTTGTATTGCCTCCACGAGCTCGATAATTATTATTCTGTGAGGTGAAGCATGGCAGTCACGCTAGAGGAATGTACCAGAATCCTAACTTTTTTGGAACTTGGGCGGAGCCAGCGTGAAACAGCCAGAAACATTGGTGTATCTTTGTCGACTGTTCAGCGGGTAGTCCAGCGGTACCAAGAGACCGGATCACACCTTAGTAGACCAGGAAATGGCAGACCTAGATGCACAACGGCCAGGGAAGACAGACAACTGGTGGCTACAATGCTCTGAAATCGTTTTCAAACTGCTGTTGGTCTAAAAACTCACTTTATTCGCTTTGGAGGTGGCAATTTAAGCGCTCAAACAGTAAGAAGACGTCTTACTGAAGCAAATTTGAAACCATTGAGGTCCGCAAATGGCCCCAAACTGGAACGGGGACATCGAATTGCAAGACAGAGATACGTGCGCGAGCACCTAAACTGGACACTAGACGATTGGTCTAGGGTAATGTTCACGGACGAGTCTAAATTCATGCTTTATAAGCATGATGGTAGGCAGTTGGTGTACAGAAGACCAGAGGAGCGCTTCCATTAAGCGTGTGTGGAGGAAAAAGTGGCGTACGGTGGAGGCTCCGTACAAGTTTGGGCTGGGATTTCTCCTGAGGCCCGCACCGAGCTGGTACTCATTCAAAATGGAACTCTAAATGCAGATAGGTACGTGGAAGAGATCCTCAATGAACATGTAGGTCCTTTCATGGCCAGGATGGACCGGCATGGCATATTAATGCATGATAATGCGCGTCCCCATACCGCCAGAATTGTACATGACTACCTTGAAGAGGTCGGTATCGAACTCATGCAGTGGCCAGCGCGAAGCCCGGACGTAAACCCCATCGAGCACGCCTGGGACGAGCTTCAGAGATGCGTGAAAGGTCGAAACCCCCCACCAATCACGCTTCCTGAGCTCAAACAAGCACTGGTGGAGGAATGGGAAGGTATTCCTCAGCACCGGCTCCGAAGGTGTACAGCATGCCTAATCGCCTGGAAGCTGTCAGAAGAGCTCGTGGAGGCAATACAAAGTATTAAATGAAGAAAGTGATGAAAAACAGCAAAAAAACAATCATAAAAAAAATGTAATCTTATGAAAAATATGACTACTTTAGTTTTTTTTTAATTTAGAGATTAATATTGTGGGTGCAACTAAGTTTTATTTTATTTTTTATCTGTATAATTAAATTCTCAATTGAACAGTCTTCGTTTCATTAGGATGGCATACGTAGTTCGGGAGATATTCGGGTTTATGTGGCTGACCCGTTATTTTTGGAACCGAGTGTATTATGCCTAACCCAGGCGCTACGTCCGTACACTAAACGACCTATGCTTATCTAAACTGTGTTTTATCTCGTTCCAGGTTGCGTTAATTTTCAGGATTAATTGTGCATGTAGACGTCAGGAACTCTGTAACATAAGAACAAAAGATATCGAAAATCATGGCGATTTGCTTCTGGTTAAAATCCCACTCACTAAAAACAATATTCCGCGATCATTTACAATTCACGGTCCTTTTTATGACATAGTAAAGAAATACGAAACTCTACGTACCACAAAAACAACAAATGATCGCTTTTTTCAGAACTATCAAAAAGGTAAATGTATGGCTCAACCTTTTGGTGTGAACAAATTTGGTGCTATGCCAAAGGAAATAGCAAAGTATTTAGGATTACCAGATGCCGATTGTTACACCGGACATAGCTTTAGAAGAACTTCAGCTACATTGCTTGCTGATGCTGGAGTTGATATATTGACATTAAAACGTCATGGCGGATGGCGGTCTAACACAGTTGCTGAATCATATGTCGAAGACTCCATAAGCAACAAGACGAACATTAGCGCCAAAATAACACAAGCAATCAATTTGGAGACAGCCCCTAAGAAGTTTTGCCTTGAACCGTACCCTTCTACTTCACATGCCAGTAATGATTTGGCACCTCATAAAACTACCGAACAGCTATCAGAACACCTTTCCACCCCCTGTATTCCGTCATCTCCAACATTCACTCAAAACAGTGAAATTGGTGAAATTGTTAATAATAACATTTCACAAACCGTAAAAATGCCAACAAAATCGTAATTTAAATAATTGCACCTTTAATAATTCAGTTTTGTTTCAATCTTATCTTCTTCTTATCTTCTTCTTCTTCTTATATATAAAAATGAAACCCGTTTTCCGTTGTCACGACTTGGCATGAAAACGGCTTGACCGATTTGGCTGATTTTTTTTTTAAATGTTCGTTGAAGTTCAAGGATGGTTTTTACGGCGAGAAAAATTCGAATAATGGCCGGAAAAGCCCTAAAAACAGCCCTTTTCTTTTTCCCATACAAAAGTTTTCTAACTAAAACGTAAAATCAATTTGAGCTTTAATACCGTACTATAAAGTTCAAGTGTTAGTGGAGAGGTTCCGGGAAGGCAAAACAATTGAGTGACGTTCAGTTGTTCAGTCGACGAGAGGTTCTCTCCCTCTTACGTTACGCCACCTCTTTCGCTAGCATCACTGCTTCGCAGAACGAGGCGACGGCGTCCCATTCCTCCTCGCCCCGGACCATGGCTTGCACCAGGGCCGGAAATACCGCGCACCTAAATAGACTATCGACTTATCAACTAGACTTATCATTTATTAACTACATGTTAATTAAAAAGAAACCCTAACAAAACCGTAATTACGGTTTTGTAGGGGTACCTACCTAGGTACCAGACAATCTAAGTGGCACTGTCGGCCCGGCTATCTGCCGCAAATCAGTGGGCTTAACGAACCACTGAGTGGTCCCATTGTAGTGAATGCTCAGCGACCACTCGATCAGCAGGCCTATTGCGTTTCTTTTTAAATGTCAGTGGCTATCATAGTGTTCATCAAATAACTAGATATACTTACATGGTAGGTATACAGCCTGTCTAGCGGTCCCTGCATGTTTTGAGGATTAACTGCTGTCAATTGGGCTGTGGTCTGTCTTAGCATTTCGAACAAGTACCTGGATCGCGCTATAGTCTCATTTTTAGGGTTCCGTAGTCAATATGGATCCCTTTTTTTTTTGGGGGTGGGAAATCATCAAATAACCCCTCCCGCTCTTGGGCAGAGCGAAAGGGAGTGTCAGACTTCTACTGACTAAAAACCACCCATGTTCCTTCTTAGCCCTTCATGTCGAGGCCGCGGTATCTCTTGCGAACAACCCGCAGCCCCGACGGGGTCAATAAATATGGAACCCTGACCTATAGTTTCGCCATGTCCGTCTGTCCGTCCGTCCGCACCATATCTCAAAGACTCTAAGAGTCTAAGTACTAGAAAGCTGTCATTTGGCATGGATATACAAATGAGTTACGCCGACAAAGTGCTACAGTAAAATATTGTTTTTTTTTTTGTTTATTGTCTATCTCCAGTAGGTAAGTACCTACATATTATAGTGAGGATGATTTTTTTCTCCCGCAAAGTCCATTGTGTGGGGATGTGTCGTTGGATAGGTCTTTCACACTGTGAGTTTTCTCAAACACTTTTTCGATTAAGGGATTCGTTTGTGAAATATTAAGCTTCGCACTTTGCAAATTTTTGATAGACTCGTGTGGCAATCTAAACCACCTATACGGGTTCTGTTTGGGCGTGTGAGAAAATTCACGGTAGTAGCATACCTATATAACGAAAAGAAAAGGAAAAACTATCACAGCTAAGTAGGCTTTACAAGTTTACGAGTAATAGCCGACCAACTTATATAAAATATACTTACTTGTATGAAATATTTTCCTATAAGTACGAGTAGGTACATAATGTATGGGAGCGCAGGTCTCAAAACTGTTTTATTTTTTACAATAAAAATAATCGTTCAGAGGCAGGTTGGTTAATCAGTTTAGCAAGTTCACATAATTATTTTGATGGGCAACCACGGAACCCTACATTGTGCATGGTCCGACATGCACTTGGCCGGATGTTTTATTTGCCTTAGGTAGGTTGGTACTGCAAAAGTGACCGACCGGTTCAAACGTCTCCTTGCAGTCCCAGCAAGCATAACATGACCAATTCAATACTATTCCACCATGAGTAGGTAGACAAAGCTCTTTCTATATAACTCGACATGATTTCTTCACGAGCATGGGGCCACCCTACAGGGGACCATCGGGTAGGGGTGCAAGAGAAGAGTCTCCCCGAGCAACGTATCTACTGAGTCACTACCTATAGGTCCGGCGCAGCCTGGGCAGCCAGCGAGTCCCCACGCTGACTGGCTAATCCTTTCACCACGATGGCAATCTAAAGTCTCGGTAGACTACGCACAAAGCCGGTACCGGCCATAAGTCGGTACTAGTAGATTTGTCTTGTTCTCACAAGACCCTTCGCTGTTGACCGCAACATCGAAGGGTTCTCACAAAAATCACTGGAACATTATTTGCAGCCCTGAGACCCACCGAGCTGAAACCCAATGTCATTGACATGGCCTACGCCTGTGGGATGGCTCAGCCAAATACCAACTTGACTCTTTAGAGCGCAAGGCTGGGACGCTAATTGGTGACGATAGGCTGCTGGTTGCCAAGCCACATAGCCTGGCCCACCGCCGCAAAGTTGCATGTCTGTCGGTCTTCTACAGTCCGTCCTTCGGAGTGTGTGCAGGAGCTCCACGAGCTGATTCCGCCATCTCCCTTCTTCTATCGAGAGACTAGACGTACCGCAGGTCATCACCCATACCTTGCCTGTCGATGTTCCATACATTCGTACGAAGCGCTTTGCTAACTCTTTTATTATGCGCACAGCCAAGGAAGGAGTGGAACTGCCTGCCTGCGTCGGTTTTCCCGAATTCATATATCCCCAATCTATTTAAGTCGTGAGTAAATAGGCTTCTTCTGGGTTAGCTGTTTCATCGTCGACCTCATCTCTGCCCCCAGGGTAAGATTGAGTTCAAGAGTACGCCCATCTCATATATAAAAAAAGATAAGTAGGTACAGATTCCAATGTTAAATGCCGCGAAGGGAAATCCCCCCTATTGATGCCTTGGGATTTGATTGGAATTTCATTGTTCATTAGACTGCTTTGACGGATTTACATGGTCGCAAGTAGTCGCAACGGACATCGATCTGACACCGTCACACCGCACGCCTTATGCTGGAACCTAAGAAAGAGAACCTGGGGAATTAGGATCAGTTTCTGATCGCAATAACTACAAAAAAAGACTCGCAAAGGTTTTTAAATATTTTTATTGTTAGTGGAATTACTTTTCCGAATCACATTTATTATGTAACTACAATGAGAGTGTTTAGCGCTGCTATCGTTTGGATAGCGGCTAAACACAGATACGTAGCTTATCGTTAGCCAGGCCCACTATTCTACTTTGTTATTCAAACAGTTTCAGTAGGTACATTATTCATTGATCACTAAGAATGAGTTTAAAATTCCTTGCGAATACTGCGTACTTAATTGAAAGTTTGAAAAGTGCGAATTGTGAATAACTCAATTATTTAAGTTCTTCGACGTTGCCACCTATCCTCTTAAGGCTGGGATCCCTGCCCTGGACCTTTATTCTGAAATTAATTCTGATGGACCTTTAGTCTGAAAATGCCCACTATTGAAGTCGGCATTTTCAGAATAAAGGTCCATCAGACATATCAGTTTATCTTTTGCAAGTATCTAAGAGGACTCAAACAACGCTCGTTTCGTTTCGCGCCCCCGACAAGAGCATTGGGTAATATCAACTACAGAAGCATTGTGGAACATCAAGTACAGCTACATTTGGGCCTGGCCTCCTCTAAATACGAACACGATCGAATAATTACGATGTCTACCTATATATAAGTTGACACGATTTCAAAGCTCAGTCTCACAATTTCATGTAAAGTTTGCATTTACTATTGGGAATGAACTTTGTATTTGTGTATACGAAAAATTTGTTACTACACAATGAGACACTGAAAATACAACTGCAAGCTTTGACTATTTCTACTTAAGCTCGTACTAATAATATCAGAATCTGGAATTATATATCGGTAATTTCACCGTTGGTGGCTTAATAGCGAACATGGCGCGTTGCAAGCAGGGCATTGTTTAAAAATGGCGGGTAATGTAGTTCCCTACCAGACGCCACACTGCTTGCACGCGCCGCAAGAAAAACAGTTAAAAATAATGTTTTCATGCTGTCTATACTATATTCCTTATTCCTTACAACGCACCTTAGGAAATAATTGTATAAATAGGCTATATATTATAAACAAAATATATAGATTTACAGTAGACAAAATAAATTTAATATCTTTTAAACAGCTAATTGTACTTTTGATTACATAATTATACTGAATTAAATCCGTTAGTGTAGAAATACAGGATGGAAAAAAATTAGGGAATTATTTGATTGATCTTCCCAAACTCAATAATTTTCTAATGATGACTAAGTACTTTATATTGGTGCCTGCTCAAAAAGTCTTAAGTCTAATAATAATTATCGCTTTTTTAATATAAATAGGCCTCTTTTTACACGACTGCCCCCAAAAAAAGAGTGATATTTAACTTTCTGGCAAAAAGACTTCTTACTTTTGAAGTCGGTTAAAATAGATGATCTAAATATTTCCACCCTGAATGATTGAAGCTATTATTCAAGTTATAAAATTTATATAGGTCAAAAATTGTGTGTGAATTTGCTTCAGTATAAAATGACTATATAACTTTCCCAGAATGTTCCAATGATGACGTAATTTCAAGAAACGAAAGCCTCGCATTTAATCCATCATACATAAAAAAATATAATACGATTTAAAAGAAGTGAAAATATAGGAACAATATAAATTATTACATTGGAAAGAGATAGAAACAGCACATTATTGCTCCAGAAGAACGATTAATTTGTTATTATTATAAATATTTAAATTACATTTATTATACACGTGGAACTTAAAGTCATCTACAATTCATAATATACAAATATCATTGTTTCATAAAAATTATAAAATAAATTACAAATTGATATGTACAATATTTTCATAACTAATATTAATCACTTCCTCCGTAATAAATAAATTAATAAACGTATATAAACAAAAAAGTGTAATACATGATAATTATATAGAACATTAGGAGTTACACGAGTTATTCAAATATACACCAAGTAAACACTATTTATGTGAACAGCACAGATCAATTAAAAGTAGTCCAACCTTTGGGAACGCTAGGGGTGGGCTCCTGTCGGGTGCTCGAACCTGGGGAATAGTCTAATAAGCCAAACTGACTAAAATCTAGTCCATATTCGTGTAAGAGAGCACTGTCTGTAGATTTGATTTGTTGAACTTTCTGATTTTTATCACGACACTTGAGTGGATCGAAATCTTCTAGGTTTGTCGGCGAATCGTCCAGTTTAATGAGATCAGAATCAGAGCCACACGACTGAAAAAGAAATATGTGAGTTAAACAAGCACAAAGCGAGACACGTTCCTTAATAGGCCTTTTTGTGCCTGTGTCATCAATTACAGAAATACCAGCTGTACTTGTACAGCTATAGCTCAATGTATGGCACATTTCTCATGTGTTGTGTCAATGGCTCATTTACATTAATCGCACTCTGTCAATGTGTACCACGTCCAAGCTGTTAACAACGTGGATGACTGTTTACGAACTGGTTATTAGAGACAAAGTCCCGGTAGCATGCTTACATGCAAATACTAAACGTGTGCTGAATTTCTACAACAAAACAATAACAGTAATGTCCATTTCATGCAGTCAAGATGAAAAATACTTTTAATGTTTAACGTTGAAGTGTAAAGTTTTGCGACGTAGAAGGTATGTGTCAGCTAATGTAAATCAGCCATAATGGTCGGATAAGTCTTAGTAAAATTAGTGTTAAAATTAAATCCAAACCGACTATGTACCATAGTGTGTAGCGAACTGCATAGGTATGTAAGCCCAGTTTCAACACACATTTTCATCAAACTTTATTTACTTTTTTCACTATTCCCATTATATTTTCAAGTCGATTCGTTCTAGATTTGAAGACATGAAAATAGATCAAGAATTATATATGTTGAACATGGATTTAGAGTCGTTGAGCGATCGGTATCATAATACTCAAGTATGTTAACATAGACATGATCATTCGTTTTCATAAAATTACTGGAACATACATTCCGTTTACAACATAATAATGGACGAAATGTAAGCGGTGGAAAGAAGTAATGCGTAACCGCTAGACGACTCTTTATCCACTTGCACAAGGCTGCCATTTTAGTAAAGTAGTATCTGAGCCTCGTAAATCATTACAGAAATAACCTAAATATAGTGTATGACTACTTCTATTAAATAAAAATTCAATATTTATGCAAACGTAAGTAGATATATTTAGTAACATGCATTCGCAAGTTCTATGTAAGCATGATCTTGCAAGAGGACGACAAACAGTGAACTATATACATGTGTCCGTGTCATTCTAATAATAAATTGATATCAATACGATAAGTACAAAATACAGAGTCGCACTTCCATTTAATTTTATTGTCTGGTATATAAAAATAAATCTGGATCAAAACGATCCCTAAACTCTATTCATTATAGGATGAGTTGCACGATACAAATACCAAACGCCTATGGCGAAACCGAAAAGTGATTTTAGATACATTTAAATTATAAATATTGCACATAGTAAAATAGCCTAAAGGATACCATACACGGTCAGATCTATATTCAAATCAATCCGATTTAAACCAAATATGTACTTGGTTACTGCTGCTCCGATCAGAGCGACGCCATGGCTAGTTCTGTCTATTACTAACGAAATAAACCGTTGCAACTTGCCAGCGATCAGTTACGCCGATCAGATTCGATTTTTGCTTAGTTTCATCTTTCCGTATATATATACGGTATTTGTCTGTTCTTGTGTTTATCTGTTAGGTCGGGAGCTCGATAAGCGATAGAAACGAAATTTATATTTTAAGTCAATTACATTGCTAAGACCTTAAAAAAAATATTGTTGTTTATTATTATTATACTTATTGTTTTAAATGTGACAAACAAATTATAATAGAGAAGAATCTCGTTACACTACACATTTTGGATCGTACTGTTCTCTTTCACCTTACTGGGATTTGCTTTTGAAGGTGTTTTTAAACAAATCAAATTAAATGCCAATAGGCAATAATCATAATTCATTTGAATTATAATTGCTCCCGTCATGCTAAATGTCAACGACATCATTTCGTTTTACGGATGTGTTATGCAAATCATCCTATCGTAAATAGTTATAAAAATATTTTTTCAGCATTTCATTATCTACTACACAAACGAGCTAGCATCACAATATGAGATCATTCATTTTTATACTTATTAATCATATTATTCTGATCGGAATACGAACAAGCATATTATGCAAATTAAAGGAGTACATGCGTAGGCTACGTATCGAAATAAAATAATATAAGGCACCTTATTTAAACTTGAGTTAATAACAGTTATTTAGCAGAATAAAATCTTGTTTATGTAGCAATAAACGCACATTCTTCTAAAATGTGTTTTAATAGTATCCCTATAACAATATATTATAGAAAAACAATGTACAATAAAACAATATACTATATGAAATGAATAATAAACATTTTCAATGGAACTAGTAGGGCCTTTCTAAATTAATATCAACAGTATCATAACAAAATATGTCTAAGAAATAGCGTCTTAGTCGAATAGTTCTTAAGCATTAAATAAATTACAAAGCATTGTGAAAATATATTAAGATAATATTTATCGTTGATGATTAAATTATAGATTTGTCAAGGATCAAACAAAACGGGAAATAAATAATATCTGTGCTAGGCCACGCAATTTGATTAAATTTTTGAGAGGATTTATTTTTTATTACTTGTGCTACATTTAGTATCACTTTTAAAACAAATATTCAGTTATTATTTCCATTTCTAAATGAAACAAATGACTGTATTTTTTCCTTTTCAACATTTTTGCAAGAAGTTAAGCGTATTAGACACATTTGTTAACTTCTGCACCTTATGACTTACATAATAAAATGTTATAAAATTTCTACGTTCACGATATAAAAATCTAGCCAGCATGAAGTTTGCAAAAGTGTTTACTAAATGCACACAAGTATGTCATGTGTTACACAAGTCTTTTCCACCATGCTTAATATTAAAAGCAACTAAGTTTTCGGAAAATAATGTAGTACTAGTTAGGAATTAAGGGGCTTCACGTTAGATGAATATTAATTCATAAACATGAATCTTATCATATCGAATATGAATGGTTTAGTAAATATATGTATAGTCAACCTTCGTGTGTTAGTGCAAAACATATTTCACTCTTGCGGTCAAGGCATGAGTTCTAAAATTTTCTGCTTTACAATTAGGTATAAAATTGATATGATTACAAATGTGCATATCAGAATTACCTCTGGAATTTTCCCCCTGCACGAAGGGAGGCCAGTGTTGCGTCCCACGGCGAGCCTGGGCCTTACGCTCTCTTGGCTAGCTCTACCTACAGCGGGTGTCGTAAGTTTAGACGCAGTGCCGTTACACGGCGACGACGTACTTGCTTGTGACACCTTTCTTTGATTTGTTGACAGGGTCAAATTTAATTTTGCCTTATCGTTGCCTTCTGTGAAGCGTATCGTGCTGGTGTGAAAGTCTGACGTAGTTTCCACATTGTTTTTTGTGATGTTACTGACAAAGTGTAGATTTTGGAGCGTCGAGTTGGTGGAGGCACGCGGTGGTGGCGTTGGCGCGTCAGACAAATCAATTAGTTTCCTCGTGGAAATGATTGGGTAACGGACTGGGAGTTGGGGACGTTCCGGTAACCGGGGTGGGACACATGGTGACAGTGTTTTCTGCAAAATAAAATTGAATGATGTGCCACGGTGCTCCTGGGAGCGTTCATGCTGCTATCGCATTCACATGGTACTAAACACAATTATGTGGACAGTACAAAACAAAGCACAGTATAGGTGTTCGTAAGCCTAATATCATTAAACAAGCCTAATTTGTAAGTTAATTATGGCAAAACTAGATGAGATACCCTTTTAAAGAAAAAAGTGTACAAAGACATATTAAATCTCTACGTGTCAAAATAAAGTAAACAGCATTACTTTTGTGGAAAAAAAGTATTTAAAAAGGTACCAAAGTCTATGACAGATATTTAAGTAAAAATGTAATCAATCTTCCGATACGACCCCACAAATAATTTAATTCTCAATATATTCTAACAATTTAACTTAATTTAAATCACTCAAATGAGCTGCTTGTATCGGCAAGATTAACAATACAAAGCCAAGTAGCATACGAAATTAATATAATATATTTGTAAAGTGACGTATCGAAAGTCGTGATTCTATTCTATCGGGCATGACGAACAGAAGAAACACAAGCGTCTAACAAAGAGCTACGAGGATGACTATAATTGTTCTAAGGTGCAATAATGTTTGTCACTTACTGCTTTGTCGGGAAGGGAGATGTCTGAGTTTCTCGAACTATTCGGGAAGCTGTCCCGGCGTATCGCTTTCTTGCTGTCGAACAGGAACTCCATCTCCGTGAGCAGGTCCAGAGGTAGAGCGGGGGGAGCTTCGCGGGGCAGCGGCGGCGGCCTCATCGCCGTCGGCGACTGCATCATCGACGTCGGGGATGGCCTCAGCGCTGTCGGCGGCGGCCTCATCCCCGCCGGCGGCCTCGTCCCCGCCGGCGGCCTCATCGTCGTCGGATTGTTCGTCGGGGAGGAATCCGAGGAATCCGACGAGACTGGGGTCGCCGTACCGCATGAGAACCTGCACAGATACAAGTATAAGATAGTTCACTATTGTAAATGATGCACTACTGTTTTTTTCTACAAAGAGATGATGCGTGTTTTATGTCAGCCGGTTGCTGCTGGGGCTGTTTTGATATTTTGTCCGACAGCGCGGAATTAGTGATAATACCATGTTCTATAACGACCAGGAATTATTAATTTCTGTTAGTTGATTGCACTTGAAAGTTTTCAATCTTGTCGCACTGATATCTCTGTCATAAGTGTTCAGTTTATTTGTTGCCTCGATCCTCAAAGTCTAGTTCAGATGTTTTATCATTTACGCCGCACTTCCCAAACGCAGTTTGTCACCAGCGCCGTCCGTCGTTATGACAACGTCCTATAAAACTATAAAAAATACAGGATCAAAGGGGTAATTTTAAATTAAACATCAAACGTTTATAAAAGGTTATTATTAAACAGTCACCAAAGATTATTATGCCGACTTGGAAGAAGCAATTCTACCTACTCTACTTTTGCGCGCAGGTCTGGTTTACAGATGGTTCACTTTAAGCAGAAACGGCTACAATAGCTCCATCAGCACATACAGGGACGCTGCATGCTCTTCCACGCCTTCTTGACGCCGATGATGAAAGGGGAAGACTTTTCATGCATACTACTTGCACGTAAAACGCCCCATGCGGGGACCCAAATGGTGTTTCTAATCTTCTACACAACACTTACTTCCAACACTTATTAAATAATATACTCGCTAACATATATAACACAGACATCAATACTTTTGATAACATTTATACACATAGTGAACTACAGAGATCATTACAATACAACAGAAACGTAGATAATATAATCAATAACACATTCACCTGCCGCGTGTCGCCGCTACAGTAGGCGCCCGTGAACGTTCCATCACCACGCCACAGCCTTAGCAATTACTTACCTTGACCAAACACCAGTATCGGCAGTTGTTCACAGCTACAGTTGGCGGCTTGGGCCCGCTTACCTAACGCTACCTTAATATTGACACGACTAAAAGTAAGCTACTCTCAGCCCCACCAAGCTCGCTCGAAGCGTAGTTACAATAACAGTGGGTTACCACACCGTCACGCTTACCACTTCCTACATTTGCAATAGAGCAATCAGCGTTTCACTAAACCAGCAAGCCGTCTTGGTTTCAATTGAAAACCTAACAACTAATTTGTAGCGGAAGCCTGGTCGCTATTCTTGGATGCGACAGCAATTTAGCCCACTGTATTTCTGCCGATCGAATACAGAACTACTCTAACCTGTTTTTATTATAGCAGTCACAAGCCACTACGATTCACTGCACCAGTGAACGTTACTGAGGAACACACGGCCTCGCCCCAACTTATAAACTTATCACATTCTCACCTTACTATGGATTTGTTACTCGGTTTCGAATCACTGTGACATCGTCGTTCTGATCCACAACTATTCCAACCTGTACACAATGAACCGGGCGAAAACACCTGACTGGTTGCACTTAATCGAGAACGTCACATTTTTCTATAACACGAATTCAGTGGCAGTACCTTCACATTATTTATTATAATAATAATATCGAAAGTTGAAGAGAGGTTGAGAAGTTTTATACTTTTGAATATTTCATTTAGGAGGTTTATATACGAAAAGTTTAGTTTCCAGACTTCGTTACGACTACCCATTGGCCAATTCATCTTACTATACTTCTGTTTGCATGATTTATTTTTGCCATTATGTGCTCTTGCCAAGTAAGCCTTCTGTCTGAATACAACCCCACGAATCTGATTGTTGAGTTTTGCGGTAGGACAGTATCGTCAAGTAACACAAGTGGATAATCCCCTCTCTTTAATGTAAATGAATATATGTACCGATTTTGCAGAGCTAACTCATATACTTCGCTTTTTAGTTACAATCCAATTTTAACCAAATGCTCTTGTATTTTATGGATGCTGTAGAAGGATCGTTGTGGCTCGAGAGGACTGCATAGATTGCAGTCATGACTTCTTCTGAAGGGTTGAAGTCAGCAGTTTAGATTATGTATAAAATTAGGCCCAGCCACGAACGAGTTATCTTTTATCAGACAATTAGGCGATTAATATTATTATATTTTTTATATATGTATAAATATCATACAACACAAGTGGTATCTGTTGAGCTTGCGCGTTACTAAACCATGTGTAGGTACTCCACTGATTTCGACACAACGACAAAAAACATCAAAGTATAAGTTCATGCAATTAATCAAAAGTGCAATTTTAGAATATATGCAAACAACTGGTCACATTATCGTGTTTTCAGTTATGCCGCGTCGTTATAATGATCGAAATTCAGTCAATTTAGCTTCTCCTTTAACGATTTTAAATAACCTATTTAAATAACTGAATATCGAACATTATGACGACGCGTTTGTCAGCAAATTCGCCGCAGATGTTGCTGGTCCTAAAAATTTCATGACGGTGATACTCATGGAAAGGTGTAGTTTTGCCGAGACGTTTACGAATCGAATGTATATGACGAACAGGGTAACGAACTATAAATAAATTTCATTTAAAATTTTCGTATCATATGGGTATATGATATTGGCATGATATGTGACCAATTGTGCACGGGGCATTGAAACTGCCAGTGTGGCCGAATTCGTGTTTTGCATGCTGATTAATTAATTGGCTGCCATAATATGTATACAGTCATATGAAATCGAGAAAACGAACGGCTGTTGACGAATTCAGCAAGTGCTCTTGATATAGAAGCCTATTGGGGTAACCTCCTCCCCATCTTCCTGACATCATATCGGTATGGCCGTGGGTGATTAGGGCCGCCTGTCTAAGGCCGTCCCAAAAGCTTGTTAGGGACGCTTTAACGCGCCTTGTAGTCCTGGATTTGTATATAATTTATGTTGTTAAATCAAATGTTGATTAACAAATGAAGTTAGGAAACCCGAAAAGGTATGTGCTTCGGAAATATGTATGTTTATATGTGTTTCCGATTATATCCGATTTTTTATATAATATATTATACAGTAAGTTAGTTTAAACGAGAGACATATTTAAACCCGCAATAGTGCATGCTTACATGATACTAATAAAATATAAACAAAAAAACACTGATAAATAACAGACCAAATAATTCACAAAAATCTCACAACCCTTGCGGTTATCGCAGAACATGTGCGTAAGAATTTTAGGTATATTCCCCTTCATATTTTAATACTGGCCATAGGACAATGTCGAAAAAGAAACGTCTAATGAAGTAAGAATCCGGAGAGCACAATTACGTAACAAGTTAAGGTTATGGTTTTTTACATATTTTGGACGCGAATCGAATATTGAATACCTCCCCTCAAGAAGTCCCTCGTTTAACCAAATATACTGTATACGTGTTTCCGATTAGGACAGACGTTACACAATGTTTCCTCTATGGGCACAGAAGAAAAGTTTCTATCATTTGTATCGTCGCGCTGTGTAGTAGTGCATCTATTATTGCGCGTTTATATCATGTTCTGTCTCTATTATGTTATCTACTTTGTTCGCAACTAGTCATTACGTTACGTGTAGGTTCTGAAGTCTTTTACGTTAAGTTTCAATCATGTATTTGTAAACGTCATCGCTGTTA
This sequence comes from Diarsia brunnea, assembly GCA_949774965.1. NCBI lineage: Eukaryota > Metazoa > Arthropoda > Insecta > Lepidoptera > Noctuidae > Diarsia > Diarsia brunnea. The sequence continues at coordinate 22,254,075 of OX458996.1, read as the reverse complement.
CAACAATTTCCGCGCGTAATATTTGCGAACGTATTTTTCCAAAGATAGTTGCCGAAGCACATGCCTTTGCTGGGACTTCTATAAGTAGGTAGATACGCTGTATGCCCTCGATTTACGTTACATTACGCATTTCTCTTCTTTTAATGTAGCCTTAATTTTGTAGGGTTTAGCCCATGTAGATATTACGAGTTTAACAATATGCTAAAATCTACAACCAGAATTAGTTTAGTAGTGAAAGAATTACTTTATGAAAGTTTTAGTTTTTTACAATCTAATGAATATAGCAACGCATCTACCTATTATAATTAAATTGTTGAGATAAATAAAGTTAATAGTCACCTGCTATCATCAGTGGTATTTATTGACGATGGACGCGACCCGCTCTTGGGCATTTTGTTTTTGAGCCCTTTCACAGCTGATTTTACATTCTTGCCTCCTTGGCGGACCTATATTGAATAAAAATATGTGGCATTATAAAACTTATTAAAACAAAGAGTACGACCGTTGTCCAGGAAGTCGTCGGGCCATAAATCAATGTATTTCATTGTTCGTTTTTTTGTTTTCGGTGTTGGAAAGAGATTTGTTGTTAGGCGTCAAGGGAATTTAAGCTTATTGGTCATGGGTATCCAAAAGAAACCCTCATGTTCTTGCTTGATCACAATGCAATGGATCTCTCTTGTCTCAATATCTGACTGTCCAATATAATCTTAGTAGTTGAGAGAAAAGCTGGGATATATAATAATTTTGATTATAAAGAAAGATAGTTTTTCATAAAACTTCAAGTGGTAGCCTAGGATACACGCAATGATTAATATATGCCCCGACAACTAACATACCAAAGGCCGCAGAGTATTCTGAAAAGAAAAAAATGCGGTAAAATATCTAGCCGCATGCAATATTTCATTACTATACAAATTAATGTGGATACAATAATTATCATTATTCATTTATTTTATACAGTTTCAGTTATTTTGATTAAGTAATGCTACATTTTTTTATAGAAAATATATAATATTCCCCTAAAAAATATTTAATATTTTCAATATTAAAGCATAGGCTTTCTAACTGAAACATTTTATGATGATCTCGCTCTCTCTTGTAACACTTACAAAAGTTTGAATTTACGTAACAAACATCGTGAGGCATGCGGCGGGCCCATACCTAAAAGCTTTAATTTATGAAATCATTGGCTTCTTTCGAAGACACCCATAGTCATAGATGTAAAGTAGTATTAATGTAGTCACATTAATACTAATTTTGCTTTCGGGAGTATTTATTTCTGCTTATCAATACATCAAGAACAAAATATGACAAAAAAAATACGCGCATGACTCGCAATGTTTGAATATAGGATATTAAATATATTTTTGAAATATCTGTAAATTGACGTGCATTGGAACGTCAAATATGCAGTTGCGTGCAATAAATACGATTATATTCTATTATAGCCAGTAGATATCGGGACCCAGTGCAGAGTAAATAACGCTACAATTTTGAACAGCATCTGATATTCGTAACTTCGTGGAGTTTATACTTTGTTTATTAAAACAGCACCGGCATTTACGTTGTGCACTACGCTGTATTATATACTTAATAAATATCAATTATATTTAAACTTACATACATTAATATAAAATAAATATATGAATGAGATATTTCTATTTCAAGTAGGTACATTTATTTGAACTAAAATTAAATTAAATATAATTAGAACAGTTAAACTTCCATTAAAGTGCAGTTTTTTTTTTTTTTTTTTTTTTTTTTTTTTTTTTTTTTTTTTTTTTTTTTTTTTTTAAAAATTTTTGAATATTTATGTAAGAATATAATTTGCAATATTGTAATAAGGAATTATGACTAATATGACTTGGAATTGAATTTGTATGTATTAATAATTTGGAATATTTTAATAATGTATCGAGACTAATATGACTAATTGTGTTTTAAATTCTGATTTATATTTTATTATTGTATGCCTCATCGGCGGGACATAGCTAAACTTATTTTAATTATTTAAGACCTGCATTTATGTGTGTACCTATAGTCCACAATAAAGATTATTTGATTTGATTTGATTTGATTTGATTTGATTTAAAACTTTCCCATTGAATTAATAAAACATACGAAAGCAAATGAATATAGTAATACTTTTACAATAATCATTTGGTTTCGCATGTTTTACTGTTGTATTAATTGAATTTACTAATATATTTGAGCTACCAAGTGGATGTTAAAGTGCAGTTTTTATTGAATCTACTTGTGATCTTAACTAAAGAAACAAAAAGTAAAGTATGACTATCGATAAAATTAATTACATAAACTTAGATATCTTCTTATTAAACTTACAAAGTTACATAATATTATAATATCTATAATAAATAATTATACAAGCAGCCAGTCATATGCTACGATTCAGATATACTTTCACACACACATAAACACACGTGTACACACAATACCATCACCATAAAACAAAATCATAATTACTAGTTACGTATAAAGTATTCTCCACCAAGTTATGTATACCAGTGCCACAACAGAACGTAGTTGTCTTATAGACAACAGAGCTCACTAGGACTCACCGTTTTGACCGCCGATTGCACTGCTGGGTTCGCCTGCAAATATTCATAATTTAAAGCAAAAAGAAAATCTAGTACTTAAAGCATGCATGCATTTAGTTTTGAGATGTAACATGGCTAAATGTCGACTATGAGATATGCTGAAGGATTATATCGATGAAAAGCCTTGTTTAGAGGTTTTAATTTGAATTAAATTATAAATATTTTAGTTTACATTGGGACTGCAGTCACGGAATCGATATTGAAATGATACTTATTTATTTAATTAATTAACGTAGCGTCTTCCTAATAACTTTTTCTGTTCATCTATTTCATCACCCGTCTAGCCTTTTCCGAACTACGTTAGGGTCGGCAAGCAGTCTCAACCTGATGCAATTAATACCAGTATTTTACATGTAGTGGCTGCCTATAAGACATTCACAACCAGTACTGGGTAAGTAATACAATAAGACCCGTTGGTAAGAATGGTTCTCACGGCATTTTCAGGTCACTGACTACCTGTACCGACTGTTAAAGATCAAGGACCACCGGGGCAAACGGCTTAAGGTGCTTTTCGAGGCACGGACGAAACTCATTTACCTTAATGAGCGGTCAGCCATTTACGGACCGATCTGGCTTCACCTGAAGATCGACTGATGCGGTATCACTATTTAACCGTGAGTTACTCTGTTCATCTTTTTAAAGGTAATACATAATTAAACTCATTATCATCAGCCTATAATGTTCCCACTGCAGGGACTCCAGCCTCCTCTCTAGGAGAGATGGGCTATAATCCACCACGTGGGCCCAGTGTGGGTTGGCAGATGTCACAGTCTTCGAATAATTTGGTTCTAAGACATGCCGGTTTCCTCACGATGTTTTCCTTCACCGTTTTGAGAGAAGCGGTTACGAACTTAATTACACAAAGTAATGCGTCTGCCTGGGTTCGAACCCACAACCTACTGTTCGTAAGTCGGAGCCGACACTACTGGGCCACCGCTGCTCTTAATTAAATTATCCGTAGTTAAATATTACACTGATAATAAGGTTAGCTTTGTGAAGAAGTAAATAAAGAAAATAAAGTTTGATGAGGGACTTGGAAAAGATTTTTGTGCTAACAATTTATCAATATTTGGCGACCAATCTAAGTCCCGCTGGATGCAAGACGCACGGGACCGGTCTATGTGGCGACACCTGGGGGAGGCCTATGTCCAGCAGTGGACGTCTTTTGGCTGAAATGATGATGATGATGTATCTAAGTCGATAGTAAAATAATCTTTTAATGTTCTTTACTAATAATAAAGTACGGTCAGCTCTGTACGAGAAGAGGCTTTTGCACAGCCGATGATTGACCAGGGCCCCGAGTCTGCTATTCAATAGTGTCAGAATGGTCTATCAGTGATCTCATAATTGTTGATTTTGACAAGTTTGGTGTTGTCAAAATCAACAATTATGAGATCACTGATAGACCATTCTGACACTATTGAATAGCAGACTCGGGGCCCTGGTCAGTGACTGACCCAATGATAACAAATATTTATTTTTTACAAAGCTGCGAATTTTTGCTGTTTAAATTGCAAAGCAAGATCACTAACTACAAGAAACATTTTTTGAAGTATTAATTTGCCTGTGTCCCAGCAGTGGAAACAATATAGGCATATTAATCTTACTATGGAGATAGTTACTTTATTTCTGAAAGTTACTTAAATTGAATCTATACCAACAAATAAAATTGAAAAGTTATGAAAATATAAAGAGTGTAAAATACCCTTTACCAAGCCGAAAGCCACTTATTCTCCCTGTCATTACGATATGTCTTTTGTTCTGGACCTGGGAAACCCTCTAATTACGGATATATTGGTCAAAGTTTTTCACAAGCTTTTTTTGTTTAATACTGGTTTTTCAGGTTATAACTTTAATTGCCCCTATGACCAGCTTACTATACAAAGCATTCATCAGCACAATGTTCAGAGTATGTTACGATGAGTTTTTACAAAAAACGTGATTTTTCACCCCAAAAAAAATCGTTTCCTAACAATAATTTTTGCGTAAGGTTACTTAGTTTGATGTACACAATGCTTGGTTGACGTCCGTTTACACTCTGTATACCGTACTTTTATAACAAAAACACATTTTTTTGTCATTTTTGTCTGTTTGTTACGGCAAATCGCTGAAAGGGCTGGACCTACTTTGCTGGCAGCTGATGTTATATGATCTAGATCAGGCTACTTTTATTGTAGAAAAATAATTAGGGTTCCGTGTAACAAAATTTAAAACCCTTAAAATTGTTAACAAAATCAGATTCAAACAGACTTTAATTAATCCACAGAGATTAGTCTACGAAAATCTGATTAAAAAAATAAAGTAAAGTATATTTTTTATGTAATTATTTCACACGAGCGAAAGTCGCGGGCAACAGCTAGCATATTCTTTTGCCAGAAACCGTTATACCTTGAGCTGTCAAATTACTCTCCTAAATAAAAAAAAGGTGATAAGTTACTGAATAATAATATAATAAATCATAAACATAAGTTTTATATCGACGATTTTGGAGGTTATCTATGATCTTAAAGACCTGAAAAATCATTAAGTTTTCTGTAAAACTAGTTCTTGTTTACATTCATTTGTGGTCTTTTCATTTAATAAGACTAGGTCAAACCTAATTCAACCGTCCTCCATGTCAAGATCAAGCAAAACCACATAACGAAAGAAAATAAAGGTACCTCTGAGTTCACTGATTGTCGACAACTTTTCAACCTTATTACTTAGAGCATAAAGGTAAAAGTGGCAAACCCTTGGTGAACTCGGTCGTACTGAGAAAATTGACAACTTTATGAACCCTACCACGTCAATGAGGAGTTTCACAACACACTACAAAGAGTGAACATCACATAGTATATGCCTTGATGATCAGCATGGACGCTTGTTCCCTTTTAGTCACACTATGAAACTAAAGAAAGACTTATTAAAACTGATGGCTTTGAAGACGACCTCTTATCTTACTTGTACGGCTAGTTCAATATTGGCGCCGACGCCGTCACTAAACCGGCGTCACTACATGCTCTGTAGTGGCTACGGTTTTTTGAACCGACTTCAAAAAAGAGGACGTTCTGAATTCGTCGGAACCCTTTTTTATGTATGTTCCCCGATTACTAGATGACGGCTGGACAGATTTGTTTTTTTTTTTTTGTTTATTAAACTAACAATTTATTATTGCAATGACAAAAGTTATCTGCCTGGCTGTAGACGTTCCCTATACATTATAAACATTATAATACTGTAAGTATGGTGAAAGGTGAAGGGTAAACCGATAGTTATACTTTTCCCACCTCCTGTTCCAAAATTAAACACTGTTAGCAACTGAAACCTGCTGCGGCATGATCGTGCATTTACTTAGTTATACTATAAAAGCTTTTCTATTGCGTGTTTTAGCATAACTACATTTAGTTGCACGAAAGCATTTAAAATGTACCTAATTAGATTTCTTGTTAAATGAATTCATACGATGTATGACCTTCTACTTGTAGACGCTTCTAATGAAAACTAAAACACTACTCTGGACTATAGTTAATATTATACTAGTGGAACTTTGCAAACAAAAGAAAATCTCATCCCAAACACAAGCTCTCAAAATACAAGAATCTACAATTCTAAACCAAGAATTGTATATTTTACCTTATCTTTTACTGTTTTAAAGAAGGCCCCGCCCTCTTTCTTGACATTCTTGGCCCAGTCCCTGTACTGTTGTTTCAACTTCTGGCCACTCCCTGTATTTAGTTTGTCCGCGTAATTATTGCATTCAACTTCAAACTCATCGTTGAAACCTCGTCCGGAGTTAAGGAGGTCCAGTCTTTCATCGATAAACTGTAATTAACAATTATTAACCATTACTGTAAGCTATGAAAAAAAAACCACAAAGCAATAGACATATTTTAGTAATATTGTAGAAAAATAGAAGACGCGTTTAAAAACTGAACACGTCTACAGAAACAGAGCCGCCATCAGTCGGTTTTTGTCTCGCGTCAAAGGGGACGCTATATTTGAACGGGAAAATGGATAGACACGCGTGTTCATCGAGTTACAATAATGAAAATATTGTCAGATTCATTCAACTTTATTAATTTGATGATGACTGGTGGGGTTCGCGTAGCGCTATGGATCGATTAACTTCGCGGTTAGGTTCACGCTGCTGTCCTATCACTAGAAAGCCGTTTACCGACCAATGGTCAATTTTCAGCCGAATGGCAAAAATCGGAACCCTTATAGACTCGTCATGCCTGTCTGTCTGTCCGTCCGTATGTCACAGCCCTTTTATTCGGAAACTATTAATACTACACAGTTGAAACTTGGTAGGTAGATGTATTCTATAAGCCGCAATACGATTTTTATACAAAAATAGGAAAATATACTAAGATTATGAGGGGTCTCCCCATACATGGAACTGAATTAAACATATTCATGTGGGGTGTCTATAGATAGGCCTTTCAAAACGACGTTGAGGTTTCTAAAACCATTTTTTCTCAAAGTTAATTCTTTTTGGTTTGAACGATATACAATGTAGTAAATTGTTTTTGAGTTATAGCACATTTAAAAAACCGCAAAAATAACTTTGTCATTCATACAAACACTATGAAAATAAAAACAAACTTAGAACAAAATATGTTTATCACAAATAAGTTATCTGATTTTTTAGAAACAACTATTTGTGCATTTTTCGCCATTATCTCGGAAATTACTTTTTGCACTTAACGGCATTTTATTGAAAGGACGGCAGCGGAGCTGTACGCGTGTCCAATGTATGCGTGGACAGCGTATTCCGACCACGCGTAACACAGGAACGCGCTGTCCGTACGCACCTTAGGACTCTCCTAGATAGAGGGCTAGAGAGAGTGGGTCGTAGGCATCTATAATATAATTCTAGAGGAACTGAAACTTTCTTTGTTTTATCCCACATGAGAACCAGTAAACCAAATATGATAAAATTTGTACCTACAGTGCTAATTGAAAATCACGCGAACGAAACCAGAAGAAACATTGCTTGTACATATTATGTCTGTAATGGGTAATATTTATTGGATAATTTGAAGATTGATTTTGTTTTAGAGTATAACATAGGCTATTTTAGGTACATCACGATACAATCACAATGCACGCAACGAAAGCACTCAAAACAAATACATTTTCCCCGTTTTTGCATCATTTGTAATTGATGCTCCGCTACTTTTGGTCGCAGCGTGTTCCCCTGATGATTTAGACGAACTAGCTGATAGCATTAACAGTACTCAAACGATATAGCTATGGAGTTCGGGATTGACAAATGTAAAATTAATTCAATAAAAACAGTACAAACATATATACACATTCATACCAAAGGCGCGGTTATAGATTCATTAGACAAAACGCACAAATGTCAAGGGTATACAATATGTAAAAAGCCTTGTCCGATCCGTCAGGGTATTATGAGGTATCGAGATTAGATTCTATTTAAGTAATCTCTTTTTGAATAACATAATACAATCTACAATATACATTAGCAGACAAACCCTTAAAATATGCAGAGGTTGAAATTGAAATCAGCCGATTGTGGTGTCTTAGGAATGTCGCCATAGTCCCTATTATGTTATAAACAACAGGAGTTATTCCTAAAAAACTCCACCAGTCTTTAAGAACACTTAACTTACCACCATACACATACCAAAGTCTTCAGAAAGCCGCAATCCAAAATATATGCAGGATTGTCAGAAAAAAAATGCAAAATGAAAATTAATCTGTAGTCCACACACACACACACACATACGCCCTCCAGTCATCGCACTCATACTGTTAATTGACACAGATACTCTTCACCTAAAATTCAGTCATAATTATCATCACATCACGACATTCCTGGATAGTACTTGGCTTGGGCCCGTGTATCCTATAAATACGGCAATAAAGCCGAGAAACGTAAAAGTATTATGGCAATTATTAAAGATGAATAAAATATAGCAAGTGATGAATTGCAGCAATAATTGAATCTCACCTGGCAGAATATCTGAGATTGTAATATTTTTGTGAGGAATGGTTGCATGTTCTTCCTGGTTTTAACGAAAGCCTCTGGATTGAAAGTTATTAGCTGACCATTTTCAATTCTGAAACAAAATGTTTAACGATTAGTGTGGTTGAGTATTATTAAGTATTACTAATATAAATATGTAATACTAGAATTCCTCACTCAAGCAAAAATCTTTTAAATTAAATACTTACTTTATTGCATCACGATATCCGCCAATCAATGCGACGAGAGCACGTAAAAACGCTCGAGACACAGCGTCGCCAAGAGCATTCTTATCGCTTAGAGCTTTCTTTAGGCTCGCCACCTGGAAATTTATATTAGAAATTGTTATATTACTTTTAAAATACTTATGAAACAGAAGGTGATTAAAAAATGTAAATTAAGCCGACATCAGACGCTCCACTCGAGGGACTATTCATTTGTTTAATTATTTATATAATATTAAGTTAAATTTTATTATGAAACTTAGTTTTGGCGTTCTATCATCGTGTCCTACCTACACTCATTGATAACACTAGTTTACAAATTTTACATTTGACTCAGTAAGATTTTTTATAAATATGTGAAACTATTTTCCTTAAGTGTAAAAATCACCATCATCTTCCTGCGCTTGACCCATGTTACTTACTTGGGGTAACTTCTGTTCTCCTCTGTCAACCGTCACTCTTTAATTTACTCCTTTATCTTTCATATCATTCCTCACACAACCCATTCTTCGTTTCCTTGGTCTTCCTCTTTTTTTATCACTCTTTTAGTCACATGCGATTCATCCCTCCTCATCTCATGTCCATACTAAGACAGTCGATTCCCTTTCAACTTTTCTGTAACTGGAGCCAGTTACAGAAAAGTGGCAGTTACAGTGGCGTGTAAAAGCGACCCGAGGTCCGGAAATCGGTACCGATGGGTACAGACGTTCTGGCAAGAGTCATGTAATTTTTGTACACACATTTATTCTTTCAAGTATCTATTCATACACATAAATAATTAGTAACACAAAGTCCAAACTATTTTACGATCGAGAAATCACTATCAGTTCAGTTGAAATTCAGTATCCACTAGTATTCTGTTTTGGTCCAACTTACTTTCAAGCCAACATTCTCCAGTCTTTACCACCTCACCTCCAATTTGCTGTGGACCTCTAGGCTACTCTCTGCAACCAACACAATGTTGTCGGCAAACAGCATACACCAGGAAGCCTTTTGCTGGATGTCTTACACAAGTGCCTCTATTATCACCAGGAAAAGGATTGGACTTAGAGCCTACCCTTGGTGCAATCGACAAGATTCTTTATTTGCATTAAATATGGTCTTAAATCACATTGTGCCCGCTGTACACTGGACGTGGGTACTACATCGACTGCACATCGCTCGGATCAATTGCGCATACTTACCAGGCATACCTTTCTCTTTCACTTAAGTCAAATATTTTTACTGTCAAATCATATTTTTCTGTAGTTTTATTTTCATTTATTCGACAGAAGCAATAAATAACTTGTTTAAATTATAAATTTATAACAGAATATGTTGAATAAATCCTGATGCAAATATTGATGGGCAGTTTATAATTTCAAAAATGAGAAGACCCTAGAGATAAGTTAAACAGTGCATTTCTACATTTACATAAGATTTCCGGAATTCCTGTTGCAAACCAAGATAAAAAACTGGGTTTCCAAGAGATTTGTGAAAGTTGTTAAAACATTTTGCTGCATTGTTTAACGTTTTATTCCAAGTATGAATTCGTATGTGGACTGTTTTCATTTTTTTTTTGTTCTGTCAAACTCTTTCCAAAATAAACCATAATTAACTACTTCCAGCCTGGGAATCAAAATCGTGTAAACTACTTTTTATATTTTCTACACTATTTATTAGTGTGACATTTTTCTTAACAGCACCATGCTGAGATGAAATGCATATTTTGGTCTCATGCATTATTTTTAAGGTTTTGTGGTTAATTTTTATTTTTTTGTGTGAGGCTGACACATTTTATTTATTTCTTTCATTATTTAAAGCGTTTTTAAGTTTCAGTATTTTTATGTATCACGCACTTTGCCTCTGGATGCAAATCCTGCAACCTTGGCACTCTAGCCTGACAGCTACGTATCATTACAATAATGGTATTGTATTTCGATTACATTATTACAATATTAATTACTGTGATATGTTAAGTTAAGCATTTAGTTAAGTTTTTAGGTGGTAGGTAGAGAACTAGAGTAGTAAACAAGTAAACTGACAAAAATATTTGCAATCATAGGCACTATAAAGATGTCGAGATATAGGTACAACGATTTCATTATAAGTATGGCAATTTGTTATAATATTCAAGTACATGTTACCGGATCGTTTATAATTGTGAGGTCTCTTATCGTGAAAGGTAAAAATGCATGGTCTTACCAGATCAGAGGGTAGACTTTCCAAATCATTGAAAGGTGTTTTCAGCTCATTTGCGTCGACGTCTAATATAACCACATCGCCTATTTCTGACATCCGTACACTCTGAAATTTTATTTTATTTTATTTTATTTATTGGGGAAAATAAACAGTGACACATTACATTAAACATAAAATAACAATAAAGGCGAGTATGAGCAAATGTGTTACCAACAACATTTTCCACAGAATACATATGAAAAAATACAAGCTTTTTAAATAATACAAAGATAAAACTACAATATAAACATTTTATCAAGTAAAACTAAATACAGATATTAATATAGAATATTACAAGTTTCGACCTACTAATTTGTAAATATATATATAATTATAAAACCTATATTAGTGTTTGCTTTTAATTTTTTAATAAAATAAAATAAGAATACTTTAGAGCTGTTCTATGGTTGTGAATGTTAGAAGAAAATTTGAAAAATATACAAACAATAACTTGAAACATATTCCAGTATACATTTCTATATATGCGAGCCTAACTAGTGCTAACCGATTAGAGTTTTTAAAATAATGTTTTTAAATTTACTAGCAGAGAGAACAAACATGTCAACATCATGGAAAAGTTTGTTATAGTTGCCAGTAAGTCGCCGCAGAGGTGCCCGCAAACCCGCGTTATTATGACTCGAGCTAACGGCAAACGGCGGACGTGCGCGCACCCCGCGGCACACTGTAGTTCTAGGAACTATGTAACTTATTTTATTTCTAATATCTATACAGTCATAAACATTGTTACACAAATCAAACAAAAATACCGTCTCCAAGAGTGTACGTCTAGATTTAAGATTAAGTAACTTATACTTTTTAAGTAAATCATTATATGATACAGATGTATAGAAACAACGGTAATGCATGGCTTTTATAAATTTTCTTTGGACCTTTTCAATTTGTTCTGTGTATTTATTGTAAAAGGGATTCCACACTGGCACTGCATATTCAAGCTGCGATCTGATCAGAGACTTATACAGATATAAATAGGTAGATGGACGCTTAAAGTTCTTCGCAGATCTCATCACGAATCCATACATTCGATAGGCATTATTCACAACTTTATTAATGTGGTTATCAAGGTGAAGTTTAGTTTGTACAATGAAATGTACAAAAGAACCATAAGTTACTACTTTTTAATGTTAATTCAACTGAGAATGCGACAATGCGAGTAGTTATTTGACTATCTCGTTGGTCTAGAGGTCGCAAGTGTGACTGCTGAGCAAGAGTTTCTGGGTTCGATTCCGGGGTCGGCAAAGTGATATTTTTCCATCACGATTTTTTTCAGTAGCAGCCTCGGAGTCTGAAAATGTGCCCTGTTGATGGCGATTATGGACCCGTCCTCTATAACATAGTACTTTAATACAACTGGCAAAATGTGGCTGTACTAGGTACGCCTCTGCCTAACCCTTAGAGGATTACAGGCATGATGTTATGTTACAATGCGATTTCTTGAATATATTTGTATACTGATATTATATCATTTCTCACCTCCATTACGCTTCTCGGAACTCCTACAAGAAATGGCATTGGGGCCAATAAGTAGTCATTTAGATGTTTTGGTAGAATCGGTATGAAGATATGTTGCCAAGACATCGGGAACAGCGTTGCGTTAGCAGCCTGAACGCACGCTGATAGTCTCGACGGTTTCGATGCCACAATCGCGACTCTACGTTCGTGAAGCAAAGCCGCCCATAGCCCAACCATACATTTTGTATCCATGGCACTGAAATACTCCGTTAAGTTGCACTGAAAAAATACATGACTGTGTCGTTAATTACTCATGATTAATAAGTATTTAAAGACGAGGCAACGAAGTGATACACCAAATATTTTTTGAAAACCATTTTAGAGTTTCCAAAATCGTGTTCACCTGTAATAAAAATGTGCGATGGTGTTAGTACGGACAGATACTAGTGAATAAGTCCCGTGTTATTCTTTATTCTTTTGCTCTCCTTCATGGTGTGCCAGTTCTTAGCAAGGCCTTCCCTTACCATACCTCTTTATCCTTTGGGATCTCTGTCTGGCCATGTTAGTCCCGCAAACACGATGAGATCGTCACGCCACCTTCGCCGGTCGACCTCGACGGCGCTGTCCTTCCTCAGGCGTACAGTGTGACAACCTTTGCCCATCTCTCCGGGTGCATCCGTGCCAAGGTTGTTTTTACTCCACCATCAGCTATTTTAGTTATGAAGCGCAGGGTGTGGTTTCTAACGCGATCTGTTCGCTTAACATCTATTATGCTGCGCGCCATTGCTCGCTGGCAAATCTGAAGTCCAAACTCAGCTCAAGAAAAACCATATACTACTATAAACATGATTACTTACGTTTTCCGGAATAGTTGGTAGTTTAGTGTCTGGACACTGGCATGTGAACACGCTATGACCGGCATTATAGGTCACTTTGAGCGTATGTCCCAGCATAGGCGGACGTATGCGACAAGCTTCTAGGAATGATGTCAATTCCCTCCGCTCTGGGCCATTAATCAGATTGCCAATGCAATTCAGAAGCCTAAAAATAATATTTTATTATAAAGCACGGTGTATAAATCAAAGCAGACTGACAGTCTATATACCTTTTGTCAATTAACTTTTAAATTTTGTTAAATTTATTTTTTATCATCTTACAGCTACGCCCGTACAATCCTATGTTCCTATATAATCTACTAGCTGACCCACACAACTTCGTCTGCGTCACATAATATTGCTTATAACCTTTCTCGATAATTCAACTATCCAACATATTAAATTGAGTTAAATCGTACTCGTAACAAACAAAAAATCTTACCTTTCCTCTTTATAATACCTATTAGTTTAGATTGGCTTCGATTATATTATTAAAGTGTCATTTACTATAGATATCTCTTACTGTTTAATATACAGTAACACCTTGTACTTGTAAACATTATGGTGCAGTAAATATTTTGAATTTCTCCGGAGCCCCCAGAGGCCAGAATCCCCACGCACCTACCGCACCGGACCGAATGACTGCCACTCGCTAATTATTTTGTCGCCCGTATATTTTTACATTGCGATATCTTCTAAGATATTTGTTTAAACTGTATAGAGTAAAAGGCACAAATATTCTATATTAAATTTCTGTGCTAACAAACACATTTATATAGATATAGATTAATACCATATGGGTTAAATAAGCTTCGCAAAATACCATTATTTTTAACCTAACATTTAATTATTAAAAAATGGTTACAGTGAGTCAATCTTAAAAGATAAACATATGCTATCGCGGACTTTTTTTTAGAACTTTTAAAGGGGAACAATTCCTTCATACATGGTATTTACGTAACTTAAACTGTTTTCGCAGTGCACGCAACGGAAGCTCTCAAAAAGGAATATCTTTTCCCGTTTTTGCAACATTTTTATTTATGCTCCGCTCCTATTGATTGTAGCGTAATGTTATATAGCTTAAAGCCTTCCTCGATAAATGGACTATCCAACACTTAAAGAATTTTTCAATTCCAACCAGTAGTTCCAGAGTTTACCCTGTTCAAACAAACAAACAAGGAAGGCTTTAGGCTATATAACATCACGCTAAGTCCAATAGGAGCGGAGCATAAATGAAAAATGTTGCAAAAACGGGAAAAGGTATTCCTTTTTCGTTGCGTGCGCTGCGAAAACGGTTTAAGTTAGGAAAATATCATGTATGAAAGAATTGTTCGTCTTTAAATGTTCTAAAAAAAAGTCCGCGACAGCATATATATATCTTTTAAGATTGACTCACTGTAACCATTTTTTACTATTAAAATGTTAGATTAAAAATAATGATATTTTGTTATGCTTATTTAACCCATATGATATTAATCTATATCTAAATAAATATGTTTGTTAGCACGGAAATTTAATATAGAATATTTGTGCCCTTAACTCTATACAGTTTAAACAATTATCTTAGAAGATATCGCAATATCAAAATATCCGCGCGACAAAATAATTACGCGCGCGGCAGTCATTCGGTCCGGTGCGGTAGGTAAGTGGGGATTCTGGTCTCCGGGGGCTTTTTTTTTATTTTTTTTTTATTGGGACAAGACCGCCACACTATTCCCAAACCACTGTAACTTCTGTAAACCAGAATCAACAGTGGCGACCACAAGAAAAGCGCCGAGACAATGAAGCCCGACGAAGTCCCAGAGAAACGATTAAACTGTCTTGGATCCCGCAACGAAATTAATCAGAAAATAATAGCAGAGGAGTAGGAAAAAACATAATTTCCACTTCCCTCCGTATCAGCAGGAGACAGAACAGAACAAGGCCAATAGGCACACAGGGACGTATACAACTGGGATAAGCCCAGTTGCCTAGCACCACGGATATTATTGTTATTAATATTACTGGGTCCTAAGTTGTGAGCTGTTATATTTGATTCCAATAATAGGTATGACAAAAATGCTTGAACGCACGGAAATTTGTTCTAGTTTCTACAAGGTCCGTATAGTAAATAACTCCGGATGTAACCTGTACATTATCCAACATAATATTACGTTCACTCTGCCAAAGACTACACTCCCATAAAATATGATGTGCAGATTGTTCATTTTCGCAGTCAGATGTAGAACATTGACAAAAAGGCGAGGCAACAAGCTTGAAGGAAAATAATTTACTTTTAAAGTTGCTATGACCTGTGAGAAATTGGGCAACACAGTGATCCACCTCCAGCCATGTCCTGGCCAGCCGCTCACGAACGGATGGAAAGAACTGGTGGAGGTGTCGACCTTTGATGGAATTATCCCACCTACATTGCCATTCAGACAAAAGTTCCTCCGGGGGCTCCGAAGAAATTCAAATTTAAAATATTTACTGCACCATAATGTTTACAAGTACAATGGATTACTGTATATTTAACAGTAAGAGATACCTATAGTAATTGTCACTTTAATAATATAATCGAAGAAAATCTAAACTAATAGGTATAATAAAGAGGAAAGGTAAATTTTTTTGTTTGATACGAGTACGATTTAACTCAAGTTAATTATGTTGAATAGTCGGTTTATCGAGAAAGGCTAAAAGCTATATTATGTGATGCAGACGAAGTTGCGTGGGTCAGCTAGTTAATTATAAAGAGGAAAGGTATTTTTTTTTGTTTGTTACGAGTACGATTTAACTCAATTTAATATGTTGGATAGTCGATTTATCGAGAAAGGTTATAAGCTATATTATGTGACGCGGACGAAGTTGCGTGGGTCAGTTAGTATAATATATTCGTATATAAGTACTAGCTGACCCAAGCAACTTCGTCTGCGTCACATAATATAGCTTATAACAAATCATGTCAACATAAATTGAATTAAATCGTAACAAATAAAAAATCTTATCTTTCCTCTTTCTTATATTAATTCAGATTATATTAAAGTGAAGTGAGTAATTACTATAGGTATCTCTTACTGTTTAAACAGTAACACCTTGTACTTGTAAACATTATGGTGCGGTAAATATTTTGAATTTGAATTTCTCCGGAGCCCCCAGAGGCCAGAATCCCCACGTACCTACCGCACCGGACCGAATGGCTGCCACACGCTAATTATTTTGTCGCCCGTATATTTTTACATTGCGATATCTTCTAAGATATTTGTTAAAACTAAGAGTAAAAGGCACAAATATTCTATATTAAATTTCCGTGCTAACAAACACATTTATATAGATATAGATTAATACCATATGGGTTAAATAAGCTTCGCAAAATATAATTATTTTTAACCTAACATTTCATTATTAAAAAATGGTTACAGTGAGTCAATCTTAAAAGATAAACATATGCTATCGCGGACTTTTTTTTAGAACTTTTAAAGAGGAACAATTCCTTCATACATGATATTTACGTAACTTAAACCGTTTTCGCAGCGCACGCAACGGAAGCTCTCAAAAAGGAATATCTTTTTTCCGTTTTTGCAACATTTTTCATTTATGCTCCGCTCCTTTTGATCATAGCGTGATGTTATATAGCCTAAAGCCTTCCTCGATAAATGGACTATCCAACACTAAAATAATTTTTCAATTCCAACCAGTAGTTCCAGAGTTTACCTCGTTCAAACAAACAAACAAACAAACTCTTCAGCTTTATAATATTAGTATAGATAGGAACAAATATTTCTATGATCACCTACGCAATATTTCTGTGATCATTTTAAGCTGTCCTCGCAGTAATGCACAGATATCAAACCGGGGTTGGAACTGATAATTATTATCTTAATATGTATACCTTGATAATAATAATAAAAATCATATTCCTGTATCAGGAGCCCTAATCGCCTGTCGCTTGGAACCGACACCGGCGGGTGACTATTTCTTATATGTTTTATAATTATCAAAGAAAATAATAATCTTGTTTATTTCAAACTCTGTAAGAACATCAAGAAAGACTCATTGTCAGCGTAATATATATGTCAAGCCGCGCAACTGTAAGCATTTCACACTTGACCTTTATTGATATGAAACTGGGTCACAATACTAGGAAAGTTCTAATTTACATTGGTGTCGCGCTATTAATTGTTTAGTTGTGTGAGACGTGACGTCATACGATATCGTTGGGGGCTATCAATAACTAGCTGACCCACACAACTTCGTTTGCGTCACATAATATAGCTTATAACCTTTCTCGATAAATCGACTATCTAACATATTAAATTGAGTTAAATCGTACTCGTAACAAACAAAAAATCTTACCTTTCCTCTTTATAATACCTATTAGTTTAGATTGGCTTCGATTATATTATTGAAGTAACAATTACTATAGGTATTTCTTACTGTTAAATATACCTACAGTAACACCTAGTACCGCACCGGACCGAATGACTGCCACGCGCTTAATTATTTTGTCGCCCGTATATTTTTACACTAGCGGACGTCACGCGGTTTCACCCGCGTAGTTCTCGTTCCCGTGGGAATACAGGGATAAAAAGCCTATGTCACCCGGGGATAGTGTAGCTTTCCAACGGTGAAAGAATTTTTGAAATCGGTTCAGTAGATCCCGAGATTACCCCTTACAATTTAACAAATATACAAACACACAAACTTTACTTCTTTATAATATTAGTATAGATTGCGATATCTTCTAAGATATTTGTTTAAACTGTATAGAGTAAAAGGCACAAATATTCTATATTAAATTTCCGTGCTAACAAACAGATTTATATAGATATAGATTAATACCATATGGGTTAAATAAGCTTCGCAAAATATTATTATTTTTAACCTAACATTTAATTATTAAAAAATGGTTACAGTGAGTCAATCTTAAAAGATAAACATATGCTATCGCGGACTTTTTTTTAGAACTTTTAAAGGGGAACAATTTCTTCATACATAGTATTTACGTAACTTAAACCGTTTTCGTAGCGCACGCAACGGAAGCTCTCAAAAAGGAATATCTTTTCCCGTTTTTGCAACATTTTTCATTTATACTCCGCTCCTATTGATCGTAGCGTGATGTTATATAGCCTAAAGCCTTTCTCGATAAATGGACTATCCAACACTAAAAGAATTTTTCAACTCCAACCAGCAGTTTCAGAGTTTACCCCGTTCAAACAAACAAACAAACAAACTCTTCAGCTTTATAATATTAGTATAGATAAAGCGTATGGCGAACAACAGTGCAAAGGCTTGAATATTGGTAAATGTTATGTTTTAATCATTTACAAACATGACTTGGTAAATGTAACGATTTTACCATTAGAGCTAGGACATGCTCGGTATAAACACTTGGAAAATTTCGGTTATAGGAATAAAATACTACTACTTCTTAAATATCTGGCGACTGATAATGACAGAGATATCGAGATGGCCGCAGGAAAAAAACTAGGATCTAACGCTTGTAAAAGTTAGAAATGAATCCTGATCACAGAATAGTTCGGGCGTAAACCATCAAAAGTCGGTAAACATTAGGTTTTACTGAAATATCTTAGCAATCACCGTAATTCAGGTCTTTACAGATTAGACTACATATTAATTAGCCTAAGTTCCCACTGCTGGAACTCATTCATCCCCTTCTGTGAGAGGGCCCCAACCAGTATGGTGGGTACCATACCGCTCGGGTTAGTGGAAATACAGTCAACCATATTCTTTAGCAATCTGACGAATAAAAAAACAGATTATTAGATTATTATATGCTATGACTGAAATATACCAGGATTGGTAGCTGCTTCATTCATGAGGGCAGCATTACAGTACTGATATAATTGGAAAAGACTAATAATTTAATCATCAACCCTACTGTATAGCAATTTGATACTTACTTGTAGAATATGTCATGCCATGGTAAATGCGACAGTAACACTAATGCAGTGTTCGTTTTGGGGTCATATCGGCAGAAACAAAATGTGTATTTAGAGTCTTCTGATGTCAGCACAAATGAATAATGTTGTGCGAAAGAACTGAAAAGAATAAATAGATTATTATTTACTTAAACACATAAAACTATGTGTTTGAAGGTATTTAAAGAATCAGATAAGTTTTAAGAAATTACTGCTTACTTTTTCATTTCAATAAATTCAAATCATTAAAACCGAGAAAAAATTAAAGTCTTCATAAATATAAGTTTTACTAGTCTGGAAGTTATGAATGACTGTATTAGATATTATCATTTACTGGCAAACTAAGGTATGATATTCCACATGTTGTGATACACACTGTCGAGAGTGGTTGTACGTCCTACCACAGGCTGCTCACTCATCTCGGCTAAGACTTCAATTCCATTGAATGCACTATGGCTAGTATACATAGTACCTCAGAAAACCTTATTGATCTTTGATCTGTTACAATGGAAATCCGAAATCACAGCCTCTAAAGGCTGCCATTACACAAAGTGATTTAAATGAATTCATACATAGCATGCCAGTCAAACAAGTGCGATTGTGTGATATGGGTTTAAGGTAAGAATACAGACTTCCGATTGAATTTGTAAGGACATGTAGGGATTTATGACAAGTAAATGACAATAGGAAAATCCTTGGGGCTTAAACATAATTGACAAAATGTGGGTGCACTATTAGGAACACCACTGCCTTACCTTTTAAGGATAACAAGGGTGATGTTACATTACATAATAACTTTTATCTTTACAATATATTTATCTAAAGCGTGCTTTAGAAAGGTGTGGTCACATTTATTTGCATGGTTCAGACCAACAAACTGAAACACTTTCATGGTCAAATAATCAACTGTCTCATAATGGTATGTACCACACCATTAAATATGAACACACCTTTCTGATACAGCATGCACCAAAAAGGTGTAGTTATAGGTATTTTATCAGTTTCAGTGCAAAAATCTAAATTGTTGTTTTTCATTAATAATGGAAAAAAGCCGTAAGTATTTCTTAACCCCACTGAATGTGGGAAAACTTCCTTTAAATATATTCATGGTACAAAAAACTGACGTGAATATCCCTATATTCCCTATTGATATGCATATTTTGAAATATAGGTAGGTAGATTAAGTTTATTTAAAAAAAAAACAAGTGATCACTTACTTTTCCGGCTGGCACGGAAATGTGAATTTTGGTATATTTTTTAACTCTTCATCATTTTTGTATGTTTCTGGAAACTTCCATAATATATAAGGTTCTTTCACCTGATCACCAGGTGATACTTCACAAAATAATTCAAACAAGTAGCGTGCAGTATCTCTGAAAAAGAAGCATACAAACAAGAATGAGTAAATAACGATTTTTAATAACATGTAGTAGGTTAGGAGGAACCTACTGGTTTTCAGGTTGATGACTATAGAACTGATGGAATTGTCTATCTTATAGCCCAATATGCATTAGCTGAAGCTAAAAGAAAATCAGACAAGTGCGAGTCTGATTCGTGCATCTAAAGTTCCAAGTTAATAAGCTCTTGAGAAAAGGCAAGTCTGAATGGTACTGGAGAGACTGAATTACTAAGTAGTATGTTAGGCAAATAAATGATAAATGATAAATGATCGATGACGCAAACCACTTTTACACAATCGGATTTATTTATTTATTTAGGACAACCAACAAAGCATACACTAAAAATACATGTTAAGCTATTCATATTTTCATACTTATTATAGTGTAGCCTTAATTAAAGGCTGCCACGGCATGCGTTAATCATAGGAGCCAGAAATGTAATACAAATTGTTTGGTACACATACACAGTTAATTGTAACATAAATCAGACATACAATAAAATTATAAAATAAAAAGTTATTAAAATTTGATTAATGCTGGATTTGCTTGCCAGTCAATGAAATACAACAAAAAAAAAGACAGTTTCTAAATCTTTATGTAATGAAAAAGATAATAGAAAACAATATTGATTATAAATTTAATTATTATTTTAATTAGTTACAATTAATTACTTTTATGATAATGCCCTACGCAAGGCAGACTTGATTGTATGTAAAGAGTAAGACATATCAATATCTACACTGGGTGAGCATGACAGGCGACTAAACTGAACCTGCATTCTGTTAATGGTAGAAAAATGACCAAGATTGGTTTTAAAGCCCTTAGCGCGAAGCAACCGATATCTAGACTTACGGGCAAGTTTGTAAGGCACATTAAAATTTATTTGACTCAGTAACAGCGGACAATCAATATGAGTGTTTACTGTTTTATATAGGAACAGATGATCCAGGACCATACGGCGATTTTCCAGACTCATAAGTCTGAAATGTTTCAAGCGTGAGCTGTAGCTAGTTAAAGTTCTGACCATATTACAGTGATATGACAAATGCCAAAGAAATCGTTTCTGCACAGATTCTAACCGGCGTTTATGTATTTCGTAGAATGGAGTCCAAACGATGCTGCAATATTCCAGGCCTGATCTAACTATTGAGTTAAAGATTGCGATTTTAGTTGAGGCGCGCTTAAAATCTTTACAGTTACGCAAAATGAAACCCAACATCTTAAACCCCTTAGTAGCAATTTTATCAACATGCGTATTAAAACGAAGCTTATTGTCAATATAAACGCCCAAATCACGAATCACCTTTGCAGACGAACTAGCTGACAGGCACAATGTGCAACCACACTCGACAGGCGCTGCACATCGTTGGTGTAGGAAATTCGACCTTGCCGTGAACCCCACCTAAACTGAACTAATGATGTTTACCCAAAAAATGAACACTATGTCTTTATTGCCTAGGTACGTACTAGGACAAAAAACTCACAGGGCCTGCATTATCTTTTGTTAGTGCAAGAGGAATAGGTAAAAAGTGGGGCCTATCACCCAAACTTATACTTTGGCTATAGGCACTTAGTACAAGAATCACTGACTCATGATCACTTAGATCATCAGATATAATTTCAATAACATAATAATCGAATGTATCTAAGGACACAACAATTCCCGGGGCAACAACGCAGCAGATGGACAGAGTGATCAGACATGGATGGCAGTGGGACCCAAAACCATTGTGCCACTCCCTTTCGTGTACACCTTTACAAAATGGGGTTAGACCATGGTGAGTGCAGGCAAGCCTAAGAACTTTCTACAATTGACGTTGGCTTCAACAAATGGGTACTTCAGCTGACCAAACTATAACTGTACACAATTACAACCACCATAGCTGAGCACGGCTCTTCTGATAAAACCTCTTTATCATAGGAGTCACAGACAGCCCACTGTGCCAAGCCTGCACGGAGGATGATGTGACAGCATTACACATGCTTCTGCACTATCTATTGGTAGCCTCCTATAGGGTAAAGTACTTCGATTACCAAGGTACTTTCCGCAAGATCATCAGCAACTCCTTGGAGTTGCTGGCCTCTCTAGAGGAGTTGGAGTGGATTAAGTAAATTTCCCACCCCAAAATATATGCTTTGGACTTGGGAGTTGGGACAACAACCCGTTATACAGTACAAACGGGGTCTCCGGGCTAGCTTTTATATAATAACCTTCTGAGTGATAATCATAAATTGTTTGTGACAACGCAAGATCTGTTTAATCTCAGAGCAGTTGTTGTGAAATGTTCCGAGGGACTTTCGTAGCAGAAGTGTCAAATGGTATAGGACATTCATGGGAATTTCAATACATAACATAAGTAACAATTCTATGGAACTAGAAGTGATTGCAGTCACTACCTATTCATAAAAAATCATTTTAAATGACAACAATACATACATGGTCCTGATAAGACCATTGAAACTTCCATACTAATTTTATCTATCTGTAAATACATACTATGCATGATATTGTTATCTTTTGCCATGTACTAAATGTGTATAACCGAAACAAAGTGTTGGCACTGTAATCACCCAGATTTAAACACCAGATATCCTGAGGGTATGTACAGGCTGACACATCAGGATGCTTGTCTATTAATAGACGTTAAGAAATGATCAGTTTTTATTACCGTGGGGCACATTAATTCATACAAATTGAAAGGTAAATAGAGCTAAAAAGCAAGATGAAGTTATTATTGTTTAAAAAATGTAATAGAGAGGTTAAGGTAGATTTTTGGCGGAACCTTAAACGGGAACATTCCAACAGTCAACAGCGGTTCGAAAAACCAAACATAATGAAATGGAAATAATTACCTTACTCTGGAACCCATGTCTCGACGTGGATTTGAAATTGTGTTTACATCTTCTACACCTCTGAAGCCGCAGTAACTTATCGGAAAATTAAACCTTCATATAACATCATCAGCCATAGAATATTTACCTTCGAATTGCATGTAACATTTTTATAGATTTTTACCTCTGTTTCCAAACTATTACGAAAGACACGGACGATGTTAGTCACTTTCCCGTCACTGTAATTTTACTAGTTCATCAATACTGGGCAGTGGGCTGGGCTCATGCTATTTCGATCCCGTAGAAACATATGAAAGAGCAAGCGATTCTACGATGTTAAAAGTCTGTCGACATTAAGTAACCGTGGAACGCGTCTACGTCGGAGACAAATTACGTTCCGTTTCTCTGCTTCAACAGGGGTGAACCGTGAAGTGCTATATAAATTGAGTTAATTTCAGGCGCGTTATTTATCATTCTAGATAGGTTTCAATAAAAATAATTTATGCGTAGCGAAAATATTACATTTCGCGATCTTGGGGTCATAAGTTCATAACAGCCCTGGTTCTCTGCACTTCTAAATTACTAATGAATTTTAGATTTGTTGAGTCGCGGAGCCCGGAGGTGAGACGGCAAAAAAGGCGTAACCAGTCAATGCACCTAAGCCCATAGCACACGTCGTATTTGAAACGCGCAGACGACGTGCGTTTTAACCCTATTTAGGGCATAACGATCTGGCACTCGGAAAATAAGGGCAAATAGGCATAGGTATAATTGGTAGAAAATAAAAATTCAGTTTTTTTTTACTTTTTTGTGTTTTTTGAATATTTAATGAGTTATTGATAAATCTTTAAATAATCTCTGTAAAATCATAGAATGCGTAACAGGAACAAATAATTTAATTTTTGAGGTGAAAAATATGGTGTAAATATAAAACGCGATAGAACGCGCGTATGAAATTCGTTTGAAGCGCGTAGCGTAGCGTTCATTCGGACAAGCTAATAAGTACCTTAGATACAGGCGAAAAAGCGCGGGAAACTTTTCTTATAAAAATAATTTAAAACTGTAATAGAGTATCAGTAGTCGTAGTTCTAGTGTCGTAGTTTCTTTTATATTTTAATTAAGTTGTATACAGGATGTAAATCAACCCATCACGCAGCCGTCAACCAAGCATTCTGTACGTCAAACTAAGTACCCCTACTTTTGCTGGGAAACGATTTTTTTTTTTGGTCAAAAATCACATTTTACGGTAAAACTCAATGTAGCACTGTTAAAACATTGTGCTAGTGGGCTTTGAATAGTAAACGGGTCATGGAGGTAATTTAAGTAAAGTTATAACCTGAAAAACTAGTAAGTATTTACAAAATCAGCAGTGAAAAATTTTGAACTTTGACCCCCAATATATCCGTAACTAAGAGGTTCCCAGGTCTAGAAACTCCAACAAAAAAATGATCGCAGTGGTGTGGAGAACAAGTGCCTTCCGTTTGCGTTAGGGGCACTTTTACACCCTATATAATCTTCGGTAGGGCGGGCGCGATTTTTCTTTCGTTTTCTTTTTATATTAAAAAACGCTTGAGATTTGAGATAAGTTGTGTAAATATATAATGTAGATATTCATTAGATTAGTTAATTTTATTTTTTGTTAAAAACAGCTGTGAAAAATTTGGTACTTTGACCATGACCAATAACTAAAGGGTTCCCAGGAATGGTCTAGAACAAAAAAATGATCGCAGTGGTGGAGATAACAAGTGCCCTTCGTTTGCGTTAAGGGTACTTTTACACCCTATACAGGGTGTTTGGCGCATGGACCGACACTATTTTTCCAGGGATTTGGGAGGTCATTAGCTAGGTTCTACCCATACACCCTTTGTCCCAAAAGTCACGGTTGGTTACATATGATTTATTTTTTAAATGAAAAAAATGCCCAAAATGTTTCCTTTAATTCGAAATAACTTTTTTGTTTGTGGGTGTAGTGGCACAAAACAAATTTTGTTGTATTCTCCAAAGTCTTTTAAATCTAAAAACATCTTTGTTTTATACAACTGGTTTCAAGAAAATTCCTTACAAGCTTCCAAAGTTAATTTTTTTATTTAATGAATGAAATTTTACAACTTCTAAATTAATTATAAAAAAAACTAAAAGCCATTTTGAATTTAAAAATTGAAAACATTAGTGTATGGGTAGAAGCTAGCTAATGACCTCCCAAATCCCTGGAAAAATTGTGTCGGTCTATGCGCCAAACACCCTGTATATTGTACTTCATATTTAGGGTAAGTTTTTTGTATTTTATTTTTTTCATTCCATATACATACGGCAAACGGTTTGCCGTGTATGTGATGATGGGGATCAACAAGCCCAGCAGTCAATGAGTTGGAGGTAAACGCGATAACAGCTCTACAGATCAACAAACTTTCGAAACAAATAGAGAAATTGTCACTCGCAACCACCAATATTCGTCGCATCGCCGTTCCCGCCAAAACTCCGCATATCGTGGCCGCTCACGCTCACACTCAAGACAGCGTACGGATCACAGTTTTATCTGTTCTGTGGTACGGATAACGCCCGCAAGCCCGGCGATCCCGACTGGCTGTGCCGTTTATCATCATCATTTCAGCCATAAGACGTCTACTACTGGACACAGGGGCGGATCCAGGATCATTTTCTTAGGGGGCACACGTAGTCTAGTCAACAAGTGCTTTTTGGTTCATTTTTTTCTCCGCCGCCGAAAAGTATGAACCAAAAAATAAGTAGGTATGTATTTTTAGAAAAACATGTTTTTTTTTTTCAAAAAACATATACACCTATATTTTTTACCGTTTGAAAAAATTGGGGTTGGTTTTTTGCAAATATCTCTAAAACAGTTTGACATTTTTCAACTTTGAAAAAAAAGTCGAAAAAAAAACAAGTCAAGTGCGTAACAGCAATACTGTAAAACAAAATCATGAGCTTCAGAAAGAACTCAAAGGATGATGCAACCAAGAACAGAATGGTGGGTTTAAACATTGCGGAGATGGCATTATGTCTGGAGACAGGCATGGATGACGACATGCCCGATCATCCGGATCCCCCTGTCACCCAGGATACCAGTCATTCGATCATAACAGGCAGGGGCATTTGGTCCAAAGATGAGGAGAGTGACACAGATATGCTAGACTCGGAGGATGTCACAGGAGAGGCCTTTGAAAGGGAGTTAGAGGCCCATAAGAGTGGGCCTTCCAGCGGCTCCGAGGGTGTCCCAACTTCCAATCCAGACAGTATAACGGTACATTTAGATTTCATGCCACAATGGATGGTGGCCCAGCTACAAGAGGCATACAATAAAGAGACACTGTCAACTTGTCCGTGCAAGACCGGAATCATTTTCACGTCTAATCATCACTCAGCCTCCGAAAACAGGGCACAGAACACCCCTTTAATTGAAAGGACAGGGAAGTCCAGTTCTTCTCCTATTCTTCCCACACCCTCAAGGCAGAGACTTCATAATACTGTATCAAGAAGCTTCAAGGACCACACTTTAACACCTCACCCCATCAAGAAGATCAGGATTGACACACCGGATTGGGTCAAAATGTATCGAACAGGAGTTACTTACCCTGGTAAGTATGACAAGAGTAAGGAGATAAACCTGAGATTTGGCGAATTGGGGCTCACAGAGGAGTTGATGATGAACACATTAGAAGAGCATCCGACATCAGCCCAAACCCTAGTTCTAAAAGAGGTTCTTAAAAAGCTAAAGTTGTGGTCGTCTTTATCCGCCAAATACAAGTTTAACTAGCCGATCAGTATGAAATCATGAGTCGAATTTGCGCACCGAGGGAGGGTTCCGTACAAACAAAGTTTAAAATTATTTAAAATATTTTTAAGCTATTGCATAGCTTCTATCGCGAGCCTTGAGCGCGGGGACCGAATCCAGAAATTCCGTAACGAAAATAAAAACCTAACAAATTGACACTTGACAATGACTTTTTGAAATATCACGCTTGTCTCTTTAGTTCAGCAACCCGCCTATAAGTGGCATTGGTTGTATTGGAAAACTACCGTAATCAGCTGTTTGTGAGAAAGTATATAGGTGTATAGGTATTTATCATCTATGTACAACAGTGAATATCTGTACTCGTATAATTTGTGTACCAAGTGTTTTAAATATGAATAAACAAAGTGCATTTATTAATGAAGAAAGTCACGAAAAAATAGTGAAAGAAAATGAGTCTATATACATTCATTTTATTATTATTGTAACAAATGCAGTATTATTTTTTGTTTTGTTAATTTATATATAATACTGCTATAAAGATAACCAAAATGTTGGGGAAATATAGTATTTATACTTACACTTTTACTAATCATCCTCATCTTTTATAAAATATTAAATCTTATAATTTAAATATGTTTACTTTTCATCTGACATTACGTCAGTTGTCAAGATGTCATTTAATTTTTCTTTTAATTTGTGTCATAGTTTTTCTTAGTGGTTAGAACTACGAAGATTACATTTGATTTATATAATTTAATTAATTTTTATTAATATGTTAGCTCAAATAATGTAATTTATTGATAATTTCTATTAATAGTATCTTATCTTACGCTTATAAAGCTAACTAACACGCTCAAAAACTCTTTTTTTTTATAGAGAAGAAAAGCATAAAGAGCTAAAAAAAGAGCTAAAAAGAAAAAGAAATTGTGAACGTCAAAGGGCATTTATTATTATTATCAGCGTCAGAAAATACTGCATTAATAAAATAAATAAATAATTATAATTGCATAAGTTGATAAAAAATGCTATGCAATAGCTTTACCGCGGCAGCCTCCAGTGCCACGTCTTTTTTTTTTTTAAATTATGATGTAACAATTTTCCCTTTATCTAAGACGTTGCTTCGTACTAAATTTCAAGATTCTGAGTTCACGGAAAGTACCCTGTAGGTTTTGATTCCCTTGCGAGTGTCGGTTGTATCTTTTGATTGCGTTGGCTTAGAAGTTTGATTTTTTACAGCTTTAAAGGACAGTAATAATAATAATAATAAAATCCTTATTGGAACAAAAACACATAACAAATTTATTGCGTACGTAAATAGCTGCATTAGTTGATAACTGTGTCGCAGCTATTAACGCCCACCTCCAAGAGGGAGTCGACAGCGTTCCAGATTTAGCTTACAATACATTAGGGGTTAAAAAAGAAAACAATAACCACAAGCAAAAATGAAACAGTTAAAAAGTAGATGGTAAAAATTAAAATAATAAAGAAGTAAAAATAGCACAAAAAAAAAAAATAGGTAAGTATTTAATGTTGTGCATGTGGGGAGTGTTTTATGTGAGTGTAGTGCGTGTCTGTGGGGTGTATGTGTAGAGTGTGTTTGTGGAACCTTTCCACGAGCACACTCCACGCTACGTGTGTTTGGTGTGCATGTCTACGGAAGAAAAGTCTTTATGGTTTGACTAAATTCTCCAAATCATCGTATGTGAGAGTATGAAGCCATAGATCAGTAATTCTTTTGCAATCCCGGAAAGTACATGGGTAAATAGAAAGCACTTTATTTACTCTGTTATAAAGCACGGGACTGCAGAAATTGAACTGGCGGCGAACAATTTCCAATTTAATACTCGATGTCGAGCAGACTCTATCAGTAACACGTTTGTGTTTTCTACGCTCTGGGTCAAAAGACAAGCTTAAATGTTTTCGCAACACTGTACTTAACACAAAAGAGTGCCTTACTGTCGGTAACTCCCATAGCGTGTACAGTTCGCTGGTAGGGAAACGATAGGGTTTGAAGGCCATTACCTTCAAGACAGCTCTCTGCGCCCTCTCCAAACGCAACAGAAGACATTTACCAGCCCCACCCCAGGCGGAAATACAGTACGTTAACACGGAATGGGCAAGAGCAAAATACACAGTTCTCAGGGTAGATAAACTGGCGGATGTCCTTAGATTTTTAAAAACAAAAATCAATTTTCTTACCCTAGAGACAGACAGACAGTAGACCTGAGTATCATACTTCCTACTTAATCTATAAATATATATATATATATAACTCAAAGGTGACTGACTGACTGACTGACATAGTGATCTATCAACGCACAGCCCAAACCACTGGACGGATCGGGCTGAAATTTGGCATGTAGGTAGATGTTATGACGTAGGCATCCGCTAAGAAAGGGTTTTGATCAATTCTATCCCGAAGGGGATAAAATAGGGGATGAAAGTTTGTATGAAACTTTGTCAATTTTAAACCAATCGGGCTGAGACTTTGCATGCATAAAGCTACTATGACGTAGGCATCCCCTAGGAAAGGATTTAGATAAAATCCACCCCTAAGGGGATAAAATAGGGGATGAAAGTTTGTATAAATCTTCTTAGATTTTCGACTGATTGAACTGAAATTAAAGATTGGAGTTACTATGATGAAGACGTCCGCTTAAATAGGATTTTGATAAAATAAGGGATGATGAAGGATGTAAATGTATTAGTTTGAACCTATCAGTACCTAATCTATACTAATAATAAAAAGCTGAAGAGTTTGTTTGTTTGTTTGATTGTTTGTTTGAACGGGGTAAACTCTGGAACTACTGGTTTGAATTGAAAAAATCTTTTAGAGTTGGATAGTCCATTTATCGAGGAAGGCTTTAGGCTATATAACATCACGCCACAATCAATAGGAGCGGAGCATAAATGAAAAATGTTGCAAAAACGGGAAAAGATATTCCTTTTTGAGAGCTTCCGTTGCGTGCGCTGCGAAAACGGTTTAAGTTACGTAAATATCATGTATGAAGGAATTGTTCCTCTTTATCAGTTCTAAAAAAAAGTCCGCGACAGCATATGTTTATCTTTTACGATTGACTCACTGTAACCATTTTTTTATATTAAAATGTTAGGTTAAAAAGAATTATATTTTGCGAAGCTTATTTAACCCATATGGTATTAATCTATATCTAAATAAATGTGTTTGCTAGCACGGAAATTTAATATAGAATATTTGTGCCCTTTACTCTTTACAGTTTAAACAAATATCTTAGAAGATATGGCAATGTAAAAATATCACGGAAATTTAATATAGAATATTTGTGCCCTTTACTCTATACAGTTTAAACAAATATCTTAGAAGATATGGCAATGTAAAAATATACGGGCGACAAAATAATTAGCGCGTGGCAGTCATTCGGTCCGGTGCGGTAGGTATGTACGTGGGGATTCTGGCCTCTGGGGGCTCCGGAGAAATTCAAATTCAAAAAAATTACAAGGTGTTACTGTATATTAAACAGTAAGAGATACCTATAGTAATTGTTACTTTAATAATATAATCGAAGTCAATCTAAACTAATAGGTAGGTATTTTATAGAGGAAAGGTAAGATTTTTTGTTTGTTACGAGTACGATATAGCTCAATTTAATAAGTGTGATAGTCGATTTATCTAGAAAGGTTATAAGCTATATTATGTGTTGCAGACGAAGTTGCGTGGGTCAGCTAGTGGAACGAATAAATTAAGACGAACAAAATAATTTTTAGTTCTAAATGTTGACAATAGATGGCGTTAGTAGTATTTTTAAAGGAAGAAAAGTATTTATTAGACTCACACAGGAGAAAACAAATGGCGTAACAGTTTTGCTGGCCGGAGACTTTCGGCAGACTCTACCAGTGGTGCCAAAAGGAACCAGAGCTGACGAAGTAAAGGAAATCTAATTTGTGGCCCAAGGTTAATATTCTTAAGCTCTATAAAAATGTGAGAGCACATTTGGGCGGGGATGACTGCTGGTAGATTTTCAGATCTCCTTCTTAAAATCGGTAATGGTGATTTTCCATCGTTTGATGGAATGATAACCATCCCGGAAGAATTGTGCACAGTTCGCACCTTTGGTAGAACAAGGGCACAATTGCAGGTTTTGCAATTTTACAGGAGAGTCATTTTAAGATATTTTTTGTACTTAATGTGGTCTAGCTATGTTAATAATGTTCTAAGGTTGTTGTTGCCACTATTTCCATCTGGCGGTTTTTTGAAGGAATTAAACGAATGTCTTTGTCGCTCCAGTTCAAAGGGCCTTTTTAAAGCATTTCTCCATATTTAAGCCATTTTGGCAATTTATGACAATTATGCCCTTGTTCTACCAAAGGTGCGAGTTGTTACTACGGTTCAATAATTGCTGTCTAAAGTTTATCCAGACATTATTCATATACATGACAAGCCTATTGAATGGTTATGAGAGCGTGCCATACTTACTCCAAAGAACGATCAAGCAGCAGCTATCAACGACATCCTGCTCATGTCGTTTGAGGGCGAAGAAAAGGTCTATACTTCGATTGATACTGTGGTAAATACAGATGACGCTACTAATTACCCTGTAGAATTTTTAAATTCATTGAAACCACCAGGTTTGCCTTATCATAAGCTTAATCTGCGTGTGGGCACTCCAATTATGTTGTTGCGAAATTTAAAACCACCAAAACTTTGTAACGGTACGAGACTGCAAGTGAAAGCGTTAAATCGCAATATATTGGAAGCCACTATATTAGCTGGGTGTGCGAAAGGGGAAAATGTATTTATACCACGAATCCCATTAATTCCTAATGATATCCCGTTCGAATTTATTTAAACGATTACAGTTTCCCCTAAAAGTCTGCTTTGCCATGACAATAAACAAGTCTCAGGGGCAAACTCTCAAATTTGTGGGTATTGACTTGAGAGATCATTGCTTCTCTTATGGACAGTTTTATGTTGCTTGCTCACGAGTAAGTTCACCCAATAACTTGATAGTTTTAGCGACTAATGACAGATTAGTTAAGAATATTGTGTACAAAGAAGTTTTGTAGGTATATAAGACTGATTATTGTGATTTCTCATGTTTACTGTTGATTGTTGTAATTGTATATTACACTTTATCTTTTTCTAAAAATTTTCTGACTTTTACTTAAATAACACAGACAGTTTATAAACTGGATTAACACTTAAGATACTTTTTATTCCGGTAGAATTATACCGTAGGACAATATTATAGACCTCCACGCGGGCGAAGCCGCGGGCAAAAGCTAAATTTTATATGCGAAAATTTGTGAGGATGTATGGATGGATGAATGTTTGTTACACTTTCACGCAAAAACTACTGAACGGATGTGGATGAAATTTAGAACACAGATAGTTTATAATCTGGATTAACACATAGGATACTTCTTATCCCGGTAGTATGATGCCGTAGGACAATTATCGAACTCCACGCGGGCGAAACCGCTGGCACAAACAAGTTTGAAATATATGTCAGTTTGATACCTCCACGCGTTCCTGAGAAAAAGGTCTTGACAGACAGACAGACGGACGGCTGAATGGACAACAAATTGATCCTATAAGGGTCCGTTTTTTCCTTTCGAGGTCATCATCATCATCTTCCTGACCTTATCCCATGCTATTTGGGGTCGGCGGAACATGTTTTCTTTTTCCATTCTTCCCTGTTCGACGTCATAGTGGCATTTACTTCTTTCTCTTTCTTATCATTCCTCACACAATCTATTCATCTTTTCTTTTGCCTTCCTCTTCCTCTCCATCCATCAACATTCGGGATCGAGGTACGGAACCCAAAAAAACATACAGACGAATTGAGAACCTCCTCCTTTTTGGAAGTCGGTTAAAAAGAGGAGGATATATCCCAAAGAGGAGGAGGAGGGAGGTTATATGCCGGGAGGGGACGCCCTAGAAAGACATACACTGATCTTATTGGTGCCGTTCTTCTGAAAGGATAGGTGCGTAGTACTCGTAACCGGCGTGCGTGTATGACCAGATGTATGAATGTGGACGAGGCAAAAGGAGTATGTAAGGATCGTAGCAAGTGGCGTTCTGTGGTTTCTGCCTACCCCCATGGGAAAAGTGTTAAGAGTTTGATACTCTTTGATGGTGAAGCTATGGAACCTTCATAGTTAACTAAAATAACTATTGACAAGCTTCAAGAAGAATAAAATGAAGCTGTCAATTTCTTTAAATATTTCTTCATAGAAAAATGTTTATAATATAATTAAACTTATATTACTCTATTTAAGCCTCTCTTTATTCTACTTTAATATGGTAGCAGAGCGCTGAGTTGCCCGAGGCTTAATGTTATGGGTGGATAACAAAAATAAAAGTAAGAATCTTGAATTTTACGTAAAAGTCGAAATGTACCTAAGATAGTAAAATTTACGATCGTCATCATGCAGTCTGTAGCTGGGGCAAGGATCGAAATTAACAAATTGGATGGACAGAATTGGCAAACCTGGAAATTCATGATTTAACACGATTGCTTAAAAGTTATCCTGGTACAATGGATGTCATAAAGGGTACAACTAAAATGCCCACTCATCCAGGAGTATTGGCCACACCCGAAAAATTGGAAAAATATAAAAAGGAGTCAACTAATTTTGAAACATTAGATAACACAGCACAATTTGTACTTTCATCAAACATAACTGAGAATATATTGCACAAGGTAAAAAGAAAGAAAGAAAGAAAGAAAACATATTTATTTAGCACATGCCACAAGTGCACACAACAGACAATAAAAAAAAAATATATATAAAAAGAGAATAATGAGATGATGATGATGATGATGATGGTAATGAGATTCAGCTCAGCAAAGGACATGTGGGATGAACTTATGTGCATCATTAGATACTTAGGTGAATTAGTTAAAACGAAATAATGACAGAAAAGTTAATTGTTACGTAGTAAATGAAAGTCAAATTTTACTAAAACGTCTGAACTGAGAGCCCAACATTTTCGGCTTTATTGACTAGGCTCAACCTCATAGATTAACGCAAATTAGAATAAGATTTTTAACTATTTTTTAATTAAATTTTAACAAATCGTCCGTTCTTCTAAATATCATACACACATCAACACCGTCTAGGGATATTTTGTATAAAGTTCTTAAACTCAAAAAATACTGGCCACTTTTAAATTCTTTTGAAGAAAGTTTATTTTGTAAGCCTTTTTGAACGATTCTAAATTTGAATTTGAAAAAATACATTAAAAACAAAAGATTTACGCGGCATAATGGTAGCGAAGTCCGAAGGTTTCATTTACCTACAGTAGTTTGTGGCTATTTTTTTGTGTCCAATTTAAGTTTTATAACAAGTTATCGGTTAATTCCGAATTAATGTTATTGTGTGCATCATGCAGCGGCGCCATTTAACTAGAGAAGAAATGTTAAGGGTAGTAGGCATGCTCCAAGCTGGGGCTACTCAACGGAGTATTGCTGAGGAGTTTGGAACAAGACAAAACGTGATATCAAGGTTATGGTCACGTTATCGTGCTACTGGTGAAGTGGCTGAAAGACACCCAGGCGGGAAGCGCATAACCACACAACGACAAGACCGATTTTTGCAAGTTGCCGCGAGAAGACAACCAAATGTTACGGCCATGCAGTTGGTTCAGAGGCTCCAGTCAGAGCACCAGTTGCTTGTGAGTGACCAAACTGTGAGGAGAAGGCTGCATGAAGCTAACCTTCATGCTCGCAGACCGCTTCGTACTCCAGCACTACGCCGAGGAAATCGTGGACGACGACTAGAGTATGCTCGTGAACATTTGCTCTGGGAAGAAAACCAGTGGTCTGTAGTGCTGTTTACCGATGAGTCCCGGTTCGGTTTCCATCCCGATACACGTAGAGTGCGTGTTTGGCGAGTTCTTGGTCGTGAGAGCCGTCTGCAACATCCTCAGGAAGTCCATTCATACCACGGCGGGACAATTATGTGGTTTGGGCGGGAATTCGTGTTGGTGGAAGAACAGACCTCGTTTGGATCAGAAACACCATGACGGCTGAAAAATACCGTAACGAGGTGCTAGTACCAATAATCTACCCCCATCGACTACAAATGGGTCAAGAATTCACGCTCATGCACGATAACGCCCGTCCGCACACAGCGAGAGTGGTGACGAGCTGGTTGCAGGAGCACGACGTATCGGTCTTAGGCTGGCCCGCTCAATCGCCTGACCTAAACCCCATAGAACACGCGTGGGACATGCTCCAAAGAAGGGCTTTGAGGAATTTCCCTGCAAACGTTGCAACGGAAGAGCAACTTTGACCTGGGACAATATACCGCAGCAAGACTTGGATAACTTAATCCAAAGCATGAAAAACCGTTATTAACGTCATGGGTGGTTTTACTGACTACTGATTTTTCACAGAACTGTTAAAAACAAATAATTTTTTCCTTATTTGTAATTTTTTTCTTGAGAAACACATTCGTTGTTAGTTTTACCATTATTTCATGTTTTTTCTTTATTTGAATAAAAATTTGTTTACGCAAAAAAACATTGTTTTCTTTTATTCTGGAGTGTAGTCTGATAAATGGGCTTTATAAAAATATAAACATGTTGTATGCTATTTTTAATACATTTTGAGTAAATTG
The DNA here is from genome assembly GCA_949774965.1 of Diarsia brunnea. Taxonomy (NCBI): domain Eukaryota; kingdom Metazoa; phylum Arthropoda; class Insecta; order Lepidoptera; family Noctuidae; genus Diarsia; species Diarsia brunnea. Next base: position 22,218,189 of record OX458996.1, on the reverse strand, counting down.
AGTAAATCCAAAATATCCCTAGACAGTGTTGATGTGTGTATGTATATTCACCGATTACTCGAATACCCCTGAACCGATATAGAAAATTCTTTTTTGGTTGAAAAGGAGATATCCCAAAGACCACCCTTGGGATATCTCCTTTTCAACAAAAAAAGAATTTGACCATGATAAGAAAATCAGGATCTGATGATTGCACCCCAGAGAAATCGAGGGCAACCCTCAAACTGTATAGGCACTTATTACGTGTTTAGTGCTTTTTCTAAAGTTTTTCAAGTATTCGCACATAGCAGTCATTACTTCATGTTGATGAAGGTATAACTCCTCAACGGTTAGGAGTTGGAGGATAATTCTTTAACAAAATATAATGGGAACGTGGTTGTATTCTTTTAGGTTATCTAGGTGATCTGATTATGGAAGGTACTCTCCTCAACGATTAGGAGTTGAAAGCAATATTAAGGAAATCTTGAAGGTTAAGGGTTAGGTTTCTAGTTTGAATGTTAAATGAATAGTAAATGTTTGTATAGGATATTACAACTAAAAAAGGACAAAAAAAACGACTTCAAAAACATAAAAAAAGTAAAAAACACAAAATTGAAGAACACAAAAAGTGAAAAATAAAAAAGTAAAAAATAAACTTCTGAAGAAAAATCAGCGTCTGAAGTCGGTGGCAAAAAAATTTAATCAAACAAACAAAATATGATTTTTGTTAAAGAAGTTAATTTTTCACTTATTTGTATTTTTCGATTTTGTGTTTCTCATTTTTTTTATGTTTTTGAAGTCGGTTTTTTTATTGCAAAAAAGTTTTTTAATAACTAAGATACAATTTCCGAAATCACAAAAATCATTAAATAATGCTTAGGTAAATTTGTTTTATTTTAAACTGTCAGATCTTTTCTAGATCAATCTTGAAAATGTACCGGTACTAACTATGATCATTATGGTCACCCTACAAATTTTTCTCTTACATAAAAGAAGAAAAACAATTTTCTCTTAAAGTATGATATTTAGAAGAACGGACGATTTGTTAAAATTTAATTAAAAAATAGTTAAAAATCTTATTCTAATTTGCGTTAATCTATGAGGTTGACCCTAGTCAATAAAGCCGAAAATGTTGGGCTCTCAGTTCAGACGTTTTAGTAAAATTTGACTTTCATTTACTACGTAACAATTAACTTTTCTGTCGTTATTTCTTTTTAACTAATTCACCTAAGTATCTAAGTAAAACATGTTAAAGTCGCATTTATGTATTTCTTCAGATAAATCCATGTTTTGCAGATTCCTCAGTACAGACACATTTGAACTGAGGGCCCTAGAAATACCGCCATAAATCTGTAATGTCACATTCTACAGATTTGGGAATTTCTTAAAATATTTAAGAAATTAGGAATAATGTAATGTTATTCTGTTGACTGTTGTATTTAAAATAACGGTCATAATAACTTGTTTTTAATATGATTAATGATTGAAATATTGTTGTTGTGTATTATATACTCCTATAGTTAGTTGTTATATACTACAAAATGAAAGATGAATATAGTGTTATTATGAATTGAATCCTATTGTTTATATTATTCCCCTAATAAGTAACAAAGATTAAATATTTACATACATCTAGTTACACATCTACATATATACACATTCTCTAACATCAGAAGTGGGATTAACTTCACCCCTATTAAAACATTTGTTTCTAAGTTTCAGAATGGATTTTACTGCCTTGGAAGATTTCCTCAAAGCAATTAACAATGCTGTTTCTGGACGTCGCCATACTGATGACGACGTGGCGATAGCGGTCTTCGACCCAGCAACTAGTGACATCGGTGCGGTAAGCTGGTGTAAAAGCATCGAGGAGTCGTCAAAAGAACTTGGATGGAGCAGTATCACAACAGTCGCAAGAGCTGGTAAGGCCTTAAAAGGTTCTGCTTTATTATGGTTTGAGTCCTGGGTACCACTTCAAGGCCGAACATGGGTTAATTTTCGTACAGAGCTCACAGACTTATATCCAGAAAAACGGAACCTGACTGAAAAACTATCCAAGGCCGTGTTATATAGTTCTGATTCTACAGATTCTTATTGCGAATACGCTAGGGAAAAAGTAAGGCTGCTACGTAATTAGGGCTTTCAATACCGGTATTACGGGATCCCGTAATACCGTGATCCCGGATTAAATATGGGCCTTTTTCAATACCCGTATTGACGCCTCAATACCGTGATCACGGTATTGCAAACATTACATGTATTATCGTAAATTTAATTGCATGTTTAAAATATAATAATGACTCATGAAACGTTCTAAGAGACAGTAAGACAATGACTGATCATGAACATGATATGACCATAGAAGAACCTTCTACTTCATTGAATACGAGCAGTGGAAATGATATCGCTCGCAGGTTTGACGATTTTCAGCCTTCGACTCAATCCGGCTTGTTCGGGAAACAAGCCGGATTCCGAAAAGGCTTTAGTACCGTAGACAGCATACATACACTGCGTCAGGTTATTCAAAAGACCGAAGAGTATAACCTGCCTCTCTGTTTAGCGTTTGTGGACTACGAGAAACCCTATGATTCGATCCAGACTGCAGTGTCTCCAACGGTCCCAAATCGATTACAGGTACATCGAGGAATTCAAGTGTTTGTACATAAACGCCACCATGTCAGACCGACTTCAGGAATAGACCTCGGAACCAATTTTTGTGTGACAGGGAGACGTCATATCTCCGAAACTGTTCACACCTACACTGGAGCATGTCTTCAAGCTTCTGGATTGGAGAGATCTTGGCATCAACGTCAATAGCGAGTACATCCCTCACCTTCAGTTTGCCGACGATATAGTGGTCATGGCTGAGACCATGGAGGACCTCAGTAAAATGCTCGATGACCTCAGTGGGTCTTAAAATAAACATGGACAAAACCAAAGTCATGTTGAATGTCCACGTAACACTCACACCTTTCAAAATCGGAGACTATACACTCGAAGTTGTGGACGATTATGTCTACCTGAGACAAATGGTGTAAATGGTCCAGCTGGTGTAACTTCGAGGAAGAGTGGTTCGTCGAATCCGACTTGGCTAGGCAGCATTCGGGCAGTTACGCGATATTTTCTCGTGTGTGTTGCCAATGATTCGACCAATGAATGCCCTGGTGAAGGTTGCGGGGACCCGTTGGATGCGCGCATGGGACCGGTCAATGTAGCGACACCTGAGGGAGGCCTATCTCCGGCGCGTTCATGTTCTACGCGCGCCTTAAAAATATATCAGGAACATGGAAGGGTCGACGCCCGTCGGGGCTGCGGGTTGTTCGAAAGAGATAACCCGGCCTCGGCACAAGGGCTAAGAAGCAACATGGGTGGTTTTTAGTCTGTAGAAGTCTGACACTCCCTTTCGCTCTACCCAGTGCGGGAGGGGGGTTATTTGATGATTTCCCAAACCCCAAAAAAAAATGGTGGCACATGTCCAGCAGTGGACGTCTTTTAGCTGAAATGGTTATTAATGATGATGAGTGAAAATGAAGACACATCCATCCATTCCTATCGGCAGCTTAGAGATATTTACTGTCTGTGGTACCTACGACTATTGAAGCAGAGCGTGCTTTTTTCAGTAGGCTATTGTGAATGATGGCTAATAGCTAATTAAGCTATACTTACGTTTCTACAAATATTGATACCTTTGTTGATTACATGAGAAATTTCAATACTAATAAAAACGTATACTTTTTGATATTTGTACTTTTCAAACTCCATGTGAAATGCCTTCCTACAAAGTTTTGATTGTACAAAATCTTAGTCATAATCAACCAATACCAAATTGTTATATCCAAAAGCTATTTATAATAAATAAGAACAATAAAAACTGTTTTAAAAATAAAAACACGTACTTTAAAGGTTAGTAGGTAATACCGGTATTAATACCGTGATCACGGTATTGACCTCCAATACCGGACTTGATACCGGTATTGAAAATATCCGGTATTTGAAAGCCCTATACGTAATACAAAAATATCATTCACGGAAGACCAATTAATCGAATTGATCTGCGGTAGCGTATCCGATGTGAACGTTAGAATGGCTGCTTTCAACAGTAATGTTAAAACTACTTCACAATTAATATCCTTGTTCTCCAGTTATATAAAACTTAAAAAACGACCAGTAGAACAAAATGATTCTGACAGTTTATCAGGACAAAGTAAACCCAAACACCCAAGGGTAGAAACCCGAAATAATATTGCCAAGGAAAGAAAATGTTACTTGTGTGGTAAAACAGATCACATAAAAATTCACTGCAATAAAAACCGAAATCCGCCATCTGAAACAGGGACTAGTACTTCAGGCAGGGTCACTTGTACCTTCTGTAAAAAAGTCGGTCACAATGACTCGGTGTGCTGGCATAAAGCACGTTTTGATTTAGAGAAAACCAACACTATTAAAACCGAGGTTATTTTTTTAGACAAAGCGAATTAAAGCTTACAATTGTATCCATTCACAATATTATAATTGAATCCCTTATAGACACAGGTGCCAATTGTAGCCTAATCAGACAATCCATGGCTAAACAACTTGGATGTAATATACTACCTTGTTTCAAATACCTCACAGGAATATGTAATGTTAAATTAGAAGTCTCTGGTAAAGTAACTGTCGCTGTAAGATTCGATGACATAAATATTGAACTTGATTTATTTGTTGTACATGATCAATCAATTAATTATAATCTTTTAATTGGTAGAAATGCTGTCGAATACCCTGATATTGAAATAATTACAGATTGTAAAGGAAGTAGAATTCGGAGGAAAACTCCTAACAATGTTAACTTACTAGTAAATACCTTGCTCCAGCTAGATTATTGTAATATCCTAATGGCCGAGATAAGATCAAAATTAACTCACCTAGAAGAAAAGTTGCAAAATAAAATTATAGATATTTTTGAGAGACATATTGCTATATTAAATAAAAATGGGTCAGGAGAATTAAGGATAAGGTTAAAAACCGGCCAAGAGCGTGTCGGGCCACGCTCAGTGTAGGGTTCCGTAGTTTCCCGTCCGTCACAATAAGTGTTCCCACTTATGAGTTTAAAGGTGGGTATCCATACTATCCATTATGTTCGCGATCCAGCAGCGCTCCGCGCTCCTGCAACAGCTCCCGGTAGTGGGTACGTGCTCGAACACGGAGCGTGCAATATTGCACGAAGATACGTTCAGGATAATAAAATATTATGTAAACGAAGTTAAAAAAAAAATACGGGCAAATGAAACTTGACCTCTGGATTGTATAGGCGCTCATACGATTCAGGGACCAAATTATATTGGTTAACTGCAGTTTCCATCTGTTGTTTCCATCCAAGTTCAAAATAATTTTCCTAGAAAGTCCTTATAAAGTTCTACTTTTCAGATTTTTTTCGTATTTTCTAAACTTATGGTTCAAAAGTTAGAGGGGGGGGGGACGCTTTGTTTTTTACTTTTGGAGCGATTATTTCCGAAATTATTGACATTATCAAAAAATGATTTTAGTAAACCCCTATTCATTTTTAAATACCTTTCCAACAATATATCACACATTAGGGTTAAAATTAAAAAAAAAACACTTCCCACTTTACATATAGGGGGGCTACCCTAATAAAACATTTTTTTCCAATTTTTATTTTAGCACTTTGTCGGCGTGATTGATACACATATTGGTCCCAAATTTCAGCTTTCTAGTGCTAACGGTCACAGAGATTAAGCGAGGACGGACAGACGGACAGACAGACAGACAGACAGACAGACAGACATGGCGAAACTATAAGGGTTCCTAGTTGACTACGGAACCCTAAAAATGACAAAGTAATAAATTATCGTCCATATCGTTTGGTCGTGTGAAAGAGATAAAGTTAAACTCATTATTCAGGATTTAATAGATAGCGATATAATTCGTGAAAGCGAATCACCATTTGCAAGTCCCGTGATTTTAGTAAAAAAAAAAGATGGTAGTGATAGACTTTGCGTCGATTATAGGTCCTTAAATAAAATCATTGAAAGAGACTCATATCCTCTTCCTCTTATTGAAGATCAAATTGACAAATTAGGAAAGGCCAAGTTTTACATCTCAATAGATATGAAAAACGGTTTTCATCAAATTCCAGTGTCTAAAGACTCTTCTAAATATACAGCTTTCTCAACCCCTGACGGACATTATGAATTTATAAAAATGCCATTTGGCATTTGTAATGGGCCATCAGTATTTCAACGGGCAATTTCCAAAGCCGTTTCACATCTAGATTTCATACTTGTCTATATGGATGACATTCTTATTCCATTTTCAACTATAGAAGAAGGTTTAAAATACCTAGAACTTACAGTATCAGCTCTCGCTACTTCCGGTTTTAAAATTAACCCTAAAAAGTGCCAATTCTTTGTTAATAGTATTGAGTATTTGGGTAGACAAATATCTCAAGAAGGTGTCAGGCCAAGTACATCTAAAGTTTCTGCCCTAATAAATTCACCAATTCCTCGTAACGTTAAACAAGTCCGACAATTTATGGGTCTGGCATCTTATTTTAGAAAATTTATCCCAACTTTTGCAACACGTACTGCTTGTATAAGTAAATTAGCACAGAGAAACCAAAAATGGGATTGGGGTTCTGAACAGGACATTGCCAGGAATTATGTACTAAATTACTTAGTATCTAGACCGTTGTTGTCAATATTTGATCCTGCCTTAAAAACCGAGTTATATACTGATGCCAGTGCTATAGGATATGGTGCTATTTTAACCCAGAAATTCGATAGTGATTCTAGAGTCGTGGCTTATTTTAGTAAAAGAACTACACCTGCAGAGTCAAGACATAGTTCTTATGATTTAGAAACTCTAGCTGTTTACAATGCCTTGAAACACTTCAGAGTCTATTTACTTGGAATTAACTTTAAAATTATCACAGATTGTAACGCTATTAAATCAAGAATGAATAAAAAAGATTTATCACCACGAGTAGCTCGCTGGTGGACATATATGCAGGATTTCCAATTTGAAATTACCTACAAGAAAGGACAATATATAAGCCATGTCGATTTCCTCAGTCGCAATCCTGTTGAGATCCCCATAACTGCTGATAACCCAGTAAATTTAATAAACGACCCGCAATCTTGGTTAGACGTTGCACAACAAAGAGACCCTGAAACACTTTCAATTATTCATAGAGTACAAACGGGAGATTATGATTCGAACCAATATATAGTCCGTAATAATTTACTATATTACAAAGTTAAACCAAACGGTGAATTAAAATTGTACATTCCAAAGGGTACAAGATTGAGTATTTTGCGTCTGTACCACGATGAAAGTTGTCACGTTGGCTTTGAAAAAACTTTCACTAAAATTCGTGAACATTTCTGGTTCCCTGCTATGACAAGATTTGTAAAAAAATATCTATCTCATTGTTTGGTTTGCATCAAACGCAAAGGTCACCATGGCCCTAAGCAAGGCTTCTTACACCCAATTAAAAAAACCGCTCTACCTTTCCATACAATACACTTGGACTGTACAGGGCCTTTTGCACAGTCAAATGAAGGTTTTAAACATATTTTATTATTAGTAGACGGGTTTACCAAGTTCTGTTTGCTTAAACCACTCAAAACCCTTAATGCCCCAGAATTAGTACCAGTTCTCCGAGATATAATCACCTTATTTGGAACTCCTTCTTTAGTAATCTCTGATAGAGGAACTAATTTTAGCAGTGGTTCGATTAGGTCATTTTTTGATGGACTAAATATAGAACATCACTTGATTTCCACGGGTACTCCCAGAAGTAATGGTCAAGTAGAACGTTATGTGTCCACTGTAACCGATATGCTTAACACTATGTGCAATGAACAGTCAGATTGGCCGAACGTTCTGTGGAAAGTGCAACAATCCACAGGCTTTACCCCTTTACGATTACTTATCGGCGTAGACGCAAATATTCTGCCTGTCCAAGCTCGTTTAGATGACGTTATTGATGAAAATGATAGACAAAATCCAAATAATTTAGGGGCTGACCGAGAAACAGCTAGACTACGACTATTACAAATAGCAGAAAAAATCAAAAAACGTTTCGACGCCACGCGTCATAACAACATAAATTTTAATGTAGGAGATGTAGTATATGTCTCACAGAATATAAATTGGCACCTAAATTTAAAGGGCCCTAAGAAATATCTTCTACTCTTCCTAATGATCGTTTCGCTCTACAAGGGCTAGGTAGTTTATGAAATATTTCGGTAGCTAAAGAAAAATTAAGATTCTGGCCAGGTGAATTAATTGATGAAAATATAGGTGTCGAAAATGATATGGCACATTAATTGAATAAGATATTATAATAAATAATTGACCTAATAATTGTTTAGATATTATAATAGATTACTTATTAACGTGATTTAAAATTAGAAACAAAGAAAACGCTGGACGATCGTTTACTTGGTGCTTGTCTATCTTACCAGCAGCGGGTGAGTGGGACTTGCATGACGAGGTAACCGATAAAACTGGTTTCCGCTGGTCGGTCATTTGCTTGGTGCAAGTCTATCGCACTAGCAGCGGGTGGAGGGGACTTGACACGTCTAGGCAATTGGCAAAACAAAAGTAAATTATTTATAAATGTAGTAAAAGGGTAAATTATGTACTTCGAGAGCGAAGTACTAGTCAGTATGGCCGTGATATATAACTGGAATTATTATGTATCTAATATTTAAAAAGAAATACGTGATTAATGTAATTATCATTTGTTTAATATTTTATACTCGATTATTGTTAAATTACTAAATGATTTTGTAACAAACTTATTTTTCCGTAAATCAACAGTTCAAACACTGATTGATGAGTGATAGGGACTGTATGGCTCTATCTAAAGGAATACGTGAGCATGGTGTATCAGGAGTCATGCATTTGCGTTCGATAAATAAATACAAGGTCGGCATTACGTTTGATTTGCCAAACAACGCAAATATGTTTATTAAAAATAAAAAATTATTAGATCAACTATCATTAAAAGCATCCATCCCTGCCGCAGACACAGAGGTAACTGGGGTCCTCACTGCAGTCCCTGTCGACATGGCCAATAAGGAAATATTTTCATTGATCGGCAGCTCCAGCTCCAAAAACGTAGTACAGGTCAGGCGCTTCATGCGCAGGGTAAAGGGTTTTGTCGGTGTTGAATTTGTCCCAACACAGGCAGTTGCTGTTACCTTCGCCTCCACCATTCTTCCTCCTTATATATATTTAGACTCATGGCGACATGAGGTAAGCAAATACATCCCACCAGTTAAACAATGTCTTAAGTGCCTTCGGTATGGACATATTGCTAAGTTTTGTCGCAACACCGAGGTTTGCTCAATTTGTACATTAAACCATAATTTTAAGAATTGTCAGGTCGACCCAAAGGATGCTAAGTGTGCAAACTGCAAGGGCGATCATATAGCTATCTCCTCATCTTGTCCTTTAAACAAAACAAAAAATAGAAGAAAACAAATTAAAGTCAAGAAGTGCCACATACTCTGATCTTTTCAATATTAACGCTTTTCCAGCTTTAACAGCAAAAAATATAGATGTACAGATTAATAATTTAATGAAATCCGATAAATTTATAAATATTTTAGTAGAGACAATTACCAAAATAGTTAGCAATAAAGATGTCCCTATAAACACATCAACAAATAAAGAGGTTTTAAAAAAAACTTTAAGTACTAAAATTTCTTCACCTCCATAATGGATAATATTATTATATCAAATTTAAACATAATGCAATGGAATGCACAAAGTCTTAATAGCAACAAACATATATTTATCAATTTCCTCTATACACACAATATTCACATTGCAATAATTAGTGAAACATGGTTCAAATCTGATCAAAATTTTAAAATAAAAAATTACAATATTGAAAGGAATGATTGTGGTAACAAACACAACGGAGTTGCCATAATAATTCATAAAAGTATTATTTATAATAAAATTAACACTTATTTTGACAATTCTTTACAAAATATTTGTGTAAAAATCACAGTTAATAATAAGGAGATGAGTATAGTCAGTTTCTATAGTCCCTTAAATTCTAATCCAGCTTTCAATAAGGATAATTTTGATTCATTGGTTAAGTCTATCCCTGGTCCTTTTATATTTGCTGGGGACTTTAATGCTCATCACACATCTTGGGGTTGTGGTTCTGACTCTTCACGTGGTCGAAATGTCTTAGAAGTCATTGAAGAAAATAATTTAATTCTGCTTAATAATGGTCAGGCAACAACTATTGGCTCTCTAACATGGCGTCCTAATGCACTGGATTTATCCTTGGTTTCTTCATCATTGGCACTTAATTGTGAATGGCAAGTACATGATAGTCCTCTTGGTAGTAGTTACCACATCCCTGCAATCATAAAAGTAGTGATTAGTAATAGTCAAAATAATGATTCTTGTAGAAATTGTTCAAGTACTGAACATTTGCCCACCTATCCAAATTACAAAATGGTAGATTGGCAAATGTATAGTAATAATGTGGATCAATTATTAGTTGATCTCAAAACAGTTAACATATGCCCTCTTGATTCATATCATCATTTTTGTACAATTTTACGCACAGCTGCTGCTAATTCCATTCCAAATTATAAGGTCAATAAAAATAACAGCAATCATTCGTGTCCTATAAATAGTATTAGAAGAACTTCCCTTCGTTGGTGGAATCAAAAGTGTACAGAGGCTGTATCAAATTTCAGAACAGCCTACATAAATTTTAAAAATAATTCATCTGAAGAAACATGTATTCAATTTAAAAGACTTCGAGCACTTAAAAAGTTAATTATAAAAAGAGAACGTCAAAAAAGTTGGATGTCTCTATGTGAAACTTTCAACAGATGCACTCCAATATCTGTCATATGGAAATTCATGCTCAAATATAACAAAACATATAATGTTAATAGTCATGAAAATGATGCATGGATTTTAGATTTTTTGAAGAAATACACTCCAGATTTTGTTTCACATGCCCCAAGTTCTTTGTTTAATAATAGTACTAACTCCAGTCATAGTTAATCCTTTTACAATTATTGAATTAATATCTGCCATCTCCTCTCGAAGAGACACTACTTATGGTCTTGATGGTATGCCATACATATTATTTAAAAAACTTAGCATTACCGGTTTAAAAACATTCCTTATAGTCCTGAATATGTTATGGGAAAATAATATTATACCTCAAGAGTGGAAAGTGGATTGCCTTGTACCAATCTTAAAACCAGAAAAACCCAAATCATGTCCCGATTCCTATCGTCCCATAGCACTTACTTCTTGTGTCGGTAAACTATTTGAGCAATTGTTGAAGTAGCGTTTAGAGTTCTATGTTGAAAAAAATCATATTTTACCTTCTAATCAATTTGGTTTTCGTAAAAATCGATCTGCTAGGGAAAGTGTTTGTCAATTACAGCTTGATAAACATTCCTCTTTATTGGCCAATAATAATTTGGTTGGAATTTTCTTTGATGTGGCTGGGGCTTTTAATAGTGTAAATATAGATATTTTATGCCATGAACTATTACAAATAGGTATCCCTGGAAAAATTATAATATGGGTCAGAAATTTTTTGAGTAATAGAAAAGTTTTTGCTAAATTTAATAGACATCTTTATGGTCCTAGACTTGCTTCAAAAGGAGTTTGTCAAGGAGGAATTTTATCACCTTTATTATTTATATTGTATATACGTAGCTTAAATTTAATTTTAGGTTGTCAAGTAAAAAATTTACAATTTGCAGATGACTTAGTTGTTTATGCTTCTGGAGCCAATTTATCACAGGTTGTTCAAATAGTCGATGATGCCTTGTCAAATCTGTGTAAATATTTCTCTTACCTTGATCTTGATGTCAATCCATCAAAGTCTAAAGTGGTTGTGTTTGGTAAAAAGTGTCATAATATGCCACTCGTGCAATATAACAATATTGCATTGCCCAATTCACATGAAGTCAAATTTTTAGGGGTTCTTTTTTAATATATAACTAGCTGTTCCCGGCATGCGTTGCAATGCCCTTTTCCTACCTACTACCTGCCTGTGTACCAACTACCTACCTACTACCCTACCTACCTACCTACTACCTGCCTGTGTACCAACTACCTACCTACCTACTACCCTACCTACCTACTACCCTACCTACCTACCTACTACCCTACCTACCTACTACCCGACCTACCTACTACCCTACCTACTTACTACCCTACCTACTACTCTACTGACTACCCTACCTACTCTACTATCCTACTTACTACCCTACCTACTACTCTACCTACTACCCTGCCTACCTACCTACCACTTTCTCACCTTTTAAACCTTCCCTGGACTTCCACGAATAATTCAACACTATAATTAGCCAAATCGGTCCAGCCGTTCTCGAGTTTTAGCGAGACTAACGAACAGCTATTCATTTTTATATAATACTAGCTGTTCCCGGCATGCGTTGCAATGCCCTTTTTCCTACCTACTACCTGCCTGTGTACCAACTACCTACCTACCTACTACCTCCTACCCTACCTACCTACTACCCTACCTACCTACTACCCTACCTACCTACTACCCTACCTACCTACTACCCTACCTACCTACTACCCTACCTACCTACTACCCGACCTACCTACTACCCGACCTACCTACTTACTACCCTACCTACTATTCTACCGACTACCCTACCTACTCTACTATCCTACTTACTACCCTACCTACTACTCTACCTACTACCCTGCCTACCTACCTACCACTTTCTCACCTTTTAAACCTTCCCTGGACTTCCACGAATAATTCAACACTATAATTAGCTCAATCGGCCCAGCCGTTCTCGAGTTTTAATCAGACTAACGAACAACAATTCATTTTTATTTATATAGATAGATATAGCTGTACCCCGCGTGCGTTGCAATGCCCTTTTACCTACCTATTACCTACCTACCTACATACTACTAATTTCTCACCTTCTCTGGACTGCCACAAATGTTTCAAAACCAAAATTAGACAAATCGGTCTAGCCGTTCTCTAGTTTTAGCGCGACTAACTAACAGCAATTAATTTTTATATTATACGCAATCACCATTTGAAAAATCATTTTTCTATTGGGAAAGAAACAGTAATTATTTGTGATTATTGTGATAATGTCGTATGCATTGAGGTATAATGTACAATGGTCGTATGGTCTGTTTGAAGTTGTCATTCGTTGACTGAACAACTGAACGTCACTCAATTGTTTTGCCTTCCCGGAACCTCTCCACTAACACTTGAACTTTATAGTACGGTATTAAAGCTCAAATTGATTTGACGTTTTAGTTAGAAAACGTTTGTATTGGAAAAAGAAAAGGGCTGTTTTTAGGGCTTTTCCGGCCATTATTCGAATTTTTCTCGCCGTAAAAACCATCCTTGAACTTCAACGAACATTTAAAAAAAAAAATCAGCCAAATCGGTCAAGCCGTTTTCATGCCAAGTCGTGACAACGGAAAACGGGTTTCATTTTTATATATATAGATTTAACCTGGAATAATTATATCAAACATATAATTAGCAAAGCAACTAAAGGTTATAATATATTGAAATCTTTGGCTGGTTCATACTGGGATGCTGACCCCAAAATTTTGCTATTGCTGTACAAGTCTTTGATTCGTAGCCATTTTGAATATGGTTTTTACTGTTTCGCTGCAGATACCAGAATTGTAGATAGTCTAGATGTTCTGCAAAACAAATGTTTGCGTGTTATAACTGGAGCATTCAGAAGTACTCCTATAAATGCAATGCAGATTGAATGTAACATTCCACCATTAAGAAACCAGTGTGATTATTTGAAAGAAAGATTTATATTAAAAATTTTTAGTGTTTCTAACAATAGTCTTTTGGCCAATCTGTTGCATTTCAATCCTAGATTAGATAAAAAGTCATTTTACATGTTACAGGGTATTCATAGTTTTATATATTTTATTAAAAATATAAATACACACATCAACACCGTCTAGGGATATTTTGTATAAAGTTCTTAAACTCAAAAAATACTGACCACTTTTAGATTCTTTTGAAGAACGTTTATTTTGTAAGCCTTTTTGAACGATTCTAAATTTGATTTTGAAAAAATACATTAAAAACAAAAGATTTACGCGGCATAATGGTAGCGAAGTCCGAAGGTTTCATTTACCTACAGTAGTTTGTGGCTATTTTTTTGTGTCCAATTTAAGTTTTATAACAAGTTATCGGTTAATTCCGAATTAATGTTATTGTGTGCATCATGCAGCGGCGCCATTTAACTAGAGAAGAAATGTTAAGGGCAGTAGGCATGCTCCAAGCTGGGGCTACTCAACGGAGTATTGCTGAGGAGTTTGGAACAAGACAAAACGTGATATCAAGGTTATGGTCACGTTATCGTGCCACTGGTGAAGTGGCTGAAAGACACCCAGGCGGGAAGCGCATAACCACTCAACGACAAGACCGATTTTTGCAAGTTGCCGCGAGAAGACAACCAAATGTTACGGCCATGCAGTTGGTTCACAGGCTCCAGTCAGAGCACCAGTTAATTGTGAGTGACCAAATTGTGAGGAGAAGGCTGCATGAAGCTAACCTTCATGCTCGCAGACCGCTTCGTACTCCAACACTACGCCGAGGAAATCGTGGACGACGACTAGAGTGGGCTCGTGAACATTTGCTCTGGGAAGAAAACCAGTGGTCTGTAGTGCTGTTTACCGATGAGTCCCGGTTCGGTTTCCATCCCGATACACGTAGAGTGCGTGTTTGGCGAGTTCCTGGTCGTGAGAGCCGTCTGCAACATCCTCAGGAAGCCCATTCATACCACGGCGGGACAATTATGGTTTGGGCGGGAATTCGTGTTGGTGGAAGAACAGACCTCGTTTGGATCAGAAACACCATGACGGCTGAAAAATACCGTAACGAGGTGCTAGTACCAATAATCTACCCCCATCGACTACAAATGGGCCAAGAATTCACGCTCATGCACGATAACGCCCGTCCGCACACAGCGAGAGTGGTGACGAGCTGGTTGCAGGAGCACGACGTATCGGTCTTAGGCTGGCCCGCTCAATCGCCTGACCTAAACCCCATAGAACACGCGTGGGACATGCTCCAAAGAAGGGCTTTGAGGAATTTCCCTGCAAACGTTGCGACGGAAGAGCAACTTTTTTTGCATCTTAGCCGGACCTGGGACAATATACCGCAGCAAGACTTCGATAACTTAATCCAAAGCATGAAAAACCGTTGCAGGACCGTTATTAACGTCATGGGTGGTTTTACTGACTACTGATTTTTCACAGAACTGTTAAAAACAAATTATTTTTTCCCTATTTGTAAATTTTTCTTGAGAAACACATTCGTTGTTAGTTTTACCATTATTTCATGTTTTTTCTTTATTTGAATAAAAATTTGTTTACGCAAAAAAACATTGTTTTCTTTTATTCTGGAGTGTATGTTGTATGCTATTTTTAATACATTTTGAGTAAATTGAGTAAATCCAAAATATCCCTAGACAGTGTTGATGTGTGTATTTATCAATCATCTCATATTCTGCTTTGTTACCAAGGAGCTTTTATTGCAAAATTTCCAGACATAAATATAATTATAAAAAATAAAAGGACCTGTCCTCAAAAGAGGAAGTTAGAAAAAAAGCGCGGGAAACGTTCAACTTGGCGGACGCGTCCTTTTTGAATTTAAGATAAATTATTTTAAAATATTGTAATATAGGATCAGTAGTCTTAGTTTTAGTGTTCTATCTTCTTTCTTTTTTAATTTTGTAGTTATTTTTCTTCGGTAGTGGTAAGTTTTTACACAATTTTTGTTGAAGCCGTGTTTAATGAACGACCCGCCAGACCCGGGGGACTTTGTTCCCCCGGCAGGCAATTTTGTTACTGTAGTAAGTAATGAGTCAGGCATGGACACTGATGGGTCGTCCTCGGCTCGTCACCTCAAAAGAAGCCGCGTACATGTGTGCAAACATTGTAATAAACGCCGTCGCACCCGAAAAAACCACGGTTCCGAGTCGTCGGGTTGTGGTTGCACGGATACTACTACAAGTCCTTTGAGTCCTACAACAACTTTAGCAGAACCTATTAGCTCTGTTATACCAACCATTGCTGCTGATAGTCCTGTTATATATGCTCCATCCATTGCTGTTCCCGCGCAAATCGGTCGTAAAGCATACGACAAAACCGACAGTGCACCATACATTATCCACATACAGAAAAAAACTATTTCCTCTGATGATAGTACTACATTGCACCCAATCACTTTTGGGAAGTTCCTTAAACATAATGCCTTTCAAAATATCATAAACGGTAGCGTCAAAAAAATTGGGCGCAATAAAATTTCCCTCTCATTTTCCAATTTTCTGGATGCAAATTCTTTTATTTCACACAGTAGTCTTGAAACATATAATTACAAAGCTTTTATACCCACGTTTAATGTTACTAGAATGGGTCTAGTGCGTGGTCTTCCAGCAGAATGGTCTCCAGAGGAAGTAATAGATAATATTACAGTTCAAATTGGTTGCGGTCCAATTTTAAAAGTCAGACGCCTTAATTTTAAATCTGTTGTTGATGGTACAACCACTTGGAAGCCATCTCAATCTTTAGTTGTTACTTTTGATGGACAGGTTCTACCTAAAAGAATCTTTATGTGTTATAATGCATTACCTGTTGAATTATATATTTTCCCTACTGTACAATACTTCAATTGCTGTCGTTTTGGGCATACTAAAATTCAGTGCAGATCTATACGTCGCTGTTATAAATGTGGTCAAGGCCATACTGGAGATAGCTGTGAAAGGGAAATAGATAATGCTTCTTGTTGTCTGTGCTCTGGCTTTCACTACGCCATTAATAAATCTTGTCCTGAATTTTCACGACAAAAACAGATCAAATCATACATGGCACATAGCTCAGTTTCTTATGCTGAAGCAGCAAAAGTATATCCCCCAGTAACTAAATCATATGCTGACACACTTTTATCTTCTCCTTCTAAAAACTTTGCAGATACTCCATCAATCTCTTTACCTAATAGAATGCAGGCTTCAAGTAGTTATAAAAGACTGTCTTCCTGAAACCACGCTCCCCACCCAAATCTGTAAAAGGTTATAATAAAGAGGCCCATAATGCTATTATTAATGATTTTAAAATTCCCCAGCCATCTAATGGTTGTGCTTTTTCTAATAATCAAAATAATGATAAAAATTATGTAAACTTTTCTATAAATGATTTTCTCTCTGCATTACACAATCTTCTTTCTCAGTTCAACATCTCACCGTCCAACGCTGCTTCAACTTTCAATGTACCTCAATCCATTCATAATGGACAACACATCCAAAATAATCTAGTGGAACTGCCGCAGTCAGGTAAACAAAAAGAGTGATGTTACATTTACATTTATTTATTTATATAAGCAGGTACTTGCCACACTTACAGCCAAACCTACCAAGCTCAAAGCTTAAGCTCAGCTCTAAGCTTATATACCTTTTAAACAAATATGAGCCATTTGTCTTTGCTTTAGCAGAGACTTGGCTCAAAACAAATCATATTTTTAAAATTAATGGTTATTTAACCATTAGGGAGGATAGATCTGATGGGTATGGTGGTGTAGCTATACTTATCAAGAACTCTTTTCCTTTCTCTATTGTTTCATTACCTCCTCATAGTGAGGAAATTTCTATTGTAGCTATTAAGGTGCACCAAACTTGTTTTGTTTCTATTTATATTCCTCACCCTTCTTCATCTATTCTTCAAGAGATGAATAATCTCTTTTCTTTTCTTCCAAAGCCTTTCTTAATATTGGGGGACTTTAATTGCCATCACCAATCATGGGGTTGTTCTGTTTCTAATTGTCATGGTGAGGAATTACTAGATATAATAGACTCACATAACTTATGCATTTTGAACTCAGGAGCTGCTACTCGCCGTTCAGATCCCAACCAAAACCAAAGTGCAATTGACCTTTCTATCTGTTCTCCAAACTTAGCCTCTTCATTAACTTGGCATACTCTAAACTCCACTCATGGTAGTGACCATTTCCCAATAATCATTTCTTACCCTCTTTCTAAATCAAAGGCATCATCATCAAGGAGATCTATCTTAAAACATAAATTACCTAGTAGAAATAATAATGACTGGGACAAATTTAGAAGTATTGTTGACAGTAAGCTTTGCTCCTTGCCTGTAATTTCTGATGGCAATGAAAACAGCTGTGCTGAAGCTTTAGCACTTATGTTAATTGAAACTGCAGATGTAGTTTTTCCTGTAAAAAATAACAATAATAGTATAATTCCCTCGCCTCCATGGTGGGACTCTGAGTGTACAGAATTAGTTAACAAACGTAAAGAAGCGGAATACAACTATAACCTTAATATGTCTGATATTAATTTTGAAACTGTTACTAACTTAATTAACGAAACTTATAAACTTTTTAAGATGAAAAAATTTGAATCTTGGCGTAACTTCTGCTCATCAATTTCACCGAACACTCACCCAACGATTGTCTGGCGTAATATCCGTAGATTTAGATCCATTTATAAGAACCCTTCCCCTATACCTGATTCTTTAGCCAGCGAATTTTTAGATAATTTAGCGCCGCCTTGGGTTCCCGAGGCTATTAACCCTAACCTGTCCTTACCAGCAATACTATCAATAACCAACGGATCCCATAACCAAGACACGCATACGGCCCTAGATGACCCATTCACTCTTACTGAACTAAAGGGTGTTATTCATAAAACTAAGGATTCTGCACCAGGCAGTGATGGCATCCCATATTCCTTTTTTGCTAATTTAAATGAAGACGTCCTCAGTTATTATTTACATCTTATTAATCATATTATGATTACTGGAAACATCCCTGTTGAATGGAAACGTCAAATGGTGTTGCCATTCCTTAAACCAAATAGAATCCCATCTGACGCTTCTTCATACCGTCTCATAGTTTTGTCTTCAGTTCTGATGAAATTAGCTGAACACCTAATCAAAACTCGTCTAGAGTGGTTTGTTGAAAGTAAGGGTCTTTTGGCAGAATCACAATATGGCTTTAGAAAAGGTAGAAGTACCAGTGACTGTTTAAGCATTTTAACTTCAGATATTCGGATTTCATTTTCTAATAATCAATCCATGGTCGCGGTTTTCCTCGACATTAATTCAGCCTATGATAATGTTGTATTATCAGTTTTACAAAATAAATTAAGAGCCTTACGGGTTCCATTGAATTTGTCGAATTTTATTATTAATATCCTGACTGAACGTTCTATTAGTATGTTAATTGGAGATCAAGAGGTATCTCGCCTGGTGTGGAAAGGCATCCCACAGATTTCTGTGCTCAGTCCCCTCCTATACAATATTTACACTTTTGATTTAGACTCGTCCATATCTGACCATGTTAAGGTTCTTCAATATGCCGACGATTTGTTGTTATATTCTTCAAGCCAATCTGTTGAACAAGCTAGCCAGGCTATCAATTCCGCTTTATCTAATTTGGAGTCATGGTTACATCTTAACGGCTTGGATATATCCACGTCTAAAAGCGCGGCTGTTTTATTCACCCGAAAGAGAAATATTCCCACAATAAATCTCTTTTATAAGGAAACTCCTATCCCGATTAAAGATAATTTCAGATATCTAGGTGTAATACTTGACTGTAAACTAAGTAGTGTTCCTCATTGTGATTATATGATTAACAAATGTGAAAATCACCTAAACATGCTTAGATGCCTCTCTGGTGTATGGTGGGGTGCGCACCCCTTTTCTTTGAAACTTATTTACAACGCAATCATCAGAAGCACTCTGGATTATGGGTTGTTTCTACTGGAACCTGGTAACGTTATGGCTCTTAAAAAGTTGGATCGCATCCAATCCAAAGCTCTACGCATTGTTTCGGGTGCCATGAAGTCCAGTCCCATTAATGCACTCCAAATTGAATGCGGGGAAGCACCTTTACATCTGAGACGACAATTCCTGTCTGACAAATATTTGTTCCGGATTCTTCAGTCATCAACTCATCCTCTCATTCCTAAACTAGACTCTTTAGTGTTACAAATAGAATCTTCAGACTACTGGTCCCATAAACGTGCTCCCTGTCTAGTTATAAGCTATAAAAATTCCTTTCACTTTCTTCTCCTATTCACCGTTCCAATAAACTTCCCATGTTTAACTGTAGTTATAAAAGTTTACTGTTCAGCCCCACCCTAAATTTTACCTGTGTTAAAAAATCAGACCCTGACATAAATTCAAGTTTTAAATTTTTTTTGGCTGAACACTTAGAGTACCACCATATATTTACGGATGCTGCCAAGCGGTCTCCTACGGGTTGTGTTGGGATAGGTACGTATCACTCTCAATACAACATCGTCCAAAAAATAAAACTGCCTCCGGAAACTTCTGTTTTTACAGGGGAATGTTTCGGTATTTTAAAAGCATTAGAATATTCTCGCCTTTTTAAACTCAAAAAAACTATAATTTTTACAGATTCTCAGAGTGCTATAATAAGAGAATTTGCGTCCAGAACCATCTCTGAGTGTAATTCCATACAGTTTGCGTGGATTCCGGCCCATGCTGGAATCCACGGCAATGAAATGGCGGATACACTCGCCGGTGATGCGGTGCAGTGTGGAGACTTAGTTTCCTATGCAAATTTTAGCACTGATCTTGTGACTCTACCAAAAACTTTTCTTCGGGACACTTGGAAGATAGCTTGGGATATCAGTAGCAAATCGAAGGGCTGTTATTTTTCTTTAATTCAACCTGACGTTCTGGAAAAACCGTGGTTTGGTAGGGCCAAGTTTGGTAAGATGGAGACCTCCATTCTTATACGGATGAGACTGGGTCATGTTTGCACTCCAGCCCATCTTGCCAAACTACATATAATTGACGACCCCAATTGTTCGTGTGGCACAGATGTAGCCTACTTAGATCACATCCTTTTCTCCTGTCCCATATATGACCATTCTTCCTTTCTTAGTAATCTTTTGTCTCACCGTATGATTTTCACCCGCCAAAAAAAAAAAGACGTCGACTTGGTTACGTCTGCAATTGCGACTTGACGTCAGAAGAGGGCGTGTGAGAACTAAATGAGGTTGTAAAGAAAGAAAGAAACAAACAAAGAAAAAGTATTCGTTACTGCTGCGTTTCCTAGACATATCAAGCGCTATTGATTTCGTTTCAAATTGTTTTGTACCTCATTATCTTTTTAAACTTAGTTAACTGGCGTCTGAAACAAACCTATAGAAGCCAGGATAGTAGTGACAGCCATCTTCACTTGGATCAAATTAAATAAAAAAGAAAAAAGCCCCCAGGACTATCATGACTGCGGTGACCTCAAATGAATTTAACTATTATTTGAGGAATTTAACACTAAAGGCTCAGCGGGCTCACACGGGCAAGCTCGTCCGTCAGTCACTTGAAAAAGCGGTACGGCGCGACAGAGGCCGAATCTTAGATCTCGCCGAAACATAAACACATTTTTGGTTTTCAAAGTTTTAATGTTTTTTTTATTATTAAACACATTTATATATAGCTGCCAAATCCAAAGAGGAATGTATATAGATATTACTTATGTTAGATCCGTTTTGAAAGTCAATTTGATTATAAAAGAGGATGTGTATATTATTACTATTAGGTAAGGTAAGTACTTGTAAAAGTTTATAATTACACATTTATAGATCAACTAACTTTATTTGGCAGTAGCAATTGCTGTCATTAATCTCACAGAGATATGTATTATTCCAAATATATATACAAAATTTAGTAAGGCCGTTATTATCAGAGTCGTCATCAATCTTATTTTGCTATTGGTTGGCTCGCACTAAGCGCGTAAGTGGTGTGCGTAACTAGTTGAGGTAAGGATATTGATAAGCTTTAACAATGACATATTTATACCTATGTCTACTTATAGAAAACCATAAACAATTTAATTGGTGTTTATTAATAACAGTTGAATCTAATTAGATCAATATCGTATATAATTTATATGAATTCAATACAGCTGTTATTTAAACATAACATGACATTTACGACTCAGATAGTAACAGCTGCGCTATAGGTACATTCAGTTTTAATCATAAAAACTAAAAATCTTACATCGACTTCTTACTTACATACACTTAATTATTTCTACGTAATATTCCCCGCTTGTATAATGAAATGAATAACTAAGAATAGTTCCATAGTTAAAAACTCAATTCATAATCTATACTAATATTATAAAGCTGAAGAGTTTGTTTGTTTGTTTGTTTGTTTGTTTGTTTGTTTGAACGCGGTAAACTCTGGGACTACTGGTTGGAATTGAAAAACTCTTTTTGTGTTGGATAGTCCATTTATCGAGGAAGGCTTTAGGCTATATAACATCACGCTACGACCAATAGGAGCGGAGCATAAATGAAAAATGTTGCAAAAACGGGAAAAGATATTCCTTTTTGAGAGCTTCCGTTGCGTGCGCTGCGAAAACGGTTTAAGTTACGCAAATATCATGTATCAAGGAATTGTTCCTCTTTAAAAGTTCTAAAAAAAAGTCCGCGATAGCATATGTCTATCTTTTAAGATTGACTCACTGTAACCATTTTTTACTATTAAAATGTTAGGTTAAAAAGAATGATATTTTGCGAAGCTTATTTAACCCATATGGTATTAATCTATATCTAAATAAATGTGTTTATTAGCACAGAAATTTAATATAGAATATTTGTGCCCTTTACTCTATACAGTTTAAACAAATATCTTAGAAGATATCGCAATGTAAAAATATCCGCGCGACAAAATAATTACGCGTGCGGCAGTCATTCGGTCCGGTGCGGTAGGTTAGTGGGGATTCTGGCCTCCGGGGACTCTGGAGAAATTCAAATTCAAAATATTTACTGTTTACAAGGTACAAGGTGTTACTGTACATTTAACAGTAAGAGATACCTATAGTAATTCACACTTTAATATAATCTAAACTAATATTATAAAGAGGAAAGATACGAGTTTTTGTTTGTTACGATTTAACTCAATTTATGTTGACATGATTTGTTATGAGCTATATTATGTGACGCAGACGAAGTTGCATGGGTCAGCTAGTTATGAAATAAATTCAGTTTAAATGAAAATTCATACCTACTGTTACCTGCTAACTTTGCCATCGGTTGCCGAGTTTGCCATAGCCAACTTCTGACGGTAAAAGTCTAAAATATATACTAAAAATAGTTTTTTGTCATGTACCGATGCCTTTACGGTAAAATTTATTAGTTAAATGGCAACACTGAATGGGACGTGGCAACCCAGCTAGATTGTGAAATGTCATTTTCGGCCGTTACTCTTTTCGAGTGGTGGCGGCGTGAAACTTTGTGCACCGGAACTTTAGCCAGAACAAACGGGAAAAACATTGTCTACGTAAGTACTTTTTTGATATTAGGTTAAGATAATGATCTTTATCTAAGTAAAAATTGATTTACCGTGCTACAAGCTACCTATAGTTCGCAATCGGTGTTGGTAAATTTAACAACCCCAATCACAACGTCCGTGATGGTGACTTTGCCATGTTTTGTCGGAGGCTAGGGCTGCCACAAAATTTTTCATGAATATTTTAATTGTGGTTTTAAGTATACCCAGATATAAAATACACAGTGCATGTGGTTAATTAAGGTTGTTTTACAAAAGGCACATGGGGGTGGCAGGCAATTTGGGCCAGTTACAATTAAATATGTTAAGTGATTTCGTTTTTTGCGCAAATCTCAACATTGTATAAATAAAGTCGCTTTCGGCTGTTTGTCCCTATGTATACTTAGATCTTTAACCTTTTGAACGCCAGAGTAAAAACGTATCGCCGTACCCCTGACGCCAGGCCACTTTTTCTGTCAAATGACCTTCATAAAAAATAGGGATTCCAAAACTTATATCGATATACAACTGAGTTTTTATTTTCGTCTTTAATTTTCTAATAAACCGTACTCACGACACTGAAATTTTATTTAACCTGCCACTATATTCCAATATAGTAATCTTTACACAGCATTTAACAGAGACTATCAATGAAAAAGCAGATATTAGAAAACTAAAAAAATATTTTTATTACAATATGGTTACAACACTATTCAACATGACTTGTCTTGGTATTGTGACAATGGCGTTGCTTGCCAGTCAATTTTATGACATTCTCGCATCTGAATTAGGGATGTAGCAGTGTACACGTTGGTTATCGATGCTAATAAGTATTCGTATCTAATATAATACCTATCCATATCTAAAATACGCAAGGATTTTAATGTAGTAATAAAAAAAAAATTGAAATCAGTATTTTAATTATTGTTTTTTTTACATGTAAAAAATACGCAGAAATAATTTAAAAATCAACAGTTACATATACCTAATAATTATTATTACGAATAATAATTATTAGGTATATGTAGTCTTAAAATATCACAAATCTTTAACAAAACGTACCTATTAATAATATACTAGGAAGAACATCAGTTTAGTACTGTAACGAGTCTTTTAAGCCTGTTACATACTATTGAATTCTTTGCTTTGATTTGTAGGCTCTAATGGTGGTGTTGCCTTATGAAAATTCATTTTTTGGTTGACTTGGATTCGTGAAGTGGTCACACTGAGTTTTATTTTCGATGCTGTCAAATTGACTTTGACATCTCTTGCTTTTCGACCTACAGCCTTGAATCAATGGAGTGATTTTTGAGCGCTCCAATAAAATCTCAAAATATAACTTGAGATGGGCGGCATCTAGTCCCTAATTATGTGGTAGCCGATTGCCCTTGTCATGATCCTAATTGGATAGCCTTTATTTTTTAAGGTAAGCGAATTCTTTGTGATTTCGGTCCGTTCCGCGTTGTCATGGCTATTTTGATAGCAGACGCTAATAGTTTCCGATATTTAATTGTTTCAGGATCTTTTAACTTCATTTTATAATTATTTGCTTGGATTCATTCATCTACTGATGACCACATTTTGATTTTTGGAAGAAACGGTGAGTTTAATTGTATATTGCTCGTAACGATTTCTGCAACGATTTCTAAATCGATCGCCATTTTTTATCCGCTAACGATTATTCATGTTTGTTTTCAGCCACAAGGCGTTTTTTTCCATATTACTTAAATTTTTGAACGCACGCCCCTACCAAAATGCATATATCTTGGACCGCCGTTGGCAATCTCGGCGAATATCACCAAGATGCTCTTGGATAATCCATCAGGTTCCTAATTTAGTCGACGGAGTTTGGTATGGTTTATGATACATAACTTCAATTTATTTTAAAAAAGTGCAATAATGACAGGTCTTATAATAACAACAATTTTCTCTTAATTTTACACATTAGAGTTGTTAGCTTTAGAATTAGAAAGGAATTTTCAAACCAGCAGCCTTCGGGTAATAAAGTCGTTCTTACTTTTCATGATTGATTTTTATTGATGCCTTCCCGCTTGAAGATTAAAAGTCTCAAGCTCCCGCAGGTAAGTCTATCCTTGGCATAGTTTTGTGTGTACTCCAGGCGCCCGAATTTTCACTTTTACTTATTTTTATTTGGAGCACACCACACAGTTTAATTTCATTCATCTCACTCTCTTCTCATCTCACACACTTCTTTTTTTTATTATTACAGTACCTAATATAAACAAAATATGAGGAATAACAGGAATAGAAGTAATTTTTTTTAATTAGGTTAGCTTACATATTAGGTGCATACTATGATTACTACCTTTATTAATGCATACCTAAATAATTACCTATGTAGACAGTGTGCGCTAGTCTAGGTACGACATTTTTCTCATTCGTAAGAGTTATATAAAAAAAACAAGAACAATAAGGTCAGATAATATTTTCAACGATGTTTCATATCATTTATAAGTAAATCTAATAAAAGAGAAAATATTTCAGGTGCTTATCAAAGGCTGTATCGTTCTTCTATAATAGTGTGGGTTACTTGTTGAAAAAATTTCGTTTAAGAAATTACTGACCTGTTTTTGTCCCTAATAAATAAATTAAAATGTTGATATAACTAACATTTTTGATCATAGTTTTTAAAATAACTCACCTCTAAATCATCTTCTTGTAATGATTCCGCTTCCGAGAACTCTTCGTCATTTCCAATTCCTTCTAATATTCGAAGAAGTTCTTCGGTAGTCATTAGACTCATGATCGCAGTAGGTATATAACTAACACGATATTTTAATAATAAATACTACAAAAAAAAATATTAAAGCACTTCACTAAAGTTAATCGCCTGCGCTTACGACGTCACCGTTGTGTCATAGATTTATGACTATGGCGTACAAGGGACTGATAATATTGGTTTGCGCTAGGGATGCGCAAAATATGAGTTTAACAAGTGTCGATATTAGACATTTGCATATTTTATTTTTGATTGTGTAGCTAGAGGCATGGTTGTATTAGGCTGAGTTGTTTTAAAAATACATTTTATTTCTCCTGATACTAACTTATACACAAATAATATACTCTGGACTAAAATTTCATATTCATCTTCTTAAGTTTTTATTGATTTTACAATCATACGTCACAACACTAGCTGTCACATATAGCAGACTACGGCGTGTGAGACACTCCTTTTATACGCGTTTAACATCTACTTTTAAAACAACAAATTTCTCGATATTGGTGGTTTATTTATATTAGTTTCATGCAATACAATATAGACGGAAGCTTAAACTTTTAAATTATATAAATAAAAACACACAAAAGTAATGATTAAATTGTTTATTTCATAATATGGTGCGACGTGTATTTTGTCATATATTTGTGACGTTGGCGCTCAGGGTAAGATTTCGTTTGTCACATATATGTGACAATGGCGTTCAAAAGGTTAAAACTACGGAACGGATTTTGACGCGATTTTTTAAAATAAATAGATGGTAGCAATTTCTTCTTTTGACTTTCACAAGTGCCCGTAAATGGTCCAAAATGATTTGCTAGAAACTGTTTAACATTGATGGTACATGTACATTGATGGTATTTAGTCGTTGCTTTCCAGTTTACCTTTAGGTTAATTTCATGAGTCCTTGTCTATGTGTACAAAATATTTATTGACGAACAAACATTTAAATTTCCTTTTTTAGAAGATGGAAAAACGACGCCGACGACCTAACAGAGCATAATATAAGGAATATTCCAAACAATTGCTAGAAGTGGCTGTGTAGACCTAGTCATGAAAAAAGAAATTTCGTCCCTTGAAGCTAAAAAGATTCTTCAAACCACGCAGGACTGTAGACATTAAAGTTAAAAATAAGCATATTAAGAAGCCAGGCGGACAGCAAAAACTTTCTGAATCAGAAGAACAAAATATTACCTCTACTTAACAATCTTGATCTCACTTAAAGTTATTATGTATTGTTACGTTTATTAAAAAAAAAATTTTGGTACTTATTATGAAAACATTCTTATTTGACAACCCTGACCCTAACTTCTTCTCAGTATGGAATATTTTGGAAAGGTTGGAGAATTTGCCACCTTCTTAGAGAGTTAAATTACCAGTGCAAAATAATATAAAGTTTCGCTTTTATTTTACTGGCTATGCGAAGAATGCTTAAAGGACATTTTTTTTAACCTTTTATACTCCAAAAATCTCATTTTATTTTCGTATGGCAAATTTACCAGAAGTGATAGCTGACTTTGCCATATTTGTTTTTAAGCTTTTATTATTTGAATTTCCAAAAATAAAATAGATATTTTGTATAATAATATAAAATTACATGAAATTTACCACGCCAAGAAGTCGGTTACTCATTATGTTTTCATATAATTATATTTTTTTAAAGCTAATCAAACTTTTTGAGACATGAAAAAGTGGCAAAGTAAGCAGGTTTGACGGATTTTTATAATAGTATGAAAATATCAACTATTACTTACAAATAAAAGTAAGTAAGTAATGTTATTAAAAGCTAAATATATAATATAAGTAAGCTAAATATATAGTATAATAAAAGGTACCTACATAATAATATTCAAGTTACAGAAATTGGTATCCGATGAGTGAAAAGGGAAGGAAGGGTGGCCATTTAAAAGATGGAGTGACAACATAAAATAAACATTATTACACTAACATTACTAACTTATAAATAAATGAGTGCACAACACAATAAATATAAAACTTAATGTAAGGCATTGTAAGGGATAAAAAATAAAGAAATAAAATTATATTATAGTAACAACAATATAAAAATTTTAAAGTCTTTTTCGCAGTATTAGGTTTTATTTTGTTATGTTGGAGTATTAACTGGAGCTTCTGTCATTTTAAGAGGGACGGAATGACGAACTGACGAGGGCTCTGAACAGTTCTTGAATAATTATAATACATAGGTACCAAAACGGGACGCGATGTGAACCTTTCGAGACATCTGATGTGGCAGAGGGCTGGCTTTAGTGACCATGTTTGTCAAAAGACCCTTAGCAGTTGGAGAAGACGACTGTTGGTGTAAAAAGAGACCCCTACGCGTGACAATCTATCTATATAGTTATATCTCCATGTTGTTCTTTTGGCCTTTGTTTTCGGCGCTTTCATTTCATAGTTAAACAAAATGATCGAATATAAACTAACGTAGGCCTATTTACTATTGATTAGAACTGAGTAGGTATAACGTTCGCTGTTCAACGCGAGCCGGTCGACACGTCGAGACACGCTTGACCGGCGGAAAGTTCAACCGGAGACAGCGGGTGTCGCGTGGGTAGATTGCCATCAACGGCTTAGAAAGCTTTTCGACCAAAAAGCTCGTATACTCAGGCTTATTCCTTGAGATGTATTTTACTAGACCTTATTTACGACAATTTTAGGATCCAGCGCTTTAAGTCAAACACGTACACGTAGTGGTAACAAGAAAATCCGCAACAAGGAAGACGTGCATCAAGAAAACTATACTACCCAGTAAGTAAATACTAGCTACATAGGAACAACCGATGTTTTCTGGTTATTCGCTCATTAAAGGAGGGTAGGTGTACTGTGTCAATTATAGAAAGCTAATGAGAAAAGACAGTCGGTCCTGTGATTTGCACGACATGTGTCATGCTAATTAGTTAAATCTCGACCTCATCTCCATGACTTAAACATGTTTTGAGTCTTCATGGGACGCAAACGGTCTTTACTCTGAAATAAGCCTCAGCTTCCTTTTCATCGTGGCCGCGCTTTGTGTAACGCATTTTTTTCTACTATTCGCGCGTAGTATCGCGTTTCGGTGTTTTAATCAGAATTAAAAAAATGAAAACATTGTTAAATAGCTGAGATGCCTACGATACGATACTTTTTTAATTTATAACCCAATTTCAGATCCGAAAGTGTTTTCTTCTTAATCATAATAATATTACGGGTGGTGGAGTGTTTATTTAATTGCGTGTCAGTCTCAGGAGCGGGTTTAATAAAGGAGAACATAAAAAACAATTTATAGAAAAAAGAACACAAACTGTACTAATTTATGGGAGTTGGCAACATCGTAAATTGTTGTCAAATCTTGCTGTTCTAATGAAATTTGCAAATTTGAAATTAACCCTTACAAAAGATGGCTAAGTGCGACTTGGACTGCTACATCAAAGTAGATTTAAACTCACAGCAAAATTAAATGATAGTGAAACAAAACATACCTTCATAAGTTGCGTTTTCATCACAATAATTTATTACCAGTCTATAACTGTCCCACTGCCGGCCATCCGCAATTCAATTAACAACTGAACCTTTTTTTTTATAAATATACTGGATGTATATGAAAAAAATTGATTAATTTTTCATAAATTAATTCAAAATGTATGTAAGATAAATCTGTTATAAATAATTAACAATAATGAATGACTTAAATATAAACTAAATCACTGCGACTAATGATTTCGTTAGCCCGCATTACAGAACTTCACTCACAACTCAAGTTGTACTCGAAATTATTGTTAACTAATCAAATACCTAGAACCAATCAAGGTATTCGATTGGTTGAAATTAGTTCTGAATACGGGATTTGAAGAGTCTACGTTTACGCCCATTGCAATAGAACCTCACCCTTAATTCTATGAAGAGAAAGCCCATTGTTGCGATCATGTCATAATTATATAAAATGTCAGCCATTAAAATAAGGAATAATACGTAAATTAAAAGATTTCAATACAACTCAGTTTTTGGCGTCAACGAAACGACAACGAACAAATAAAACATTTCTACTTGACCGGCGCGACATTTTGAGCGTACATAAATAAAAGGAAAAAACCTTAAGTACCCCTGTGAACTTATTTATAAAAAAACCCCAAATCACAATTACTAAAACATGACATCCATACAAATTGAAATAGCCGCAAAGTTTGCAAATTCATAAAAAGACCTAGTTTTTCTAAAATGTATTAAAATAATACTAATTTATAAAAATACATAAAAATAAAGGCAAACTGTTTGACAGTACTAACTTGTGCCATACGCAAAGAACGCGTTTATAAAAACAGCACTATTAAAACTTTCTAATCACAGAACTCACTTAGTAACTAAAATTGTCAGGAATATTAATACAGCTCCTGGAGCTCGACTCCATCTTCTTTTTATAAGTACACATTGTTCCGCTCTTACGGCTATCACAATCTTCCTTCAGACATATCTTCCAGCATATACACCATATCGTTAGGTTGTTCGTAGCGGATAACCGACGAGTAACCTGCAAATAAAATAACATGCCATCGTTAATAATCGGTAGTTTAAAATAATGAAGTCTTATGACAAGGCATGTGGTGTTAACACGAACAAAACATATTTTATGGAGTGTGAACTGCAGTCCAAGTTAATTGGCTGTACAAAATTACCATTTTAGTAATGTTAAACTGAAAAACGTAGTACATAAAAAAAAATAAAGAACAATCTTTAAGACTATGCAATACCAATAGCCATTGATTTTTTGTACAAAAAAAAATGGAATGTACTTCCTTCTATCATTATTGAGAAAATGCTGAATACAGCCCTGAAGAAGCTCCAAAATTGATGACCACCACTCGCGTCATTATTCATCTTAAGTAGATTTATATATCTGAACACAGATTTACGAACGAATAAAACGACCTTTAGGGAACAACTAAAAACGAACGCGAGGAAACATCAAAATAAACAAACAATGTCAAGTATCAATGATATATTTATATTTAAACCATCACAAGGCACAGGGTAAAAAGTTACCAAAATTCAACATAGGTATACTATTCTACTCAAAATCTATATAACACTATTACATAAATAACACCAATTGTTTAAACGACATCTCGGATAGTTTCCTATACTAATATTTGATATCCATTTTGACAGATGTGTTCTAATTCAAAATGAGTAAATTTTAAGAATGTCTTAATTCTTGTAATAAACGAGTAAAATAAAAGCAAGAAATATATTGTGTTGATGGTTAGGTTATTTTGACAAATAGAAGAAGAGAGAGAAGAGAACACAACGCAATCGACAGGACACAGCAGAAGAGAATTCAGTCAACAGATAACAGACCATTCACCCTTTTAAAATTACACAACAAAAGATAATATGGTATAATGAAAAAAGAAAAGAAAAACGTAAAAGATAACCATTTTAAGGTAAAGATAAACAATTTGGATCACAGCAGAAATATGGCACACAGGGGACACAGGCTACGACAAATTCCTTAATCAATGTTTATTTTATAGTCTATTAGTTCATTTAAATTATAATCTCATTGTTACTTAGATAACTATAATATGCCAATAGTAGATTTTGTACAAAATAAATCTAAACATTCGATAGAAGAGTATTAAAGTATGACTTTAGGAATATAAGACAGTTAATGACATAAGACAAATTCAGAAATGGTTTATAAATACAATACTGCAAGTAAGGTACGACCATAATTTTTGAGGTGTTTCGTGAAGAACAGAAACAGTCTCTAAGTACTAACTAATCTAAACTCTATTGTTCGCATAATAATCATAGACACATTGGTTACCAGGTAAGGTGCAACTACATAAGCTTTGGTGCAACGACATAGATCTTTTGATAACGATTGGCACAAAATTCTATCTTCAAAAGTAGCTGCCTTGTACAACACTGCAATCATATACAACGGTATATTAAAATATATATAATTTTGTCGTATTGTCGTCAGCTAACCACTATGTATTTGAACCTTACCAGATGAGGCAGAAGAAACAAATATACCGTCGAAAAACGTGTGCGAACGAGTGGCCGTCTTAAAATAATCACACTTTCTTGTCTCTGTGGAACCAAAGTGACAATTACTTAAAAAGAAAAATTATGGAATATTATTCTGTTAAGTATTCCTCGGAGATCACAGCCATAGAATGATTATAAAGCTACAATTCCGAGGACGATGGCAGACAGTAGCGGCGGTGAAGTTTTTATTATAAACGAGACGCCACGTATACAATTACTATCAGTGTTGCACAATCGATACGGTATTTAATATTGAGCCACAAAACTCACCCGAAGCATTTACTACATACAGAGTGTACTAAAAAGGCGTGGTCTTATTTGATAAACTAACATCGTAACAGCATAATACTCGTAATAGTACGCTTTCCCATACAGAACTTCGAGAACTACTTGACCAAATTGACCATTTACTACTGTTAAAAATAGAAGAAAATGTTATGTTCTTTGAAATAACTAACAGAATTAACACGATGTTTGAAAAAAGTAATAAAATCGATCAAAAAATGGCTTAGTTTTAACTGATTTGAAATGACGTTCTAGACAAAGACAGTGCTTCAGAAATGTGACGTCATATTTCATACATGGATAGAAAGTGCCCCCACCAATAACCTCTTCTTTTTGAAGTCGGTTAAAAACTTCTAAAGCAACTCCATTTTTTGATCGATTGTATTACTTTTTTCACACCTCGTGTTATTTCTTTGAAATAACAGTAGTCAAATAACCAATTGTAAGGAATAGCTGATTGTTTACTTCGAAATAACGATGTTGGTTCTATAGAGAAACTTGATCGCTTTGATGGGCAGAATGCTACCCTTAAATCTAATCATAACTTTGTCGTAGACGTTGTATTTTCGATTTTGCCGCACTCCTATGCTGGTATTTTTCAATGTCGTGAATATAATTTGTGTACCAAATAATAAACAGCTGTTAGTGTCAGCTACTGTGAGACAACTTATTTGACGTCTGCGCTTGTCTCTCGACGGTGTACCGTCGCCTTCGGGATTGGAGCTAAAAATACAATTGAGCCGCATTAATCCGAACTCAGACTTATTTATTAAATACGGTAGTTTAAACAGTCTAAAATAATGTATTACTTAAAGGTACGTTTTAGCAACCAGTATAAAAAGGAGGTGCGTTTAGGGATGTTAATATCGGTCATTGCTCTTTACCTAGTATCTTTACTGAATAATGTTGACAACAACAATAGACTCAGGATACGAAGAATAAACTATTTCTGTTTTGGAACCAGAATCTGTGATCAATGACAGTTTCATTTGAAACGCGCACTCCTTTTAATGGTTTTTTTTACATGTTTTGCATAATCGATAACCTCTTTCTCTGCGATCCCCCATCATAACCTCTATCTATGCGAACACAGTGATGTTTTAATGAGTTTGGTTCAACAAGGCTCAACTGTAAAGACCGCTTCCACATTTAGGCGACTTTAGCAGCGCGACAGTCTTGCGACAACCTGTTAGGGTTGTTACGGCTGTTCTTATAATGTGAAGGAATGTGCTTCTGTCGCGCTGCTAACGTCCTACTGTGAAAGCGGCCTAAGGACTCAATGCGCGCGACTACTTACGCGAGGCCATCAGTTTTATTTAAAATATTAACGATTAAAGAAGGTCAACAGGTTCGTGAACAGATCACCGACAGTAGTCGTGCGGAATGTATACTAAAATGTGGTAATATCATATTCAATATCAAAATATTTGTAACTTATTAATTATGTCTATATCTACCCCTCACCAAAACAATAATAATTGCATGTGTATTGCTACACGCAGGTCTATTAACAAGTCAAATGATTACTAACTAGAGTTAAAATAACAATTGAACTTATGATTTTTATATTCTGTACTTTAGTATTTACCTGAAGTTCGTACTGTCAAGTTTGAATTCTTAACTTTGCTTTCTTTGACGGCTTACTGAGTAATTACTTGAGTTTAAGTAAAACTTACTACTCCACTATTCTCTACTGTTACTTGAGTTTGAGATTAAGTAATCACTTTTACTTGAAAATAGACACCAGGGTGAATGTTTACATCACTTGCATTTTTACAAAATGCATTGAATATAAATAAAATAGAAGCCTTCTCTTATATCTAAGGAATAGATAAATGATAGTGACAATAAAAACGAGTGATATTAATGTCCGCTTACTAAAGCTCCGTGTTAGCAAAGCACTGCCAACCACCTCACCACTCTTTGAGGATGTGAAATTACATTTACACTCACACATCTGTATTTACACGGTCACTTAAACTAACTAAAGTGAGCGGTCCAATCGCACGTTCAAGTGCTTACAATGCAAGAGAAAACGGTGACTTGCCAACGGACTTCTCACCCCACCAAATTACGTGTTAGTGTGTCAGAATAAGATAGGGATACTCGAAAACGCTGATCTAGTTGTTCCCAGATCGAGGAGATGTCGTTATGATGCTTAAAGTGTGTGTCGTGGCTATGGAGTTTCATATTAAGAATAATGAATGGCTCAATGGCTGTGCAGTGCTTGTGCTTATATTAATATATTTGGCCCAAAATTCAACTATGCGAACCCCGCCAGCTGTTTCTGTCATAAGATAGTCAAGTGCGCAGGTGTCAGGGCATTCAGCCCAAGGTACAATGTGGCGCATTGTTAGTAGTGACACACCACATTCACACTTGAGATGTGAGCTGTCCTGGAACCACTATCTGTAGAGATAGTGTTCCATACCGCGGACTAGGGTTCAAAGTCTATTTCGAGATTTCTAAGTCGGCCACGGTAAAGCATGCACAAGTTTTCACCTATCTTTTAGATGACCACAATGGAGCTGTTAGGGGGTTTACGCAGCTCCGGCCAGAGATCACCTCATGCTGTGGAAGCTGCTATAGCTTGACTAGCTGGGCCAACGAACCCAAAAAAGTTTTTACGATGTTTCAGCTTCTGCGGCACTAAGACGTAACTGTGAACTTTGGAGGCGCAATTGCAGTAATCGGATACATCATTAGTACAGGGGTCGGAAGCTTAATTCTAGGCCAAAAATATTAAAAAACAATTGAGTCCGTGTTATTTATCGTATATATATATTATTAGGTCTTTAATACTATTGTTCTGCAGTTTCTGCAGTTTTATTACCTGAAGGCACTCTAGCGTGGCCAATTTTATCCTTTAGAATAAAGAAAACCAGCCAATTCAATCCACAGCATATTAGGGCGCCGATGCCGAATGCTTGGAACGTTGCCCAGCCTCCGTAAGACGCGTACATTTGGCCTCCTATAAAGCTGCCCAGCGAAGTACCAACACCTTCGAAAACAGCTCCTACCAGACCCTGAAAAAGTATAAAAAGAAACAGTGAGACGCCAAACAAGTATTCTGCGTGTGATGTGACTTATTATAATAATACTTATCATGCAGGTATTCTTAATAATGATTTGAAATAGAACGTGTTCAGCTTAAAAATGTTATAAAGAAACTTGAGTGTAATAAAAAAAACTGCTCGTTTTCCTCAGGTTCTCATGATTCTATGTATACAGGGTGTAAATCAACCCATTATACAGCCGTCAACCAAGCATTCCGTACATCAAACTAAGTACCCATACGCAAATTTTTTTTCTGGGAAACGACTTTTTTTTTTGGGTCAAAAATCACATGTTACGGTAAAACTCAATGTAGCACTGTAAAAACATTGTGCTACTGGATGCTTTGAATAGTAAACGGGTCATGGAGGTAATTTAAGTAAAGTTATAACCTGAAAAACTAGTATTTACAAAAATAGCAGTGAAAAAATTGGAACTTTGACTTTGCCATTCTCCTGCCCTTATCCCAATTTATTTGGGGTTGGCGCAGCATATTTTCCACTTCCATAGTACTTCCACATTCACATCCCTTGAACTACTGGTTCGAATTATTTGAACTAATGAATGGTTTGAATTAAAAAAAAATTTGAAGTTTTGGATATAGTCGAGGAATGCTATCAGGCTATGACCAAAAAAAGTGGCGAATCCAATCCAATGGATAATTTACTATTTTTTAGAGGTTCCGTTATAATAGAAATAATAATTAAAAGTTCTTGTGTGCTTCACGGCTGCGCCAAGTAGGCTCAGTTCAGCATAAATGCCAAGCAATTAGTGTCTGACACTGGTTTTTAACAGGACGTGAACATTTCCTCATTCTTCAGCATCACATGCCCATATCCCAACAACTAACAATTTCATAAAAAACGTACCTGGACAGTGGTTTCTGTACCCGGTGGCGATACAATATTGGCATACGATGTCATTGTCGGGTAGAACATGCCGAAAGTGACCCCTTGTAACATTTCTATAGGCAGTATCCACCATGGATTGTATACAAATGAGTACAATATAAATCTAACACCAAACGCCAGCAGAACCAAACTCATCATATTGATATGGCCAACTTTCTTAAGTATGTAACCTGAAATATCAGACCATTGAATTAATATCATTATAATTATGTCTATTTACATTTTTATTGAAAAAAAAAATGTTGCCAAACACACTGGGAATTTCTTTTGTATCGTGGGTGCATTTACAAACATTTCAACCCGTGTACACAAACAGCCAGACCCGAAACAACTATTTGTAGGTAATGCAAATATTTGTTCCGTGCGGGGATCGAACCCGCAGCACAGCAGTCAATCGCTTAGCCACTGCGCCAACCATCTCGTCAACTATATCAAGTGCTTAAAGACTTAAAAAATATGCTTACGTACCAGATACAAAAAGGAAAGGTATTTCTCCACCAAATGTCTGTATTGCGCTGACTAATCCTTGCAGGGTTTTTACATAACCAGATCCATAACAATCCTGCCTGGATATGTCTTCGATTAACCAAAACAGGAACTGCCACAATAGTCCAGTGCACATTCCGACTGCTATCGTCCATACCAAGAATGCGAATGTCGGTAATGATGACAACAAAGAGCCAACATCAGCCAAAATGTTCATCGACATCTTGGTTGAATCAGTCTGAAACAGTCGAATTTTGATAAAAAATCTGTGGCTGTGAAAATGTTATGACAATAACATTTTGTGAACATATTTCCTTTAATTACTAGACTTTCTACAAAGGATTTAACGAGCATGCAGTGTTCATAATGAGACTGACCTCCACGAAACACGAAACGCCAACGTCACCGGCCAGAAATACGAACATAAGTATAAATGCAATGGTATAGTCTTTGTAGGCTCCGTCACTAAACGTGTCTATGAGGACGCCAGTCAGCAGAGAGAAAATTCCCCAACCGACGGAACCCCACAGCCTTTGTTTTCCATAATGGGAAACTTTTGTTCCTGTAAAACCATTTAGTAATATTCATTACACAAGTGTTAATCAAAATCACAAAATAAGTATGCCATTCGGCAGGGGATCGAAAAGGCCACACTTCGACTTCTAAAACTATTATTTTATGCTCTTCTTTTATCTTATCTATAGCCATAAAAGAAGCATATTTCTGGGTTCAACATGAAGTTTCCTGTCTAGCAAGACTGCTACTGCAAC
This sequence comes from Diarsia brunnea, assembly GCA_949774965.1. Classification (NCBI taxonomy): domain Eukaryota; kingdom Metazoa; phylum Arthropoda; class Insecta; order Lepidoptera; family Noctuidae; genus Diarsia; species Diarsia brunnea. Next base: position 22,180,555 of record OX458996.1, on the reverse strand, counting down.
TCACTGTTCGTAAGTCGGGGCCGCCACCACTGGGCCACCACTGCTCTCTATACTAATTAAGTGGAATTAATGCTCTCGCTCAGACCAGAGACGAATCCAGACGGATTCCTACTTCATCCAAATTATTGTTCACGGTTTGCCACATTGATTTAAAAAAAAACCCTGTCTGATCTATATTGGGGCAAATGCATTGGTATTCCTAAATAGGTATACTAATGAAATTAAAAATAAAACAAGAAACATTATTAGAATCTCACTAATCCGTCACTATTAAAAAACAAAGGGGTGCCGATTATTGGAATGTTCGGATTACTACGGATGGTGTACAAAAAGTCAAGATGAATAAAATATAGTCATTCATTATCTTCCTGGCCTTGTACCATGTTAGTCGGGGTCGACGTAACTCGTTTTTTCATGTCATTGTCCACCCTCCACCTAATGTAGAGTATAAGGCTTCTTTCGTGCCATTCGTCTCTGGTCTGAGCGAGAGCATTAATTCCACTTAATTAGTATAGAGAGCAGTGGTGGGCCAGTGGTGGCGGCCCCGACTTACCAACAGTGAGTTGTCGGTTCGAACCCAGTCAGGCGCATTACTTTGTGTAATTTATTTCATCACCACTACTCTCAAACGGCGAAGGTAAACATCTTGAGGAAACCGGCATGTCTTATAACCAAAAAATTCGAAGACATGTGACATCTACCAACCCGCACTGAGCCCGCGTGGTGGATCATAGCCCATCCCTCTCCTAGAGAGGAGGCCTGAGTCCCTGCAGTGGGAACATTATGAATTAGTATAGGGCTATAGGCATTTCATGTCCTATGAGACAAATAAACAAACATCTGATGTGATGTGGTGTTTCATTTTTAACGACACTGTTATAAACAGCACAAAAATATTTATCTTAGTCAGAAAGGATAGCAAGAGTACCTATATTGTATTGTGTACCGAAGATCATATTTTTTTTGCATTTCATCTACTCAGCCTTTTTTCAACTATGTTGGGGTCGGGTTTCAGTCTAACCAGATGCAGCTGTAAATGTGTATGTGGTCTGAGTGCCACTTTCTTAAAACTCGTTGCTTAGATTATGCCACAAAGACTTTTTCTTTAGTGTTCATAGTTTATCAGGTACAGATGAGCCCTCAATCCTATCATCATTCTCCTGCCCTTATCCCAATTTATATGGGGTCGGCGCAACATGTCTTCTTCTTCCATACTTCTCAATCCTATATATGTGAGAATTGAGGGCCCAACTTTACCGTCCATAACTCGCTTATTTGACTTACACAAAATCTAATTCCAACTTTTACAATTCTTTGGGAATCTTCACTAAATCCCAAGTACAATTTCAATGAGTTTTAACAAAGTGACCCTCAGACCACACTCACATGCTGAAGAGTAGTATTTGACATGAAGGAAATGCCTACTTAACCTCCAATACGTAATTACTGGGTGATATATCTTGGTAAGACGATTATTAAACAAAAATAGATACTTACCAAGCAGATTGAAGCATATAGCATCCGCAAAAGTAACTACTACAGCCTGTCCAACCCAGCTGAGTATCATCAAGAAGAAAAACAACCAAAATAGTGATGTATATTCTTTACTGCTGTCACTCCTGCTGTCCGACGCCTCTTCTATCAATTCATTTACCTGAAAATCGAAAAAATTGTATTTTTAATAAAGCCCCATAATCTCTATGAAAAACCTAAAATTATTAACTTTCTTATTCTTAAAAAATATATTCAGTAGGTAAACATAATATTATAGAACGAAAAAATAAACTTACCATAGCATCATTACAGCGTATTTCACAAGAGGATCGAAACAATTGGGACTCTTGTTGATACGGAACTTTGGATTCACAGTTCGTATAATGAGTTTGTACTGAAACGAATAAACCGTGAGCTGTTATTACTGTAAAATTAACGCGTATTTAGTTTTAACTTACTCAGATATTGCGTTATAGAATGGCAATAGCGGTCATTGTCCCTTTCATAACCTCTTCGCACGGACCAAAACAATTTCGAAAATCATATTATTGAGAAATGATTCTCAAAATTAAAGTTAACATAAGCACATGGGTCAATTGCAATTTACAATATTGCAATTACCGGCAATGCCATGCTAAAATGCAACAGCTACCTAAAGAACATACCTACAATTTCTATTAAAACTCATTCATTTAATTAAACATAATTTTGGCAGATACACGCCTATGCTGCGTGTTAGCCGCTTTAATTGACAAGCTTTAGATTAGAGCTTGTCAATTAAATCCAAATAATTATAAGCCACTTTAAAAAAATCCAATCTTCTAATAGTATGTGGTCCTAGTGGTATTCATTGCCAAGCGTTTGGTCGCCACATAACGTGACCAGAGGGCTGGCCTATTTTTTTTATTATGGAATCAGCATTTAAAGCCAATGTGGCTGTCAGCCTTCCGAGCGCATTTTTCATGACAGCGATGCGGATGAAATGAAATATAATTCGAAAGTAAGTTGTGTACATATACTTTAATGATTTGGGGGAGGCCTTTGCGCAGCAGTGGGACAGTACAGGCTAACTAAAAGAAAATGTTAATTATAATGTAATAGTTTCTTACCATCACCATTTTGATCGGGTAATTCAATATGATTAAGGGTTAAAAACACACATTCATGTTCTTTGAGCGTTTTCGACAGTAGTACCACTCCGGTAAATGAAAGGTTTTTAGGGAATTCGTCACCCTGTTTGGTCTTCGGTTGACAGTAGCTGGCCGAATCCGCTTTCCACCATTCACATATTTCCATAAGCCGCCAAGGCGTATTCTTGTCGAGATCGCACGAAGCCTGCAAAATGAACATGGAATTAATTACTATAATGTTCACGCTAAACGGAGATTAATGATCTCTCTTACAACGCAATTTAATAAATGTTGCATTGAAGTAATATATAAAGGGTGTAAAAGTACGAAATGCCGAAAGGCACGTGTTGGAGAACCAGTGCCTTTCGGCAAAAATGTGATATTTTTTTTTGTTCTAGGCAACTCAACATTCTAGTTACGGAGATATTGGAAGTCAAAGTGCCAAATTGTTTTTAACTTATAGTCACTCGATTGAGACTTGACGTTCGTTTCTTTGTGCAATTGAAATGACTACTTTGTCAACGTGCAATAATGAAATGAGCCCGGCTATTTATTTAAAATTAGTGCTAAAATTGATTTTCTTGGTTGTCTTTCCTTTTCAATGAGCATGAGCACGGTAGCAATACCTATATTAAATACCATCATAAATACTTGAATGAGATATATGTAAAGATAATGTTCGGCACATTTAGGACAGGTGTGACTCAATACGTAACATAATGACCATCAAATTTATTAAGACTGTCGTAAAACGTTTTTTTTATGATAGGAAAAAGATATAAATATTTCAACTTATATACCTCACAAACACTATTGAGTGATCCTTTAGTCAGTTCTGTAAGCTGTGCGGTATTGTTAGTACACAATTTGTAGTTTACATTTTTGTCTAAGCACGTCATGTTGACTTTTTCAGTGCCAACAGCAGCAGCAAGCTTGGTGTTATTACACTTAAAAGAACAGGGTTCATTGACGTCTACGTATCCAGCACCAAGGCGGCAATGAGGACTGTATATATGGCCTGAAACAATTAAACACGGGTTGTAAATTGCCCCCGAAAAGCCGACGGCGCCGTGGAACTTGTCATACATGCACACTTAGATGATATCTCCGACCCGGCGATTGGTTCTCTTTACGTCGAGTCTAAGACTCTATTGTTCTTGTAAAATTTTGCTATTTTACGCTTGTTATTACCGTTACGTCGAGTTTGGTTAATAGGTACAGTCAGGACTCAAAAATCTCAAAACTCAAAGGGACATAAATTACAGCACCGTATCATTATTTGTGTTTTATTAAATTTAGTATCACGATAGCTACTATTGATCCCGGACAAATGCGATGTTTCCGTGGGATGAGCAAAGAACTCAAATGTGGTTTTAACCAAATTACGCTCAAACGGCTTTACAGATTTATGTACCAGGATATCATGAAAAAAAAAAAATGGAAATTTGAAATTCGATGTCATTCTTGATTCTTATTTCCAAGTTTTATTTCGTGTACGTGAAAACTTTTGCACCACATGTAACACCGAAGGGCGCCGCTAGTTACCAATATACAGTGCCTCCTTCATGATTGAGGGCTCCTGGTAGTCTGTGAGGCTTTCCTATCCTTCTTGCTCATCTCCTATTTGTGTCCTTGCCAATTTCGATATAGGGATTTAATTTCTCAAACTACCAGGACGCCAGATTATGTAGAAGTATAAGCCGTTGACATTGATATAAAAACTAAAGATACGGTCGTCCGAACATTTGCTCGACGCGTTCGCCATACAGATAATCGGTGTAGTCTGCTCGTTACGTAACCTTGTAAGCGGCGTGGTATTTTCGAGGTATAAAGAACATAAATAAAGCTTTAATAAAATTTACGACCGCACCCGAAGAGAGCCGATCGTGGACTAGTTCACTTCGGCTTAGGAAAGACCGTTTTGGGACCAAGTTCGAGGCGTCATTTTAACATGCGGTCCGCCCAGTCCTTACGCAGTAATATATAAGTCAATGGCCGTTGACAGTACTTTCAAAGTATAATATTATTAAACTCGACGTAAAGGTAATAGAAGCGAGACAAAGACGACGTAAAGGGAAATCATTCTGACGTGGACTGTCCAAGTGCTGAGTATTCAGCGCTTTTCTTCCACGTTTATTATGCGCACAGCCAACGTCGAACTCTCAGCGGGCATCTGCGTTCCCTCCCATATTACACCATTTGCCTGCTTCGTCACGCTCGTTCCATCATATACCTCGTCCACCGGTTTCGTGATAGAGGTCAAGAGAAGACTCATTTTGCAATAAACAAATATCAAAGTATCAATTTCCAAAATTTAGGTAAAAATTAGCATTGCACATTATTGCTAAACCTAATAACTGTAGTTATTTGCGCAGAAAACATAAATAAAGCATATTATTCAGTGTTTCTCACCATCCATGGTCACATTGTTAGCAGCGATGTAAGCACATTTATCTGCGTGCAACGTGACGTTACTGACTGATGAAGAATATTGTATGTTGTCCGTGTTGTTGTAGCAGTACTGTGGTATATGCCAGTGCTCGCAAACCGTCTGCCACATTCTAGGTGACGTCATATCACAGTTCATCTGTAAATCATTTCAGATTCTTTATTAACTATTAAAATATAAGATTATATACAATACTAGATTTAAGAATTTATGTAAATAACTTGATGTCTGTACTTATTTGACGACCGTCGGTCCGAAATTAATTGATTAAATCCATGGTAGATACCTAAAGTATATTATAGCCTCTATCAATCGGCCACGTGTTCTTTCCAGGATACAAACACGAAATAAATAAAATTGCTGTGATCAAAGCAAAAGCCTTGAATCAAGATCAAGCACTAAAATATTTAACATAGCCATCATCATCTGCTTAGCCATTTTCCAACAATGTTGAAGTCCGCTTCCGCTCTAACCGGATACAACTGAATACCAGTATTTTTCGTGGAGAGCCTACCTGAATTTTACAATATACTACTACAACTCTACTCGATACCCTTTAGTTATTTAGTATGTCTGGATGTCAAAGATCTACAAATGGGCCTTGCCTCGGAGGAAACTTGGTGTATAATGGGTGTTCACCCATTCAAAGTACAACTTAGGCAATCGCGGCATAACATGAAGTTTGATCCAAGCGGCTGTTATTATCTGGCCAGCAATTATGTTAAATATTAGAGCTCCTCTAATATTCAATATAATTGCAATAGGTAAATGTACTTACTTGACAAATTGCGGTTGCGTTGGAGCTTAGGCTATTCAGCGAATTTACTTTACAAGAGTCGACAGACTCCTCATTTTTGTAACAGCTCTGCAGCACAGTAAATCCACCATTGCAATCCAATTCAACCGTCAAATTTCTATTTTCTGGTAAGAAATATATTGCTCCAAAACTAATTATTGTCAGTAATTGAAAAAGTATAAATATCAGTTTTTGCTTCTTAAATCTGAAAGAACAAACAATATAATTTATATGTAAGTCATTGTTTTTGTCTTGGTACCTATACTTTTCCAGTATAAAATGGCCACGTTTTTTATTGATTTAACATACAGTGAGAAATTCGCATACAGTACTCGTTGTGCGTAATTATGAATGGCGGGCAGTGCAGTTAAAACAACATTTTGTTTTTAAAAAAAAAAACCTTTTGAAATTATTTGTTGCTTAGCGAAATGCCACTTAACGAAAAAATAAGTGTTAAAAATAATTAAACAAATTCAACCACCCGTGTTACTTAGGGAGCGTTCAAGTACCGTAACGCAATTTTTGAAGATTTTTGACCCCCCCCTTCCCCGGTAGTAAAACGTTACGTGACCATTAACGTAACTAAAAATTTAAATTTTGGAAAAAAAGGGTTTCAAAATGCGTGAGTGAATCTCTACGCGACCGTTCTGAAGGGTTAAAAAAATGTTACGTAACGCGTAGTTCAAACACACGCTCCTGTAAGGCATCGTAATGTTTTACAAGACCCCCCTGCCCCCAAAATTCGTAACGTTATAGGTACTTGGAACGCTCCCTTAGTATACCTAACACAAAAGCGTGGTCCTTCAATTGATTCATTCGAATGGTGTCTGGCTCGTAACTCACTAAAGGTAGGTAATATCAATTAGCATGTTTTGATAGCATGATTATTAGGTATAGTTGGCCATATCTCATATTTTATTTTGGTAAGTACATATGGCAGTCATGTGGCTGCGGTGTTGATGGACTGAGATGAATAAATACGTAAACGCCATCCGCATATAATATACACACAAGTTGATATTGCCCCACTCTAGATAATGTTGTCGCTATAACGATATTGTATCAATTTGAGAGGTTATCTATAGCGTGTTTGCTAATGCTTTTTGATACTAAACTAGAAAGTACCAATATAATAAATGATATAAGAGTCAATATATATATGGCTATTATTGAAAAGCGTACCACAGTGGTGGATGACCGAGCTAACCTCGTTTTTTTTTAAATTATACCTACCTAGATCGATTTATCGCCCTCGAAACCCCTGCATACAAAATTTCATGAAAATCGTTGAAGCCGTTTCCGAGATTCAGATAATATATACATGAATTACTGGTTTAAAGGTAAGATATAGATAAATATGCCAGCCTATAAACAATCCAACTAATCCATTTTATGGTTTAACATACCAAGATTATGTGGTGATTATACTCAATATATATAATTAAAATGTTAATAAAATCATATTATACCTGTCGGCAATTACACCAAATAGAGGTTTAGCGATAAGACCACATATTGGCAGTACTGTGTAAATTAATCCTACTGTTGTAGATGAGAATCCCAGTTGACGTGCATAAGTCGATAAATATGGAACCAGTGGACCTGTACCTGAAAACCAATGAAACAAACTTCTTGAAAATCGTTCGTGGATAATTACTGGGGTCTGTCATTTGTGTCAGATAGAGGTGGAGCTAAACATGGCATCTAGCTGCATCTCTATCCCTCAGTGCAGAAACGATGGAAACAATACTATTTTATGAGATCATGGTAGGCGACAAGTTCACCCAAGAAAGTCTGCAAGTCAATGAATGGACGAAGAAATAAGTTCTTACAATCCAATGCTATTATTATATGATGCAAAACGATCTAGTGTCTAAATATTTATGCTGAGTTCGTGCAGTTGTGTGAAGTTGAGCATGCTATACTTAGATTAGGATACATTATAATGAAGAAGCTTTGTTAGTTTAGTGGTCACAAGCGCGACTGCTGTGGATGAGGCCCTGAGTTCGATTCTCAGGTCGAGCAGGAATTTCTCAGTAGCAGTCACGGAGCCTGGATCTGTGACCGGTTGATGGCAATAAGCTTGCCCCTGTTACATGGGACTTTAACATAACTGGCGAAATGTATGTGTACTAATGGGTGCCTAACACTTCAAGGATTTGTTTTTTTTATGTTTTATTGGACTCTTTTTGTCATATTAAATTCAGAGTATTTGTGTTCAAATAATAGCAATGGGCGCGCCATCAACATTTATTATTATGTATGTTTGAGAATTGCATAATGTAAATAGTTTACTAATTATTTCTGGTAGGTTCATGGAAAAAGTCGTGGGGTTGTATTTGTTATTCTTCTTCTTTAAAAAAAAACGTTGCCCCACACTAAGAATTTCTCCTGTATCGTGGGTGCGTTTACAAACATATAAAGTCACATACACAAATACCCAGACCCGAAACAACTATCTAAAGTCCATTTCACGAAAGAAGTCCCGCGGACAATTGTGGAACTAAATTTAACAGATCGGCCATGTTGTCGTTTGTCGATGTTATCAAGGTGCGTTTGTTGTGGTAGATATTTTGTGAGTTTATTATTGGATTAGTGCGTTATAAGGTTTATTTACGATGCCAAAAGTTGTGAAACAACATTATGTCGCGCGACATACAGCGCTGCGTCTGCGGGACTTCTTTCGTGAAATGGACTTTACAGGCCATACAAATATTTGTTCCGTGCGGGGATCGAACCCGCGACACGCAGCGCAGCAGTCTAATCGCTTAGCCACTGCGCCAGCCGTTCCTGATAGTCTTTTTAATAGATTAGTAAAATTAAGCTAATTTAATCAATCTATTTTATCAAACCATACATAACACGTGACTACAGAATGTATGAAATGAACATGCTCACTTATTTGCAGTCACATTCAATATGAATACATACTTTGATAACGCAGAAACCCAACTCTCAATCTGAGAGCAGATGGTGCAAACATAATGTCATTAAATAACCCCTAATGCCTATTCCACGATTGTTGATTCAGACTACAAATATGTCATTGATGCTGTTTTATTTTTTTGGCGTAAAACACTGTTTTTTTTTCTTTTATATAAATACAAGGCTGTGATTCTATAAGTCAATTAAAATGAGCCATAAAAGTTTGGTTTTTTTTTTTTAAGTTTATTTGATATCAGTTGACAAGATGTAAAGGAAGTCTATTTTGTTTATCTACAGTAATATTATTTAGTGTTTTAAGTTTGGCTGTAGAAGGTTTAATCTCTAAAACTAGTTATCCAATTTCATTATAAATAAAAGTAACTGTGGTGTAGATGCACTTTAATCCTTATATGCTTGTGAAGTTGGCTTGAAATTAAAACCGTAACATGAAAATATTCTATGGAGCAAATATGGATCTTGTTGAAAAAATCCATGAAAATCTATTTGGGATCTCGTTTAATTAATTCTAGAAAATTCGATTATGAACTGCTTCTATAAATAATTTCGATTATAAACCTCTTTAAGCTATAATAGTTTTATTTAATTCATTCATGGGGTTTGGGTTTCCGCACTTAGTCCTTGAAGTGGACCATTGTGCGTGAGCCATGTTGGCCGATTACTCTAACCAGCCCACCTCCCTCCAGAAGCAGATCAGACTTCCTGGTCTCCTCAGGGCATCTGCAAGGGATCTTGGTGTTCCTAGGGTTTCCTCACGAATCTTGGTAACGCCTGTGCACTCAAGGAGCACATGCGCCACCGTTTCCTCCGCGTCCATGCATGCTCTGCACAGGGGACTGTCTGTGATTCCTAGGGTGTGGAGGTGCTTATTCAGTGAACAGTGTCGCAGTGGCAGACGCAGGCTATCTCTGTCCAGGCGCAGAAGGTGCCTGGTCAGCTTTATATCCAGGGATGGCATAGCTTCCTTGGATTGCCTACATCCTGGTGTCGAGGTCCACCACCTATCTGCTTGTATTTGAGTGTGATCTTTTAAGCCGTGTGATTTTTTTAAAAAGTTTTATTTAATATTAGTATTCAAATACTTTTTGGTTGAGTAGAATGGATGACAGCATATGAAGTTGCGGATGCCAAGTCAGCGGTACATGAGCTGCATATAACTCTGACACCAGGTTAAGCACTAAGCATAGGTACAACAAATAAAGATGGCAGCTGGTACTTAATTTCATTATCACATCTGAATTTGTATAAGTTTAATAAACATATAAAGAACTAAAGGGATCAACAGCTCAAAAACCGTCTAGAATGGTATCCTAAAGTGTGAAAATATTGTTTGAAACCTGAATTTTGTCCAAGACTTTACTACAAGACCAAGTACCATAAACAGTAAATGACGTTGAAAATATTACACCGATTTAAGTACACAGAAATGAATACGAGCTAGGCCGAGATTCATGATTAATAACATTCTATAGATTTCAACTTACCAGCATTGAAGAAAAAGTAATGGCCCTTAATTGGTAGCAACTTCTTATTGACTTGCATTTTTGAAGGTAACATTTAGGAGCTGTAACAAGAAATTAATTTATAATATATTTTACTGAACAGTTCAGAAGAAACAACAAAATATAAGTAGGTAGAGTTATCTGACTAGGTGCCTATGTTTTTACACGACTGCCCCAAAAAAAAGGTTGTTATTTTCGTTATATTTTTTGTTGGTTACACACATACAAGTAGCTGTATTATGTGTTGTTACAGTCAAGGACTTCATTGGTACTAATATAAGTACTTAGAAAGTAACTCGGTTTTAACGATTTGATTGTGAGGACTGACTGTGATGTGTGTACCTTAATCTTTATCACTAATATACCAGTTCCTATATGATCGTCCCTCTGACCTTAAGTCCAATTAGTTTGTTTGCATTCTAACGTCCGAAAAAGGACACACGTTTCTGAGATATTATTATTCGAGCACATGTTTTTCCAGCTAATTATGATTACGTAGCAAGTTCAAAAAAAATACAAGTACATTACAACGCATACAATACCTAAACCTCCAACTTTAACTAATAAGTAATTAGGCTACGCAAACTTACGTAAATATTCCAATAGTTAGATCGTCTCTAATTCTAGCCGATTGGATAACTTGTAAACACTGAACCGTAGCATGGACGCGGCTTGTAAATTGATAAAGTTATCTGTGATAATGATAACCACTGAGTGAAATCTATCGACCTCATTAATAATATTAACGTTCGGAAAATCGGAATACGCGACCGTACAGCGCGATTATGAACTTCGTTTGATGTGAAGATTACAATTTATTTCTAATAAAAAACACGTGCAACCAATGAAATGATGAGATATGAAATTATTACATTTTAGACTTTAGAGGTAAACATTGAAGTGACAGCTGTCATATGACGTACTTACATTGCCACAGTAAAAAAAAATATACGTATTATGCGAGCCAAATAAGAGTAGCGCTGTCAAGACGCCATTTTATTCAGCAATACTCGCGAACTTCATTACCTAAGCGTACGGTGTGCACAAATATCAATAAAGAAATTTTATTCAGTTTGATTATTTAATGTTCACTTTTTTGGTATTTCTTAGGCGCTTTGCACATGGAGCAACTGGCAACTAGCTGTTTACATATATTTCAATTGGACTGCGCACACATACGAGGTGCATTCAATAAGTACCTAGCCTCATCGCCAGAGGGCGCTGTAGTTTCAAAAGAGTTTTACCACAGTGTAGCATATTCTTTTTTAAAATTTTCATTCCAATCCCTTCATTAGTTATAATTTGACAACTTATGGAAGCGAACGTGTCGATCGGTTTTACAAAAATGGAAAAAGAGCAATATCGTTCGGTGATTCGATTCCTATTTTTGGAAGGGAAAACGCGCATCGAAATCAAAGAGCGCTTGGATGCTGTGTACGGTGACTCTTCTCCATCGATGGCCACCGTCAAGAATTGGTTCAACAAGTTTGCACGTGGCCGTACGTCGGTTTTTGATGAACCACGTCCAGGTGTACCGAAAACAGCTGCTACGGAGGAAAACATTAAAAAAATCCATGATCTCGTATTGGCAGATCGCCGATTGAAGGTTCGGGAGCTAGCTGAGACTGTAGGCATTTCAGAAGGAACAGTGCATCATATTCTTCACGAGGAACTCGGAATGAGAAAGCTGCCGGCGCGATGGGTGCCGCGTTTACTCACACCGGAAAACAAGCGCAACCGTGAGACCACATCGGAGACGTGTTTGGCGCTGTTTAAGCGGAATCCAGTGGTACATACCAGAGACCAAGGAGCAATCAAAACAATGGATCCAGAGTCCAGACCGGGGAACGTGCTCCAAAGAAGGCGAAACTGTAAAATCGGCCGGAAAAGTTATGGCCACCGTTTTCTGGGATTCACAAGGTGTGATCTACATCGATTACCTCGAGAAGGGTAAAACAATTACAGGGCTTTACTATGCCGAGTTATTGGGCCGATTGACGCCGAATTAAAGAAAAAACAACCCCATCTGGCGAAGAAAAAAGTTCTGTTTCACCACGACAACGCACCGGTTCACACGTCTGCCGTTGCCATGGCCAAATTGGTCGAATTACGCTACGAATTGCTGCCCCATACACCGTATTCTCCAGATTTGGCCCCTTGTGACTTCTTTCTGTTTAATAATCTGAAAAAATCACTCGCTGGGAATAGATATGGATCAAATGCGGAGGTCATCGCCGCCACGGAGGCCTATTTTGCAGAGTTTGACAAAAACTATTTTTCGGACGGGTTAAAAAAGTTGGAGCATTGCTGGGCTAAGTGTATCGAACTAAAAGGAGACTATGTTGAAAAATAAATTGCCACTTTTCCAAAATTTTCGTTTACTTTTTGTAGGCTAAGTATTTATTGAATGACCCTCGTAGCAACTGAGTTTCGAGTTCCGGTGATCGTCAACACTTTTCAGTTGCTGTAATCGATGACTAAGTTAGTTCCTAATTGCAGAAAATATGTAAACACCTAGTTGCCTGCTAGTTGCCAGTTACCAGTTGCTGCAATAGTTGCTCCATGTGCAAAGCGCCTAATCAATTTTACGCCAAATTAATACATGAGTAGGATATGAAAAAAAAACATGTTAATAAAAATATTAAACGATATTTATCACTTTCAAAGTACTTGTGCACATTAAAAACGATTTCTCGTGCTCTACCATGGAGCCACCGCACCTCTCTTTGAACTCATATTGAGTTGAAAGTCCACTCTAACGCACAAACTTAACAAAAATGAAAAAAACAAAGTGTACGTGTGGCACGTGCCAAATAAATGCATTTTCTTTCTTTCAACAATGATAACAAAAAAATAACAATGAAGTCCAGAAGGTACCAGATAGAACACAGGCGCGCGTATACAAGGCACACTGATAGCTTTTCAGTTGCGTAGAAAAATGGTGACATATTATTAGGGTGACCAGTAGCATTAACTATATTATATAAGTTCTTTTTTTATTGAATGCTGTTTCCATAAATAACTATCATCATCATCATTCTCTTGCCCTTATCCCAATTCATTTGGGGTCGGCGCAGCATGTCTTCCTCTTCCATACTTCTCTGTTTCTCGTCATCTCATGTGACACCTAATAAAATAAAATAAATAACTAATTTATCCAAAATTATTTATAAGAAATTCAAGAAATAATATTTTATAAAAATTAACATATTTTATAATAATTAAACTTATGAATAAAAAACAACATTTCCGCATTTCTTTTTTTGGTGGCAGTACTTATCTGTCAGTACTGCTACCGTGTGAAGTTGGCAGTAAGCGCGAGCCTATTCATAATTGGCTAGCATAGTAAGATAGTAAGTCGACTTGTTTGATTGGATAACAAAACAACTAATGAACTTAGAACTTACTTCGTCAAAAGTGACGGAAGTGTTTTTTCTCTGTTTCATATTTATTTATAAAATTATTTCAATAAAATCGATATATTAAGTGGCAATTAACGACCAAATTATAAAGACTCCAAACTACACCACTTATTCAAAAAATATCTTAAGATTACAAGATTTTGGTATCACCTAGAAAAACACAGTACCTACTTTTATCTATTACGGGTATATACGAAAAGGAGGATCGAGAGGCGCGCCGCGCTGGCGAGGAATTAGTACCCGAAATTCACGAGCTACCTTGCCGCTTCCACCTTGATCTTACCCGAAAAAACGAAGTGTCAAAGTGACGCTGTACCATAAGCGCTGTACACGCGACGTCTGGACCTGGTCTAATTTTGACAGCTGTCAATGCTCGAAACGTCCAGGCCACTTTAGCGGCACGAAAAGCGGGGGGCGGGGCTTGCCGATACAAATTAAAAGTGAATTTGCAAAAAATCTGGCTACGTTATCAGCAACACAAAAATACCTGCATGAAGCTAACATCATAGGGAATCGATATATAAAATAAACTATATACCCCCTTTTAATGAAATATGCACACAAAAAATGTCAAAGTTGACAGTACGGGTTAAATTTGGGTAAAATAGTTGTATTTAACAGATTTTTACGTAACTTTTTGTAACATATCGCAATGTGACTTATGTATCATTAAAATAGACTATATAAGCTATTTTTACATATCAATACATCATTAGTCATAACGTACAGTGTTAGCACAATAAATCAATAAAAACTAGCCCTTCCATACTTCTAAATTAGAAACGACCGTTAGCGAAAAAATAAAACCGTTGAAATGAGAAATATTTTCGTCATATTTCTTTGGTGTTTATTTTTTTTTATATTTATAATGAACTGCTTTACCTATTATAATAAATATTTTACTGAAATATATACGATATTATATAAAAGCTTATCGAAACAACGCCGCACGAACAATGCCAACACGGGTTCAATTTGAGTAAAGTATTTGTTTAAAAAATATTTTACGAAACATTTTGTAACATAGCTCAACGAAACTTATTTATTATTAAAATAGATTATATAAGCTTTCTTTTGATACCATTACACCATTACAGTAGAACGTCCAGTGTAGCAAAATTAATTTTAAAATAAATACCCATTCCCGAGTTCCGCCATTGTTTACATTGGAATGAAAAAAATAAATCGTTGAAATAAACACTATTTTCATCAAATTTCTTTGGTTTAAGTTTACTTTTGTATTAATAATTAACTGTTTTCCCTATATAATAAGTATTTCACAACTTTAACACTAAAAATCAACAAAATTTTCTAAAAACTCACCAAACGTCCCATTCAAAATGATCCAATTTTACTCGCCGACTTTATCACTTGTTTTAACAACTTATAAACACTTGGAATACACTTCTGTTTGTTGATACACGATAAGAATGAACACTTAAAACGATTTCAATAAACAAAACTCAACACAATGGGATAATAAATATACCCCTTTTTTATTTTTTTGGGGGGTGAGAAATCATCAAATAACCCGTGCCGCTCTTGGGCAGAGCGAAAGGGAGTGTCAAACTTCTACTGACTAAAAACCACCCATGTTCCTTCTTAGCCCTTCATGTCGAGGCCGCGGTATCCCTTGCGAACAACCCGCAGCCTCGACAGGCGTCAGCCCTTGCGGGCCCCTTCCATGTTGCTGACATCTCTTTGAGGCGCGCGTGGAACACGAACGCGCCGTCGACACGGCAGAGATATACCCCTTCAAGTGGTATATCCGACTTGGTAGAAACTAAGTTAGGGGAAGGTGATATTAGTGGTGCAGCCAGGATTCTCTTCAGTAGCGATGTGGTGGAACCGTGTTCTCCAGAAACACTTGCAGCTCTGGAGACCAAACACCCTGCCCCAGCAGATGGCCTTTCTTTTCCTGACCCTCCTGATTCTGACATACACTCCCTCACCATTACAGGTCGACAGTTGGTCACAGCTGTTTACTCCTTAAGGAACGGCTCCTCCTTCGGCCTCGACGGCCTAAGTCCTCGGCACCTAAAGGACCTTATATATTATATGTTCATGCGCCAGGGAAGCTGGTGAGCTACTCTTGAAGGAGCTTGCAGCTCTCTGATTAACCTCATGCTCTCCGGTAAGGTGAGCGAGGCCGTCATCGACGTCATATATGGGGCAAATTTATGTGCACTGCGCAAGAGGGATGGCGGCACTCCCCCCATTGTGGGAACTGTCTATCGTCGTATGGCAGCCAAGATTTGTTCAAGATTTTATGGTGAAGATGTTTCGAAAAAATTTCAGCCCCTGGAGCTAAGTTACGGCTCTAAAGGGGCTGGCTGCGAGGCTGCCGTACACGCTTTGTCGAGCTACCTAAATTCTGGCAAAGGAGAGGTCATCCTGAAGGTTGACATAAAGATCTATCTATCTCGAAGTTGGCAAATATGTACCTGAAATGAAAAAGAAAATCAAGTACCATACCCTAGATTACACAGCGCTTTATCAAACAGTAGAAGGTATAATTGAAAATGTCTCTGATAGTGACTACGAAAGCTTACAACACACAATAAAGGAAGCAGTAATTAAAAATAAAATAGAGAAATACAAAATTCAAAACACGTTAAAATCAGACTGGATCAATAAAGACATAATTGGAATACTAAATAAAAGAAATGAGCTGTGGTGTGTTCATAAGAATAATCCCAACGATGACATAATTAGAAACAAGTTCATATCCCTACGGAACAGCGTGTCAGCACAAATTCAAAATATTAAAAGTGGTTACTACTACAAAATTTTCAAAAACTGTGAAAGAAAGCCTCTAAAGATGTGGAAGTTAATCGGGAACTTAGCTGGAAACAAACCTAAATTATGCTCCGCTCCTTCAAAGCTAGATACGCTAACCGGCCCAATTACAGACAACAAAGAAATATGTAATTATTTTAACACCTTTTTTGCTACTATTGGATCTGTTTTAGCAAATAAAATTACAAGGCCTAGGGACCAAATAAATACTCAGTTAAGACCACAAGCAACAATATCTAGTACATGTGAACTGCTAAACTTAACACCAACTACTGAAGTAGAAGTCAGCAAAATCATAGACGATCTCAATTCAAACACTACTGCGGGCTTAGATGGAATTAGCTGTAAAACCATAAAAAGTATAAAAAATTTAATATTAACTAAACTCTCGATAATCATTAACTATTGTTTGCAGAACGGTATCTTCCCGGATTCTCTGAAAGTAGCGAAAGTTAGTCCTATCTTCAAGTCAGGTAAAAAGACTGACCCAGGTAATTATCGCCCTATCTCTGTCCTCCCAATAATCTCTAAAATATTCGAGAAAATATTATATAAGCGCTTAGATGATTACCTCAAAACTATAAACTTCTTCTCGAAAAAACAATATGGTTTTCGCGCAAAATCTAATACTTTAACTGCAACAATTGATCTTGTGACCAATCTAAAAAACCACATCGATGAAAAACACGCAGCACTCGGTATATTTATTGACCTGAAAAAGGCATTCGATACAATTAGCCATAGTTTACTTCTCCAAAAATTGCATGAAATCGGCATCAGGGGTACTGCCCACGACATGTTCCGATCTTATCTCTCTAATAGACAACAAGTTGTTCGGATTGGTGACATGGAAAGTAATTGCGAAACCTTAACCTACGGTGTGCCTCAGGGATCCATTCTTGGTCCCCTGTTGTTCATATTATACGTGAATGACATACATAACCTAAATTTGGCAGGCGATATAATACTTTATGCTGATGACACAAGCCTATTCTTATTTGGAAACAATATCGAAGAGATCATCGAACAAGCGCAACAAGATTTGGACACCCTCTCTAAGTGGTTCAAAGACAATTTGCTTACTGTTAATACCTGTAAAACTAACTACATTATTTTTAATGCTAGGAACAAAAAAGTCGCAAGCCAGTCAAACTTATACATACATAACGAGCCTTTAACCCAAGTTTATTCAGAGAAATATCTAGGTCTTCACCTAGATAAATATCTGACGTGGCAGACACATCTAGATAAACTAAGATCTAAACTATCTTCTGTCATGGGCGCGCTTCGAGGGATTGTCCGCTGTTTGCCGACATCAGTTCGGTATATTATCTACAACTCTATGGTTAAACCTCACCTAGAGTACCTTATAGAGGTGTGGGGTACTGCAGCTAAAACACATTTAAAACAAATAGAAACATGTCAAAACAAAATAATAAAACTCTTATTCCATTACCATTACCTAACTCCGACAGAAAAAATTTACAAAGAAACAAAATTGATGACGCTATCACAGATATATAAATATAATACATGCATATTAGTACATAAACTATTAAATAAAAACATACACTCTAAAATAACATTTACAATTAAAGGACAAACACAAAAACGCAGTACTAGACGAAAAAACAACATTTGTTTAAGACCACCACGAACTAACTACGGAAGAAAAAACATCCTATACGAAGGAGCAGAGCTGTATAATAAACTTCCTAATGATATTAAAGAGATACAGTCCTTTATTTTATACAAAAAAACCGTAAAGCACCACATCTTGAAAGATTTCTCTAGGTTTTAAATGTAACCCACTACACCAATTAATTCACATCTACATTATATATAATACTTACTAATTTATTCAGTATAAAAATAACCGTATTTTTGTAATTTAACAAGTTCAATGTACAGTTGCTATTGACTTGCCTTCAAGAATCAAAATTCGATATGTAATAGTACACCAACTTTTTCCTTTTACCCGCAACATTGTTAAAATTGTGTCTACTAGTTAGCTTATTTATTTACTAGTACCTACCTTCGTGTGATTCTTATATTTAGTTTTAAGTTTACCTTGTATTTCTCATATTAAGTGAATGTATTCTTTTTGAGAAATAAATATCTTAAACCGTAATGCCTTCAACTCTATAAACAGTGACAACTTGTTGATAGAAACTAAAAAAGAATTACCTCTGTAGCGTCACTTAACCTTTTTATATAGATCTGGTTGCTAGGTTACCGTTGTCAATAAGATTGTCAGTTAAAAATAACTTATATTAAATATTGCGTGTTTTCTCCTATGTATTTCTGTATATCTTCCAATATAATCTCTTCCGTTCTAAACTGTGCCATTCCTGCTTTCTCCTTCTTAAGGTTGAACAAGCCGGTCATTCTTCCATACAAACGTAGTATGGTGATTACTCGTCTGTTTCACGGTGAAGATTCAAAACTAAAAATTATATTAACTGGTCTTGTCATTATCTAGCCCTGTATGGAAGCAGAATTGGAAAAAAATCATTGGTTTAGAAGTTATGAGTGTCGAAACTTCCATATTTTAACACTTATTTGAACTCATCTTTCAGCGGAAATAAATAACTTATGTAGTATGAAAATGAAAAAAGTGAAACCATACAGGGATAGATAATTTATTCAAAAGTTCAAATAAATTGTTTTAAGTGGATACATCCAGTAGTTTTTCCATAATATCTATACGCCCAAAGGTCAATTTATGAAATTTCACGCGCTCATTTTCGTTATACGTTCACTAAATAAATAAATAAATATGTAAATAAATAGAGAAAAACTAGATAAATGAATACTAAATGAATAAAACTAGATAAATTAAAAACATTACCAAATAACATGCATATTAGCCACGCCCGGCAACGAGTTCGAGCCGTCGGCTTGTTCAACCTTAAACTATGAGATAAATAACTCATTACATTGGTGACCCCGAGAGAGCACGATGAGCCATACAAGAAGCAACGAACAAAAAGGCGCAAGTCATGGTGATGGATCCGGCGTCGACGTGTATCGCGTCGGTGTGAGGGTACCTCCATTTTACCCAGAAAAACCGGCACTTTGGTTCGCGCAGCTGGAGAGCCAGTTTGCTTTAGCGAACATAACTGCCGACGCTACCAAGTACCACCACGTAATGGGGGGCCTAGACCCTATATACGCAGCGCACGTCGAAGACATCATCGAGGCTCCAGCAGCCCCCGATAAATACGAGCGGCTGAAGACGGAGCTGGTGAGGCGGTTGTCCGCGTCAAAGGAGAAGAAGGTGCAGCAACTTTTGACGCACGAGAAGCTCGGTGACCGCAAGCCCTCGCAGTTCTTGCGACACCTACGCCACCTGGCGGGGCCGACCGTACCGGAAGACTTCCTGCGGACGATCTGGACCAGCCGTCTGCCAAACAGTACGCAGAGCATCATCGCTTCGCAGGCCAAGGCGAGCCTTGAGGAAGTTGCCGAGCTGGCCGATCGCATACTCGACCTAGTGCCAGCCAGCCCGCAAGTAGCAGCAACATCGGCACCGGCGGCGATACCAGGGAGCAGTATGGACGAGATGACCAACCAGATCGCCGAACTCACCAAGCAGATGCAAAGCCTGGCCTCGCAGGTGAATAGAATGTCTCGGTTGAGACAAAGGTCCAGCAGGAGTAGCAGCTGGGGGCGATCACCATCTACGAGGTCGTACTCCAATTACCGCAAGTGGCCTAACTGCTGGTATCACCACAAGTTTGGCGAGAAGGCAACCAGGTGCGTGAAACCTTGCGACTACGCGGGAAAAGCCATGGGCAGTCGATAATGGCGACCGACGGCTACCGAATCAACTCAAGCGGCACAAAGCCATTACAGGAGAAGGTCGAGGCCATCAACAGTTTCCCAACACCGAAGACCGTGAAGGAGTTACGAAGGTTTCTAGGGATGGTGAATTTTTATAGACGCTTCATCCCAGGAGCAGCTCAATATCAGGCATCACTGAACAAATTGAAAAAACTGGAAGGCTCGGTGAAAGGTTCACACCCGGTAAAATTCGCAGCAGAAGAGGACGAAGCATTTACGGCCTGCAAAAGGGGTCTCTGCCAAGCAACAATGCTTGCTCACCCTGATTGCGGAGCTAAACTGGCCATAGTGACAGACGCGTCTGACACCGCCATGGGAGCAGTGCTGCAGCAGTCAAAGGATGAGAAATGGCAACCCTTAGCTTTCTTCTCTCGTAAGTTAAGCTCAAGCCAGCGGAAGTACTCTCCTTATGATCGAGAACTGCTCGCAGTTTATGAAGCGATCAAATACTTCAGACATATGGTCGAGGCTAGAGAGTTTATAATCTATACAGATCATAAACCCATCTGTTACGCGTTCCATACACGTAAGGAGAATTGCTCACCAAGACAGTTCAGACATCTGGATTTTATCTCGCAGTTCACAACAGACATCAGGCACATTTCAGGGAAAGACAACGTGGTTGCTGATACCCTGTCTAGAGTGGATGCCATCACCCAGCCCGTAGACCTGAGTGAGCTGGCTAAGTACCAAGCTTCAGACCCTGAACTCAAGCAGCTGCTCGTTAAGGGTTCATCACTGCGCCTGAAGAAGATTACACTGCCGGGAACACTGTCTGAACTGTACTGCGATGAGAGTAGCAAGATACCAAGACCATATTGTCACGAAGGAACTCCGACGACAAGTGTTCAACCACCTGCACTCCTTGAGCCATCCAGGAGCTAATGCCACTGTTAAACTGGTATCCGAGCGTTACGTGTGGCCTGAAGTTAAAAAAGATTGTAGGGAGTGGACGAGAAGTTGTTTACCATGCCAACGTGCGAAGATCACACGTCATGTCTCCGCTCCCCTGGGCAACTTCAAATTACCACGTACGCGCTTTATGGAGATCCACATTGACATGATCGGTCCATTGCCAATATCGCACGGATTCCGATATTGCCTCACAGCTGTAGATCGCTTTACGCGATGGCCTGAGGCAATACCGATCAAGGACATCACAGCTGAAACAGTGGCCAATGCTCTTTTGTACGGATGGATCGCGCGCTTCGGTTGCCCTACAAAAGTGGTGACAGATCGCGGCAGGCAGTTTGAGTCTACTCTCTTCAAACACCTGTCAGATATAGCTGGCTTCGAACACCGGAAGACAACCGCTTACCACCCTGCCTGCAATGGCATGGTCGAGCGGTTCCATCGGCAGCTGAAAGCAGCCATTACCTGCCATGGGAACCAAAACTGGGTGGAATCTTTACCTCTGGTACTGTTGGGCATCCGCAGTGCGCTACTAAATAATTTATTAAGTATCAACAGATCCTTACTTTGGTTTCTTGATATTTTGCCAAAACAATAAAAATCAAACATGTCTATGGAAGTCGACGCCTTTGTTGGACCATCAACCTTAAAGAGAAAGCGAAATGACACTATTGTGGATCCCGACACTAAACAGGAGATACAAGACCCGAAGAGACCCCGCATGGTGCTTGACAGCGATAAAAAAGTACGCTGCCTATTAGCTCTGTCGAACAGCTACACAAAGATAATAGGAGAGCTGGTCACTTTAATTCACCCAGCTACCAAGGGAGTGGACCTCAATGTGAAGAAAGTCAAGATTGCTGAGTTGAAAACTGAGGTAATTTTAGCATCGCAGATTACTAGCATAATTTTCACTGCACACAACGTCAATCGGCAGCAAGTAAAAGGGGTCAGTACAAATATGCAGAGTAAGGTGGGAGCAACTGACTGTAACATACATTACATGGGGAACGACTATTCAATGAAGAGGTCAGACATTAACAATATTTGGTTGGCGGAGACCAAGAAGCAGCAGCTGGAGTACAAGAACTTCTCTATGGTCAGCTTCAGAAAAAATGGTGGTTTTATTTCGTGTGCTCCTATAAATTATTAAGTGGGACATTGAGAACGAGGTCCAATACCCTTTCCCTGCACTCTCACACAACTAGTACGTAGGCAACAGTACACAATAACACATTAAAAAAAAAAGGCTAAGGCTCCCATGCAGATACTGATTACAAGTGTACACAACATTCTTATAAGCACATTAAAGCCATACCATCTTATAGCTTTAGAAACAAAATGCAACATTAAATAGAAAACTGAAAATCTTTGCCTTAAACTAAACAAGAGATCAAATGACTAACTTAGACTAATAACAATATAATTATAGACAGATAGACAAAATAACAACATATCCATTTAAAAATATTTATCAATTACATTTTTTTGAAGCTCATCTCGCACGATCCACAATGAAATGCAATAATCTGTGCGATATCTGTACTCGATATCATTCGTTTCTGCACTAATTGCTCATAGTCTATGCTGAGAATAAAGCTGTCTTTAACACACACATCTTGCACGGTCTGCTACGATCTACACATCTTTGACTTAAACTAAACAGAAGGTCAAATAACTAACTCAGACTGATAACACAAGCTCTCATCTCGCACGATCCACTATGATATTCAATCATCTGTGCGATATCTGTACTCGATATCATTCGTTTCTGCACTAATTGCTCATAGTCTGTGCTGAGAATAAAGCTATCTTTTTACACACACATCTTACACGGTCTGTTACGATCTACACATCTTTGAATTAAATTAAACAGAAGTTCAAATAAATATCTCGGACTGATAACACACGCTCTCATCTCGCACGATCCACTATGATATGCAATCATCTGTGCGATATCTGTACTCGATATCATTCGTTTCTGCACTAATTGCTCATAGTCTATGCTGAGAGTAAAGCTATCTTAACACAAACATCTTGCCCAGTCTGCTACGGTCTACACATCTTTAAGTTAAACTAAACAGAAGTTCAAATAAATATCTCGGACCGATAACACAAGCTCTCATCTCGCACGATCCACTATGTTAAGCAATCATCTGTGCGATATCTGTACTCGATATCATTCGTTTCTGCACTAATTGCTCATAGTCTATGCTGAGAATAAAGCTATCTTAACACAAACATCTTGCCCAGTCTGCTACGGTCTACACATCTTTGAGTTAAACTAAACAGAAGTTCAAATAAATATCTCGGACTGATAACACAAGCTCTCATCTCGCACGATCCACTATGATATGCAATCATCTGTGCGATATCTGTACTCGATATCATTCGTTTCTGCACTAATTGCTCATAGTCTATGCTGAGAATAAAGCTATCTTAACACAAACATCTTGCCCAGTCTGCTACGGTCTACAATCATCTGTACGATACCAATTCGTTGATACCATTCGTTTCTGTACTGATTGTTGATAGCCTGTGCTCATAGTACTATTTCAATCTATGATCATAATCTGTGCGGAACTATGTCACAGTTCCATTCATTATCTGGACGAATCATTCAAAGTCTCAATCTCAATTGATATTACAACGCACAATTATACAAAATCCGGTCAATCATCTTAGTAATTCATAACTACATTATTTACTTGCATTGTAATAACAATAGTAAGGTAATAAATAAGTAAGTAATTAAACAATACTTCCAAATTCATTAAGCTTAATATTACTTACCAAAATTAATATCATTATTAATTATAATCAGTTTCATTATCATTTTCATGGCCATCGTTACTGGAATAATCTATCATTTTACCAATCATATCGTTTGTTGCCTTTCCTAGGGATGTCCTGTATTATGAACCTGTCATTAGGTAGATGCTCTTTATCAATGACTGTCCTCTCAATTCTAACAAGATCTCTTACATAATCAAGCCATGTATTTTCATTATTACATGACATTTGGTGCTAAATGCTTCAGATAAAGTTTGGTTGAAACTTTCGACCTGCCCATTCTAGGAGTAGCTACCGCATTCAGTAGGTACCTATATGTTTTATATTAAGTTTTTTTCTGTAAACTCTCAGAATTTCACACTCGTAAAACACAAAAATTTTCTTATACTTCATGGCATGCATGAATATTGTCAAATTTTGTGAATGCATCAAATATAACCAAAATATGCATAATGCCACTCCTAGAACGAACAAACGGACCGAGATAATCCGCATGCAGTGTATGGAATGGAATTTCTACATGGTCGTCACGCCCTACATGCTTGTTTTCCATGTGCAATACTTGCCACCTAGGACCCCTCTGTACCACCCAACGAATTACATCATGTAAGATACGGTATACATAGTCACCCTTTTTTTTTTTTTTTTTTTTTTTTGGGGGGTGGGAAATCATCAAATAACCCCTCCCGCTCTTGGGCAGAGCGAAAGGGAGTGTCAGACTTCTACTGACTAAAAACCACCCATGTTCCTTCTTCGCCCTTCATGTCGAGGCCTCGGTATCCCTTGCGGACAACCCGCAGCTTCGACAGGCGTCGGCCCTTGCGGGCCCCTTCCATGTTGCTGACATCTCTTTGAGGCGCGCGTGGAACACGAACGCGCCGTCGACACGGCCTGTCGTCGTCATAAGACGGACGGACGGCGAGCTTACCCATCACTCACCGTCCACAGGCCCGCGTCTACGGTGGCCGGAAGCCATCACGTGGCCCCCGACGCCCGGAGCGCCTCCCGCGGCGGCTGGGACGAGAGGTTCTCTCCCTCTCACGTTCCGCCACCTCCTTCGCTAGCATCACTGCTTCGCAGAAGGAGGCGACGGCGTCCCATTCCTCCTCGCCCCGGACCATGGCTTGCACCAGGGCCGGACGCGAGAGGTCGCCGCCGCCGATCGCCGCTACGAGAACACGGCGGGGCTCCGCCCAAGCGGGGCACACCTCCACAGTGTGCTCCACCGTGTCCTCCGGCCGATCCTCGCAATGGTATACATAGTCACCCTGCAGTTGATAACTCTTTTATACATCGGCAACGAACTTCATTTCATCGTCAAGAAGAATCTCTAATTAGTTTTATCTCTTCGTCGTTACTCTGCACGGTCGCAATTCAATCGGTTGTCTCCGCTTGTAAAGAACCGTCCGTCAGTGTGTTCAGCCACCGAAGCGCGATTTTTTTTAGTCTATATGAATCATAATTGGTATTTCTTCATAAGTTAACAAAAAAGATTTTTTTTAATATAATTTATCTATTTAATAGGTTATTGAAACTTTTATGTAATCATTTAAGATAACAGAGATTGCTGAGATAAAATTCATTCGGTTATAAAAAGAGTGAAGCTGATGAATGAAAATAGATTTAAATTAAAAATAGCTATGAGCACTTTTTGATAGGTAAGTTATCAAAGGCATATTTGTTTATAATTTGATTATTTTCAATAAGTCTCATCTTGTTATCAGAGCGGTGAAGGTCGATCTTCAAAGATTCAAGTTTTTTTTAGGATGAAAAGGAAATTTTTAAGTATAGATTTCATTGTGCCGAATGTCATGCAAATGGTAGTCAAAATCAGATTGACCTCATAATTAAAGACAGTTGCGAAGAGGCAGCAAAGGGAAAGGGAAAGGAACCAGCGCCTCGAGAATTTAGCAGAGGTTTGGCGACCATACAAAATAAAGGACTTCATTTAGCTGTGAATGAACCAGTTCCTGACTTTTACACTAAAAAGTCATCGATTTACAGACATAGGAATAAAATAGCTGATGTTAAAAAAAAATGTTCAAAAAGTGTGCTAGCTGATTACTACAGTGAGTGAACCGCAAAGAATAATGATATTTTGTTTTAAAGAGGCCATAGAAACTGTCAAAAAAGTGAAGCATTTTTTTTATGGATGGTACTTCCAAGTCTTGCCCAGTCCCATTTAAACAAATTTACAGCATTCATGGGGATATTGGCAGTGATATTAATACAACTAATATATGTAGTTCCACAAATATACGCATTCATGTCGCATCAGACAAAAGCATATTCAGTTTTATTTGACTTAATTAAGTCACAAATCCAGGAATGGCAACCGAATAAAGTGACTATTGACTTTGAAGAAGCTACGATAAGAGCACTTTCTCAAAATATGAACTTAACAGTTAAGGGGTGTACGAGTATTTACCATTTTTCTAACAGTCTGTGGCGTTATGCAAAACAATTCGGGTCACACAAAAATAAATTAGATCGTAGATTTATATCCTTATGCTGTAAACTAAAGTTAAGTACAGGTGTTGCGAAAACATTTAAGCTTGTCTTTTGACCCAGATTGTAGAAAACACAAACGTGTTACTGACAGAGTCTGCTCGACATCGAGTATTAAATTGGAAATTGTTCGCCGCCAGTTCATTTTCTGCAGTTCCGTGCTTTATAACAGAGTTAATAAAGTGCTTTCTATTTACCCATGTACTTTCCGGGATTGCAAAAGAATTACTGATATATGGCTTCATACTCTCACATACGATGATTTGGAGAATTTAGTCAAACCATAAAGACTTTTCTTCCGTAGACATGCACACCAAACACACGTAGCGTGGAGTGTGCTCGTGGAAAGGTTCCACAAACACACTCTACACATACACCCCACAGACACGCACTACACTCACATAAAACACTCCCCACATGCACAACATTAAATACTTACCTATTTAATTTTTTGGCTATTTTTACTTCTTTATTATTTAAATTGTTGTTGTTGTTGTTGTTTGTTTGTTGTTACTTTTTAACTGTTTTATTTTTGCTTGTGATTATTGTTTTCTTTTTTAACCCTTAATGTATTGTAAGCTAAATCTGGAACGCTGTCGACTCCCTCTTGGAGGTTGGCGCTAATAGCTGCGACACAGTTCTCAACTAGAGCAGCTATTTACGTACACAATGAATTTGTTATGTGTTTTTGTTCCAATAAAGATTTATTATTATTATAACTACCTTATTTACCAATAGGAGAGATTAAGCAGGGATGGGAATATATAAAAAGTCAAATAGGTGAGTATAATAAGGAAGAGCTAAATACACACATCAACACTGTCTAGGGATATTTTGGATTTACTCAATTTACTCAAAATGTATTAAAAATAGCATACAACATGTATATATTTTTATAAAGCCCATTTATCAGACTACACTCCAGAAGAAAAGAAAACAATGTTTTTTTGCGTAAACAAATTTTTATTCAAATAAAGAAAAAACAGGAAATAATGGTAAAACTAACAACGAATGTGTTTCTCAAGAAAAAATTACAAATAAGGAAAAAATAATTTGTTTTTAACAGTTCTGTGAAAAATCAGTAGTCAGTAAAACCACCCATGACGTTAATAACGGTCCTGCAACGGTTTTTCATGCTTTGGATTAAGTTATCCAAGTCTTGCTGCGGTATATTGTCCCAGGTTCGGCTAAGATGCAAAAAAAGTTGCTCTTCCGTCGCAACGTTTGCAGGGAAATTCGTCAAAGCCCTTCTTTGGAGCATGTCCCACGCGTGTTCTATGGGGTTTAGGTCAGGCGATTGAGCGGGCCAGCCTAAGACCGATACGTCGTGCTCCTGCAACCAGCTCGTCAACACACTCGCTGTGTGCGGACGGGCGTTATCGTGCATGAGCGTGAATTCTTGGCCCATTTGTAGTCGATGGGGGTAGATTATTGGTACTAGCACCTCGTTACGGTATTTTTCAGCCGTCATGGTGTTTCTGATCCAAACGAGGTCTGTTCTTCCACCAACACGAATTCCCGCCCAAACCATAATTGTCCCGCCGTGGTATGAATGGACTTCCTGAGGATGTTGCAGACGGCTCTCACGACCAGGAACTCGCCAAACACGCACTCTACGTGTATCGGGATGGAAACCGAACCGGGACTCATCGGTAAACAGCACTACAGACCACTGGTTTTCTTCCCAGAGCAAATGTTCACGAGCCCACTCTAGTCGTCGTCCACGATTTCCTCGGCGTAGTGCTGGAGTACGAAGCGGTCTGCGAGCATGAAGGTTAGCTTCATGCAGCCTTCTCCTCACAGTTTGGTCACTCACAAGCAACTGGTGCTCTGACTGGAGCCTCTGAACCAACTGCATGGCCGTAACATTTGGTTGTCTTCTCGCGGCAACTTGCAAAAATCGGTCTTGTCGTTGAGTGGTTATGCGCTTCCCGCCTGGGTGTCTTTCAGCCACTTCACCAGTAGCACGATAACGTGACCATAACCTTGATATCACGTTTTGTCTTGTTCCAAACTCCTCAGCAATACTCCGTTGAGTAGCCCCAGCTTGGAGCATGCCTACTGCCCTTAACATTTCTTCTCTAGTTAAATGGCGCCGCTGCATAATGCACACAATAACATTAATTCGGAATTAACCGATAACTTGTTATAAAACTTAAATTGGACACAAAAAAATAGCCACAAACTACTGTAGGTAAATGAAACCTTCAGACTTCGCTACCATTGTGCCGCGTAAATCTTTTGTTTTTAATGTATTTTTTCAAATTCAAATTTAGAATCGTTTAAAAAGGCTTACAAAATAAACTTTCTTCAAAAGAATTTAAAAGTGGCCAGTATTTTTTGAGTTTAAGAACTTTATACAAAATATCCCTAGACGGTGTTGATGTGTGTATATTCGTTCGCCATTTTGAAACATACTGGACGGGGGATGATCTTATGAATATGTGGTGTGTCTTTGGAGAACATCATCGCACCAACAATATTGTTGAAGGTTGGCACAATAAAGTTAATAACGCAGTAAATAAAAACCAAGCAACATTTTTGCAAATATTACACTTTCTAAATGATGATTCAATGATGTCGTCTTTGCGTAAACATAAAAAATCAAAATTTTCCTTCTTCACAACCAAAACGTCGAAAAGTTCAAATTGAAAATGATAATTTTATAAAAAATGCTCAATATAAATTTATAACAAACGAAATCAGTGTGAGGCACTTTCTGGAGATGATTCGGTAATCTATTTTAAAATTTTGTTAAATATAAGACGAAGTAATGACGAGGTAATTTAAGTAAAGTTATAACACGTAAAACTAGTATTTAAAAAACAGCAGTGAAAATTTTGAAACTTTGACCCTCAATATCTCTGTAACTAGGGGGTTCCCAGGTATCTAGAACAAAAAAATTATCGTAGTGACGTGGAAAACAAGTGCCTTTCGGCTTCGTTACTTTTACGGGTAATTTTACATCCTTTAAATCAGTTCAAACTAGTTTTTGAATAAATATTAAGTGCTTATTATGTTGTGTTTGACAAAATAACGTATCACATTTTCGTTAACAAGTTATGTTCAGAGTAGAATAATTAATTTTTATTTGTAGTTTTTGTTTGTTTTTTTAACCCTGTAAACTAGTAATAATGGTTATTTGCTTTAGTGTTTTACAATCCGGAAAAACTTATTGCGGTTTTGTGATGTTTTTGTTTTGTTCCTTTAATAAAAAAATAAAAACTTGATTGTTTCCAAAATTGAAGTTTCCCTTAACCTCTTGAACGTCCGCTAACATTGCTTGAATGTCTTATGATCCACCGGGTGATCATAAGGACGCTCGAAGACGTCGTCGTAATATAGAAGTAAAACTAGCATATAATAATATGTATACATTTTATTGCGTAGACTAGTCTTACTATTCTGGAACATATTGTAAAGTAGGACTAGTGTACACGGTGGAGCACACCGTGGAGGTGTGTCCCGCTTGGGCCGAACCCCGCCGTGTTCTCGTAGCGGCGCTCGGCGGCGGCGACCTCTCGCGTCCGGCCCTGGTGCAAGCCATGGTCCGGAGCGAGGAGGAATGGGACGCCGTCGCCTCCTTCTGCGAAGCAGTGATGCTAGCGAAGGAGGTGGCGGAACGTGAGAGGGAGAGAACCTCTCGTCCCAGCCGCCGCGAGAGGCGCTCCGGGCGTCGGGGGCCACGTGATGGCTTCCGGCCACCGTAAACGCGGGCCTGTGGCCGTTGAGTGATGGGTAAGCTCGCCGTCCGTCCGTCTTATGACGACGACAGGCCGTGTCGACGGCGCGTTCGTGTTCCACGCGCGCCTCAAAGAGATGTCAGCAGCAAGGGCCGACGCCCGTCGGGGCTGCGGGTTGTTCGCAAGAGATACCGCAGCCTCGACATGAAGGGCTAAGAAGGAACATGGATGGTTTTTAGTCAGTAGAAGTCTGACACTCCCTTTCGCTCTGCCCAAGAGCGGGAGGGGTTATTTGATGATTTCCCAAGCCCAAAAAAAAAAAAAGTAGGACTAGTGAGAAAAACTATCCATTAGTGTCACCATTGCATACTGCATGTCAAAATAGAAATATATATAGATTTGATTAACAAATGAGATTTCTAATAACAAACAGTATGCACAAACACCCCTAAATTATATAAAACTTCTCCTACAAAATGTATATATATACTACCAATGAATTTCACCATCATCAAAAAGTAAGTTTTATAATGTAAATTATTTAGCATAGCAAGTTAAATTTTGTTAAAGTTTAAAATAGATTATTTAGTATGTAAGTTAAATTTTGTTATAGTTTAAACGAACGGCTCGCCAGCACACAGATAAGCCCTGAGAGGCTTTCGATGTGTGGCTAAAACAAAAATTGTAGTTTAATAAGTTTTTTAGACATTAAATAAATAGATAAATATCGTAGAACTAGTGGGAAATAATAATCCCACTAGTTCTATCGTAGGACTGTTCAGTTGAACTAGTGGGAATGATCCCCTTTTATTACTAGTTTTAAGTTATCTCAAATGAAGCTGATGAAGGTGGCAGCTTCTAACCTTGTGCTGAGGGATGATGAAGGCACGAAGTAGACAGCTGATCAAAGGCATCAACTGAATGCATTTCTGTTGATGGGGTCCGGCTGCGTCGAAAGGGATGAACCACCAACAAAATATGCCAGGAACCGGTTGAAGATTGATCCACGTCAGGAACCCAGCAATTCACCAACTTACCGGATGTCTTCTAGTAAAAGAGCTCTGTTGGAACAAGGGGTGCAGAAGTTGAGGGTCCAGTGGACCTGACGTGCGTAAGATAACTAAAGACCTATAATCACTTGACGATCCGTTTAGGGGAGGAGAAGGTCTGATCGTGGCTATAGAAATGGACAATACCGTACTAAGAAGCCCTTAAGCTCAACCACTTATCTGGACAGGGTTTAGTATTATGTATTTCATACATATTTGTCATACTGATGCCGTTTTACCGACCTCGACACGGTATTGGCGACATGAACCACACACTTGTCAAATTAAACCGCTGCCGTGACATGGTTTTCATTCTAAAATCTTCGACTTGGCTTTTTTTACAAGTTTTGTTTTTACTGGGTAATTCCTTACTGCATGTTACTATCGTTTACGGTTCTGGACGGTATTATGAGGAGATCATTTCAGTGGGCATGTAAGTCTAAGAGGTAGGAAGTGCCGCTACCTAAATGGATCGTCGAAGTTTCTACAAAGTCGAGACGGTCCCCGAAAGAGGAAAAGCCCGTCCTTGGCCCTTCAACAACAAATACAGTTATAACGTCTATCGTATAAGTCTGGCGTGGGTGTAACGTAAGAACATAATATTACTCTTTTGTGTTCACATCTCGGCGTCAGCTCTTCTGCCAGTCGACTGTGTAAATTGGAGAGTTACAGCGATCCCGATGGTAATAATGCGGATTCCAGTTGAAAGCTAATAAGTAGTCAAATTAATGGGTTAAAACTTAAAAGTTACCATGACATTTCTTGTAGCAATTTAAAGTTACTGTGCGCAGTGTCATAATTTTGTGTAACCCGCTACTCCCAGGAGTAGCGGGTGGTAAACTGTGTTTGAGATATTATCACCGGAAAACTATATCGAATCTTTCTGGAACCTTAAAACAATGTAGATGAAGTAAACTAAATCAAGTTGGTTTCTCAAGCTCGAAGGACAAAGCAACTGCGTCGGACTGTCTTCTGTAATAGGTAATTTGTCGAACCTAAAAATAATTTACATCCCAAGAGGCATGCTCTATTCTTACGTAAAACAAGTCAACTTAGTTTCTCAGGCTCGATATTTAAGAACAAAGGAACTGCTTCGTGTCTTTTGGAATAGATAAGTATTTGCCATGGCAAAGTTCATATAATTTTTATAGAGAATTCTTTCGTCATGAACCCCTAATTCATGACAAAATGGTTGTTAAGTTGTTAACACTATAAATGAAAACTCAGGTTTTTGGTGTGTGGATACGATTCCTTTTATATGTTTTATTTTACATCGGTCACGTTTGGGGGTGAGGTTGAGGAATAATTTTCCAAAACGTTGATATTTGTAAAATAAAATTGACACTAAGTGTGCTATTTTTAATATTTTAAGAAACATAGCCTAATTATGATCGGCTCTCCGTTAATATTACGCTTGAAAACCCGGTTCACCACCGAACTTTAAAGAAATTAAATGCAGTTCAAGTTTGTAGTCCAATGCCGTTCAGCTATCAGAGAAAATTGACGTTTTAGCCTCACCCCCCCAAAGTTAGAGTTCAGTGTACCAAACAACCGGTTAAAGTTCCACAAGTTTGCACACCACACTATATCGAATGGATGATTACATGAAACTGATATTTATTATGTATGAGATAGCGGAAAATTGAAGAAAAAACGTGTTGCGCCGACCCTAAGTAGAATGGAAAAGGCCCAAGAATAATAATAATAAAAATCTTTATTTCCAACTTACAATTCACAATGTCACTACATGCTATAACAATATGTTATAAAAGTTTTAATTGAGAATTGTACTTAATACAGACTTATACACTACTGACACCCAAGCTAAGATTGAACTTGTATTATGGGTGTCAGGGCTCTCTAAGTTCACTAGGACAGTAAATACAAAAAGAAAACGGAGTTTGGTACATGGCAAACGGGAAACAAAGACTAAGGTATAAAAAAAAATAATAATAATGATAATAAATATAAAAAAGTATACCTACCACTAAACAATAATTCAATTCAAATTGTATACAACAAAATAATAATTCATTTAAAAAGGCAAATCATAATTATGTGTATTGTGTTAAAGTTTTGTGTTGGAGTGTATGTGCGTGTGTGTGTGTGTATGTGTTTGTGTGTGTGTGTTTGTTGAGGATATGTGAAATGGAGGAAGGTTTGGGAAAGGGGGGTGGGTACTGGGTAATAAGGTCATGTATTGAGAATTTTTTCGACATCATCATAACAAAGAGTGTTCACCCATTTAGTGACTAGAGCTTTGCAGTCAAATTTATTATATTTATAAATGTTGCACTGTTCGTTGACAAAGTTGTATATACGACCGCCAAGTACCGCGTAGTGACGCCCTGCAAGCGCAGTTCTATGTCTGATGGAGGGACAGACGTTAGCAGTTCTGCGCATTGCCGGACGAGCAGGATCCAACCGCAGGCCGGTATGTTTACGTAACGTACAGTTTAGCACAAAGAGCTGTCTCACAGTCATGACCTCACATTCCTTGTACAGTAGTGCTGTACTATGCCGGTAGTGTTTGAAAGTCATGACCTTGAGGACAGCTCTCTGTGCCCTTTCTAGTTGTATCATGGTTGTTTTTGGAGCCCCACCCCAGACCGTAATCCCAAAAGTTAATATTGACTGGCAAAGAGAAAAATAAACCATACGTAAGGTATTCCCATTAGCACTATACCTCAGGCTTTTAAACACGGTAATTAGTTTTCTAACTCTGCCAGACAACATCCTAACCTGAGCACTCCACGAGACGAGATTGTCTATAAGTACACCCAAGTATCTTACACTGGTGGATCTTGTGAGGGGAAGGCACGCACATTGATTCGGATGTGCATCGCAAGTGTGCGCATTAACTGTAAATGAGTTGTCTGGTTGCGAGGAAGATTTTAATGAAAACGTGATGAAATTCGTTTTTTCCACATTTAGGGTCAGACTATTCGCCGTTAGCCAAGACATGACAATGCTAAGGACAGTTTCAGCTCTCCTCTTAGCCTCGTCCCAATTTTCCGCATGGACCAGAAGGGCCGTATCATCTGCATACGTATAAATGGAGCAATATGGAAGTGCTAGACCACACAGGCTATTCACATACACCAGAAAAAGTGTGGGCCCCAGGATGGAGCCTTGGGGCACACCGAAGGACAATGCACACTCGTCACTAACATATGTGTCGATTTTAACGCACTGCGTTCGCTCGGATAGGTAACTCGCGAAGACTGAGAGAGCAGGACCCCTAACTCCTATTTGCTCCAATTTTTTTAGAAGAATAGGAACAAAGACAGTGTCAAATGCCTTGGAAAGGTCCAAAAATAAGCCTAGACACTTAGACTTTTATCCAGAATCTCAACAACATCGTCAATCAGGGTCGCAAATGCGCCTTCACAGGACTTTCCCCTACGAAAACCAAATTGATTATTAGAAAGGATGTTATTATTCTCTAAGTAAGACACAAGACGGTTATTGAGGACCCTCTCAAGAACCTTTGATAATGCCGGCAGGACCGAAATCGGCCTATAATTATTGACACTGCCTCTGTCCCCTCCCTTGTGTGTTACACTTGCAAGGCTGATTAGGCCACTGGAAACACACGTTAAAGGCGCCACTGTGACACTTGCCCTTTACGAGGGTGTCAGCAGATAGGTAGGTAGGGAGTTCGTAAATAATAAGCAAGTATAGTTCACCTATCATTTATTTGCCTAACTTCCGTGGCCGCCTCACGTCTCGATTGCAGAGGTTAAAGGTGGTAGGGTACACTGGCCTGAACCGACTCCCAGGAGGATGGTCTTCCTGTCTCTGGTGGCTGTCCGCAACCAATGGCTCCAGCTCCAGGATCTGTCTCCGTCGTCAAGCTCAGCGTAGGGTAGGAAGGTGTCCCCCTGCAGCAGAGCTCCTCTTCCAAGCGTCCTTGGGACCACAACGTGGCGAAGGTTGATGGGTAGACTAGGAAATCCTGGAAATCCAGACAGAGATGGAAGCGTAAGCAAAGCAGTCGGCACCACGTTTCAAGGTCCAAAGGTCACAGTGTCCCAGGTAGGAAGATAGGAAGAAATACAGCAGAAACTAGGTTTAGGAAATTCTAGAACACCTTACAGAAAGCCCTTCTAATAAAATACATGGAAACTTACCCTAGAGGGATTTCGCGAAGTATATATAAAAGAAATTATTTAGATAATTTCGGAGCGAAGGACACAGCCGTCACCCACAGTGCTCTCAAAACGACTAGTCATCTTCCGTACCGAACTCACCCGAATCGCGAGTCCTCGGTAAACGATCGTTTTGGAGATGCGCGGGCACATGTAGATGCGAGGACCTTTACAGATTAATAGTCTCTTAGGTTCCGTACTATATTATTCTAATTTTCAAAGGTTTATTTAAATGTAGGTTTATTTAATAGTATTATAATAGACTAGTTTTAAAGTTATGTTTAAATAGTATAGTTGAGTGTACATAGATTTCTTAACATTAAGCATTTTAACCTAAACTCTTTTTATTAGTAACTTGCAAGGTGCAACGTTACAGTGGATAGGATGTACAACCGCTCTCTTTAACACTTTCGGGAATTCACCTTTAGAGAAACAAAGATCACATATGTGAGTGACAAGGGGTACCAGAGTTTGTCTGCTCAATTTCAGAATTTTAGAACTGATTCCATCCCATCCTGGGGCAGAATCAGTACGAAGACCCATAATAATATTCTCAACCTCTGCATTATCTGGGGAAAGTAGGGCCATTGAGTTGACCTGTTCATCCTGCCTCATAATTATGTATCGTACCAGCATTTCCATGCCTAGCCGCGAGTTCGTTGCCAATATTTCCAAAAAAGCTATTTACTACGTTCAATGAAGCCTTGCAGTCTAGATTGGATATAGACAGCAACTCCCTAGGAGCAAGTTTGAATGTTTGTCTATTAATTATATTGTTAATTGCTTTCCAGGTCTTTTTAGGGTTATTTTTCGCTTTCTCCAATTCATTTTTTTCATAATTATTTGTAAGTCTGTGCAGAAGCTTATTGCAGAAATTGCGATAACGTAAATAGGTTAATTTCAGAACGTAATTATCTGGTGTATTTTTGTGTTCTCTATGCATGTTATCCCTATTTCTAATGCATCTGAGGAGTCCTGGCGTGATCCAGGGCTTGATTATTCTCCGCCTAGAAGGAACGCAAATGGTTACGGTATTATTTTGCATGATGGACATAATAGTATTAATAAGAAAGTCAGTAGCCCAATTAGCGTTGCCAGACGAAAGAATGGCACTGAAATCGGTTTTTGCAATTTCCAAAACAACTTGACTGTGATCCACTTTTGAGAGGAATTTATTCGTTTGATATTTTGTTTTATTTTTAACACAGAAAAGTACAGGGACATGGTCGGTAAAGACACTACAGATTTACTTGTTCTAATCATGATATGATCTAAGCAATTGTTTTCCCTAGTAGGTGAAGTGTAGGCTGGTAAGAGTCCGTGAGATGCAGTCATAATCATGTATTCATTATAATTAGGGTCATTACTTGTTGGGCTAATATTAATGTTCATGTCTCCCACTAAAAATATATTTCCGTTGGAGGACATTGGCGTTAATATATTGTTGAGACTATTAAAAAAGTTGTCTAATTTCCGAAAACATGGAGGTCTGTAGATAGCAATGATAATAATGTCAGTGAGTTTAC
The DNA here is from genome assembly GCA_949774965.1 of Diarsia brunnea. Classification (NCBI taxonomy): domain Eukaryota; kingdom Metazoa; phylum Arthropoda; class Insecta; order Lepidoptera; family Noctuidae; genus Diarsia; species Diarsia brunnea. Next base: position 22,143,552 of record OX458996.1, on the reverse strand, counting down.
AAATAAGGCAATTGGCATCAACAAACACCGGCTCAGTTATGTCATGCTGCAAATCAGAAAGAACGTAGATCACTAGACCATCATTTTTGTTAAGGCTATTAGCTGTCGAGTAGGCTGTGTATCCAGGCAATATCGGAATATTACTTTTACTGAGCCAACATTCCGAAAATACTATGACATCACACCTGATACCTAAGGAATGCAGCAAAACCAGGGCGCCGTCAAAGTTCTTAACAATACTACGTATATTTAATAATAAAATGTAGTACATTGATCGTTTTGTTTGGGTTTCCCAAGATCTGAAGGCATTTATCGGGAGGACAAATGAACGATTCGTGGGATCCAAATGAATCGAGGTTATTTATAATTTCATTTATGTCATTCATTCTTAATATAAGACTAATGTGATGTTCACTTAGACAAGAACGCATTAAATCGACATTTACCACTAAAAAGACATAACAGAACCGATCACTATTGGTGACAAATATAATTTTAATCAGAGAGATACAATATGTTGGATATTTTTTTCCCATAGCATATCGCATAGTAATATAAGTATCATAACCTAGATTTATTAGTAAACTTTGTCTTTGGTGAGTGTTTTTAATGTATATAAGTGAATTGTATACTTGTGTATATAATAGATTTTCATATGTGTGTGAAGTGTGAAGGAGTGCCTTTACAAAAAAGATAATAATAATACTTAAACAATTAAAAACGCGAACATGCTTACATAACATAAAAAATCGAAAAGATAATAAATTACTTATTTTCATGCAATAGGTTTTGAAAGCTAGATTCAGACATTATAAGTACCGGTTTTTCCCCTTCTTTCTTTCGAATGAAAATCTTTCCGTTTGCTATCCAACAGTATTGACATCCATTACTTTTAGCAAACTTTCGGGCATCATAGAAGAGTTTCCTGGCAGTTGCTGGGAGACGTTCTGCGACATATATAGGAGAAAGTTCACCGGTTAAACTGCTCACTATTCAATTTTTCGGCTGGAGGTTTCCCTTTGTTAAAGTCACGTACAGCACGGAGTACTATGTTTTTTGTAACCACAGATTGAAATTCGGCAACTATTTGTTTTGAAGGGCCTTGATTACTCTGCACTCGATAAACGTCCCTAATCTGTTCTGGTTTTACCTCCCCGGCAAGAGATCTACACACACCCATAACTATTTCCGCCAAGTCACTGACATTTTCTTTGTCTTTTGTTGAGATCACGGCAGGCCTATGATTTCCATGCATGTCCTGAATTTGTTTTTCCAGCTGGTCTATATATTTTCATTGCTCTGAGCGTTCACTATGTAACCTACCCATACTAATTCTTATATCCTCATATTTGGCGTTAATTAATATAGCGGACTCCTCTAGATCAGTTCGGATATTACGCAATTATTCGTTTTGAGTTCGCAACTCTGTTAGTTCCTGGGTTATTTTGGACATAAAATTCTCCACAATACTTTCCTGTTTTAAATTCGATTTCGCCAGCATTGTTCGCATCTCTTCCTTAAAATCATCAAACTCGTTTGTTGGACTAAAGTCTAAACACGGACGCTTCGTTGACCTTTGGAAGAAGATCATGAAGATTACAATTTACTAAAACACGACTTCCACCTATACTATGATTGCTGTATATTAGTAATTCTCGATCCATATCTAAGAAGGTTCTTCTTAGTTTGTCGGATTGGGGCTTGTTACAGAAAGTGGTACTACTGGAGACGGCTCGTCGGTACGAGTTGTTGAGTGTTAGGAGTTAATTTTTTCTGAAGTGTGACAGCCGGTAACTTGGACCTTGTTCCTGATACCGGCTACATTTTGTATATATGTGTAACGTTTTTGTATAGTTTTGTTTTAAGGAACGTTTAAAAATGTAAAAAGTTTGTTAAGAAATAAATAAAGGAATAATATTCTACTACTATGAAGAAAAACACATAAATAAAAAATAATAAAATTCAATAGTGGCTATTAGACAAGACGAAGGAATTAGAGCGTTTTGTGATTTTGTAACATACAAGGAAATAAAGTAGCTATCGTTTTTTGCTTGTAACGCAAAACAAACGAATACGCAAACCATATGGACGCTGCGTTGCTAACGGCCGCAAGCAGCTTGAGTGTTAAACAGAAGCCTATTTTTGTAAAATACAATGCTAAAAAGAAGAAAATTAAGGAGGTTAGAGACGTGTCTCGCCAAACTTCCAAGTGATTGCTATGCGGCTCCTCCTTCCCGTGCTATTGGCGTTGAGCGGCACAGCTCCGCCAATGAGACCGCGTTTAGCCCCACTCGCTGCCATTTTATATTACTAAGATTACGTTTTCCTTTATTAAGAAAAATGCCCATTTTTCAACAATTGTACCACAAATACGAGTTATCACTTGCATTACGGTAAAACACAGTGTTGGTCCCGTGGAGAGTGAAATAGCGAGAATTTTTAAATTTTATCAAAATTTATTTTTTCAGGTTTAGAGATTGGGTAATTAACCACATATTTAGGTAAATGGTTGCGTGTGAGGACGCCTACACGGCAGCGGGCGTCGAGCTTTACGTTGATGTGTTCGAAGCGAGGAGATTAGTTGGTGGAGCAAGTATTTGAGTCAGTCCGCAGCTCGGCCACAGTGCGCGTCACTCGCATCGCGCTCCGCTTGCGACAACCGTCCGACAACCGAAAGCGAATCTGCGCCCGCCCGCCCAGAGTGCGCCCATATTTTAAAAATAAATTCAAAATCTCAATTATATTTCCAATTATTGTTTATAAATAGTTATTGGCCAAGTTGAATAACTGTATGTGTTTAGCAACAATTGAAAAAGTATTTCAAAAGTGATTTTACGAACTCTTAAAGAAATCTGTTGTGTTTAAACAAGGATGTTAATATTATAAGAAGGCTTTTGGATTTCAAGACGTTTTAGAAATATAAACTTCATTGTGAAATAGAAAAAGTGGGTGAGTACATCATTCAATTAGAATTAAATTCTGCCATTTGACTAATTTAGGCAGAAATATAAAAAAGTTTTCTAAGTAAAAGTTTTAAACACAAGGGTAACGATGGTTCTATTAATGAAAAAAATATTCTAATTTTTACATACGAAACAATGAGTTTACTTTTTTTATCTGACAGTCAGTCGGCATTTATCATGCGAAAAAAGTCGCTGAAAAGTGCAAATACATTCTGGTAAAACAATGAAACGCTTCTCATTGTTTTTCTTTCTGATAATTAAACAAAAAAATACAATTAAATTATTTAAAAAAAATCACAATTTTAAAGCTCTGAGTTCGGTCTCTACGGTTATTAATTAATTCGAACTTTCCGAATTAGATTTTCTACTAATTATACGATTAATACACGTTATGATATATCATAACGCGGATCTAATTCAGATTCAAATTGGTTAACTTATTTAGTGGACTAGAAAAGGATACATTCAAATTATTAACTAACTATTTGTATTGTCCTATGTGTTATATGTGAAACCAACTCCAGTGAAGTTTCAATTAAATCAATTGAAATAATTCAATCAGGTAAAAAAAGCACGATAGGTAATCTAGCCTGCACTATAATATCACAAATATTTCAATTAATTTGACAGTCAGATTTAAAATGTCAGTAATTTATATAAAACAATATAATTAATAAAGTGTCTGTTCGTACGAGTAATTTCAGCTTTTTATTAAACGCATATAAAGTACTGTCTCTTTATTCGGCTAATCTCTATAATGACTGGATCGATTTTCGACGGGACTACCTGATGTTATAAGGAGTAACTTTAGCTACTTTTATTTAGAAATTATGGTAGGGTAGGTTTACTCGTGCAAAAGAAACCCTTGAAACTCTTAACAAAATTCGGTTCCAAGTAATATTAAAGGTCGCAGGCAAAAGCTAGTCAGTTAATTAAAGTGTTAAGTTTCAGAAATATGTGACGTGGTGATTTTGTTGGTTTTCGCCATCGAAAATATTCCTTAATGACCAGAAATGCGTTTCCGGATAAAAAAAAAATTATCTGTATGAAATAGAAGTAATCAAGTATATGTTTATCAATAGGGTAGTTGACTGACTAAAAAAATATGATTCTGTTTAGTCCGTCTGTTAGATTATATTGGATACGTGTTTTTTGCTCTATCAAATTAATAAAAATTGACGAAAATAAAACGTGTCAGAGATCGTGAGTGGGGGCTGGTGACGTCACTTTCTGGTAAAAAATGTACCAAACTGTGACATTGCGCGACTTTTCGAAGCACTAACGTCTTCATTTATTGTTTACGTGAAAAAAGAAAAAAAATACGTGTCGAATATTTTCTGGAATCTTCTATCTGACGGACGACTAATTAGATTTTTTTTTATTTTTTTTTGTCAACTACCCTATTGATTCCATAAGTTTTAACTAAAAAAAATTAAAATGTTTACACTGCATAGCTTTCTAAATAGTGACTTGTTTTATTTTGCTGTATAATCAAGTTAGTTATATTGGTTTAACAGTCCAATAAATAGTCATCTATCCAGAACCTTATTTTTTTATGAGTAATTCTCATTGTTTGGGTCAGCTCTATATTCAGGAGGCCAACGGCCAGTAGTGGACTTGTTTCATCTGAAATTATGACGATGATGATGGAGATTACCGCATAAAATTAGTTAAGTACTTAGGTTCAATCTTTAAACACATCACACACACGCACATTTTTAAGCACTGATAATAAAGATAACACACACATTTGAAATATTTTATACATTTTAAACAACTTGTTTGGATAGATTCCATCACCCAATTTTCTGCTAAAATTATTAATTATTGAACATGTTAATGTATGACCAGACTGCGTATAAAAATTATTTTAAAACAGGAAAAACACCCCATATCTGTGTTTAATGTGTAAAATTCATAGTCGATCTATTCGTCAAACACCAATTTTTGGCGAATAGATGGTGTTTGACGTCTACGACGGTTTGAATCTATTCGTCAAACACCATTTTTTCTGTATAAATAATGGTTGTGACTACAGACATCTTATTAATTTTATATGATTGTAAACACAAGAAATCGATGTCAAGACTATAAATAAAGCATACGTTACTGATTTTTTAATTCCTGATTGTGCAGCTGTTTGTGCTTCCTTACAGTTTATCAATGTTGCTAATTATTGTTCTCTCTATAACTTATTTCATTATTCAACATAGTTTAGGTAGGTTATTAAATTACTAAAAATAAAAAATTGTTAATGTCAACTGTATGGTTGGTTCTGCATGAACTCTTTGAAGATCGTATTACTTCCAACTTGCACATGTGACCCAATATGAATAATACAAGGAGTAATGCCTGTCTAAATGTAATTTGTCTGCAGTGGCCCGGAGTACCGATGGGTCGGGCCTCGATGGAGGCTGCGAAGACGTCTCGCGGCTGACTCCAGGCCTGCATCCAGAAGCAACCTTCGACATGAACGATCTGCCGTCGAACGCCTACACGTTGGACACTCGCAGAATGCAATTATACTCGCACCCACACGTGCATCCCACGGTGAGTCAACGCCTTTGTTTCAGGTACCTACCTCCGGTTGACATAAATCTGACACAAAAGGAACGTCACATCTAGAATTTTCTTGATAAACGGGATGTAAAATGTAAGAAGTAATATCTAAGTACTTGACATACAAAAAGTCGTTGTTGTTTACCCTTGCTCAAGACGATAGAACTAGTCGTATGGAGTACCACTTGTGACGTCTTTAATGAGATAGTTTGACGTGTATCGCGTGAACTGCAAACATAAAAAGGTCAAAGGCTCGTTGCTAATCTGTTTCTTTCATGGAAAATATATATGCTTAGCGCCAGGAAACAAAACACGTTCAACGTGTCAAATAAAACAACGAAAAAGGCGATTAAAACTTATAAGAGTCGTATAAACTGAGGCAAAAGAAATACGTCTTTTAAATCATAAAAACGTCGACAGCAAAAACAAAATAATAACTTTGAAAGATGAAATGCGTTGCAAGGCGCGAAAATAAGAATAATTTGAGGGTAAAATACCGGCCGGGGCGTAAGGTTTCCACTCTGAAGTGGCCATTCGACTCGCCTTCGTTCCTCTAACAGTTCACACGAGCAAATTCATTTATTTTTCTGACTCATGCTCAATGACCCTACTATTATTATTAATACTATGATGTAAAACAGTAGGCCAGGGCAATACAAAATCAAAATTTAAAACAATATCGAGATAAACTACGACTAATAACGATATCCGTACGAACGTTGCACAAATAGATAGTGGTTTTCATGGACTAACTCGTTGTAATTTGATAAATAAACAATGAGGCGCTGTTAATTTGTAAATAAATCATGTTTCCTTTCGTCATTAATTTATTTTATTAATATAATTACTTTCATAATAGCCAGTGGTGGTCATGACGTTTAGCCACCAGGCGCTGCGCTATCGCAACACTGAACTCGTGTTATCAAAGATGTCTTCGTCACCATCCGTTACATCACCGACCTTGTTTGTTTGACTTTTTCTTGCCATTTTATCACTGTTTTAAAGTTACTGATTTCTCTAGTATTATTACCTATAAACAAAAAAGATAAGTGCTACTAGTTCTAACTAGGCCCGGGTTAAAGCTTCTAAAAAGAAAATATTTTTCTTGCGTTAGTAATTTGAATTGATATCTAGGTGGTACCTTCATTATTTTCATCTGATCACATCTAATCTCATTAGGTTTTAGGTTAATATGGGTTTGTTAGAAACCATTCAGTGATGAGTACAATTTGATCGGACAAAGATAAAAGTTGGAATTATTCGTAACAGAGGCACAATTTTATGAAAATTAAAGCAATTACGACTGAAGCAGAGTTTTATCAAATGTCCCTGACATAGGTTCATCGCGAACCGAACAACAGATTGTCAATAAGATTCAGTAGGTATCATAACTGTAGGTTAGTACTTATAAAAATATGTAAAAAAATTCTAGCTTGATCATGTGAAGTTAGATAATGGTAGTTAGAAATGTTATTGTTTAAATTATCTATTGTTATAAGTAGCATTGTAAAATATTCATTTCAATTTATTAATACCACTTTGAACATTATTGAATCGCACACAGTGTTTCGCATATTTATGAAACGGATGAACAAAACGAAAAATCCGAGACGTAGTGAATTCTTCACTACGTCTCGGATTTTTTGTTTTATTTCTTTGAGCCTAATGGTCGATTTAATTAGGTAGGTTTAGGGCTATTCTGTGTTGTCAGTCAGTGAATTTATGATTTTTAATATATAAAAACCCGACCACTTGTACTTCGCAATTCTGAATTTTGGAAAATGTACCTCTTATTTTATGATTGGCGGTTAAACCGTCTGTTAGACTGGAAGCCGACCCCAATCATCATCTTCCTGCCCTTATCCCATTCTATTTGGAGTTGGCGCAACACGTTTTCTTTTTCAATTCTTCCCTGTTAGACGCCACGGTGGCATTTACTGCTTTCTCTTTCATATCATTCCTCACACAAAGGAGGGAAAGGCCAAAGAAAAGATGAATGGATTCATTCATCACCATCCATCAACATGTATATCCATCACCTTTCAAGTCACATGCGATTCGTTCCTCCTTATAACATGTCCAGAACGTAATTTTAACCGATATGATACCTAATAGGTGTAAAAATACCCTTAACAAAAGGGACACGTACTTGTTTTTGATGACTTAAACAACTTAAGGGATCCAAACTATTAAGTTACCTACAACTTTTTCGCATAAAAAAATCAAATACAAGTTTTTAATGTCATCATCATCATTTCTTGCCCTTATCCCAATAGGCATTGTTTCCTGACAAAAAAATATGATTCTAATAAGTCGGACTGTTAGATTATCGAAAAATATTGGATACGTATTTTTTGTTTTATTAAATCAATAAAAATTGACGAAGATAAAACGCGTCAAAGATTTGAGTGGGGGTTTGTGACGTCACTCACCGCTAAAAAATGTCATACTAATGTCTTAGAAAATGACGTCACACGAGTTTTCAAAGCACTGTATCGTCTTCGTTGTATGTTTACGTGAAAAAAGAAAAAATACGTGTCCAATAATTTTTGGAAATCTACCTGACGGACTAATTAGTTTTTTTTTTTGTAAACTACCCTATTCATTTAGGGTTGGCGCAGCTTGTCTTCTTCTTCCATACTTCTCTATTACTCGTCATCTCATCAGAGACCTCCTTTCTTGCCATATCATCCGTTACACAGTCCATCCATCGTTTCTTTGGTCTACTTCTACTAAAGTTATAGTTTTTTAATGTTATAACTTTGCTTGAAATGAAATGACACCTGTCAATCTGTTTAGACTGGAAGCAAAAAATAGTTGGGGAAAGGCTAGGCAGATGATGATGATAACGAGACAGGTGCGTTAAACTGAATCTGAACGTAAATCGTAATTTCTCACTCTAATAAGAAGTCGTTTCCCTGCAATATTATTTGCGTAGTTACTTAGATAGATTTACAGACAGCTTTGCTGGCTGGGTGACAGTTTTGTAAAGGACCCGTTAAAAACCTTCATTAGTGGCTCTACAACGCCTGTAACATGAAACATGACGTAAAGGTATGAAAATCAGTTTAATCCGTCTATAAAACTAACCACTATAATATAATTTAGTTACTTTCTCATCTTAACGTGTGCATGTCACTGAACTCCTCCTTAAGGACTAGGCCGAAAGTGATGTTTTGTTTTGTGAATTTCCTGGACGATATAGATTCACAATTGGATCCGGTATGCGTCACTGTTGTCGACATACGGAAAGGACAGGACAAAATCTGTTGGGTCAGCTAGTTCTTGTTAAAATTAATATAATATCTAATTTTGTCACGTTTAGATTTTCACGCAAATTTGCCAAGCTAGTCGTTGTACTCGAGGCTAGCAGACACATAGAAGGAGGGACGGCAAAGATAAATTATGTTCAAGCGTATCCAACAACATACATAAAACTAAAATTTCACATGAATTTTAACTGATTAAATTAATAGCGATACTAATATAATTTCAGGACATCTTGAACATAAATTAAAACTGAATTATACTAATAACAACTTGAAAAGTACTGGAAATATCCTATAAACGCAGAACTTTAATTCAATTCGATTTAAATAATTTTTCAATTTATTAAAGTTATTGGATAGGTTGGATAAAATGGATATAGAGCAAAGAAAAGATGTATGAACTTGGACGAGGCTAAAGGAGTATGGAAGGATCGTGGTCTTTTTTTTTTACCCTCATGGATATCGAATTTGGAAAAATCAATCCACAATAGGAATGCCACATGATACCACAAAATTTGAAAGAGATTTATAGTTTTAGTCTCGTTTTAAATCATGACGCAGTAGTCCGATTATTGACCGTAATCGGGTATACGAATGGTTAAAACATTTCACGAATTGTGAAGTGAACATAAAGGCTGCGTTAGCGCAAGTGGCGGGCGATGACGTCTACTCAGCTGCTTCGGCACGCGGCGACTCGAATGACTCCGCTGTAATTCGACCGGACCCTGTGACAAATGTGAAAAGTATTACGTTTTTAAAGTGCGCCCGTGCACTCTTGCTACCGTCCAAAGTTCTCTCAATACGATTCATTCTTTGGGTACATGCACGAATATATTTATTCCTCAATTGAGTTTCATGTTTAAATATTGTTATTGAAATCTGTTTTTTTGTATAATACATATAATACAAATTAAGGTTGAACTGAAATGTTTTCATACGTAAGTTGCTAATTTGTTGAATGATTTCATACTTTAAGCACACAAAGATTCATAAGTGGACTTGATGCTGCGCGCTATGTGAAAATTCTACGTGTCAACTTTTGTGTGAATCAGAGACTAGACAAGCAGTAATCGGTGAAATTCTAAAATACAAAAAACAATAAAAGAATACGTATCTAAAGCAAAAACATAAAAAATAATTTGAGCTATCAATGTCACTCAGTTGATTGATTTAGATATTTAAATATATACTGCTATGTTTTTATTTGTGTACTCTGATAGACCACGTTCGGCAAACAACAACACGATAAGAAATCGTAATATTGTGAAATATATTCAAAAATTTACTTAATAGACTAAAATTACCATGTATATACATTAATTAAAAATTATTCGATATAATATACAAGAAACTATAAAAGGGAATCAAAAAACTGCTCCTTAACGCTGTCAGCCGGTAATCTGCCCAATAGACTGGCGGCATTACCACGTTGTATGGCAACAGATAGCCTCTGGCCAAGGTAAAAGTCAGCCCTTGGGTCACGAGAAGCGTCAACTAAGCGTTTTGAAATTTACTTGAACAGGCTATGAGCACTGGGACCCTACGGCGCCAGAGTTTCAACCCCAGACAGCTTGAAAATATAGTATCCACAAAGGGATCCACGTTGTTTTCCAAAGAAAACTGATATTATAGATTCATCTAGATGAAGTCGTACTTTTGAAGAATATTTGAAAATGATTCAAATATGAGTGTCGCAACACAACTGACCCCAATCAAAATAAAGCGTAATAGTAAATAAATGATGCCAATGTTATAATGGTGACGAAATTGAAGATCGACAGTTGAGGTGTCGACCGCTTAGCCGGCATTATTATGAATTGTGCTAACACAACGGAAACAACTGTTCCTTGGGAACGTGAGTTCGACGTCTACATGCTGTAATCACTTGATGAAATTTAATAGTTTGCTAGCTACAAAATGCTAGCTAATACCGACATAATTTAGACCGGGCCATAATTTTGTTACCATTCAACTTTAACAGAAATATTAGTATCTACCTATTAAACATCATTCTTACAATTTTTAAATTACTTTCCTGGTGTTTGCACATATCTCAAGAGCTGCTTGAACGATTTTGATTGTTTTTCTTATGGGTACTTTGAGGGTAAGTTTGACTTAGTAACAACCTAGAGTTAGACAGTCACTTACAAGCTAAGCCATGAGTAAAAGTACAGGTTTTTATTTATTAAAATATGAAATGATTTAAGAAAAACTGCCACAAAACATTCGATGATCTCATAAAGCTACGGATATAACAAACATATTGGGCAAGGTCATACTTAGTACACTGTAGATTATCAGATTTTTAAATCATGAATGGTTTCGGATATACAGAACAATGAAAAATGACACCTCAACAATGTAGTGCATTGTAAAGATATGATTACAAGCTTTAAGCTGTAGGTACTTGTTAGAATGTTCAGATGGATTCTTGCAAGCTTGTCATAGATAAGTTCCTCTTGTACTATCGAGTTGATACTCTGTATTGTGAGGATATTGGGATAATGACTGATGCTGCAGTCAGAGTCTCCTAATTAATAACTCGACGATAGACGGATCGTCTAGGAAATGAGTATGGAATGTATTCTATGCAATGCGGAATTTCTCAATTTAACCATTTGAAATAGAAAGTTCTGATTTTATTATATAATATATAATAAATGAATAGATTGCATATAGAATTGTTTTTGTCTATCCTCCTACCAGAAAAAATGTTTATTACTCTTATTTAATATGTCAAAGTAAACTATACATTTATAGCTTACCATGCCTTAAAGACGGAGCGTGATAATATCAATATATCTATACGACTGGTGGGTCTAAAAAATATTATTTAGGCATAAATAAGTCTGTTGAGACGTAAAATAGTTTAATCCAAGGCGGCGTGCACAGGTCACATTGTGTTAAGAAAACGCAAAGCTAGTCGGTAACCTGCACGTGCAACAGAATGTTCAGTGATCGTGGGTGGCCCTGTACTTTTTTACATACGTATATTTTACTCGAGCGTCAACTTTCATTCGAGAGTTACTTCCAACCGAGATTCAATCTTAAATAGGGGATGTAAAGAACTAAATGAGATGATACAGCTAAAAAGTAGCTTATCGGAAATATTGCTAAGCCGTATAGCTAATTCGGTCGTGTACAACATACAATGGGCCTATTTCACGAGCCAATTAACTTTGTAGCATTTTTATTGTTTTTATTATTTCACTGGCATCGAATGTCTTTTTCAGATAGATTGGAGAACAAACTGAATACAGCCAGAAAAATATATTTTCTATACTGAAATGTTTACATTTCAATAAACTCCCAATTATCTCATAATTATCCACTTCCTGTGTGTGTGATAGCGAGGAAAAGAGAGAAGAGGAAAGGCGAGATCTTGAAAAACGAGCAAAAAGTTAGATTATACTACTCGTATAATAATTAAACAAATACAGCAAACTAACTTTTTGCCACTTTAATTCACATAAGTAGTTAGTGATTAGGATATAACTTGAGTTCGCAAAGCTTTAATTCTTAGTACGCGTTCGAGCATTTTTCACTTCATAGTAAGTGATGATGTCGCTATACAGGGGGTCTAAAATGGCCACTTTAGCAGATTATATTATATGAAGCGTAAAACGCGTAAAATGGACCTTTCATAATAGTGACTGCATCAGTGACCATTTAACGTATTTTAACGCAATTCATATTATTTTCCTATTATGATCTATTTTCCTAAATGGTCACAGACGCAGTTACTATTATGAACCTAAATGGGTTTAAAATGGCCATATAATTATGATTTGCTAATGAGGCCATTTTAGACCCCCTGTACTTGCTTGTCTAGAAGAACCCGAATAACATGAGGCCTCCACGTTTTGTAGCTATCGCAGGTAGTTTCACTCCCAAATCAACTTACGATGAACGTTTATCAATATGGTTTCATGGTGTATCTAATATCTTCTTAACTGTAGGTATGCTAAGAAATTGTTATACACTCAAGCATTGGGCGCCTTGGGACACGGGTGACTGCAGAAATGACAAGAGCCAATGATTTCTTTAATATAAAAAACCAAGATGCACAATTTCCTGCAAATGTCATATGAAAAAGTCGATAAATCGAACTAAAAAATCACGCTCTGATTGACTACACACAAAGTCAATCTTACACCGACCATACACAGATGTATCTTGGCTTGATAGCCAAGATACGCGCTTTTGATTTTTGTGATTCATACATTGTGCGTATTGTATAATTATCACTTGCTTCGCTGAAGGAAAACATCGTGAGGAAATCAAACAATCCAAGCGTGAGAGACATTTCTCGACGACATTTAAATAATAAAAAATTATATGTCGTCAAGAAATATATCTGGGACCCTTCCCATGAACGATATAAATGCACGTAGTAGTTGCATAAATCAATCATTAGAAAGGTATAGGTACAGATTTGATTATGAGAATCCTATTAACGATATACGAGTATAATACAATACCTTCTTCATGTTTCTGGCCTCCTGGTAGTTTGTGAGACTTTACTATCCTTGTTTCTCATCTCCTACTTGTTCTTACCTATTTAAATGCACGTAGTAGTTGCATAAATCAACAATAATCACTATCACTACATAGTATAAAACAAAGTCGCTTTTTCTGTCCCTATATCCCTATGTATACTTAAATATTTAAAACTACGCAACGGATTTTGAAGCGTTTTTTTTAATAGATAGAGTGATTCAAGAGGAAGGTTTTAGTATATAATTTGACCGACATCCACGCGGGTGAAGCCGCGGGGATCAGCTTAGTAATCAACTAAAAATAACTCGGAGATATCACCCAGGTAAACAAAGGAGACTAACCATTCAGGTTAGGCACTAACCATACATATAGAAACACCGAAAAATTGAATTGAAAAAAAAACTCTTGCCGACTGGTTGAAATTTCACGTGACCAGAAGGTTGGCTCAGTCTTTGGCCAACAAATTAACATTGCTATTCAACGTACCAATTGCTGCCACTTTTTTAGGCACGTTCGCGTATGACAACGATGCGGAGGAGTACTGTGACGCCTAAGTGCCCTATTGTTATTTGTAGTTTGTATATAGGTAATGTACGTACATATACGTATTTCTCCCCCGTTTTTTGGAAAAGAGGGAGAAGAAGCATGGAGAATCGGGACGCAACCAGGCTCCGGGTGCTGTCCGAATAGACAAGCACCAGAAAGGAGTTGGCCCGTCTCGAAGAGGAGGCAAAACGAAAAAGGGAGAAGATCTTGATCTTCTCCCTTTGGTTTCAGGAAGAACTGGAGAGAAACAACCCCTTACTGAAACATAAAGGGAATGGTCTCCAAGAGGACCAAAAATAAGCCCATTTCTACTCCTCGGGAGAGGAAGGCAGAAGGGACGGAAGCGGCCGGGACCTAGAAGTGAGGACCATCTTTCCCCAAGAAGAGAAAGACCGAGGGAAATCCGAATCCCCCAAGATGGGACCGCCGGCCAGCAAGGGAATGAGATTGTCGACCGGGTTCGCGGATGGGGATAATTTTATAAGAACCCTGACCCTTCAAACCAAGGATACAGGGTTCCGCCACCATCTTCAAAGACTTCTGGAAGAGGAGGAGGCGAAGGAGAGGTAGACCAGAGGTTTCTCACAGGAAAGCTCCGGATCGATCTCAGAAGCCCCACCCAGTCAGAATATAATACAATAACTTTTATAAGTGAGCTCAGTAGGCAGTTTGCCTGTTCATTGTTCTGGAAATATTGTGACCTTTCGAGTTAATGAAAAAATACAAAAAAGTGAAAAATAACTTTAGCTTCTGAAGTCGGTGACTTTTGTTTGTTTTATTCAGTTTTTTTGTCACCGACTTCAGAAGCTAAAGTTATTTTATCACTTTTTTGTGTTTTTGAAGTCGGTTTTATTTTTTGCAAAAAAGTTTTTTTATTTTTCCATTTTTAGTTGTAATATCCTTTACAAATATTTGATATTCATTAATTTTACGTTGTTAACAATACATGTCACGGTAATAGGCTTATCCGCAATAAATGGAACTTAACATACCTAACTCTCGAAATCTGGGCGTCCTGTACACATCTGTGTACCCCGTCAGAGCATACAGGCGTGATGGTAAGTTAAGATGTTGCGTAAACAAAAAACATCCAAGCCAAGCGATTGCAGCAATCACGACAGATTTTCCGTCTATTTTTGAAGAGTTCTATTGTATATCTCCGATGATCAGGATCAAATCTTCACCAAATTTAAATGGGACCACCTCAGGAGTATACTCTTTCAAATAAAAAAAGAATTTTGAGAATCGGTTCACAAATGGAGGAGATATCAGGTAACATATATAAAAAAAAAAAAAAAAAATACATACACACGAACATATAACCTCCTCCTTTTTTGAAGTCGGTTAAAAATAACATACATCAAGTCTGTAATCCGCAAAGTCAGGGAGATGGGACTTAAAATCACTATCGAAGTGCACCCGCATTTCGATAGTTAAATTAAGTCCTATGTAATAGCGGGCGGGTTTAGTACCATCAACCGCGCACAAATCCAGACACCGCGGTTGCTGCTGAGTAATTTCTGATGGAAAACCCAATGACACTTTGCCTGACCTGGAAGTCGAGCAATATTTCGTGCAGTTTTATTTGTGACGTCGAAGATCGTTTTGTCCATGTTTGAGGAGACAATGTAGTGGTAATATGAATCTGTTTATTGCTGACACAGCTCTAAAATAAACTTCATAGGATTTCAGATGTTATTCAGATCCTGTGTAATTGAACATTCGGCTTTGTTTAAAACTGGTAGGGAAGACTTTTGATACCATATTAAAGCGGGAAAACTTCATCATTTCATATCATCAAAGGGTGGCTACCTTTTAATCGTGATTACTTTTAGACAAACTGCGATTGATTGAAAACACTAAACGAAGGACAGCTTACATCGCCCTTTGTCGTCTTACCTATCAGGTACTATAGTTTGTCGATGCTTTGGCCAAAAAGGCAATGTAGGTTTTACAATGTACGTGGTTATCGCATAATCTTATACTCTAAACTTACTCATTTTCAAGTGCCGTCCAATTTGATATAATATTAAGTAATATTGAAGTTTCAGGGAACATAACAGTGGCAGTAACGCCCCCAGAACAGTAAACTATCACCAGTTGTCTTAAAGCTTTAAGTTTGCCGTACTATAACAGGTAACGGTTAAGGGCGCTCTGCGGTTAAGTCACGTGATTGTCAAACATGGTAAAAGCCAGCGTTCGAGTTTCTGGACCGAAGTCCAGTATGTTTCAGTGGTCACTCATGGCGATTTGACGAAAATAAACTTTGCATTAGCCGATTCATTGATAGAGGTGTTACCAAACACAGATAAGCACAGATCTGTGACTGTGAAAATAGGTAGATTTATGAACATCTGCCCGATGATTCACGTTACATCAAGGGTTTGATACTCTCCATCTTGACTATATAAGTCCGAATCGCGCAATTATCGTTATAAATGGAATGTTGAACAAGCCTTCAAGTGCAGTATAGTTTTCTGAAACAGTGGCTGTGAAATGATGATGATGATGTGATGTTCCTTGTCAAGTGTAGGACCTGGTCTAGTCTAGTTGTGGTGCTGGATCGGTTTTTTTTTTCTCTTAAGAACGTTGCCCCACACTACATTTAGGAATTTCTCCTGTATCGTGGGTGCGTTCTCAAACATATAAAGTCACAAACACAAATACCCAGACCCGAAACAACTATCTGCACACCATCCAAATATTTGTTCCGTGCGGGGATCGAATCCGCGACACGCAGCGCAGCAGTCTAATCACTTAGCCACTGCGCCAACCGTGCGTGTGTTAGGTATCTGATAAAATTTAAGCGTCTAACTCTATAATTTAAGCGTCTTTCTTATTTTTTCTAATTTCATAACGGGCGATGGAATAGTTAGTTAAATGTCGCCGTGTCTCTGTTCTCGTGTTCGAAAACTAAGGTTCTACGTAAATCTTATCTTTGGGTCGTCCGGCAAAAATGGTGGAACCATATTCGTACGATTCCGAACGATTTGGCGACTCATTTCTGTCGTTCATATTGCTACTATTTCCTAATATTATGATTCCGTTTAGTCCGTCTGTTAGATTATCGAAAAATATTGGATACGTGTTTTTTATTTTATCAAATTAATCAAAATAGACGAAAATAAAACGTGTCAAAGATCGTGAGTGGGGGCTGGTGACGTCACTGTCTGGTAAAAATGTTCCAAACTGTGACGTCGCGCGACTTTTCGAAGCACTGTATCGTCTTTCATTATTGTTTACGTGAAAAAAGAAAAAAATGTCCAATATTTTTTGGAAATCTATCTGACGGACTAATTAGATTTTTTTGTCAACTACCCTATTTAGAGGTTCTGCACTAAACTGAGTTTGGTAGCTGGGAAGTAAAGATTATTAATATATAATCAATCAGTCATTTATAAATGCAAAAATATCCCATGAAATTTTTTTATTGGTAGATTGGTGACTGGTTGTTTAAAAAATCAAATTCTAGTTTTCAATTGTTGTAAATAGATATAAGTCTTGTGAACCGTTGTAAATAGAGATACGATGTCAGTCATTATTATAACAAAAAATATAGGTTTATCTAAACTCTATTCTACACCACCTATTCAATTTGATTCATACTTTTATTATTTGTTTTGGTAATTAATAATTATTATATTATACTGGCTGACTCAACAGTCTTTTCAGAATGTCAACCACAGTACCACCTAGTGGGTCTAAACTGTATGGTTTAGATTAGAACTTTATCAAACCCCGACAAAAACTTTTAACAAAATCGGTCACGCCGTTTAGGAGGCCGTAAGGAGCTCAGTGATATCACAGGTCCCCTTATGTACAAAAACAAAATATACATGGTCGGTAAAGCGTTTCTAGGAATAAGAATTACTATACCTACCAGTAAAGGCCTAGGTCGGTGGGTGGGTAACTTTTCTTTGTTTGATTTAGTTCTTTGGCCACTAACTTCTGAAGCTAAAGTTATTTACCACTTTTTTTGTGTTTTTGGAGTCGGTTTTATTTGTTGAAAAAAGTTTTTTCATTTTTCCAGTTTTAGTTGTCTGTCATATCCTATATAAATTTTACTATATAATTATTTTACATAGTTGAAAATACACATAAGCATACATCAGTAGGCTTATACCCAATAAAATTTGCGTACCCCTTCAGAGAAAATATCATAACATCAAGCCTGTATGGCTTTATGTTATGATATTTTCTAAACATACATCCAAGCAATTGCAGCAATCGCGATAGATTTGTTCTGTATTATTGAACAGTTCCATTGTATAATAGTATATCTCCTAAGCTCAACATCAGATCTTCACAAAATTTAAACGTGACCACATCGGAATAAATACTCTTCCAAACAAAAATAAAACACGAAATCGGTTTACAATTGGTGAAAAAAACGCTGGACATACACAAAAAAAAACAAACAACCTCCTCCCTTTTTAAAGTCGGTTAAAAACGCAAACTGAGCCGAGCTTTGGGTCGATCAAATTTTAAATCTGTAAATATTATATTCGATGACTTTATTATGTTATGATAAGATTTCTAGAGGAATTCTCGTAATGCGACTCATTTTGAGATTGTGGGCTTGAAACACCCATTAATTACCACGCTATTTTCGTTTAATCCCACCCTGCGATCCACTGTGTCGTCTCGTCACTATCGTCGAAGTAAGAGGACATTTTTTATTGACTTTAGTAAAATTGAAAGTCGAGTAAATTCTAATTTTCAAAAGATTACATTTTGAATAATTATATTGGTATGTACCAAATGAGTTGCTCCAATCAGTTATCTGATAGTTAGTTCGCATGTTTCAATCTGAACGTCAATTGATCATCATTCTCCTGCCCTTATCCCAATTTCTTTGGGGTTCGGCGCAGTATGTCTTCTACTTTCATAATGATACGTCTCATTTACTTTAATATGTAACTAGGTACGTTACCTATCTGCTTCACGAATATTTGAAGCAATTTCAAGAATATCTTAAATTCTTTAAAACAGAATGTAATCCGTTAATTGCACTACCTTTTATTGTTATCATTTGAAGGATGACATCGAGTAATTCGTATTGAAAACCCCACACGATGTTCAATGAAATAGCCATCCCTTCCTGAAATGTTGATAAACTAACGTTGATTAACTGACGGAGAATTGACAAAATATTTCTGCTTGATATCTAGCCAAGAACATATTTTTTTCTTAAAACAGTGAACACGTAATAAACGTCTTTGTGATATTGTTTGTGTTGCTACCAGTGGGATCGATAAATTTTCGTATGTAATAAAACTTCTTTCTCGTTACTTTTTAAAATGTTCTTGTTTACTCTAACCCCTCAAAACATACATTCTTCAGTAGTTTTATGTTTTACTAATTATTGAATAGGATAAAAAACCGTTGGCCTGACAAAAACTTTATTTCTTGACCAATATTTCTTTATATAGTAACAAGAAAAATGGCCTGCCAGTGGAAATCTCGTATTTATATTCCAATTCTAATTTTTTGGTACAGGAATTTTTCTCGAGTGTCACGATGCAGCAAATAAATATTGGTCGTGAATTGGAGAAATGAATCGATCTCGCTCTTATATAGATGATTCCGAAATTTTATCTCTTTCACCCTAATAGCCGGCTGACAAACATGTATCAGCGGTTAATAGGTGCGCTCACGCAGCTGTTGCGAACAAATCAGCTCGGATATAGCTGACACTGTCAAAAAGCTAACGCTTGGGCGCACTTTATAGGCGGCGAGCGGTGATAAATAAGTATCCATTAATTGTATAATATTAGTATCACAAATTGAGTTATCACATCAAATACAAAAATTAAAAGCGACAGTTTTGTAGTGGTTATAATTATACGTCAAAATACTACCAGATAAATGTACTAAACTACAAGTAACTGCATAATGTTGTAGTTACATAGAAGTTGCAGAAATTATATTAAAAAAATAATATTATATTATGTTTCGTTAACATAGGTTTGTCTATCAAATGAAGTGGACACTTTGTCGCCGTAACTCGTCTGTATATTCAAGCTAAATTGCAGCGTTCAGTACTAAGAGTCTTTGAGCTATAGTGCGGACATACAGACGGACAACAACCTTGTTGATTACGGAAAAAACACTGGCTTAGAAAGTTGCCTTTTCCTTTATGAGAAGCCTCTATATATATTTATTCCTTATTTCGAAGTACCGTAGTAAGTAAGAAGAACCTGAAAATCTCTACTTTAATTTACTAACATAATATTACTTCGCAGTGATTCGATCACCATCATCTTTTTTTTTTATTCTAGAGTGTAGCAAACTTTCACCAAAGAACAAAATGAATACTTGGTCCTACATGGTTAAAGAAAGATTCTTCGGTTACTAAAAAAGGTGTCGATAATACTTACAACATAAATTTTGTTAGTACGATCAGTTATCAGTCACGCTATTCGCTTGTATTTTGTACCCCGACATAACAAGCAAAGACATTACGAGGAGGGTCGACTCGTTCATTCAAGATCGGAGAAAGCATCCTACGTATTTAAAAATAGATATTGTAGAATATTTATTGGCCATCTCTTCGAGATTCGATTTAATATTAAGATTAGAAAAATATAGTACGCACGTGTTTGTGCGATGGATGCTAATTTGTTCGTGGATATTAGTAGACCGTATGTTCAAATAGTATTATCGAAGGATATTTCTGTATGGGCAGTTTTTTTTTAATAAACGTTGTAGTCAAACGTAAGGTAATGTTGCAATCAGTGATTTTTAACTATCTAAGGCATACGCTCAAATTAAAGAGAGCGATGAAAATTATTCTGACCAAAAACCACAAAAAAAGGTTTTATTAAGCGTTTAACTTATGACAATCACTACCACAAAAATGTAACATCCGACATGAGTGTACTGTACTTGTAATAAAATAAGTTACGCGTTATTTTGCGTACGTAGCAAAATATGCACTTGGTATGGGGAGTTGCGGTCGCCAGCCCATTATACAAATACAAGTTAAATGTACTCTTTATCCAACTGCGTCAAAACCCAAACGGAGGATTAATTCCTGCTTCCAAGTTTTGATTAATTTTAAATGTGCTTATTTTTTGCTTTTCCGTTTTTTTAGTCGGGTTTTTTTTAACTACTTTTTTATATATATTAAGATATAGATAAATTGATTTTAATTTAAGTATTTGTTATAATTAACATGAAATGACACCAATTTTTTTTTATGTTAGGAGCTGTCAATACATGCGGTTTCTACGCACGAGCTGCTGAAGCCCAAAGATGAACCTTCATATTCATTGGCTGCGTCTACGAACCTTTGCTCGGACAGCTTACATCACACAGGTTAGTAAAAACTTCTTTATGAATATAATAGATGCTGGAATAGTCGCTTAGTTACCTAGTTTGGATTTCAGTCGGTGGACGAAATTAAATAGCCGGAATTTCGCCAATTTAGTGTAATTATGGCCTTTATCACGTTTGAAAAAATCAAAAGAACTTAATTTTGGTATTAATTTGCGGTCGTGAAACACAAGTGTCCACACAGGTTGGTAAAATTAAGTTATTCATGGATTTTTACAATCTAAAAGTAAGCACCTACATACTAGTTTACTTAAACAAATAGAGCAATATCAGTAATAAAGTGCGTTATGCTATGTAACATTTGATTGTTGCAAACATTTGCAAAATTGACTGCGAACTATAGCAAAAAATAAAAGAAAACGTTCGTTCGGCGCTTTATTGAATAAAATATGTATATTAAGGAACAACGCATATTCAGAGGCAATATTATAAAAAATATACTAAATCTTGGCTTAAGAAAAAAATAGGCTATGTGCGAGTCGCACTCTCACACAAAGGGTTCCGTTGCACCAACCAACTCTTATTATTTATTGCTCACAAAAAAATGTGAGTACATACAAAATAAATTACAATTATATAAGTTATGTACAGTGACAAGTTTAACTCAGAATCGGGTTTGCTTACAGCAAATCTAATTTGTTTGCAAGATTTGCTGAAGAGGATTATACCTACGTGCATTAACTGTACATTTCATTACTTAAATTAATTAATTTTATAAACTAAACTACATACCTATTTATAATATTCGTAATACATACAATACGTACATATAAATACCTATAAAATCCTATATGCATATTGATCATGTTGACAGGATATTTATGTTCCTTTATTCCTTTCTTAAACACTTCTACCGAAGGGTTATGCCGCAAGTAGTGTGAAAGTGACAACAACATAAATAATATCAACAATAAAGTAACAACATTTTTAACGATCATTCATACGTCAATTTACACCCAATACAGTAAAGTAAATTTGTAATTCAAAGTACTCGTATGTTAATGAAAAACAATATTTAAAACAAGAATAAATTGAAAATTTAAAAAATTTCCGACTCAATTATTTTTGCGAAGCTTATTTAATCCATATGGTATTAATTTATATCTAAATAAATATTATTGTTGGAACGGAAATTCAATATAGAATATTTGTGCCCTTTATTCTATATCTAGTTTAAACAAATATCTTAGAAGACATCGCAATATAAAAACATCCGCGCGACTAAATAATTACGCGCACGGCAGTCATTTGCTGAAAAGCAATAAATATTAAACATTAGTTCTCCACTTTTACTCCCTTTAAATCAAACATGGTCACCAACAAATCAATTTTCAAGCTTTTAGCTTTAATTTCGTAAATTTATATTCCTCATTCCCTTTAAATATAGTGTACATTATTTTACAATCCCTTTAATTTCTTGCTAACCATAAGGGAGTTTAAAAAAACGCCGTGTTGTGCTGGCGGCCATCTTGGATTTGAAATGTGTCATAATGTATGTGTGGATTTGAAATTTGTCATAGTGTATTCTGCTAATCGAGCCCTTTCATTTGATATCCATATTGATAAATTTGTGAAAAAATATGTGATCCGCCATTTTGTGGGGGCGGCCATCTTGGACCGATTTTCATCAAACATAGTTAAGAACACTCTCGACTAATTACCCTTCCAAACAAAAAAAAAACAGATTCAAGATAGGTTCATGCGTTCGGGAGCTACGATGCCAGAGACAGACACGCAAACTTATAACACCCCGTCGTTTTTGCGTCGGGGGTTAAAAACTGAACATCAAATCTTATTCAAACCAATTTACGGCTTTAGGAACAAATACCTCATCATCATTAACCATTGATTTGAAAAAAGTATTATAAAAACCTCGATATAATTTATAGCTAAAGCGATAGACACCCCACACAGTTTTATACGTAGAACATTATTTTTCAAACTTCAGCAACATGGACGGAGAATCTCCTTCATATTTTTTTTCATAATTTCTTCTGTTTTTTGTAGCCAGTTTTAGAAGACTACTCTTAAAATTTAAATTGTTTGGTGTTAATATTCTTGGAGCAAAATGGCTGTGACATACGGATAGAATCTATAAGGGTTCCGTTTTTAATTTTTGGCAACGGAACCCTAAAAAACAAACCACCACTAGTAATTGAATGTATATTGTTAATTGAGAGGATTTTATCCATTGCTAAATGATTACTGGCATTTGAATCAAAAACCAGTAATGACTACCACGAAGAAATGAATGCCGCTACATTCAAAGAGTGGTTGCAAGCCAATACAAAGTGAAGGCATTAACGCAAATATGCAGATGCTAAAAGTACTTCATCATCATCAGCCTATTAATGTTCCCACTGCTGAGACTCAGGCCTCCTCCCTTTGAGAGGGAATGGGCTATAATCTACCACGCGATGTTTTCCTTCCCAGTTTTGAAGAGCAGTGGTGACTTAGAACTCATCAAATTGTATGAAATTAAATAGATTAACTGGCTCTAGAATACGGTCATCGTGTTCTCAGAATTCCTCCATATCATTGTCAGTATAATGCGATTGAGCTAATCTGGGCTCAAGTCAAAGGTTACGCAGGCGGAGAAGTATTGTGCCGACAATACTTCTCCGCCATTCAGAATTTAATAAAGAAGATGATGAACCTATTAAAAGAAAGCTACGTGGAAGTCACAAAAGGGCTAAGGTCGTCGAAAAATTTAATTTAATATAATTACATAATTTAAAACTTTGACCAAAATATCAGAATTGATACGTTGATTGGTAATCAACTAATCATATAAAAATACACGGCGCAGATGATGAAGACAGCACCTCCTCAAACGAATCACAGTCTGATTAAATTTGTACTTTGAACCCAGTCGCAACTACTCAAAATATAATATGTTTCTTATATTTTATATTTCAGAATATTACTATAGTATTTTTAGGGTTCCGTTGTCAAAACTGAACCCTTATACACTTGGGAGCAAATAAATCGAGCCACTACCTTTTTTCACGTAAAATGGTAAATATTTTTGGTAATATGGAACGTATCAATTCGAACTATATATCGCCTAAAAGTTTAGTTAATAACCTTTACAATGAGGGTAAATTATTGAATAATAACCTTATTGAATGATAAATTATTGGCTCTGCAAGAAAAATGGTAATTTTGATAGAAAATTTAGTAGGGCTAAAACAGTCCATAAAAACAATAAAAAACAAAATTATTGCAAAAAAAATATTCATAATAACTGGTATTACCCCCCCGTGCCCTGATACATTCTTGTAGCCTATTAGTCATCGATCTGATCAGCGTTACGATGACATATTGTGGTATGTTCTCCCACTCTTCAAGCACAGCGACTTTAAGCTCGGGAATGGATGAAACAGCGGGAACCCTGGCTCGGACTCTCCGTTTTAGCTCGTCCCATAGGTGTTCGATCGGGTTCAAATCGGGACTTCGTGCTGGCCATACCATTTGTTGAATCCCGATCGCAGACAAGTATTCCGTAACGATCTGCGCGGTATGAGGTCTCGCATTGTCATGCATAAACAAGAAATTTTCTCCGACAAAACCAGCATACGGCATTACGTGGTTTTCAAGAATGTCAGTTATGTATCGGTCAGCTGTTAATCCACGTCTACCACTGCCATCGTTGGCGGGGTCGACGAAGACAAGTTCCGTTTTTCCGTCTAGAGAAATTCCTCCCCACACCATACAAGAACCACCACCAAAACTCACAGTTTCTCGAATGCAACATTGGGCAAATCTTTCACCAGGACGTCTATACACTCGGTTTCTCCCGTCATTGCTAAAAAGACAGATTCTTGACTCGTCAGAAAACAAAACTGACCTCCAGTCTTCTAACGTCCAATTAATGTGTTCTCGAGCAAACTCCAAGCGAGATCGGCGATGAGCTACAGTCAATTTTGGGCCAGTTGCTGGTTTGTGTGATGTTAAATTTCGTTCTTTTAGTCTTCGTCTCACTGTCCACCTACTGATTGAGACTCCTCGAACGTCACGTAACGCTTGCTGTAGCTGAACAGCATTAAGTCCACGGTCGCGCAACGAATTGGTTGCAATAAAGCGGTCGTCACGTTCTGTTGTTGCCCGTGGTCGGCCAGTTCCAGGTCGCCGAACAAAAGCACCAGTCTCCAGATACCTGCGGTATACCCGCTGTACCTTTGAACGACTCAAATGAAGTCTGCGTGCCACTTCACGTTGTCCGTGTCCAACCTCAAGTAAAGCTACAACTTGGGCAGCTTCCGTCGGTGTAGTATCCATTTTATCAGGTTATTTTGATTACACAGACACAGATAAAGACAACAATAACAAGTAATATGGGTATGATTAACAAAAACCTCAAATTTAATCTTTTCTTAACAGAGTACAATAAAAATGTCATAAGCAAATTAAATGCGATAATTTTATTCTACCCTTTAAACTTTAATTTAAATTAAAAAAAAATGAAATTTTGACAACTAACTACCCTCTTTGTAAAGGTTATTAAATACCCTTTTAGGCGATATATGTTTCGAATCGATGCGTTCCATAATACCAAAAATAATTACCATAATGCGTGAAAAAGGAAGTGGCTCGATTTATTTGCTCCCAAGTGTAGTTTCGCCATGTCTGTCTGTCCGCACTATATCTCAAAGACTGTTAGTACTTGAAAGCAGTAACTTGGTATGAATATACAAATGAGTTACGCCGACCAAGTGGTAAAATAAAATCTCGAAAATATTATTTTTAGGGTGTCTCCAGTCTCCAGTACACATTAAAGTAAAGATGATTTTTTTTGTTGTTTGGGCCGTCGTTGGGTAGGTCTTTTAAAAATATGGCGAGTTTGCTCAAACACATTTTCGATCAAGACATTCGTTTGCAAAGCTTTAAAGTGCAAATTTTTGTTTGATTTAAGTGTGGCTACCACCACAGGTTTTGTTTGGTCGTGTGAAAAAAATCGAAATAACGAAATTAAAAGCAAATCTATCACAGTTAAGTAGGCTTAACAAGTTTACGAGAAGGTAATAGTCGACCAACTTATAAAATGTACTTGTATCTAGGAAAATAATAATATTCTCCTAGATACTACATAATGTCTGTACATTAGTATTACATTTTTTACCGGTGAGTGACGTCACAAACCCCCACTCAAATCTTTGATGCGTTTTATCTTCGTCAATTTTTATTGATTTGTTAAAACAAAAAATATGTTTCCAATATTTTTCGATAATCTAACAGACGGGGGTAATTGGAATCATATTTTTTTAGATCCCGAGAGTCGATTGATTTGTTTTAATTCGCCGTACACCACTTCGTTAATGGATCCCGGAAAAAATGCTCCAATTTGGTAATGAATTGGCTTGTATGCGCCAATTGCTATTACCCATTTATATAAATAAAACAGTGTTTGCGAAACGAGTATTTTCAATTAAGTAATATATCAAATTAACGCACCTGTTCTACACAGTTTCCATCAGCAATAATCGATTGGTTTAAAAACGAATGGATTGTAATTTGATACCTTCCCTTAAGGCTACGGCATCCGATATTCCTGCGACGGCAAATGAATCGCATATTATAATTAGTTGGGTAAATACAGTAAGTGAGTTACTGGTATCTCCACCTAATTTGCAGAATATAAAATATAATTATTCTTAAAAATTATAGAAAAATTAAAATTAAAAACGAATAGTATATAGTAATTTACCATTCAGTGTATGACACATGTCATCGTCAAATAAAACTTATATTGTGTTGTGTATTTTTACATAATGCCCTTATTATTAGTACAGTGCCTTATTGCGTTTCGACTTACCGACCGTGGTTCAACGTCGTACCACTTCAAACGTTTGTTGTGTTGGTACGAACTTAGGAATATTTAATTTACGACCCAGCCAGTATTGTTCATTCAGAACGGGCTCGGGTTGATTGGCGATATTAAAAGTGTCAACCGCCCACTGCCGGAAATTCATTGATAGATTTAATCGCCTTGCGCTGAAATAACGCACAACGCAGTAGGATTTGATTTGAGGAGTAAATTGCTAAGTCATTAATGCCGTCCGGTCTCAGCGCGGCTCTCCGCACTAAAAACTCGTGCTATTTTCAGGGAGCAAACAGGGATCCTTGAAGTTTGAAATTATAGTCGACTTGCGTCAGTATGGATTCGCTTGTTATAGCAGGTTTAAACTTTGTTTAAAAACTAGCTAAGGTCAATCGGCAATATTTCCCGAATGACAAAATTTTACATCAATGTTTGTTGGTTGGTTAGAAGGTTCTAAAAATGTTGAACAAAATAATATTTAAATAGATAAATAAGGTTTGTAATAGTGTTTTAAATCAGTTAATCAGCTCAAGGACATGAAGAAACTAATATGATTTTTAAACGGCTTGTTGAACTCTGATACTCGGATATGAGAGCGGAGGTCACATGGTTTAATATTTGTCAGTCTGCCATTAGTGTATTAATTGGTGTACTGCTCATTTTCATAGTAAAATGTTTCTATCAAAATGAATAGTAAGCCGGTTAAAAGATCACCCAAACACTTATGTATGAAACAGCTGTTTTTACAAAAAGTTTATGTAACGGAGTCATTTTACTTCGTCTTGAGTCTCGAGACCAAGAACAAGTCCGAATAAATCTAGGGCCTGGGCCCTAGTTACATAATGACACGTAATACGTAAGTGTTCATGTTTATAATATGTGAGTAGGTACAAAATATGTTTACATTATAATCACAGCCTTCTGTTCCTTGCTATACTCTATGTATGAGATCATTGTGTTACAACTAGTAGGTATCAGCTCGTGTTTACATAGTTATACATATACCTTATGGACCACTGTCTTCGTCGTACCTATTATACGATGGAATGTCTCACTATTTAGTTAGGAATCATTTTATCTAGCAATCAGATCAGAATGTTTTATGTCTAGGTGTTGCCTTGCAAATAGATCACAGGCATGTGAAATTAATCATGAAGAACAATGTGGAAACGTCAGCCTCCATTTATTTATTTTAACTGATTGTGATAACCAACCCGAGTTTAGTTAAATATTCAGAGAGCACCTTCATATTTAAATTCAACAATTATATGGATGTCGTCATGGCTAGATAGTAACAGCCGCTCAGATCAATCCTCAGGTTAAGCAGCGTTTTCGTAGGTTGGTTTGAGTATGTGGATGGGTGACCACCTATTATATACCGAGTTTCCTCTGTGCCTCGGAAAGCACGCTAAGCCGTTGCTTGGTCCCTGATGTAATTTGTACATATCTGACAACAGTAACAGGTAGTTAAGTGGCCCAAAGTCTGACAACGAGTCTTATTAGGGGGTATCGTGTTACCCTGTGCTAACTGTGTTGTGGAGGTCAAATAAGAAGTCGCTCCATGTAAAATACTGGTATTCAGTTTTACCCAGTTAGAGCGGAAGCTAACCCCAACTGTGTTGAGAAAAGGTTAGGCGGATGGTGAATTTTATAATCAAACCAATCGTATCCTCGTGGTGAGAAACAATAATTCAGTATCATCATCATGAGCCTATTAATAATACAACTGGAACACAGGCCTCTTCTCTTGTTAATTTGAGAGTACTATTTAAATGAGTGACTGAAAATAAAAGTTTTAAATGACAAAAGTAATTAATTTAGGTCAAAGTATAACTAAGTGCTCCGGCACTTAGCCCGGCACTATACCAAGTGCTTTATCGGCTGGGTTTCTTAATTAATCATTAATTAATACCCTACTGACTAAAAACCAACCATGTTCCTTCTTAGCCCTTCATGTCGAGGCCGCGGTATCTCTTGCGAACAACCCGCAGCCCCCACGGGAAATTCATACCGCTCAAGTTACTAAAACAGTATCTCATCATTAGTAGCTAAGTTTTTTGTTTATTCGCTCGTTTTATAATTCCACTTAAGGTTTAATTTTGGTGACATTATCATCATCAAACATTCTTGCCTAAACACTGTCCAAGTGTAGATAGAAATTTTCTCCATGTTTGAATAGTAGAAGCATCGTTGTTTATGCTAGAATAAATGCAAAAAAAAAATTAGGCAGTTTGCACAAACAATAAATATATTATTATATCAGAAGAAAAAAAACTTGAGAGGTGTCAAGGAACACCCGGATGGAACGAAGTTATTGTTATAATTTTTTATTACGTAAAAAAAAAAAAAAAATTAACGGCTATTGTTCGTCCCGTCGGGGCTGCGGGTTGTTCGAAAGAGATACTGCGGCCTCGACACAAAGGGCTAAGAAGGAACATGGGTGGTTTTTAGTCAGTAGGGTATTAATTAATGATTAATTAAGAAACCCAGCCGATAAATCACTTGGTTTAGGCCCGTGCTATCTGTATCTGTACTGGCAACTCTCAATATATTAATCTTCAGGTGGTCAAGGTATGTCTCAATTCTCTCTGTAATATTAGTAACAGTGTAATCATCAGCGTGAGAAACATCTGAGTCTTCATTTAAGTAACTTACGCACGGGTCGATCTTCAAGGGCAAGCCGCGCTTACCGAGGTTGATCTGTGGACAGGTGACCATCATTACATACCGAGTTTCCTTACTGCCCCGGAGGCTGTACGAGCCGTTGGTCGTCACGAGAAGTCAGAAGCCGAAAGTTTGACATTTGACGTTTTCCCAAGCTACCGTATACCCAGTACTAACTAGGTTGTGGAGGTCAGATAGGCAGTCGCTTCATGTAATTAAATACTGGCACTCAGTTTCATCCAGTTAGGACTAGAAGTCAACCCCAACATAGTTTGGAAAAAGGCTAGGCAGATGATGATGACTTGAATGAAGTGATGTATTGCCATGTTGGAACTACTAGGTATATTTTTTAACAGTAAATAATGGCTACAATATCGCGATAATGAGCTCTTATAAACGGAAAGACATTTCGTAATCGTAACACACCAGCATTGGCCACATCGCGCTTATAGAATGCTGATTTCTCTGCATGAGCACAATCCGCGCGTAATGACGCCCACTCCTGAAACACACAGGTCTCTTCTCTATGACAGGAAATAGACTTGCGCTGAATCACCACTTTCATAATGTTTTTCGTCATTACACCATCGATGGGTATAAAGCTAAGGTAGGGTATCATAGAGAATCCCCTAATATTTAATTTAGAAGAGAAACAAAAGGATACACGAGCACGTCACGCCTCTAAGATTATTTATATGAAACCGAAAAATCGGCCAAGTACATGTTTGACCACGCACAATGTAGGGTTCCGTAGTTTCCCATCAAAATATGTAGACTAACTAAATTGATTTATCTCCCAAAAAACAAAGAACCTACTCACCTTCAGTATGATCGTAATCTTTAAATACTTTTCGTGAATACTGTTTATATAATTTAAAATTACCTAAAACATTTCTGGATTTTATCACACAAGAAAAATAAGTGTAGTTTTACTTTTCCTAAATGTATTTTAATACATTTATTTGTTCTATAATAATATTAATTAAGTTTGAACAAAGGCTTAAGAAACTGTTCCGTAGGCAGCCCTATCCTGAAGCATTGATTGTGATCGTAAAGTAGCCCGCATCGAATCCAGTACAAATATGAGCGTGTACTTCTTGCTTTTATGTGTCGCGTTGAGCCACTTTTAACACAGTTTACACCTAAATCGATTAGACATCGAGAGAAATCGATTACACTTGTGCTGATAATTCATTTACGATAGAAGCTTTATCATTACAATTCTTGCGTTCCAACGTATTAAAAATCATGTATAACAGATTTTTGTGAAACTTATAGGCATAACATGTTTTCATAGTTGTTTTTAATGCTTGTTACATGCATTTATTAATAACATTGATTTTGGTTGAATGAATCCGGCTTGCCTTTGGACAATATTTTGAATGATCAACACTAGCTTGTAAATTATGCTAGTTAAATAACATGTGATTAACTGAAGCATTGGGCTTATCTAAAAGAACGACACTGTTCGTATCTAGCGGGCGCGGGCGCGCAACGATCTCTTCGAGCCCCTGACGTCAGCTCGGGTCGCGTCCCCTTAACCTCAGTGCTCTTGTTGCAAACTGTTCATAATTCAATCCGATTACAATAAAAAGTGCGACTTTAAGATACTTTTGTATGTGATGAGTACCTGCTCTATGATAAAACATAATACTTGCTGAAGGTAAGGATAATTAATATTGTAATTCGTTTCACATTTGGTAGGTATGCGTAAAAAATAAAATGCTGTGTTATTAAAGGCCAGTAGAAAAACAAGTAATAAATAAGAAAATTTGGACTGGATACTGGGTAATATTGGCAATGATGGTGAAGAAGTGTGTATATTATTATTGCTAGTATTGCTACTTATACCCACCTAACGAAAAGCCATCAGGTTAATGCAAAGTTATTACTTATATAATGCTATAAGTCGATCGCTAGTCATCGGCGTGTTACTGCGGACCACAATGCGTATGCACACCTTACCTAGAACCTTACGTTATTAAACTTTATTGTTTGAGAGAACAATTACCTTTTGTACGAGTTGGGTATCGAAGCCATTATCAGTAGAGGCGTTAAGTAACGCCGGAGGCTCGAGTTCTACCATTTAGCGTAAGTCGCAAATGCTACCATTACCACCTTTTTAATATGTCTTTGTTCGCTTTTCATTGGAAACATAAGCAGAGCTGGTAATAGATTACATACTTGTACAAAAACTTATAGTAAACAATAATTAGATTAACTTCATTGAACAAAAACGTCGTTGAGGTTTTAGGCTGACCTAATTCGATTAGATTGCCATTGAAAGAATAAAAAAACCCGGCCAAGTGCATGTCGGACGACGCACAATGTAGGATTCCGTAGTTGCCCATCAAAATATGTAAACTTACTAAACTGGTTAACCACCCTGCCTACCTCCCTCCGAACGATGATTTTTAACCGACTTCCCAAAAAGGAGGAGGTTCTCGTTTCGATTGGTACTTTTTTTTTGTATTTACACCGATTACGCTGAGATTTATGATCCGATTTACGTGATTGTTTTTAAGTTTGATGCGGAATAGTTGCCATTTGGTCCCATATAATTTAACATACTTTGGCCTAGTACTTTAATTTTTTATTTTTTTTTAAATTTATGAACTTTTTTCGTTTAAGTGTGGTCGCGAATAACTTTGACGTTTATGAAACAATTTTGATGATTCGTTTTTTATTGGAAAGGAGATATTTCAAGGGTGGTACCATGATATGGAAACCAGAACCTGGTGATGGGATCCCAGAGAAATCGGGGGCAACCCTCAAACATGTTTCGTGCTCTTTCTGACGCTATTCAAGTATTCGCATGTAGCAGTCACCATTTCATGTTGATGAGCTGATAATGGAAGGTACTACTCCTCAACGGTTAGGAGTTGAAAGCAATGATAAGGGAATCTTGAAGGTTAAGGGTTAGGTTTCCTGTTTAAAAAAAAATAAAACAATTTTACATTTGCAGTTTTGAGACCTGCGTTCCGATACATTATGTATAAAAAAAACATAAAAGTCCATTTTATAATTTGGTCGACTATTACTCGTTTTGTAAAGCCTACTTAGATGTGATATTCCTTTTATTTTCGTTATACAGGGTGTAAATTAACCTATCACACAGCCCTCAACCAAGCATGCTGTACATCAAACTAAGTACCCCTACGCACATATTTTTGCTAGGAAACGACTGTTTTATTTGGGGTCAAAAATCACATTTTACGGTAAAACTCAATGTAGCAATCTTAAAACATTGTGCTAGTGAATGCTTTGAATAGTTAACGGGTCATGGAGGTAATTTAAGTAAAGTTAAAACCTGAAAAACTAGTATTTACAAAAACAGCTGTGAAAAATTTGGAACTTTCACCCCCAATATCTCCGTAACTAGGGGGTTCCCAGGTATGGTCTAGCTAGAATAAAAAATGATCGCAGTGGTGGGGAGACACGTGCCTTTCGTTTGCGTTATGGGTACTTTTACAGCCTTTATTGCTACTACCATGAATTTTTTCACACGCAAAAACACAACCCGTATAGGTAGTTTAGGATGCTAGACTTGAGTCTATCAAAAAATTGCATTTTAAAGCGTAGTATTTCACAAAGGAATCCCTTTTTTTTATGGTGGGTGGAAAATCATCAAATAACCCCTCCCGCTCCCGCCTTGGGCAGAGCGAAACGGAGTGTCAGACTTTACTGACTAAAAACCACCCATATTCCTTCTTAGCCCTTCATGTCGAGGACGCGGTATCTCTTGCGAACAACCCGCAGCCCCGACGGGCGTCGGCCCTTGCGCGCGCGCCTCAAAGAGATGTCAGCAACATGGAAGGGGCCCATGTTCTCTTCTCTTTGAGGCGCGCGTGGAACACGAACGCGCCGTCGACACGGCCTGTCGTCGTCATAAGATGGACGGACGGCGAGCTTACCCATCACTCACCGGCCACAGGCCCGCGTCTACGGTGGCCGGAAGCCATCACGTGGCCCCCGACACCCGGAGCGCCTCCCGCGGCGGCTGAGACGAGAGGTTCTCTCCCTCTCAAGTTCCGCCACCTCCTTCGCTAGCATCACTGCTTCGCAGAAGGAGGCGACGGCGTCCCATTCCTGCTCGCCCCGGACCAAGCGGGACACACCTCCACGGTGTGCTCCACCGTGTCCTCCGGCCGATCCACACAATGGTAGCATCCGGGCGTTTCCTCCCGCCTGATTCGGTGCAGGTACCTCCCGAAACAACCGTGTCCGGTGAGTACCTGCGTCAGACGGAAGGTGAGGGCGCCGTGGCGCCTCTCCAGCCACTCCTCAAAGAGGGGACTTACCGCCACTATCGTGGCGTGCCCTACAAACGAATCTCTTAATCGAAAAACTGTTTGA
This sequence comes from Diarsia brunnea, assembly GCA_949774965.1. Taxonomy (NCBI): domain Eukaryota; kingdom Metazoa; phylum Arthropoda; class Insecta; order Lepidoptera; family Noctuidae; genus Diarsia; species Diarsia brunnea. Next base: position 22,109,536 of record OX458996.1, on the reverse strand, counting down.
GCAAACTCATTATTTTTCCCACTCAGTATATTTTTTAAAGACCTATCCAACGACACCACACACAACGGAGTTCGCGAAAAAAACAAAAAATCGTCCCCACTTTAATGTGTACTGGAGATACCCTAAAAGAAATCATTTTCAATGTTTAACTTTAGCACTTTGTCGGCGTAACTCATTTGTGAACATCTTATACATCTTATAACATTCTTATATATTTGTATTTAATTGATTCAAGTACATAGTTGTATTGTAATCTAAATTAATCTCAGTATTGAATTAAATCTACATGTTGTATGTTGCATGCTACAAGTATAATAAAATATGTAAAACTTTAGACTGTAGACCCTGTTAGGGCACGGCAAAATTAATTCTAAAATTGACATTATTTAATTACTTCAATTGACATGACATTAGATTATTTATTATTATTTGAATGAGTAGTATTGTATTATCTATATTAAATAATTGCATTATAATCGAAATTTAAATGATTATCCATATTTTTTTGTTTTTTCTTTGGCTGATTCATAAATGTATAATGCATGCTACAACCGAAACATGTAAAATCTAAATATCTAAATATTTGTATGGCTGAAATGCCGAATATAGTGAAACAAATTTATTATGTACTTCAAGAACTCATGTAAAAAACCTATATTCCCGCAAATAAATTATTCATTCATCATGCCAAATAACAGCTTTGTAGTGCTAAGAGTCTTTGAGATATAGTGCGGACGGGCGGACAGACTTACAGATAGACGGACATGGCCAAACTATAAGGGTTCCATTTTGACTACGGAACCCTAAAAATGCAAATGATTTCACACATATTTATGTCAAAATCGTCGCAATGATAACTCAATCCTACTAATTACCTTAATGTGTTGGTTTACAAATGTAGCTAGCGTTATTTACAAACAATGTCGAAACTCTTTTTCAGCAATTCCAAACATCTTACTAGAGATTAATGGCTGTTTACCTTTTATTTTCAAATCAACCTGACTACTTTTTCCTTCGTAACCAGGTGTTTTATTCGCCTCAAGGTTTATCACCCCATAAATGCAAAAATAGCGCTAATTGAGCAAAAGATCATGTTACTTGCCCCAAGATATAGTCAAAGTAATTGCTATCTTAAAAGAGGGGTACAGTTTTTGCGAAAGCTACAGTGGGTGGTGACGGTGATACCATCAGGCTATTATTGTTTTTGGCAGTTAGGTACGTAAAATGTGTTTTTTTGTTGTTGTATGTTTTCCAAGTATCGGAAAAACGTTTAAGTTACAAACTTAAATCTTAAGTGGCTGATGGCAACTATTTGTTTCAGAATTAAAGACAAAAGAAATTAACTGCCGTACTCAAAGATATTTAATGATTACTTAAGCCGTCATTTAGTACAGATTTGTCATACAAAACCTTCAATAAAGGGTCAAATAATTGGCTTAAGTAATGATTAAACGTTTCTGAGTGCGGCAGTTAAAGTACCTAATTTAAGTATTTGTCAAAGGTGCATATGCGCGAAAGCCTCAACGAATAAATAATTTAACTTAAGTGCTATTTCTGCCGTCCGGTCGCGTTGCTTAAATTTATGAGTGAATACTGAAGAAGTAGTTACAGTCATTTGGTGCTCAAAAAGGGGGTTGGTTACCTGGAAAGTTGTCCGGAAGTTTTGAAAATCGTTAAGTTAATAGATTTCAACGTGCTCTTTTCGTGCATTTTTACTTTGCCACCTCGTTTCTTTGCCGCTCGCGCCTCCATGTTGGAAAAAATGGCGCTCAAAAACAGTTTTTTGAGAATAACTCCGTTCAGAATAAAAATTGTTTCGTAATAAATTAAACTAGAGAAAATTTCCTACAATTTATGCACAACTTTTCTTTTGTAAAATTAATAGTTTTAGCGTACGAGAGCCGCAAAGTCCACTCAAACTTTGGCCAAATAACTCATTTCCACACCACCGTGAGGTCTACCTCACGTGTTTTTTTTAATGTGGCAAAAAAAAAACGATCTGAAAGTAGGTACGTACCGGCTAAATGGAGCTATTCCATAGAGCTATAGAATTAAATTTTAAAATATCTCGCCAATTAGGGATCTTTTCTATCTGATCTGTTATCGTGATCGGAAAATCTATTAACATGAGACACTGACTTCGAACAATTAATAACAGTAACAATTAGTACATAAACATTTTGCTGCTGACAAAATCTCGGGAGTTACATACTTATGGGGTGCTGTCAGTTGTGACTGGTCACCTCTTTGCTGCCATGGCTTGTTTGAATTATTATTTTATTTTTGAATCGCCGTTTTTGATTTCACTGTGGACACTCATCGTGCACATCTTGATACATCGTTCTCACATAATATAGCATCTCAACATGAATGATGTAACCCAGGTTTTGTAACAATCTTATGATTTAATAGAGTGCAATTGTAATTGTAATAGAGTAGAAACTCCATGGAGTTTCTTACCGTTCTTCTCATGAGACCAACGCTTTGGAATGGGTAACTACAGTACACTCACAGTTATTATGCCTTGTGACTGGAACTGTAGCTTAGTTTATTTAGTATTTGTTCGACTATTCAAAAGTGCCTGTAACTGGCCTACTTGAAATAAATGTTTTGATTTTGATTTTGACCTGAAAATATGGCGAAAGCTATATCGAGGATTCGATCGAAATCAAATTAAGAAAACATCTGAATAGCCCACAGAATATCGAAATTTTGTATTTGTAAGTACGTAATAGTTTCTAACTCGAAGCACTATTGGGCGATCTAAAAGTTTAGCTAGCTAGACACTTCATAAAACGTCATTCAGAAAAAAACTGTTAAAGTATAAAATAATCTTATTTATTTTCTTTAAGTACATAAATATGTCTATATGAAAGCTATCACATGTTGATCTAATAAATCTCGTTGGGGCCTGCCAGATAGACTCACACGATTACATTACAACTTTCTCAGTAGCAGTAGGTAACCACATAATACAGCGACTTTGCCAGATACCCATATCTTATCTAATACCACCAATTCAAAACTAAACAAGAAAATATAAATACTAAAATACTATTTGTTTTCTTGCAGCCAATAGTAAAAAAAATCAACTCGGTCCTTGTATAACCCAGTTTTATTTTATTGCTCTGAATCTTACTTGCTTCAGCCGTCTCAATTTACCAGTACTAATGGGTGCCCCAAGGGCATTCGCTCTACCATCATTGCTATAATTTGTTTAATCTTCTATTTAATTTGCCTTGTTTTACTTCGTTTTTAGTTCTGTTTCTTTTTAAAATACATTTCTATAATGTTACAGAATTATAAAATTACTTTAAAATCCTTCATGAACCCTTTACTTCTAAAAGCGTCTATCAGCACAATGTTTTAAGTGCGTTACATTGAGTCCTAGCGTCGAAAATATTTACATACCAAAAAGAAAATCGTTTCCCAGAAATATTTTTTGCGTAAGTTCTCTTAATTAAGAATTAGGATCTTGATTAAGAATTTAATATGTAGAAAGGATAGTTGACGGCGTCGTGACTGTTCGGGTCCGGCTACACCCGTGTTAGAGTGAAAAACACAAGGAAAGCAAATATAAAGAGAAAAAAACATCTATCAGTGTTATGCAATAAGCAATGCCACTCGACAGGTGTGGCGATAAGACGTCTGTGCATTTTAGGTACGTAACTACCATAAGAGTGAAAATTGCGATTGTTCTCATCTTATGTGTAAATAAGAGCAGGCGAATAATTATGACGTTGAATGAGAGTGTTGTGGATAATGCAGGCTTGTGTAATGACTTTTTGGAAGCAGTTTTATATAAAACTTTTACACCTGACTTAGTAGTCCTATTAAAGGCTGAAAAAAGACCCTTAACGAAACCTAAATGCACCTGTTCTCCCCGTCATTACTTTTTTTTTGTTCTGTGCCATACCTGGGAGCTTCCTATAGTTACGAAGATTTTGTAGGTCAAACTTCCATTGTTTTTACAAGTATTTTTTTATGTTATATTATAACTTTACTTTAATTACTTTCATGACCCGTTTACTATTCAAAGCATCCATCAGAACAATTGTTTGAGTACATTTCATTCAGTTTTACCGTAGAACATGATTTTTCACCCCTATTATTAGTCTGTAAGCTTTCTTTATAAATTAAATAAATAAATAAAAAAAGCCGTTTCCTGCAATGGCTTTGTGAATCTACTTATAATGCGGCATGGTTGGCGCAGTGGCTCAAGCAATTGACTGCTGCGCTACATGTCGCGGGTTCGATCCACGCACGGAACAAAAATATTTGTATGGCGTACAGATAGCTGTTTCGGGTCTGGGTATGTGAGTTTAAATGTTTGAAAACGCTCCCACGATACTGGAGAAATTCCCAGTGTGGGGCAAAGTTTTTATTTTTTAAATAAACAATATACACAGCGAATAGTGATATTTTACGTACGCGTTATATTTGTTGATTCTATTCATCTTATAAAATTAAAACCTACAGGTAGTAGCTACGTCTTATAGAAAAATATGGTCTTGTTTATTTAACTCTAAAACAGTAGGTTTTGTTAAAACACATGTTACGCTTTTAAATTGTGGTTCAACAAAATAAATACAGCCAAAAGTAAACATAATAACTATTTGGGAAGAATTGATTTAGTTACATGAAAAGATTAGGTTACTGAAACTGACAATATTTTTGGCATGCTGGTATAAACAGTACTGAACTTGGTTCACCTAAGTTTTATCAACTTATAACGACTGTTATTATAGGGTACAAGTAGGTAGGATAGTTGGGACAGACTTATTTCATAGTTGTGTAGACGAGATGAGTCCCACAAGTCGTTGAACATTCAGAAGCCAGTTATTCAACGGCATGGGTAATTCGCACTGCTCCCGAACTAACGTTTCACAATTGTTATTTGTTATTAATTTCACGAACGATACGCCGGCTTTTAATGTTTTATAAATACGACGCATTGTTCTATAAGCGACACAATACCTTGCGGTGTTCGCGGCTCGGCTCGAATCCGATATGCAACTACATCGGCGTGCGGCGTCTGTCTGACGCATTCTTCTGCACGCGCAAAATGTGGAAATCATACGTATTTTATTGGCCTGGTTCTTTAGGGACGTTTTTACCCTAAAATCAACTTTTAGACTTAACAACCAAAACCAATGACGACTGTAAAATTTTTGGATACCAAATATGTTATTATTATTTCCTGTTTCTTAAGCTCCTATCAGTTCCTAATTTATTTTGTACAGACATTTATTATCCAAAAATAAAATTGGCTTTATAAGTGACTTACCATGGCCACGTGTAGGGTAGCTATAAAGTATATAGTGTGCATGTTTAGCTACCTACAACGTTAAGCGACGAATTCCAAGAAACCCGTATCGGGAGGCACGTACGCGTAAGATTGGCTAAATCTCAAGTGTTAAATGTAACAACATAATAACAATAATGTATATTGTACGTACTTTAAACAGAACTTTTGTTGCACACTAGCACTAAACATTTGTAAGCAATTAGGGAATGTGCACAAATGTCGGATGATTGTCGAATGAATCGTAAATACTAATAACCAAGAAGAATTAGGATAACTTTAATTAATGTATATTTTGCAAGACGTTTTTCATTTTAAAAAATCAATTTGAGTGTAAATAGAATATTAATAAACAATGTAGCCGGGTCGAGTCAGGGACCTAATGGACGCTTTTCTTGAGGGTTTAACACCCTATATCTAATTTAGCCATATCTTTATAAGTATATATAATTCTTCTGCACGTGTGTACTGGTTTAGATTTACAATTGGACCCGGTAGGTGGCGCTGCTGTCCGGGTAGGGCGACGTCTGCCAGGTCCGCTAGGGAAGGTGCTAGGTCTTTCTGGGGATATTTCAATGGATTCTTGGATGGTTTGAAAACACAATTCGACCCGGTAGGTGGCGCTGCTGTCCGGGCAGGACGACGTCTACCAGGTCCGCTAGTTTATTATATTAATCCGTCAGATGACAACACGTCTACTCACAGGCAACCGTCTGAAGAGGATTGGCAATTGGTATGATGGTAGCCCAGGCCCAGCCCAGGAATTGTTACATACAACAACAAAAAAAATACTAATCGAATTGAGAACCTCCTCCTTTTTGGGAAGTCGGTTAAAAATGTACATTATTTAGGTCCTAAACGGGTGCCTTACTGAGCTAGACTAATTATGATTAGTCTAAAGGTTATGACCTTATTAACTACCAAGGATGAGTTATTTATTTATGTTGTACCTTGGTAGCTTAGCTGCATTTACCCCTTTTAGGTTGAATTCTTTTTTCGAGTTCTCCATAAAAGTAGGTTTATGTCTGCCCGTAAAACTTCCACTTAAAATATGTTGCGATTCATTTTTCCACTTGTCCGTTGCGATTCGTTTTTCCACTTGGCCGTTGAAGTTTCACTTCTACTATGTGTCCCAGCACACATTTCGATTTTTTCGCAGGTTTACTGCAAATTATGTTTTGGTTATATAGGTTAGGTATTTTAATGAAAGCACTTTTTATTTAAACTTATTTTGTTAACCATATCAAACAAAAAATTAAAAAAGTAAAACAAGCCTATTTCCATCAACCGGTGTAGTTGGGAGCAAGCCCATTGCTATCAATAGATATAGGAACTACAACCCTCAATGATCAAGGTCATTAAGTGACGTCTCAAAAAGGAATATTTTTTCCCATTTTTGCAACATTTTTCATTTATTCTCCGGTCCTATTGGTCGTAGCGTGATGTTATATAGCCTATCTACAGCCTTCCTCGATAAATGGACTATCCAACACAAGACGAATTATTCACTTGCAACCATTAGTTCCTGAGATATCTCCCCCACCAAGTGGCCGTAACGGTTTTTGTGACTCCCCCCGTAACGTTTTTTCGTGACGAAAAATCCAAATACCCCCGTCTATAAAGAAGTTTCACTTCAAATTTGAAGCGATATTGCTATTAATTTATTACACCTATGATAGTAGACTCCTGCAATATTATTATCAGTTTGCATTAACATTTTATGAATGAGACTTTTCTTTTTTGTGTAGGTTCACCGTACGACAGTCGAACATGTCTCCAGGAAAGCAGCGCGGATGCAGCGAATTCCCAAAGCGTCAAAGCGGAGGAAGAGCTATCGCGAGTGTACCAAACCCTCTCATTACCACCTCTGCCAAGAGACGATAATAATTCTAACAATAGGTTGGTGCGATATTCAATTTATTACTGATTACTTGTCTCTTTAGTATCCTTTCTTTCTATTGTAAAATATACTCACCACTTTCTACAAAATTGTACGTTGTTGTCAGGAAAATTTTCATAACATTTGACTTGCATTTTCAATATATGTTCAACCTGCGAAATTCAAGTTTTCTTACATTTTCATACATTTAACCAAGCAGTGTTTAATAAAATAGAATTAGCGACCGTAACAAATGTGACTTCACTGAGTAATATCGATTAAAATACCAATACAACCCCCTCAGTTCATTTTGATTAACCTCCTTGAATGCCTTTTTTCATCAAATAGTCACTGAATAGAATTAAATCAACTCAAGAGGATTGTATTCATGACTTAAATGATTATATATCTATAAAACATACGCATTACCTGCGCGAATCATATTTTACTAAACATAAAACCTGACACACTGACCTGAAAAATTGCAAAAAACGTAATACAATTTATTTTCGCGGATTACCTTAGCGCTTCCACTTTAACTCAGACTTCATTTACAAAATCAATTACCGAATGATTTTTTTATTGAATAAGACAATCATATTAACTGTTTGTTTGTCTAGCAATGCTGAAACAAAGAGTAAATCTAAGTCAACGACCCCAGCAAGCCCAGGCAACTCTGAAATGAAGCCGCAATCTACCACGCCAACGTCGCAAGCGCTAACGAAACCTCCATATTCGTACGTGGCCCTCATCACTATGGCAATACAAAACAGCCAAACGAAACGTGCAACACTAAGTGAAATTTACGCTTACATCACCAAGGAGTTCCCATTTTTCGAGAAAAATAAGAAAGGGTGGCAAAATTCAATTCGGCATAATTTAAGTCTAAACGAATGTTTTATAAAAGTACCAAGAGAAGGTGGTGGTGAGCGTAAGGGAAATTACTGGACCCTTGGTAAGTAATTTTGAAGTTGTGATTGTAAAATAACTGAAAATTTTCATGTACAATTTACATTGAAAATTGTAATACCACCAAGATTGTTTCTAAACAAAATGGCCTACAGACATCTTTAAGCCTTTGTGTGTTTGCATTAACGCAATGCGAATAAGTGCTGACCGCTACGCGTTCGTCAATCATCATCTCATGTTTCATACCTAGGAAAGCGAATTGCTTGCGATGAATTCCTGCTCCCATGTTTATAGACTCTTGGGTGGTGAGTGTAGTATTGTTGTAGATCCTCAATGCGGAGAGATGTTCGAGAACGGGAACTTCAGGCGACGGCGAAGGATGAAGAGGCCGTTTCGAGCTACGAATTACTCCAAAACGCTGTTTGGAGACGGTTATCACGTGGCACACGTCGGTCAACACGTACCACCTCATATGCAACCCTTGCCTCTGGGAGCCAGGAATTATTTTGGATCCGGTTCACCTTACCATCCTCCTTCATACCCTCGATATGACACGTGAGTTTGAACGTTTTTTTTACGTATTTAGAATAAATTATTTTAATTTCTCCAAAAGTTTTGGTGGGTTTTAAGACAATAATTTAATTGAATTTCACTCTAAATCGAATTAAATTATTTTCTAATAAAAAAGATAATAATTTTTATCTATATAAACAGTAAAGTGTCACAAATGTAATTAACGTCGAAAGTTTAAGTATGTCGTATGTTTGCGAGGTCATGATCAAAATATAATCTAAGCAAATTGGTATTGTCGTAAAAGTGACTTTATTTTTACATTACCTACTCGTAGGTATTAAGTAATAACCTAGTACTCGTACATATATACTCGTACTTACCAACATTTTTAAACCTCTAAGATAAAAACAACTTAAATGTAAAAAGATGAGAATCGTTACGAAAATTCTATATACTACGTACCACCTACTTACATAAATACGATAAAATGAATCTACATAATTTATATAACATTACAACAATTACTTATTTAAAAGTGGCCAAGTGCAAGTCGGACTTGCACATGAAGGGTTCCGTACCATCGGCCAAACTTAACATTGATATTGACAAACTCACATTTGCAGTTGGAATGTATGGCATAATATTGAGAGATTTTCCATGTTATTTTAGCACCATAGACTTCTTATAGGTTTTCCTGTAATTTATAAGTGTTGAACTAATTTCTGTATTTTTTTCACAATTTTAGGCTCAGTAGTTTCGGAGATAAGGGGGGGGGGGGGGTGGTCAATTTTCATCTATTTTCTTAAACATCTTTAGAAGTGTTTATCTTAAAATTATTTTAAAAAAATGCAATCCTCACAACAAGCCCTTTCATTGGATATGTCACACGGTACAGTTTCAAAATTTCAAAAAAATAAAAACTGTTAAGGTCCCCAAAAGTGAGCCCCATATTCAAAATGGATATATTTACGTTATACGTCCATGTTGGGTCATAGAAATACATATTTGTATCAAATTTTAAATTAATCGGTTCATTAGATTCGGAGCAAATTGTCACGGACAGAGATACGAGTGATCCTATAAGGGTTTTGTTTTTTCCTTTTGAGGTACGGAACCCTAAAAAGGCAATAGAGAATACATTACACGATTGCATAGTGTTCTCTACTTCTTACCTCAAAATTGGAAATATCATGGCAATATTTACGTAGATTATTTAACAACATTCCAGTACAAATTGAAATAAATTATTCACAACGCTTGTGTTTTATAATTCAAACGGGCAAGTTAACACTATGACATTATTATTACATATTAATTATAATAAATATTTACGTTTCGCATACTAGTGTTTACAAAACAAATGCTAATAATTTACTGATATGTTGTTAAAGAAATTTATTTCCGATTTCCTTGACTGTTTCAATTAGACAGTTATCAATGAATGTCATAACAACATAGAATAATATAATTATTCAGGTGTACCTATTTAACTTTGACCTTAAAAACAATATTGGTGATAAGACAAAGAGTAGGTAAAGCTGACTATGTTAAACAATGTACGTAATATAGAATACATTTGATAAGTGCGAAATACTTATTTAATTGGTTGAAAATTCGAACTTTTGAAAGTTTATCAAACGTGTCTGTCCTTCTGATAAGTAGTGTATCGTATATTACACATGAGATAAATCGCAAGTATTGCCCGATTTGATATCAGTTATTATGTACAAAAGCAACTATGATTAAATACAAATATTATACATAACAATACGAGTATATGATAGTGATGTAAACTAATTTTAGGTAATACCTAGGATATACAATACACTTACAAGTAACAATACACTTTTACACTCATGCCAATGTTCACCCATTACCACTGTCGATAGTATTAAGTACCTGGGTATAACGTTGGATCGATACCTGAATTATAAAACCCATATTGGTTTGGTAACGGGCAGGGTCAGAAAACTTATATACATTTTTAAAACCCTTCGACACGTCGCCAAGCAGTCTGTTATTCGCAACGTATATTACGCCTTATGCCAATCAATAATCACTTATTGTATTAGCTGCTGGGGTGGTGCCACAAAAACCGCCCTCAAACCTTTGGAAGTATCCCACAGGGCTATACTGAAGGTTGCAACGTTTCGACCTATTCTGTTTCCAACCGTAGAACTTTACAAAAATTGTGGGGTCCTCAACGTAAGGCAACATTTCATTCTGCAAACTATTCTTAAAAACCCCTCTTATTAATATTACCAAGCGACGGAAAGATATGATTTGTACTGTTCCACAAACTCGGTTTAAATACACAAAGAGATTTTTCTATTACCTTGGTCCTTGCTTGTACAATAAAATTAACGCGTCTTTATACATCTATAATTTACCATACAGCAAATGCAAAGTTGCCCTCCGAGAATTCCTACTGAATATAACCTACGAAGAGACTGAAAAGTACTTAGTTACACTAACATGAAAGTAACCCTTTTCCCTAAATATTTCTCAAATGTACACACATTCATTCACACGCACACTCACATACACAAGCATATACCCACTCACTCTACTCACCACACCAGCACTCTTCTTTCTAATTTGTTTTAATTAGTTTTAGTTTTAAGATTTAGATTTTTGGTTTCGTGTTTTGCTTAATATTATGAGCGCAAAAGTATAATACATGATTATTGTGATACTCAAATAGGGAGTCGAAACTGTCTCTTCTAAATACAGATTACTCAGCAATCTAGCTAGAAGAGCAGTGATTCATCCAGCTGTTGGTTGTACCTAAACATGTATAATTATTATTCATGCATACTTTGTAAATTCCTCATGTACTGCAATTTTTTATGAACCTAAATAAATATATTATAAGAACCGATTGGGGATGCGCTAAGGTAGCCCGTTGAATGAGGCTATTCAACGGCATTAATTTGAACATAGGGTATTGATTATTATAATTCTATAAATACATAGAATATGACGAGGTTCACTTATAAAATCGGTAATTGCTGTATCGCATTTTAGAATAACAGTCTACAAAATGATTGCAGACCACATTCCGCACGACAACCTCGTGTTCCAAGAATTTAAATCTTATTGTAACTACATACATGTTTAAGTAGTGACATAATCCTACATGTATTGTGTTGTTAGTTAATGGTAGGTTACTATAAAATTAGAGGTAATATAGTTGATGGGCAAGACGGACCAGAAATAATAATGGATTCCAATTATGGCAAACAATTGTGAAAAGACACTGTATGTTATTGGTCGAAGGCAGGTAAGATGGGCGGAGTTTGTTCGCTTTATCTTTACCCATACTACCGTGAATTGTAGGTTTTGAAAGGCGTTGACAAACGCCAAGTGAATGTACTGTATCTGTCCGTCGACGATATAGCAACGCTAAACGTTTAACTAGAATCATGACACGGATAACATAGACAAGTAATGACCATAACAACCTTAGGTATTATATAACGAAAAAAAAAACCGTTTATTATTTAGGTTTTCGTCCCGAGGAGCTCGTGGCTTATTGTAACAGCAACTCGAATCGATCTCCAGGTTAAGCCGCGCTTGCCTAGGTTGGTCCTTGGATGGGTGATCACCCATTACATAGGTACTGAGTTTCTTCCGAGCTTCGGAAAGCACGTTGATCCCGGTTGTCAGTTGAAGATCTCTGACAGTCGTTACAGGTAGTCTCAGTGGCCCGAAAATCTCACAACCCAATTATTATTGAGATAAAATGATACCGTTGGGTAAGAGTGGTTGTCAGACTTTCGGGCCGCTTTCGACTACCTGTAACGGCTATCGATATTCAACCGGCACCAACGGCTTAACGCACACTAGGCAGTCACTACGTGTAAAATTCTGGCATTCAGCTGTATCCAGTTCAACCGGAGGCCGACCCCAACATAGTGGGGGAAAGTCAAACAAATGATGACACAGATTTTCGTCACTTTATATGTAGTAGATCATGAAGAAAAGAACGCACAATATTTTTAACAGTCAACATTTAGTTTTCAACTTGCGTAGGATTAACACGTTTTTTAACACATTTTCTTCATACTATTCCCATATTTCACCAAATTTTCTGCAGCAATGTGTAGCTTCATGCTAATATGACATTTGATCTTTAGATTATTTTAATTACATCTCCAGCACCTTCTCAGGCGATGTAAAAACAAACATATAATTATTATAGTAACAAAACAAATAGTAAACCTGATAAATATTCCGTTTTCAGTGTTAATATATATAAAAACTTATGAAAGAGGCAGGCACTCTGCTCTCAAAGATGTCGCTATGGCTACATTCTGATTTTAAATTGTGCACGTTCGGGAAAACGTAACCTGACTTTCTTGTATTTCTCACATAGGGTAGGTACCAACTTCGTTTAAAAAATGACTGCAAAACATCACATGAAACCATGTGATGTTTTGCAGTCATTTTTTATTAAATTTCCAGCAAAGGAACAACGTATCATTGTAACAACTGATTTCATCTATTTCGATTCAAAGGAGGGCCGTGCGTTCTTAAAAGCTTTGTTTAAAATTACTCGTTGCTTCCAAGCATTCGTTGTTCAGAGTAACATGTGTTAAGTGGTGTTTAAACGTTTCCAGTACATGGCTAACGCAGTCGCCGAGCGGGCTGGGGTACGCGGGCGCGTGCGGAAGTATGGGCCGCAGTCCACCCGGGTGTTCGCCACACAGTGCGCTGCCCCACCAGTCGTCACCTGTCGCCGTCAACCCGTTTGCCACTCATCAAATTCAAGGACAGGTAACTTACTTGTAACAAAATAATGTCACGTACATTATCTTTCACGAATTTTCTTTTCGTACCAAATTAGCAACTTTTAATGGTCACAGAAACCATGACGGCCTAGAACGGTCATACAGGCATAAATATAATATTATGTAAATATGTATTAATTCTTGTATCGATGTCGTACTTAAATAACAATTTTACAGTAGTAGTAGTAGTGTGACAATTTTACGAATTTTAACGCAATTCATATTATTTTCCTATTATGATCTATTTTCTTAAATGGTCACCAAGGTCACAAGAGAATGTAAACGTTAAGTTACGGAACCTCCTAGTTAATCTAGGTGTTTATTATTAGTTCGAATTATAGGTCAAATCTTTGACAAAATACAGAGGGCAACATATTTCAAGTAGTTCTATTTTTGTTCTCCGGGGACTTAGGTACCTACCTACTTGTTGTTTTTAAATGAAGTCCTAATCATAACCTACTATTTGAGATATATTTCAATTATGTTGGTCTTACGTCCAGATTTCATAGAAAAATGCCATTTCTACCAGATTTATTTCAGTAATTGTATTTGAAGTCCTAACATCGATGAAAGAAAGCCAAAAAATATTAGCATAGTAAACAAATATTAATGTTTTGTAAACTTAAGTATCGTAACGTAATGCCTCTGTGAATTCCGTTGGCGTGTTAAGAGGCTAATTTCATTTCAGTAATTTAATCGAGATTAAAATTTGAGTAGCGTATCAAAAAGCAGTAAAACTCTATGTTCGCAAATTGGCACTATGACTGTTCAATGAACGATTTTATCGATGGAATAACAATGAATACGAATGCACTTAGGACGTAAGATGTCGAAAGCGTTTTGATCCCAAGACATCCTAAGTAACAGACTATTCAGGATCTGATGTTTTTGTTTTCACTCTCCATATTTCTATAATATTAATATTGTATGTATATTTTATAATTATTATTTACTTATAACATTATATCTACAAATGAAACAAATTATATTAAATAAACAAGTCCATGGCAACGTGTCACTATGCGACTTCGTATTTCGTGTAAGTACATGTTTTAACCTTAACAGCAACGTTGGATGACAGTGTCTTTGGGTTTCGCTAAAGTACGCACGGCAACCAATTAAACTACACAAAACCAGTTTATGCGAGTCTTAAATTGTATTGAAAATGTATACAAAGCGAGGCCATGCTATTCTGGAAATGTATGGCTTGAAGGGTCGCCGCGTGTACAAGCGTCAACCAGCCACTTCATTTTACCCTTAACCTTCAATTTTAACTTGAATTTTGTGCCTTTGGTTTTTTGTAGGAGCTACGTAAAGCCAAAATTAGATAATGTAGTAATAAACCCGTGCCAGTCTTTTGACTTCTATGTTTGTATCTAATTTTGTTTGTGTATCTCTTGAACCTGCACTTGCGCACATCCTCTCCCCGTGTGTTCGAGGGCTAGGTTATGGTCGGCTTAGAAGAATACGCAACACGTCAAAATAAAAATCAAAGCATTTATTTCAGATTCATTACAGGACCTTTTGAATAGTCGAAACAAATACAAATTAAAAAGAAGCTACAGTCCCAGTCACAAGGGATAATAACTGTGAATGTACTGTAGTTGCCCATTCCTTAGCGTAGATCTATATGGAGAAAAACGAGCAAGAAACTCCATGGACACTCTTTTAAATCAGAACATTGTTACAAAATCTTGATACATTACATCATGTTGAGATGGTATATTATGTGAGAACTATGTAGCAAGACGTGCAAGGTAAGAGCGTCCGAAGTAAAAAGATAAAATAAACAAATCAAAAAAATAATAAACCATGGCAACTAAGAGATGACCAGTCTCCAATGAAAGCACCCGTTCACGAACATGACGCATGGATCAGCACCATTCAACTCAACCCTCTAGTTACGGATATATTATTTATCTCCTTTATTCATTTTCTTACGTACTAAACACATTTTTAAATATTTCTTAAAATAAGATATAAAAATAGTAGCCCACCGGCATTGGGAACAGGTTCCGAGCTACCGGTGGTCAGGGGGCTCTTGATGTCCAGAAGTACTGCCTTCTGGATCAAGCCCTTGATCCAGCTACCAAGCGGGAGCCTCCTTACATGTTCGTCGAGATTCTTGGCTATTAAGCCATTGGCAGACACGACTACTGGCACAATGACTGCCGTATTCACGTGCCACATGTCGACAACCTCGCGAGCCAGATCTAGATACTTGAATTGCTTATCTTTCTCTGCTTTCACGAGATTCTCGTCATGCGGGACCGTTATATCAACAAACCATTGCGCGACGCTCCGATCGATCTATCACCACAATGTCAGGCTTATTGGCAACAATAGTCCTGTCAGTGACGATAGGTCGATCCCAATACAACGAAATATTACCATTTTCGAGAACTGGGTCGGGCACACTTCTGTTTCCACAAGGTTGTATTTCAAAGCAAGTTGCTCGATAATCTTGGCAACGAGGTTGTGTCTATGCAAGTATTCTCCGTTAGCCAGACGAGAACATCTAGAAATAATGTGTCGGATTGCTTCTCCAGGACGGTGGCATGCCCGACATATGTCAACCGTGCCATCCTTCTATTTCCGGTAGTTGTTCGTCATCATAACTTCGTCCAATATTGCACAGACAAGCATTGCAAGCAACATGCACCATTAGCACAATGTTTTAAGAGTTTTACCGTAAAATGTGATTTTCCACCCCAACAAAAAAAAATCGTTTCCTAGCAATAATTTTTGCGTAAGGGTACTTAGTTTGATGTACATAAATGCATGGTTGACGGCTTTTCGCGATTCCACTTAAAATAAAGGTGATTATGTTCTTGTCGAATGGAATGAAAAAGTTTATCCAGGGAAATACTATGAGTTTCTGACGAAAGTGCTTAGTAAAAGAGGAACCAAGTCTTGGAGATGGCCAATAAAAAGCAAAGACGAACAGTTTCACGCCTTGAATGATATTATGCAGGAGACCGAGGCCCCAAAATTGATCAAGACTTGATGTGGAACAACATCAACTCTTGATCAATTTGTGTTGTAAATGAAAAAAATGTAATAGTTCATAATATTTAACCATGTTGAGACTACTACACAAGTTGTGACCCACGGATGCCCCTCAAGTTAAAGGGGTAAATATGCAAGTCCGAGATGGATCGGAATGCTGGGCTGTCAAGAAGATGGATGAAAAAAGCTTGGATGTAGCTGAGATGAGAATGTTGAGGTGGATGTGTGGTGTGACAGGAAGGTTAGGAACGAGTATATTAGAGGAAGTTTAAAAGTTACAGAAAAGTTGAAAGGGAATCCAATGTCGGGGTATGAACATGTTTTGAGGAGGGATGAATCGCACGTGACTAAAAAGGTGATGGATATAAATATTGATAGATGGGGAGGGAGAGAAAGCCCAAAGAAATGATGGATGGATTGTGTGAGGAATGATATGAAAGAGAAAGGAGTAAATGCTACTGTGACGTCTAACAGGGAAGAATGGAAAAAGAAAACGTAGTAATTTTCATTGTTTCGTTTAGTTTGCTCTAACAGGCTTCTATTTTATTTTCAAAAAGATTAAAATGAGAACTTTACTAGATTGTCAGTTAAGTTAATTTTAGTTAAGACATTTTTTTCGATTATTGTTTGATTGTGATTAAGTGCCATATCACTTAAGTTAAGTTTTATTACAATGATGCAGCAAAACTGCAATATTTTTTTGATTTTCTGTGTTTTGTTCCTACTAATGTAAGAAAAAAACATTTGATTATTAATTAACTGGATTAAATTAAAACAACGACAATTTTGTTATGCTGGGGCAATGAATAACTCATTGGTCATTCACTCAGTGGTCATAACCTCGCGTAAGTCGCTATTCCCTCACATGATTTACGTAATTAAGGTTCAAATGGTCAACTAATTGTTGAAATTATCTGTTTCAGCTTCAGAGTCCTTTGCAGCCGATGCAATCGATGTCGATGAATACCTACAATACTATTGGAGTCAGTGCTATAGGTACGTTTTTCTTTATTATTAGTCTTTTATTTCGTTCACCAACAGCTGTAAATAACAGCTGTATGCCGCATGCCGCTGTATGCTGTATGCTGTGTGTGTGTGTCAGCTGTATTAACATGAAATAATAACAATAACACACAAGAACTGGTATGTATACCTATGTTTAATATACGAATTGAGCCTAATAAACCAAGTCTCCGCGCGGATAGGATTTGGTGTGTACGCTCCATAATGATGTGGGAGAAGCTCGTCATAGCCTGTCCCTTTTCTTGCCCTCCTCAGTGACGCCTTAAACTGAGTCCCGTACCCCGCCAACCTCGTAGGTTGACCTACGAGATACCATCCAAAAAAAGACCGAGATTTAGGCAAGCCACCCCTTGTGTAGTTTGTGAGGTTGTACGGTAATCTCTCGAACTTGAACCTTGAATTTTTTTTACCAATGGAAAGACATTATTGTGTCATTATGTGACACTATATTCAAAACCTTCCCGTGAGATAATTTCAGACAAAAAACGCGAATGAAGCCGCGGGCAAAAGCTAGTGTAAGATTACATTCAGCTGCATCTGGTTGGTGTAAGAGCCGTACCTAACATATTTAGAAAAGGCTATGCAGGTCTTTATAAAATTGCAATGTTGACGACTCCCATTTTGAGAACTTGACAATACGAATAGTTCAACCTTTGCGTTGTACCTCATAGGTATAAGTACTGTTATAGACAGCGATGATAAATTATATTTTAGAAAATTGTTTATATTCTTATTTACAGACGGTTCTCCTAGCCCCGGTCCTGGTTATGGCCCTTCGACCGGAGGCTTTTCGCCGAACAGACATCACGATATCGTAACGTCGTCAGATGCGGCTGTAACTCGATTTCCATTCTGGCCTGAAGGTAAACTTTTTTCTTTGACTGATTAATACTGTAATATGTGTCTAAACCACCGCCAGAGACTCGGTCCTGGTCTTGAGTTCCTGACTGGCCCAAATGAGTACGTTTCAATATGGGCCATTCTCAAAGACGGACTAAGAATCATGAAAAATAAAATATTGTTTGATATGACTGAAAGGAATCTCAAATGAAAAGTACCTACAGTGTCCTACAATAAACTGTTGGTATGAGCTAAGCTAGGTTCTCTGTAGTTTCCATGAAAATAATAAAAAAAGAAAACGCTACCTCCACGGGAGTGACTTGATTGTAATTTAATTGAAATATCTATGGTTTCTTTTAGAATTAACCATATTTTATATACTAATTATATTTATTTTAGCGAATTAGATACGTATTTTCTAACTTTTATGTAAAATCCACATAATATCGAAATTTTTAACTATCCGTATGTACGAGTATGCGTACTTCATCAAAATTTTATCAGTTTTTTAATAACAAGAAACAGGTAAATAAACTTAAATGTTATTGCATAGAAAAGTAGAAACCACGGGATTGACATCTATAAATGGAGGTGACATTTTGCAGAAGTTTTAATGTTTTTATTGTATTACTATTAGCCTGCACTGTCCCACTGCTGGGCAAAGGTCCCCCCAATACCTTCCAAGAGCTCTTCTTTAATTTTTTTCATAGCTTAACTTAATTATATTTTATCAAATGCGATATATATATTATGGCGTTGTGTGATAGTTGTGGAATATTATTATTTATTATATTATTATTATTATATTATATTATATTATACCAGGAAAAGGGTTATAATTCCTCATCACACAACATATAATATATGGGAAGGACATCACAAAAATAACGGAGTTATCGTGCTGATTTCAAGAAAATCATACCTTTTAGGTCAGTGCTCCAACATGGTTCGTCGAGAAGCAGCAAACTACGAGTATCAAACATTTTGAAGATTGCATTATCATAATTATTGTTTGTGATCGATCAGAGAGTGTATTTCATTTTGCTGATAATAAAAAATATACCAGCATTCCAAAAATATTTGTCCTATATAATATTTGTCCATGGAGATCACAATTTTATGATGAACAATTTTTACAACTAAAATATATATTACTTTACTTCTCTTTCAGTTATCTTATGTTCTATGGATTGTTGATTTCATATACATATTATAGGAAAAGCAAATGCGGTCTGGCCAGCCATTTAAGGGCACACGCTAGGAAATAGCTTGTAAGGGTAACCTCTCGTCCCAGCAGCCGCGGGAGGCGCTCCGGGCGTCGGGGGCCATGTGATGGCTTCCGGCCACCGTAGACGCGGGCCTGTGGACGGTGAGTGATGGGTAAGCTCGCCGTCCGTCCGTCTTATGACGACGACAGGCCGTGTCGACGGCGCTCTCGTGTTCCACGCGCGCCTCAAAGAGATGTCAGCAACATGGAAGGGGCCCGCAAGGGCCGACGCCCGTCGGGGCTGCGGGTTGTTCGCAGATACCGCGGCCTCGACATGAAGGGCTAAGAAGGAACACGGGTGGTTTTTAGTCAGTAGAAGTCTGACACTCCCTTTTGCTCTGCCCAAGAGCGGGAGTGGTTATTTGATGATTTCCCACCCCCCAAAAAAAAAAAAGGGACGCCGTTACCGAAATCGGTAAGGAGGACTATATCTAATATATAAAATTCTCGTGTCACAGTTTTCGTTGCCATACTCCTCCGAAACGGCTTGACCGATTTTGATGAAATTTTTTGTGCTTATCCGGTATCTATGAGAATCGGCCAACATCTATTTTTCATACCCCTAAGTATTAAGGGTTGTCCACACCAAACATTTTTTTAGTCACCCATCAAAGTTACCGGGAACGAAGTCGCGGGCATCAGCTAGTAATATATAGGAAAACAACAAAAATATGTTCCATAATTTGGGAAGAGTAACTTTTTTATTTATATTTGAATCGTAAGTCGACCTTGCACATGGCATGGAGGTGACGTTTTCGACAATCGCAATTGAAAATGGGCTTTTAATTTTGTATCTCCCAATTTAAATCCTAAGAATTTAAACCACTTTTATGAATCGCAGATAAGAATCAGACCTAAAATACAAGTATTTCGATTTTAAATTGGCATGCACGATTGAATATCATAGCATTTCTCATTTTTCACAATTAAAGCAATGCCCACATTATTCACATTGGGTTCCTAAAAATTGTTAAGCAAATTGACGGTTCATCTATCTGCGTTTTAATAAATTGTGAATCGTTTCTAAAAAGACGTCTTCCATGCCTCCAAAAAGAACGCTAAATATAAAAATGCGCCCTCTATTGACAGCTCGAGGTAGTATTTGTAACACACTCTCCCCAAATAACTGGGACATGAACAATGTGGCGCATTTTCATATAAATTCCGCTCTGGAACGGTAGATGTCACTAACGATGCGGTTAAGTAGAAGCATTCTAGTAAATAATAGTCTTGGCAATCAATTTTATTATACCACTTTTTAGAATTGCGTGCGGAACGTCAAATCATGATGTTTGTGAGAAGCCCCCAGAGATAGTTAACTTCGTATTTTTCCTAACGATAGCGTCGTAGTAGGTAACTACCTATTCACGACCTTGCAAGCCGACCTATTTGTTTTGTTAGTTTTGCAAACAAAATAAATGAAAGTTAATTAACAATATGGAGTGAAAATAACATTACCTTTAAGAAAAAGGTAAAACCCGCGAGAACATGAAGAAATAAAAAAGGTTTATAGAATATTACTGCATTTTATTACTAGCCTTATGAACCAATGCGGTTGGTTTTGCTTGATTTTTAATTCCTTCACTTAACGTTCGGAAGTGGGTGACTTTGATTGTTTCATTTGTAAAATGTGACATACTAATCTATATCAATATCTATATAATATATAAAACAAAGACGGGTTTGTTACAACACTTATAACTCGAGATCTGCTGAACCAATTTTCATGGTAACAATGAAAACTCGATATGTGTAATGAATACTTAATCATTTCAATAAATGCTGATTTGTTTATTACATGTCAAACATTTGTTGTCCAATCCTGTCAAATACTGTAACAACTATTCATGTGTGCGTTCAGAAATTTATTTTTCGATTGACTATTTTACCGGCGACATACACAGGTAGCCCGCGTCATTTGCATGAATATGCGCAAGATGCAATGACATATGTTCGTCATTATGGTCGGCCAGATCTATTCATTACATTTACATGTAATCCGAAATGGATAGAAATTATTCAATTGCTGCTTCCCGGACAAACATCAAGTGATCGACCCGACATCACCGCACGTGTTTTCAGGCAAAAAATTCGGTCACTAATGAATTACATTGTTAAGCAACACGTCTTTGGGAATACTCGATGCTGGATGTATTCAATCGAATGGCAAAAACGAGGCCTACCGCATGCTCACATTCTAATTTGGTTAGTCGAAAGAATTCGGCCAGATCAAATAGATGACATCAATGTGCGGAGATTCCTGCTCCTGAAACCGATCCAGACCTACATGGTGTTGTAATCACGAATATGATTCATGGACCGTGTGGCACTATCAACCGCCAATCACCGTGCATGGTCGACGGCAAGTGTTCCAAACGGTATCCACGAAAATTGACGGCAGAGATCATTACAGGCAACGATGGTTATCCATTGTATCGGCGTCGATCGCCCGATGATAATGGTAGAACTATCACAACTAAAGTGAAAGGAAACGATTTCGTAGTTGACAACAGTTGGATTGTTCCATATTCGCCACTTCTTTCTAAAACATTCAAGGCACATTGTAATGTTGAGTATTGCAATTCAGTCAAGTCAATTAAATACATTTGCAAATATGTCACAAAAGGGAGCGACATGGCGGTTTTTGGTATCCAAACATCCAATATCAACGATGAAATCACGCGCTATCAAGTTGGTAGATATGTGATCTGCAATGAAGCAATTTGGCGTATATTTTGATTCCCTATTCACGAACGTCATCCCACTGTTGTACATTTGGGGGTGCATCTAGAGAACGGTCAGAGAGTATATTTTACAGCGTCGAATGCTGCTCAACGTGCCGAAACACCTCCAGCGACAACACTGACCAGTTTCTTTGCGATTTGTCAAAGCGATCCGTTCGCACGAACTTTGCTTTACTCAGAAATGCCACGTTATTACACTTGGAACGCTACATCGAAGAAATTTCAACGTCGGAAGCAAGGCGATGCAGTTCCTGGTCATCCAGATATGCGTTCTACTGATGCTCTTGGTCGTATTTACACAGTTCATCCGAAGCATGATGAATGTTTCTATTTGCGGTTGTTGCTGGTACATGTTCGAAGGCCAACATCATTTGAATCACTACGAACTGTTAATGGTATAGTGTGCCCCACATTTCGTGCAGCATGTCAAGAGCTGAATTTGCTTGAAAACGATACTCATTGGGACACGACAATCGCTGAAGCAATTATTTCTGCATCTCCAAGTCAGATTATTTGCTATCATCATTTCGACATGCTTCCCATCGAACCCACGTGACCTATGGAACAAATACAAAGATAACATGTCTGAAGATATTTTACATCAAATTCGCGTCAGCTCAAGAAATTCCGATCTTGAGGTGTATGAGGAGATGCATAACCAGACTTTGTTCTTGATCGAAGATATGTGTTACCTCATGTGCGGCAGTTTGTTAGTTAGGTTAGGAATGCCAGCGCCAGATCGCGGAATGAATGACGCATTTAATAGAGAATTAGAACGTGAACGTGAATATGATCCACATGAACTAATCCAATCAGTTCAAACGAATGTACCTCTGTTGAATCCTAAGCAGAGAGAAGTCTATGATACACTGATTAATGCAATTGATGATGGAAATGGCGGTTTATTTGTTTTGGATGCCCCCGGTGGAACTGGGAAGACATTCCTCATGTCATTGATTTTGGCCACTGTACGTGCGAGATCCGAAATTGCGGTAGCAATTGCTTCTTCTGGAATAGCGGCCACATTGTCAGACGGTTGCCGTACGGCTCACTCAGCGTTAAAATTGCCATTAAACCTTCAAAGTACTGAACAACCGACATGTAACATTTCGAAACACTCCGCAATGGCCAAAGTTTTAGTAGCATCAAAAATCATCATATGGGACGAATGCACAATGGCGCACAAACGCGCATTGGAAGCACTAGACCGAACATTAAAAGATCTGCGGAATGACTCGAGATGTTTTGGTGGTGCAATGATTTTATTATCTGGCGATTTCCGACAAACACTACCAGTCATTCCAAGATCTACTGCTGCCGACGAAATAAACGCTTGCCTCAAAGCATCAAATCTGTGGCGATATGTAAAGAAACTTCGACTGTCTGTAAATATAAGAGTTGCATTGTTGAACGATCTATCTGCTGATGATTTCTCGAAGCAATTGCTGACTATCGGTAATGGCCGTGTTCCTGTTGACAAATCGAGCGGTTTGATTTCATTTCCTCCAAATTTTTGCAATTTCGTATCATCAAAGTATTCCCGGATATCATTGCTAACCACAAAAATACTAAATGGTTAAGTGAGCGAGCAATTTTGGCCGCTAAAAATAAAGATGTAGATGACCTCAATTTTATAATTCAAAATCAAATCGTAGGTACTCTGTATTCATTCAAATCTATCGACTGTGTAACAAACGAAGAAGAAGCCACTAATTATCCAAGTGAATTTTTAAACTCCTTGGATGTGCCTGGTTTACTCGTACCACCGCACAATTTAAAACTTAAGGTTGGCTCGGTAGTCATCATGCTTAGAAATTTAAACCAACCAAAACTGTGCAACGGAACGCGTTTGGTGATAAAAAAACTGATGAGCAATGTGAGTCACGTGTCTATACTTAAAGGACAATTTAAAGATGAGGAAGTTCTTATTCCAAGGATTCCGATGATCCCAACGGATATGCCCTTTGAGTTTAAACGAATTCAATTCCCGATTCGTCTTGCCTTCGCCATGACGATCAACAAATCACAGGGCCAATCCTTGACTATTTGTGGCCTCAATCTAGAAAATGCATGTTTTTCTCATGGTCAATTGTATGTGGCATGCTCACGTGTCGGCAAACCATCCGCTTTATTTGTTCTTGCGCCTGACCAAAAAACAAAGAATGTCGTTTACCACAAGGTCCTTGAATGAAAATCCCATTAATGAATTAATCCGAGTGTATCCCAATCTGCACAACATAGTTTTCAATCATTTTTTTCTGACATGAGTTTGAAGTACTTAATTATTATTATTTTTTTTATTCTCATTCTGTATGTTTTCATCATCATTCATCATAATAAAATACTTTTATGTTTCTATCTATATTAATATTATTTTGTATCATTGTATTAAGTTCATCAAAGCCTAAATTAGTTCAGCTAAAAGGTAACACGACATTCATTGACTGTTAGGCGGTACGAAGTTCGCCGGGTCAGCTAGTTATGAAATGTAATGCTATTAATTTGATTGGATTTGTATTTGTTTTGCAGTGCCCTTACAGGGTGCATGTTTGATACTTCTTAAATTATTAACTCATGTACAACATGTATGCAATAAACTGATTTGATTTGATTTCATTGACTTTTTTGCCAGCGACTTCCAAAAGTAAAGTTATATTAGACATTTTTTTTGTGTTTCTTTTTCGGAAGTCTATTTTTTTTGCAAAAAGTTTATTATGTTACCGTTTTTAGTTGTAGTATACTACAACTCAAATTAGTGTAGAATAGGTACAGTATGCTACACTAATTATAATATCAGACATAAAAAAATACATATTCAGAACCACCTGCTTTTTGAGAAATCGGTTAAAAATATATTCCTGTATACAGAATATTACTACATTTTATTACTAGCCTTATGAACCAATGCGTTTTGTTTTTTACTTCATGTTAAATTACTTCCTTGGATCATTAATACAATAACCCCATTGAGACACTTTTACAGGCAAAAGGTGTTAAGAGTAGTAAAATGCCCACTGAAGTAATTTAAGACTGTAAATTTACGGCGCACGATGACTCATTTCCACCTCGGTTACTGCAAGCGAATTGCAACTAATTCGTCACTATGTTGTCTTGCCGACGACCCCACAATGCAACTAGAATACATTTCGTCGAGATTTGTTATATTCAGTCCCTCCAAGCGAGGCCGCTAAACCCGCTCTTGCAATCTTAGAGCTTTAAAATTTCTATCGTTGGTAGATTATTAAAAAGTAATAATAAAAATACAGGTTGATTGATAAAAGGGCCGACACATAAAGTGGTGGTAGGTAGTACTAGCACTGTGCATAGTCTGGTGGTGGATGCGATTCGTGATAGTTTTCCCCTAAGCATACTTTATTTTTTTAGGAGCTCGGTGGCTCAGTGGTGGCGGCCAGTAAATCGTGGGTTAGGACCCAGGCAGGCGCATTACTTTGTGTAATTTATTTCAATACCGCTGCTCTCAAAACGGTGAAGGAAAACATCGTGATGTCATAAAACAACAAAATAAAATAAAAAAAAATACTAGCCCATCCCTCTCTTAGAGAGGAGGCGTGCGTCCCTGCAGTGGAAATATTATAGGCTGATGATGCTGATGACACTTTTTTATGACGTCACTATTCTGCCACCCCAGTGTTGTAACAAAGTTTTATGAAATGTTGGTAAATTCTTTATGCTTTTGACCCGATGAGCTTGGACAGGTTGGCCCAGTGTTCTGCGTATAAAGGACGTTCTGTTAAATTTTATTTATTTGTTTGATTTACAGGGGGATCCCCAAGTCCAAATCCAAGTTACGTGCCGTCTAGCAGTTTCTCGCCAACTCGCCGTCATGAGGCAGTCACGTCATCAGATGCAACGAGTGCTCGCTTCTCATTCTGGCCAGATGGTGAATAATGCTTTGAGTGGATCAGTTTTCATCGTAGTGTTAACACTGCCGTACAGCCCGTAAGATACTGTGTGAACTGTTCCAAAAGGGGAAAGATAATAACTAGTTATTATCAAGTTGAAAAATATATATTAATGACTTTTTCAATCGGTTTTGTAGGTAATAATTATAACGGGTGGATCCTACTCACGAATATTTGAAAAAACCGGCCAAGTGCATGTCGGACCACGCACAATGTAGTTGCACATCAAAATATGTGGACTAGCGTTGAAAAAAAAACGGAAAGATTCCCTTTTCTTTCCAATTCCATTGTATTTTTTTCAATGTAACTTTCGAAAGATTCAAGAACATTGACAAGCATTTTCATGTATTTTTCCAATAAAACGGAAGAATACGAAAGAAACGGGAATCTTTCCGTTTTTTTTCCGTTTTATTGGAAAAATACATGAAATTTATACTGGGCGATGTCCTTGAATCTTACGAAAGTTACATGAAAAAAAAAAAACAAATTGTAACTTTCAGCATTTTCAACGCTAATGTGGAGTAACTAAACTTCCCTGCCTACCTACCTCCGAACGCTTTCACACATCCAAACACAATTGTTTAGCTGCCAGAGGGGTCTACACTTGAGTCTTAACAAAAATTTGCACTATAAAGCTAAATATTTCACAAACGAATCCTTTAATCGAAACAATATTTGAACAAACACGGAATATTTTTTGAAGACCTTACCAACGACATCTCACACGAGAAATAAAAATCATACCCAATTTTAATGTGAACTGTAGATATCCTAAAAAATATACAACATTTTATTTTACCACTTGGTCATGGCGAAACTATAAGGGTTCCTTGTTGACTACGGAACCCTAAAAACCAACATCAATACTAACTCTATGATGCTATTTTAAACGTATTATGTATGTTTACCCTGTGACGGCGTCGTGGCTAACGCGACGCGACGTCACTGGCCGACGCCTATAGTACTACATGTACGAGCCACAAGTAGAATAGAAAATTTTGTATACACTAAACAAACGGCTTTGTGCGCCATGCAAGTTACTTAAAACTTCAACGCGACGCGATTGTACGAAGTTTAGACGACACGGACGTATCATATTATACACCGAGACTTTTTAGTCGTCTCACAACGCATAGTATAGTATTGAGTAACAAAACCTGGCCAAAAATATTTCATGCATCTGACCGCTAAATATATACGTTATGTTTAAAATAGAAATACTAAATAATAATAAAACAAGCATTTATTTCGGCTTTAATTCGTCTTTTTATCAATACTTTCTCAATAATATTAACATTTGTTATGTTTAACGATGCACTAAATTCCGAGTTATTGTTTTTCTTCTGCAGAAAGGCGTTCCATGTTTTAATAGGTAGCCTATATGACATGTACCTCTTTCCAAAAATCGTATGCGCGCAAGTAATAATAGAATATTGTGTGACAAGGGTTGAAACAAGATGATTTCTGACGAGGTCTGTCATCGCCCTGGTCTGAAATCGTCTTTGTTTCCACCCTAGGGGAGAAACAACGCATTGGTCTGAAATTGTCATGTTTCGACTGGCAAAACAGAGATCAAAACTCGCTGTTTCAATGCATGTTATCACATGCACAGCGAGTAGTAGTAGTATTCTTTTCATATCTGAAAAGAATTTTCTTTCTTACATTCTTCTCTCTCTTCTTACTTAAATCATTGAACTCAGATGAAGTAGCTAACGGCTAACCATTTTTGCTTAAACTGATGTTTAATAATAGACAGCTTTTTAATTTAATTTCTTTAAATGTTTTATTTTATTTTATTAATTTTAAGAAAACTTACAACTAAAACATTTGAGTAGTCTAATTTACATGCAGAAGAAGGCCAATTACAAGTTTCCACATATAAACTTAAAACTAAAATTGAAGATACGGTAAAATATAAACAGCGTGAGAGTTACACAAACATACACAGTGTTAGAATTCAAAAAAGGAAATATTAAAAATATTATATTATTTATTATTTATTTTTGCTACATAAATTGTAAATTTGCATCAAAAGTTGCGTCTTCTGAGCTTTGCATGAGGGAATGCAACTCAATTCGAGTCATAGGTATTAACCCAGAAGGACCTCACAAAAAAAATAAGTAAAAATAATTAAGTAAAAATTTAAAAACTTCGAAACTTCTAGAGATATCGAAAAAAAATAATCCTTAGACTTTTAATGATCGGTCAGTCAGTCATTCAGTCAGTCAGTGAGTGACAAAACTTAGAAACTTTGATTAGTTATAATTCTTTAACTACTGGTTCAAATTGAATGAAATTTGAAATATAGCGTGTTTATACAACGCCTAATTGTTTACTAAAATTCAGGATTCTAGTTTTATCCACAACGAAGTTATAGGAGGTCGAAAATGGCCTGAAATATTTCGAGAAAAGGATGGTACGCCGTGCTACTTTATTGCTCGACTTGGCGGGGGCACCGCCGTGCCCCCAGAAAAGCTTTTAAAAATCGGGCCATTTCGGGCGGAAAATCTTTTTATTATAGATGCCTTCTGTACTAAATACTGCATACACTACAATGATTTTGAACGCTGAGAAAAGTTAAGAAATATAACAAAATGCTTTTCACAATTAATCACAATTAATATTTTACAGCAGCTTTCGAGGCTAAGTTCTAACGATAGAGATATAGAAAAGCTGCGGTGGCCCAGGGGTGGTGGTCTCGATTCGAATTACTTTGTGTAATTTATTTCATCACCGCTGCTCTCAAAACGATGAAGGAAAACATCTTGAGGAAACCGGCATGTCTTGGAACCAATTTTTTTTTTAAAACGTTGCTGTGTTGCCCCACTCTAGGAATTTCTCCTGTGTCGTGGGTGCGTTCACAAACATTTAAACTCACATACACAAACACACCCAGACTCGAAACAACTATCTGTAGGCCATACATTAATATTTGTTCCGTGCGGGGATCGAACTAGCGACACGTAGCGCAGCAGTCCAATCGCTCAGCCACTGCGCCAACCGTGCCGTCAATTCGAAGACATAATGTGAAATTTACCAATCCTCGCTGGTCCCACGTGGTGGATTATAGCCCATCCCTCTCCTAGAGAGGAGGCCTGAGTCCCTCTGCAGTGGTAACAGTTTAGGCTGATGATGATAATAAAATATATTATTTAGTAAAATGTAGTATTATATAAAATATAGACCTTGCTTAGAACAATCCATCACAAACTCAACCACAAAAACGGTAATAAATGTTAATAAACACAAGAGTTTAAATGAGCGCATCGCAAAAACACACGACTACCATAGGCGAACTGTAAATTCGTGTCACCCTCTGTGTTACACTAGCTTAAATAGCAATACAGGCTAGAACACTAATAAATAAAAAAAATACTTTTGCCCTGGTTTTGGGGTCTAATACCACTCTGTACAACGGCAGCCCACTTCATGTATTCAATGGGTAGTAAACGTTCATTTAAAAAAAAATGGATATTTATGAGATTTCAAATCAAATCAATATATTATATTTCACGTAGGCCCACATGGGCACTTGTAAAACGTCGACAAAAAGATGCACGGTTCGGGTTGGTCGTTTCCTATGGAGAAGAACCGGCAAGAAACTCCAACAATTTGAACAATTTAAAAATATTCTTTTTATTCATCACTAGCTGTACCCGCATGCGTTGCTATGCCCTTTTTCCTACATAATACCTGCCTACCTACCTGCTACATACCTACCTACTTGCTACATACCCACTACTTTCCTACCTACTACCTCCTATCCTACCTACCTACTACCTCCTATCCTACCTACTTACTACCCTACCTACCTACTTACTACCCTACCTACCTACCTACTACCCTACCTACCTACCTACTACCCAACCTACCTACTACCCTACCTACCTACTACCCAACCTACCTACTACCCTACCTACCTACTACCCTACCTACCTACTAACCTACCTACCTACCACCCTACCTACTACTCTACCTAGTCTACTATCCTACGTACTGAGTTGTGTTTTGTTATTCTGTCAGTTGCGTTTTGTTATACAACGTTTTATGTCACGTACCACGGGAACGACGGGAACGGGATACAAATTATCCTATGTGCTTCTCCTGGTTCTTAGCTACCTCCCTACCAATTTTCAGCCAAATCGGTTCAGCAGATCTCGAGTTATAAGTGTTGTAACAAACCCGTCTTTGTTTTATATATATAGATTATGACGCGTGACGTAGTTAGAAACGGGGATTCAATGGAGCGGCCGCGGCGCCGCTGCCGCTACTCCAAATTTACAAAGCCGCACTCGCAACGTTTAATTTTGTTTTTGTTTGTTTTTTATTTTAACTTAACTGATTATTTTAATCCTAATTTTAATTTTGATTTAAATTTAAATTCCGTTTTTAATTTTAATCCTGATTTTAATTTTGACTTTTAATTCCGATTTTAAATTTGCTATTATGTACTGTTTCAACGTGGCTCTGTTTATTTTATTTTGATGATGGTTTTATATATCACGTAATGTTTGTTAAACTTATCAATGTTAAATACTCAAAAAATATTCTTATAGTTCAGTGTTTCTGGCACAACTACGTCACGCGTCATAATAATTAAAAACAAGATATTTTGGCCAAGGGTGGCCAAGCATATCTTCATCTGCATTATTGATAACAAATTGACATACCTACTTCGGATAATCGATTAAATATGGATTCTTTAGTCAACCTGACCCACTCGCTATTCGACCCGCAGGTCCTGTTGACTACATTTTTTTAAATGTTTTTGTTGTTCAACATAACCCACTGTCAATTTACAATACCTTCTTCATGATTCTAGGCTCTTGGTAGTGGATGAAACTTAACTACCCTTGTACTTATCTTCTATTTGTTCTTGCCAATTTCGATATACCTAGTTAGTGATTATATTTCATAAACTACAAAGAGGCCAGAATTATGAAGTTGTAAGCCGTTTGATCGTAAGTACCGGAGTAACCAACACACAAATATAAAATTTCGTCTTTGTGTGATAGAAATCTCACACTAAAATCTATATAGGGTGTAAACGACCTCTTTACGAAGCCGTCAACCAAGTATTCTGTACATCAAACTAAGTAACCCTACCCAAAAAAAGAAATCTTTTTTTGGGTTTAAAAGTCACATTTTATAGTAAAACTGAATGTAGCAGTCTTAACATATTGTGCTAGTGGATGCTTTGAATAGTAAACGGGTCATGGAGGTAATTTAAGTAAAGTTAAAACCTGAAAAACTAATATAAAAACAAACAGCTGTGAAGAATTTGGAATTTTGACCCCTTTATCTCCGTAACTAGAAGGTTTCCAGGTATGGTCTAGAACAAAAGAAATATCGCAGTGACGGCGAGAACAAGTACGTTTCGAGTTCGATAAGGGTACTTTTACACCCTTTTTATATATAGGTACATATTATGTAAAAAAGTGACAAATCAACAATTTTTCTGTTTCATAAAATTTACCAAGCGACATAAAATTGTCAGGGTGGAAAATTGAAATACGACATATTTGTACAACAATTTATCTGTTTCACAAAAGCTTTTGAGCGACAAATGTTGAGAAAAAGTTGTCAGATCTGCTTTATTAAACAGAAAATTGTCCTGACATTTTGACATATTTGTAGAACTGTCCGACAATTCTGAGTTTCTGATAGGAGCATTACCCTCAGTCGCGAAATCATATTTTGAATTTTGTAGATGTTAGAAAGTGTTAACATAAGTTCTATTACAAAAAATGGTACTAACATCGAGCAGTGAGTGATGATGAATACTTGGAACTAATACAAACGAGGAAGTAACGACGATCATTTAAAAGCAGAATTCATTTCTCCTACTTAATTACAGATTTCTGCTCTAAAGAAAAATTTCGGGTATGTAAACCTACCGCAGAATATTTCATTGGTAAAAATAGTCATCAACTTGAACACCATACAAGCAGAAACCTAGCTCTTACACCCGATAAACAAATTGTTTGCGCTTTGCATTGGATGGGTTGTGGTTCACAGTACCACGTTATAGGTGATGCACATGGGCTTGGTAACAACCGTACACCGTTGTATAAGAAGGGTATGTGGAGCTCTGACCTCAGAATTACTCGGAAAAGAGGTTCGCTGGCCCGATAATTGTAATCGAATACCAACACTTTTTATGAGGCATAATGGGATAACTAGAATATCTGGTATTGTAGACGGGTCGTTAATTCCTATAGATTCGCCTTGTCAAAATGAATCAGCGTTTGTAGACAGAAACAGAAACCATTCAAAATGTGGTATGTGGACCAAACTCAGAAACTTTTTACGCATCTGCAAAATGGCCTGGCTCTGTTCACGACGCCAGAGTGATGAAATGCTTTTTTTTAGCACAGAGTTGGAAAAGTGGATGGAGACCATTCTCAAATGCAATAATCTTTGAAGACAGTGGATATGGTTTAAAAAACTAGCTTATGACTTCAAATATACCAATACAAACACCAAGGACAGCATTACTAGAAATATTCTTGGGTGCCTTTAAGTCAACGAGAAGACTGGTGGAAAATGCCTTGGGGCATCATAAAAGAAAAAAATCCATGTCTTAATCACCTAAGAGTTCATCCGATATTTGCAAGCAATGTTATATTATCTTCTCTCTCTCTATGTTATTATAATAAATACATGAATAATTATAATTAAAGATTTTCATTCACAGCTCTTTGTAAAATATGGATAAATTGTTCATTATCAGCACCCGACTGCGTTGTTTGAACGATTTGTTCATTTTGTTCATTAACACCAGTAACTCGAACGTAAAAATAAATAAATTGACTGTGGTTTTTTCACATATGTCGAGTTTTATTAAACGCGGTTTTTGACAAATAATTACAGTTTTATGAAACAGCCTAAGCGTAACAATTCTACAATTTTGTCACTTTTGACACATATGTCGAATTGTCAGCTTCATAAAACAGGGCCCGTAGTTTGCAATAACTATACTACTGTAAGAATATACATGTAATACGTAAATACAATCAATATTATTCATAAAAATAAAACTAATACGTTCGGGTTTACCCCGTGATTGTGCTTTATAATGAAATTGGGTAGTGGGTCCAGTCGATCACTTCAAAATTTGACTTGGTCGACTGATCCCGCGGGTCCAGTTGACCAAACACTCATCGTACTAAAGCGTCCTGAAAAAGGTATCTCATACGACTTCCAATAGTCAAGATAGGAAGTAGAGCCTGTGTAATTCTTTATGTTGTTTGAACATTGTCGATTTTGTGTCATAAATACTACTTCTTCGGTACTAATTTAACAAAGTAATGTAATAATAGATTCAGCTACATAATGTAAAGAATTCGACAAGTAGGATTGGAATGGTCCTCATATGACTTGCCCAATGTCTGGACTTTAAAAGAAGCACCTCTGAGTTTGTGTCTGCTGTTTCTTCTCAGAGTAGTCAGGTATGAAATACCGAACGTTAAGATTATTTTTCAATACACTTCCTCGAAAACTAGCTCTTATTGCACTACGATTAGGTTCGACATGCAACATATTTCGCACCCGTGCGGTAATCTTATTTTTCTGCAACCAAAGGCGGGAATAGTACATTTCATTTTCATTACAAGTGCGGAAAGGCTGTCATTGCAAAGAGTTCAGACAAATGTCTACCCGAGCCGAGGCGCAGCCGAAGGCGAGGGTTGACAGTCGGAACAAGTTGCAATGTCGGTTCCGCAGGTGTACTGAACGAATATTTTTAATACAGTTGCGAAAAAATTAAGCAATTTAATAAAATAATAAAAACACAATAAACTCAACTAACTAATCATTTATTTCTTTTAAAAGTTATAGTACACATGTACACTGTAATTGGTACAGTTTTTTAAACTAACTGGGGAAGTTTTAGGTTGCATATTTACTGTTTGAGACAAACTATTATTAATTTCGTATGATTGTTCATGTATATTTGTCATACAATGGCGTTTGCTAGTTGATGGAATTGGATCTGATGAATTATCATTATCAACGAAGGTAGATGGACGAACGTTCTCTTCAACATGTGAAGGAGACGGACTGGACCTTAAATTAATGGATTGTGTGATTTTTTTCCCAGTTTCTAGTTTGTTGTTTAATGGATCACCAATATAGCTTTCTGCAACTTTGTCTGATTTCCAACCTCCTAGTCGCTTTAAGGACGTCAAATTGTCTCCTCAATCTGCCAATAATGTAGCAGAGGTCCTCCTGAAGCTGTGCCCAGTATAATACTCAGCATCCGGCAGACCAAGAAACGTAGCTATTTCTTTTGGCATATTACCAAATTAAAATAAATGAAAATAAAATAAAAAATGGCGCCAACCGTAGAATAATTCAACAGAATTCAACCAAGAAACCTAACCCTTAACCTTCAAGATTCCCTTACCGCTTAGCTTTCAACTCCTAACCGTTAAGGAGTTATACCTTCCATCATCAGCTTATCAACATGAAGTGATGACTTCTAGATGCGAATACTTGAATAGCTTCAGAAAAAGCACGAAACACGTAATACGTGCCTATGAAATTTGAGGGTTGCCCTCGATTTCTCTGGGATCCCATCACCAGGTCCTGGTTTCCTTATCATGGTACTATCCTTGAAATATCTCCTTGCTAATAAAAAAAAAACATCAAAATCGGCTTCTAAACGACGAAGTTATTCGCGAACACACATAAAAACAAATGTTCATAAATAAAAAAAATGATCATAAAATAAAAAGTACTGGGCCAAACTATGTAAAAATTTGATGGGACCAAATGGCAACTATTCCGCATCAAACGAAAAAAGAATCACGTGAATCGGATCATAAATCTCAGCGTAATCGGTGTACATACATATAAAAAAAACATACCGATCGAATAGAGAACCTCCTCCTTTTGGGAAGTCGGTTAAAAAAGAAACATACCGATCGAATTGAGAACCTCCTCCTTTCGGGAAGTCGGTTAAAAACAATAGGTACCGACAGCGACTTCCGAAAAGAAAATTAACTATCGGCAGTCCTGCGCATACCGTGAATTTTAATGAAATGTAAAAAGGACTTCAAATTAGTACAAATTTATTTTGTGTGTTATGCTCATAATATCACCGGGGTTGCATAGGGGGGTTCAAATTTCGGTAATTTTTCGTCTAGGATGCTCCGTTTTCGAGATATTTGAGTTTAACTTTTTTTGGTACAATCAATTAAAACTCCTTAACTCGGAAACGGTGCATCGTAGGACCTTGCTTTTCGGACCCTAAATGGTGTATATGACCAAAATCAACCCGATACTGCAATAAAATTGGGAATTTTAAAATATATTTTCTTTTAAGTCCTCGCTCCAGAAGACTTCACACAATAGTCCG
Organism: Diarsia brunnea; assembly: GCA_949774965.1. Lineage (NCBI taxonomy): Eukaryota > Metazoa > Arthropoda > Insecta > Lepidoptera > Noctuidae > Diarsia > Diarsia brunnea. The sequence continues at coordinate 22,073,970 of OX458996.1, read as the reverse complement.
GTTAAAAAATAGGGGTGAGGTTACAAAAATTCCCACTTGGCTGAATATTGGTAGCATTGTTCAATACACTATTATAAAGGAAATGTGAAAAGTCCTCATCGATCCGGCACGTGCAAAAAAATTTACTCGGGGTCAAAGGTCACAAAAACGGGTTTTTCAGCAAAATGGTAAGTTTTATCATAAAATTAGCTCAGACAAAAATTGTAGATCAGATAATTATTTATAAAAAATGTTTAAATACTTTTTTTCTTATGAGCCTCCGTTTTTGAGATATAACGATTCAAAAAGTTGAAAGAGTTGTAATCGTCATAATATGCACGACAACGATACGATGTAATATGTACCACGTATATACATCACTGAAGCCGTAATACAAGCAAAAATATCGTTCTATCGGTCAGTGTGACTTACACATATAAACATATACACATATAACAAAAATGTCAGAATATTGTTTTATTTGTGCTAAACTTTTACCTGAAGGTGAAATTGTTACTGTTGAACGTAGTATGAAGACATTAATCAATGCAAGTACTGAAAAAGCTGATAAATTTTCAGAATATCTTAAAAATCAGAAATCTGTGACCATACATGTGGAGTGTCGTAAAAATTATACTCGAAAGTGTTCTATTGCTTCAGCTATTAAAAGACAACATGAAGAACAAGAAGCCAGTACATCTACTAAAAGTCCTCCTCGTACCAGAGCACGTGTAAGTGAGTCAACTTTTTGTTTTAAAAAACAATGCTTATTTTGCGGCCACGAATTGAATGAAGAGCGTGAAAGAAAAAGGTCCTCTGATTTTCGCCGTAAAATTCAACAAGTAAGTACAGCTACATTCAAAGATATGGTTCTGGAAACAGCTCAGGCTCGTTCTGATGATATGGCTAAAACTGTTCTTGCTCGAGTAGAATACGAATACGATTTAGTTGCTGCTGAGGCTAAGTATCATTATGACTGCTTCAATTCCTTCTTAAGACCGAAAACTGGGGTTAAAGTCGGTCGACCGCAAGATGAATCTACGAATCTGGCAATGGAGGAAATATTCACTTACATCGAAAATAGTGATGACTGTCAATTCACTTTAAACGAATTGAAAAATGTTTGTAAAACTACAACCGTAGATAACAGAACGATAAAGGTTCGATTAAAATTGAGGTATGGTGATAAAATTATTATCACTGAAAAATCAGGAACATCAACCTTTGTATGCTTAATAGACAATCATCATGATATTTTAAATCAACCTTGGTACGAAAAAAAAAAACAAATAAAAAATAAAGAAAACTTGAGAGGTGTCAAGGAACACCCGGATGGAACGAAGTTATTGTTATTATTTTTTATTATGTAAAAAAAAAAAAAAAAAATGTAGAAATGAAAATATCTGGCTTGCTTTCTATAAGAGAGAGAGACAGACAGAGAAACATGCGACGCCGCACAGCTTACAATAGCTTACTATAGCAAAAAGTGTCGTGACAACTTTTCGTAAGAATTTTTTCCGTCTAGCCAGCCCCCTTTCACAACGCGCGATAAGGAACTTCGTTCCAAGAAGAACGATTGAGAATTCTAGAAGCTGCTGCAGCAATCATTCGCGAAGATATTCAATCCACCGTATTAGATAATTCTAACTACCCTCCACCAGGTCGCATGTTTGAAGATTTAAACAATGAAATTCCGGAGTCACTGACACATTTTTAGGAGTGAGTGATTAAAAAAAATAAAAGATCAAATTTAGATCATTAAAAATTAATATGGACTAATATTAGCCATAGTATTATGGCTAAGTACACTACATCAAAGGTGGCTCTTAGGAAAAAAAAGTATTTAAACATTTTTTATAGATAATTATCTGATCTATAATTTTTGTCTGAGCTAGTTTTATGATAAAACTTACCATTTTGCTGAAAATCGCGAAAAACCTGTTTTTGTGACATTTGACCCCGAGTAAATTTTTTTGATCGATGAGGACTTTTCACATTTCCTTTATAATAGTGTATTGAACAATCCTACCAATATTCAGCCAAGTGGGATTTTTTGTAACCTTGGATGTCTAAATTGACCGGACTACAATGGCTGCACCAAATTTTATTTTATCCCTATATTGTCAGTTGTTTAATTAGGCTTTGCCTTCGTTTTTCTGCGGTCACGCCACTGCACCACTAAAATGTAAAAGCGTCCTTAAGTCGCATCCTCTCCTATAAAATGGCTTCAAGAAAAATATTCTTAAAAGGCTGATTTTTTTTTTCTACTTTCCAACCATCTAAAGTAATAAGACACGCATCTGGTTTTCAATAGACTCTATAAATCATAAGTAGTCGCAGCCTTGCGTTATGTGAACATACATTTAGCGATGGTTCGATGGTCAATACGAGTTTTGTCTTTGTTTTGGCGGCTTCTGACTTTACCTTCCTGTCTTTTAACCGACTTCAAAAAGGAGGAGGTTATCAATTCGTCCGATCTGATTACTCGAAGATGGCTGGACTGATTTAGATTAGTGGTCCCATGATCATAAAGTCAGGATCTGCTGATGGGATCTTGTAATAGGCACTCTTGAAGCGACTTGGGTTCGATTTTTCTCGGATTTGATGGCTTGGTGACAATGGGACCACCTCGGGTGTATACTCTTTCGAATACAAAAAGAATTTTGAAAAACGGTTCATTCATGACGGAGATATCCGGAAACAATCTTACAAAAAAAGACATACACACGAATTGAGAACCTCCTCCTTTTTGGAAGTCAGTTTAAAAATAATCGAAGGAATACGAAAAAACTAGCCAAATGCATGTCGGAACACGCACAGTAAAGGGTTGCGTAGTCGGGATGGGGTTGACCGACATTGGGTAAGTATATTCGTCAGAACGGCAATTCAAAGCTGTAGTTCGTCAAATCGTTTACTTTTTTCAATTAAATTTTTTGCCAAATACACTATTGGTCAAGTCCATGTACAGATGACGAAAACATGCGCTTTAAATTCACATAACTGACTTGTAGGAACTTACAAAAGGAAAAGCTGTAGGTTCCTATTCACATTATTAAATTGTAGGAAATAGTAATTGAGTATTCCGAGGTTTAATTTGTTTCGATTGTTACCTCCTTTGAATCTGTTAGAGTAGGACGGATCTAGGTCGAAAATGCTGGCTAAATAAAATAGCATATTATGTCGTCATTTGTTTTCCCGTTAATTATGTGACATTATATTTGTAAATGACAACAATTACTTAGATTCTTTATTTTCGTGTCTTCGGTTCGGTGAAATATATAAAATGGCTTGTACTAGTAAAGGCAGTGTTTCTGTATTTAGATTTAAAGACACTGAAAAAGGCAAAAGAAACTACTACGTGCAAGATATCAATTCCATTTTAAATCAAAACACAAAAACGGTACTACAATCTGGCGTTGCGTAAATAGAAGCGAGTGCAATGGATCCATAACTCTAAGCTGTGATTGTGATTCTGGGTCAATTCTGAGGGAAAGCGGACATCGCCTCCTTCTGCGAAGCAGTGATGCTAGCGAAGGAGGTTGCGGAACGTGAGAGGGAGAGAACCTCTCGTCCCAGCCGCCGCGGGAGGCGCTCCGGGCGTCGGGGGCCACGTGATGGCTTCCGGCCACCGTAGACGCGGGCCTGTGGACGGTGAGTGATGGGTAAGCTCGCCGTCCGTCCGTCTTATGACGACGACAGGCCGTGTCGACGGCGCGTTCGTGTTCCACGCGCGCCTCAAAGAGATGTCAGCAACATGGAAGGGGCCCGCCCGCAAGGGCCGACGCCCGTCGGGGCTGCGGGTTGTTCGCAGATACCGCGGCCTCGACATGAAGGGCTAAGAAGGAACATGGGTGGTTTTTAGTCAGTAGAAGTCTGACACACCCTTTCGCTCTGCCCAAGAGCGGGAGGGGTTATTTGATGATTTCCACCCCCCAAAAAAAAAAAAAAGGGAAAGCGGACATACCTGTTAGTCTAACTTCGATAAGAATTTGATTTACATTTAGATGAATACATGCAGATAAAGAGTAAAGAAGGAATGGAAATCAGTAAGTACAATTTTTGAAGAAAATATGGGTGACCTTGAGGAAGATAATTATGTGGACATACCAAAATTGAAATCAAAGCGTGACGGTCTATACAAAATGCGAAAGAAAGCAATTGCCGTACAAACATGCAAAGTTTCCAACGGTAAAATAAAAATATACGGTCAAATTACCAGACACTTTCAAATGATTTTTTGGTTTATGAAAGCAAAGACGATCTTCCGAATTTCTTCATCTTTGCTACAGTTGAGGGTATAGAAATAGCATTAAATACAGATTTGATTTTTGTTGATGGCACTTTTAATACTTTACCGCGACCTTTGTTTTTCAAATTTTATAAATACACGTAGATAGGGGCAGTACTAGAGCAAGCACTAATATGCCATATAATTTGCTGAGTTTTATTAGGCAGGAGCCTAATAAAACTCAGCCAACCCATGAGAGAGTATTTTCGGTTTTGCGTTCTCAATTCAAGCTTGATGTGAATTTTCTAAAATGTTATTACGAAATGGCAATTATTAACGCCGCAAAAAGCATGATCCCTGATGTTCTTGGCAAAGGCTGTTTTTTTTTTCATTTTAATCAAGCAATTTATAAAAAAGCAAAAGCACGTGGAATGATGACTGATGATAATTTGAAAAAAAATGTTCCATCAATCTAGCGTTAGCTTCCCTATTAGTATATTCCTGAAGGATGGTTAGCAATACTTGAGAAGATGCCAGAAAATGATAGTAGGGCGAAAAATTAACAAAAATATTTTACTGAGCAAAGGCAAAAAAGGATTTCTCAGGACATGTGGTGTTGTGCAAATGGACGCCATCGTACCACCAACGCAGTCGAGGCTTGCCATCGGAGATTAGGGATTAAAGTACAAGAAAAACATAATATTTTCATGTACATAAGTAATTAAAAATAAAGCGAAATGTTATTTAAATAAAGTTAAAAATCAAGATGAGAAGCAGAGGAAAACATTCAACATCATAAAAGATGCCAAAATAGAAAAAAATAATAGAAAAATTATTGAGTGGAAAATTAGATGCGTTTAAGTGTTTCAAACAATTGTGTTGGGTATAAATTCTATGTAAATAAATTTGAATTGAATAACATACATACATAAACTCACGCCCTTTTCCCATGGGGGTAGGCAGAAACCACAGAACGCCACTTGCTATAATCCTTACATACTCCTTTTGCCTTGTCCACATTCATACATCTGGTCATACACAGTGGATTAAATAAATGAGTTAATAAAAAAAATCATGAGGTACTTTCATTTTTACAGTTGATTGTAGGTAGGTACTTAAATTACTTGACCAATAGCGTATTTGGAAAATTTCATAATTGGACAAATAGACGATTTGACGAACTACAGCTTTGACCATTATCAAATTTGACGAATTGCCGGTTTGACGAATTTCAGACTTGCCCAATGTCGTTCAACCCTCGGGATGAATACCTCAATATTTAATACTAAGAACATAATATCATAATTTTATTATATAGTTGAAAAATATCTTCAAATTTTAATCCTGGAAAAGGACATAGGACACCTTTTATCCCGATATTCCCATGGGATCATAATATAGGCGGGTGAAACGAGCGAGGAGGACAAGAGGATCTTCAAAGTTGTAAAAAGAGACTACAGTCGTCCTTTTGGCAAGATTTAACGACAAAATAACATCACGCCTGTAATCTCCGAAGCGTTAGGTAGATGTGTAACGAATAGTACCAACCTTTCGTAAGTTATGCAACAATGATCACAAAAACAATTTGATCTGCAAGAGGTTAGAACTTTCGTTTTAAATGGTTTGCTATGTTTTCTTTGATACTACACATAACGAACCAACTATCAGTGTTATCACTAAAATCCGCAGACTAATCTTTTGTTTGTAATATCGCAGAGTAAATACCTAACTCATAATAAACATTTTTAAGATATTTGAAAAAAAAAAACTATTCAATGCACAAATGAAAAAGTGTTCTTCAACCGACCAGCTGACCGCGCCGCTGCGCAGATACTTACCAGCCGCGGTTCGCATTCATACGTTGATATAATAAAATCGTAGACGTTATTTTTATTAGTTTGTTTGTACGTTCTGTCAAAAGCTTTAAAATAAAAAAGAAACGATTTTGAAAATCGTTTCATAAATGACGGATTTATGACGTAACAAACGTATAAAAAAGACAGTCGAATTGAGAACCTTCTCCTTTCAGGAAGGTGGTTGAAAGAGAAGCCACAAAATATGTATATTAAATTTATTTATAATACAAACGATTTTAAATAGAATCTGATTTGTATTACTGAGTACTTGGCCACACTGGCAGCGCGGTGCGGGTGCGGGAACGCGCGCGATTGTGCCTGTCCGCAGTCGACCGCGGCTTCGTTCCGAGTGTTGTCGTGGCCAGTGTTTGTCAAAATATAATAATTATGGATGAAGATTTGTTTTTACTGGAAAATTCTTACTTTACATGACAAAAGCTAAAAGTGAAAAAATGGAATTAATACAAAAACCACAGAAAATGAAGGAGAATTTCACACACTGTATGAAAGCAACCTCAAAAGTTTTTTGAATATACAAGAATAAAGCAGTGAGTTTAGCGTGTGATTTTATTTCATTCCGCCATCTTAAAATAACTTATTTGTTTTTGTATTGACGATGTTTCGACATCCAGAGTGTAGGTCGTGTTTGACTAGCAATTATTAATTCTTCAACATTTAATGGTGAAGACGCCATCACAACAACGCGCAACGAACTAGTTTGAGAACCCCGCTTCCGCACGGGTTGTCGCTTGCCGCCCGCGACTCACTGCGGCCACTTGTATGAACGAGCTATGGCGCGAGTTGCCCGCGCGCTCCCCGCGGAAAGTAGCCCGCGCCGTTTCCCGCGCCCTCGTGCCTGCTATGGACGCTCAAATGAAGTTCATACGTTTGAGTACGTCGCGCCGCGCCCGCCCCACGTTTGCAGTCTGGCCTCATACTTATGAATACCTATTTTCAAGTTTTTTATTCATCATCTAATTTTCCGCTTAGATAGGTACAAAAATAATACATGATACTAGTTTAGCTTATAACTGAAATATTCGTAGGTTAACTTTTATTTATTACGAACCCCTTATTACCTGCCGTCATTATAAATGGTACTTACCGTCTAATTTTTTTTAAACCCATATTCATGTCATTTTACTTAGTCGCTACATACATGCATTAATAGTGTAGCTACTTTGTACTTCGGAATAGGCTGGAATTTAAAACATAGATCAAGTTTACTTTAGCTGTCAGCGTTCTTTTTACATGACGCGTCCTATATATTGTTCATTTTCGTCAGTAAACCAGTAAACTATAAAAAATCAATGGTTTAACAGTTCGTCACCTCATGATAATATTTGACAGATAAGATTAAGGAGCTTCGGACACAAACGTTGCGCGCGCCTCTCGCTCGCAGTTCGTTGGTTTCAGTCAAATTGCATTTTACTAGGATCATACAAATTGTTATTCTTCGTAGAATCATCGGGGGGCACGGCAGTGCCCCCGCCAAGTCGAGCGCGAAGCAAACACTGCCGTACCATCCTTTACTGGAACCATTTCGCCGCATTTTCAGGCCCCTATTTGAGAACCTCTGGACCAGAACGCAGAAATTTTCGTCATCCAGTAAGCTATAAAGTCACACTTAAAATAAAAAAAATCAAGTCTGTAGGTCATTTAATTCCGAAGTTATGCGTAACCAAAGTTTCGCATTTATGACACTCACTCACTCACTCATGATCATCAAAATAGAACTAGTACCTATTTCCCATAAACTCAGAGAGCTGAAATTTGGTACAGAGTTAGGGTTTAATGGCCACATAAAGGGAAAACTATAAAAACTAGGATAATCGAAGATCTGGAGTACCTGGTGACCCTTATTTGAAAACACAAGAGCCCAACCAAACTATTAAAGATCGACATATACCGCTTTTACAAAAAATATTCAACTTTGTTTGCCAAAGACAAAGTCAAAATAAAAAATAATAATAATATAATAAATAATAATAATTATTTTATTATATTATTATTATTTATTTCTACAAACTAATAAAATAAAGTAACAAGAAACTATAAAAGGGCATCAAAAAACTGCTCTACGTCTGCTACTACTACTGAGCGTGCGCGCCTGCTGGCTGTGGGTGAATGGGAGTCGGGTCTTTGGCTTTACACACTGCCGTCGTCGAGCATAGGCACTTTGTTCGGCGACACGACTTTCCGCCTCGCTGCTTCTTTGCGCCTTGGTGCCGCCTGCTGTTCTCCTCAACGCTGTCAATGTGGTGAAGCTGTCAACAGCCTCGGTCACCACGGCTTGTCATGCAGCCGTAGTGCTGGCCGTTTTGCGCGGCACGCGAACTTAAATGACATCATCCGACGTGCTCTTGTCGCCGTCGGCTTACCAGCTGTTTTAGAACCCAATGTTTTTCGTTTTCGTAGTGGCAATTTTCCATCGTCGATGGGTAGCGTTTCTGGCGACAGATTGGTGCAATGGTGTCATGGAGCACCTGGTTTTGTACCCTTGTGTACCCTTCAACGGCCAAGTCACACAACATTAACTATAATAATAAAGAAATCGCAGTAAGGAACCTTAGGCTTGGCACGACTTTGTCTAGATTTCATTACTTTTTAGAGATAAACAAGCAGCTCCATCGAGGCTTGGCTAGCTTTTTACAGAATGTTTTTGGTGGGATATATTTTACTTGTTCAGGAGACACTTTAATTTAAGTAACCGAGCTCGGTGCATCTTTAAAAAGCGTGTAACTTGTGTTAGCGTAAACTTCGCATTTGTGTGTTATTTCACTAAAACCTTTACCTATTTGTAATGTATCACTAATAAACAGTGCTAATTTCTTTGGCAGTTGGTGTAAAGGAAGAAGCGTCCTCAAGTCTCGTGTCTAATGCAGCACCTTATTCAAAATGTTTTATGTAAAGTTGCCAACGTTGGAGGGAAACACAAGACTAGAATATCATAAGCACCATGCGTGAATTATTACGGAATTATTGACTGTAATATTAAGTTTCGTGTAGTGATCAATGTAAAAAATTGTATGATGTAAGCGTGCATTTTTATTGGTTGAACACTAAATTAAATGTGACTCAGGTTACACTTTGATGATTTGATTTAAATAAAAATTAGACTAAATGCACATTATTGAATATTTGGACATTTCTTAAAATGTTTTGTAAAATGTTTATGGCAAAATGTTCACCAGTTGATTTAAACTTATATGATGTATGTATTGGCCTAACAAACTTATATAATTTGTAGTGTACAATTATTGTGAAAATATATTTGTTAATAGGTGTTGTTCAGGAATATTGTTGCTGTTTTAGTACCACCTACCTACCTAATAGCATTAATTTAAGGAATTTAATTCCTTATCAAAAACAGTAAGATTTGTCATTACCAGCTTTGTTTTAAAATAAAACACGTTATTGAGTAGTTTAATATTTATTACATTTAGAATATTTACATAAACCTCATCTTCATTCAAGATTACCGGTACACGATTATTATAACTAAGTATTTTTTTATAATATCATCAGATTGTATTAAGTTACACGAAAACAGAAATAAAATACATAATTTACGACTTGAAAATTACATATTATTTCCTTGATTATTTCCATAGACTTACTGGATACGTATACGAGAAATCAGTGATAAGTTTACAAACACAAGCTAATAACGTGATATCTTTCGAGGGGCACTCGATTGGGTTAATAAAATGTTATGATAAAACGCGTGAAACCTTGTTCGTTTGAGTTATGCCAAAAATGTAGTATATTCACGAAGCCACTAAGCCCGAGCACTGATGGTGATAACACACTTGTAACAAATGCTTCCCAGTTGTTGACAAAAGGTTCACAATTTCGAAAGTTCAGCGCGTTGTTATAACAACTTTAGACAGAGTACACAAGGTGGTTAGTGACAATTAACTTAATATCTAGTATTATTAAGTACGGACACAGATTTAAATAAAAATAGAGTCTACCTCACTCAATCAATCCTACCGATTTGCGAATACTGAGAACAGCGTTGGTGCAATGGAAGAACCACTCTGTTTAGATCGTCGATCATCTATGTCGGACAGTTCGGTGCTATTTTGGAAAGGTAAAAGGTATGCTGTCTGTTTATTGTTGCCGTGAAAAGTACAGTGTTGATTTTTTCCTAACTGGTCTCTATCCGCACCACGAACAATGTGAATTTTTGATGTGATCATTTAAGTAGAATTAATTCTGAACATTATAGAATTGCCCACTGTAGCGAATATCGCAGAGGATTCGAAAACATAAAAGCATTATCTTTAAAGAGAAGTCACGCGATTATAAGCACCATTTTGCGAGCGAATCTATATAACGTTATTTTCATGTACGACTATTATTTAACGGATATTCATTTGTAAACAAATTTTATACATTTTTAAATATTTCATATAATTGAAAAAAAAAAACATTTAAAAATGCAAAAAAAATTAGGCCACCGGTATCGGAAACAGGGTCCAAGCTAGTCAGGGTCCAGGTCAGGGCTCCAGAGAAAGGATATAAATGCCCAGCAGGAACTTCACCACGCTCACTTCCCTGACCTCTATTACGCCGCGATAGTATTCGCTAAAGTGAACAAGATGATTGGTGAGAACTTCCAAATTTCACAATCCCATCCGACTGGACACGCAGTACTGATTGACAAGTATGTAAAATGGATGGCAGCAACCGACCTCGGTGAGCTCTCTGAAGAAACTCTCACCAAGCTGGCCAAACTCTGATATGCCACATCAAGAAGACGCACCGCTGAAGAATCAGAGTCAGATGAGGAAGAAGAGACACGTCACCGCAAGAGGGCAAGAAGGCACTAGAGGAACTGGAGGTTCCACATAAGCTAGTATTATCTTTAAGAAAAAAAAAAGAAAAAAGAGGAACCTCCTAACAATATGAGCCGTATCCAGGAGTACCTTACTTAGGAGTTACCTTTCTGTAACAAGCCCTTGATCCAGCTGCCTAACGTGAGCCTCCTCAGATGTTGTTCGAGGCTCTTGGCAATTAAGCCATTGGCTGAAACGACTATCGGCACAATGATCGCTGCGTTCACCTCCCACATGTCGACAACCTCGCGAGCCAAGTCAAGAAACTTGATTTGTTTATCTTTCTCGGCTTTCACGAGGTTCTCGTCATGCGGGACCGTTATGTCAACAATCATTGCGCGCCCCTCTGATCGATCCACCACCACTATATCAGACTTATTGGCTACAATACTCTTGTCAGTGATGATGGATTGATCCCAGTAAAATGTGATATTGCCATTTTCGAGAACTGGGTTGGGCACATACCTGTAGTCTTCTTCGTCGACTTCTGTAGTCGACTTCCGATTCCACAAGACTGTATTTTAGAGCAAGTTGCTGATGGATAATGCTAAGCTACAAGGTTGTGTCTATGCAAATATTCTCCGTTAGCAAGACGAGAACGTCCAGAGATAATGTGACGGTTTGATTCGCCCGGACGGTGGCATGCCTGACATATGTCATCCGTACCGTCCTTCACAATAAATTTCCGGTAGTTATTCGTCATCATAACTTCATCCATAATTGCACAGACAAAACCTTCGGTTTCCCCGAATCGTAGCCAAGCTACGGACGCTAGGAACTCTACATCGGGCCCGTGAAGCTTCTTACTCTGCCATACCTATATGCGGTCGTTAGTGTCAAGCACTGCAGGTTTGCGCCAGTTCTCTTTAGCCAAGGAGAGCGGGGTGAGGCCCTTGTCCACCGAAACAACATCTCGATGCATCCCCACGTTGGTTGCCAGGAAATATTCCTTCGAGACTGCATATCTCACGATTGTGGAGAGTCTTAGCATTTAAAAAGCCTCGACCTCCACTCCACTTCCGTGGGCAGTCTCATAACCGAAGAACGTGGGTGATGCATTCGATATGTCGTCAACAATGTACGGACCCGCCTATCCAGGGCATCTAGCTCTGTTTGAGTCCATTTGAGTATGCCGAAAGAGTACATCAAAACCGGCATAACCCAACCGTTGCAGGCACGCACCTTATTTCCGCTTGATAAAAGACTATTAAATACTTTTCTCAGGCGGCCAAAGAAGCGCTCCTTCAACGATTGCTTTATGTCGGCAACGTTGATGCCCAGCGCTTCTGACATACCCAAATACTTATAGGTTTCGGTTGCTGAGAGGGATCTACGATTTATGGAATCGGAGAGCTGGGTTTCCACAGATTTCACAATCTCCCCCGGCTTAATCTTCCGCTTTACATGCATGACCGCACATTAGTCCACACCGAATTCCATACTGATGGCGCTACTGAAAGCTTCAGTGACCTTCAGTAGCTGCATCTGACCTTATATATAACTGATATTATTAGGTATTTAATCTCAATTGAAAATAGACAGATATTTATGTGACTATTACTATTACATTAATCAAATTGGAAATGGCATTTACTACAAACACTACCTACAGTATATCATTTTGATAAAAATATCCATTGAGAAGAAGAAAAGTTTTATATATTATTTTTTTATGTATGTTACAAGCATTTATAATGTAACGGATATTTTTAATTGAGATTATGCATGCACATGCAAATTAAAAATTGACAGATATTTATGTAACTATTACTATTACATTAATAAAATTGGAAATGACATTTACTACAAACACTACCTATATCATTTTGATAAAAATATCCATTGAGAGGAAAGTTTCATATATTTTTTATGTATGTTATAAATGCATGCATAATCGGAATTTAAAATTGACAGATATTTATGTAACTATTACTATTACATTAATACAATTGGAAATGGCATTTACTACAAACACTACCTATAGTATATCATTTTGATAAAAATATCCATTGAGAGGAAAGTTTCATATATTTTTTATGTATGTTATAAATGCATGCATAATCGGAATTTAAAATTGACAGATATTTATGTAACTATTACTATTACATTAATACAATTGGAAATGGCATTTACTACAAACACCACCTATAGTATATCATTTTGATAAAAATATCCATTGAGAGGAAAGTTTCATATATTTTTTATGTATGTTATAAATGCATGCATAATCGGAATTTAAAATTGACAGATATTTATGTAACTATTACTATTACATTAATACAATTGGAAATGGCATTTACTACAAACACTACCTATATCATTTTAATAAAAATATCCATTGAGAGGAAGAAAAGTTTCATATATTTCTTATGTATGTTATAAATGCATGCCTAATCTGAATTAAAAATAGACAGATATTTATGTAACTGTTACTATTACATTATTACAATCGGAAATGGCATTTACTACAAACACTACCTATTATATCATTTTGATAAAAATATCCATTGAGAGGAAGAAAAGTTTAATTTTTTTTAATGTATGTTATAAATGCATGCATATACTACCATAAAAATAAGTCTAACACTCCATATTCTAAATCATTTAGTTTTATCTAATGACAACTAAATGCAAAATCCAATCTCAATTCGGTCGCTCACCTCGTACCATTAAAACAAACCTGCCAGGAAACTTTCAATCGAATAAAAAAATTAATATCTCCATAATGTATATATGTAAATATCAAATTTGGTTAATTTTTATTACATAAACTGTTCACAAAGCTAAATTGTTTTGATTTTAATTGTAATTATCCTTATTTCTTTACAATACAAATAGTATCTATAAGGAATATCTTATTCCCAGATCGAATTATATACTTCAATATCAATTACGTTTAAACCCTCAACACTGTGGTATCAAATATAATTTACTTTTTACAATTTTGAATTCCCTTCCTAAAAGTTGTTTTCAATATTTTTCGCGTTACAGGGTTTCACTGATTACCACAGTTTACTTAGGACTATCCGTGTCGATGCGTTTTAAACGAAGGGATTTGCTGCGGGGTTCCGGTGCTCGGCTCAGTAATCCAGATGTCCTTTCCACACTTAGCGAGTGACCACGTTCACGCAGGGGCATAGGGTTTGTTTGCAGATGTATGGAGGTATTGCACGCTGAAGTCATAGGATATTCGCTGTAACCACCAATGTCACTCCTCAAATCTGAAGCTGCCAACGATGTCATGTCACCAGAAACAGTATCTTCGTCTACTGATTCCAAAACCCTGAAAATGAACATGCTTTCAAGTCTTTCAATTAAAGCAAATAAAAACACATTCGCAATGGGCCGTCCTCCATAGATGAGGTAGAATACAGACAAATTATCGCAAAGGCATTAACAATATTTCTGTTACAAACTACATAATTCGTTCGTTTGGATGAACAGAGTATTAACTCAAAATTTACGATTATTAACCAATTATTTATAGAAATGGAAATATATTGATTTGAAAACTTCAAATCGCTCTCCAGAAAAATAGGTTTTTTTTGAGTTAATACCCTGTTCATCTGGACCAACGATATGTTGCAGTAATAATAATATTCACCTTGATTCAATATTGGCTACTCTCTGTTTTATTTGAGCCTGTTCTTCGCCAACGGCTGTAAGTATTCCTTGTACGCGAGTATTCAATGTTTCAACGGTAGTTTCCAATTTATGGACGGTTTCTTCCAGGCTTTGTTGAGTTGTTTTCGCGTTTTCGTAAACCGTTTCATCAAGCAAGCCATCCTGGAGTTTCAAAAGAATTGTAGACATTTGTGTATATGTGTGTATGAGTATTATTTTAAAAATGATATTCTTAGTAGGTTATTTATATGTTGTGCTTATTTTTATACATATATGCGTGGGGTTATATTTTATTTTGTGTGGTTATTATATGTTTGGTGGTCACGGCCACTGTGACATTATTTACGAACCTTCCTTAATAACTGACAGCCTCGTTCTGTGAGTGTTGCCCTAGCATCTGGATAATCAGCAAGTGCTTCCCAAAGATCTCTTTTAGCCAAGCAAAACAAGTCAGAATAACCCAAGGCTCGCACGTTAGCTGTCCTTCTATTTCCGGTACGATTACCAGCAATTTCCAGTACGCTCACTTCCCCAAAAACAGAGCCAGCGCTTAAAGTAGCTAGTACAGTTTTACCATCATCAGCCACTACTTGAAGTCTTCCCCGCTTGACAATATACATTTCTTTCCCAACGTCGCCTTTCCGGCAAATGTAATCACCGGGACTGAAAACTTGCAGTTTCAGTTTTAATACCAATGCCTCTAATAACCCAGGTTCGCAATCTTGGAAAATTCTCACTTTACGCAAAGTATCCAAATGAACGCGTATAGCAATTTCTGCTTTAAGTTTGTCAGGTAGCGAAGATAAGACATTTTCTTCATCAAGAGCTCCGCTTTGTGCCCAAGTGTATGCAAACCAACGAATTACTCTAGCTTCCAGTTCGCCGCTAACCTTTCTGAAGGCCATGTACTGTTTTACACCATCCATTTTATTTTGAAATTCTACCCTGGCAACATTCATGTTCGAAATCATTGATCCAATATTTCCGACTATTGTGGCAAAAATCAACACTCCAGCTAAGAAGTCCGCCACGACAAATAGGTATTCAGCGTCAATCTCCGGCTGTGGAGTTTCTCCGATCGTAGTAAGAGTCAGTGTGGACCAATAAAAGCTGTAAATGTATTGATGAGCCAAAGTTTCGTTGCGGGATCCAGTGATATTATAAACCCAATTATCGGTTCCAAATCCAATTGCATAACTTATAGCAAAATATAGACAGGCGTTCCAATGAATGAGAACCAGTATAGCCATTACGACCTGGAATGATAGTATTATATATATAAAAATTATTTTCTTTATTCATTTCATCATCACATTATTATACATTTTTCTATATTATATTATTATACATGTTCATTAAAAAATACGTTCAAAAATACAAATACAGAAACACGTCAACACGGTTCAAAAAACATGGTGGTTACAGTTGCAGACAGGAACCTCCTATCAAAGCGGGCCGTATCGAAGAGTACTGCCTTCTGCATTATTAATAGGCCCCTCTTCCCTCCTTCCACTTTTCGCGATCTAGTGCGATTGTAGGCCAATCCTTTTAAAAAGAGTTCATCTCACAACAACTCGCTGTAAATTCTCAAAGGTTTTTCAAATTTCGATTGACATAATGCTCTGCCTTTATGTCTATCGAAATTCGAATCGGAATTGATTACCCCCTCAGGTCAAGTGGAATCTTTATTTCCATAATCTTCATCACAATCGTCGTAAGATGGTTCAGAACAATTTTATCTTGCAATCTACATGATACCAAGAATCCTAGGACTATTTAATATGTACTATTTAGCAAAGGCCCTTCTCTGCATGGTTTGTGAGCATGTAGCGTAGGTTGGGATAGGGTTGACTTTGATTCGTGGATGGCGCACTAGTTTCCATGATCCCCGGGTCGATAGTTTTGACTGGGTTCAGAGTTTGACAGACCGGTTCTTGTAGTCAATAGCCTTGGTTTGTAACTGACTTGTTTTAAAATCATAACATCGCCTGTAATCTCCGAATGGTTTGGCAGAGGTGTCATAGCACACCCACATATCGCCAGTTATGTTTTTAAGTCCCATGTAATAGGGGGTTAACCGAGCACAAATCCAGACTGCGGCTGCTACTAAGAAGTTCTCGAGGGAAAAACCCAATAACACTTTGCCAGATCCCGGGAATCGAACTCAGGACTCCATGCTCTGCAGTCGTGCTTGCGACCACTAGACCAACGTTAAAACCAAAAAATATATAATTTGGTAGTAAAACTCGATAAACGATTTTACACGCTTTTCTAACCTTGCAAATCCTGAACGCGTTTGGATAACTAGTGGCAGTCTCGGTGCGGGTGAACCACTCCCACATTCGTGGTATGCGAAACAGTCGATTGAGTCGTACAATAACAGGGCAGGGCAAACAATTCTGGAACAACCAATATTGACACTTAGGTAATAACAAAGTTAAGGAATGTTTCAGTGGAATATTTCGTATTTGCTATTGGTTCAAACAGGAATGCAAAGTGCATTATTTCTCTTTTCAACGTTTACTTCTAGCTTGAAGTAAACAGAGTACATTACTATCCTTTGTTGCTTAACTCCCCACTTACCATACATTACTGAACGCCCTGTCTGTATAAGTTTGGAAACATTTACCTTTATTCGTAAGTAGTTTGAAATATTGCTAGAATTCAAACCCTTTTTCTGCTTTCTGTCTCGAATGTGCACATCATAAAGACCATCTATTTATTTAGTTCAGTTGCGGGAAAAGTAACGATTATAGAACGTGTTGAAACCTTTGAATATCACTTTTTACTCACGTCACTTTCGCAAAATGTCACCGTGAAAAATTTGTTTACGCATAATGTCACTTTCGCAAAACGTCATTTTCGTATTACGACAGTCATAATGACATTCTTCGAATAACAATACTTTCATACAGTAGTACACTTTATAATGATGATTTCATAAATATTTTTAAACATTAGTTACCCGATTTTGCAGTGTTAGTATTAGGTCTCTCCTGAGAAAAAAAAATGGTTGAATTACATTCGACGAAAACGAAGTTTTGCTAAAGTGACATTATGTAATAAGTAACTGCCGTACTCAAGAGATATTTAATGATTACTTAAGCCGTCACTTAGTAAAGATTTGACATACAAAACCTTCACTAAAGTGTCAAAATCTTTACTTCTGAGTGCGGCAGTAAGTAGCATAGTTGGTGAATATATGCACTATTAACACGAAAGCGCTAAGGTTGTACGCGTATTTATTTACTATTTTCCTATATTACTGAGATCTTTGCGGACCGTCATATTTAGGTTAAATTGCAACAAATTAAGCCACCAAATGTTCTACCAAAATACAGTAAGTAGTTTTTGAGTGTTAGTTTCTCCGCGGTCCTGTGCCAGCCTAACTCAGGTTATACTCTCGGTGGCAACTATGTCGTCTGTGTATTTCTGTACGCTGAGACCTTAGGTTTTCATTAGTGAGAGTGATTTAAGAGCAAAATGGATTTGTTTAATACATGAGTATAGGAGAGAAAAGCCTATATCTGTTATAAAGGGGTATCCCTGGAAGAAACTGACTCTGTTAAGTTTCTTGGGATAAATTTAGATAAATTTTGTTCATGGAAGAATCATATAAATGACATTTGTGTTAAAATAAATAATTTTGTATACCCTTTAAGACGTATTAGCTGCGAGGTATCTAGAAATGCCGCATTAACGGCTTTCCATGGCTATATAACCTCCACTCTAAGGTATGGTGTTATCCTGTGGGGTCGTTGTGTGGAGATAGATCAAGCATTCGTTATGCAAAAAAAGTGTCTAAGAGCTATATTTGGGTTAAAACAAGTAGAGTCATGTCGTCCATTATTTAGGAAATATAAAATACTAACCCTACCGTGTATTTATATATTAGAATCCTGTATATTTGTTTTCAAACATAAGAGACTTTTCCAACAAGCGACAAACTACTATGCCCCACGATCTATGTATACTAATAAGTTGTTCAAACCGAGGACGAATCTCGCGCTTACAGGTAACAACAGCTATATTATGTGCATAAAACTCTTCAACAAAATACCAAATTCCATAAAAATGTTACCATTTTCTAGATTTAAAAATAATTTGACGAGGTTTTTAATTGAAAAATGCTTTTATAGTGTACATGAATTTTTGGATTATAAGTTGTAAATTTTATTAATTGCAGGGTCATTTTAAATAATTTTATTATTGTATCGGTTATCAGTGTGTGACGAATCTCTCCCGTTGTTGACATTGTTGTTATTGACATTTATGCTTATTATTATTTTTTTTTCATTAATATTTTGACATTTAATTAATACTACAAATACAATTTTAATGGGATTATCTGTCTAATGACTGCATGAGTTTTTAGGTTTTATATTATTATTATAAGTGTTTAAAATTGACCGCTCATTTTAAATTAGTTTTGTTACCTATATTATTGTGTGGCGAATCACGCCCATTATTGAAATTAATATTATTGACATTTTTGATTATTACTTTATTGTTTTTTATGGTTATTTTGACATTTATACAATAATACAATTTTAATGCAATTATCTGCTAATGACTGCATGATTATGATATTCAATTTAAATACTATAAAAATGTGTTACTTCTATATTTGCACGCCGAAATTAAAGGCAGAATAAGAGAGCAATTTTATATACTTTACCAACTTTCTGTACCTTATTTATGCAAATAAATGATTTTGATTTTTTTTTTTTATAGTTTCAAAGATTTTTTTTGTTTACGTTTGTAATGTGATGTACATATTACAAAAAAGTGACGTCGTAAATAAAAAACAACAGGTTGCACTCCTGGAATGCTGGCAGAAGTGAAAACTTGAACATTAACGTTGTGAAGTTTTCAATATTTTGGAATGGTTAGGAAATAATTTTGGACGAATTGCTTTATTTATCAGCATAAAAGTACTATCCTTTATGTGGTTAAATATAATATACATTTATTGTGCTGTCGTACACAAACATGACAATTTATATTACTTAAACAATTTAACACTTTAGAACTATTAAAATTATTTTACATTAAAAAGTTTGTCTCACAAAACTTGATATTTATTTTTTTTGACATTTGACACACGCATATTCGCGCAAGCGCCCTGCGCCTTCTTTTGAACTTGTAGTTATGACACGTGACCATCAGGTCCAGTGTCCTGACGCACATTTTTTACCCATCCCAGAAAAGTGCACAACGCCGCTAAAGAAGTTTTCACTTCAAAAATTGGCATACGCTAAACCCTATGAGATTAGTCAAAATTATGTACTAAGGAATTGATTATCTTAAAAAGGTCTACAATAAGGCCGCGATGATGCCCCCCTCCAAGGATAACCCCTCACAGTAACCATATTTATCTTTCACATATTACAGAAAAATAATTTGTTATTTACGAAGCTATTTTTAACAATACAGTATTATTTTTCATTCGTTTTAATGTAACGTTAAAACGAAATTAATTAATGTACCGAATTTCCCTTTACAGCATATCAGTAAAGTTTATATTTTATAAGATATCAGAGATTTAAAATGTCGAAACAGAGCGGCCGCGTCTGGGATAAATATGGGTTGAAAATTTGTATAAAATACATTCGCAGCAGCTTCGCCCGCTGCGGATCGGCTAGTTTAAATGCCAAAGGTCACGAATCAATCATTTAATATTTTTCAACTTGTGCGAAATGATATCTGCGCCTGGTGTACAATGTACATACTTACTAAGAAAATATTCTTGTCTTGTCAGCTTTCTAAAAACGTATTAAATTTAATACAAAGTCATGGACCACATCATGAAAATCTATTTTTAATTAGAACAAAACAATGTTTTGATGGGTATTAACATAAACAAATTAATTGAAAAAAAAAAAGTGATCTTTGACAAAGTTCTAGGCATTTTTGAGATTTTAATTACTACCAGGGGCCTGTGCGGCATCACGTATATGAAAATAACTAAAATTTTAGAAAAGTCGCGTTGTAAATTATTTTTTAAATTGGCTTGAAATGATTTAATCCGGGATTTTTCGTAAAAAAAACTAACTCAAAAACTACCGAATTTCGGTAGATAGTTTGGTGGCTTAATTTATTGCATTTGCATCTTACTATGACGTCCTGCAAGAAAAACATCAGAGTTACCAGTAACCTTCTATATTAGGAGATTTTCATTCAATAATTGCGCAGCAGTAGTAGTATGGCAACCCAGCGCCCGTTCTATTGATTGCAGACTGTATTATGCTAACCCTAATTGTGCGCCATTGACCAGCTCTTGGTCAGATTTATTTACCGGGATTGCAATTTTCTCTAGGTAAGACGTTTTATCGAGACAGGGTTTGTCAGAAAAAGGAGAAATTTTAGCAAGCATTCTCTACTACATGTTTTAGTGCAGAACATATAAATAACAACAAACCATACTTTTTTTCTTTATAGTGGTACGTTAAAGTAGAAAATAAACATCGAATACTAACATCATTGCAAGTCCCAGGTGTCCACCAGAAGTACGCTAAATCAGTTGGTAATAATGATAATAAATCATAGCGCCATGCACCGGATTTTAAATAATGTTTCCTGAGCATTTTTGGATCTTTAACCATAAGCCCTTGTTCTAGGTATCCTGGAACAACAAACGTTTTTTTAAAATTTTTGAAGTAGGTATGAAACAATACGTCGCTACAGCTGCGCCTCCGCTTATGTCTTGGCAACATGTGCTACAGAAACGGAAGTTCCCGCATAGTTGTTGAAGCACTCGAGAGATGTCATCATCACCGCATGGAGTGGAGACGATGACACTACAGCTTTTCCTCGCAATGATAACGAAAATGGGGGTGAAATTGAAGGAGCGATACTTCTAGACAATATAGCTAGTGTTTTCCATAAACAATAAAGAAATAATCAATCGATCACAATATCCGTGAAGTCGTATCCCTACGAGCACAGTGCAATATTTGTGCGGAAAAAGCAACTAGGCAGGGTCGAATGTTTGTTCACACGTTAGCTAAATTTGATGACGCAAGGAGCGGCTTTGCGTGTGGGTGTCAAATTGTTGATTTGCGGGCTCACTCCAAAGTAATACTCGTAACTTACACTGTCGTAAACTATGTCGATTTTAATAGTTCTTACGATGTGCCATCCGTGTAGATGATAAAACAGAGAGACGTACCTACAGATTGTTTGAACAATTTATTACGAGAGATTTTTTTGTTTACAAAATTGTCGTAACAGTAGTATCACCACCTAATTCTAATCTGGTGAATTACCAATTATATCGTCAATTACAACTTTTAGGTGAGGCACCAATCGCTAAAAATTGCGTGACCGACCAGTGCATAAACACGGGGCGCCGACGATCCGGCCGACTATGGACACATATATTGGGCTTTCACTACGCAATTAAATGTTCTCTGGTTTCTACATTCGATCAATTTGGTACAAAATCTCAAGGTGTAGGTTTTATTTACGGTCTACACAGCTGAAGTTATTGGCAATAACTTTATATAGAATATATTTTTTTCACAAAAAGACAATACAGAAGATATTTATTTCACATACTTTGGATTCAAAGGATACAAACATGAAACCGCACATTATTTGAGCGCCTTCCACATTTGTTAACAGTTCAGGAAAATAAGAAATTTTGTGCATACATCATGTTTGAGAAAAAAGTAAAAAAGAAACTTGCAATGACATAAAACTCAATATTTACAAAAAACAACTTATGAGGACCTACCAACATACACGTAAACAAAATACCAAATTACACTTTAAAGAGAATAAAAATCGAAAATAAAATATTGTTGAAAATGTTTATTTATAGCAGTGATCGGAGCAGGTAAATTGAATTGGGGTCATTGATCCGAAACGACCGGAATTGGTTGATTATTAAAAAAAACCGGAACTGAGGTAGGAATTGTATTAAATTACCTACTCCCATCTATGATTGTAAGGGATATTCTCCTCCCGTCGGGGCTGCGGGTTGTTCGCAAGAGATACAGGGGCATTTTTTTTTATGGTGGGTGGAAAATCATCAAATAACCCCTCCCGCTCTTGGGCAGAGCGAAAGGGAGTGTCAGACTTCTACTGACTAAAAACCACCCATGTTCCTTCTTAGCCCTTCATGTCGAGGCCGCGGTATCTCTTGCGAACAACCCGCAGCCCCGACGGATATTCTCCTCCCCCCCCCCCCGCCTTGAACATCGGTTTTTCATGGACCTTGCATACTTTTTACTCTCACTTTGCCACCAGTGAATGGTTATTTTACGTGTATGTAGGGTTTTCTGCCCTAAAACATAGTATGAGTATTTTGTATAGGTACTGTGTTTTAGAACCATTACAGAAAGATAGTGAAATAAACTTCCAATGCACTTAAACTTTTCAATGTTAATTATTAATTACGAAAAAGCACAGTAGTAATTGAGAAAAGTGTGCCATTTTATTGCTGTCATATGTAGGTCCGTCGTAGAACTCGCGGCATTTTTATCTATTCCTTCTAAAGTATCTGAAATATTAACTTTTATGTTCAAGTATTCGGTTTTAAAGATACCAATGTATATACCCAAAATATCATTCATTTACTGTCTTAAGACAGTGAATTAATGATATTTTGGTATCCACTATTGCTATAGAATGCACGATGATCTTTCCTTTGTCACAGCTTCCTTAGGTTCTGCTAATATTTGAATGAAGTAGGCACACATAATATATTTGTTACAATTGACTTGACTACCTTACCCTAAAGAAAAGCCACTCATTCTGACATACACCTGCAAAATCAAAGTGATGATAATAATACACAGCTAATTTAGTTTTTGTTTTTTTAATTTATACTAAGCTCATTGTGTAATCTCACATTTGCAAAGCCGTTTCTGGTTTTGTTTTACCTGATATTCAATTTTTAATACGAGTGCGATTCAAATGTGAATTACAATATACAGTAACAGTAAATTATTATTGAAACAGAAATAAGAGTGCTTTTAAAATAAAAGCAATATTTTGTTTTGTTTTAAAAGCAATGTTTCATCGAAATTTCGACAATCGCTGCATTGCGATTTCGCTTGAGCTATTTTATAATTTGTTCAAGTATTTAATCCAATTATTTATTTCGATACCTGCAAGGAACAATATGGTAACTTATTTTTAGTAACTTTTCAGGAGAGCGCGTCAAGTATAAATAAAATCTCTTAGTTTTCGGTTAAGTCTTAAAGCCACCCAACCTTGAAAATGCTTCATAAGCAACGAGGGAATAGCTACACTTTTATATGATTATATAAATGTATATTAATTGACTTTTTGTGAGTTACAATGACATACCACATACTTCATTGTTTCAAATTACATGGTAACACACACTTACAATCGCAACGAGTGTGGTACTACGTAATTACGTAAAATGAAAAAAAAAAATGTTTTATTGCATTTTGGAGTGTTCACTATGCAAGAATGAAATAATTGTATATTATACGGTTACAATAAAAGCGCGTTAAATGAGTAATAATTATTTCCGTAAAGGAAATTGTATCTTGAATTAAGATGTAGGTAAT
This sequence comes from Diarsia brunnea, assembly GCA_949774965.1. Taxonomy (NCBI): domain Eukaryota; kingdom Metazoa; phylum Arthropoda; class Insecta; order Lepidoptera; family Noctuidae; genus Diarsia; species Diarsia brunnea. The sequence goes on along the minus strand of OX458996.1, from coordinate 22,049,891 downwards.
ATTTTTAATAGCGTGCATAAACAATGATGATGATGATGGTGTGTACTAAATATACCATCTTATGAACTGCAGTTCACTCGCGACTTACAACGTTTTTACACTTAGTAAAATCTGAACGGAAAGGAATTTAGACACAGGGGTAAATGCCTTGCAGATGTCGATTTGTTGTTTGATTCTCACTTCTCACACAAAAATAAGTAATTGGATTTTCAGTAGGTAATGGATAAACATAGTATCGTGTCATCTGGCTGCTGGCGAGACTATTAGGCGTCAATCAGACACAAATGTAGACTACACGCTACAACTACTTACCAAGACCAAAAATGTAGGTAGGCTGGGTGCCTACCTAAATTTTTGGGTTATTTTCGAAGGACCTACTTATTAACAAAAGTTATAAAAACCGGCTAAGAAAAATAAACTTAATATTCAAATAAAGCATAACACAACATTTTTTAACCGACTTAAAAAGGAGGAGGTTCTCAATTTGTCTGTTTTTTTGTATGTTCTTTTCCGGATACCTCCGTCATTAATGAACCAATTTTCAAAATTCTTTTCGTATTCGTAAGAGTATACTCCCGAGGTGGTCCAATTGTCACCAAGTCAGGATCTGATGATAGGATTCCAGGGAAACCGAGGGTAATCCTCAAATTTTATGAGCACTTGTTACGTTTGCCATATATATTCTAAAGCTGTTCATGTATTTGCGTCTGATAATCATAACCTCATGTGAATGCGCTGATGATGGAAGGTACAACTCCTCAGCGGTTAGGAGTTGACAGATAATTCTATCAAAATTATTCGTTTTAATATAATTATACTTATGGACCTATAGTTGTTCTTTCAGGCTTTCATGTTAACCTGATGATGATGGCAACCCAGAGAAATCGAGGGCAACCTTAAAATTTTATAGGCATGTATTACGTGTTTCGTGCTTTTTTTAAAGCTATAAAGATAAGGAGTTGAAAGCAATAATAAGGGAATCTTGATGGTTAGGGTTAGGTGTCTTGGTTGAATATTACAACTAAAAATGGAAAAATAAAATAACTTTTTTGCAAAAAAGAAAACCGACTTCAAAAACACAAAACAGTGATTTCAGCAGCTGATTTTTGTTCTGAAGTTTATTTTTCACTTTTTTGTGTTTTTGAAGTCGGTTTTCTTTTTCGCAAAGGAGTTTTTATTAAAAAAAATATCTGAGATCATCCAGATTGGGGTAGTTTCTATTTCGGCCAACTAAAACAGACGTAATAATTAAATAGACTTGAATCTAGATATGGATATAAACCTTTTTTATGCTACCTAAGTTCTATTATAAATTAATTGCTGTTATGTTTCTTACAATTAATAGATGCCTGCTTACTAAAATCTCAACTGATTTAATCACAATTATAACTTTTATAAACCTGCCACCAGGTGAACCGACGACATCGTGAGGGTCAGAGTCGAGGGCAACCGGTGGATGCAAACGGCAGGTTGCTATTCGTTATGGCGTTTTATGGGTAGACCTTTGTCCAGCAGTGGACGTCTTATGGCTGATGATGATAACTTTTATTTGAAATATTATCGGCAACTGGATGTTTGTATAGAATAGGTTGTCTGTCGATAAAGGCATCTTCTAAAGATCTCCACGCGTTTCTTTCCATTTTCCGATTCGTCTCCTTGGTAACATTCTGTTATTAACTTAGTACTACTCTTTAGTTTCTTTCAACATAATATGCCCATCCATCGCCATTTTAGTTTTGTCTGTACGTTGCGTGTGCATTTTAAAATTTTCCTTTCTTGTTGTTTCACCTTGTCCTTTCTTTTTTTTAATATATAATAATAATATACTTCTTTCTATTTCATTCTGGAAAACTTTTAGTTTGCTTTTTTGTAGTTCTGTTAACGCCCGTGTCTGGCACCCGTATGTATAATAAACGGTTTAGTCGACTTGAACATAGGCGACTAGAGGAGTGCCCACACTGGTCCAGCAGGGCCAGGTCAGTTTGGTACAAAATCAAACCATTTGACAGTTAATCGATGGACACTATGATAGCCACTGACATTTAAAAAGATACGCCTGGTCCTGGTAGAGTACTGCACCAGGGAGTACTTTATAGACCAACCGTAGACACATAGACGCGAGTTTACTTAAGAATAATCTTTTAACACGTCTAGTGTTATTGCAAAATTGATTAATTTATGTTTTCAATACCGTCTTAAAACTTGTGATTGTTCAATTATTGTTATTGTTGAATTTATTTTCCAGGATTTCATTTAAAAATATCGACATAGAGTTCAATTTTTCTTTAACAAAATAATTATAAATTGAACCTATCTACAATCCACGACTGACCTATTTCTTTTAAATACTTTTTTATACTTTTATTACTTTCTCTGAAATTTAATAAACTGTCATCACCATCATTTCAGCCGAAAGACGTTCACTGCTGGACATACTCGTAGGCCTCCCCTAACCACATTGACCGGTCCCGTGCGTCTCGCATCCACTCAGTACCACTTTATCTATACGTTTTATTCGAGTGTTTAAAGTGGTAAAAAACTTTTTTTATTTTAATAAAATTGATAATCTACCCCTCCTTGGCTATCCCTCTTTTTATAGTAGGCCGACAAAAAATACCCCTTTGTGGGAGATCTCAGATATTTTGTGGTTGAATAACTTCTCGGTGAATTGACTAACGACCTAGGTATTATGATAAAAATGTTTATTACGAGTATGCTATGCTTTATTTGAATAATAAATATATTTTTGTTGATCGGTGAACTATTGAAAACAGGTCAGCCTGGGGATCGAACCAAGGGCTTTATACCCAACACTGTAGTGCTTGTGTATACCTAGATTTCTTATGTCAAGTGTTCTGATAAAATATATTCCGCAAACAAGCCTTCTGAAAAAATGGAAATGGTTACTTACTTCACCCATTACTTTTTTGACCCCTATAGAAAGCACCCAGCAAAAATTTCGGGCACTTTCTTTCCAAATTTGCAATATGCAGTATGTTAGTTAAAAAACGAAGGACATATTGAAATCCGCCATAGTGCATGCTTACATGATACTAATAAAATATGAACAAAAAAGACACTATTAAATAACAGACAGAAGAACCTCACCAATTATTTCCCTTGCGCTTATCGCAGAACATGTGCGCGGGTTAATGACTTTTAGGTATAGATTTTCCCTGCACATTTTAAAACTGGTATAGGACAGTAGCGAAAAAAAGGCAAATGAAGTGAGTTCGGACGAGCGTGAAGGCCGTAACACAATTATGTTACAAATTAAGGTCACTTTTAGTTTTTTTTACATATTTGGGACGAGAATCGAATACTGAATATTTTCCCTTAATATGTCCCGCGTTTAAGTTAACATACTGTATTTTGATTCTGCGCACATGAAAATAGTTTATTGCTAACAGAACTTAGAGAGGATTTCAGCAACAAAACTTACAACAACCAGTACATCTAAACAACGGAACCGTCAGTGTCGATATTCCAAATTATACTTGAACGTGGTTCAGATGTACTTAGTTTTTTTGGTGAAACCCGGCTCTTACACTGTTTTACCTGTGTTTAATTGTGTATCAGTTTGAATGATAATTTTTTAATATATTGTTTTTCTTTAAAAATTGTACAATACTGTTAGACTTGACAAACTTTGTCAAAGGTGTTACTTTGTCTGACAAGTAAAACCTCTTATTATACTTCTCCGACTTCGTGAATAAGAATAACAAGGGTACTCTCAGCAAGATTCAAAAGTGTTTTTCTCCTACTATGCTGATTAACGTTTTACGTTTCCACTAACATAGTATTTTGGAAGCCATACTATATGAAATATGCCTTAACTAAAAGTTTCACAAGAAACTACGCACTAACGTTACATTGCTGGAGAAAGCAGTCATCATCTGCCTAGCCTTTTCCCAAGTATGTTATGGTTGGCTTCCAGTCTTATTTCAGTACTATTCTACATGGAGAGACCACCAACGTGACCACCACAATTAGTATTGGGTAATATAAGGTCTTGGTAAGACTGATTGTCATATTTTCGGGTCTTTTAAGGTCTGTCAAAAATCTTCAAATGACAGCCGCAACCAACGGCTTAACGTGCTTTCCGTGGTACCGAGGCAACTCGGTATGTCATGGACTGATCACCCATCCACGCCCAACCTAGGCAAGCAAGGCTTAATCTGAAGACCTAGGCAGCTGTTATTATTTATTCACGAACTTCTCCGTGTGAACACTCAGTATAAAGTGGAATATAATTTACCTACGTTTTTAAATCAGCATTATTAGCAATTTTACTGTTAACAGACATAAATATCGCCATCAGCTAATTGCTTTTGAAGTGAAATTACACCCCGTCAAAACGACTATAAAGCTGACAACGACTTAAAACGAAGAAGAATTTATTTAGTATAATAATTTGCACTGCGTTTGTCTTATTGTCTAGTAGCGCACAATCCCACGTTTAATTCTTGTTTTTAATGTGTGACGATTTAAGCAACTTCCAAACTGATAATCACATAATATTGTAACAGTGCATGAATGAGATGATCTAAGTTTGTTGGATCATCTTCGAATCACCTATTTTGAATACGACATGAACTATCTAACTAATATTGTGATAGAGTTGTAATTTATCAAAATAAACGTACCTTCATGCATGTGCACCACTGTGTCGAGGACATAAATAGAATCGCATATGTAATCGACCACAAACCAGTAATCCCATCCGTGGTCCAGCTTCCAGAATACTGCACGGCCAATGACGAGGGCCATGTTGTAGAGAATACATAAGGTCACCACTAACAGCCACTGTGAAATGACATTAAAAATATGAGTTCCAAACAATATTAATCAAAACCAAAGCTATAAAATGAGGTTTAATCTAAACGGCCGTGTGGTCATTTGCACTGTTATCATTTGGGCCGATGGTGTAGTGGCTGTGTGTAGGGTTCGATTCCCGCACGGCACAAATACAGGAGTTAACAGGAGTAATTTTATGTATTATGTAGTACTAGGTTATCATAAGTTAATAGAACATTAATCATTTTTTTTCGGACGGTCACCCCGTAGCTAATTTCCTTGACACCTTGGTACAAAGTTCAAATTGTTTTTAAATTTGAACTTTGTACCATCAACATGATTGATTGTCTTAACATTAAGAAAACCTTATAATAATATAATCAACAGTACACATAAGTAAACATTAAAAAATCATGTAATTGTTGATCATAATATTATATCACTTTTTTGATAACTGTACTTAAACGTCGTTTCTCTTATGGTCCCGATGTACTACTCCAGATTAATTAAAATAATACATGTGGCTGTCGGGACCGCGGTCCCGGTCCCGAAAGCCCCACGACCCATTGTTCCGGGTTTGGTTGTTTTGTATGTGAGTTTAAACGCATATAAACGCACGTATATCATCTGCCTAACCTTTTCCCAACTATTATATGTTGGGGTCGGCTTAGTCTAACCGTATGCAGCTGAGTACCCGTCTTTTAAATGGAGCGACTGCCTATCTGATTTCCATAATACTGTTAATACTGGGTAATACGATACCCTTTGGTAAGACTGGTTGTCAGATTTTCAAGTCACTGACTACCTGTAACGCCTGCCAAAGATCTATATAGGTATGGCAGCCGAAACCAACAGCTTAACGTGCTTTCCGAGGCACGGAGGAAACTCTACCGAGTTTCCTCCGTGCCTCGCGGCGGCACCCATTATGGGCGGTCACCCATCCACAGACCAACCTAAGCAAGCGAGGCTTAACCTAAAGATCGACCCGAGTGGCAGTTATTATTAAACCACGAGCGCACGTACGATACACGATCACTACAGCTTTCTAAAATCTGGCTAAATTATTACGTCAGCAACAGCAAACCATGAAGGAAGAACTAGCTGTTAAACAACCGAGATTGGTCAATCGCTCTAGGCCACTACTGCTGCTTAACGACAACGCAAGACCACACACTTGACAACCAACAACCACTAAGTTAGACGAACTACATCGGTATGTCTGCTATAAGGTCCTTAAAAATGGTAAGTTAGTACGGTATCCACCGTACTAACCGGACCTTACCATTTTTTCCGGAATTTGGACAACTTCTGACAAGGAAAAAAATTCAACTCCGATGCGGCAGTCCAAACCGCCTTCAAAGAGTTTATTGATTCTGGCCCCCGTGGTTTTTTAGTAAAGGGATCAATGAACTACCTATGAGATAACAACGGTGCATACTTTGATTAATTAAATATATTTTACAAAAAAAAAATGACTTTATATTCCTCCCGTACAACAAAACGCCAATTTCATATGTAAGGACCTAATATTATAATATATTTCATATAGCGAAAGTGTTTGACGCTTAATACGAAGTTAAGTAAATATATACCTCTGCACGATAATTAGTTTGGATTTAGACCCAAATTATCAACGGAAAGTGCCATACTGTGTCTTAAGCATACCGTCAAATACTATATAATGATCGTAAAACCCCAGTATATGCATGTTTTCTCGACTTGTCCAGCGCCTTTGATTTGGTGGCGTACGATCTCTTGTGGAAAAAACTTGAAAGTGCCAACCTACCACCAGAACTTGTTTCCATCTTCAAGTATTGGTATACGCACCAAGTCAACAACGTCAGATGGTCGGGGACAATGTCGGAGCCATATCGATTGTAGTACGGTGTTAGGCAGGGCGGACTGGCTGACCTCACCTACGTTATTCAATCTCTACATGGACGCGCTGATCGTCGCGCTGAGCAGACAGCACGTCGGCTGTCATGTAGACGACGTGTGTGTCAATAATTTAAGCTATGCTGATGACATGGTTCTGCTGAGCGCGTCGATCTGTGGCCTAAGTAGGTTGTTAACGACTTGTGAGGATTACGCAGTTAAATATGGACTTATGTATAACATTAAGAAAAGCCAGTTCATGGTCTTTGAGGCCGGCGGTGCTAAATGCCCGGACTATGTACCGCCTGTACGTCTGATTAGTGTATCCTTAGACAGGGTATACCAGTTTTAATACCTAGGGCATATAGTCACGGCAGACCTCAGGGATCATGCTGACTTGGAACGGGAGCGGAGGGCGTTGTCAAAAAGAGCTAATATGTTGGCCCGCAGGTTCGCGCGTTGTTCGGATGACGTGAAAATAGCTCTTTTTCGAGCATTTTGCACGTCCATGTACACGTGCAGCCTACGTGGGCTAGTTACACGCAGAAAAACTACAACGCCCTTCGCGTTCAGTTTAACAATGCGTTCAGGGCGGTATTGGGTCTGTCTCGTTCAGGTATGTTCGCATGGGCGCGTACGGACTGCTTCCATGCGACCATGCGAAAGCGCTGCGCTTCTCTTGTGCGCAAAGTGCGGGTCAGCTCCAATACTGTTCTAAGTATGATTGCAAATAGGTTGGATTGTCCTTATGTGCGACACTGCTGTGACAAACAAGTTACATAATAATATAGTGTCGCACGTAAGAGAACTATATAAATTGTATGTCATGTGAATCTTTTTTATCTTTTTGTTTTTATTACTTACATTATGAATTATGATTTTGAATTATTTTGATTATTAGAAAATTATTATTTATTATGTTGTATTTGAATTCTATTTGTTTTTATGTGACTCTTTTTATATAGATGAATGATTTGAACATTCGTTTAATATGGGTTATGCTACCTGAAATAAATGAACTTTATTTTTCTTTTCTTTTTCTATATTACAATATGGCTTTAACAAAGTTTATAAAAAGTATTGAACTATTATTAATGCAATATTAAAGATTTTCGCTACAATCGAGAAGATGGTTAAAAACATCATTGTGACACGCAACGAACGTTGTAAAGTCCATTTCACGAAAGAATGCGCTGCATGTCGCGCGACATAATGTTGTTTCACAACTTTTGGCATCATAAACCTTATAACGCACTAATCCAATAATAAACTCACAAAATATCTACCACAACAAACGCACCTTGATAACATCGACAAACGACAACATGGCCGATCTGTTAAATTTAGTTCCACAATTGTCCGCGGGACTTCTTTCGTGAAATGGACTTTAAATACTTTTTTGGTGGTTGACAATAGGGATGTGTCATTGACGGTTTTCTGGTTAACGTAATTTAACTGTTAATCATCAATGGTCAACAGCTTGAAAAAACTGTTAAATTATTAACAGGTTTTTAAATTTCAATCGTTAGCGTTTAGCGTCAATGTATGTCATTCATTGAATCAACGCAATGTTTTGTTGCAAACAGTTTATTGAAGAATATTAGGTTAGAACTGTTAAATTATTAGCAGGTTTTTTAAAGTTGACGTTGATGTTGTCAACGGTTTCGAATTTTCGATCAATAACAATTATGTTTAGAATAATTTAATTTCTATGTGAATTTTACACGACACCGGAATCGCCAGTGTTCGGTATCGAAATTCTCGGAACTGAATAAATTAATAATTAACGAATGCGTTGTGTGCGTTGACAAAAATTAACAGCTAACATTTTTCAACCTGTTTTCCATTGATGAATAACAGTTAACTCATTGACGAATGAAAAGTCGTTAAAAAAACAGTTGGTTGATTCAACGCCCACCTACTAAAATTATGCAGGACTATTCTCCGAACAAAAAAAAAATGTCTCCCATAGTAAATTGATCACCAAATTTTAACGAGCAAATGATTGCTATAATATCTTAATGTTGTATTTTTTACCGTTACATTTTACAAGATCTGGTGGTCAGTTAAACTTAAGCAGTTATCTACTTCTTATTGAACAATTTACTTACATAATAATGCCAACGGAGTGTAGGGTCAAATGCAAGCTTAAGCCCGCAAAACAGTTTCGATCGTTTGGCTTGATACAGTGGTTCCTCAGGATCAGTGAATTTCTTCGACTCAAATTTGTCCAAGAACCAGTCAGGGGTTCTAGCGTGATGCTCCCCACTGATGCGGCAGCGGAGTCTTTGGGCCACCCTAGCCAATTGTCTCGCCATCCAGTTGTTGCCCCTCTCGTCATCGCTGGGCTGTTACAAAAAAATAATAAATTGAGGTTCTTCTGGAAGATATCATTCTGTTCCTTCCTATGTACCTTCCGAAATTGTTTAATCAAATTATAATCTATCTATCTATATATATAAAAATGAAACCCGTTTTCCGTTGTCACGACATAGCATGAAAACGGCTTGACCGATTTGGCTGTTTTTTTTTTTGTAGTTTTTTAATACTCTGTACAAGGAGTTCTTACGGAAAAAAATATTAAGAAAATATATCAGAAAGTTTGAAAAATATACATTTAATTTTGCATATTTTAAAAAAAGCGCGTTACAAATGTCAACGTCATTCAATTTAAAACAAAAAACTCTGTGGTGATCTATGACACCACAGACATAACCGCGCTAACAAATGTCAACGTCATTCAATTTAAAACAAAAAAATATGGTATTTATGCAGTCCATCCCAGTCAAGACGAGTGTTTTTATTTGCGTAAATCCATGTTTTTCACATGGCCAATTATAATTATGTCGCCTGTTCCCGTGTCGGAAAACCATCAACATTATTTATTTACGCGCCAGAACATAAAACTAAAAATATAGTTTATCAAAAAGCATTAGAATAAGAGAAGCAGTGAAGGGTATAGAGGCTATTAGTTGCTTTCTAGAGCGCGCGTGATATTGAGCTCAGTGTTTACTTCAAAATGCCCAGTTGTTCAATAGCGATTTGTAAAAATATGAGTGAAATTATTGAACCCTACGGAATAAACACTATTATGAAAATATATATTTTGTTTTTTATTTAATAAAATTAGTAAAGTCCTTCTCAGGTATGACGAGACCAGGGAAATAGGTATTAATTTATATATGGAGGATATTATAGATTCCAGTTCAAATTTAATAGGTACGCATACATAAGATAGGTCAGCTATACAAAATAAAGTAGTGCATCAAATTTACGCTAAGGCGGTACGAAGTTCGCCGGGTCAGCTAGTCTATAATATAAAAATGAATCGCAAAATGTGTTGGTAAGCGCATAACTCAACAACGCCTGGACCGATTTCGATAATTCTTTTTTTTAATGTTCGTTGAAGTGCAAGCATGGTTTTTACGGCGAGAAAAATTCGAATAATGGCCGGAAAAGCCCTAAAAACAGCCCTTTTCTTTTTCCCATACAAACGTTTTCTAACAAAACGTAAGGTCAATTTGAGCTTTAATACCATACTATAAAGTTCAAGTGTTAGCGGAGAGGTTTCGGGAAGGCAAAACAATTGAGTGACTTTCAATTGTTCAGGCAACGAATGACAACTTCAAACAGACCATACGTCATATCATAATGTCAATCGTATACAATTACTGTTTCTTTCCCAACAGAAAAACGATTTTTCAAAAGGTGTTTGCGTATAATTTAAAAATTATTAGCTGTTCGTTAGTCGCGCTAAAACTAGAGAACGTCTCGACCGATTTGGATAATTTTAGTGTTAAAATATTCGTGGAAGTCCAGGGAAGGTTTAAAAGGTGAGAAAGTGATAGGTAGGTAAGCAGGGTAGTAGGTAGAGTAGTAGGTAGGGTAGTAAGTAGGATAGTAGAGTAGGTATGGTTGGTAGGTAGGGTAGTCGGTAGAGTAGTAGGTAGGGTGGTAGGTAGGTAGGGTAGTAGGTAAGTAGGGTAGTAGGTAGGTAAGCTAGTAGGTAGGTAGGGTAGTAGTAGGTAGGGTAGTAGGTAAGGTAGTAGGTAGGGTAGTAGGTAGGGTAGGAGGTAGGATAGTAGGTAGGTAGGGTAGGAGGTAGTAGGTAGGTAGGTAGTTGGTACGTAGGCAGGTAGTAGGTAGCTAGGTAATTGGTACGTAGGCAGGTAGTAGATAGGAAAAAGGGCATTGCAACGCATGCCGGGAACAGCTAGTAATTAATATTAATTACTTCGCTTCTCAAAAAAAAAATTATTGCTAAATACGAGAGGGATAAATAGAAAGAGCGAAGAGAGGCTTTTGCCCTGCAGTGGGACACATCAGGCTCATAAAAATAACAAAAAAATAATACTTTTGTTAGTTTATACCTTGACCTGCGCGTAGACAACCTTTGTGTCTTCAATTACAATACAGTTTATAAATAGCTTCATCATTAAGAAGAACGACTTTCCTCATGACATTTGATACTACTTAATATTTGTATCAAGTATAGTTCGTATCGCTCGCTTACATCGCGTTCGGTGTCGTTAAGCTATAGGTAAGTGTCAGTCAAGCAATGGATGTTGAATTTAAATCAGTCTCCATCAATGTGTAGCATGTCATTGAAACAATTTTGGAATCTTACTCACATTGTTAGTTCTAAATCATCTATTTAAACTAGGTTTGTTATTTAAAATAGGTGATTGAGATATTATGTAAAATCTTTTTCATTTGGAAAGGGCCTCACGCCTGTCCAATATGATGCTAAATAATGATACGATCGGTGGATTGAGTATAAATCCGTAAAAAAGCATTTATTTAAAATAAAACAGCCACTCAACAGCAGCAACCCATAATAAACGGTCTCCCTTCTTGTCACTTTCATTAACCTTATTGTCATTAGAAAAAAAAACACTGTGATTCAATGTTGACGGATATATAAAATCAGAGGCATTTGCGCATAATACGCAATCTGGTGGTCGCAAGTGCGACTCCTGAGCATGAGATCCTGGGTTCCCTTCTCAGGTCGGGCAATGTTATTAAGTTTTTCATCAGGAATTTCTCAGTTACGGAGTCTGGATTTGTGCCCGGTAGATGGCAATAGGCTCGCCCCCTATTACGTGGCACTTAAACATTACTGGCGAAATGTGGGTGTACTATTATGTACACCTCTGCCTAACCCTTCGGGATTACAGGCGTGATGTTATGGGTTATGTAATCTATAACAGGACAAGAAACTTCATAAACACTATTAAACCTAAGTTGTACATCACATTTTGTCATTCATGATCAATCATGATTCAAGTTACACATACTTGCATATGTGGGAGCGATGTAAACAGAAGTGCAATATAATAAATCCAAAGCAAAAAAAACAATAAATAAAAATTAATAAACAGGCCGTGGCATTTCTAAATGGCCAGCCCCTATTAACGGCGCGGGTCCCGTTCACGCGAATGTCTGTCGCATGCATGAACCATTCAACTTACGGGATGGGAAGGAACGAGGACCACAATGATCCTACATACGTGCCGCCAGCGTATATTTAAGTCAACAATTGATACGGATTTATACGGAGTATGTATGTGAGTATGTACGAGTATGTATGGATGGAAGTTAGTTACTCTTTCACGCAAGAACTACTGAACGGATTTGGATAAAATTTGGTACACAGTTAGTTTATAACCTGGATGAACGCATAGGATAATTTTTATCCCGATATTATCTTCCCGTGGGATGATTTTCGAGTTGTAGCGGGCGAAGCCCCTGGCAAGAACTAGTATATTAGCGGTGCAGTGTTTATTAGTAGTGTATATTGGAGATACCTACCAACTTTAAAAAAATATTTATTGCTCAGTTTTTCAATACATAATCGCGAATTTATCATAATAAATTTACAGATCAAACCGATTCAAAACGACACCGTCAACAACGCATATTTACAATTAACAAATTTAATTTATTAGTAAATTCACAATTGTTTAATTGACTTTGCCTACTTTCAAAATCATTTAAGAGAAAAAATATCTTATTAATCACAAATTCATTGATATGCCTACATAATATTGACATTAAACATGTCGTCTCGAATTTAGTACATCTTCTATTAAGCTAGTAATTAAAATGCAAACACTAGCAATTATGACATCAGAATCGGGTCCTATGGATGTTTCTATCGGTTATAACAATGTACTTAGCTATTGAATTTACGCAGACTGTTTAGTAACTGGCTCATTAACAGCTGGTGATGTGTCAGTGTCAGGTACCAATGGCCACGGGTCATCGAAATATATAATTTAATTTTGCTCAATTAACCTTTACTGCCATATTCACTATTTTCGCAATAAATACTTTACAGTCGACTGTTTGCGGCTTTAGTTTGTCGTCAGTGAATTGGTTTGCGGTTTTTTTCAATGAATTTGTTTGTGGTTTTCTTTCAGTGAATTTGTTTGCAGCCTTTAGTCAGGTCTTGCAGCCTTTAGTCAGGTCACCTAACTACCTTGTTCATATTTGAGTGTTATGCTGATGCGAAGTGAGGTGATATGAAACCTTCTTATGTAGTAAGGAGATCATATCGATACTTCATCATACACTATGTTGTCAAACCGTAGTGTCAACGATTTGTCTGCTTCTAATACGCTACGTAATTTTATTGTTATCGCATAATAATATATAGCGCGATGCCTCAAGAGGAAATAACTCCTTCGACTTCGATGTCGCAATATAAAAGTACCTTTTGTGTAGTTTGATAAATATATAATATATGTTCCGTATGGTGTCGGACGTAAAGAATAGCACCATCCATTATCTTCCCGTGGGTGTCCGTAAGAGGCGACTAAGCGACTTACCAGAGAATGGGCAACAGCGTTCTCTGTGCCTTTGAAACAACCATACTGGGATCGCCAACCCGCCTGCCAAGCGTGGCGATTATAGCAAATCCCCCCCTTCTGGGGGAGGCCTATGTCCAGTCCAGTGGACTTCTTTTGGCTGAGATGATGATAAATATATCGGGCGGGATTTTAAAGTTAAGCCTCTTCATTTCAAAGAGCTAAGCAAGAGACAGCATTATTCACTGCGAAAAAAGTATTTTTATGAACTTAATTTAGTATTTCTTTTCATAATTAAGTCGAGGCATCGTACTATATCCTAGGCAACATAATTGACACCATTTCATATTTTTAACTTGTGTGTATTATTACGTTTTAAAAAAGTAAATCCAAAACTAGGGCACCCGTATTTTTCTGTTTTTCGAAATTATGTACTTTTCATTCATCATTTTAAATTTGAAATTCGGCGTTTTCTAAAAAGACGTAAGCGCCAAATGACGTCATTCTTACGGTGGAATGGCGATATTACGTTCGCTTTACTGTGACCCGACAAAAGAAATTGATAAGTGTCACTGAAGTCACTGTCTTGTCGTTGTCACTTTGTCAGCTTGTTTATAAACTAGTTGGCGCCTAAACTCGTGTTTGTTTTCATTATTAAAAATTCGTATTTTTTCTTATTTTCAGGTGATAATAAATCCACATTCTGTTTTTATTAAGTCACCATGAAAGTTTCGGAAGAATTTCTAGTTGCCGATAGCAGAAACTTGCCGAAAGTAGACTATATAATGCTATTGCAATATAAGCTGGAGGTCCCGGTCGCCAAACGGCGTTCGTCAAACCATGTCAGAGGCCCTTGAGGCGGTTTAGAAACTCTGACACTAGGGTGTGTGGGGTCGTTAGACCTTACTACCCACACGATAAGAAGAAGAATTGCAATATATGCACGAAAATGAATGCTACAATATAGCGGAAACACGTAGTGCCAAGGCATCACTAGCATCACGGGAAGCATATGTTGACACAGCTGTAGGATATGTAGAAGTCAAGCGAGAAGGAAACTCATGCACCGCTAAATGCAGGGTAACACCCGAACATAAGATAAAATCAAAGTTGTATCAGGTTACAGCTGTAATCGATGAATCTGTCGAGAAGATTATCACAGTAGAATGCAACGACTGTGCAGCTTCTGCAGGAGGATGCAAACACGCTATATGCTTTACCATTTGGCTGATAAAACGATCAGACGAACCTTCAACTACGTCAACTAAGTGTTATTGGAGTAAACCAAAACTTGCTGGAGCTGTAGGTGACCAGAAGTTCATCTTGGCAAAAAACATTGGCAAAATGAAAAGAACCCCAGATAATGTGGACATGAGTGTCAATATTTCTATGTTTGCCGAAGAATGCAAGAGGCTTAAAGTTTCAACAGTTTTAAATCATTTTCTGCAACAACTATTACAGTAGATGTAGTTGAAACTATTGCTGAAGCTACAAAAGCTCAAGCAGACTCAAAACTGTGGCATTCTATGCGTCAAGTCACAGGACCCAGGATCTATGAAGCTATTCACTGTAAAACAGAGAATGGTGCTTTAGTGCAAAGCATTCTAGGAGGTTATAAGGTGCCCGAAACAAAAGCTATTAAAAGGGGCAAAGCATTAGAAAAAGAAGTACTCAAGGAGGTAGAAAAATAATTTGGAGCAAGTCAACACGCAGGTTTAATTTTAATATATAATATCATTGGAGCTTCAGCTGATGGGATTTGTAAGGACTTGATGATTGAAATAAAATGCCCTATACGTGATAAAACAATGAAAAGTTATGTGAGAGAGCGAACTGCATGAAAAATATAAAGCTCAGATAATGGTACAAAAAAATTAAAAGGACTGTTTTGTGTTGCTGATCCTAGTTTTGAACAGACAAAACTCCTACTCAAGTACTTGGTGGTGTATGATGAAACATATGTAAAAGGTTTATTAGATGCCGCTGAAGAATTTTGGAAACAATTTATTTTTAAGACTGTTTTAGAAAATGCAAAATAAAAATCAATATAGTATTTATGTCTTTTATTCATTCTTAATAATAGTACTATGTAGATTTATCAACCCACATGCCACAATAACTGCATCATCAGCATGTTGAATTAATTTATTATTTATTACAGAGTGTGGTTTCAAAAATTTAAATAGTCTTACTCTTCTTATTACCCTCTCAACATGGATACGCTGACTGGCAATGACCTCGCTTTTGATAGCATCCTGCTTTGTCAATTTTTGATCTTTTGAAACACTGGGTGGGCGAAGCAAATTATTCTGATTTCTACTTAGTAAAGTATCAACATATTTAAATCCTCTGTCTGCTAATACAGTACACTTTGATGGCAGTACATCCAGAAAACCACTGTTTTCTACTATATTGGCATCAGATGTACGACCCCCAAAACCAACAGATACAAAGTTGACAAAACCATCAGGTGTTGTAGCTATCAAGTATTTTATAGTATTAGCATCATTTTTATACTGTGACCATGATAGAGACAGGTTAATAGGATTTGACGGTTTTTCAATTTCTATCTCGAAACAGTCAATAATGCAAAAAAACATTTGAATATTCTTTATTGGTTTTGAAGGAGGCTGGCAAGTTTCTTTTGACATCACATACACGGGGAGAAAAAAAATATTGTTTGAAGAACTTGGATAGAATACACAAAGTCTTGAAAAATATTCTCCATAATGTGGTTAATGACACCTCAAACATATCTGAGATTTGGTAGAAAGGGGTATCATTTTTAATTTTATACAAAGTTACTATGTATTATATTAAAGGATTTTACATTCAGATTACTTTCTAAAGAGTCAATCAACCAATAATAATTCTTTGGCACTATGCATTGTGTTGTGGTATGGGGTTAAAAAAAATATTATGATTGTCATTTAAGTAAGTACTTACATTGAGATGGTCTTCGCATACATATATAACGCGTTTAGGACACTCTCGTTTTGCTGAGCTAGGAACCACAAAAAATGCTTTTTGAGTACCCCTAGAATTGTTTTTGCAGGCTGGTACAAAACAATATTTTGGTTCCTTTGTTGGCGTATAAGTTTCATTGGGATCCATTTTATTGGCGAAATCACAGATTAGATTATAGTAGGCGAAATATCAATCAATACTAACAGTAAGCGTGTCGAGTTGATAGGAAGAATAAAATGTTCAATTTTATGAAAAATATAAACTTCAGTGAAGTAAGACATTGACAATTTGAAGTCTTGTTTGCAATTAATGTTTTCATCTAAAACATTGGAATGCTTAGGCAAAGGTAACTTCATCATTCTACCGTATACTCGTATGTGACGTCATCAGATGTTTTTTGGTTTTCATTTTTTTCTCAGAAATGAAGAAATCAATAAATATAAAAAAATATATATTTGAACTCAGGATACAAAAATAAAGAAACGGTATTTTTGTTTTAAGGTGGTGTCAGTTTTGAAATGTTGTCAATTCTATTGCTTCGATTTTATCAACTGCAAGACCACAAAGGAAAATGGAGCATGGATCATAGTTATATGACCTTACCTATTAATAATAGTTTTCGTTTAAACATCATTTATGTATCTTGTCCTCTTATTATGACTAAGTATAAACTTAGTTATGTGTACCTAGGGCCCGTGTAATAGACGCGGCAAATCGCTGCTCAGCGAACAGCAATGCGATTCACTAACAGACTCATCATAGATGTTAACAACGACGAGTTCTCTGATGTTTCATCGTAAAGATCGCTTTTAAAAACAACGTTGATAAAAACCGTATTCGCTAAGCTACCTATGCTCGTCGACGATCTGCCGAACAACGATGATGAGTACGATGTTTACAGTGTTGCTGTTTAATCTCGAGTTATAATCGAGAAAATCTCGACTAACCTATTTTTAAGTTATTTCGTCATTTTAAATTAATACAAATGCACAAAATGTATGTTTAAAACCCGTTATATTTATTATGCAACAAATATTTAATTAATTATATAATTTTCGACTTGGAAAATATTTATTTTGGATTATAGCAATAAAACAATTCCAAATCTTTGACATTTGTAATTGTAGGTTATGTGTTTCAAAACAAACAACTTCATCCTATCTTGATTAGTTTTTTTATCAAAATTCGAAATTCCAAAGTTCCAAGTAGTTTTGAGTGGCTAAGTGGACTTTAAAAAAACTCTGCACCCTAACCCAATGGCGTTATACTTGTTCTGTATTTTAGTTTGGTTCCACATCTATCGAAAGTAAGTACACATTAACATTTCTATTTAAATATACAGCACAGTTTCTGTAACTACTATCTAAGTAACCAAAATATGAAAATATTTATCTTTTAGTGTCTCGCAACGCAGCTCCTTCGTTTAATCAGCTAGAAAAGCTAGTAAGCTTTTTGGAAAGCAAACCATGGTTGGCTATGGGCCTAGGAAAGAAGCAAGGGAGCCCTTTGCCCTGCAGTGGGACACCATGGGCTAATATAATAAGATAAGAATAACTTTTGGTTGGCTATGGGCCTAGGAAAGAAGGAAGGGAGGCCTTTGCCCTGCAGTGGGACACCATGGGCTAATATAATAAGATAAGAATAACTTTAATAAGTACAAAATGTTAATTGCAGCTCCTACTCAGCGTGTGCATAGAGAGACATTACGGGGTCGCCGACGCATTCACCAGTATCGCCGCGTCAATCTGCAGCGCGCCGGCGACTATTGAGAAGGTTACCTTCGTCACAACGCCGCTCTGAAATGGTTAGCATCACAGAGCGTTTCATAGCCATCGAAGAACGTCGAGCACAAGCAGAACTTTTGATTGCCCAAGCAATTAGTCGACAAGTAGAGGGCTATCGGGCTATGGCTCAGGCTCTATATAGAATAAGTAGTGCAATTCGAGATTTAATAAATAAATAAAAATAAAATGTATGCTAAAAGATTGTTTTATTTATTAATTAATTATATTAAAATGACTTTTAATAGGTACATACTATTTTGTTAGACTATATTAATTTTATCTTCAAGTAAAACATTATAAAAAACAACATTTAAAAAAACATCCACTTAAATATTTTAAGATGAACAATATACATTACTATATAACATACGCTATAATTTTTATTTAACAAACTGTCTTTTAACCTGAATTAGTAATATCTTAAGTCTATCTTAGTATTTACTTCTATTATTAACTATTTTGTCCACGCCTCAGTCTATTCATTAGACGACCTCTAGCAAGACGTCTAATATCCAAATCACTGAGAGTTCTGGCTTCCTTGTAGTGACTGGATCACCCTCCCTTCTTGTCTCTGTAAATGAGCTGGTAATTCTACTGGAGAAACTCCGGCTTGATTGCAAATGTTATGTTACACACAACAAGCTTTAATAATTTTTCCCACCATCATAGTGAAGAACACGATGAACCAAAAGGCACCTAAAACGGTCTTTAAGGATGCCAATGGTTCGTTCTGCAGTATTTCTTGCAGTTGCATGCAGATCATTATAGTATTCTTCCCTTGATCCAGGCACAGGGTTGTTACATGGAACCATCATGAGTTAAGCCGGAGTACCCTGAAATAAATTAAATAGGAATTTAATTTAATTTTAAAATAATCAAATTTATTTTATTATTAATATTTAATTACCTGCGTAAACAGGTTCAATTTCTGATGGTAAAAGTAAAGAAACATTTTAAAATACATACCAAGCAATACACTGTTTCTCCTGTATTATTTAGCTGCTCCAAATGCATTTTTATGACTGAATTATTAAATATAAAGCTGTCATGTGTTGCACCTCCAAAAGTTACATCCACATACATATTTAAGTCTGGATCATTTACCTTAAGGCAAAAATAAAAGATTAAAATATGGTTTGAAACAGATACGTTCCTATCCCTACAATAAGTTTAATGAAATAATAAAAAAAACTTTCAATAACAGCATTTCAAGAATGATACTCTTTTCTACAGTTTGTTTGTATTTTGAGGAAATCGTATGTAGGTACTTAGGTATTAATAATAACTGGGTGGTTGATGGCATCTACTACGGTTCTTATAGCCCTCGAGGCAGATGCTTGCGAGATATAGGTTCTTTCATTCTCACATAATATTTTTTTGGTAACTTCCACTAGCTAAAAATGCGAGAGTGCATAAAACCTGGAATAAGAGTAAGTTTCAGACATTTTTGTGCCTATGGTGATTTATATTATATATTGATCTAATAGTAATACCTTGGTTAGGTTGCTAATTCCTCCTCGACGTTTCGCCTTTGCTAAGAATGGGGAAATATCTTCTTCCAATTGTTTAATTAGCTCTTCAGTCAACCTGAATATCTTAATATAGTTTATATCAATAGTAAGAAGATCCATATTACGAATCACATGTGCCTGACGTCTTTTTTCTAAATTATCTTGACGCTTAGCTTCTTCCAACAAAAAAATCATACAGGAAAGACGAACTGCCATCTAAAACATTAAAAATAGGCATATAGGTTTCAGGAATTAAAGTACGATAAACAAAACAATACTAAGCATTTAAATTAAAAAAAATACTTTTTTTACTTACATTTTAATTGTCTACAACCAAGGAAACATCCACAATTTACAAGCCTAGCGGTTTGACAGTTAAAATCGAAGGCGAAGGGGCCGTTGTCGCTGTCGTTGTCGAAGGCGAGGATGATTTGTGTTCCTGAATACCGTTTTTCATACATTCGGAACCATATTTTAGTTCTACGTCGCGCCGTCGACATCGTTGAGGCGCTACGATCGCGCAGTTTTAACTAAAGAATACGGAAATGTTTTCATCAGATGTTTCAACGATGATTTCTTGGTTGTAAAGATGTTTTGCCTTAGTGAATCGCACTCCTGACCATGCGTAATAGAAGTGCAAACCTAAAATGTAACTGTTAAAAACTGAAAAATTATGCAAACGTAAATATTATACAAACGAACTACAAATTTTGACCTTTATGATATGTTACTTTTATTGCTGGGTGTGTGTAAATTGACAAAGTATGATATCATGTTTGCCATAATGATGGTATTAATTGATTACCGGCTTTTTAATGAGCAAAGTGGCTGAACAAGAGCTTTGGAGTATTTTGGAAATTAAAAAGTTATAAAAGGAGATAATAGTAGTTTTGGTCCATTCTGAAAATTATAAACAATAACATTAACGTTAACATTACCAGAGAATATGTAACAGTTTTTGTCTGGACATCTAACTATGTACTATTGATTCGCAAATATTTATTCCAGTAATTGGTCAATAACATTTGCCTGAGTACTAAGGCACTCTGTAGCTTTAATTGAATACCTAGTAGTCGGACTAGTAGGTCAAGTAAATATAATTAAGTTAATTAAATATTTATTTTGAGAAATGCTTCATTCGACTTTACAATTACACTTTTTTTTTGTTATATATCTTTAGTGTAGAAAAAGATTTTATTTTGTATTAAGTAACCTACCTACGGTGCTTGGTTTGGAACTGTATTTTTATTTATGTTGGGTTACTTAACTGCGGCGTTGCAGACAGTGTCAAGTTCATTAAACACTGTTGTATTCCTTTGTGTAGGAAACAAACTACGAATGCTAGACACGAACCCTTCGTTTGTGCGCACTATGCTATTAATGCCGCTATAATTACTGAAAGTTCTACAACTCGGTCTACAATTGAATAATTATGCCTTTTATTTTTATGCAACCGCTCTAAATCAAGATTGACTTACAAACATATAAACAGTTCCAGTAACGCATGATTGACGGTGATACGTGGCGTACGTATCTACTGCCGAGAACTCTTTACCATACTTTACATTAAAAAATAAAAGAAAATAAACTGTAACCTGTATAGTCAGAATTTGATGTTATCATTCCGTTCAAAGGAGAAAAATAATCTTTTTTTTCACTTATCACTAAGATTTCAAAACATGAAATTCTCATCAGACAGAGTGCATCCTTATTATTATCGATATTATGAGTGCAGGCTAATGAATGGCTTTTCAATTTTTTTTGAATATACCCAATTAAAAAAAAAAAAAATGGTCAAGTGCGAGTCGGACTTGCACATTGAGGGTTCCGTACCAAAACAACAAAAAAAAACATGTTTTTTATATGTTTCGAATCTTACAAATAGGGTCCCGTTTTTATTCTTTGGGTATGGAGCCCTAAAAAAAAAAGTCAATACTTTAAGTACCTTCCTCATTCGAAATTTAAAAGCTGGTTAAAAATATCTTCATGTTTGTTTTTAAAGCGAATTCAAAATAACGAGACGCCTCTACAGTTAAAACACCCGCACATACTCGTAGTTATCGGAAATTTTGCAGTATAAATGTACTTACGCTTTATAGTTCTTGGAATGTAATCCGTATGAACATTTTATTTTGAGTGAAAATATCCCGTATCCAATTAAAATTGATTTCAATATGGAATCTGGCTTAAAATAATTTAAAAGGGTGATTGAAATATTTCGCAAAATTTGAGTTACTGCCTCGCGTTGCCGAATACAATGTTGAATATTATCTGATACTAATTTCTGAATCTGGTAATTTTCCAAAAACTATCATTTATCAAAAAAGAAAACTATATCCCAGAATCTTCACGACAATAAATGGCAAAAAATACGTTTCATTCTTAAAATAAAATTAATACCATTCATGAAGCTCATTTTCTTACAAAAAATTTAAATAAAGTAAATTAAAAATTTAAACTTACCTGGCCCATCCTGTTCAGGCCTATTTTATGAATAGTGTAAACAGGACTCATGATTTGCTATAGGCTCGCGCGACTGCCAGTCATAGGAGTCATTTCATTTTACTATCCACTCTTATTCACCACAACGATGTCTTCGAAATAAATAGAGTCATTAAGACTCGTCGACAAACAGTATAGATCGGTATCAAAGTAATTGTTAGAAGGTTGGGTCACGATACCGACTTAGCACGAACTTCAATTAAAGGAATTTTGTTAACACTACTAATAGATACAGGGGTGCGACGTATCTTCAATTAAGTCCGATGCCACTATTATTTGAAAAATAAAACTTGTAAAGAGTTATATTTTAACGTTTAAATATTAAATTCGCGGTGGGTAGATTCAGGCGTCCGTTGCGTCCACAATTCAAAAGGGAATGAGCATCAAGTCCAAATTCAATAGTTAGTGAGTGCGTGTCCAAGGCAGTAGCATCGAAACAATAGGCCATGAGGAGCGCGCCACACCGCGAGCCACTTCCCGATGTCACGTTTATGACGCGTTCACCGTAGCTTCCGTCGTAAATACTGATTGCCCGACCACCATCGCCGAACGTAATACTTCTAATTGCCCCTTTAAAAGTTAATGCATTAACTTGATCATGTTTCGATGCCTCATCACAATTACACTGCTGTGTTTGCGATCTAAACGTTTTAAGTAAATTAGTACATTTTCCAGCGAGTTAGAATTTTCTCTGTAAAGCTGACATTTGTTTACCTTCAATTACGGTAGCTAATCATCATCCATCATCTACGTTCATTCACTCATTTAATTAATTTATTTGAATGGTTATACCCTATAGGTGCCCGGTTAATATGAAGTGTTAGTTACAGAGGGCATAAATGAAAAAGACGCTTATGGAGAGTGTCTATAAAAGACAGAAAAATAAGACATTTTCTTCAAAAACCATTCTAGCAATGATTTTTCACCAGAATTGTTTTCTGTCTATTTAATTGGGCATGTTCCCGGATGATAGCTCACAACACGAAACTCACACAGACTCGAGACTTACAAATGCCTTATTTGTCGGCGTTTTCGTATGTATCACTTTATCTACTATACTATAATTTATTGGAATAATAAAAAAACAAATCCAAACAAATTTGCAAAAAAAAATGTATGTTTATGACCTAAACACGATGTTGTGATCACATTATAGTATAATATGTCATGGTCTATAATTCCGAGAAATTAATTGTTACTTAAGTTATATGTTAGTTTAATCATAGTCAACATATATGTCCTAAATATCTTAAATAATGATTTCTAGGAATAGGAGAACCAGAGTGCTGAGAAGGAAGGCTGTTTCGCGATGTCACCAAATAGAGGGGAAGTATGATGGATTTCTATCAAGGACAACTCTATCAGACTCAGTGAGATTAATATCGTACAAAAGGGGCCAGCATTGGTACAAGTTTGGAGGTAATCAGACTGTTGGCAGTCATGCTAATCCTAGCAGATGTAGATCTTAATGAAGAAACAGTGTTTGAGTAATATCTTAATCTTATTGTACTAATCTTTCAAAAAGCCAAGTTACCTCTTTGAGCCATACTCGCCTTATGGTTATATCATAGAAAAAAACCGTTTAAAGATAGGATGATAGATCAAGAGGTAGATTAGAATACAATGAATCTTGAAGGTGATGAGGAAATAAATTTGCTACCACTTTATGATGACTATCTGATAGGAAAATAACTTAATTTTATAACTTAGTTAGAACTATGGAGGGTGGATGGCAGGCCAGGGCAGAACTTCCACATCGCCCCGTGGAACTGAGACACAGAACCCCATAAGCCATTAACCAAGTTACAGCCTAGTACCTCCAGTAGTAGTAGTAGCACCAGTGATTCGTGCAATGAGATATTGTCTCTCGGCGGAGGAATTTGTTTTATAATAAATTATGTAGTGATATAATTCACTAGTAATTTATACTACATTTAATTTTAATAAGATGGAAAGCATAGGGATCAGGAATATTCAGCTCAAACTCTTTGAGGAATATTTGAGTGAGCGTGCCCAGTGCGTTAAGATAGGTGATGGTGTGCGTTTCGATGGCGCAACCACGGCGTTTTTTTTTAAAAAAAAACTATTCCAAGTTACTGTAAAAACTTGTAAAAGTTGATTCCCAAAACCATAAATTTGTCAAAGTTGTGGTTAAAAAGTTATAAGGGTTTGAACATGGCCGCGCCATAGAATCGCGGAGAACCGCGCAGCCACGGAGATCTTTAAAACTAAGCGTTACAAAGACCTGAAATTTAGGTAACTAACAGATCGAGTTTGTAAAAAAAAAATATAGAAAAAAAATCCTTGGTTTATAGTTTAGGAGCTGTAAGACGGTGAAAATACGTTATAGCCGCTATCTCGCTGAAAAGGCATCGCAGAGGTCTGAAGTTTTTTGTAAAACCTAGATTTGAATAGGTCAACCCTTTTAAAAATACACAAAAAAATCCTAGGTTTATATTGCAGGAGCTGTAGTACGGTATCGCTTGGAAATAAGTCTTGATTGTTTATCGAAGAAAGTAAGTATTAGCTAGATCTTTTTCGTAAAAAACACCCATTAATATGTGATGGTGCCGTTAATACGCAAAATTATATATTTTTTCATAATTTTAATACGTTTTGAATGTTTTGATAGGGTGACCATGATTTATTCATTTATTGTGTACAGAAAACTTTCCACATAATGTTTTAGAAATTATTTCTCAAGGATTCTAATTTAAATGAAAAGTAGTATGTTTATTTCTTATAATCATAATTATGTTTTTGTTTCTTATGATTTTATTTTAGTTTATTTAGTTTTAATAATAAAAAACACATAAATCACCGATTATTTAGTAAGGTGTTTTTTCAGCTATGAAAAATAAACTGATTTACCTTCTGATTACTAGCTTCTGACACACCCAAATACTTATAGGTTTTGGTTGCTGAGAGGGATCTAAGATCTATGGAATCAGTTAGTTATGGGTTCCCACAGATTCCACAATCTCCCCTCGCTTGATATGCATGACCGCACATTTGTCCACACCGAATTCAATCCTGATGGCGCTACTGAAAGTTTCAGTGACCCTCAGTAGCTCCGTCAGTTGTAAATCGTCGGGAGCAAAGAGTTTCAGTTCAAAGGAGGTGAGATATTATTATTATTAATTTTAAACCCCAGAGACAACTGTCATGTTTAATCTTAAAGCAGGCTGGAATGAAATTACCAGCTTGCAAGACCAGCCCCCTTATTCGACGCTTCGACTCGATTTCGATTCGATAAGTAAGATCTTTATTTGGCATTACAAAAGTGAGTGAGATAGACATTCGACTTTCCGAATCGAAAACAAATAATGTGAATGAGGGGCGATAACTGAGGAAAATCGTCTTCTCTCTGATTAAAACAGAAATGGAGGATCAAACAGCAATGGCCATAAGAAAGAACGCATGCTAACAGCATTATCCGAAATGACGACCTACGCCTTTATCAATCAGGTCATTCTCCATGGACATGCTCATGTCCTTCTTGCTCCATTAGCCAGCTTGCTGCATCAGTATGCTATGGAAAGAGACAATATCTTGCAGAAACACCTCTTAGCTGAGAAGCATAGTGAGGATGATATCGTTTACATTCATTTGATACACTCAGAACTCCAGTGTTTCGTGGCTTTAGATTATCCGCATATGATAGTCGCAGCTCGAGCAATTAAAAAAGTTCATAATCAAGACAATAGATAGTTACAAAGCTAACATCTCTGCGCCAAGTTAACAGAGGAAAGTGTTATTAGTTATTATATTAGGAACATGTATTCTGTTTGTGTTTGTGTGTGTTTGTGTTAAACCAAAATTTTCCAGCTTCTGTCGTCACTTCTCCAATCTGCTCTTAATCTCAGGTCCATCTTCACCGACAAGAACAATGTAGCCGGTAAAAAGCATGCACCAGGGAGTCACTTCCTGTATTTCTGACGTCAATATTTCTGGCATCCATAGTCTACAAGAAAAGAACGAACTCAAAGCCGACCCATGATGCAGTTCTACAGCCACACTGAACTCGTCGGTCTTGCCAGCAGCTGACCGGACGTAGGTACAAGATTGTCTGTACATCGCACGAATTAACTCTACATATTTCTAAGGCACATCCCGAGGTACACTATCATACGCTTTCTCTAGATCAACGAACACCATGAGCAAGTTCTTGTGTGCACGTCTGTACAGTCAGCTGTACCAATATGTATGCACTTAGTAATGTTTAGAAGCAATTTTCGCCCACTGATTGATTTCGATCTTATGTTATATAATGAAACTCATATTTTGGAACCCATATTTTCATAGAGTACCTCATAATTATCTCTAAGTTGCTCGTTATTTTACGAGAAATTCGCGTTTAAACTTTGTCAAGTGTATACATATTATTGCTTGTGTCTGTACTTCTCGCACAATTGGCGGAGTGCAAAAGTGGCATCCGTTGTTCCTCGACCGGGCATAAACCCAAATTGATTTTGAGTAATTTCACTCATTTCTCTATTATTTGCTCCCATACTTTCATACTATGTGACATGAGCTTTATCCCTTGATAGTTGTGTCATGCCCACCTACCTAGCTACCTTTATTCCTGAAGGTGGGCGCTAGCGAACTATTACACCATTCTTGTGGGATCGCTTCTTCACGCAACAACTTATTAAAGAATAAAGTCAGCCACATTAGAGTACATCCATCTTCTTTTAAACACTTCCATACTTCTACCGGTATTTCTTCAGGGGCCAAGGTCTTTCGATTTTCATACTTTGAACTGACTTCCTCATTTCATCCATTCTAATTTCCCTGTCTAAACCCATATTTATACTTGTATCTTTTTAAGCACACCGCTCCATTCATTAGTTTTTCAAAATAAACCTTCCATCTCTCTTTCAATCTCGTTGTCTTCCAACTACTGGCAGGAAATAAGAACGGCGACAGTAAAGCAAACAAATATGGTTTCTGGCGCGTGTAAAAAATAGTAGTAATGCTGAAATAAATGCTCCTTTACAAAGCCAAGGGATTCTTGTACATCTTTTACAAAGTATTGCCACCAATTTCTTGCAGATCAAATACAGTGATCAATCCATTCCATAAAGTAATAATAATTTTATGGCACGCGACCCCACTTCCCTTCTTTAGAAACAAATAATATTATTAGATACGAATTTAAAAGATTATTTTGAAAACATCTTCATTGAAACTATTAAAAATCAATCAAACGATAAACGATAAGATATCAAGGTATTAAATAAAAGAATAACAAGAGGTGGAGAGACCACCTGGATGCGTCCGCGAGAGTCTGTAGGAGGAGGTACAGAAAAAAAGACTTTAATTGTTAATTTAAACTCAATCTTAGTCAAATAAAAATTAATTATATTATGCTTTAAGAACTAGCGTCTTTGATTTCCATACCGAAAACTTGTACAGTAATTCAACTGCGAAAATAGAACTTATCGTAATAAAACTTGCCTCGTCGTTATATAACTTACCTCTTCATAGGGTTCTATGGTTTCTAGTTGTTGCCTAAACCGTTGCACGTTAGCGGGGCTGCTTGAACTCGCATTCACAGTTCTTGGATATAATCTCTTAAGACGAAATTTGTTTCGGCTGCGAGACCCAGAGCGACTAGGTGTTTGGTCGTGCTTGGTTACCGTGAAGGGTTTTTGATCACGAACTCTGCGAACAAATGTGTAATTTAGCAAAATCCCGATCTTAAACTGTTCTTACTTGAACCTTGATGCCAGGATTATCCACTAGCAACATGTTTTGAAGTACAACCATAGGGAATCAGAAGAACCATACTATAAGTAAGTGCCCGGGCCATTTCTCCAGAATGATAATATCACGTTGTATTGAGATCGACCTATCATCACTGACTACGATTGTTGCCTATAAGCCTGGAGATGTTGTAATAGATCGATTTGAGTCAATAAACTTGCGATAACTCCAAAACTACAGGGGGAACCAATTTTTGGGATAAGAATATCCAAAAGCAAATTTTTGTGTTGATATTAGCAACAACGAACCTACGAACGTGCGTCTTGCTGACCCCACTTATGATCCGTCCCCCATCGACATCCTTATTGGTGCGGAAGTCTTTTGGGGTATCATAGGCACTAGCCGCATCGCATTACGTAACCGTATGCCCACATTGCTTGAGTGAAAACTAGGTTGGCTTATTTCAGGTGCATGCCATCAGTCAGATTTCTCTGTACATGTCTGTATGTTCACTAATAACTTACAGCATTACGTTCCATCACCTGAAAGCCCCGCAGACCTCGCTTCGCGTGGGCTCAGAACTGACAGGCTGCTGTCGTCTTCGTTGTGGTGCTCAGGACCACAATGTCTTAACAAAGATGCATCTTCAAGGCCTGAGTTCTCTAAATCACATCATAGTTTTTCTGTGTTACCAAAAACAGTCTCTTCTGGTCATGTTTCCAGTTACATTATTGAAAATCCTACTACTGCGTTATTTTCTAATTGTTCAAACTATAGTACATTGCAACGTGTGACGACATATGTCACAAATTTTATTGGCCACTGTTCGTCCTCACTACTATCCAACTGGAGGTAGGAACCTGGCCAATCATGGGTAATCTTCGAGAGCAGCGTCTGTGTTCATAGTTGCCGTTTTTAAACACAGGGGTGGACTACGCCGGTCCCATCATGATAGATGACTGGAAAGGTAATGGATGTAGGCTCATCAAGTCCTTAATCTGTGTGTTTGTGCGTTTAGCTACGAGACCCATTCACTTCGAGCTTGTCTCGGACCTTACAAGGGAGGCTCTCTTAGCTATATTGAACCGCTTTATTGCTCGAAGGGGAAAACCCCGTAACATCTTTTCCGACAGCGACACAACCTTTGTCAGTGCTTTTAAGAGTTGGCCAGGCTGCTTTCGCAGGTCTTTTGGCCCTGGCATAAACTTTTCCTTATTTTTCTCTTTTAATTCTTTCTTAATTTTATTCAACTTTGACTACTTCTTTAATTCAATTCGAGGCTATACTAAATTTAAGGCACTTAAGTCCTCTGGACCTGACCCTTCTGACCTCAGTCCTTTAACTCCGACAAACTTCCTTATTGGTCGTTCTCTTATTATGCTGTCTCATCCACAGATACAGTACGCCGAAGTCAACAGCTTGCAACGAGTGCAAGGAATGAACATTGGTCGTCATAAAAAAACAAAATATTACCTCCTCTTGTTTGGCTTCTAGGACGCTTTTCACATATTCTCCCAGGCAGCCCGCTCCTGGTCTCTACTGTTGAAGATACTCCAACGGGGGGAGTATGTTAAGACCGTTCCGCTCAACATCGCCGCGCGCCAGCGGCAGTGAACGAGCGACGCCGGGAAGAGGGTGTCAGTCGGCCGCCGCGGGCCCCTGGACGTCATGCTTAGGGCAAGCCACGATAGTGGCAGTAAGTCCCTTCGGGGAGGCCTAAGAGGCGCCACGGCGCCCTCGCCTTCAGTCTGTTGCAGGTCCTCACCGGATACGGTTGTTACCACTGCGAAGATCGGCCGCAGGACACGGTGGGGCACACCGTGGAGGTCTGCCCCGCCGTGTTCTCGTAGCGGCGACCGGCGGCGGCGACCTCTCGCGTTCAGCCCTGGTGCAAGCCATGGTCCGGGGCGGGATGGAATGGTACGGTACGGTATGGGAAACTGAATAATGGGCTAGCTCGCCGTGTGTCCGTCTTATGACGACGACAGGCTGTGTCGACGGCTCGTTCGTGTTCCACGCGCGCCTCAAAGCGATGTCAGCAACATGGAAAGGGCCCCCGCAAGAGCCGACGCCCGTCGGGGCTGCGGGTTGTTTGAAAGAGATACCGCGACCTCGGCACAAGGGCTAAGAAGGAACGTGGGTGGTTTTAAGTCAGTAGAAAAACCAAGGACCTCATGCTTAGTAGTCGCGTGACCACTAACACCAACGAGGCAGTCTCACACATGACACATTACCACGTGAACGAAGTCGTGGGCAGCAGCTAGTTTATAAATATAATCAAGAGTCTAAACTTACGATCGCGGTCGGTCGTCAGCTCTGCGGGTCGGTGGTGCGCGTCGTGTGGGTGGTGGAATTTGGCGCCCATGATCGAGGGCGGATTTGGCCCCAGCCGCAATGACGGCCGGCCACATGATAGCGCTGCCGAGGAGCACCCCTCTTCAGGGGACCTGAAACATGATATTCAGTTAACACAATGTCCCTTAAAGCAAAAAATGTTTCGACTTATTACTTCTTAATAGAAACGAACTTGCATTAAATCTGGGTTGTTTTTTTGCCGTGTATTCGTTGATATAGGTTTATAAATTTCTTGGAGTTCAGTTAATGTTAACAGGATAGTAACCTACCTATCGTCAGACTGCTAAACTTAGTTTGGTGCGGAACCTTTATTGTGCGAGGATGACTCGCTCTTGGTCGGTTCTCCAAACTTACTTTTATTATCTAATGGACCTGCTATTGTTTTGTTTGATAAAAATCCTCAGCTTGGAGCGAACGTGTGAGATACTACAAATGAAGTATCTGCTTGAGAAAAGATTATATACATCATATCATATCATCATCATTATCATCATTGTAGTTGTAAAAAAACACGTGCTTCACATTCATCTACAAAATAAGTTTGGCGTACAATATTGAGATTACCATTTACCATCGTCATCTGTCTAGCCTTTTCCCAACTATGTTGGGGTCGGTTAACAGTCAGATGCAGCTGATTATCAGTATTTTACATGGAGCAACTGCCTGTCTGACCTCCACAACCCAGTTAATACTGGGTAATACGATACCCTTTAGTAACACTGTTTGTCAGATTATGTTACCGAACTATTATTTACACTGAAAACGGGATATTTACTATGTTTACTGATTGTTTCGAGTTCCCGATATTTCGGCGCTGTTACAAGCACAATAATAGTGCTAGTGATCATGTCAGTTTAAAATCTTATATGTTACCGAAGTCCATTATGGAATTAATCTCCATTATGGAATGGCCAGCAAGAAGCCCGGACATGAATCCGATTGAACATCTATGGTATGCACTATAGAGACGAATTCGTGCAAGAGATCCTGCCCCAAAAACACTTAGCCAGCTGCAAAATGCAATCCAAGAGAAATGATGCCACAACATTTGACCTATGGAGAATGTCTATCAAAGTTTGTACATCCATAGTTGAGACTATTGCACCATACTTAGCTTCAATCTTTAACTTGTGTGTAGACTAAGGAGTTTTCCCTGATTTAATGAAATACAGTAAGGTCATACCTCTTTTCAAATCCGGGGACAGTAAAGATACTAATAATTATGGAACGTGTTGCCAGTTTTAAGCTAAGTTTTTGAAAACGTAATGCTTAACCAAATGCTCAAATAATTTTAACACCAACAGAATCTTGCACGATCAACAGTACGGTTTCACTTACGGACGTTGTACAACTGACGCCGGTGTAACTTTATTAAAGCACATTTTTAATGCGTGGTAAGAGTCTCAAGATGCTTTAGGAATATTTTGTGACCTCTCCAAAGCTTTTGATTGCGTGAATCACGAAACATAACTTTTGAAACTTTACACGAGCATTACGAACAGAGCACTTAGTTTAGTAAAAATCTTATTTTAGTGATAGGCAACAACATGTTCAAATAAATGGTGTTTTATTCACAGGGTTTAAAAGTAAAAATCTGCATCTTTTTAGTAAAAGAGGTGACAGACACAATTATATTACTAGGAATAGGGAGCAATTAGTTCAGCCAGGCTTCAGACTAGCTAAAGTAGACTCCGTGTTTCATGGGGTACTGTTTGAGATGCAATTATAAAAATTACACAAAGCATTCTTGAACTGAATGAGACGAAATTTAAAACATGCATCAAACGCACACTAACACTATGCAAGCTAGCATATTACAAGTTGGACGAATACATCGCTTATAAAAAGGCTTGGCTCAATGCCGGTCCTGCTCCACAAGGACAGGGGCGCTTAAATTGATAGCATAAAATAGGAAAAAAGAAAGAAAGAAAAAGTATTTATTGGTCTCACACAAGTAAGAAATTAATAATAAAAAAACGAAGAAGAAAAAGAAGATTGTACAACTATCTTTGCAATGTATAAATTCAATCTATTTAGTGTTATATAGTCGCATAGCACATATTGTGTGAGTACTATGTACTAGAAAGCTATCATTCTCTGGAAACCTACATATATATTTTTTTTATTATTATTTGACTTGGATATGACCTGGCGATTGAGAGTGTGTCAGTCTCGCTGATGGTGGCGGGTGTGTCGGATCATTTCGTTCCCTTCATAATGGTTGAGTGGAATGGTGCTGCTGATCCGTGCGTCATGCTCGTGAACGGGTGTTGTCAGTTGTGAGTGGTCACCTCTTAGCTGCAACGGCTTGTTTGAATTATTTTTTTATTTTTGAATCGTCGTTTTTGACTTTACTGTGGACACTTTTGTGTGTTTATTTGAGAAATATTTTTTAAATAAACACTTAAAGGTAAAGGGGATTTCTCCAACTTAAAATGAGGTCGACACTTTGGAAAACAATCAAAATTATTATAAATTGTAGTTTTTCGCTACGTGTTGCCAGGGTAAAGCTTAATCTCCATAATTTTTAAGACAGAAAAAAATCAATTGCTTTATATCGTGATATATATTATATAATATAAAGGGTGTAATAGTACCCTTAACGCAAACGTAGGGCACTTGTTCTCCCTACTACTGCGATATTTTTTTGTTATAGACCATACCTGGGAACCCCCTGGTTACGGAGATATTGGGGGTCAAGGTTCCAAATTTTTCACAGCTGTTTTTGTAATTACTAGTTTTTCAAGTTATAACTTTACTTAAATTAGCTCCATGACCCGTTTACTATTTAAAGCATCCACTAGCACTATGTTTTAAGAGTGCTACATTGAGTTATTCCGTAAAATGTGATTTTTGACAAAAAATAAAAGGCAATTTCCCAGCTAACTTTTTTGCGTAGTGGTACTTAGTTTGATGTACAGAATGCTTGGTTGAAGGCTGGGTGATGGGTTATTTTACACCCTGTATATCCGCTGATATAATATGAAGTGGTTGTGACATACGGTCGGCCAGACAGACGCGACGAATCTATAAGGGTTTCGCTTTTTTTGGCATTCGGCTGCGAAGTTGGCATTATGAGCTGAAACGAAGAATTAATAATTTTCCAACAAAAACATCAATTTCATGCTTTAACTTTTTTCTTCGCTTTGTTCGTATTCTACATACTATAAGTATTTTTACTTAGTACTGAAACTAGGATATTCCGCTATCATGTCTCGACAGAATGTTCTGGTATAAAATACGAGCAGGTCAATTTCGAGGAAATGCTGCACCAGTCATTGAGTTCTGGCTTAATTCATGTTTGTTTTATTTTGTTACATAATAATATGGATCAAGGGTCTCCTTCAGACGGCAGTGCTTGTTCGGCCTGTATTGTAACGAGGTTCCTGTCTCTGGAGCCCTAGCCACCGATTACTTGGACCCTGCTTCCGACACCGGTGGACCACAATTTTTTATATATTTATTCTATGGTTTTTGTAAAGAAATAGTGTTTGTAGTGGATATTTACAGATAAAACGATAAATAAATAACTATACGAATAGAATTCACTCAAATACAATGAAAAAAAATACTCACACAAACATATAATTAAAATTCAACCTAATTTAATATTGAAATAAAATAGAAATAAGAATGCACACACAGATACTAATAAAACACCATAAAATAAAATCAATATAATTACTACAATCTTTTGTCCGGCATTGGTACAGCAACAGTCACGTCAAGACCGCGATGAAACACGCAGTGACACGTAGCTAGACATCGAGTCTATATTTATTCTGCAGAAAAGAGCCATTAGAGCCATATATGGTCTACGAAGGTGCGATTCTCTGAGAGAGCTGTTTAAGGAAATTAACATCATGACAGTACCTTGTCAATACATCTATGAAAACATCATGTACGTTAGGAAAAATATACATTTATTTAGCAAAAGAGGGGATAGACACCACTATAATACGAGAAATAGGGACCAACTAGTTCAGCCAGGTTTCAGGCTAGCTAAAGTAGACTCATCTTTCATGGGGTACTGTTTAAAATGTTACAATAAAATACCCCCTAACATTCTTCAACTGAATGAGACGAAATTTAAATCTTGTATAAAACGCACACTATGTAGGCAAGCATACTATAAGTTGGGGGATTACATTGATGATAAAAATGCTTGGCTCAATGCTGGTCCTGCTCCACAACCATAGGGCAAATAAATCGATTAAATATCATGTGAAGTTATTGTAGAAGCTGATTCAATATCTTAATATTGTACGATTGCATTGCACATGTGTGAGTACTATGTACCATAAATCCACTTTTTACATTTAGTTATTTTTTAGTGACTTTGATCTAGTGGCTGAGAGAATGTCATGCTCACTCAAATGTCTCGCTGATGGTGGCGCGTGTGTCGGATCATTTAGCTCCCTTCAAAATGGTTGAGCTGAATGGTGCTGATCCATGCGTCATGTTCGTGAACGGGCGCTGTCAGTAGAGACTGGTCATCTCTTAGTTGCCATGTTATATTTTTATTGGTTTATTGTATCGTCTATTCTGGACGCTTTTAACTTGCACGTATTTTTACATCGTTCTCACATATATGTAAGATCTCAACATTCAGGCTAGCTAAAGTAGACTCACCTTTCATGGGGTACTGTTTTAAATGTTTCGATAAAATACCCCCTCACATTCTTCAACTGAATGAGACGCAATTTTAAATCCTGTATAAAAATCATGACTGTGAAGTTATTGTAAAGGCTGCAGAAGATTGTAAAAGTATCTTTGCATTGTATAGATTCAATTTCTTAATATTATATAATTGCATGGCACATGTGTGAGTACTATGTACTATAAAGCCACTTTTTACATTTAGTTACATTTTAGTGACGTTGCCCTGGCGGCTGAGAGAATGTCATGCTCACTCAAATGTCTCGCTGATGGTGGCGCGTGTGTCGGATCATTTAGTTCCCTTCAAAATGGTTGAGTTGAATGGTGCTGATCCATGCGTCATGTTCGTGAACGGGCGCTGTCAGTGGAGACTGGTCATATCTTAGTTGCCATGGTTTATATAAATATATATATTTTTTTTTTTTTAATATGTTTATTATATCTTTTTACTCCGGACGCTCTTAACTTGCACGTCTTGATACATAGTTCTCACATATTATACCATCTCAACATGAATGATGTAATGTACCAAGATTTTTTGTAAAAATATTCTGGTTTAAAAGAGTGTCCATGGAGTTTCTTGCCCGTTCTTCTCCATAGTGATCTACGTTAGGGAATGGGCAACTACAGTACTTTCACAAGTTATTATGCCTTGTGACTGTGACTGTAGCTTAGGAGTGCAATGCGTCGTCCCGGGGGTTGCTGCGTCGGGTTGCGCGTCGCCGGATGTCTGCGGCGGCGAGTGCTGTGGGTGCGGGGTTGCGCGGCGGCGCGTGCCGTGGCGATGGGTGCGCGGGGCTCCGGGTCGCGGGGCGGGGCGGTTGCGCGTTGCGGCGTGCATTCGTTGTTCCGTGATTTGGAGTCTCGTGCATTTGTTGTTGCGGTGTGCGTCGCTGCGTGCTTTCGTGCTCGCAGTGTTCGTTGTTGCGGGCATTCGGCGGCGTGTGGCTCGGCGTGGTGGCTTTCGGGATGACGTATTGCACTCGTAGTTTAGTTTTGTTTTATGAATTGTTCTTCTGACATTCAAAAATGCCTGTAAAGGTTTAATTGAAATAAATGCTTTGAGTTTGAGTTTGAGTTTGAGATAGGCACAAGCTGATAGTCGTTTATATAGCGAAAACTATTTACTATTTAGTGATATAAACTTCATGAATAGTGAAAAGTTAGAGTTAAATAAACATTAAACTTAAAACACCAAGCAGGGTTAGGTCGCTAGTAAAATTAAATAAATAATAGGTAAATTTGGGGTTGCTGTCAACGTCGAAAAATGCCAGGCCATTCTCATAGGTAGTTCTTAATACCTGAGAAATTTAGACACTAGCCAACTGATACCGCTTATGTTCGACAACTTTGTGATCCCTCTCTCACCACACGTTAAAGACTTGGGCTTGCACATTGACAACACACATAGTTGGAACAAGCAAGTAGCTCAGGTTAGCCAGAAAGTCACATACTCACTGCGGTCTCTCTATAGATTCAAACATTTTCTACCATCTAGCACTAAAATCACTTTGGTCCAGTCACTGGTGTTTCCAATTATAGACTATGCTGATGTTTGTTACTCTGATCTTTTCCAAGAACTTTTAAACAAATTGGATCGTCCTCTCAATAATTGCATTAGGTTTGTTTTTGGCCTTCGTAAATACGATCAAGTCGCTTCTTACCGTTCTCAGCTTGAATGGCTGCCTATTCGGCACAGGAGGTCTCTTAGAACTCTTTGCACGCTATTTACTATTTTGAAGGATCCATGTGCTCCTAACTACCTAAAAAAATATTTCAAAGTGTTGGGCAGTTCACACAGTCGTAATCTTCGAGCTTCTGAAAATCTACTCCTTGAAATTCCCTCACACCGTACTGGTTTCATGTCATCTTCTTACGCTGTGTCAGCCATAAAACTCTGGAACGCGCTACCCCTTGGCATTAAAAAGGCGGAAAGCAAAATGGCTTTCAAAAGAACTGTGCGGAAGCACTTTTTAAAATCGGACTGAATCACTCTTAATGTGTGGTGGTCATGGTAATTATTGTTTGGTTTCTCGTTTTTTGAATTATTTGTATGTATTATAATATATATTAGTTTAATTAATTCCATCTTAATATATATGTATTAGTTATGTAGGTATATTGATTTATGTTAACAA
This sequence comes from Diarsia brunnea, assembly GCA_949774965.1. Lineage (NCBI taxonomy): Eukaryota > Metazoa > Arthropoda > Insecta > Lepidoptera > Noctuidae > Diarsia > Diarsia brunnea. The sequence goes on along the minus strand of OX458996.1, from coordinate 22,012,785 downwards.
AATAGTATTCTCCTAATTTATTTATATTTGTACTCTACCACAGTGACCCCTACCTATTACCTATTGACCCTAAGGTTGACTGGTAGAGAATGCCTTGTGGCATTAAGTCCGCCTATGTAAGTACCACGTTTGTGCATGAAGTTTAAATAAATAAAATCGTTATGAGATCATCAATAAATTACCCCACCAGCTTTTTTCGTTCCATCATGGTAGGGAAGTAAAATTCTTTCACCGGCAACAATTTTTTGCTAGCAATCCACACATACCAAAGTTAAAGCAAGAGTCATATTGCCTACTTATATTGAAAGTTAGCTAGCTAGTATTTTTACTACTTATATTGAAAGTTAGCTAGCTAGTATTTTTGTATCTGAATGAAAGTTAACGGCAATTAGTATTCTTGATTCGTCCTCTTGTAATGGTGAGCCGGTGAGGGCCTATCTGGAGCTGCGGGTATTGATTATTGCGTAAAGTACTATTTTATTGTGTTGCATTTTATGGGAGCGTCACTCGTCTATACCATAAACACGAGAAATTACTTCAAAGAATATATTTATAACCGTTGTGCCACTGATAAAAGTTTTTGTAAGTAATATTATAAGTAGCCAAAAGTTTTGAAACTTTACTGTCTGCAAAAGACTATTTTTGGCCGTGACTATTCGTTTGTAAATTTGTGTGTGTGGAGTTTCCAGAAACCAACTTTCTTTTTGGTAAATGGATTTCCAGATAGTAAATTTTTCAACGAAAACGTGATAATTTACTCAATCACGTTGAACGTAAAAAGTTAAAAAATAACTTTTAATTGATGGCTGTTTGTGTTTATCCGTCACCTTGAACAACTGTCTCGCAGTTTCGATCTGCCACCCCTATAATATGTATGCCTTTGATCAATTGGGCTACGATTCCGTCGATCAGACACCGTGGAGATGTATAACTCACAAATAAATTAAGGAAAGTTAAAGGTACTATGGAGTGAATCTCGGTAATATCCTAGAGAAGATCAAGTTGATTGTTTGCAGCTGCAGAAGTTGAACAAGCGTCAGAAGAAACAAGTCGTGATGATCAGGTTGATGAAGAGAGCTCCTGGTAGATCTCTAATATTGCACACAGGTAGTGTACGTCGTCCGAAGGAAGTTTATTAAATAACTGAAGTAACAGAACCAATCATTTCTGCTGATGAAAATGAAGTTTTTGCAGGTACAGCTGAAATTAGTTTGAAGAAAGCTCTAAAAGGTAGTGATAAACTTAGGTTTATCACTCGGTTGCTGATTTCATATAAAATGTGAATGGGAGGAAGCCATTTTATATGAAATCAGCAACTGCAGAATAGGAATGTCGTTAGCTGCCGTTATGTTTTGACGACTAAGCAAAATGTCGACAATTCTCGGAAGAAGGTGAGGCTTGTAGCTCGAGGTTATAGAGGTTATAAGCCCACGGTATGGAGTCGACTCGGACCTTAAGTTCTACATTTATAGTGGAGTGCAGTAGTACGTAAATATTGTAAAATCTCGGAATCCAGGGCCGGTCAATGAATCTTCATAAAAACTGTTATGAAGTATGTCATAGTTTTTATGAAGCTTCATTGACCGGTTTGTACGTACTTACGTGTTCTTGTTAAGTATGTATGTAAAAAAGACTCCACGAAAACAAACATTTTTAGGTAGATTATTGAAACAATTATGTAATCATTTAAGATAACAGAGATTGCAAAAAAATGAATTCATTACCAATAGTATAACTTTTTGAAAAGTTGACTTTAAAAAAATTGTAACGGGGATTTATTTTCGTAAGTGTCTAGCTAGATGATACCATATTTGTTTAAAATTTTGACATCTTTATTTGTTACTAAACACAGTAAATTGTATGAGGTACACTCCGTACACTGTCTTTACCGGCAGTGCGCGCATGTCGTTACGGCTGGGCGGAAACCCATTTTCGGCGTTGAATTAAACTTATTAATAATTATAATAGAGATAGAGTTCCAAAAGTAAAAAGTTTTCGTTGGAACTTTTCTCTTCTTTAAGGATCTTTTTTCAAAATACTTTAAATATGAATATTTAATGAGTTATTGATGAAAAACTAAAGGGCATTTTTTGTTTATCTTTATTTAATGATAAAAATTGTAATTTTTTATGTGCTAACATATCCTCAAGATACATTTTTCTAGACGTCATTCCGCATCGAATGAGCTATTGCTGATATTTTTAAGAGCTTGATCAAGAATTAACACGTTTTTGAACTTGTTGACTAGACTATAAACAAAAGATTTTACATTCATAAAAATAGCTTGAGGTAAACGTCTTTTTCGTATTTTTAAGAAAAAATTATAAAATTGAAATTGCGTGGCTGGACACGTACACCGGTAATAGAAGGTACATTAAAATGCTATCGCATGGTTGACTTAAAAGGCTTTTAATATTCTAAGCAAATGCCGAAATAACGTTGACCACTATTCCAAAAATTTATTATCTGTGTTCTCCAAGCAAGCAAATACTGAAGAACTATTAAATATCTTTCAATAGTAAATATGTATAAGGCAAATGGGTTTGGTGAAAACGAGTATAAACTATGAACTACTGTAGTAATGAACATAATATACCTGCGTATTTACAAACACAAAATGCCTTGACCGTGAGCTGACCAAGTCAGCAATTGCGTACCGAGCCGACACTCGTTTACGAGCTTGACAGGAGCATCGTTCTATGTCACCGCCGTGTCGGAGACCGTAGTGTCTGAAGGTGGATTAGAATCAGAAAATTGGAATTTCAAGCAAATAATTATTGTCGTTTAGTTCAACCTTTTTAGTATGCTTGAGTGTGCTTAGTTCTGGCGTGATTACTAATTACCAATGACAAATGTATGTCGGGTGATAGATGAAAAAGAAGGCATTTGTCAAATGGAAGGAGCCCGGCACAGAGTACTTTTAGAGCGAGAGCCATGAGCATTTCAATAGACTTCTACGGGGCTTTTAATGGCAGACGGTGCTACAGTTGGTCGGTGGGTCGTTATCACGTTAGAGCTAACTTCACAACATTCTTTGTGATTATTGATGAGCGTCCGTTACTATTTTGTAAAAATATAGACCCATTGTACTGAACAGCCACGGAGGGATATTTTGAGGAATTCATCCTGTCTGGTCATGGGTACTTGGGTACTTCCCTCTGGTTAATACTCCGTGGTTAACACTATTAACGACTGGGAATGGTTCGTTCTACTGGATAACAGTGTTGATGAACGCGACATTTTTCCCCAGTAGTTAATACCCTCGTCACGCGTACAGCTGAGGAGTTAGGTTAAAGAAAAGTAAAAACAAAAATAAATAAAAAAAAAGTGAAGTAAATAAAAATATAACAGTTCTTGAAAGTGCTTTAATTAACATATCGTCGTTCATATTGCAATAAGTTTTATGTCAAAAATGACATTAAAGTAGGAACAATCAAAAATCTACACTAATATTATAAAGAGGAAAGATTTTTTGTTTGTATGTAACGAATAGACTCCGAAACTACTGGACCGATTTCAAAAAATCTTTCACCGTTGGGAAGCTACACTATCCGCGGGTTACATAGGCTACTTTTTATCACTGTATTCTCACGGTAACGGGAACTACGAGGGTGAAACTGCGTGACGTCCGCTAGTATTATATAATTAAGAAAAATAAACAACAAAATTGACGTAAATTTCGTGACAAACTTAAATGTTGTTGTTACCTTATAGTTATAACAGAATAAAATTGAACTTATTTTAAAATTCACGAATTATACTTTAATGGCAGGGTAAATGGATGGACTGTGTTAAAAATGATATGGTAAAAAGGAGGTGTCTCATGAGATGACGAGAAACAGAGAAGTATGGAAGAGGAAGACATGCTGCGCCGACCCCAAATGAATTGGGATAAGGGCAAGAGAATTATGATGATGGCAGGGTAAAATGAAGAAGATGATAATTACTGTGCAATGGGACCATTGCATACTAATTATTTTGTTTATGAGGACAGACATCAAACTAAAAAAAGAACAAGTAATTACCCAATGCTGGTATGCACATGACTCCTCCGCCCAAGACAAGCTCAAAAACTAAAATCAAAATCAAAAGTCATTTATTCAAACTAGACTGATAATCAGCACTTTTCGAACGTCAAAATTTACTTTACTTTACTTATTTACAAGTGACAGTCCCCCAAAACGCCCACCCTTCGACACTTCCTAGTGTTTTTGCTGGAAAGAAGTAGCGGAACAAACTCCCCAGCAACACATCTGTCTGTTTGGTTAGGTTAATATTTTTGGTGGGTATTTTTTTATATCTCACCTTTGGAAGCTGACTTATTCTCTCTACCCGTCTACAAAGGTGGTCTACTAGCAATATCCGCTCTATCAAAAATCACAAATATAAAATATATAATAATATGTCCAAAAAAAGGTTGTGCAATCCTCTCAAACGCTTTGATTGAAAATACACATAGGGACCTCTCTCAACATCATAAATCCCTCAAAGATGCTCAAAAAGAAAGCCGCAAAGAGAAAGACTCTCTCAATGACGAACTCTTGGATTCCGTCTTGGTCAAACTCTTTCCTATCAAGAGAAGAGCGATTGAACGTTCGATTTCGACAAAAATGAAAACTAAATCCTCCAACTGGTTATCTACCATACCGTCTAAGAAAGACCATTTCGATCTATCCCCATTAGAGTTTAGAGACGCACTTGCAATACGTTACCACAGATTACCAGTCTCTATGTCAAAATCATGCGATGACTGCGGCTGCGATGAATTCAATGTCGATCATGCTCTATGTTGTAAAAAGGGTGGTCTAATAACACGTCATCATAACGAAATTAGAGATTTGTTCTGTGACTACTGAACGTGGTCAAAGAACCCATCATCTCCGAAGGAGGTTTTCGTGGAGACCTTTCTTGCCGTGGCGGTGGGATGCTCAGAGGGAGGCGTTATTTGATATCACCCCTCTTGTTACTTCCGTTGACGGAGTCTTCGCTCCACAAATGTCTACTTTCGTAAAACATCTGGAGCTGCAATCGCTGACCGCTGGAACAAGTCCATAAGCCTAGTGATGGGTTGGTTAAGATCAAGAATCATCATCTCAATAATCCGTGCCACTAGCATGTGCATTCGCGGCACAAGACATAAATTTAAACCATTAGCCAAGCTATTTGGCTTCGGCGATGGAGCAGCCTTACCTAGACAAGACTAATGTGGATGCGCCCGACGAACCAAGAACAGCTTGTTTTATAAATAATTACATATTGTTGTGGTTCTTTAATAAAATGCTGTCACTTGTGTATTTAATGATTATTTATTTTTCATACAAAAAAACTAAATTAATGTAAAACTGGATTCCTTTTGTTATATTTTAAATAAAAACCTTATTACATTTATTGTGATTATCTATTTCAAGAAATCTAAAGGGAAAAATATACAAGTCCGTGATTCGACCTGTCGTACTGTATGGATCAGAGTGCTGGTCTTTGAAAAAGATGGATGAAAAACGATTGCATGTAGCGGAGATGAGAATGTTGAGATGGATGTGCGGAGTAACAAGAATGGATAAATAATAATAATAATAATAAAAATTTTATTTATTATTTTAATTTTATTTTTTTTTTAATGTTTTTTATATCTTTTTTTTTAAGAAATATTTAAAAATGTATTTAGTAAGGAAATAAAATGAATAAAGGAAATAATAATAATATATTTTATTTAATTTGACAACATTGGTCCAATGGTTAGTACACAAACAAACTTATCATTATAAAGTAAGGAATGAGTATATTAGAGGAAGTTTGAAACTGGCACCTGTTACAGAAAAATTGAAAGGAAGTCGTTTATCTTGGTATGGTCATGTAATGAGGAGGGATGAAACGCATGTGACTAAAAAAGTGATGGATATAAATATTGATGGATGGAGAGAGAGAGGAAGGCCAAAGAAAAGATGGATGGATTGTGTGAGGAATGATATGAATGAGAAAGGAATAAATGCCACCTTGACGTGTAACAGGGAAGAATAGAAGAAGAAAACGTGTTGCACCGACCCCAAATAGAATGGGATAAGGGCAGGAAGATGATGATCTATTTCAAGAAATCATTATGAATTTGGTGCCTCAAGTCTTAAATAATGCACTTCCAAGTACCGTTATACTCGTACAGGGTGTAAATCAACCCATCACACAGCCGTCAACCAAGCATTCTGTACATCAAACTAAGTACCCCTACGCAACATTTTTTGCTGGAAAACGACTTTATTTTTTGGGTCAAAAATCTCATTTTACGTTAAAACTCAATGTAGCACTGTTAAACAATTGTGCTTGTGGATGCTTTGAATAGTAAACGGGTCATGGAGGTAATTTAAGTAAAAATAAAACTTGAAAAACTAGTATTTACAAAAACAGCGGTGAAACTTTGACCTCCAATATCTCCGTAACTAGAAGGTTCCCAGGTATGGTCTAGAAGAAAAAAATGATCGCATCTAAAAACTCTTTTGTTCTGTGCGCGGTGTGAGAACTCGCATTGTCGTGATGGAGGATGATGCGGCGGTTGCAGTTCTCTTTACGGAGTTCAGAAACGACCTGTGGCAAACAAATGCTAGCATACCATTCTGCATTAACCGTTCTTTGTCCCTCAAGACGAATAGTCGTAACATGGCCGGTTTTGGAGACAAACGTGGCCACCATTTTTTTTGCAACACTCCGTGAACGAACAATTTTTGTTGGCTTTAACTCATTTTCGAACACCCAAACTCGTGACTGGTTTTTTGTTTCGGGTTCGTACGCGTATATCCAGGAATCGTCACCTGATACGATGTTGTATACAGCATTTGAGGATCCTGCGTAGAATCTTTCGAGAGTTCTGACGCACCAAGTAACGCGAGCCGCTTTTTGCTCTTCACAGAGCGAATGCGGTATCCATCTGGAAAAAAACTTTTTTACACCTAATTGTTCATGCAAGATTATTTGTATTTGACTTATGCCTATGTCTAAAGTTGCCTGAATTTTGCGGTATGTCACATGTCGATCTTCCTCAATCAGCTTACACACAGTATCAAAGTTTTCTTGGGTGACTGCAGTTTTTGGACGACCTTGACGGGGATCATCACTGAGCTTGACACGTCCACGTTGAAGTTTAGCAAACCAGCGATAAATTGTGGTTTTGGATGGGGCTTCATCACCAAATGCAGAAATCATCCGGTCAACACACTGTTTTTGTGTAAAACCACTTCGAAAGTCATAATGAATCATCGCTCCTGAATTTTCTCGAGTCAATTCCATTTTCTCAACGACTAAACAAGTTTGACAAAACCTTGTGACAAGACCGAGAATCTTTTTTTAAAATAAATAAATGGTATTCGATTTTTAAAACCAAGGAGTTTTCAATTAAAAAGATTTTAATATGACAGGAACAGTGGAAATATTCCATTCCCGATACTTTTAGTGCAGCCTATGTACTAACAAGTCAACGTATACAGAGTACATTTTAATGGACACGAACCACAACATCAATGTTATCAATTTCAGATACGCGTGTAGCTCAATCGGATGACGTAAATTAATATCGTTAACACATCCCAGTGTCTAGGATGAAATTATGTTACAAGGAAGACGTTTGGCTCTATTTCTCAGGATAGTATATGGAGAGCTCTAGAACACCAACAAGTACCACGAACTTATATAGACATTCTAAAAAGCATTTACGAACTAAGCACAAGTAGTGCCAAAGTTGATCGCACTGGACCAGATATAAAAATCATCAATATTGTTACCCCTGTGACCTATTACAAAAACCGATTTTACCCCGCCCAATAGTTACCGATCGAATGTTATCAATACAAACAAAACTAGCAAATACAAAACATTTTAATGAATCACAAATTGCCAGTGGCCTCTACAATTCGATACCCTAGTACAATGTCATATTATTTTTTTTTTTCAGTTAAATTATATTTTTTTAATTTGTATTTTATATCTTCCACATTTCTCCAGCTTTTTACCGTTAATAGTATAAATGTGCACAAGGAGATCGCTGTGGAATTTCCTAAATTATTTTTAAAACCCTGAAAAATCTCTGAAGAACCAAGAGATTTCAGAAGTGAGCCAAGCGAGCTCGATTTTTTTTTGTGCAGAAATTGTGTTAATAATAATATTAAAAAAATGCTGTATCAAATGCCCGAGACCATATAAAAAAATCGTTCATAAAAGTAATAGCGTAGAGTAGGTTTTAGCCACCGGGGGCCCACTCTAATTTGGCCACTCCCTCTATTTTCTTTTTTAGTCAAGACAGCACAGGGCTAGGCACAGAGTCCAGTTTTAAATTATTTGAAAATGTGACACTTCGCTTATCATCGGTTAAATTACATTTTGTTTCAACAATTCATAGAGATAGAGAAGTTTTTTTACGATTTATGCATGAAGCTTTAAATAAGAGAACACTAAAATGCATGAGCGATCGAAGCGATCTCGAAAATTTTTGCCCCTCGCCTCGGTTAGCTAATTTTTATAATTAATTTCTTTTTGACAGAAGCTATGAAGAGAGTACTACGTGGCGATCTATAATTTTATACTTTTTTTTAGGTACGTTTATTCGATTCTTTGCTACCCCCAGAGAAAAACTGTTTTACCCCCGCGGTGACGCAATTCATATTATGGTCTGTGAAAGTGACCAATTTAGACCCCCTGATAGCTTCGAAATGGGGTTATTCCTTTAATCATACTACCTATTTTGTGTCGAAAAATATTTACTGAGTAGTGGTCGACCATTCAAATTCGATTTTTTCTTTCAACCCTTTTTTACTATTTTATGGAATCTGTTACACTTGAATTTCAATCCCATCTCCAAAAAAAACAAACGTCAGATGTCGTTTGAGCGCTTTGCCGTTTGACAGTTCGTTGTGCTTTTTATTTTGGATTTTCAATGACCCTCGCTCACTTACCTACGGACCTCTCGCTACTCGATACAGACTGACTACACTTTTAATCAGTCAAAGGGTGCACCAGACCAGTGTGCTTTTCTTTTTTCCGTTACACGCGAGTAATATTAGGTCCTTTTTTTATGGTGGGTGGAAAATCATCAAATAACTTGGGCAGAGCGAAAGGGAGTGTCAGACTTTTACTGACTAAAAACCACCCATGTTCCTTCTTAGCCCTTAATGTCGAGGCCGCGGTATCTCTTGCGAACAACCCGCAGCCCCGACGGGCAAGTTATATTAGGTCCTTACATATGAAATTGGCGTTTTGTACGGGCGGAATATAAAGTTTTTTATTTTTGTAAAATATTCTTAATTAATCAAAGTACTCGTATGCACCGTTCTTGTCTAAGCACTTTTGCCATCTCATAGGTAGTTCATTGATCCCTTTACCAACAAAAACCACGGGGGCGAATGGTAATCTGTTGGAGCAAGACATTCCAATCCAATGTAGCTCATCTAACTTAGTGGTTGTTGGTTGTGCAGTGTGTGGTAATGCGTTGTCCTGAAGCAGCAGTGGCCTAGAGCGAGTGACCAATCTCGGTTAATTAGAAGCTAGTTTTTCCTTCATGGTTTTCAGTTGCTGACAATAGATATCTGGCGTAATCGTTTGGCCAGATTTTAGAAACCTGTAATGAACGACACCGGCGCTAGTCCACCAAACACTCACAAGTAATTTTCTGAGTCTATTTTCGTATAGGTTAGGATTTGGCTGGGTCTCCAGCCATTGCGACGAGCGCTTCCGATTATTGTACAGTATCTACTTTTCATCACAAGTAATGATTCGATTTAAAATCCCTTCACTATTGTGTCGGTTGAGCAAAGTAACACAGCAGTCGACGCGTGCTTGCAAGTTCGATTCACTTAATTTATGGCCACTGAAACAGGACTATCTACAAACAGAATCCCTACTTAAATATCTCCTAACTACCTACATATCCCCAATCACACTCAGCACACTCACACACACACACGCACACCCACACACACACACATACACACACACACGCACACACACGCGCATGCACACACACACACATAACGTTTAAATAGATACTGTTACTTAAATTAACATAACTGGCGAAATGTGGTTGTACTATTAGGTACACCTCTGCCTAATCCTTTAGGGATTACAGGCGTGATGTTATGTTATGTTACTTAAATTTGCCTTCTATTCAGAACCCAGGTAGATCGACACAGTCTACTGTTATACTAATTATAGCATCACTTTTTAAGCTGAACCACTGTCTCTCAAGATACAGGTTGCCTAGTTGGAGAGGCAGGGTTTTTCATATTGTGTACAGATTTCAGTTCTAAGATTGTCTTGCATTGTGTCAACACCAAAGCCCATGGAAATTGTGTTTATAAAAATATGTTAAATCTGTATTATTGTGAAAAATAAAGTTATTTATTATAGCACGGAATTCGTGCGAGAATCCAGCAAATATCGTAAATGTATCACACACACATCATAACATAATATTATTGTAGTTACATGTATCTATAGATAATATAGCACCGACAATGGTCAGTCATGCTTATTTTATCTGTTAGATCATTTGACTAAAATATGACTTCGAAGATTTTTTGAAGTCTTTATGAAGTCAAATTTTCAACATTAAAAAAAAAAATCATGAGGTACCCATCGTTCAAGTTTTTTACTTTCCCGATTTGCTTCAAGTAGATTAATACAGTTTTATCACTTAGCCCGAAGCCTGCGGTTTTCTCTGAAGTGCTTTGTGATGGATCCGCTTCCACAATAGTCTTTAATTCTTTATTTTCCACTTAGTTAGTCTCCGGCCGTCCACGGGGTTGGTTCTTAAGGTCGAAATTTCTAGAACGAAAACGTTGAAACCAAAAACGTACCGTGCTGTACCAATACTTCGAGCTGTTTCTGCAGCACTGGTGCCACGATAGAACTCATACTCGTAAATGTACCGATATTTCATGTTTTCCGTTGTGCGGTAAGCGACGCCCAAGTAAAAAATAATGAGGAAAAAACAAATGAATAACTGTTTTCAAAACACAAATGTACCAGCTAAATTAATTTATACAGGATTATGACCAAAACCAGTACCAATAAGCCTCAGGTCACAAGATCAAAATGTTATAGTAATTATTTTCATATTTTTTTCGACATTAAGCGTCAGAGATTAGAATTTATTTATGGAAATTTAATTTAAAAAATTTAAGTAGGATGGATTCCATACTTTAAAAACATTGTCTTTTGAATTTGGAATTCTTAACCAAAGAGGAGATATTTCAGATCAAAGTGGTCAGTACGAAAAAACACTAATTTCATATGTAAGGATTAATATTTCCCGTCGGGGCTGCGGGTTGTTCGCAAGAGATACCGGGGTCTCGACACGAAGGGTTAAGAAGGAACATGGGTGGTTTTTAGTCAGTAGAAGTCTGACACTCCCTTTCGCTCTGCCCAAGAGCGGGAGGGGTTATTTGATGATTTTATACCCCCCAAAAAAAAAAAAAAAAGGATTAATATTTCCCGTCGGGGCTGCGGGTTGTTCGCAAGAGATACCGGGGTCTCGACACGAAGGGTTAAGAAGGAACATGGGTGGTTTTTAGTCAGTAGAAGTCTGACACTCCCTTTCGCTCTGCCCAAGAGCGGGAGGGGTTATTTGATGATTTTCTACCCGCCAAAAAAAAAGGACCTAATACTTAAATAATATGTACAGAGCAGAATCGTTTACCTATTTCAAATACAAAAGTCTCGAGTTGTTTGGATCAGTTAATATTAATCCTTATTGTTAAACACGTTCATAATTTCAACAATCTATTAACATTGTCTGTGAAAACCGTCTTTATTTTACTTTACTCATTTGGATAAGTACATTAGGTTTTACAAGAGTAAATACGCGGGTGTGAGTAATTTTGGCGCGGATTGCAGAAAGCCCGTTGTATTACATTTTTTGGTGCAATTACTTCCTTTGTGTATATTTATCAAGTAACACCATGTAAAATCGGGGTGGGTAGCTAGTCTAAAATACAATTACATCAATATCAATGCATATACATCCAAATGCCTAAGTAAAATTTCATAACAATGTCATTTGTTTGCAGTTTTTTATACGTATTGACGCAGGAGTCACACGTTTTTATTGTTAGGATTGTCAAGATATAATTAACTTCCGAAAGGTCTTTTTATATGAAATACTAATTTCAGCTATTCAGTTTTATATTGCTAGGTAGCATGTTTATACATTGCAGAGGCAGTCGTCCAAACTGTATTTAGCAATGTCCTATTGAATAAACCTATTACTGACTATGAACTAATAGTATTATGAGTATAATAACATGGCGAAGTCTGTGGTACATAAAGAATTTAACAAATAAAAGCAAAAATGAGTTCAAGCTTCTGAAAACCTAAGATTACTGTTGGAATAGTAACGTTCAGAGACCGCAGTTTGGGAAAACGTCAAGTTCGATATTATTAAGATGTATTAACGTCCATTACTTTAGTGATGGTATTTTTAATTAATCAAGGCCAAAGTTGTTTAAGCAATACGATCAAGCAGCACGAGATAAAGCTATCTCCTTAGCTTTTTAGGGTTCCGTAGCCGAATGGCAAAAAACCGGAACCCTCATAGATCGTCATGCCTGTTTGTCTGTCTGTCCGTATGTCACAACTACTTTATTGGGAAACTATTAAGACTGCCCAGATGAAAAATAGATGTTGGCCGATTCTCATAGATACCGGATAAGCAGAAAAAATTTCATCAAAATCGGTCAAGCCGTTTCGGAGGAGTATGGCAACGAAAACTGTGACACGAGAATTTTATATATTAGATTGTAAAATATATAAGATTAATATATGGAACCTCATACATAGAAAAGAACAAAAAAAAATCATCAAACCTGTTTGTGTGGGGTATCTACAGATAGGTCTTTAAAATTGATGTTGAGGTTTCACAACTCATTCTTTCGCAAAGTCAAGTCTCAAAAAGATAGACACAAAGTGGTAAAATGTGTGTCTTCTCACTTTTAAACTAAGAGAGTGAAAAATCTAAAAAAATATATGCTATATATTGCAAAATTGGTGTCAATGAGAAATAGCACATTTAAAAAACAGTAAATATATCTTCGTCATTCATACAAACACTATGAAAAACAAACTTATCACAAAATGTGTATTTCTGTGTCGCTATAACAACACCCTACAAGCCTACTACGATGGTACGGAAGCCTTCATACCGACTCGCACTCTCATTTCAACCGTTTCGTTCAACAAGTCCTTACCTACTTTTACTGTGCTTTTGTCACACCTACATACAGTATTTTGGTTTAGGACACCTATGAATCAACGAAGCCAAAAATATTGTCACTTTTTTGTACACTTGTGTTGATACCGTTATTGATACCTACAAAACTAATCAATTCCTACCATGTATGAAAACAACTAGATAAGATTAATTTTGTAGATTTGATTTTATTATTACTTTTGTTTCAAAAGAGCCATTGGCGGAACTGAAAATGCTGACCGTAGTCGCCTACCGACGAATCTGTGTTTTACCATAACTCTGGAAACACAAGGTGCTTCAGAAAATCAATTTAATTCAGTTAAAACCTCCAGCTGAGGTAATTTCCATTAATTGTGGGCTTAATTCTTTAGTCGGAGTGAGGGAGAAGCACGGCGACGACGACTATTAACTAATTAAGCAGACGTATTACACATGTTTTGGTTGACTCTCCGTCGTTACTTTGTACTCGTCAACCGTGTCATATTGAAACACTGAATAAGTACACCATTGGTTTTCGAATTAGTATTTCGCAATTTTTTTTTTGTTTTATTTATTACATACAATTTTATAAGGCAAAAGGAGTATATAAGGATCGTAGCAAGTGGCGTTCTGTGGTTTCTGCCTACCCCCATGGGAATAGGGCGTGAGTTTATGTATGTATACAATTTTATAACAATCTTACCCACATGCTATTGATAAGAACTTGTTTATTTATGGTATTGGGAATGAAAACATGATCAACATGGGAAATCTATTAAATTATTGTGGGAATGAATTGTTATCACCCCTTTCATGTAAAACGGTTATTAACAACATATACCTAATTAATTACATTTTTGGTAATGTTATTAGTATTTGCACACTGGGAAAAGTTTATGGTTATTGCGTGTCAAGGTAAAGAGTTTTGAATTCCCGATAGAAAAAATATTTTTTGCCGCCGGCGCCAACAAACATGTAATAAATTTTGTAATTATATTCACAAAATTACTATTACAAAAGCTTGAAGGAAAAAATAGATTCATCATAGAACACTGAAATTAGTACAAAACAAATATTTAAGTAACAGTTGGTCATATTCAGAAAAATAACTTATCCTATTTACTAATAGATCGTTTTAAACCATTTTGGGAGCTGTCTACTTGATGGGTACTTTAAGTACTTCTTATCCAGCTTAAGAATCTTTATGGCTATCTTTTTACTGTCGTATGCTTTTATTGAAACGTTAAGAAGAAATTCGAAACTAATACTAATACAAGTCATTGTACTTACCTCAGCGCTTAATATCCGCAAATTTCACCTTAACACGAACTATTGTGTCACCAATGGAGTAATTTATCAAACGATGAGTTAGTAAGTAATTAGGCGGCACATGTACGAATGGCTTGTGCGTGTATCGCGACGGGCGGCCGGACGTGCGGGCGGGCGGCGCGAGTGTACCGGATGAAGGGCGGGAACAATCTGGCCGGCCAGCTCTGTCGTGTTGTGCCGCCGACGGCGACGCGGAGCAGCGCCGCAACGTTGCACGCCTCGTCTCCCTCGCCCCACGCGATTATTTGATGCGACTGCGATGTGCTTTGTCTTTGAAATGACCGTTTTTGATCAGTTATAGGTCTACTTCATTTACCTCGTGCTAATGCCCGTTCGTTATAATTATGTAATTTGCCGGTATGAAACGTGCAACTACCTGTTTTCTTTAATCTATATATATAAAAATGAAACCCGTTTTCCGTTGTCACGACATAGCATGAAAACGGCTTGACCGATTTGGCTGATTTTTTTTTTTAAATGTTCGTTGAAGTTCAAGGATGGTTTTTACGGCGAGAAAAATTCGAATAATGGCCAGCCCTAAAAACAGCCCTTTTCTTTTTCCCATACAAACGTTTTCTAACTAAAACGTAAAATCAATTTGAGCTTTAATACCGTACTATAAAGTTCAAGTGTTAGTGGAGAGGTTCCGGGAAGGCAAAACAATTGAGTGACGTTCAGTTGTTCAGTCAACGAATGACAACATCAAACAGACCATACGACATTATCACAATAATCACAAATAATTACTGTTTCTTTCCCAATAGAAAAACGATTTTTCAAATGGTGTTTGCGTATAATATAAAAATGAATAGCTGTTCGTTAGTCTCGCTAAAACTCGAGAACGGCTGGACCGATTTGGCTAATTATAGTGTTGAATTATTCGTGGAAGTCCAGGGAAGGTTTAAAAGGTGAGAAAGTGGTAGGTAGGTAGGCAGGGTAGTAGGTAGAGTAGTAGGTAGGGTATTAAGTAGGATAGTAGAGTAGGTAGGGTAGTCGGTAGAGTAGTAGGTAGGTCGGGTAGTAGGTAGGTAGGGTAGTAGGGTAGTAGGTAGGTAGGGTAGTAGGTAGGTAGGTAGGGTAGTAGGTAGGGTAGTAAGTAGGTAGGGTAGTAGGTAGGTAGGTAGGTAGGTAGGGTAGTAGGTAGGTAGGGTAGGAGGTAGTAGGTAGGTAGGTAGTTGGTACACAGGCAGGTAGTAGGTAGGAAAAAGGGCATAGCAACGCATGCCGGGAACAGCTAGTTCTTTATAATGATCTAACTTACCTATTTAGTATATTAATCATAACATAATAAGATTGATATTTGTAAGTGTTTGAATACATTAATAATTATTATTTTAGTTTACACATTTTTTTTCATAGTAGAAGCATAAAAGCGTTGCGTAGCATCCTAAGTTTAATTTGTTGCATTTTAACCCTACTATGACGTCCTGCAAGGAATACATCGAGTTACCAGTAACCCCGTATATTGCAATTTGTTTATATTATCACTTAATTTTAGGTACAATAACGAATAAGAAGATACTGCCCTAGGGGCTTTATTATCGTAATATAAGTACCTAAATGAAACACCTAGCAAGATTACGTGTAATTTACAAGATTTTTTCTAATATACATATTACATGTCCGTTGACTTTGACAGGCATTAATTTCGCATTCATTCATAGTTCGATCCAATATGCTTAGACGGCAGGGGTAGCCACACTGTGGCTCGAGTGTGTGTGTGGTTCCGAAGCTGTTACTCGTAACCGGTCCTCACGAAATCATAAAAATATTACTTTCCTATTTGAAACGTATTTCGTTAATAAATATCTTATTAATATAATAAATTCTTGGTATTCAATTTTATGCAGGAACCTTTTTCTGAAATAGAAGTAGTTTGGGGGTATGAGAAACAGGGAGTATAGTTCCTCATCCCCCACAGAAAAAGGAGGATCCTCCGTCCAGACGGGTGTTGTGTCTGGTGGGCTAACTGCCCGACATACGTAAGTCGGGATTTTCTAAATAGGCTAATGTCGCGGATAAAGTTGATAGCGCGATGAAGGATTTGCAAATTTTAGTACGCATGTGTTGCGATAGATGTCGCTGTCGCCATAGTAGCATAATTAACTCATTATAACGGTGTCCCTGAAACTATTATTTTGAAATTACACACTTTTTGGTTTTTTTGTATGGATGTCTGTCAATAGTTTTGTAACTTTAGAATTACTAAACCTACGTTTTGGAATTGTGGATAAGTATCAGTAGTAGTAGTAGTAAGTAAGTAGTGTGTAAGTAGTAAGTAGTTGTGGTTTAGTATTGTGGTAAGTAGTAAGTTGTCGAAATACTAAGAAGATCGTTTCCGAGATCCCGATTGTATTAAGTCCCGAAATTTTCGGGATTATTACAGTAAAATATAAAAAACTGTTTTTTCAAAAATCATTAATCAGGAAATGAATCTCTTAGAGGTTAATTCTACTCGATGTATAATTTAGGAAAGAGTTCGTTGTATTGTAGTCAAGCATTTTTTATTTTATAAGATAACTCACCCTAGAAAAAATGTTTAATGTACAGGTCTATGACATGCGTTGACGATACTTCAAGAGTCCAAAATAGATCAGAAAATAGTGAAAAGAGCAAACAATGGTAATATTACAATTAGATGCTAAAAATAAAATAAAAGAAAATTAAAAATATATAAAATATAAATTAAAAAGTTGTTAAAATCAGTTTTTTATGTATTCGCGTTTATATATATTTATACCCTTGTCTTGCCTGCAACACCTAATCAGTCCAAGTTCAGGTGCTTTAAAATTCTTGATATTGGAAGTCTGTGGAGTAATATGAGGAAATAATGATCGGCATATTCGATAACGTGATTTGTCCAGCTAGTATGTACTAATAGACGGACCATAGTGCACCGATGTGACATTCTGAAACGTTCGTGGGCGGCGCCGGCTAAGTTATAAGCGCCACTGCTGACAAAAGATTCCCCACGTTTGTCAGTAGTGGCGTGTGGCGTGCTTTTGCGCTGTTGTTAGGTACCTCTAAAAGCCTTTGAGTAGGCCGCGCGCCACGAGCTTTGACTTTTACCAATATATCTCGTTTACTACTGTTCGCTAGGGGAATGGAATGTTGCAGGTCTCTCACTCAATTGTGTTGGATTTTTTACCCTGAATTTATTGCATGAGCTATGACGAAAGGCAGTAAAAAAAAAATATTCTGTTGTTTTATTTGCGATAGTTAGAAAATGCAAAGTGAAAAGAATATATTTTAATTAGATAAGAAAATAATTTACAGTTTCTTACATACTCATGCCATTCTTGGCTTCAGATGCACAGGACATACTGATTACGTCATGGGTCTTTTACTGATGATGGAAGGTATGATTACTTAACGAGTTCAAAGATAATTCATAAAGAATCAGTGCGTCGTGGCATAGTGGGCAACCAAAATGTTGTAAAAAAATAAATTAAAGTATCTCGAAAACAGAGCGTATATTTAAGTGATACCACAATAAAAAAAAATAACACTACGAGAAAAAAGTTGGTAACATATTACGAGCATTATTATCTGCTAACATTATCATTAGTCGCCAAGTCATTATTTGTAGCACTTTGCCTAATATTTCCACTGACTTTTTCAGTTTATTTGCTAGCTTAACGCAGCTGCCAGTTTTTAGTTTTAATAAAACCCTTATTTAGATATACACCCTTATATAGAATAGCTGGTCGTTGAGTTGAAAACAAGACAATGTTTGTAATTTATGTTCTTTCTCCAAAATTAGTTTACTGATATGTTACGTCTTTTTTATGTTTTATTATTATATACTTTTTATTATTGATTGTAGTCAATCGTAATATTAACTTACACCTTACTATTGTATCGAGTCTGGTTCTTCTAACCAAACAGACAGATGTGTTGCTGGAGAGTTTGTTCCGCCACTTCTTCTTTCCAGCAAAAACACTAGGAAGTGTCGAAGGGTGGGCGTTTTGGAGGACTGTCACTTGATAATAAGTAAAGTAAAGTAAATTTTGACGTTCGAAAAGTGCTGATTATCAGCCTAGTTTGAATAAATGAGTTTTGATTTTGATTGATTTTGATTTGTGAAGCAAATTTAAGGTAATAGTCGCGAAAATATTTAATCACTACCAAGTTATATTTTACTGTTGTTGTTTGTTGTTGCAAACACTTAGTCGCCTTTTGAATTATTATTAGTCAAATCGGAAATAATAAGCCATGTATATAGGAATGTTAGTGAGATTCTTTATTCCACCGTAACTTCTTAACGCCTAAACCAATTTTTATGTAAGCTGTATTGTTAGTTACTAAGGTCTAGTATTTCAAGGGATAGCCGATTTGAGTATTTGATATTAGTTTATTAGTGTTTTTAAACATTAAAATTATATGAACCAAGTACACAGGTACAAATAATTCCGGTTAAGTTTCAACCCCTATTTATAAAAATAATTCAAAAATTTCACACCCGCTTCGCTCTCGCCTCCATTATATTCTTACTCCATTCCGTTTTTATTTTAATATGCTTATTACCAAATCTTTAAAATTTTTTCACGTGTTCTTCCATCGAATTTCCATGAGAACTTTATATAAAATAAAAATTGGGTTATAAGGCCGTAACTTAAAATTTATTTTTTGTGTTTTTGTACGATGACTTTTACCAACCGGGTCAGATATGGGCCACGATCTTTGATGTACGTCGCCATATAAAGAATAGAATAAAGAATAATTTATTGTTTAAAAAATTACAGTCGTTGTGTTGATTCCTGAAACTCACACTAGGATTCCCTGTATCGTGAGTTCCAGGCTCCTTCGTTCCGTTTACATTATTGTGGAAAAAATAGTACATACGTTGCATTAAGTTAGAACTGACTTATCAATAAAGTATAATCTAATTTAATAAAATATAATCTAATAATCTAACAAACAAGGAAAAAAGAATACACAAAGAAAGCAGAATACACAAAGAAAGCAGCATATCATTGGTATTTGCTTTGACACTATAGCGTCTAACACTGGACTAAGTCAAGAAGCATGTGTTCGGATTGAGAATAATTTTAAACGCATATTGTTGTGGTTAGCTTGCCGTCGTCACACCAATGAATTAATCTGGAAAGGAGTGTTTGATGAGTGCTATCCGGTACAGTCTAGTGCTCCAGCCAGATATTAAAAGGTTTCAAAAGTTTCAAAATATCTGGATTCGCTTGATAAGACAGTGTACACAACTATGTTGGACGAAGAAGATTCTATACAAGGTTTTTTAAAAGACCAACATATGAAAATGGTACAATATCTTCAAACAATCTTAGAGAATAGAACTTATCCAAGAGAAGACTACAAGGAGTTATTACAACTCTCCCTGTTATACCTTGGAGGTTGGTCCAAAATAATTTTCCATTCAGGGTTCCAGGGGATCTCCATCAAACAAGGTGGATGGCAAAAGCCATGCATGTATTGAAAATATTGGCCTCAACAGGACAGTACAAGATCCCATAAAACATTCACCCAACAGGACATTCTAAAATCCCATAAAACATTCCAAGATCCCATAAAACATTTCAAGATCCCATACAACATTGCCCCAACAGGACAGTACAAGATCTCATAAAACATTGCCCAAACAGGACAGTACAAGATCCCATAAAACATTACCCCAACAGGACAGTCCAAGATCCCATACAAAATTCCCCCAACAGGACTCTCCCTCTGTCTCCACCTCTTGCAATTCGCACCCCGCGACGCCGGCATCTTAGGCGTGAGCCACCCAGGTCTCAGGAGGCCGCAAGACGTGCTCTCGTCGCAGTAGAGACTAGTGTGGCAATTAGGGTTTGGATCCCGGGACGTCTCGAGTCTCGAAGTCCCTTTCGTAATTTTAAAGGGATTTTTCGTAATTTTGGTTGTCTCGAGCCCCGGGACTTTCCAGTCGAGACTCGATTTTGTAGAAATTGTTGTGTTGACAAACAAAGTAAAATATTTTTTATTGATAAAGTAATAATTATACATTGCAAAAATGTAGCTTGTTTCGTGACGTGCACAGTGCGAAAATTCGACGCAGACTGAAGAGAAGATGTCGGGACGTCTTGGATGGCTTTCTCACCAACTGGCGAGAAGAAACACACTATCGTGAGAAGTGGGAGGTATTGGGGATGGCTTTGCACTGGATTGAAGTCCAATAAGGGATAAGTAAAAAAAATACATACATTTTTCAAATGTGTTTATTTTTCTAGTAAAAATCAAAATGGCGGCAAAATAGAAGTAAGTAACATTAGTTTAAAACCAAACTTGAGGATATATACAGGATTGTGGCATTGTCTGCAAAATCTTCGCCGTACATACTAGAACGCGTTATACCTTAGTCTCATATCAACAACAATTTATTTACACCGTTGAAGTACCACCCGCCAAATTGAAATGTGACTACATATCCGTCCACACACATTACGCCAATGGCGAATACAGCGGGCCACTGGGAAAGCAAGCTCACAATGAGAAATGGGTCCGGATTCAGATGATGTTAGGGGAATACGAACCCAATAAGACTATGGGACAATGGCAGACGGTATTTTATTTATTACAACAAGATCATAAAGAACACGTTCCTTAGTTTGAAATCCGTTATATTTGTGTGACTAATTGTGTTTCAGACTTGGAGGGATCTAAAAAAAGGCGCGTGTAAGGTGCTCGCGCCAATGCAGCCCGTGGCATGACTGGGAACAAAGCCACAATTCCAGCCCTCTGAAGCCACCTCTTAAATATTAGGTATTATAGGGACAGAGAGTGCCTATGGTACCAGGTCAAGCAGAGACCCAACTAGGAGAGATTATAACAGTGTCTATTATTGTAGCAGCCACATCTCCACTTCTGGAAACGCTGCCTTTACCCACTTCACCGCTGCCACCTACCTCACATAGCGGCCTATTGTTAGACGAGGACAGCAGGCACACAGTAATACATAACAAGTTTCTTGTCTCCTATGCCCAGAAAAGGAATGTTTAAAATAGTAAGTGTATTCAAACCATATTAATCTATTATTTATTAGAAAGTTTTAGTTCAAAATAACAGAATAACTCAGTTGATACTGGCAACATATTGGTTGTTTTTCTATAGTTAAAAAACCGACTTCAAAAACACAAAAAAGTGAAAAATAAAGAAAAAGAAAGAAAAATCAGCTTCTGAAGTCGGTCACATATTTTGTTTATTTGATTTCGTCTTACCCGGCTGCAAGGAAGGGGTTATGTTTTTAGAACTTTATTGATAAGTACCTAATTCCCAATAAACTAAAACTTTACCCTAGTAAGGGTTTAAGTTGCAATTCTAGTATCTCACTTAACTTTAAAATATAGGAATTCTAAAAAGTATCTATAATAAATCTCAATTGTGTCTTCTGTTTCAGGATTTTGAATGCCGCCGTACCATGAACAGATGTGCGCAACAAAAGTCGGTCACTTTTTGAAGCAATGTATGCCAAATAAGCCTCACAAGTGGGGTTTCAAATTATTTGTCCTCTGTAGCTTACTGGGATATTCAGATAATTTTATAATATACGCGGGTAAAGAAAAAGATAACGAGAGACTACCCAGTGAACCTGAAATAGGAGTTGTTGGACAAACTGTCATGAGGTTGGTAAGAGTGGTTCCTAGGCAAAGAAATCATATAGTGGAGTGCCCTAAGGCATAAATATTGTAAAACCTCGGAATCCAGGGCCGGTCAATGAATCTTCATAAAAATTTTTGGACTGCATTGGTAAAAGCCCAAATAAAGAAGTTAAAAAAAAAATTTGCGCGCTCTTCTTTTTTTTTTTTTTAATTCGGCAATTTGCTGAAAAATGATAGGGACAAGGGAAAAAAAATGTTTAGAGCTACTAAATAATATTTTCACCGTGACTTTAATGTTAATTAATTAATATTTCGCAAAAAAGAACGACTTACAGCAAAAAAAAAATTAAAACGTATCTATCTAATACCTTTATAGTAGCAATTCTTGTAATATAGTATAATCTGAATCTCGGTTACGGCTTCAACGATTTTCTTGAAATTTTGTATGCAGGGGGTTTTGGGGGCGATAAATAGGTCAAGCTAGGTTTCATTTAAAAAAAAACACGATTTACCAAAACAACCAAGCAAATTTCGGTCATCCAGGTACTATACATTATAATAACATTATTGTTAATTACTGTCGTCGTCATCGTTGATGTGGATTGTTGGTGAAGGATTAGTACCTACAGCTGTCACAAAAGCATTCTAAATTTTAAAAAATCCTGTGGATGCCTTATGTTTAAGGCCTCCTGCCAGAGGCATATCGTACTTATATTATACGTGTGAAAGTTTGTGAGGATGGATTATTTGTTACTCGTTCACGCAAAAACTACTGAACGGATTTGGATAACGTATATAGATGGTTTATCGAACTCCACGCGGGAGAAGCCGCGGCCATAAGCTAGTAACTGATATACTATAAGTGACTAATAATCACTAAGGGCACCTCCTGTGGGGTATGAACCTCAAAGTAGTAGGGAAACCAGTAGGTACACTTAGAAATAAGAAATACAAATATTCCGACCCTTGCTAGAGCCAGCCTGCGAAGCTGAGACAGTAGTATTAAACCAGACCCTAAATAATATCTCTCAGATTCAGCCTGTCCCTTTGTTGCCCCCCCTCAGTGACGTCCTAAATCGAGGTCCGTACCCCACAGCAGCTTTCCTTAGCGATTAGTCACTTATGGTATATCAGTTACTAGCTCGATAATTGCCCCACGGGATCATACTACCGAGATAAAATTGTGTCATATGTTTTAATCCAGGTTGTAAACCATCTATCTATTTGCGATATTTAACCTCCAAATCCGTTCAGTAGTTTTTGCGTGAAACGGGAAACAACCATCAATCCATCCTCACAAACTTTCGCAATTATAATATTAGTAGGATATGCCTCTGGCAGGAGGCCTTAAACATAAGGCATCCACAGGATTTTTAAAAATTTAGAATGCTTTTGTGACAGCTGTAGGTACTAATCCTTCACCAACAATCCACATCAACGATGACGACGACAGTAATTAACAATAATGTTATTATAATGTATAGTACCTGGATGACCGAAATTTGCTTGGTTGTTTTGGTAAATCGTGTTTTTTTTTAAATGAAACCTAGCTTGACCTATTTATCGCCCCCATAACCCCCT
Organism: Diarsia brunnea; assembly: GCA_949774965.1. NCBI lineage: Eukaryota > Metazoa > Arthropoda > Insecta > Lepidoptera > Noctuidae > Diarsia > Diarsia brunnea. The sequence continues at coordinate 21,989,085 of OX458996.1, read as the reverse complement.
GCATACTAAATTTCATGAAAATCGTTGAAGCCGTAACCGAGATTCAGATTATACTATATTACAAGAATTCCTCCTACAAAGGTATTAGATAGATACGTTTTTTTTTTTTTTTTTGCTGTAAGTCGTCCTTTTTTGCGAAATATTAATTAATTAACATTAAAGTCACGGTGAAAATATTATTTAGTAGCTCTAAACATTTTTTTTCCCTTGTCCCTATCATTTTTCAGTAAATTGCCGAATTAAAAAAAAAAAAAAGAAGAGCGCGCAAATTTTTTTTTTTAACTTCTTTATTTGAGCTTTTACCAATGCAGTCCAAAAGTTTTTATGAAGATTCATTGACCGGCCCTGGATTCCGAGGTATAAATCTTACGGCACTCCACTAATATCGTATGTATCATTTGGCCACTGAAGGAATCCATTCCTTAGAAACCATACAGCGAAATCGTTTGAAGAAAAGTTGTAAATTGCCTCAAAAACAAGACGTAATGAAAAGTAGTACACCTCGAGGAACGTATGAAGAATATGTCACGAATTTTGATTATGTGGACATATCTGCAGTTTCGTGGAAGGACAACAAACAAGTGGTCCTGGCATCCACTTACGTAGGTGCAGAACCTGTGGAAACAATCCACAGGTATGACAAAAAGTTTAAACGAAAATTGGAAATAATGTGCCCTAAACTCATAAAAGAGTATAATGCACATATGGGAGGTGTCGACTGCATCAAAAGCAGGAAATGGTACATGAGAATATTTTACCATCTATTGGACCTATCCATCATCAATGCCTGGATTCTTTACAGAAAAGTAATGGGTCAAAGAGGGAAAGCCAGCAAAGATATCATGAATCTTGCAGACTTTCGATCGGAATTAGCAGACACACTTTGCAAATATTCCGCACCTATACCTAGGGGTCGTCCACGTTCTACATCAACAGCGGAAGCTGGCCCGCCTCCCAAGATAAGGAAAGGAAAACCCTGTTAAATTTTACCACCAAACGACGTGAATAAGGACACCTAATAGGATGAGATGTATGTTTCTAGCCTGCAATTTGAAGACTGTAATTATGTGTGCAAAGTGCATTTATGGGCTAAAAAAAGGAAAGATTGCTTCAATGACCTACAGAAAAAATAATAAACTAATTAAAGCATCATCCAAGCCTAGCCTTTTCCCAACTATGTTCGGGTCGGCTTCCAGTCTAACCGGATGCAGCTGAATACCAGTATTTTACATGGAGCGACTGCCTATCTGACCTCCACAACCCAGTTAATACTAGGTAATACGATACCCTTTAGCAAGACTGGTTGTCAGACTTTCAGGTCACTGACTACCTGTAACGACTGCCAAAGATCTATATATGGCAGCCGGGACCAACAGCTTAACGTGCTTTTCGAGGCACGGAGGAAACTCGGTATGTCGGGCGGTCACCCATTCACAGACCGACCTAGGCAAGCACAGCTTTACCTAAAGATCGACCCGAGTGGCAGTTCTTATTAAGCCACGAGCTCCTCCTAATTAATGCATGTTGTACCGAAAACGGCACATGTTGATTTTTGGTAAAAATATATGTAAATTAACAAGTCTGATTTTTTTTATTATTTTTCCTCGAAATCTAAGCACCATAACATATTTTTTTCAAATTAAAATAAAATGTCATGCATTTAAGGGTTAAGTTACATTTTTACTAACTATCTATGGATGTTTTTCACAGAACAGATAAAAGAGGTTAGAAGGGCCTTGTGGGCGGGGCAGGCGCGCCGCTCATATGTCGCAAACGCTCAAATGTCGACAAAATTGGATTTACCGGCCAACAATCGCGCTCATATTGTGACAGCGTACGAAGCTCCGCGAAAAAAAAGAATTATGCCATCTTGCGCTATTATAATGTGTCGGAAAAGAAGCCAAGGTGTGTAGTGTGCCTCGAGAAGGGATTTCTTATCACCGGTAAGTAAAAATACCTTAAAATACAAGTAATATTTGTAATTATTACAATAATATTATGTAGTTGGTAGAAAAAATGATACTGTCGCAAGCAGTTAAAAAATTACGTACATTGCTTGCAATACGTGGGTACCATCTTGTACTGCGTGGGCGATTGCGCGATGTATTTCGTTCACTGCGAACGTCGCGTACGACGAGCCAAAGCTTGAGTTCTGCAAAATCTATGCGTTTCGATTGTGTTGTACCAAGTTGTAAACAATGTCGATATTTAGTATGTGTGAATGTATTCAAATGATATTATTATGAATATGATTAAATAACTTCGTTTATTACTGTCAATTATTGTTTATTGTGGGTTATTAATTTTGGTTTTTGTCTAAAATTTGTTTTGAGGTTAGTCATTTATAATGGAAACATAACACAACAAAGTTTTGTTTTTAGGTTTCCAACAGATCCAGATACAAGAACACTATGGCTAGAGGCAACCGGTAGAATTGAATAGATACCTACTAACTAAATGTAGTAATTAATTGAATGTATGTCTTATTTTTAAGTGTTTCTCGTATGTTTACTTTTGATTTTACTTTTTTAATCTTTAATTTTGTATCTGTGTGAGACAAATAAATACCTTTTCATTCTTTCTATCCCGTTCCGAAATTAAAGCAAAATATTGCAAAACTTAAAGTTACAAAACTAAAGTAATTTTATCGACATAAATTATCGACCTTTTGGTCGCCGTAACATGTATGAGAAATTAAAGCGTGTGTGAGTGTACGTCATACGCAGTGTTTGCGCTAGTGTGACAACCAGTAGCAAGCTCGCGATCTAAGTGAGTGCGGTTTATTTGTGTGCGTTATGCGCGTACGTATTAGCCTCTTGCTTGTAGTGGATATAGAGAGTGGGAGACAAGCGGCGACAGGCGTTCTAATACAAATCAGGAACTATTTCCTTTCTAATCTCTTTTATCTGTTCTGTGATGTTTTTAGTCTGAAATAAATGATAATAATATAATAATAATAATTTACTCTAAACAAGTTGTACAAGGTTATAATTATGAATACAATAACAAACACAACAAAAAATAATTAGCGGAATCAGTCGAGCCCGTTCACGTGTGATGCCGTGACTCAGTGACTAAGGAAATAGCATCCCTTTTTCCTTAGACACGGCAGTTATTTTTATAATAATATAGATATCCGGAATCAATTTGAAAAGGAAATGCGGGTTATTTTGTAAGCCACAGCTCAGAAATTAAGGATTTTGCAACAAAAAACCAAACTCAGTATTTAAACTTAAACATATTTATTTCCTTTTCCACAATATTTGAAAGAAACAGACTATATCTCCTAAATAATGAGTCCTGTACTTACTTGCTAGGTTTTAAAACTAAATTACACTGATGTAATACTATATTGCTGTAGATAATGTTTTTCTGCTCGGCGCGGCGTTTCGAACGAACCGCCAAACTATTAGTCTATGCCAGCCGCTCGTATTCCATAAATGCCCGCCAATGTCATAGTGAACGAATACTCCATTGAGTGAACTATGAGTACTAAGTCCATTGAACAACTAGGGTTACCAGCTGCAAGCTAACAATTTGTATTGATTTACCACGGTTTATATCTCTGAATATGTCTGAATACGCAGGTCTGAACATGCATATAGGGGAAAGTGCATAAACTACAAAATGCACTCACCGCAGACCCTGTTTAACACCCCTACCTATAACACAGGCAATTTCCTCTTTCTTTAGAACCACTTTGGAAAACCCTTTCAAAATTCAAAAACTCCTTTTCTGTTCTAAAGCGAGGTCCCCGAGGCGCTTGAACACTTGTAGCACAAAACTAAGCAGGTTACGTGCGCCTTACCGGCCAAGACAACTCGTTAAGCGCTTGGCCCTTAGCCCTTATCGAATTCTTCACGTACAAATTAATTTTTTAAACTAAAAAATCTTTAACATCACCAATTGCAGTCAAGATTCAATTCAGTAAAAAAATTAAAAAAAAAGTCCAAAACTAAACGTATTAAGAAGGAAACCGTCCATTTCAATCATCCATCTCCCAACTTTTGGCGACCGTGACAGGCTAGTATTGGGATATGGATGATTGAAATGAATGGTTTTCTTCCACTGACTGTCAAAGAAGCCTTATCAAGCATTAATGCTAAACACTGGAAAGAAGCAACGGATGAGCATTATAAGTGCTTATTAGAAAACTTTTTTGTAAAAAAAACAACCGACTTCAAAAACACCAAAAAGTGAAAAATAAACTTCAGAAGAAAAATCAGCTTCTGAAGTCGGTGACATTTGTTTGTTTGATTTCGTTTTTTTGCCACCGACTTCAGAAGCTGATATTTTATTTTTTCATTTTTAGTTGTAAGTAGTCCTATACAAATATTTACTATGCATTTTACATTCAACCAAGAAACCTAACCCTTAACCTTCAAGATTCCTTTATTATTGCTTTCAACTCCTAACCGTTGAGGAGTAGTACCTTCCATCAACAGGAAGTGATGACTGCTGGATGCTTGAACAGCGACTGAATGAGCGTAGACTTGAATAGCGTCAGAAAAAGCACGAAACAAGTAATACGTGCCTATGAAATTTGATGGTTGCCCTCGATTTCTTTGGGATCCCATCACCAGGTCCCGGTTTCTATATCATGGTACCACCCTTGAAATATCTCCTTTACAATAAAAAAAGAATCATCAAAATTGGTTCATAAACGACGAAGTTATTAGCGGACACACATAAACGAAAAATGTTCATAAATTTAAAAAAATGTTTATAAAATTAAAAGTACTGGGTCAAATAATGTCAAATTGTTATGGGACTAAATAGGAACTATTACGCATCAAACTAAAAAGAATCACGTAAATCGGATAATAAATCTCGGCGTAATCGGTGTACATACATAAAAAAAAAACATACGCATCGAATTGAGAACCTCCTCCTTTTTGGAAAGTCGGTTAAAAATAATACGAGGGAGTTTACTGCGTTACCTTCAAATAAACGTTCATTACCTTGCAAATGGGTCTTCAAGGCCAAGACTAATCCCCACCGGAGTGTTCCCACGTTGCCGTCGTGGTGGGGCTTGTGTGTCTCAATGATCTTTGGAGCTCCGCCGGTAGACATACTCATGCCAGAAAGGTCCAAGTGGGAGAGACCAGACAAAGAGGGACATGCGAGGGGCGCACCGCCCGGAGACGTGGACAGTGTTCGGGTTCTCGGACGGTGGGCCCGTCGGAGTAAGAAACCCTAATTGCTGCTCTCTGGTTCGCGTCTGCTCATCAGACGTGACTGTGAGGACAGTGAGTAGACGGAGGGAGAGAAGATGAGAGAGATAGCGACCATATCCTTAAAAAGGAACAAAACCTATGAAAAAGACGAACGAAATAGAATTACCCCAGGGCGGTGTACCAGCTGTTTAACAGCTGGAGAATCCACCACGTCTCCCCTGGAGGCGTCAAACCCCTCGTTTTCAACGTAAGTTTCTATCCGATTGCCAGTGGCAACATAAGCCGAGGAAGCTCCCGGTCAGGAAGCCCTGTGACCGGTAGTTCAGATAGCCCTGACGAGGTGTCGGGCGAGCGTGGGGTTGACGACTCCCCCTAAATTCTGGCGGAGGAGCCCGCCTGAGCGACAGGAAGCGTAAGCGGCCCAGAACGGATGATGCCCGGGAGTCATCGTCCAACGATGGCTTGATCTCAGCCCGGAAAGTCCCCCGGAGTGGGCGGGCTAAGGGTGGTAGGGGGAGGCGACTTGCTTCCCAGGAGGCTCCGACAAGGAGCGCATGGCCGGGTTTGTAGAGGTGGTGGTGGCCGCGATCCGGCCTTGAAGAGGATTCATTCCTCTAAAAAAAAATAAGCTGTGGGCCTCCGTCGTCGGACGAGATGTCTACATTACGGGCGGAGGTCACCCGTTTGGCGGCTGCCATGGAAGATCTCCAAAAGGAGGATGGGAGGCTCCGAGCAGAGTTTGCCGGGAGTCCCAAGGAGATGCCTCAGGAGTTTAGTTGGAGAGTTTAGTTTTTTAAATTACTCTTTCGTTACGATTATTATGGTACTTAAATTGATAATAGTGTGACCTCATTAGGTATCTATCTGTAAATAATAGTAGGTAGTAAGAAGTGGCTGTGTATAAAAGTGTAAATAATAATTTTAGGTTTTGTATTGCATAAATATGTTAGTGTAAGTAGACCTATTTACACTGTACCTATAGGTAAATAAACTTTTGAACGTGAAAATGTCTCACCGAACTAACCCTATATGGGATTATTTTTCAAATAATGCTGCACGCGTAGCATGCCACCGTAGAAACGGGTTTTGTCGACTGAAGAATCGACAAAATGACAGATAGTAGCAAAATTTCATGTCAAATTGTATGGAATAAGCTTTGTCTATTCTTGGTAGAGAGATAGAATCGCCATACTACGCGTGCTGAAGAAAATAAAATTGCTAACTGCAACCAGTCCTCTAAAATCCTTTCATACCGCCGAACATCAATCACCAATTTAAAAACCCATCTAAAACTAAAACACATTAGTGCGTCAAGCATGTTCGCTAAAGCGAGAGTGCCGGTCGACTCTATGCCGTAATACGTCGACTAATCAACTGCTGAGGATCGTTAGTGAGAATTGGCACAGTCCGGTCCGCATGTTTTGGCTAGAAGTACACCGGAGTGTCAACCGTAGGTAAGGATTTTATAACTTGACTTTACGAGATTTTTTAATTTTTTAATATTATTTAAAAATTATTTATTATTATTTCCTTTATTTATCATCTATTAAAAAATCATAAGTTTGTATGAAAATTTTATTTTCATACAAACTTATGATTTTTTTTTTTATGTTTAACAGAATTAAAATCTACTCTTAAGATTTTTTTTAAGTTAAACATTAAAAAAAATCTTAAGAGTAGATACTCTTATTTATTTTCATACAAACTTATTACATTTTTAAATATTATTTAGAAAAACAATAAAAAAACATTCAAAAATATAAAAAATTGTAGCCCACCGGTATCGAGAACAGGGTGGACCCTTAGTGGAGTGCCGTAAGGCATAAATATTGTAAAATCTCGGAATCCAGGGCCGGTCAATGAATCTTCATAAAAACTTTTGGACTGCATTGGTAAAAGCCCAAATAAAAAAGTAAAAAAAAAAATTTGCGCGCTCTTCATTTTTTTTTTTTCAATTCAACAATGTACTGAAAATTGAGAGGGACAACCGAAGAAAAAATGTTTAGAGCTAATAAATAGTACTTTCACCGTAATTTTAATGTTAATTTAGATATATTTCGTAAAAAATAACGATTTACAACAAAAAAAAAATAAACGTATCTACGAGTATGATAATATCAGACCAACAAAAAAAAGAAAGACGGCGCACAGCAAGCATCAAAAGTGAAGCCACCTTTTTATCGATGTGTTTGTCTAAAAAAACTTGAACACTAAGCAACCCGCTTAGTGTTCAAGTTTTTTCCTATAATTTGAGGACTAATAAAAGTGGCAGCCATTCTGATAATTTCGACTATTTCTTATACCTACTTTCCATTTACTTCTTGATTCAGTTTTAGTTGAAAAACTTAAATATTAAATACATAAAAAGAAAACATGATTATAATCACCCAAAGTCATATTTAAAATTTATTTAATCAAATAAATTCAAATCAAAAAACACTAACACTTGATGTCATAACTTTTACAAAATTTATAGTTTTAATTAATTAAAAAACGATGTTATTTCAAGTACTTGCAATTAAAACAATGACAGTCAAAGTGTCTTATCAACTAAAACACACACGCCCGCGCCATGCAACACTACGCATTGCATATAAAGCAGTTTCCATACAATTTGATACCGGGTTCGCATTTCACGTTGTACATAGTTATCCGACATGTAAATGCTGCTTCTAGTTAACAATAGCCCCAATTTGTGCTACACTCTGCTCATCTATAAACAATGCATAGTATTTAAAGCATAATCAGCCTATAATATACACACTGCTTGGACACTGGTCTCCTCTCTGTGACAGGGAATGGGCTATAATCCACCACACGGGCCCAGTACGTGTTGGTATTACCATGGCGTCGACTTTTTCATTTTAGGAAACGCCGATTTCCTCACAATGTTATCTTTCACCGTTTTGAGAGTAGTGGTCATGAAACAAATTATGAAAACTAATACGCCTACCAGTGTTCGAACCTATGACTTACTGTTCGTAAGTCATAGCCATTCAACTACTGGGCCACCGCTCTGCTCTAAACTATGACAACGTATTCATTTATCGGGTAGCTAGAAACCTCTTCTAAATAATATGTTTCACCATGATACTCGTATATTCTGGAAGATGTTTTTTGTTTGGGAACTCCGAAGATCTGTTGTTAAAATGCATGGGTCTATTCGTCCTGTAATCTTCCTTTATACAGATTTTGCCGATTACGAACTTGATAGATTGGTCGATAGAAATATGATGTGCTTGCAGATAAAGATGGACGTCAAAATCAAAATCTGCCGCCGAGTTATTTTAGAGCGCCACTAAAGACCAAACATATACATTTTTGCCTTTCATTTTTAGGGTTCGTAGGCGATTGTCAAAAAGAGAGAACCCTTATAGATTCGTCTGTATGTCTGTCCGTCTGTCCGTATGCCACAGCCACTTTATTTGGAAACTATTAATACTACACAGTTGAACTTGGTAGGTGAAATGTATTCTGTGAACCGCTTTACGTTCTTCATACAAAAATATAAAATAAAAGATGAATATAAATAATTTGCTTTTTTCATCAAACCTGTTCATGTGGAGTGTCTATAGATAGGCCTTTAAAATGTTGAGGTTTCTAGAACCATTTTTTGTCAAGGTCAATCGGTTGAAAGATAGACACTTCCAAAGTGGTAAAATGTGCTCTCTAACTATTGCACCAAGAGTGTGAAAACTCTGAAAAAAAAATAGGTACGTATCAGCGAGGCGTGAAGTATAAGAAAGAGGAAGCCGATGAAACAAAACAAAATGGCTATTTTTTTCAATTTATTTTAGATTTTTTTTCTTTTTGTTTAACCTTATTTTCGTTATCAGCGACTCCTAAATCACGATATTGACGCCCATGTCGAAAAATCCGAAATATTTAACAACTTTAGTTTCAGAAGTCGGCCACCACCGACTTCTAAAGCTTATATTGGTGTAAAGTACATAATAATTAGTTTTTTTTTCAAAAGGGAAGCCGGTGGGAATGGGCTTATAGGCACGTCTCGTCACTGGTAGGTATATGCTGTAGATCGCAATGAAACTTACAACCAAAACTAGTTTGAACGAGATTTACTTTGCAGTTTGTGAGAATACAAACACTATGAAAACCAAACTTATCACAAAATGTGTATTTCTGTTGCCGCTATAACAACAAATAATACAAACTAAAGGTGGCTTCCCTACTACGATGGTACGAAACTCATCATGTGCTAGTCCGACTCGGTTTTGGCCAGTTTTTACCCTCATATGCGTCACGACGTCGTGTTAAAAAGTAGAAGGGTTGTGGTGAGACCTCCATTTGCCTCGTCTTCTTTTTGTTCAATCCGCATGGCTCACTGTTCTCTTTGAACGCCGAACCGTTCTGTTAATAAAACTACGGTTTTATTAACAGAACGGTTTTTATTTTACCCCTTTGCTGAAACTCCATCAACTTTATGTAATAAAAGTTCCTCAAAGGGAAACAGGAAAGGAATCATACAACAACCTTGCAAATAATATAACGCATCATAAAACATTCTAGTTACAGAAAATGCATGAGTCATGTCACATGTGATAAAAGAAGACTAGCACTTTTAGACGATATTTTATGGTTCTATAGCTGTATGTAATACAGAGGTGTTTGAATGATACGGCTGCACTTGGCTTTGAATGACACCTGCTATGTCTTTCAGGGCGTTTACAAACTGTTTACGTGTTGTACAGTCGAACAAGCTAATAAGTATACAGTTAGTTTTTTATAATTCTAGTATATTGAAAATATTTATTACAATTTTGTTTTATAAAGCGTTTCGCATTAAGCGACTGATGTCAAAAGCTGTATCGTTTGTGGCATAACGCGGACGAAGAAAATAAATTAAGAAATGGTTAAATGTCAGCCATGCGAAGGGCTTTCCTAAACATAAAGAAAATCTTTTGAATAACGTATCAGAATTTATAAAAAAGCGGCTATTCAGAGACAACATTCCAGGAGATAAATAGTTTAAACTCTTTTTAAAGCGGTATCCGGATATTGTTGTAAGAACTCCAGAAGCAGTAAATGCGGCAAGTGCTGCCGTATCAGAAAATGACATAAAAGGATGGTTTCAGGCAATTGAATTATACCTAAAAGATCACGGTTTGTTTGAAATTCTATTAGACCCAAAAAAAAGTCTTGAATGGTAACGAAACCAATTTGATTCTTTGCGTAAAGACAGGTGTGGTCTTGGCACCAAAGGGAGCAAACATTTTTACGAGATCGAACCACGCCCCAGTTAAAAGTTCACTAACAGTGATGTTTACTTTTGCTGCAAATGGCAAAATCATCCCACCTATGGTTATATTCCCGTACAAGCGCTTGCCGAGTGAAATTGCATCAAAGGTAGCAGATTGGGGTATACCCCAATCTGCTACCTTTGATGCAATTTCACTCGCCATTAGCCATTGTCACTTAAGCCTATAGGCTTAAGTGACAATGGCTGCTATCACTTTATTCCAATTGCACTCGATTGCTTCAGCCTGCAGATGTCTCAGCCACTAAAAGGTGGTAGGTAGAAGACTGTATTAGAGTGGCGTCGTGACAATCCATCTCGAGCTCTTACTAAAGTCGATTTTGTACCGTTATTGCAAAAGACAATTGATAAATGCGTAAATTATTGGTTTCCGAGCTAGGTACCGGTCTTTGTCCGTGGGACTCAAATGAAACAACTCGAAATGCTTGGGGATGAATCTAAAAAATAAGCCCGAAAGTGAAGCAATACCGGAAACTTCAAGAATTATGAACAAAAAAGATTTATTAGATATGCAGAACAGTCTACAATAACAGATCTAATAACAAATGTACAAAATAAATCAATATAGCGAACGCCTCCAAATTCCGAAAGGTTAAGTAGAGGTGTACCTAATAGTTCATCCACATTTCGCCAGTTATGTTTAAGTCCCATGTAATAGGGTCAAACCTATTGCCATCAACCGTGGACGAATGCAGACTCTGTGGCTGCTACTGAGATATTACTTATTGGAAAATCGGTTTTGTGAAATAATATATCAGTTAAATAACACTTGTATTTAATGCGGCGACTAAGTAAAACGAAAATGGGTTGTAAATATAATTAGACTGGGTACCATTTTTAACATTATAAATGGAACCCCCGTTAGCAGCTAATAAAGAGTATCATAAAAAGTAAATGTTAGCATACAAATAAATCAGTTATTGGCTCCGTTTAAATTTAAACTGCCATCAAATTTTTCTTTTGGCAACTGATCGGCCAAGCGCATGTTGCCCGTCAAAATATGTGTACTTACTAAACTGATTAACCACCTTGCCTACCTGCCTCCGAACGATGATTTTTATTGTAAAAATAAAACAAACTTACATTTGCAATATTTGAGATATAGTGCGGACGGATGGACAACAGATAGGCATAGCGAAACTATAAGGGAAATTATAAAACGAGCGAATAAAAAAAAACTTAGCGACTGATGATGAGATACTTAATAACTTGAGCGGTATGAATTTCAGTAAGCGATAAATTAACTAAACTAACAGCGAATATTGATTAATAATAAAATTCAGAACGAACTTACAAAAAGATCCCATGCTTAGTGGTGTTTGACATCAGTTTGGTCTTCGACATGTTCATCGCCAGTTCAACCTCAAGGCTTGCATTACTGAGTTGGTTTACGCGACGGTGCGACTAAATTACTAAGTGAGCGAAAACTAGAAATACAGAAAGGGCAACTTAAATATTAAGAGAAAGATTTTTCCAATTGAGGTTTTACAAAACGATACGATACGATATTTACATAATTTCAATTCTAAACTCCTTGATTAATTTTCACATTCACAATTACAAAACAATATCACACACACAATCTCAATCACTCACACAAACGGAGCTATCCTGCGAACCTAATTTAAAACCAATAATAAAACCGACGTCATAATACACAAAAAGTAAGTGCAGTGCAGTGCAGTGCAGTGCAGCGCAACCGCCCGCATCCGGCTCGTATGCAACTATCTAGCCTTCCATCGTATTCAGATAATAATAATGAACTCTTATTCCTTTTTTATTGTACTAGTTTTAACATTTGGAGCTGCCCGCAGATCAGAACCTAAAGGTGGGTGAGGTAATTTGGTTACTTTTTTGGTGCAATGTGAATATCAGACGCTCCAAATCGGTGGGCCTAAAAAAATTGTCCTTTGTTTTCGACGGCCCATTGCAAACGCCATCCAAAAAGGTTACATTGGAGCAGAGACTATTGGAACGAGTCTTGACAGCAGTCAGACTAGCGGAGCGTCGTCGTGACGATGGTCAGCGTAGCCATATTAAATCTGACGTTTGGATTAGAACGTCAATGGCAAGGTGCACCACGTATTCGACGAATCGCTGATTGTTTTAACCATGGACAATGCTGATGATGCCGGGGATTCGCCCATATATTGTCGTATTACTTATCCCTAGTTAGTAAAAAAGGGGAAAGTAATTTAACAATTGAATTTAATGAAAATAGATAAGGGGTAGAAAATACAAAGATATCTATAAAACACGGACCTACCTATCTCACGCTCTACAGAGGAAGTTTTATAATTCAGTAGGTACTTGGAATCCTGCAGCTAGGCGAGTAGATCACGGGCGAGTTCTTTAGGGAGGCCCGGAGAATACGTAGGAGGTAGACGTGGCTCCAGTGCTTGTAGTGCTCCTGGAGAGTATAGATCACGGGCGAGTCCTTTAGGGAGGCCCGGAGAATACGTAGGAGGTAGACGTGGCTCCAGTGCTTGTAGAGCTCGTGACGGCGTTGGCTCTTTTTAGAGAGACCAGGTGACTTCGCGTGCTGATGCTTCTTCTTATATTCAGATATCAACTTTTGTAGACGTGATGATTCTTTTTCGGAACCCAGATCTCAACTGAAGCGAATGTTTCAGAAATCCCTTTTATAAGACAATCTCACCGTATTTTCCACCCAATTGTTTCATTTACTTTCTTTTATTCTTTCTAGAATTTAAGTTCTTGAAATCAAAAATTATGAAATGCCTGTATTTAAAACGGCCTGTATTATTCAGTCAAAAACTTCCTCAAAGAATTCTGTGAGCGTGTTAGTTAATTTTATAAACGTAAGATAAGATACTGTTAATAGAAATTATCAATAAATTACATTATTTGAGCTAACATATTAATAAAAATAAATTAAATTACATAAATCAAATGTAACCTTCATAGTTCTAACCACTATGAAAAACTATGACACAAAATAAAAGAAATAGTAAATGACAGCTTGACAACTGACGTAATGTCAGACGAAAAGTAAACATTAAAAAATTATTAGATTTAATATTTTATGAAAGATGAGAATGATTGGTAAAAGTGTAAGTATAGATACTATAATATGTACTCGCCTATATCAGAAGTGGGTTTATCCCACGTGCTACCGACCGAGAAAATTCGACCGCCTGACAAAAATAGCGCCTTGAAGTTGTTGGGTAATATACCACCACCTACTTAATCCTGCCCTTATACCTACTTAATCGACTGTTAGCAACGTCACAACCGCTGAAGGCAAGTGCTAGCGCCCAGTCCAGTGCAGTGCAGCGCGTACAGTTTATATATGCGTGACGGCAAGTTTTCCAGTAGTCACAGTGCTATATAGATGGAACAATAAGTATAAGAGTAATCCTACACAGAGGATAAAAAGCACTATGCAAAAGCACACAATGCATTCTGAGAGATAGATCTTAACTCCCTTAGTTCTGCTGACATGAGGTCCGGGAATAGCCACAATCGAGTAGAAACACATTGATACAGTCGCGATCACTCCTGAAAATAATAATGCATCAATTAATTCTGTTTCATTTTGCTGGGTAAAATGATATTTTAATGAAGCTTCGTGGTTATTGATTTTGACGATGACATAGCTCGGGTCTCTGTTCGACTGTACAAATAATGTATTACAGTCTTATAAGTACTGGGTGTGTGTGCGATTTTATTATGTAACGGTTTAATGGAAATGGGAATAAAATTGTTGTGTTTATTTGTGTTTCACGAGTTCCAGGTAATTTAAAAGGAATTCATTTTCACATTGGTATTTTTGTTAAATTGTGAATTTTCAAGAGGAATTCATGTGAAATGGATACTGAATGCAAATATATTTTCACGAAACACTGGGTACACAAAGTCCTTTGTGTCTGAAAAATATCATCATCACATATCAATCTCACATCACAGACCATTAGTTAAATTAATATTTTACGTTTTTATTTTTAACGAAGCCCCAGTCTTTCACAGTTTTTGTCACAAACGACTTTTAATTGGCAATAAGTTTCCACTCAACAGCCCCTGGACGTAGTATTAAGGAAAGGGAGGAAAAGGGATTATCGTTAGAGAGTGCGCTCTTTTGCTGTTACCATGGCAACGGGAGTACACAGATAAGTTGTAGTTGCTATTATAGTGCTTTTATTTGCTTGAATCTGTTGGTTCTCGATGATAAACTTGCTTTATTTACTTTAAGTTCAGTTTTGTATACTTTTATCAAAGCTGCCTCGGTGGTCTAGTGGTCGCAAGCGCGACTGCTGGGCTTGGGGTCCTGTGTTCGATTCTCAGGTCGGACAAACTGTTATTGAGGTTTCAAAAAAGAATTTCTCAGCAGCCAAGGACTCTGCATTTGTGCCCGGTTGATGGCAATTTGCTTATTATATGGGACTTAAACATAACTGGCGAAATGTGGGTGTACTGGGTGTAATGGGTACACCTCAGCACGCAGATATTCAAGAAGGATGGTTTGATACGCCTAGAATTAAACGCACATGCTATCTATCACTACCAAAGCTCAGCTATTTAGAATCTTAAGTGGCATTTCAGTAAAGCGAAGATTGGAGGTTACCGAAACCCAATAACCTAATATATCAAGCAATTGAAGACCTAGACATAAAAAATATAAAAAAATTTAAAACAAAAATGACCTGGCTGGGCCTCAAGTCTGCTATTACAATAGTGTCAGAATGGTCTGTCATTGATTTCATAATTTGTTGTTTTTGACAAGTTTGGTAATCTAAAGTCCATTTCACGAAAGAAGTCCCGCGGACAATTGTGGAACTAAATTTAACAGATCGGCCATGTTGTCGTTTGTCGATGTTATCAAGGTGCGTTTGTTGTGGTAGATATTTTGTGAGTTTATTATTGGATTAGTGCGTTATAAGGTTTATTTACGATGCCATAAGTTGTGAAACAACATTATGTCGCGCGACATACAGCGCTGCGTCTGCGGGACTTCTTTCGTGAAATGGACTTTACTAATATAATTGCGTCACTATGAGTTTCCAATGGTCAACCACTGACATTCCATTGCAAGAAGTGGAATAGAATCAAATGGTAATCTCGTACATAATGACAAATGAATGACTAACTTAGGCGGTAATCTGCTAAAATTTCGGTTCCTTTGACCAGTGATCTACCATTAGTACGTCATTGTGCAGTCATTGCTTTTAATTGTTACGAGTACCTATCGGGTTTGACGTGTTTTTTGTGGAATATTGAAGAGACAATGTATTCACTACGAGCAAATGTTCTCCAGCTAGCCAACGCAGTGGATGCTAGAGAAAGAAGATGGGCGGAATGCAAAAGACATCGTCGAGCCCGTCGCTTTTCGAGAATAAATTCGTACCCCTTTCTAGACGTCATTCCGCATCGAATGAGTTATCGCTCAGATTTTTAGGAGCTTGATCAAAAATTAACGTGAACTTTTTTTTTTTTTGCGGTAGGAAAATCACCAAATAACCCGCTCTTGGGCAGAGCGAAAGTGAGTGTCAGACTTCTACTGACTAAAACCACCCATTTTCCTTCTTAGAGATACCGCAGCCTCGACATGTATGTCGAGGCCGCGGCATCTCTTGCAAACGAGGACTATCGCCTCCAGATCCCATGGCGGCAATCCGGCAAGGAGGTTCGCCGCCTCGCGGGAGATCGTGCGGTACCCACGGACTAGCCTCACGGCCATCACCTTTTCACACGTGTGAACTTGTTGACTAGACTATACTTCTTCTTGCAAAACCTTTGTTTTGCAGCAACTGCACAAAAACTGCCCAAATGAAAGTAGGACTTGCACATGAAGGGTTCCGTACCATCGTAGTAGGAAAGCCCCCTTTAATTTGCATTATACTCGCGCCTCGTCCTCGATATAAGTAATTTAAACATGTAGTTACGCCTAGTTGAGAGATATTTCTCCTTTATCTATGGCAATACAATTTGACTGGTTGTTACAGAACAGTGATGTTGTGAAATATTTCTTGGTAATTATAAAAAAAAACCTGTCGGTACAGCTACTAATCATTCAACCAAAAAGTAATTAAGCCAATCAAGAGTTGAAGTTGATGATATAACTGTCACAATGAGTGACTGGACTAACTTGGAGGAGATAATGCAAGATCTGTCAATGGCCCAAGGGCAACCTGTACCTGCCAGTGTGGAGACGGTTGCCATTGCGGGACTTACGCCCATCCATGTCCCGGATGAAGAAAATGTGAAGCGGGCTTACTATGAAGCTCATTGTGTGGGAGGAGGGGACTTTGCCCCTCCAGAATATGAACAAATTCAAATGATGTTAGACATGGTGAAAATCGATGAAGAGAAAAGGGCTATACAATCCAGTGAGCTCGACCCGCTTACCCCAGAATTCGTGCCAAAAACAAAAAGAGAAAATCAATATAAATGTAGCTCTCTCATCTACTGCAAAGCCTAGGAAAACGGAATTAGATGCCTGGCGGCCCATTCCTAAAGAACGCATTGCTGCTTTATTTAGGAGGAGGGCATTTACCCTTGTAGAAGTTAAGAACAGGCACGTTTCTCCTTTTGCGGCTTCGTAGACTTCACAGACATCACCAAAGGAAAAGAAGATGTATACACCATCTGATAGAGCTAGCGTTTATTATTCAAAATATATAAGGAAGAGCAATTTAAAAGAGAAGATTGCGAGAACAAGTGGAGCGATAAGGGCATCAGCGTGGGCGATAGAAGATTAACCAATCTCCACTTCGCCGATCGTCGGCGAAGTGGAGATAGGTCGAGATTGTCCTTTTCTCCTCCACGGCAGCCGCCGAGTTAGGCCTAATGCTCGACCAGCTGAGCAGTGCCAGCCTCAAGGTCGGACTCTCGATGAATATGACACCAAGAAGATGACCCACAGCACCAAGCGCAATATAGGAATTGGGGGTGCGAGGATTGAACATGTCCATGAGTACATTTACCTCGGCCAAATAGTCTCCTTCCAGGCAAGACAAGACAAAGAAGTTGCGCGACGCACTGAGAACGCCTGGAAGAGCTATTGGTCGATGAAGCAAATAATGAAAGGAGCTCTCCCTCTTTCCCTTAAGATAAAACTCATGGACATTTGCATTCTACCTACGACAAAAGTGTCAAAAGACCGCACTCAGGGTCAGTCAGCGAGCAATGGAGCGTACTATCATCGGAGTCAAACTTAGTGACTGAATAAGGAACTCGATATTGCGTTCCAAAACTCAAATTACCGATGTGGGTCACACGGCTGCCCAGCTTAAAAGGAACTGGGCTGGCCACATCTGCCGCATGCCGGAGGAGCTAAACTAACCATACAATGGGTCCCAAACCGCAGTAAATTCAACGCGGCAGGCCCAGCAGATGGTGGGACGAACTCGAATCTCTTCGCTGGGATTGGCAATTAACATCATTGGATAGGGATAAGTGGAAAGAGGGAAGGGAGGTCTTTGCCCAGCAGTGGGTCACAAATGGCTAATAATAATACAGTTTGACATACCCACAAAACTTTTAACTTTTTTATTTTTTGTATTTATGTAGGTACCTCGTCAAGTTTCGCTCTCAAACGATGTCGCCAATCATTCGCATTCTAGTGCTCAACCACTCAACATTTATTTCGCGTAAGAATTTTAAGTCTCGTGAATAAAAAAATAATCATTAAAAAATAAATAAGAAAGTTAGTACACAAAATTCGTATTGTAACACGACGCCATCTACCGGAAGGTGTGCACAGCCTAACATCACCTGAGTAGATAACAACACATCAAGATAAATCATCGATAAGACGAATATTATCTAATGACTACTAGCGCCACCTACCATTCAACGTGTGAAGTGTACTCGACTACAACAACATATTATACAAATGGTGACGACACACACTAGCTGGCGTCCAACGGGTATATAAACCAGAACTGTGGGAGGAACCAGTTACTCGCCAGCTTAGACGTCTTAACTTTGTCAACAAGCTTAACGTGAGCGAAGTCTGACACTCCCTTTCGCTCTGCCCGAGAGCGGGAGGGGTTATTTGATGATTTTCCACCCACCATAAAAAAAAGGTGGCAATTGCTGACACCGCAGTTAAACACGACAAAGACATAAAAAACAAACAAAAACAATTGTATGGTGCCATGGCTTGTTTGGGAGACATAATTGATTCCCTATTAAATTCAAAAACATTAACCAAAGTCGTGCAGGTAAAATTCAAGGAATTGGAACCAATCATTGAAGCAACCATTCCATTCGGAAATTGGGGTCTCCAAAATGGCCGTTTTTTAGGCGTCCACAGCTTCTTCAGGTGATGAAAATCTCTGTCCACAAAACTCTCTGAACACCCAAACTCGTGACTGGTTTTTCGTTTCGGGTTCGTACGCGTATATCCAGGATTCGTCACCTGATACGATGTTGTAAACAGCATTTGAGGATCCTGCGTGCAATCTTTCGAGAGTTCTGACGCACTAAGTAACGCGAGCCGCTTTTTGCTCTTCACAGAGCGAATGCGGTATCCATCGGGAAAACAACTTTTTTACACCTAATTGTTTATGCAAGATTATTTGTATTAGACTCATGCCAATGTCTAAAGTTGCCTGAATTTCGCGGTATGTCACATGTCGATGTTCCTCAATCAGCTTACGCACAGCATCAACGTTTTCTTGGGTGACTGCAGTTTTGGACGACCTTGACGGGGATCATCACTGAGCTTGACACGTCCACGTTGAAATTCAGCAAACCAGCGATAAATTGTGGTTTTGGATGGGGCTTCATCACCAAATGCAGAAATCATCCGGTCAACACACTGTTTTTGTGTTAAACAACTTTTTTTTTTTTTTGGGGGTGGGAAATCATCAAATAACCCCTTCCGCTTTTGGGCAGAGCGAAAGGGAGTGTCAGACTTCTACTGACTAAAAACCACCCATGTTCCTTCTTCGCCCTTCATGTCGAGGCCGCGGTATCCCTTGCAAACAGCCCGCAGCCTCGACAGGACTCGCAGCCTTGACAGGGTGTTAAACCACTTCGAAAGTCATAATAAATCATCGCTCTTGAATTTTCTCGAGTCAATTCCATTTTCTTACCGACTAATCAAGTTTGACAAAACCTTGTGAAAAGACGGAGAATCTTTTTTTAAATAAATAAATAATATTCGATTTTTAAAACCAAGGAGTTTTCAATTAAAAAGATTTGAATATGACAGAAACAGTGGAAATATTCCATTCCCGATACTTTTAGTGCAGCCTATGTATAAGTAGAATTTTATGAGATATGCAACATGCAGATTTCATCACACGTAGACATTTTGTTTTATTTGCCCTCAATAATGACGTTAAGGAACACATTAAAAAACACCAAGATAGACACGTTCCTGTTCGGCCTAAAATCAGCTAAGGCTGTAAATAAATCAGGGATCGAGCTGAAAACCGAATCTAACAGCAAGGCTGGAGGCGCATACCAGTTATAAAGGAGCAACATCGGAAGCTTTAAACCGCAGAGCGGATTCAGTCGCGACCTTTAACTGTCTGTAAATAAATGATTAAATATTGCTCAACAATGACACGCTAAGAAGAAGAACAATTACGTGAAATTTGACACGCTGGTAGTCCATGACCTGGGTTAGAGCTGCTCCTACCGCTCCACGCTCGCGCCCAGGTACTGGTTCAGCTGCACACAACCGATAACTGCAACCATGTAGACTTTACACTGCGAACTCTTATGACAGTGGTTCAGAGACAGATTTACGCCTACAGGGCGTGCGACAAAAACAAACCTTAACCTTTTAAGCTATTGCATAGCTTCTATCGCGGGCCTTGAGCGTGGGGACCGAATCCAGAAATTCCGTAACGAAAAAAACCTAACACCCCTCACTCCGACCGGTACGTCAGTTGTCAAGATGTCATTTACTTTTTCATTTATTTTGTGTCATAGTTTTTCTTAGTGGTTAGAGCTATGAAGGTTACATTTGATTTATATAATTTAATTTATTTTTATTAATATGTTAGCTCAAATAATGTAATTTATTGATAATTTCTATTACAATTTACATTTCTCCGAATCCAAAATTAGACGAGGTAGAGCATTTTATTCATCGCACTTTACTGGAGTACACTGAAGAAGGGTCGAAAATACTTGGTCCAAATGGTAATAAATTTCCACTTATCTTGGCTGGCGATTTCAACATCAACTTCGCTGATAAAAAATCAGAGCGGTTGACAAGTTTTCTTTCGAAAATATTGAATTTGAAAATGAATAATGATCCACAAGAATCCACAACAAAATATGGAACCACCATTGACGCGGTATTTTCCAGATATTTAGAAGATATCAAGTCTCAAACTTATGTTTCTTATTTCAGTTACCATAAACCTATAGTTTCAATGATAAATATTCCTGAAGAACCGACATGTATTGAAAGATAATAAAAATATTTTGAACAATATTAACATCTCATTTATTTAATAAAAGAAAAAAAAAATGTTTTTTTATCGGTCACCACGCTCAAAGTGTGACTTGAATTAATATCAAAGAAAAAAAACAAAGGAAAAAAAATACTGCATTAATAAAATAAATAAATAATTATAATTGCATAAGTTGATAAAAAATGCTATGCAATAGCTTTACCGCGGCAGTCTCCAGTGCCACACGTCTTTTTTAACTAGTATTTGACTATGGCATCACCCAGCCCAGCTCTAACCCAGGTCATGGACTACCAGCGTGTCAAATTTCACGTAATTGTTGAGGCGTGATAAGAGAACAGACCGACTGACGCAACGGACGGAGTTACTTTCACAGTAATAGTAGGTATTAACTACGCAGTTAGATGAAGCTCACCAAAATTACCTCTACTATTGTTCTTTCCATTAGCTTTCTCTGTCTCCACTCGCACAGATATGTAGCCATCCTTAGGAGCAGTAACGTTACTGTCACAAACAGATCAAGCGGCTGCAAGTGCACGGACGCGCCATCGAACCACGCCAACGCGCCGGGCGCGCTCTCGGGCAGCTCCGCCAGCGGGTCCTCCACAGCGTACAGGTCGGGCACGTAGTACTGCGCCGGCAGCAGCAGCAGCACTACCACCGCCGTCACCACCAACGCGCTCGAATATCCATTTAGCGCCATTAGTTACCCACATCCGTCTACCACCTTTAACTAGAGTTCACTGCACCGTGTTATAAATATGAATTGCCCGTTCATTTGAATTTTGTGTATACCAATATTTAATCATTTATTTACAGACCTATTATTCCTATTATTGAGTCTATCACAACATTTCAAAACTGACACCACCTTAAAACAAAAATACCGTTTCTTTATTTTCGTATCCTGAGTTCAAATATATATTTGTCGGAGGAGATGGTATTCTTCATGATGATGATGATAAGACAGGATGGATATCTCAAAATAACACTCAGTGGTTCTTCAGTACAACGGTCTACGTGGGTAATCATCACACAGGATGCTCCTGACGATCAAATCAACCACATGGAATGCAGTGAGGTTAGTAGGAAACACGACCACGACCAACCGCAGCGCCGTCCGCCATCGAAGCCCTGCCGCTGGCTCCGACCCTCTAAATTGACGAGCGCTTTTGTCATTCATCACCTGACAGTTGTCGTTGTTAATCGTGCCAGAACTAAACACACCCAAGCACTACTAAAGAGGTTGAACTTAACGACAATAGTTGCTTGACATTCCAGTAGTTCTGATTCTATCCACGTTCAGAGACTGCAGTCTCCGACATATTTTTTATATTTTTTGATTTCTTCATTTCTGAGAAAAAAAATGAAAACCAAAAAACATATGATGACGTCACATATACGGTAGAATGATGAAGTTACCTTTGCCTAAGCATTATTCAAATAGTCAATGTCTTACGTCACTGAAGTTTATATTTTTCATAAAATTGAACATTTTATTCTTCCTATCAACTCGACACGCTTACTGTTAGTATTGATTGATATTTCGCCTGCTATTATCTAATCTGTGATTTTGCCATTAAAATGAATCCCAATGAAACTTATACGCCAATAAAGGAACCAAAATATTGTTTTGCACCAGCCTGCAAAAACAATTCTAGGGATACTCAAAAAGCATTTTTTGTGGTGCCTAGCTCAGCAAAACGAGAGTGGTGCAATGCTGTGGGTGTAACATGTCCTAAACGCCTTATATATGTATGCGAAGACCATCTCAATGTAAGTACTTACTTAACTGACAATTATGCCGCGAATGCACATGCTAGTGGCACGGATTATTGAGATGATGATTCTTAATCTTAACCAACCCATCACTACGCTTATGGACTTGTTCCAGCGGTCAGCGATTGCAGCTCCAGATGTTTTAGGAAAGTAGACATTTGTGGAGCGAAGTCTCCGTCAACGGAAGTAACAAGAGGGGTGAATGAGGCATGTCGCAATTCACAAGCATTTGAATGTTTGAATCATTTTTAAAAAACTAGCTCTTATTGCACTACGATTAGGTTCGAAAGGCAACATATTTCGCACGCGTGCGTTAATTATTTACCGCACGCGTGCGAAATACGTTAGAAAAAGACCACAGATAATGTCTATAAAGTGTAGTAAATGTAGCCGACGCCATATGGTGATACTGTGTCCTTCACTGCATACCCATGCCACAATTTTCATCCCGAAGAACTCTCAACTTGAAACAAAAAATGTTCTGGTTAATAATTTTTCCAGTATTAACACCACCGTTCTGTTGCAGACACTGATAGTGAAAATATCCAGCAATGGTAAAGAGAAAAAAGTACGAGCATTGCTGGACTCCGGAGCACAACGAAGCTACATCAGAGCTGGTCTGGCAGAAGAAATGATGCTGGAAGTGACAGGTAGTGAGAGACTGGGGCATATAGTTTTCGGAGGCATCAAGAAGGGAATGCAAGTACACCGACATATTGACTTTGAGGTAAGCAATTTGGATGATACCTATAAAGCTAAGATGGCAGACAGCATTAGAACAACCAACAATATGTGGCAACTTACCTAAAGTACATGATGCAAGAATTATAAGAAAGTTGCAAGATGAAGGCATAAGGCTAACAGATGTAAAAGAAAGTATATCCGAAATAAGCTTGCTCATCGGATTTGTTTTTTTTTTTCTTTTTTTCATACAAAAATCTCTACAATATCAATCTTTTGTCATCACTTTATAGTTCTTAACGTTATACATGTTGTTAATTAGCTTCCAGCTACCCTTACGCTTAAATAGCTTCTTGATAAGCTCCTCCATCTTGATGGTTGGGTTTTCAGACAAAATCCCCATCACTTCCATCTCTGGTATCCCCACGTTGGAGATCGTGACTTTTTTGTGTTTGCCAGATGAGGACCTTGGCGGAAGGAGTATGCCTGCAGACAGTTGGGATACTAGTGATTGGTGGTTTGCGGTAAGGCTACGACTGGAGATGCCAGAACAGAATTCAGAAGAGCTATCATGGACAAGAATTCAGAGTCTTATCGCAGAGCGAAGTCCCTTGATCAGCAAGGGCTTGCCCAACAACTACAAAGAGAATCAGAGGAATACTTCAGCAATGCGGAAGAAGAAGCTAAGTCCGAAATGGGGGCAGCAGTCAGCGCAGTAATTGACCGGGCGAGAAAGGTCATGGATTGGGCGCTAGATGATGGGAAAGACGGTGATGAGGATGAATTTGAATACAACGAAACTGCCGATCCGTTGGTGACTGAGCCAGAGATGGAAATCAGAGTGCCCGACAGGGATGATCCGGAGATAGTAACTGACCCATTGGTTGCCTGTGAAATGGAGAGAGTACAACAGGCAATTGATCAGATGAAAGTAGTATTCTCTCCAAAGAAAGCTCCAACCTTTTCGCTCCCGATCTCGCATGCTGAGCGCACTAGATTCAGAGAATTTATAAACTGGGTCAATCAAACATCAGGGAAGAGTTACATAGTATCAGACGTCAAAGTCTGTTTATTTAAAGCGTTCTGCCAGTCCTTCTACACGAGCGACCTATGTCCTTATATACGAGCCGAGCCTACAACGTCCTGCGCGTGCAATACAACAATGCCTTCAGGATGCTGTTGCGGTTGCCGCGACGTTGCAGTGCGTCGGGAATGTTTGCTGAAGCACGTACGGATGGCTTTCACGCCATCATGCGTAAGAAAGCGGCTTCCCTACTGCAACGTTTGCGTAGCACTCGGAACAGCATCCTGAAAATGATTGTTGGCCGAGTGGACTGCCCCATCCAAAGGCACTGGGTAAAATTAGGAATAGGTTTATGTTAAATAGAATTACGTATTAAGTACTAACAACACTAACATAGCATGTAAGTACAGTCTGTTTATAACCACTAACCACTATCTACGTATGGACTAAGGTCTGAAATAAAGATATTTTATTTTATTATAGAGTCGGCAGTGCTTTTATTTTTAATGTCGTCATTTTGATTTACGGTTTTCCAGCCTAAATATATTTTGAATATTAAATTGTGTTTATAAAAAGAATACTAAAATAAACATGATTATTTTAAACAATTATTTACTTTTATGAACAATTTAAACATTTATTTGTGTTCTTAATTAAAAAATGTTTGAATTTTATATTTTTCCTGTGAGGCTGTTTAGCGGCTTCATAACTTTGCTTCTCCTATAACCTGCGAACATAAAGCGCGGGAAAAAAAGCAAACTTAGTCTTAATAATTTGAGTTATTTGCGAAAAAAATGTCGAATTTAAGTTTTAAAGAGAATTATTTAGATGGTACTCCGCCAGATATTGTGATTGAGGCACAAAATGCGTGCGATAGCCTGTTGCCGTCTAAATCTAAGGTGAAATATATGGCAACTTTGCAAAAGTATTTTCTTCAGTGGAAAATCACTAAAAATGCGTCGTATTTTCGGAGCAAGTATTTTTGGCATATTTCAATGAACTCGCCAAAAATATAAGCCTAGCACGCTATGGTGTATATATTCTATGTTGAAAAGCACGGTTCTGCAAAATCACGGTGTTAACATAAAAACATATTGCAACCTGCATTTCTAAAAAGACGCTCCGCCGGATATATTGGACAAAAATCAAAAGTATTGTCTCCAAATGAAGTTGAAAACTTTTTGAAAGAAGCTCCGGATAGTCAGTATTTGGCAACGAAGGTCAGTAGTTGAAGCAATATCTAATCTATCAAGCCTAACATAGGCGCTACGTCCGTACACTAAACGACCTATGCTTATCTAAGCTGCGTTTTATCTCGTTCCAGGTTGCGTTAATTTTCGGGATTAATGGTGCATGTAGACGTCAGGAACTCTGTAACATAAGAACAAAAGATATCGAAAATCATGGCGATTTGCTTCTGGTCAAAATCCCACACACTAAAAACAATATTCCGCGATCATTTACAATTCACGGTCCTTTTTATGACATAGTAAAGAAATACGAAGCTATAGGTACCACAAAAACAACAAAATGATCGCTTTTTTCAGAACTTTCAAAAAGGTAAATGTATGGCTCAACCTATTGGTGTGAACAAATTTGGTACTATGCCAAAGGAAATAGCAAAGTATTTAGGATTACCAGGTGCCGATTGTTACACCGGACACAGTTTTAGAAGAACTTCAGCTACATTACTTGCTGGTGCTGGAGCTGATATATTGACATTAAAACGACATGGCGGATGGCGGTCTAACACAGATGCTGAATCATATGTCGAAGACTCCATAACCAACAAGACGAACATTAGCGCCAAAATAACACAAGAAATAAATTTGGAGCCAGCCCCTAAGAAGTTTTGCCTTGAACCGTACCCTTCTTCTTCACATACCAATAATGATTTGGCACCTCATAAAACTACCGAACAGCTATCAGAACACCTTTCCACCCCCTGTATTCCGTCATCTCCAACATTCACTCAAATCAGTGAAATTGGTGAAATTGTTAATAATAACATTTCACAAAGCGTAAAAATGCCAACAAAATCTGCTGTATATCATTTCAATAATTGTACCTTTAATAATTCAGTTATGATTCAATAATTAAATATTTTTATGACAAAAATGCGTATCGTTTTATTATTTTATTTCTTCGAAAGTGTATTGAAAAACGTCGTTTGATACACGTGGGAATTTGTTATTGCGTTTCTCGGCCCCATAACACACTCGCCTTGCGGCTCGGGTGTTCATTCAGCCTCGTACGCAATAACAAACTTTCCGCACTTGTATCAAAATGTACTATTTTTAATCCGGTATCGTTTTACCAAGCTTCTCGTACTGGCCACTCCAAGCGTCACTTTTTCTTTTCGCGCGCTCAACAACAACATCGCTAAAAATTTGGAGCCAAAAATAATCTAAATTTGAATTTAATTCCATTAAAAAACTGTGATTAACAATGCCAAGCAACAAATCCAACTCAAAACTGTTAAAATACGTGTTACGTTCGACGACCAAAAACGAAAAGGACGCCACCGGCGGTGGATTCGCAAAAGCAAGTATCGCTCGCGCAGCCCCCGATTACTACTTTTTAATAACACCGTGTACTCTTTTACCTATGTGTGACAAATAAAGATTTTTGAATTTGAATTTAACTTGCGCCAAAACTTTTGTTTAGATAGTATTCCTGATGATGAGTTCAAAAGTAACTATAGGCTCACACGGGAATTGTTTGAGAATTTGTGTGGGGATCTTTTACCGTTTTTGCCTCAACAAAGTCGTCGAAATGGTGTAGATCCAAGACTGAAGGTAGGTAATGGTTTGATTCCAGAATTAAGAACGAAAGAAAAAAAAACAATCAAAAACTCAAAATTTGCAGAAACTTCAATAGGTAGGTTATATACCCACCTATTGAAGATTCTGCAAATTTTGAGTCAATTAAATTACCAATCTGCCCAAGTTAGTCACTGATGTTTTTATTTTCTTTTAGATCCTTACTGCTTTGAATTTTTATGCCCGGGGGAGCTACCAAGGTGCAATGGGCTTGAGCAGTGATGTCCCAATGGCACAACAGACAGTGTCACTACGGGATGTCACAAATGCATTAAACAGCCCCTCAATTGTAAATAAGTACATGAAGTTTCCACAAAACGTGGCTCAGAGGAACTGTATAAAAAGAAAGTAAGTATAAAAGTTTAAACCGTTTTTTTTTTAAAAACCTAGGAATTGTATAAATATACCAGAAACTGCTTATGACGAAAACATGTAGTTTAAACAATGACTACCTACCGATTAAATAGTGTTTATACAGTTAGAGTGTAATAGATCAGAATTATTTTTTTTGATTAAGCTGTACCTACTTATGTTAACCTACAGATTTTATGAAAAATATGGGCTGCCAGGGGTCATCGGATGTATTGACTGCACACATGTGGCTCTAATAAAGCCTAAACATTTTCATTCACTAAATGTTCAAGTTGTAAGTTTGAAAATTATGATAAAATTATCTCTTTCAAAACATTTAAAAGTAGAATAGTGAATTCATTCATAGTACATGAGAATAGGTCTGTACAATTTATCCGTGTGCTGTACAATAGTTCTCATTAGAATGATATGTATAATTAAATTAATGTATGTCTAACAGATATGTGATGCTGATTGCACAATTCTAAATGTTGATGCGTCCTATGGTGGAGCGACTCACGGTTCTTTTATTTGGTCGCACCATGAAATTAAAGCTAATCTGGAGAGTCTACAACAGGAGGTGTCATTAAGTGTCATATCTGTTGGGTATGTAGTAGTACTTATAAAAAATCTAATTCTTGATTTTTGTTCTCGTGTGTAGTTAATATTTGTTTTTTACAAGTTACTTGTAAGTATTTTCTTTATGTAATAGTACAGTACAATACTAGTTGAACGTTATCCCTGTGATAAATTAATTACCCTGGTTTATATTAATTAATTATTCTGGGTACCCACTTCGGGAATTCATGATGATCTCAATAGACAATGCTGTCGAAGATTCTCTACAGGGACGATACAATTTCGCCCAGAAACGTGCTCGCTCCACTATAGAGCGAACTTTTGGGATTTTAAAAGGTCGATGGAGATGCCTTTTAGCAGCAAGGGAGCTACATTATGCACCCGTCACAGCAGGTATTTGTTATAATTTACACTTTTTTTTCTATTTATTTATAGGGATTTGTTCAATTTGAAGATGTCGCCCTACAATTTACACTTAGAACCATATTATTTTTTTCTCAATTTTTTACCTTTTTTCCAGGTAAAATAGTAATAGCCTGCTGCGTTTTACACAATATGTGTAATAAGGCGGGTTTAGAAGCACTTTCCCTCACCGAGGAAGAGCTACATTTAGAGCGGAGTAGACAGAATGGACAGCGGGATGAGTCTATCTCCACTCATCAAGCTCTTCAGCAAGGGCAAAGAGCAAGAAATACATTAGTGCAACTGCTGGACAGAAATAGGTACTACTCGTAATAATACATGTCAATAAATACATAATTATGGAAAGTGTATATTTTTATTTATTAGAGATTTTTTTTTACAAACTGACTGTTTTGCTTACAGGAGATAAGAAGTAGGTTTTGGGACTGGGGAATATTCTTGTACAACAAAATGAGAAGAAATTGAAAACATGCATAAAATGCACACTATGCACATAAGTTGCAAGATAATATTGGTGATAAATTTGCTTGACACGCTGGTCCTTCCACAGCCGCGAGGCTCACGAATGCTCTGGTTCTTTTATTTCTTATTATATACCGATAATACTATTGTTTTATATAACTTGTTTAAACTTGTTAAAAAAAAAAAAAAAAAAAAAGAAATCTAT
Organism: Diarsia brunnea; assembly: GCA_949774965.1. NCBI lineage: Eukaryota > Metazoa > Arthropoda > Insecta > Lepidoptera > Noctuidae > Diarsia > Diarsia brunnea. The sequence goes on along the minus strand of OX458996.1, from coordinate 21,959,910 downwards.
TATGGTTTTTGTTGTATTTTTCTTACACCTTTCTATTGTATCGAGTCAGGTTCTTCTAACCAAACAGACAGATGTGTTGCTGGGCAGTTTGTTCCACCACTTCTTCTTTCCAGCAAAAACCCTAGGAAGTGTCGAAGGGTGGGCGTTTTGGAAGACTGTCACTTGTAAATAAGTAAAATAAATTTTGATGTTCGAAAAGTGCTGATTATAAGCCTAGTTTGTATAAATGACTTTTCATTTTGATTTTTTTTTTCTACATTATGCTTCCATTAAGAAGCACAATGTAGGGCTTTGTGATATCCAACTTGATATAATTGAAGTTTCTTTGGAGACTTTCTTGCCCATTCTTGTCTATGAGAGATCTATCGGGAGTGTTTCAAATAAATACTTTGAGTTTGAGTTATGTAAATAAAAGATTACCAAAAAACAAATGTTTTTTTATTTACACCTAATAAAATAGAAAAAAAAATCATAACGTAAAATATAATTAACTCATCACTACATAGTATAAAACAAAGTCTCTGTCGCAGTCTGTCCGTCCCTATGTATGCTTAAATCTTTTTAACTAAAACTACGCAACGGATTTTGAAGCTGTATTTTTTAGTAGATAGAGTGATTCAAGAGGAAGGTTTTAGTATATAATTTGACCAATATCCACACGGGCGAAGCCGCGGGCATCAGCTAGTTAAATTATAAATCACTGTGAATTATTGAGCTGGAAGATGAAAGATTCCAAGCAAAAAAACAAATACGGAGCTCGGGTAATGATGATTACGCCTGTGTCATCCAACTGGGCAAAGGACACATTTATAGAAATATACTCTAAGTATTTCTACAAATGTGTTCCCGTACCAAGTTGGGGTCTCTCGTGGTCGGCTAAGAGTCTCTCTTCTTCCAGCTCAATAATCCTATTTCTGAATGAGACGAGGGGTCGCCGAACTCTTGCTCGACGAGAATTTGATGCTGAAACTAATCGAAATAATTTTTGGTAAGATTTAAGAAATTTTCTGAAACATGATTTACATAATCTCTTTTCTATTGAACAATGTACTTACTTCGCTGCATTGGCAACTCTTGTGCCTCAGTGGACCTAGAGGGTGGTCCTGGGAATGTGCTGGCGGAAGGTTCCTGGTTTCCTGCCGGCGTGTTGGCGACAGGTGTATGGGCAGACGATAGGCTGAGCGCTATTTGTTCTTGGTCTTGTGCTACAGATGGCTCCTGTACAACCATGATGATGGCTGTGTAAATAAACATTTGTAACCGTTCCGCGAATCCTATTTTATTTAACTTACGACTTGACACTGACCTGGAAATTGCAAAAAACGTAAGAAAATTCGAATTTCGCGGGCTACCTCGTCGCTTTCACCTTAAGATAAAATGTCGCTCAGTATAAATAAATCATTTGCCAAAAATTGAAAAAAATGCAGGGCGTAACGTTGACACTCAAACAAATATTAGGTCGCTCAAATATTATGAAGCTACTCATTTTATAATAGGTTAGGGAAAAAGTTTCTTCGCATTTTTTAAGAAAATTCAAAACATTTTTTAATATAGTTTATTTACATTTAACTAAAGTATATAGGGACCATTTTGTTCGATAACTTTTTGCCATCTTGTAGCTACCTACAAGATGGCAAAAAGTTATCGAACAAAATGACTCTAATAATAGCAATAGGATCATGTCCCTACGGACATGATCCTATTGCTATTATTAGAGTCTACACTTGAATGTGACCCTCTACAAAAAAGAATCAAAGCCTTTGCAAATACCTTGCATATTGATGGAGAGCATGTCTCACATCATACATCAACAGTATTTACAAATGTGATTGAATCGTGCTTACAATCTAAAGACGCTGTTACGGAAATAGCCAACAAATTTTCTACAACTACAAAACCTTATACAGCAGAAGAAGCCCTAGCAATATTAATTGACAGAAACATGACTGTTGAGACGTACAACTTTTTTCACTTAGATTTGCAACAGCGGGGTTTTCCGGCATACCTACCTTATTACAAAATTTTAAAAGCCAAACAAAATTGTTACCCAGAATTCGTTCATGTTACAGAACGAGAAGCGGTTGTTCCTTTACAATCACTCCTGCAGCACACTTTTGGCCGCATTGTGCAATTGCAAGGTGAAGTATTCTCACAATACTGCAACAAAATAGGAACTAATATTTTAGACTGTGTCTTTGAAGGAGTTTGGGGTTTTGATGGTAATTCGGGGCCAGCTTTGTACAAACAAGCATTTGAGGATCATGGTGAAAATGTAAGCAGTATATTTGCTACAACTTTTGTTCCCTTAAGAATTTACCATCAAAAGCACAGAAAATCATAAGGTATTATTGTGGACAAACGTTGCAGCTCAGTCTTACAGATCTTGCCGCCCATTGCGAATAATTTATAAAAAAGTATCTAAAGAGCTGATTTTATCCGAAAAATTTACCCAAGAGATCGACCACCTTTCTCCTTTCGATCATAAATTACCGAGTGGGCAGCAAATCAACGCTACCTGCAATTTATATTTAGCGGCAATTGACGGTAAAGTACTTAATGCGATACTTGATACGCCATCGCAAATACGTTGTCCATATAGGAACACAATTTAACAACTTGGAAAATGCATTTTCGAAAATAGTCAACCCAGATACGTTGACGCATGGTATCAATCCTCTACACGCCTAGATCCGAGTTTTGGAGTTTCTTCTCAAACTCGAGTACAAATGCGAAGTAAAAAAATGGCGTATCAACCAATCTTCACAAGAAGGGCTTGCAGTGCAGGAAAGAAAAAAACGTATCCAAGATGCTATACGTGATAAAATTGGTGTATTGGTAGATGTCGTTCTTCTTAATTCCGGAACCACTAATGATGGCAACACAAGTCGCATAGTTTTAGCAGATAAAAACCGAAAAACTTTCGCAGATATTTTGGGATTAGAACTTTGGCTTCTTGATGGCTTATACATTATCTTAATCGTGATCTCTTGTGGAATTCCTGTAGATGCAGACAAATTTGGTACATTCTGTAAAGACCTTGCCTACAAATATGTAAGTGTCTATGACTGGCATCCTATGACGGTTACCATTCATAAAATTTTAATTCATGGGGCATCTATTATTAACAAAACACCACTACCAATCGGTATGCTTTCAGAACAAGCCGCCGAATCACGGAACAAATATTGGCGATCTGTAGGCTAATTCACGTAACTAAAGAAGTGCTGTTTCAGTGCAGTTTAAGTTAAGTTTCGATCAAAACAACGCTTTTCGTATTCTCTACCGATGTCAGCAGCTGTCATACACGCTCGCGTCAAGTTCGCGTCACGCGAGCGCTTTATCGGCATTCTACTGCTGCGCGTCTTTTGTGTGTGTTTCGAAACGCAACATGATCTACTCTACTATTCGTTTGACGTCTATAAATGACAGTTTAGAAGTTTCAAATCGATCAACGTGCAGTTTTGGTTACGCACAAGATAAGTTCCTCGTTATTTACTTTTGTTGGCATAAAATTGTATTTTTTGTCAATAAAACTGTTTCTAATTGATTATTGTATGTAAACAAGTTAACTACCAGTCGTTTTCAATAAAATTCTAAAGGTTTTTTTTACTTTTTAGGTAATATGAGTTTCCAACTTGGTTTGAGAATTTTATCCCTCGCTGCCGAAATTGATGACCGAGAACGTCGTCAAGCAATAAGAAGACAAAGGTTTTCTGTAGATCCATTCCGTATTCCAGACCGGGAATTCCAGAAAACCTATCGTCTGAGCAAGAACTTGACCCGGCAATTGATAACCAAATTATCAACATTTATTCCGAAGGAGAGAAGGAAAGATGGCGCGATGACGCGATAATCGGTAGAACTACCAGTCAATACAAAATTCCTTGTAAGCCATTTCAACATCACGCTATGACTCTCAGGAGCCGAGTAAACTTTTATTTACTCTATGGAGCCGAGTGTGGTTGATACCGCGGGGTACATCTAGTATTGGAATTAAATAATGCAAAATACATTATACTTGACTTTAAGTTGTAAATAATTGGATGACTTTCAGGTTCTCATAACACTAGCTTTCTTGGCGAGCGGATCTTATCAGACTCTGGTGGGCCAAAGCAGGTGCCATGGAGTATCACAGCCCACTGTGTCGAGAGTTTGTAGTTTGTTTGTCAGCCAAATTTTAGCAAAATATTTGTTTGATTGTGAATATAATTTTTTGTTTATATAGTAATCTATATAAACAAAAAATTATGTTTTGATTAAAAAGCACTAAAATGTGTACTGGGGTATTATTTTAATTTTATAATAACGCCATGTTCATTGAAATGTAATCGATTCTATTCGATTATTTAGTGAGTAAAATTTTTTCTCTCATATGGCCACACCATAAGTAAGTTTGGTAGAGTTTGGTTGTCGTACAGTTGACGTGCAGTTTACGCGCAGCTTACGCGCAGTTCAAAGATTACAAGAATACCGTTTATCACTCGAACTTGGACTTAACTGCAATTGCACTACAACTTCATCGGTGCGTCATAAAATGACGTGAATTAGCCTACTGATCGTGAGCACCACACGCGCTAATTTGATCGTAAACAAACAATGTATGATCTGTTTCATAGAGCATTAGTGTCTTCCGACCCAATTATTGCTGCTGAAATGCAGCTCCAAAGGAGAAAACATTTGAAAAAACGTCCATTGCCTGCTGCTGCTGTGGCGTTACTTAAACCAAATCACAATGAAAAAGAATTTACTGATGATATAGACGACCACGAAATGTTGACTGCAGAAAATGATTAATGATTGATTGAGTTAGTTTTGGTTTTTGATGATATTGATATTTAAAATATCTGCAATTAAAGTTTATTATTAAGTTTAGATTATATTAGTTATCTATTTGGTCAACAAGTTTCATCATTTAAATTCATCAAGTGTTGTTTATTATTATTTCTTAAAATTTAAATTTTAGCAACTGTTTGGTTGGGTAAAATCAATATTAAAATTTAATAATGTAGCTGATTCCATTATTAATAATAAACCCGCAAGGCAGTTGGGCAATAGCGATCCCAGGGAACTGATGACAAGGAATAAGGCTCTGATACTCTATCAACGAAGGCAAGAGTGAGGTCTCTTGCTTTCCTTGATAGAATATCAGTAAGATGCTGATAGGGATATTGACCGTACTTCCGGCAGTCATGATAGCCGTAGTATACACACTTCCTCAAGTACCTCGGTATAATATAATATGTATTTATTCCCCCATCTTGCTAACTCACTATGGGTATTTATAATTGAGTTAAAAAAAAAAAAAAAAAAGAAAAAAAAAGAATTGGCCAAAGGTATATATTGGGCAAATACACACATCAAAAGTGTCTAGGGATCAAGCATTTTTATGCGGATTTCTTGAGATTGAGATGTGGCTTTGTAATAAATTTATGATTTTATAAATTTATATGGATCCTTTTTGGTGCATTTCATAATTTGAATCAGGAACTGTGAATCAAATTCGAGTAAAAGATGAAAATCAGCTGTCAATATTTTCCCTATAAAAACATACAACGCATTGAAGACATTATTAGTGCTACTGTTTCCCTACTACTGATTAAAACCAACGTTATTATGGAGCGGCGACGACATATAAGCAGGGAAGAAATGCTCAGAGCCGTGGGAATGATAGAAGCTGGTTCCCGGCAACGTACTGTGGCTTTAGCTCTGAATACAAGTCAGAGTGTTATCAGTCGACTTTGGACACGTTACCGAAGCACTGGTACCGTGGCTGAGCGCCATGGAGGACGGTATCGCTGCACCACACGGAGACAAGACCGATACATTCAAATCTTAACTCGAAGAGCTCCAACAATAACCGCCATGATGTTAGCCGTGAGGCTTCATCACTCTTCAGGGAACTTAATTAGCGACCAAACAGTCAGAAACCGCTTGCATGAAGTGAACCTTCATTCCCGAAGACCGCTACGGGTACCACCTATAGCAATGCACAATCGTAGGATTCGATATCAATGGGCTCTTGAACACAGAAATTGGGCAGAAGAACAATGGCGTTTCGTGTGCTTTTCTGATGAGTCTCGTTTTGGTATGAGACCGGATACAAGACGTATACGACACTGGAGAACCCCTGGACGCCAACAGCGATTAAAATCCTGCCAGGAAGTCCATCCTTATAGTGGTGGAACCATCATGGTATGGGCGGGTATTTGGATCGGCGGAAGAACTGAGTTGATTTGGATCAGAGGCAACCTCAACGCTCAAATTTATGCTGAGACGATTGTATCAGACGTCATCGTTCCTCTACAAGTGCAATTCGGTCCCTTATTTCAGTTAATGCATGATAATGCACGACCGCACACCGCAAGAGTTGTAAGACAGACAATGTCCTGCCCTGGCCTGCTCAGTCGCCAGACTTGAACCCGATTGAGCATGCATGGGATATGCTACAGAGAAGAGCTCTGCCGAATATGGAGGGTATCCAGTCGCAAGAAGACCTTTTTTTGTTGTTGCAACGAACATGGGCGGCCATTCCACAGCGTGATTTGGATGAACTCATTTTGAGTATGCCAAACCGATGTTCTTGTGTTGTTAGTGTTCGCGGTAGAAACACGGATTATTAATTGTTTAAGTTACCCAATAAAATTTTAAAGAAAACTGTTATTTCAGTCTTTTTTTCGAACTTTAATGTTAGTGGTTCAAATGTCAAAAATCCCTTTATTAGGAAAATGGCAAATTTCTTTGTTAATGCAAAGGTGACTTGGTTTATCGTTACTGTGACAAACGAAAACACTTTATTTGATGAATCCTTAAAGAAAATTTTAATTAATATCAATCAGGAGAAAAGTTATTGCAAAAATATATGTTGATCCCTAGACACTTTTGATGTGTGTATAATGAAGACTTCGGTAGCTATCCCCAGTTGCCAGAAATCTTAAAGTTATAGCTAGACGCACTTTTGCTGGTATAGGTATTCTCCTCTTTGTTGTTTTTTTGGTAATTATTGGTTCAATTTTACTCAGTAAAAAAATAAATTCTATTGGTGACATTCTACAAAAATTTGAGAATTCTCCAGAATCTTCACAGAGCATTTCTTGGAAGATAGAATCCATAGATTGGCTGAAACAGAATTGATTATCAATAAACATAGTAGAAGATAAATATGAACTACTAGCTGTTGCCAGCGGCTTCGCCCGCTACAACTCGAAAATTATCCCACGGGAAGAGAAAATCGGGATAAAAAGTAGCCTATATGTTAATCCAGGGTATAACCTATCTACATACCAAATTTCAACCAAATCGGTCCAGCCGTTTATGCGTGAAAGAGTAACAAACATCCACACATCCATTCTCACAAACTTTCACATTTATAATATTAGTCCTAGTAGGATTTACCATAATGTGTAATTTAATACATTGTTTGCACAAAATGTCGGATTAAATAGGTACTTACATTGTTCTATTGCGATGACACGCTATCATCCACCATCGTCTGCGTCGACGGTTCTTTTTTACTTTTTTACGCAGGATATCTAAATAATTGTATAAACTCAATAGATGTAGCGCGCATGCCGCCATTATTTTCACGTCCTCCATGTTCGTGTACGAATGTCAAAATAATTCACCCCGCGAATGTGTAAACAGTAAGTTCGCGACAGCACTCGTATACGAATGTTTCGTCAAAAAATGTTCGTCGAGTGACGAGGCGAATGGCGAACACGATTGTGTAAATGCGGTATTATAAAATGTCGAGTGATGAAAGTGATTGTACTCCTGAATTCATTACAACCAAAGCTAATAATATTACCAATGATTCACTGCCGGAAAAGTCTAAGGAAACTTATATAAAAGCCTACGACAATTTCCAAAAATGGAAAAGTACGAAAGGCGTCAAGTCTATTTCGGAACCAGTTCTATTAGTGTATTTTCAGCATTTACCTTGTACTCAGAAGTCAAGTAGCCTATGGTGTACTTATTCAATGCTTAGGTCAACAATAAGCATGAAACACAATATAGATATCAAGACATACGCTAAGCTATAAGCATTTCTAAAGAGGAAATCGGAAGGTCACCAATCAAAGAAATCGAAAGTTTTCACACCTATGAATGTTGAAACTTTTTTAAATGAAGCTCCTGATCATAGTTATCCTGCCGTAAAAGTAAGTACATCATTTTATTTTCATCCCCCCATCTCGGAAAGAGTATTTTTGCTCTTCGATATCTGAGTGCCAAAGCCGTTTTTATCCGCTAGAGGATAAAGTAAATTGAAATTAGAACATCGTGTGTACTAAGTTTGTGAATTCAAAACATCATTAAACCTATTTACTTCTACCTCCATGGGGCCGAATTTATCATACAACTTTTTTTAATTTGTTAAAAACTCAGACTCTGGAACCTTCTTGGTGTACTTACTATTTTTTAATATGCTTTGCGCGCCATTTTTTTTTCACGTCATATTGTTGAAACCTTAGGTTGTAAATAAGAACCTTCAAAACAAGTGAAAAACCGAAAATGAGTGGTTCTAGCGACGAGGAAGTTTATTTGACGCCAACAGAATTGACTGAAACTGTTAATAATGCGCAAATGTGCTTTCTCCCTCAACAATCACGCGAGAAGTATTTGAAACAGTACGATATGTTTAACACGTGGCGACTAGCTAAAGGGGCCAAATCTTTCTCAGAAAACGTTTTGCTGGCATATTTTATTGAATTATTCGAGACCAAGAAATCAAGCACTTTATGGAGTACGTATTCAATGCTAAAAGCAACAATGATGAAAAAAGACATACATATCGACACCTATCCTAAATTAGTGGTATTTTTAAAAAGAGCCTCATCTGGTCATCAACCAAAACAATCGAAGGTTTTCACAGCATCTGAAATTGAAAAGTTTCTTAACGAAGCACCTGATTCCGTATATTTGGCGACAAAAGTAAGTCAGTTGCACATTCCGTTATATTGATCTACTTGAGTATATTAATCAACTACTTAACATAATTTAATACGTCTTAGTAGATGTTGATAGACATAAATGCATGCATATAAATTTTATTAATTTATCTACTACAATACTCTTTACGTTACAGGTTGTTCTTATTATTGGTATAAACGGAGCATGTCGAACTAACACAACTTAATGTCAAAAACATTGAGAAACATTCAGATGACTTACTATTAATTAATTTACCTAATACAAAGACAAAAAGAGACCGCAACTTCGTCATTCGCAAGGAATACGTAACAATTGTTGAGAAATATCAAGCCTTACGCCCGCCTAACACTCCAATCAATCGATTTTTCCTACAATATCGCAACGGAAAGTGTGTTAGACAGCCTATGGGTGCTAATAAAATTGGCAGTATCCCACGAGAAATAGCAACATTTCTTGAACTTCCAGAACCCCTGTTGTACACGGGTCATTGTTTCCGACGAACTTCAGCCACACTTTTGGCCGATTCAGGAGCTGATCTCCAGTCCCTTCCAACGACTTAACGTGCTTCCTGAGGCACGGAGGAAAGATCGATGGGTCAATCTACGCAATCACTGGATTTGGGCGCAGTTATAGGAATTTTTATTTCTATAACTATCTTATAACCAACTTTTAAAGCGCCATGGGGGCAGGAAGTCCAATGCGGTTGTAGAGGGATACATAGAGGATTCCATCCAAAATAAGTCTAAAATATGTAAAGGCATCGTAGGAGCCATAACACTGAAAGAGCCTCAGTCAGATCCTTGGACTGGCCCTTCTACATCAAAAATGAGCCGTTACGAAACACCTAACCATCGCCCTTTCTCGCCAACATTTACGCCAAGGGAATCCGATGAATCGGTACAACTATTGAATATGACAGATAGTTTACCGAAAAACAGTACACAAGTCACTAACACCAACATTACAGCACCTAACAAAAATATTAAAAATTAAGATATGTGATAAATCAGTGAGTATCCTTTTCTGGTATCCTCGATCCATCCCAAACAAATTGTCAGTTCAGAGCCCTTCTGCAGGATATGCGCCATCTCCTATCCTGTCCATCCTGCACAACCACTTGCACCTTTCAGAATTTACTCCAAGCAAATGATAGAGCTGTGCAGATGGCTATACACGATTTGAGATCATTGACAAATGAATCTAAGACGAATCCAGTGTACACTAAACTATATCAACATTTCGAAAAACTCGTTTTAAAAGTTAACTTGCGAGCACATTTATTTATTAGTAACATTTTTTTAGATGTCGGTACATGTTTCTTTTGTAATGATGGTAATTTATTCTATAACACTTTTAATATCAGCATTTCTTCTATTTATATTGTATCTTTATTGTGGAACAGATTAAATATATTTAAAAAATGGGAAAAAGAAATGTAAAGAGTATCAAAAATATATTCAAACAAATCACAAAAAGTATATCGCGTAGTGGAGATCGAGCCTGCGACTTACTGAATGAAGAGCGATCGCACAACCGCCAGGCTGTTTCCTCCGTTGACACTGGTTCTAAATAGCCGTTCTAATGCTCGTCATGACTGAAAATTAAAACTACCTGCCTACCTACTGCTGCCAACTTTCTTCTTTTTAAGCTATTGCATAGCTTCTATCGCGGGCCTTGAGCGTGGGGACCGAATCCAGAAATTCCGTAACGAAAAAAACCTAACACCCCCCACTCCGACCGGCACAGCGGTGATACTTTTTAGTTTTTCCATCTATCGATAAATACCAGAACTTTTAATGACTTTTTGAAATATCACGCTTGTCTCTTTAGTTCAGCAACCCGCCTTTAGGTGGCATTGGTTGTATTGGAAAACTACCGCTACAACAGTGAATATCTGTACTCGTATAATTTGTGTACAAAGTGTTTTAAATATGAATAAACAAACAGCATTTATTAATATCAAAGAAAAAAAAACAAAGGAAAAAAAATACTGCATTAATAAAATAAATAAATAATTATAATTGCATGTTGATAAAAAATTCTATGCAATAGCTTTACCGCGGTGAACGCTAGTGAACGTTTGCCACTGTCTCGTTTCTTGACAGTTGCTTCAGAGTTTGTAAATGGATGGTCGTTATCTGCCGATGAAGTATTTGCGACATTACCAAATATGAGTCTGAAAGACTGGACAGAAGCCTACCAATGGGTAAAGTTGCCTAAAGAAGTAATACTGACGTATAGTGACGATGCTCTTAAACACTACGAAGTACCGGCTGGTAAGGCAGACAAAATACAAAAAGTCCAAATGGAGAGTATCCACTCTCCATTTGGACTTTGTAGTCATCAAAATCGGTCCATGCATTTTCAAAGTTCCGCACAATATTGATTGGATGCATGGGAAATGCAACTGCCCTGCGTTTTACAAAAATGATGTGCAAACATATTATCGGATTAGCCATACGCTTAAAGCAAAAAAATGCAAAAGAAGCAAACAAAACTTTTTTGCAAAAAAAACAACCGACTTCAAAAACACCAAAAAGTGAAAAATAAACTTCAGAAGAAAAATCAGCTTCTGAAGTCGGTGACAAAAAACGAAATCAAAGAAACAATTTGAATGTCACCGACTAAGCTGATTTTTCTTCTGAAGTTTATTTTTCACTTTTTGGTGTTTTTGAAGTCGGTTGTTTTTTTTGCAAAAAAGTTTTTTATTTTTTCATTTTTAGTTACTAGTCCTATACAAATATTTACTATGCATTTAACGTCCAACCAAGAAACCTAACCCTTAACCTTCAAAATTCCCTAATTATTGCTTTCAACTCCTAACCGTTGAGGAGTAGTGCCTTCCATCATCAGCTTATCAACATGAAGTGATGACTGCTAGATGCGAATACTTGAATAGCGTCAGAAAAAGCACGAAACAAATAGTACGTGCCTATGAAATTTGAGGGTTACCCTCGATTTCTCTGGGATCCCATCACCGGTTGGGGTCACGTCCCGGTTTAGATATATAAAAAATGTTCATAAAATGAAAAGTACTGGGTCAAACACTGTCAAATTTTTATGGGACCAAATGGCAACTAATACGCATCAAACTAAAAAAGAATCTCGTAAATTGGATCATAAATCTCGGCGTAGTCGATGTACATACATAGAAAAAAAAAACATACCGATCGAATTGAGAACCTCCTCCTTTTTGGGAAGTCGGTTAAAAATGTGCTTATCTTCTTTCTATCTTCACTCATCTTGACGGTACGAAAGACAAATGCAAATCACACATTTTCCTAATTTGAATTTGGAATTATGTTCTTTAAAATTTAAACTTTCAATGATACCAAAACCAGCCAGAAACAAATAGTATAGCCAAAGAGATTTTATTACAAGTTCATACATACTATAATGCGAAAAGACTTTTTCCCCAACCTTACAGCAAAACCCTGCAGTTTTTTAACCATATATTTTACTTGAAATTACATAATAATACTTAGGATTACCAAATATCGAGCTCTATACGGGTCATTGTTTTCGTCGAACGTCGGCTACACTGTTGGCGGATGCGGGAGCAGATATAACCCAAATAAAACGCCATGGTGGCTGGAAATCGGATACAGTAACGGAGGGCTACATTGAAAATTCTGTACAAAACAAAAGTAAAATAAGCTGTCAAATTGGTAACAGCATCACTTTAAAACGTCATCTGATTCTTTTTCACCACAACCTTCAACATCACACCATCACATTCCATCTTTCCCTGAGCCTCATGCACCACCTTCACCAACTTTTACCACCCAAAATGCTCCTCTGCAAATACAAGATTCTGAAGCATTGACGAGCAATACTCAAATAAATTCCACATCAACATCTATAAACGTATTAAATAAAAACTTAACTTTATCTTTGCACAACTGGACTAATGTCTCAAATGTTACCATTAACTTCAATTAATATGTAAGTGCATATAACTAACTACCTACTTAGTTCTAAATATGTTATTCTTACTGTTTGTTTATTTAATAAATAATTTGTTTTTCGTACCATGGCTATTATTTTCTCACAGTAGGTGTAAAAAGTAGAGTATCCTCCTCTGGGCTAAAGGTGTCTTTGCCTTGGGCTAGCCTGAATCCCTCGCTGCATTCAGGATTCTTGTATTAACTCCCTCGCTTCGCTCGTGAGTTAAAGTCTTAACTCCCTCGCCTCGCTGCGCTCGGGAGTTAAATCCCGAATCCTTCATTGCGCTCGAGATTCAATATGACACCCGTGACATAAGACACAACTTTAGCCCCTCGGTGCATAATAATCTACATACTATTGTACTATTGAAAACGATCGTTTCAGTACCGAATTTTTTTTAAGAACTTAACCAATAAAAAGAAAGAAAAAAATAAACAGGCAAGACAAAGAACTCGAAAGACGAGTACAAAATGCCTGGAAGACCTTCTGGGCCCTGAAAGAACATATGAAGGGAAACCTTCCAGTATCACTGAAAAGAAAACTCGTTGACATGTATTTTACTTGAAATTACATAATAATACTTAGGATTACCAAATATCGAGCTCTATACGGGTCATTGTTTTCGTCGAACGTCGGCTACACTGTTGGCGGATGCGGGAGCAGATATAACCCAAATAAAACGCCATGGTGGCTGGAAATCGGATACAGTAACGGAGGGCTACATTGAAAATTCTGTACAAAACAAAAGTAAAATAAGCTGTCAAATTGGTAACAGCATCACTTTAAAAACGTCATCTGATTCTTTTTCACCACAACCTTCAACATCACACCATCACATTCCATCTTTCCCTGAGCCTCATGCACCACCTTCACCAACTTTTACCACCCAAAATGCTCCTCTGCAAATACAAGATTCTGAAGCATTGACGAGCAATACTCAAATAAATTCCACATCAACATCTATAAACGTATTAAATAAAAACTTAACTTTATCTTTGCACAACTGGACTAATGTCTCAAATGTTACCATTAACTTCAATTAATATGTAAGTGCATATAACTAACTACCTACTTAGTTCTAAATATGTTATTCTTACTGTTTGTTTATTTAATAAATAATTTGTTTTTCGTACCATGGCTATTATTTTCTCACAGTAGGTGTAAAAAGTAGAGTATCCTCCTCTGGGCTAAAGGTGTCTTTGCCTTGGGCTAGCCTGAATCCCTCGCTGCATTCAGGATTCTTGTATTAACTCCCTCGCCTCGCTGCGCTCGGGAGTTAAATCCCGAATCCTTCATTGCGCTCGAGATTCAATATGACACCCGTGACATAAGACACAACTTTAGCCCCTCGGTGCATAATAATCTACATACTATTGTACTATTGAAAACGATCGTTTTAGTACCGAATTTTTTTTAAGAACTTAACCAATAAAAAGAAAGAAAAAAATAAACAGGCAAGACAAAGAACTCGAAAGACGAGTACAAAATGCCTGGAAGACCTTCTGGGCCCTGAAAGAACATATGAAGGGAAACCTTCCAGTATCACTGAAAAGAAAACTCGTTGACATGTATTTTACTTGAAATTACATAATAATACTTAGGATTACCAAATATCGAGCTCTATACGGGTCATTGTTTTCGTCGAACGTCGGCTACACTGTTGGCGGATGCGGGAGCAGATATAACCCAAATAAAACGCCATGGTGGCTGGAAATCGGATACAGTAACGGAGGGCTACATTGAAAATTCTGTACAAAACAAAAGTAAAATAAGCTGTCAAATTGGTAACAGCATCACTTTAAAAACGTCATCTGATTCTTTTTCACCACAACCTTCAACATCACACCATCACATTCCATCTTTCCCTGAGCCTCATGCACCACCTTCACCAACTTTTACCACCCAAAATGCTCCTCTGCAAATACAAGATTCTGAAGCATTGACGAGCAATACTCAAATAAATTCCACATCAACATCTATAAACGTATTAAATAAAAACTTAACTTTATCTTTGCACAACTGGACTAATGTCTCAAATGTTACCATTAACTTCAATTAATATGTAAGTGCATATAACTAACTACCTACTTAGTTCTAAATATGTTATTCTTACTGTTTGTTTATTTAATAAATAATTTGTTTTTCGTACCATGGCTATTATTTTCTCACAGTAGGTGTAAAAAGTAGAGTATCCTCCTCTGGGCTAAAGGTGTCTTTGCCTTGGGCTAGCCTGAATCCCTCGCTGCATTCAGGATTCTTGTATTAACTCCCTCGCCTCGCTGCGCTCGGGAGTTAAATCCCGAATCCTTCATTGCGCTCGAGATTCAATATGACACCCGTGACATAAGACACAACTTTAGCCCCTCGGTGCATAATAATCTACATACTATTGTACTATTGAAAACGATCGTTTTAGTACCGAATTTTTTTTAAGAACTTAACCAATAAAAAGAAAGAAAAAAATAAACAGGCAAGACAAAGAACTCGAAAGACGAGTACAAAATGCCTGGAAGACCTTCTGGGCCCTGAAAGAACATATGAAGGGAAACCTTCCAGTATCACTGAAAAGAAACTCGTTGACATGTATTTTACTTGAAATTACATAATAATACTTAGGATTACCAAATATCGAGCTCTATACGGGTCATTGTTTTCGTCGAACGTCGGCTACACTGTTGGCGGATGCGGGAGCAGATATAACCCAAATAAAACGCCATGGTGGCTGGAAATCGGATACAGTAACGGAGGGCTACATTGAAAATTCTGTACAAAACAAAAGTAAAATAAGCTGTCAAATTGGTAACAGCATCACTTTAAAAACGTCATCTGATTCTTTTTCACCACAACCTTCAACATCACACCATCACATTCCATCTTTCCCTGAGCCTCATGCACCACCTTCACCAACTTTCACCACCCAAAATGCTCCTCTGCAAATACAAGATTCTGAAGCATTGACGAGCAATACTCAAATAAATTCCACATCAACATCTATAAACGTATTAAATAAAAACTTAACTTTATCTTTGCACAACTGGACTAATGTCTCAAATGTTACCATTAACTTCAATTAATATGTAAGTGCATATAACTAACTACCTACTTAGTTCTAAATATGTTATTCTTACTGTTTGTTTATTTAATAAATAATTTGTTTTTCGTACCATGGCTAGTATTTTCTCACAGTAGGTGTAAAAAGTAGAGTATCCTCCTCTGGGCTAAAGGTGTCTTTGCCTTGGGCTAGCCTGAATCCCTCGCTGCATTCAGGATTCTTGTATTAACTCCCTCGCCTCGCTGCGCTCGGGAGTTAAATCCCGAATCCTTCATTGCGCTCGAGATTCAATATGACACCCGTGACATAAGACACAACTTTAGCCCCTCGGTGCATAATAATCTACATACTATTGTACTATTGAAAACGATCGTTTTAGTACCGAATTTTTTTTAAGAACTTATCCAATAAAAAGAAAGAAAAAAATAAACAGGCAAGACAAAGAACTCGAAAGACGAGTACAAAATGCCTGGAAGACCTTCTGGGCCCTGAAAGAACATATGAAGGGAAACCTTCCAGTATCACTGAAAAGAAAACTCGTTGACATGTATTTTACTTGAAATTACATAATAATACTTAGGATTACCAAATATCGAGCTCTATACGGGTCATTGTTTTCGTCGAACGTCGGCTACACTGTTGGCGGATGCGGGAGCAGATATAACCCAAATAAAACGCCATGGTGGCTGGAAATCGGATACAGTAACGGAGGGCTACATTGAAAATTCTGTACAAAACAAAAGTAAAATAAGCTGTCAAATTGGTAACAGCATCACTTTAAAAACGTCATCTGATTCTTTTTCACCACAACCTTCAACATCACACCATCACATTCCATCTTTCCCTGAGCCTCATGCACCACCTTCACCAACTTTCACCACCCAAAATGCTCCTCTGCAAATACAAGATTCTGAAGCATTGACGAGCAATACTCAAATAAATTCCACATCAACATCTATAAACGTATTAAATAAAAACTTAACTTTATCTTTGCACAACTGGACTAATGTCTCAAATGTTACCATTAACTTCAATTAATATGTAAGTGCATATAACTAACTACCTACTTAGTTCTAAATATGTTATTCTTACTGTTTGTTTATTTAATAAATAATTTGTTTTTCGTACCATGGCTATTATTTTCTCACAGTAGGTGTAAAAAGTAGAGTATCCTCCTCTGGGCTAAAGGTGTCTTTGCCTTGGGCTAGCCTGAATCCCTCGCTGCATTCAGGATTCTTGTATTAACTCCCTCGCCTCGCTGCGCTCGGGAGTTAAATCCCGAATCCTTCATTGCGCTCGAGATTCAATATGACACCCGTGACATAAGACACAACTTTAGCCCCTCGGTGCATAATAATCTACATACTATTGTACTATTGAAAACGATCGTTTTAGTACCGAATTTTTTTTAAGAACTTAACCAATAAAAAGAAAGAAAAAAATAAACAGGCAAGACAAAGAACTCGAAAGACGAGTACAAAATGCCTGGAAGACCTTCTGGGCCCTGAAAGAACATATGAAGGGAAACCTTCCAGTATCACTGAAAAGAAAACTCGTTGACATGTATTTTACTTGAAATTACATAATAATACTTAGGATTACCAAATATCGAGCTCTATACGGGTCATTGTTTTCGTCGAACGTCGGCTACACTGTTGGCGGATGCGGGAGCAGATATAACCCAAATAAAACGCCATGGTGGCTGGAAATCGGATACAGTAACGGAGGGCTACATTGAAAATTCTGTACAAAACAAAAGTAAAATAAGCTGTCAAATTGGTAACAGCATCACTTTAAAAACGTCATCTGATTCTTTTTCACCACAACCTTCAACATCACACCATCACATTCCATCTTTCCCTGAGCCTCATGCACCACCTTCACCAACTTTCACCACCCAAAATGCTCCTCTGCAAATACAAGATTCTGAAGCATTGACGAGCAATACTCAAATAAATTCCACATCAACATCTATAAACGTATTAAATAAAAACTTAACTTTATCTTTGCACAACTGGACTAATGTCTCAAATGTTACCATTAACTTCAATTAATATGTCTTAACTCCCTCGCCTCGCTGCGCTCGGGAGTTAAATCCCGAATCCTTCATTGCGCTCGAGATTCAATATGACACCCGTGACATAAGACACAACTTTAGCCCCTCGGTGCATAATAATCTACATACTATTGTACTATTGAAAACGATCGTTTTAGTACCGAATTTTTTTTAAGAACTTAACCAATAAAAAGAAAGAAAAAAATAAACAGGCAAGACAAAGAACTCGAAAGACGAGTACAAAATGCCTGGAAGACCTTCTGGGCCCTGAAAGAACATATGAAGGGAAACCTTCCAGTATCACTGAAAAGAAAACTCGTTGACATGTATTTTACTTGAAATTACATAATAATACTTAGGATTACCAAATATCGAGCTCTATACGGGTCATTGTTTTCGTCGAACGTCGGCTACACTGTTGGCGGATGCGGGAGCAGATATAACCCAAATAAAACGCCATGGTGGCTGGAAATCGGATACAGTAACGGAGGGCTACATTGAAAATTCTGTACAAAACAAAAGTAAAATAAGCTGTCAAATTGGTAACAGCATCACTTTAAAAACGTCATCTGATTCTTTTTCACCACAACCTTCAACATCACACCATCACATTCCATCTTTCCCTGAGCCTCATGCACCACCTTCACCAACTTTCACCACCCAAAATGCTCCTCTGCAAATACAAGATTCTGAAGCATTGACGAGCAATACTCAAATAAATTCCACATCAACATCTATAAACGTATTAAATAAAAACTTAACTTTATCTTTGCACAACTGGACTAATGTCTCAAATGTTACCATTAACTTCAATTAATATGTCTTAACTCCCTCGCCTCGCTGCGCTCGGGAGTTAAATCCCGAATCCTTCATTGCGCTCGAGATTCAATATGACACCCGTGACATAAGACACAACTTTAGCCCCTCGGTGCATAATAATCTACATACTATTGTACTATTGAAAACGATCGTTTTAGTACCGAATTTTTTTTAAGAACTTAACCAATAAAAAGAAAGAAAAAAATAAACAGGCAAGACAAAGAACTCGAAAGACGAGTACAAAATGCCTGGAAGACCTTCTGGGCCCTGAAAGAACATATTAAGGGAAACCTTCCAGTATCACTGAAAAGAAAACTCGTTGACATGTATTTTACTTGAAATTACATAATAATACTTAGGATTACCAAATATCGAGCTCTATACGGGTCATTGTTTTCGTCGAACGTCGGCTACACTGTTGGCGGATGCGGGAGCAGATATAACCCAAATAAAACGCCATGGTGGCTGGAAATCGGATACAGTAACGGAGGGCTACATTGAAAATTCTGTACAAAACAAAAGTAAAATAAGCTGTCAAATTGGTAACAGCATCACTTTAAAACGTCATCTGATTCTTTTTCACCACAACCTTCAACATCACACCATCACATTCCATCTTTCCCTGAGCCTCATGCACCACCTTCACCAACTTTTACCACCCAAAATGCTCCTCTGCAAATACAAGATTCTGAAGCATTGACGAGCAATACTCAAATAAATTCCACATCAACATCTATAAACGTATTAAATAAAAACTTAACTTTATCTTTGCACAACTGGACTAATGTCTCAAATGTTACCATTAACTTCAATTAATATGTAAGTGCATATAACTAACTACCTACTTAGTTCTAAATATGTTATTCTTACTGTTTGTTTATTTAATAAATAATTTGTTTTTCGTACCATGGCTATTATTTTCTCACAGTAGGTGTAAAAAGTAGAGTATCCTCCTCTGGGCTAAAGGTGTCTTTGCCTTGGGCTAGCCTGAATCCCTCGCTGCATTCAGGATTCTTGTATTAACTCCCTCGCCTCGCTGCGCTCGGGAGTTAAATCCCGAATCCTTCATTGCGCTCGAGATTCAATATGACACCCGTGACATAAGACACAACTTTAGCCCCTCGGTGCATAATAATCTACATACTATTGTACTATTGAAAACGATCGTTTTAGTACCGAATTTTTTTTAAGAACTTAACCAATAAAAAGAAAGAAAAAAATAAACAGGCAAGACAAAGAACTCGAAAGACGAGTACAAAATGCCTGGAAGACCTTCTGGGCCCTGAAAGAACATATGAAGGGAAACCTTCCAGTATCACTGAAAAGAAAACTCGTTGACATGTATTTTACTTGAAATTACATAATAATACTTAGGATTACCAAATATCGAGCTCTATACGGGTCATTGTTTTCGTCGAACGTCGGCTACACTGTTGGCGGATGCGGGAGCAGATATAACCCAAATAAAACGCCATGGTGGCTGGAAATCGGATACAGTAACGGAGGGCTACATTGAAAATTCTGTACAAAACAAAAGTAAAATAAGCTGTCAAATTGGTAACAGCATCACTTTAAAAACGTCATCTGATTCTTTTTCACCACAACCTTCAACATCACACCATCACATTCCATCTTTCCCTGAGCCTCATGCACCACCTTCACCAACTTTCACCACCCAAAATGCTCCTCTGCAAATACAAGATTCTGAAGCATTGACGAGCAATACTCAAATAAATTCCACATCAACATCTATAAACGTATTAAATAAAAACTTAACTTTATCTTTGCACAACTGGACTAATGTCTCAAATGTTACCATTAACTTCAATTAATATGTCTTAACTCCCTCGCCTCGCTGCGCTCGGGAGTTAAATCCCGAATCCTTCATTGCGCTCGAGATTCAATACGACACCCGTGACATAAGACACAACTTTAGCCCCTCGGTGCATAATAATCTACATACTATTGTACTATTGAAAACGATCGTTTTAGTACCGAATTTTTTTTAAGAACTTAACCAATAAAAAGAAAGAAAAAAATAAACAGGCAAGACAAAGAACTCGAAAGACGAGTACAAAATGCCTGGAAGACCTTCTGGGCCCTGAAAGAACATATGAAGGGAAACCTTCCAGTATCACTGAAAAGAAAACTCGTTGACATGTATTTTACTTGAAATTACATAATAATACTTAGGATTACCAAATATCGAGCTCTATACGGGTCATTGTTTTCGTCGAACGTCGGCTACACTGTTGGCGGATGCGGGAGCAGATATAACCCAAATAAAACGCCATGGTGGCTGGAAATCGGATACAGTAACGGAGGGCTACATTGAAAATTCTGTACAAAACAAAAGTAAAATAAGCTGTCAAATTGGTAACAGCATCACTTTAAAAACGTCATCTGATTCTTTTTCACCACAACCTTCAACATCACACCATCACATTCCATCTTTCCCTGAGCCTCATGCACCACCTTCACCAACTTTCACCACCCAAAATGCTCCTCTGCAAATACAAGATTCTGAAGCATTGACGAGCAATACTCAAATAAATTCCACATCAACATCTATAAACGTATTAAATAAAAACTTAACTTTATCTTTGCACAACTGGACTAATGTCTCAAATGTTACCATTAACTTCAATTAATATGTAAGTGCATATAACTAACTACCTACTTAGTTCTAAATATGTTATTCTTACTGTTTGTTTATTTAATAAATAATTTGTTTTTCGTACCATGGCTATTATTTTCTCACAGTAGGTGTAAAAAGTAGAGTATCCTCCTCTGGGCTAAAGGTGTCTTTGCCTTGGGCTAGCCTGAATCCCTCGCTGCATTCAGGATTCTTGTATTAACTCCCTCGCCTCGCTGCGCTCGGGAGTTAAAGTCTTAACTCCCTCGCCTCGCTGCGCTCGGGAGTTAAATCCCGAATCCTTCATTGCGCTCGAGATTCAATATGACACCCGTGACATAAGACACAACTTTAGCCCCTCGGTGCATAATAATCTACATACTATTGTACTATTGAAAACGATCGTTTTAGTACCGAATTTTTTTTAAGAACTTAACCAATAAAAAGAAAGAAAAAAATAAACAGGCAAGACAAAGAACTCGAAAGACGAGTACAAAATGCCTGGAAGACCTTCTGGGCCCTGAAAGAACATATGAAGGGAAACCTTCCAGTATCACTGAAAAGAAACTCGTTGACATGTATTTTACTTGAAATTACATAATAATACTTAGGATTACCAAATATCGAGCTCTATACGGGTCATTGTTTTCGTCGAACGTCGGCTACACTGTTGGCGGATGCGGGAGCAGATATAACCCAAATAAAACGCCATGGTGGCTGGAAATCGGATACAGTAACGGAGGGCTACATTGAAAATTCTGTACAAAACAAAAGTAAAATAAGCTGTCAAATTGGTAACAGCATCACTTTAAAAACGTCATCTGATTCTTTTTCACCACAACCTTCAACATCACACCATCACATTCCATCTTTCCCTGAGCCTCATGCACCACCTTCACCAACTTTCACCACCCAAAATGCTCCTCTGCAAATACAAGATTCTGAAGCATTGACGAGCAATACTCAAATAAATTCCACATCAACATCTATAAACGTATTAAATAAAAACTTAACTTTATCTTTGCACAACTGGACTAATGTCTCAAATGTTACCATTAACTTCAATTAATATGTAAGTGCATATAACTAACTACCTACTTAGTTCTAAATATGTTATTCTTACTGTTTGTTTATTTAATAAATAATTTGTTTTTCGTACCATGGCTAGTATTTTCTCACAGTAGGTGTAAAAAGTAGAGTATCCTCCTCTGGGCTAAAGGTGTCTTTGCCTTGGGCTAGCCTGAATCCCTCGCTGCATTCAGGATTCTTGTATTAACTCCCTCGCCTCGCTGCGCTCGGGAGTTAAATCCCGAATCCTTCATTGCGCTCGAGATTCAATATGACACCCGTGACATAAGACACAACTTTAGCCCCTCGGTGCATAATAATCTACATACTATTGTACTATTGAAAACGATCGTTTTAGTACCGAATTTTTTTTAAGAACTTATCCAATAAAAAGAAAGAAAAAAATAAACAGGCAAGACAAAGAACTCGAAAGACGAGTACAAAATGCCTGGAAGACCTTCTGGGCCCTGAAAGAACATATGAAGGGAAACCTTCCAGTATCACTGAAAAGAAAACTCGTTGACATGTATTTTACTTGAAATTACATAATAATACTTAGGATTACCAAATATCGAGCTCTATACGGGTCATTGTTTTCGTCGAACGTCGGCTACACTGTTGGCGGATGCGGGAGCAGATATAACCCAAATAAAACGCCATGGTGGCTGGAAATCGGATACAGTAACGGAGGGCTACATTGAAAATTCTGTACAAAACAAAAGTAAAATAAGCTGTCAAATTGGTAACAGCATCACTTTAAAACGTCATCTGATTCTTTTTCACCACAACCTTCAACATCACACCATCACATTCCATCTTTCCCTGAGCCTCATGCACCACCTTCACCAACTTTTACCACCCAAAATGCTCCTCTGCAAATACAAGATTCTGAAGCATTGACGAGCAATACTCAAATAAATTCCACATCAACATCTATAAACGTATTAAATAAAAACTTAACTTTATCTTTGCACAACTGGACTAATGTCTCAAATGTTACCATTAACTTCAATTAATATGTAAGTGCATATAACTAACTACCTACTTAGTTCTAAATATGTTATTCTTACTGTTTGTTTATTTAATAAATAATTTGTTTTTCGTACCATGGCTATTATTTTCTCACAGTAGGTGTAAAAAGTAGAGTATCCTCCTCTGGGCTAAAGGTGTCTTTGCCTTGGGCTAGCCTGAATCCCTCGCTGCATTCAGGATTCTTGTACTAACTCCCTCGCTTCGCTCGTGAGTTAAAGTCTTAACTCCCTCGCCTCGCTGCGCTCGGGAGTTAAATCCCGAATCCTTCATTGCGCTCGAGATTCAATATGACACCCGTGACATAAGACACAACTTTAGCCCCTCGGTGCATAATAATCTACATACTATTGTACTATTGAAAACGATCGTTTTAGTACCGAATTTTTTTTAAGAACTTAACCAATAAAAAGAAAGAAAAAAATAAACAGGCAAGACAAAGAACTCGAAAGACGAGTACAAAATGCCTGGAAGACCTTCTGGGCCCTGAAAGAACATATTAAGGGAAACCTTCCAGTATCACTGAAAAGAAAACTCGTTGACATGTATTTTACTTGAAATTACATAATAATACTTAGGATTACCAAATATCGAGCTCTATACGGGTCATTGTTTTCGTCGAACGTCGGCTACACTGTTGGCGGATGCGGGAGCAGATATAACCCAAATAAAACGCCATGGTGGCTGGAAATCGGATACAGTAACGGAGGGCTACATTGAAAATTCTGTACAAAACAAAAGTAAAATAAGCTGTCAAATTGGTAACAGCATCACTTTAAAAACGTCATCTGATTCTTTTTCACCACAACCTTCAACATCACACCATCACATTCCATCTTTCCCTGAGCCTCATGCACCACCTTCACCAACTTTCACCACCCAAAATGCTCCTCTGCAAATACAAGATTCTGAAGCATTGACGAGCAATACTCAAATAAATTCCACATCAACATCTATAAACGTATTAAATAAAAACTTAACTTTATCTTTGCACAACTGGACTAATGTCTCAAATGTTACCATTAACTTCAATTAATATGTAAGTGCATATAACTAACTACCTACTTAGTTCTAAATATGTTATTCTTACTGTTTGTTTATTTAATAAATAATTTGTTTTTCGTACCATGGCTATTATTTTCTCACAGTAGGTGTAAAAAGTAGAGTATCCTCCTCTGGGCTAAAGGTGTCTTTGCCTTGGGCTAGCCTGAATCCCTCGCTGCATTCAGGATTCTTGTATTAACTCCCTCGCCTCGCTGCGCTCGGGAGTTAAATCCCGAATCCTTCATTGCGCTCGAGATTCAATGTGACACCCGTGACATAAGACACAACTTTAGCCCCTCGGTGCATAATAATCTACATACTATTGTACTATTGAAAACGATCGTTTTAGTACCGAATTTTTTTTAAGAACTTAACCAATAAAAAGAAAGAAAAAAATAAACAGGCAAGACAAAGAACTCGAAAGACGAGTACAAAATGCCTGGAAGACCTTCTGGGCCCTGAAAGAACATATGAAGGGAAACCTTCCAGTATCACTGAAAAGAAACTCGTTGACATGTATTTTACTTGAAATTACATAATAATACTTAGGATTACCAAATATCGAGCTCTATACGGGTCATTGTTTTCGTCGAACGTCGGCTACACTGTTGGCGGATGCGGGAGCAGATATAACCCAAATAAAACGCCATGGTGGCTGGAAATCGGATACAGTAACGGAGGGCTACATTGAAAATTCTGTACAAAACAAAAGTAAAATAAGCTGTCAAATTGGTAACAGCATCACTTTAAAACGTCATCTGATTCTTTTTCACCACAACCTTCAACATCACACCATCACATTCCATCTTTCCCTGAGCCTCATGCACCACCTTCACCAACTTTTACCACCCAAAATGCTCCTCTGCAAATACAAGATTCTGAAGCATTGACGAGCAATACTCAAATAAATTCCACATCAACATCTATAAACGTATTAAATAAAAACTTAACTTTATCTTTGCACAACTGGACTAATGTCTCAAATGTTACCATTAACTTCAATTAATATGTAAGTGCATATAACTAACTACCTACTTAGTTCTAAATATGTTATTCTTACTGTTTGTTTATTTAATAAATAATTTGTTTTTCGTACCATGGCTATTATTTTCTCACAGTAGGTGTAAAAAGTAGAGTATCCTCCTCTGGGCTAAAGGTGTCTTTGCCTTGGGCTAGCCTGAATCCCTCGCTGCATTCAGGATTCTTGTATTAACTCCCTCGCTTCGCTCGTGAGTTAAAGTCTTAACTCCCTCGCCTCGCTGCGCTCGGGAGTTAAATCCCGAATCCTTCATTGCGCTCGAGATTCAATATGACACCCGTGACATAAGACACAACTTTAGCCCCTCGGTGCATAATAATCTACATACTATTGTACTATTGAAAACGATCGTTTTAGTACCGAATTTTTTTTAAGAACTTAACCAATAAAAAGAAAGAAAAAAATAAACAGGCAAGACAAAGAACTCGAAAGACGAGTACAAAATGCCTGGAAGACCTTCTGGGCCTTGAAAGAACATATGAAGGGAAACCTTCCAGTATCACTGAAAAGAAAACTCGTTGACATGTATTTTACTTGAAATTACATAATAATACTTAGGATTACCAAATATCGAGCTCTATACGGGTCATTGTTTTCGTCGAACGTCGGCTACACTGTTGGCGGATGCGGGAGCAGATATAACCCAAATAAAACGCCATGGTGGCTGGAAATCGGATACAGTAACGGAGGGCTACATTGAAAATTCTGTACAAAACAAAAGTAAAATAAGCTGTCAAATTGGTAACAGCATCACTTTAAAAACGTCATCTGATTCTTTTTCACCACAACCTTCAACATCACACCATCACATTCCATCTTTCCCTGAGCCTCATGCACCACCTTCACCAACTTTCACCACCCAAAATGCTCCTCTGCAAATACAAGATTCTGAAGCATTGACGAGCAATACTCAAATAAATTCCACATCAACATCTATAAACGTATTAAATAAAAACTTAACTTTATCTTTGCACAACTGGACTAATGTCTCAAATGTTACCATTAACTTCAATTAATATGTAAGTGCATATAACTAACTACCTACTTAGTTCTAAATATGTTATTCTTACTGTTTGTTTATTTAATAAATAATTTGTTTTTCGTACCATGGCTATTATTTTCTCACAGTAGGTGTAAAAAGTAGAGTATCCTCCTCTGGGCTAAAGGTGTCTTTGCCTTGGGCTAGCCTGAATCCCTCGCTGCATTCAGGATTCTTGTATTAACTCCCTCGCTTCGCTCGTGAGTTAAAGTCTTAACTCCCTCGCCTCGCTGCGCTCGGGAGTTAAATCCCGAATCCTTCATTGCGCTCGAGATTCAATATGACACCCGTGACATAAGACACAACTTTAGCCCCTCGGTGCATAATAATCTACATACTATTGTACTATTGAAAACGATCGTTTTAGTACCGAATTTTTTTTAAGAACTTAACCAATAAAAAGAAAGAAAAAAATAAACAGGCAAGACAAAGAACTCGAAAGACGAGTACAAAATGCCTGGAAGACCTTCTGGGCCCTGAAAGAACATATTAAGGGAAACCTTCCAGTATCACTGAAAAGAAAACTCGTTGACATGTATTTTACTTGAAATTACATAATAATACTTAGGATTACCAAATATCGAGCTCTATACGGGTCATTGTTTTCGTCGAACGTCGGCTACACTGTTGGCGGATGCGGGAGCAGATATAACCCAAATAAAACGCCATGGTGGCTGGAAATCGGATACAGTAACGGAGGGCTACATTGAAAATTCTGTACAAAACAAAAGTAAAATAAGCTGTCAAATTGGTAACAGCATCACTTTAAAAACGTCATCTGATTCTTTTTCACCACAACCTTCAACATCACACCATCACATTCCATCTTTCCCTGAGCCTCATGCACCACCTTCACCAACTTTCACCACCCAAAATGCTCCTCTGCAAATACAAGATTCTGAAGCATTGACGAGCAATACTCAAATAAATTCCACATCAACATCTATAAACGTATTAAATAAAAACTTAACTTTATCTTTGCACAACTGGACTAATGTCTCAAATGTTACCATTAACTTCAATTAATATGTAAGTGCATATAACTAACTACCTACTTAGTTCTAAATATGTTATTCTTACTGTTTGTTTATTTAATAAATAATTTGTTTTTCGTACCATGGCTATTATTTTCTCACAGTAGGTGTAAAAAGTAGAGTATCCTCCTCTGGGCTAAAGGTGTCTTTGCCTTGGGCTAGCCTGAATCCCTCGCTGCATTCAGGATTCTTGTATTAACTCCCTCGCCTCGCTGCGCTCGGGAGTTAAATCCCGAATCCTTCATTGCGCTCGAGATTCAATATGACACCCGTGACATAAGACACAACTTTAGCCCCTCGGTGCATAATAATCTACATACTATTGTACTATTGAAAACGATCGTTTTAGTACCGAATTTTTTTTAAGAACTTAACCAATAAAAAGAAAGAAAAAAATAAACAGGCAAGACAAAGAACTCGAAAGACGAGTACAAAATGCCTGGAAGACCTTCTGGGCCTTGAAAGAACATATGAAGGGAAACCTTCCAGTATCACTGAAAAGAAAACTCGTTGACATGTATTTTACTTGAAATTACATAATAATACTTAGGATTACCAAATATCGAGCTCTATACGGGTCATTGTTTTCGTCGAACGTCGGCTACACTGTTGGCGGATGCGGGAGCAGATATAACCCAAATAAAACGCCATGGTGGCTGGAAATCGGATACAGTAACGGAGGGCTACATTGAAAATTCTGTACAAAACAAAAGTAAAATAAGCTGTCAAATTGGTAACAGCATCACTTTAAAAACGTCATCTGATTCTTTTTCACCACAACCTTCAACATCACACCATCACATTCCATCTTTCCCTGAGCCTCATGCACCACCTTCACCAACTTTCACCACCCAAAATGCTCCTCTGCAAATACAAGATTCTGAAGCATTGACGAGCAATACTCAAATAAATTCCACATCAACATCTATAAACGTATTAAAT
Organism: Diarsia brunnea; assembly: GCA_949774965.1. Taxonomy (NCBI): domain Eukaryota; kingdom Metazoa; phylum Arthropoda; class Insecta; order Lepidoptera; family Noctuidae; genus Diarsia; species Diarsia brunnea. The sequence continues at coordinate 21,931,277 of OX458996.1, read as the reverse complement.
AAAAACTTAACTTTATCTTTGCACAACTGGACTAATGTCTCAAATGTTACCATTAACTTCAATTAATATGTCTTAACTCCCTCGCCTCGCTGCGCTCGGGAGTTAAATCCCGAATCCTTCATTGCGCTCGAGATTCAATACGACACCCGTGACATAAGACACAACTTTAGCCCCTCGGTGCATAATAATCTACATACTATTGTACTATTGAAAACGATCGTTTTAGTACCGAATTTTTTTTAAGAACTTAACCAATAAAAAGAAAGAAAAAAATAAACAGGCAAGACAAAGAACTCGAAAGACGAGTACAAAATGCCTGGAAGACCTTCTGGGCCCTGAAAGAACATATGAAGGGAAACCTTCCAGTATCACTGAAAAGAAAACTCGTTGACATGTATTTTACTTGAAATTACATAATAATACTTAGGATTACCAAATATCGAGCTCTATACGGGTCATTGTTTTCGTCGAACGTCGGCTACACTGTTGGCGGATGCGGGAGCAGATATAACCCAAATAAAACGCCATGGTGGCTGGAAATCGGATACAGTAACGGAGGGCTACATTGAAAATTCTGTACAAAACAAAAGTAAAATAAGCTGTCAAATTGGTAACAGCATCACTTTAAAAACGTCATCTGATTCTTTTTCACCACAACCTTCAACATCACACCATCACATTCCATCTTTCCCTGAGCCTCATGCACCACCTTCACCAACTTTCACCACCCAAAATGCTCCTCTGCAAATACAAGATTCTGAAGCATTGACGAGCAATACTCAAATAAATTCCACATCAACATCTATAAACGTATTAAATAAAAACTTAACTTTATCTTTGCACAACTGGACTAATGTCTCAAATGTTACCATTAACTTCAATTAATATGTCTTAACTCCCTCGCCTCGCTGCGCTCGGGAGTTAAATCCCGAATCCTTCATTGCGCTCGAGATTCAATATGACACCCGTGACATAAGACACAACTTTAGCCCCTCGGTGCATAATAATCTACATACTATTGTACTATTGAAAACGATCGTTTTAGTACCGAATTTTTTTTAAGAACTTAACCAATAAAAAGAAAGAAAAAAATAAACAGGCAAGACAAAGAACTCGAAAGACGAGTACAAAATGCCTGGAAGACCTTCTGGGCCCTGAAAGAACATATGAAGGGAAACCTTCCAGTATCACTGAAAAGAAAACTCGTTGACATGTATTTTACTTGAAATTACATAATAATACTTAGGATTACCAAATATCGAGCTCTATACGGGTCATTGTTTTCGTCGAACGTCGGCTACACTGTTGGCGGATGCGGGAGCAGATATAACCCAAATAAAACGCCATGGTGGCTGGAAATCGGATACAGTAACGGAGGGCTACATTGAAAATTCTGTACAAAACAAAAGTAAAATAAGCTGTCAAATTGGTAACAGCATCACTTTAAAAACGTCATCTGATTCTTTTTCACCACAACCTTCAACATCACACCATCACATTCCATCTTTCCCTGAGCCTCATGCACCACCTTCACCAACTTTCACCACCCAAAATGCTCCTCTGCAAATACAAGATTCTGAAGCATTGACGAGCAATACTCAAATAAATTCCACATCAACATCTATAAACGTATTAAATAAAAACTTAACTTTATCTTTGCACAACTGGACTAATGTCTCAAATGTTACCATTAACTTCAATTAATATGTCTTAACTCCCTCGCCTCGCTGCGCTCGGGAGTTAAATCCCGAATCCTTCATTGCGCTCGAGATTCAATATGACACCCGTGACATAAGACACAACTTTAGCCCCTCGGTGCATAATAATCTACATACTATTGTACTATTGAAAACGATCGTTTTAGTACCGAATTTTTTTTAAGAACTTAACCAATAAAAAGAAAGAAAAAAATAAACAGGCAAGACAAAGAACTCGAAAGACGAGTACAAAATGCCTGGAAGACCTTCTGGGCCCTGAAAGAACATATTAAGGGAAACCTTCCAGTATCACTGAAAAGAAAACTCGTTGACATGTATTTTACTTGAAATTACATAATAATACTTAGGATTACCAAATATCGAGCTCTATACGGGTCATTGTTTTCGTCGAACGTCGGCTACACTGTTGGCGGATGCGGGAGCAGATATAACCCAAATAAAACGCCATGGTGGCTGGAAATCGGATACAGTAACGGAGGGCTACATTGAAAATTCTGTACAAAACAAAAGTAAAATAAGCTGTCAAATTGGTAACAGCATCACTTTAAAACGTCATCTGATTCTTTTTCACCACAACCTTCAACATCACACCATCACATTCCATCTTTCCCTGAGCCTCATGCACCACCTTCACCAACTTTTACCACCCAAAATGCTCCTCTGCAAATACAAGATTCTGAAGCATTGACGAGCAATACTCAAATAAATTCCACATCAACATCTATAAACGTATTAAATAAAAACTTAACTTTATCTTTGCACAACTGGACTAATGTCTCAAATGTTACCATTAACTTCAATTAATATGTAAGTGCATATAACTAACTACCTACTTAGTTCTAAATATGTTATTCTTACTGTTTGTTTATTTAATAAATAATTTGTTTTTCGTACCATGGCTATTATTTTCTCACAGTAGGTGTAAAAAGTAGAGTATCCTCCTCTGGGCTAAAGGTGTCTTTGCCTTGGGCTAGCCTGAATCCCTCGCTGCATTCAGGATTCTTGTATTAACTCCCTCGCCTCGCTGCGCTCGGGAGTTAAATCCCGAATCCTTCATTGCGCTCGAGATTCAATATGACACCCGTGACATAAGACACAACTTTAGCCCCTCGGTGCATAATAATCTACATACTATTGTACTATTGAAAACGATCGTTTTAGTACCGAATTTTTTTTAAGAACTTAACCAATAAAAAGAAAGAAAAAAATAAACAGGCAAGACAAAGAACTCGAAAGACGAGTACAAAATGCCTGGAAGACCTTCTGGGCCCTGAAAGAACATATGAAGGGAAACCTTCCAGTATCACTGAAAAGAAAACTCGTTGACATGTATTTTACTTGAAATTACATAATAATACTTAGGATTACCAAATATCGAGCTCTATACGGGTCATTGTTTTCGTCGAACGTCGGCTACACTGTTGGCGGATGCGGGAGCAGATATAACCCAAATAAAACGCCATGGTGGCTGGAAATCGGATACAGTAACGGAGGGCTACATTGAAAATTCTGTACAAAACAAAAGTAAAATAAGCTGTCAAATTGGTAACAGCATCACTTTAAAAACGTCATCTGATTCTTTTTCACCACAACCTTCAACATCACACCATCACATTCCATCTTTCCCTGAGCCTCATGCACCACCTTCACCAACTTTCACCACCCAAAATGCTCCTCTGCAAATACAAGATTCTGAAGCATTGACGAGCAATACTCAAATAAATTCCACATCAACATCTATAAACGTATTAAATAAAAACTTAACTTTATCTTTGCACAACTGGACTAATGTCTCAAATGTTACCATTAACTTCAATTAATATGTCTTAACTCCCTCGCCTCGCTGCGCTCGGGAGTTAAATCCCGAATCCTTCATTGCGCTCGAGATTCAATACGACACCCGTGACATAAGACACAACTTTAGCCCCTCGGTGCATAATAATCTACATACTATTGTACTATTGAAAACGATCGTTTTAGTACCGAATTTTTTTTAAGAACTTAACCAATAAAAAGAAAGAAAAAAATAAACAGGCAAGACAAAGAACTCGAAAGACGAGTACAAAATGCCTGGAAGACCTTCTGGGCCCTGAAAGAACATATGAAGGGAAACCTTCCAGTATCACTGAAAAGAAAACTCGTTGACATGTATTTTACTTGAAATTACATAATAATACTTAGGATTACCAAATATCGAGCTCTATATGGGTCATTGTTTTCGTCGAACGTCGGCTACACTGTTGGCGGATGCGGGAGCAGATATAACCCAAATAAAACGCCATGGTGGCTGGAAATCGGATACAGTAACGGAGGGCTACATTGAAAATTCTGTACAAAACAAAAGTAAAATAAGCTGTCAAATTGGTAACAGCATCACTTTAAAAACGTCATCTGATTCTTTTTCACCACAACCTTCAACATCACACCATCACATTCCATCTTTCCCTGAGCCTCATGCACCACCTTCATCAACTTTCACCACCCAAAATGCTCCTCTGCAAATACAAGATTCTGAAGCATTGACGAGCAATACTCAAATAAATTCCACATCAACATCTATAAACGTATTAAATAAAAACTTAACTTTATCTTTGCACAACTGGACTAATGTCTCAAATGTTACCATTAACTTCAATTAATATGTAAGTGCATATAACTAACTACCTACTTAGTTCTAAATATGTTATTCTTACTGTTTGTTTATTTAATAAATAATTTGTTTTTCGTACCATGGCTATTATTTTCTCACAGTAGGTGTAAAAAGTAGAGTATCCTCCTCTGGGCTAAAGGTGTCTTTGCCTTGGGCTAGCCTGAATCCCTCGCTGCATTCAGGATTCTTGTATTAACTACCTCGCTTCGCTCGTGAGTTAAAGTCTTAACTCCCTCGCCTCGCTGCGCTCGGGAGTTAAATCCCGAATCCTTCATTGCGCTCGAGATTCAATATGACACCCGTGACATAAGACACAACTTTAGCCCCTCGGTGCATAATAATCTACATACTATTGTACTATTGAAAACGATCGTTTTAGTACCGAATTTTTTTTAAGAACTTATCCAATAAAAAGAAAGAAAAAAATAAACAGGCAAGACAAAGAACTCGAAAGACGAGTACAAAATGCCTGGAAGACCTTCTGGGCCCTGAAAGAACATATGAAGGGAAACCTTCCAGTATCACTGAAAAGAAAACTCGTTGACATGTATTTTACTTGAAATTACATAATAATACTTAGGATTACCAAATATCGAGCTCTATACGGGTCATTGTTTTCGTCGAACGTCGGCTACACTGTTGGCGGATGCGGGAGCAGATATAACCCAAATAAAACGCCATGGTGGCTGGAAATCGGATACAGTAACGGAGGGCTACATTGCAAATTCTGTACAAAACAAAAGTAAAATAAGCTGTCAAATTGGTAACAGCATCACTTTAAAAACGTCATCTGATTCTTTTTCACCACAACCTTCAACATCACACCATCACATTCCATCTTTCCCTGAGCCTCATGCACCACCTTCACCAACTTTCACCACCCAAAATGCTCCTCTGCAAATACAAGATTCTGAAGCATTGACGAGCAATACTCAAATAAATTCCACATCAACATCTATAAACGTATTAAATAAAAACTTAACTTTATCTTTGCACAACTGGACTAATGTCTCAAATGTTACCATTAACTTCAATTAATATGTCTTAACTCCCTCGCCTCGCTGCGCTCGGGAGTTAAATCCCGAATCCTTCATTGCGCTCGAGATTCAATATGACACCCGTGACATAAGACACAACTTTAGCCCCTCGGTGCATAATAATCTACATACTATTGTACTATTGAAAACGATCGTTTTAGTACCGAATTTTTTTTAAGAACTTAACCAATAAAAAGAAAGAAAAAAATAAACAGGCAAGACAAAGAACTCGAAAGACGAGTACAAAATGCCTGGAAGACCTTCTGGGCCCTGAAAGAACATATGAAGGGAAACCTTCCAGTATCACTGAAAAGAAAACTCGTTGACATGTATTTTACTTGAAATTACATAATAATACTTAGGATTACCAAATATCGAGCTCTATACGGGTCATTGTTTTCGTCGAACGTCGGCTACACTGTTGGCGGATGCGGGAGCAGATATAACCCAAATAAAACGCCATGGTGGCTGGAAATCGGATACAGTAACGGAGGGCTACATTGAAAATTCTGTACAAAACAAAAGTAAAATAAGCTGTCAAATTGGTAACAGCATCACTTTAAAAACGTCATCTGATTCTTTTTCACCACAACCTTCAACATCACACCATCACATTCCATCTTTCCCTGAGCCTCATGCACCACCTTCACCAACTTTCACCACCCAAAATGCTCCTCTGCAAATACAAGATTCTGAAGCATTGACGAGCAATACTCAAATAAATTCCACATCAACATCTATAAACGTATTAAATAAAAACTTAACTTTATCTTTGCACAACTGGACTAATGTCTCAAATGTTACCATTAACTTCAATTAATATGTCTTAACTCCCTCGCCTCGCTGCGCTCGGGAGTTAAATCCCGAATCCTTCATTGCGCTCGAGATTCAATATGACACCCGTGACATAAGACACAACTTTAGCCCCTCGGTGCATAATAATCTACATACTATTGTACTATTGAAAACGATCGTTTTAGTACCGAATTTTTTTTAAGAACTTAACCAATAAAAAGAAAGAAAAAAATAAACAGGCAAGACAAAGAACTCGAAAGACGAGTACAAAATGCCTGGAAGACCTTCTGGGCCCTGAAAGAACATATGAAGGGAAACCTTCCAGTATCACTGAAAAGAAAACTCGTTGACATGTGCATCCTGCCCGTCCTAACCTACGGTGCACAAAGTTGGTCACTTACTGAACAACAGAAGTTCAAACTCAAGATTTGCCAGCGAGCAATGGAGCGCAGCATAATAGGTGTTAGGCGAACAGATCGCGTTAGAAACACCACCCTGCGCTCCATAACTCAAATAGCTGATGTTGGAGAAAAAACAGCCAGGCTGAAGTGGGAGTGGGCAGGCCACGTAGCACGGATGCACCCGGAGAGATGGGCAAAGGTCGTCACACACTGGACGCCTGAGGCAGGACAGCGCCGTCGAGGTCGACCGCGGCGAAGGTGGCGTGACGATCTGATCATGTTTGCGGGGCTAACATGGCCAGAGATCGCACATGACAGAAAGGTATGGAAGGAGAAAGGGGAGGCCAGGCTCAGCAGTGGGACACAACGTAGGCTATTTAAAAAAAAAAAAAACCAATAAAATTAAAAATTCGGTCTTGGGGTTGCAACCTTGCAACTAATGAGGAAAAATAACACTAAGTTGTTGTTCGATGCCTTTAAGATTAATATGTTTAACTTGTACTCGCAAAACTTTAAACCAGAACTTTTAGTATGTGACGCAGCGAAAGCTATACAAAATGCATTTATACAGGTATTTGGTGAAGATGTCACAATTCGTGGTTTGGGCGCAGAACGCCAGTAACGCAAAATGACAGATTAGCAAATTGCCAGGAGTTAGATTTTTTTCTCAAATGGTCAGAATCGCAAAATGACAGATTAGCAAAATGACAGGTTCGCGAAAAGACAGATTAGCAAAATGTCAGAAAAGTGCAATTTTTTTTTGTGGTGTATGAGTCACCTTTTTGTTTGGAATATCATCAAATAAGTGTCAGAGTGTCAGACTTCTACTGACTAAAAACCACCATGTTCCTTCTTCGCCCTTTGTGGCGTAAAAAAAAAATTAAAAATGTTCATTTTGGTATTTGAAAAATGTTGATTTTATTATTTGAAAAATGTTCATTTTATTATTTGAAAAATGTTGATGTAAACTATACTGATAATAAAGAATGTTGTTAATATTCATTAATTGATGTTTTTTATTTAATTCGAGATTGATCTGTCATTTTGCGAATCTGTCATTTTTAGATCTTGTCATTTTGCGACACCTGGCATTATGCGTTTCTGACCATTTGCTAATCTGTCATTATGCGAATCTGGCATTTTGCGAATCTGTCATTTTCAGATCTTGTCATTTTGCGACACCTGGCATTATGGCGTTTCTGACTATTTGCTAATCTGTCATTTTACGTTTCTGACGTTCTGCGCCCAAACCCAATTCGTATGTGTTGGGCACATGCTTAAAAAACTACAAGCTCATGTAGAGAAAGATACGCGAAAAAATGTTCACAAAGATTTGTTGACAGATGTGGATTCTCTCCAAGCAGTGACCGATTCAGAAACGATCGAGTTAGCCTCAAAAACATTCTTGAAGAAATGGGAGAATGAGACAACTTTTATCCATTATTTTAAGAAGCAATGGCTCATGCAAAACCGTAACTGGTATTTGGGGGCTCACATGGGTTCACCAGCGACTAATAATGCATTAGAAACACATAACCAAAGATGAATACACGCTCCGTGAACGTTTGCCACTGTCTCGTTTCTTGACAGTTGCTTCAGAGTTTGTAAATGGATGGTCGTTATCTGTCGATGAAGTATTTGCGACATTACCAAATATGAGTCTGAAAGACTGGACAGAAGCCTACCAATGGGTAAAGTTGCCTAAAGAAGTAATACTGACGTATAGTGACGATGCTCTTAAACACTACGAAGTACCGGCTGGTAAGGCAGACAAAATACAAAAAGTCCAAATGGAGAGTATCCACTCTCCATTTGGACTTTGTAGTCATCAAAATCGGTCCATGCATTTTCAAAGTTCCGCACAATATTGATTGGATGCATGGGAAATGCAACTGCCCTGCGTTTTACAAAAATTATGTGCAAACATATTATCGGATTAGCCATACGCTTAAAGCAAAAAAATGCAAAAGAAGCAAACAAAACTTTTTTGCAAAAAAAACAACCGACTTCAAAAACACCAAAAAGTGAAAAATAAACTTCAGAAGAAAAATCAGCTTCTGAAGTCGGTGACAAAAAACGAAATCAAAGAAACAATTTGAATGTCACCGACTACGCTGATTTTTCTTCTGAAGTTTATTTTTCACTTTTTGGTGTTTTTGAAGTCGGTTGTTTTTTTTGCAAAAAAGTTTTTTATTTTTTCATTTTTAGTTACTAGTCCTATACAAATATTTACTATGCATTTAACGTCCAACCAAGAAACCTAACCCTTAACCTTCAAAATTCCCTAATTATTGCTTTCAACTCCTAACCGTTGAGGAGTAGTGCCTTCCATCATCAGCTTATCAACATGAAGTGATGACTGCTAGATGCGAATACTTGAATAGCGTCAGAAAAAGCACGAAACAAATAGTACGTGCCTATGAAATTTGAGGGTTACCCTCGATTTCTCTGGGATCCCATCACCAGGTCCCGGTTTAGATATATAAAAAATGTTCATAAAATGAAAAGTACTGGGTCAAACACTGTCAAATTTTTATGGGACCAAATGGCAACTAATACGCATCAAACTAAGAATCTCGTAAATTGGATCATAAATCTCGGCGTAGTCGATGTACATACATAGAAAAAAAAAACATACCGATCGAATTGAGAACCTCCTCCTTTTTGGGAAGTCGGTTAAAAATGTGCTTATCGGCCAGAAAAGAAAAAGGGGGCGCCCTTCAAAAGTCAAACCAGCGCTAATTATTCAGTGATTATTATTTTTTAAAATAAATATTGATTATTTTGATCTTAATTAAGTGTTTTATTTACTATTCTGCTAGAAATTTTATTTAAATATATTTATACTACCTGTGGAAATAAAGATCCTGGGGACATAATTATATCCAGTTATGTACTTTTGGTTGAAATGATGATGACGACAACCCTACATTTTTTTTGGTACTTTATGAAATTTTCTAGTGACATAATATAATGATTTATTGGTGATCTCTTTAAATTACTTTGCTTAAATATTTATTAGGACAAACTTATTATATTACATACAAAAACATTTATTTAGTACTAGACCCTATATCTCCATGATTTTAGGTGATTTATTGTGGAAATGATTTTATATTGTTTGATGACTACATTTTGGTGACAAATCTACTATTTTGCGGACAAACCCTATTATTTAAGAAACACAAAACTAATTAAATTGGCGATAGCTTATATGATACCCTTATGGCTCAAGAATTCGGAACATCCCGACGCCAAGCAAAAAAAGCAAAGCAACTGGTAGAACAGTTTGGCATCTTGACTTCACCGAATCCTCGCGATATGGTCGGAAATTACCTGCGGAAACCGAAACCTTGGTATCTTCGCGAAGATATCAGTCGAGTGATGCGAGGCAAAAAAGATTTTGTATCGATTAAATTAGAAGATGGAAAAAGAACGCATGTACAAAAACAACTTCTGATGTGCAATATAGATGAACTTTATCAATAGTTCAAAATAGAATACCCGAACGTAAAAGTTGGCTTAACAAAGTTTTTTACTTTATGACCCAAGCAATGCATCTTAGCTGGAGACTCTGGAACACATACGGTATGTGTATGTATAAATCACCAGAAAGTTAAATTAATGTTGAGAGGAGACGTGGCCAATTTAACGTCTGGAGCTACCATTTACGGACTATTTTTGATTGAAGGCGACGTGGCCAATCTCACATCTGGAGCTTCCATTTTCGAACTACACACATCAAAAGTGTCTAGGGATCAAGCATTTTTATGCGGATTTCTTGAGATTGAGATGTGGCTTTGTAATAAATTTATGATTTTATAAATTTATATGGATCCTTTTTGGTGCATTTCATAATTTGAATCAGGAACTGTGAATCAAATTCGAGTAAAAGATGAAAATCAGCTGTCAATATTTTCCCTATAAAAACATACAACGCATTGAAGACATTATTAGTGCTACTGTTTCCCTACTACTGATTAAAACCAACGTTATTATGGAGCGGCGACGTCATATAAGCAGGGAAGAAATGCTCAGAGCCGTGGGAATGATAGAAGCTGGTTCCCGGCAACGTACTGTGGCTTTAGCTCTGAATACAAGTCAGAGTGTTATCAGTCGACTTTGGACACGTTACCGAAGCACTGGTACCGTGGCTGAGCGCCATGGAGGACGGTATCGCTGCACCACACGGAGACAAGACCGATACATTCAAATCTTAACTCGAAGAGCTCCAACAATAACCGCCATGATGTTAGCCGTGAGGCTTCATCACTCTTCAGGGAACTTAATTAGCGACCAAACAGTCAGAAACCGCTTGCATGAAGTGAACCTTCATTCCCGAAGACCGCTACGGGTACCACCTATAGCAATGCACAATCGTAGGATTCGATATCAATGGGCTCTTGAACACAGAAATTGGGCAGAAGAACAATGGCGTTTCGTGTGCTTTTCTGATGAGTCTCGTTTTGGTATGAGACCGGATACAAGACGTATACGACACTGGAGAACCCCTGGACGCCAACAGCGATTAAAATCCTGCCAGGAAGTCCATCCTTATAGTGGTGGAACCATCATGGTATGGGCGGGTATTTGGATCGGCGGAAGAACTGAGTTGATTTGGATCAGAGGCAACCTCAACGCTCAAATTTATGCTGAGACGATTGTATCAGACGTCATCGTTCCTCTACAAGTGCAAATCGGTCCCTTATTTCAGTTAATGCATGATAATGCACGACCGCACACCGCAAGAGTTGTAAGACAGACTCTCGCCGCAGCTAACATCAATGTCCTGCCCTGGCCTGCTCAGTCGCCAGACTTGAACCCGATTGAGCATGCATGGAATATGCTACAGAGAAGAGCTCTGCCGAATATGGAGGGTATCCAGTCGCAAGAAGACCTTTTTTTGTTGTTGCAACGAACATGGGCGGCCATTCCACAGCGTGATTTGGATGAACTCATTTTGAGTATGCCAAACCGATGTTCTTGTGTTGTTAGTGTTCGCGGTAGAAACACGGATTATTAATTGTTTAAGTTACCCAATAAAATTTTAAAGAAAACTGTTATTTCAGTCTTTTTTTCGAACTTTAATGTTAGTGGTTCAAATGTCAAAAATCCCTTTATTAGGAAAATGGCAAATTTCTTTATTAATGCAAAGGTGACTTGGTTTATCGTTACTGTGACAAACGAAAACACTTTATTTGATGAATCCTTAAAGAAAATTTTAATTAATATCAATCAGGAGAAAAGTTATTGCAAAAATATATGTTGATCCCTAGACACTTTTGATGTGTGTATTATTGATTGAAGGACCATGGACCATGCATCTTTGAACCTAGTGTGCCTACAAATGATGAAGTGTGCCAATTCAACGCCGAAATGTCATTTAATGTCTACAAAGACAGCGAAATCTGCAAATGAGAGTTGCTCTTCCTGTCCTGGTTTTAGCAGAATACGTGATCATTTAAATATGGTATTTGATGAAAATCAAGTTACAAATATTCAGTTAGAAAAATCTTTTTAGCAAAAAAAATGAAACCAACTTCAACCAAAAATAAAACACAATAAAAGTGAAAAATAAACAAACAAAAGTCACCGACTTCAGAACCTGATTTTTCTTCTAAAGTTTATTTTTCACTTTTTTGTGCTTTTTTTTTTGTTTTTGTTTTTTTTGTGTTTTGGTAGTCAGTGACCTGAAATTCTGATATCCAGTCTTACCAAAGAATTATATATATATACCAGAGTATATATATATACCAGAGTATATATTATACCAGAGTATTACCTAGTATAGTATTAACTGGGTTGTGAAGGTCAGATAGGCAGTCGCTCCATGTAAAATACTGGTATTCATCTGCATCCGGTTAGACTGGAGGCCGACCCTAACGTAGTTGGGAAAAGGCTAGGCAGATGATGATTTTTTGTTTTACACGGCATGATGTTATGTTATGAACTGGAGTAAACAATAGACAGACATGAAATTACAGCTATCCCAGTCCATTTGCTATCATTTGTTGAGGAGTGCCGTTGCCTATCTCTAAAGTTTTTCATCAGATCTTCACCATATTGAAATGGGACCACAGAGAAAGTACTCTTCCAAAAACTACTCAAATCACTTCAAGTGTGCCTATAAAATTTTAAGAGTTCTCTCTATTTCTCCAGGATCCCATCATCAGATCCTGACTTGATGATCATGGAACCACCTGGGAAGTATACCCTTTTTATAAAAACAAAAAAAAACGAAATCGGTCCAGCCATCTTCGAGTAATCAGGGGATCGCCGACGAATTGAGAACCTCCTCCTTTTTGAAGTCGGTAAAAAATGGGAAGGTACAGACCGCTTCAAGATAGCCACCCAAGTGCTTTCTACCTATGATTTTGTTGATTGTTTGTGTAACGATTTGGACATTTTGAAGCCTAATGTTTATGAACAACAACTTGTTGTTCAGCGATATAAGCACGCGGCAAAATTTTAGAACTCTGAAGGAAACTATCCCTGAAGGCGAAATTTTCGTGTAATGTGATTTTTCCCAAAAATTATAGTTTTGTGGTACAAAAAATCTTTTTAGCAAAAAGGAAAACAGACTTCAAAAACGCAAAAAGTCGGTGACATTTGTTTGCTTGTTTTCGTTTTTTTTGCCACCCACTTCAGAAGCTGATTTCCGTGCTTCGGAGGACACGTATAAGCCGGTGGTCCCGTCATACCATGTCAGAGGCCCTTAGGCGGTTTACAAACTGACACTAGGTTGACCTTACTGCCCAAGTGACCACACAATGAGAAGAAGAAGTAGAAAGTTCGACGGCACGGTTTGCGCAGTGGCTGAGCGATTAGACTGCTGCGCTGCGTGTCGCGGGTTCGATCCCCGCACGAAACAAATATTTGTATGGCCTACAGATAGTTGTTGCAGGTCTGGGTGTTCTGTGTATGTGAGTTTAAATGTTTGTAAACGCACCCACGATACAGGAGAAATTCCTAGTGTGGGGCAACGCTTTAAAAAAAAAAAAAAAAAATAGAAGCTGATTTTTCCTCTGAACTTTATTTTTCACTTATTGTAGTATGGAAGTCAGTTTTCTTTTTGCAAAAAAGTTTTTTTTTTCTATTGTTAGTTGTAATAACCCTAACCTTCAAGATTCCCGTATTATTGCTTTCAACGCCTTAGTAATGCGGAGTAGTACATTTCATAATCAGCTCACCTAGATAACCTCTTTTGACACCATTTGTATGATACCTACATGAGTAGGTAAAGGGTATTTAAATTACCTCCATGACCCGTTTACTATTCAATGCCTCCACTAGCACAATGTTTTAACAGTGCCACATTGAGTTTTACCGTAAAATGTGATTTTTGACCCAAAAAAAAAAAGCGTTTCTCAGCAAAAATATTTGCGTAGGGGTACTTAGTTTGATGTACAGAATGCTTGGTTGACGGCTGTGTGATGGGTTCATTTACACCCTGTATATTTAGTGCAACATATAATAACATAAAGATGTTATACTTTGTAACCAACATCAAATAGAAAATATTTTCACAACAACAAACCCAATCAACACATACAATTTAAGAAAATCAGAAACATTACCGGCAACACTATATAACAAAAAAACTCCATCCTAAGCAAGTTATTTTTAAAGATTCTAAACAACATAAATAAAGTTGATACATAAACATAATAATTTATTTTTTCTAGTCAACATTATAAAACAATGTAAAATGTTTCCACAACAACAAACACCTACTCAACAAGATTTCTGATTAATCTAGCATTCTAGACAAACACATTAAAATAATTAAATCTCAATGGATATATACAATGTTAAGACGGAGTGTTCAACAGAGGACGTAGTAATATTCATTAACCTTTCGTATGCCGTGTAATGAGACACAATTAAAAAGCCATTGTGTCTCGTGTAGATCTACGTTCCGGCATACGAAAGGTTAAAGGTTGATATAACTGTAATGTCTATTGCGTGATTGACATTGCAGTTATAGCAATGATACCCAAGAGATGAAAGAGAGAGAGAGAGAGGCATGACGACATCAAACAAGTTGCGGGAACAACATGGGGTAGAGTGGCCATAAAAAAACACTAGAATGGAGAAGATGCGTGTCCACCAGGATACGCAAAGGTGGAACAAAAAAACAATTCACTAACAATAAAGAAATATTGTCTCGTCTGATTGAAGGATAATATAACCGTAATGTAACTCATAACCCTTTCACCTGGTTAATATTTTATATGGTGTTTATTGGAAAATGTTCATTATTTTCAGAAGAATTCATTTGAATCTGATTTATTTCTGACAGTACAATATGAACTGTATGTGTTGTATGATTGTTCTCTGCTACTTTCTTTACTTTCATTTGACATTTCATCAATTTGATACGAATTTCATCATTTCACCATTATCATCAATTTACTACTTTCTGCAACTTCATTTTTATAGTCATATTCTTTCAGATATTGACATTGTCTTACCCAATGGTTTATCAACATATTTCAGGCCATTGTCAGTTCCAGAACACTTGAACTTGCATTCTGTTTGATTTTCTATTTCAGGTAGGTTGTGATAGGTAGACTGAAGCAAGGAAAACCTGTTCAGGTGGAGATTCATAGATGACTCTGCCCAGCACGCGTAGTATGGCGATACTATCTCTATTCTACCAAGAATAGACAAAGCTTTTTCCATACAATTTGACATGAAATTTTGCTACAATCTGTCATTTTGTCGATTCTTCCGTCGACAAAACCTGTTTCTACGGTAGTCATGCTACGCGTGCTGTAGTGGAAATGTGGTGTTGCATCACAAACTATGGGGCACTTGATTTCGTTTCCTGCCTGTCCTGTTGTTTGCACATCACAGGACCTGATGGAGGCTACTGAAGGTGCCAACTCATCGCTAAATCTTGGGCGGACTTAACTTGAATTGTTTTCGACACACTATGAAGAAGGTTGCAATGTCTTGTTATGAGCATGGTTGCACTAGATTCAATGTATGAACCCGGGCTGTTGTAGCTTATGAAGTTTGATAATGCAATCTTTTCTTTAGGTTTTGACCTGCACTTCCTGCTCTTGTGTCCATACTTGTTATACGGAAAACATCTGGGACCTTTGTTGAACTTCTTTTTCCCATCTTGGTTTGTGAACCATGTGCATGTAAAAGAAGAGTTATTGTTTTCAGATCTCATTTCTTGGAGCAGTTTAAATTTAACAGAAATCAGATTTCAGTGCTTTCAATAGCAAGGAACATCGGTTAGGCATCCAGATAGTGTAGATGTGAAGAGATCACGTTGTGGACCAACTGCGTGGAAGCAATGAGTCATTAACAGCGTGGGAAAGATGTTCCCTAACTTCTTTTGCGCTTTCTGGTCCTTTCACATAGTTATATTAGGCACATAGGTATATTGCGTCGACAAGAAATAATATTTTAGAAATGGGTCTAACGTCCTTTTTCGGTCAGTGGGTCGTCTGGGCTTCTCATCTACAGGTTCGTTGTTGGGATATACATATGCAGTCTTAAAGCTCCTCATGTTGAAGATACGTTCTTACAGTATTAAGATAGGTAATAAAGTTTTCTCAGCCCGTAGAATTTTCAATCAATGCCAGAGAATTGCATAACGATGAGTTTTCTTGACGATTTGATCAATTTTACTTCAGATTCAGATTAGCAATGGATTAGCAAAGCTTTTCATGTTAATACATTTCGCCGGAAGATTTATTTTTTATTTTTATTAACACGGAAGACTTTACAAACACTTTTAGTACTTTGGCATGTACTGACCCAAAAAAGTATAATACAAGCACCCAAAACTTGTGATTATGTATTTTAAACTGAAACAATCGTTTATTACCATAGACTCATAGACTATAGATATAAAGATGTTTTTTTGTCTATTTTTTTTTTTGCGAATGATTCGAGTAAATTAATTTGTTTTAAGCACAAAAACCAATAACTATTTAATAATATCATGCATGTATTTAATGCGGCGGATAAGTGAAAAGAATAAAAGTTGAGGTTTGAGGTTTGTAAAATAATATTATGTGAGTACCATAAACAATGGGTTGGCAGCTTATAAGGAGTATACGTCGTCTGTGGTACTGGTATCATAGTAAAGAGAAAAGAGCATAAAGAGTGAGTGGTGTGTGTGAGTGTAAAGAGTATAAATAAAGGCGCGTCCCCATAAAGCTTGAAATACACATGCTACTAGAAAAGCATGCTTGTTTGCTACTCTACTTAGTAGTATGTTCATTTGTAGTATGCTTTCAGAGTGTGCACATTTTCTGTAAAGTACAGACCTCAAAAGCATGCTTTTTACGAGCATACTTCATTTTAGCACGTCTGAGTGACATTATCTTAAGCTGAGTCCCCACTAAGACCCTGCGGCTCCGTGAGGCCAAGCCACGCGGCCGTGCCACGTAAGTGTGGATGTGAACGAGGGCTGAAGCGCGCGGCCTGACAGGAACATTTAGTGGCGTCCTCACTTAGGCGGCCGCGGCGCGGCTCCGTGAGACACGTTTCGGGTGACGTTAGTGGGGACGCGGCTTTAATTTTTTTTACTAAATACACTGAGACAAAACATCAAAAAGGTGTCAGCACGATAAAAAAACATATGAAATAGCAAAATCAAAGAGTATCAAAAAAGAGGTTTAATGCGTCGTGCTAGTTAGCACGAAAAATAGACCGGCTTGCGAATATGAAGCATGTTTATTCACAAGCATGCTCCTTTCATATACCTACACTTGCTACTTGTATGCTACTATGTGACAGTTGCTCGAAACTAGAACGTTTTTGTGCTACTACGTATAGCTAGGGTGCTGGCGAACAAAAAATCTATATGATTTGCTCGTGTGGCAGACTTTATTAATAGCGTTAATTATACGATAAGAAATATTAAGAGCCGCGTCTGCCACCATGGTAGCGCTGCGTTGTCAATTGACAGCCCTTTAAAAATGTTAAAAAAAATAGGTATCCTATATCATTTGCTCGTGTCTGCCTCTAAGGTTGATGTTTAGGAACCTTGTCAAAATGAAAAAAATCGAAAAGGCAGACGTCTAGGACTCTGACTTTTGAAGTTATGAATTTTTAAAGATTTTTTTATGATTTAAAAAAAATATATGAAATGCACGCTTGGCAGACTTGCAGTGTTCGTTTAAAAACCCTGTGAACAACCTCATAAAAATAGTCTGCCACCATCGTAGCGCTGCGTTTTCAATTAACAGCGCTTCAAAAATGTCGTCAAAAAAAACTGTGCTATATCATTTGCTCGTGTCTGCCTCTTTGACCGTTGTTCATATTGCTTATAAAAAAGAGAACATGAATGAGGCAGACACCCAGGCCACTGATATTCCGAAGGCAGACCATTTGAATATTTTTTTTTTAATTTTTGTTTAATGATCCCAGTGTGTAAGCGCTGGTTTAATACCTTGAAAAGCGAAATGTGCGTTAGCAAAACGTGCGATGCAAAGTACCCTGTGTGTACTATGCCCAAGGCTTTGAAACCACGAGTTTTTTGTACGTTCGCACACAGTAAATAAAGATGACACTACCATCGAAACATAAGACGCTAGT
This sequence comes from Diarsia brunnea, assembly GCA_949774965.1. Taxonomy (NCBI): domain Eukaryota; kingdom Metazoa; phylum Arthropoda; class Insecta; order Lepidoptera; family Noctuidae; genus Diarsia; species Diarsia brunnea. The sequence goes on along the minus strand of OX458996.1, from coordinate 21,913,111 downwards.
GTAGGGCGGTCGGTCTCGTCGCAGCTGCTGCACACGTGCATACATACGTATTTGTATTATGTACACAGATTTTTAAAGATGTTTGGGAACACCTCTGAGCTGCCTCGGCTTGTTTGAATTATTATTTTGTTTTTGAATCATCGTTTTTGACGTTACTGTGGACACTTTTATTGTGCACATCTTGCTACATCGTTCTCACATAATATACCATCTCAACATGAATGATGTAGCCAAGGTTTTGTAACAATATTCTGATTTATAAGAGTGTCCATGGAGTTTCTTGCCCGTTCTTCTCCATAGAGATCTCCGCTAGGGAATGGGCAACTACAGTACATGCTAGTGGTGGGTCGTTGTCGAATTTTTGACGGACGAAACCCAAATGTTTTCCCGACGACGAAAACGGTTGCAGAAAACGGTCGTCGTTGTTCAACTGGTGTCGTTCGTCAAACGACAGCATTGACAACTGGTAATACAGTCGCTATTGTACCTACACGACGAACGCGCAACCGACTACAATTTAGCACGGAACGTTATGGATAAGGACAACGCACGACGACGCGACGACGACGAGTGACTTTATCAAGAAAGATAGTTATAATAATAATAATAAATTTTATTTCATAAAAAAAGAGATTGTAGTACACGAGGCATATACAGAGTTATACATTAATATAAGTTTGTACCAAGTCAGACACAATCTAGAGAGTGAAGTTCTGCTATTCCTAGCTAGGTTATAGAATAACCTGTATTAAGGAATAACAGTCCCTGTCCCTTACAAAAAGTTACTATAAACTAGTACAATGCTTTTTTTTTTTTTTTTTTTTTTTTTCTCAGTACTACAATAATGTTTATAGTAGAAAAACATTCGAATGAGTGTGTGTGTGTGTGTGTTAGTGATTGTATGTGTGTAAGTGGTAAGTGTGTGTGTAGGTGTGTGTGAGTGATGGAGTGAAAGAGAGAATGGGTATTTGATTTGATTGAAATCGAGTAAGGTAATATTTTATAATATTTTATCACTGTCACTGTAGCTTATTGAGATAATTTTCTGTTACATCATAGTTTTTATTTTGAAGAAATGAACGTAGAATATTTTTACACTTAAAGTTTGATAATCTGTAGATTTTGCAGATTTTGTTAAATTTATTGTACAGTGTCGGGCCTAAGCGGTAACAAAATCTACTTGCTATATCTATAGTTGAATCATTGCGTTCTCGACTTTATTTTAATAGGCGTATAATAAAAAATCGTTGTAACATTTGTTTGTTTGTCTCGTTTTTTTTTGCTACCTAAGAGGTTCCCAGGTATGGTATAAAACAAAAAACATGATCAATTCAGTGGTGGGGAGAACAAGTGACCTTCTTTTGAGTTAAGGGTACCTTTACACCCTACATATATTTAAAAGATAATCTGAACTAGGCACATGTGTATCTTGTTCCTGGCTCAGCGTATCTTACTGGTGCTGGCGCGGCGGCTGCGGAGAACATCGAGCACTATAAATATACTATGTTTATACATGTATATGTACCAAACCAACGAAGCTGTACCCGTGATTGTATAATCACGAGTACAGCCTCGTTGGTCTAGTGGTAGCAAGTGCGACTGCTGAGCGTGAGGTCCTGGCTTCATTAAATATGTTATTAGGACTTCCCATCAAGATTTTATCATAAGCAGCCACAAAGTCTTAATTAATGCCGGTTGTTTGCAATAGGTGGTCATACATCGTGTACATGACACTTAAACATAATTCATTCATAAACATGTTCCGTATGGTGTCGGACGTAAAGAATAGCACCATCCCATATCTTCCCGTGGGTGTCGTAAGAGGCGACTAAGGGACTTAAAAGAGAATGGGCAGCAGCGTTCTCTGTGCCTTCGTAACAACCATACTGCGATTGCCAACCCGCCTGCCAAGCGTGGCAATCATGGCAAATCCCCCCTTCTGGGGGAGGCCTATGTCCAGCAGTGGCCGTCTTATAGCTGAAATGATGATGATGAAACATAATTGGCCAAATATGGGTTAACTTTTTGGTACACCTTTGCATCACCCTTCGACGTGGAAATTATGTTTGTCCTACTCCTACGCATTCTTCTCTGATTAATTTCGTTGCAGGATCCAAGACAGTAAAATTGTTTCTCTTGGACTTCATCGAGCTTCACTGTCTTAGCGCTTTTCTGGTGGACACAAGTGGAGGTGATTTTTCCACTGTCGGTCAAGCAACTATCCAGCACCTTAGCTATGACAGTTGCAAGCGAAATCGGTCTGTAATAACAAAACATATAGGCTGCAAAACAGGCACCAATTCAGCCTGACAACAGAGTGCCCGGACAAAAGAGTTATGACGTACTTAAATTCGTTATAAATCAGAGAGTTCTAGCATAAATATTAAAGAACCACTTCCTTATTTTTTAAATGAGTAATCCACACTGTTGACGAAGGACGAGAGTTTAAATTATTTATTTTATACAAAAACGAACAAGAAAATGACTACAAACATTTTCTATTGGTACCTAACCAATAGAAAATATTCATCCCTTTGCATCAAAAGAAACAAAAATGAGTATTTCTTTGGTTTTACGTAAGCTTTGTTTATGTGCACGTGACGGTTGCCTGTTTTGACATTGGCCCTTCTAAAAAGTTAGCATTTTATAAGGATTCTTAGGAAACAAAAACTCCCTTGATATTAGGCAATGGTACACGACGTAAAAGTTTAATGAAAGTAATTTTCCTTGATTTCAGAGTCTTTTCCAAGAATGTATTCTGCCCACCAGAGACTAAAGAGCAGTAACAGCCCTTTTGTGATTTTTCGTTTTATTAGTGATTCTGAAAGCGGGTTTCTTAAGCTTTCTATTGAATTAACTTACTTATTTCTAAGACTATTAGAATGGTTTTTATTTAACAGTTTTCACTTACTGCAAACGAAAAAAATTAACAATTTGGCGTGATTTCCCAACTAAAATACAGTATAAATTATACTGCAGATTAAATTTTAAGGTTTCATAACTAAAATGCAGTAAGCAATATAATTTTACAGTTCTTTAGATAGTTTTATATTTCTGGAAAAAAATTAAAAAAAAAATTAATACGCAGTAAAATTTACCGCCATACAAGCTATTTTTACTGCAAATTAAGAAAATACAATTTATTGTCACGAACTCCCAACTAAAATGCAGTAAAATCAAAGCTTGTCGCATTTTAGTTGTGAATACTTAACATTCTTTTATCATTATAAACTGACTAACACGCAGTAAAATACAGCATTACTGCAGATTAGTTTGGATAGCATAATGACACAGATATGATTATTCCTAGCTAAAGTGCAGTTAATGTTTATTATGTTAAAATGTGAACTAGCTATTTTTCTTACTGCACTAGTAAATTGAACACTTTTTTCTTAAAAAACTAACTAAAATGCAGTATTTTTTTGACCTTACTGCATGTTAGTTGGGTTTCTTGACAAAATAACTGATCCAAACGCAGTAATAGGGCTTTTTGCTGCATTTTACTAAGTTTAAAATGGTATTTTTTACAAAAAAGGCTATGCAGTAATAGGCACCAAAAAGAATAAATGGCCATAATAAATTCAGTTATTAAGATATATTTTTTTTTATTGCTTTAACGTGTGAACCTATGCCTTTACAACCTTTCTGCATTCAAATTTTTTTGCTTATACATTCTGTTGATTTTTTAAAATCAATTCTTAACTTTAAATGCGTTTTACTCGAAATCGTGATTTTGCTGTTACTGCACTTTAGTGTATGGTGGGCAGTATTAGAAAAGGTATGGACTCGCCCCTTTCCTGTTACATAAAATGTCAACACGTGAGTCTTTACACGTGAAGGGCCTTTATCTGACAATAAACGGTTTGTTTTTTCACCAAATCAACCTGCGTGAGCATCATCTAAGATAAGTACTGCTCTAAGTGATCTCTGGCTAATAAACTGAATAGTTTTGTATAAGAATATCATCTTTGACTATTTTATCGTTGCATGGTAAAATTAAGTCAATCAGTTTAGTTTAGTTAAGTCTTAGAAAATTCCTCAGCTGAAAGGGTAAGGATATCGCATGTACGGTGACGCAGTCAGTGCGGGGGCGATTCAGTATAAGCCGGCGCACGCTCACTTATGCTCACAGAGTACTTTATATATATGGAACTTATGCTCGAGAGCTCGGTTGCGACGGACCCATAACATGAATTAACTTTCCAGACTTAGGGAGTGTCGGCATCCAGCTAATTTGTCTCTACCACGTGCCTAATTATGCCTATCTCCACGTCTATCGTTATCACTCAAATATTGTCTAACACAATATACTGCCGCCTGCAATAATATCACCATAGCGGGAACAGTCAAAATTTTTAACGTTTTGAAAAGTCGGTCTGGCGGTGTCATTCCATTGTGATAGCGTATTGGCCCTCACTGCAAGCTTTCACATTCTAAACGCTTGCTCCCAATCGGCAGCTCGGCCCCGGAACTCAACGCCATGAACCGAGACCACACACTGAAGAACCGAGTGTACCAACGCAAAATAACGTGGGAACGTTTTTATATTTCTATTTAACGTTTTATAAGTAAAAATATTGTAGAGGACAGTCTTTGTCGCATGCCACCTTGCTAATTATAGCAGCTGACTTCTGTATCAATGAGAGCATCAGGTATCAGTGGCATGCGACTACAGCTGTCCTCTAAAATAATTTTAATTATAATACGTAAAACTGAAATATACAAATTATCTACTTATTATTTATTTATTTATTTAAGCCTTTATTCATCCTTAACAATTACATTTCTTGCAAAAACAATTAATTTAACATTACCATGCTATACAATAATTATGTTTTCATTTATCATTTCATTAAACATTTAACATCTTATTAACAATAAGTCATTTAAGTACATAAATCATAATAATATAGGAACATGCTTTTCTTCTCTTTTTTTTAATTTCATCATACATTGTGACATTCTATTTAACATACTTGTTTCTTTTTTTTTTTCCTTAGATTTCATAAACAAACATTCCGTTTAAAAAAAATAACATTTTTTTTTTTAGATTGCATTAGACATTCATATTCAATTTACCATAAATCATTTAATTATTTTTTTTTTTCCTCAGGTTTCATGATACATATTTTGTACATTCGATTTATCATTTAATTAACCAATTTATGTATATATTTTTCTTAGATTACATTTTACTTTATGTACATTTCTTTACCTATTTTTCTTAATCAAACATTAGTTAACTAATTATCTACTTACTAGACGATAATATCAATTATTTGGATAAGGCGTTGATAGAATAATTTTATTTTTTAAGAAGCCGAGTAGAAACTCCATCGCTTTTCCCTCTACATCAAGATGCCTCATCTTCAGTGCCGGCACACCGTTGTCCGCGACGTCGAAAGCTTTTGAGAGGTCTCAGAAAAGCACTGCTACCTGCTGTTGTTCCTCCTGAGCCTTCATTACATGGCGGACGACCATCCGTGCAAAGGCAGTTGTTGATCGCCCCTTCCTGTATATTGTCGGTCGGTGAGACAGTTGGTTTTTTCAAGAAAGCCCAGTAATCACTCACATATTCCGCTTTCAAACACTTTGGCAACTGCTGGAATGATCGACACCTGCCGATAATTGTTTGCGTCACTCTTCTTGCCTTTGCCCTTGTGCAGCAGAGACACCTTAATCTTTTTAAATGTACTGGGATAGCAACACGATAGCAACCACTACGCAAACACCTATTGAATAACACCGCAGGAACACTCGCAGCCGCTATATTCACTAGCTCCACTGATCACGTCTTTTGTTGGTTTGCGTGCGATCCGTTTAGTTATGATACGGTACCTACACCGGTACACCTCGATCGGGTAGAAAGGCCTCCAGAAGCGTCCCGTCGGGGCTGCGGGTCCCGTTGGGGCTGCGGGTTGTTCGCATTAGATACCGCAGCCTCGACATAAAGGGCTAAGAAGGGACATGGGTGGTTTTTAGTCAGTAGAAGTCTGACACTCCCTTTCGCTCTGCCCAAGAGCGGGAGGGGATATTCGATGATTTTCCACCCGCCAAAAAAAAGGCCTCTAGAAGCGTAGCCCGGGCTGTATTCCTGTATTCGGGTCTGCTTGAGGTCTAGATGAGGAGCACCACATGTTATAGCCGCATGAATGAATTTGGCATTGACCATATTTACTAATTCCGTCTTTGCCAAAAAAAGACTTACCATCGACCTGCTTTATTTATACCCTCAGTGTAATCCAATCTCGATTCTTTTTTTTACCACATTCTATTTTTCTTTATTTCATTCTTCATTCATTCATACATTTAAACGTCTCACATACTTTCATTCGTGTTATTTGCCATTTTTAAATGGTGTATATAATACTTAGACCTCAGTTCTAAGCATCTTGGAGTACTTTTCCTGAAGTAAAAATACAACCTCGTTTATGAAAATGGATATTTATTTATGAAGCCTATAACGTCAAACAGCAAACACTTAGTGTTCAATAATTATTATCTTCATCGATCCACGAAGTCTCAACCATTTTTGTGGTACGTGTCTCATAGGAAAACAAACTTTAACAAACATCTACGAGTACCATAAAGCTTCTTAATAAGATCGAGTGAGCTAAGTTGTCAGCACCAGGAAACCGCCGGTAGGCTTTGATACAATTCTATCGTGAACCATTTTCTGAGTTTTAAAAACTTGAACCTCTATTCGACATATTTTAACAATTCTTTCACCATTTTATTTAGCTGAAGCTGCACCAGAGTCAATGCAGTCAGAATTAATCGATATTCAAAACAATCATAATTTTTGGAAAAAATTTAATAAAGGGGAATTGCTGAACTTTTACTGCTGCATTGATAAAACTACGAGTACGTACGAAGAGTCACTAGCGTAGCGTCGTGGCGGCACATTTCAGGGGGCGGCAGAGAGCGGAGCCAGGCAGTGTCAGGTCATGGTTATCAGATCATATACCTAATGAGTATTGTAATGTTCCAAAACTAAGGACACCCAAGCCAAGTATTTTCCTTACTTGAAGCCGCTGCCCTGGGGCAGCTTTTCAAATCAGCCCTACGTATTTCGGTCAGCCGCATGCCACTAAAATTTTCTAGCTCGCTACACTTGTAAAATATGTACTTTATTAACAATAAAATTAAAATCAAATAATGTAAATTACCTTTCCGAGGTGAAAGGCAAAAATTTTCGAGCTCGCTTCGCTCGCTCTTGAATTTTAGTGTCCTCTTATCTGAAGCTTCATGCATAAATCGTAAAAACACTACTCTATCTCTATGAATTGTTGAAACGAAGTGTAATTTAAGCGACGCCGACGTGCGAAGTCTAACATTTTCAAATAATGTAAAACTTGACTTTGTGCTAGCTTTCTTGACTAATAATGAAAAAATAGAGGGGGCGGCTAAATTAGAGTGGGAAAAGCGAAACCACCTTGCAAATGAAATTTTGGAAGCAATTTTACGAATGTTAAAAATATTGTAATCGTAATACAGTGCCTTACTTCAGACTAGTATACTCACTATTTTTGTAATTAAATTTTTGGCAATTTTTGTTTTATTTGTGCTTGTGGCCCGCCATTAGTTCATCATTTGTCTAAGTGGCTCATGGTCTCAATAAGTCTGTGCATCCCTGTATAAGTTTGACGTGTCTGTGTGTGTGTGTGTGTGTTTGTGTGTCTGTCTGTATGCCTCTGGCATCGTAGCTCCCGAACGCATGAACCGATCTTGATTCTGTTTGAAAGGTGAATCAGTCGAGAGTGTTCTTAGCTATGTTTGATGAAAATCGGTCCAAGATGGCCGCTGCCACAAAATGGCGGATTACATATTTTGTCACAAATGTATCAATGCATCAATGGGTATCAAATGAAAGGGCTTCATTAGTAGAATACACTATGACACACTTCAAATCCAAGATGGCCGCTAGCACAAAATGACACTCTTTTTTTAAAACTCCCTCAATATGGGTAGCAAGAAATTAAAGGGATTATAAAATAATGTACACTATATTGAAAGGGAAAGAGGAATATAAATTAACGAAATTAAAACTAAAAGCTTGAAAATTGATTGTTTGGTGACCAAGTTTGATTTAAAGGGAGTAAAAGTGGTGAACCAATGTTTAATATTTATTGCTTCTCAGCGAATGACTGCCATGCGCGTAATTATTTAGTCGCGCGGATATTTTTACATTGCGATGTCTTCTAAGATATTTGTTTAAACTATATAGAGTAAAGGGCATAAATATTCTATATTGAATTTCCGTTGTAACAATCATATTAATTTAGCTTCGCAAAAATAATTGAGTCGGGGGTTTAATACATTTTTAATTTATACTTGTAAGCTTTATTTATGTTTCAATAGCTTTCTTTGTACAAATACTCACATTCACATTTGGTTCCGGACCACTCGCCGTCTGGTTGGCACATGAGGCTGGGCTCTCCAACGAGCTTGTGCCCTTTCTCGCAGTGGAAGTCGATGGTTGAGTGAACGTTGTAGTCATAGGCATCCATGTCGCCGGGGTCGGCGCAGGATATCACTGTAAAAGAAAGAATAAATACATATTAGTTAAGTATGTCTCATGTCTTCTACTCAAAGAGGATCATGCGTGGCCTTGTCAAGAGACTAATAAGATAAGGGCCGAAATAATTCCTTGGTCACAGTTCACACAATCACAATAAGTAGGTATCGTTCCAGAAGAAGGGCAAGATTTTCAAGATACAGGGTGTAAATGGACCCTTCATGAAGACTAAGGATTCTGTACAACAAACTAAGTAACTCTACACCAAATAATTTTGCTGGGAAACAAGTTTCATAACCATTTACGAGTTACTAACTAAAACAAGACACTGTAACAGCTGGTCTGCAGCAGAGGGCAGGTCATAATAATAAAAAAAACTACTTTTAAACTCAGTATCATACCTCTTTCTGTTACTCATCATTATCCTAATTAGCTGCTCTCCTTCTCTTTTAGACTTGATGATCGTCTCAAAATTTAATAATGTTTCTATTAAATTTTGAGACTATTAGAAATTAATTATATATGTCGCCGCGAGAATGTCTATCTGCTGGGATCATTAGGCAATCTAATTAATAACCAGCTTATAATAATAGCTTAGCTTAGTTTTTTATAATCATTAATGAACCTGCCATCTCTGAGATATTTGTACAGTAATTATTACGGGATCGATATTGAAAGACATGAGCGACAGTGCCATCTGTTAGCTTTTGTGTTAACTACTACAGAGATGGTTTGTAATTGAATGGTTGACGGCTCGAATAATGATTTATTAAACAGAGGTCTTTAACTAGAACTATAGTTAAAATTAAGATAAGCTAATTGATTATGAATATTGGGATTTTAATGATTGCTCACTTGAAATTAGGCTGTATAAGAGACGTCATTGCACATTGTTGTGAAGATGGCGGCGAATACGATTTTAATGATCAATAACTCAATTTATAATCTGAAACCACGACTAAATCAGTTTCTTTATGTAATTATAAACTAAAAAGTCATAAGATTATTTTGTAGAGCAATTTATTAGTAGAAAACCTGTTCTTTGTATTAAATCCTTTAATTAGCCGGAAATGGCGTAAGTAACATTCTGTTGTAAAAAGTAATGAACCTATTAATTAGACATTAATTTAATAACACCTTCGCATTAATATTGGTATTGTTTTATTGTTAAATAATTATTACAATCAATTGTGAACTATTTTAGTATTGTTTATTAGTTTTAACTGATTAAAAGTAATTAATAACAATACTGAGTACGTGGTACTTCCGCTAGACGGACTAGACAAGTAGACACGCATGTGACGAAAGATGCACATTATCTCGCGTTTAGCAAATAATGTAAATGAAAGTGGTTTTTGATGTGATTAACATTAATTAGTGCAAACGAGAATTGTAACATGATTTAAATGGAGTTTCTTCAACCCATTCTTCTCCATAGTAACAATGATTCATGTGAATGGGTCTCAACCCCTGAAAAGTTTATAAGTGCCTGTAAATGGACTATTGTAAATAAACGTTTGGTGTTTGAGTCAAGTATTGTGTGTGATTTCAACTACCCATAAACCCATCTACCACGAAGAGGAATCTAAGGCGAAGACAATATGGCGGAGGCCATAGATGTTTAGGAGCAGCGTTCCTTAAGTGGTTTTCCCGCCGTAACATCAGAAGAAAGGGATTTTATCTGCGCTTTGCTCATGAATATGCGCCGGAACATCCAAAAATATGACATACAGGAAAATATTGAACTGAAGACTATGACGTCTAAGATTTGGCTGTATTTTCATCCTAGTGGTTGACAGATACCAACATGATAAATAAGGCTTATTTCAACTTGAACACACATGACCCAGTCAGACAATAAGTTGACACATGGGAAAACAAACAATGAAGTTTTATGTGACAGAAAACTTCATAGTCCAATCAAAATGACAAACATACAGTACAGCACAGAATGACCGAAGCAGCAAAATAAAAGAAACATGAACACTTGGAAAGCATATCAATAAAAATGAACCTACGGGATGAAACATTAAACCCGGGAAGTATTTTATTTTATTCATTTTAGTAACTGTAGTGCAGTTAACAATATTTTAACTTATCACATTACACACTGGCTAGGTTAATGCCACCTTAAATTGACACCTGTGGGATTAAAATATTAAGACATCTTTAATCACTTAAGGAGTGATAAGGTCATTACCCGTTCAAAGTTATGATTAAAATATAAATCAGTACTTAATGTGTCACAAACTGAACTCATGAATCAAATGATAGTTAGTTACTTGCATTCACACATTAATTAATTAACCAAGTATTAACTAGTATTAAACCTTGTTGTGTTTTGAAATGTCATTCAGAATAAAACATTTAATAGAAATAATTCTTATTAGAAATCCCTCCTAATTGACATTCAAGTGAGGAATTACAATTAAATACTTTATACAAACTTGTAAACATTTGTATTGGATAACATGTTTCAAGATTCATTAAAAAACAAAGTTGTCCGTCACTGGACACCCGGCAGATGTGAATCTTTGTATTGTAATGACACAATATGTCATGATAAATATTACAATATTTATTTATTTATTCAATATCTATCAATCGAATCTACATCTGACCTTACTACATCTCTAATTGATTAGCTTAAAGTTTTAAAAAAATAAATAAATAGATAAACAATTGATCCACAATAAACATTATTTTAATGGGAAAACGCAATGATAACATCATACTATTTCCCATTATAGCATATGAGTTGGATTCAATGCACATGTTTTACATTAGTAATGCTTTGTTATGTAACTGGTACTTATGTGTGTTTTATAACAAAACAATTAACGAAACATCAACGTTGTTCAACAAATTGTGACAATGAAATTCAGTGCGATAATTCAACAGAAAGCAAAGCTTTAAAGAAGTTAAATTGTGAATGTTTCACTAGTACAGTAACACAACCAATAGTGTTTTTAAAGTAGTTTTAATCAGATTAACTTTCCCATCTTAGTTTAATTACCATCTAAGTATGATAACTATTTAAAAACAATTGATTACCAAATTTTCATTACTAATTTAAACATTTAGTCAGACTACTTTGAGGGCCTAGTAGTAATGCACCATACAATTAAAGCGTGTGGGCCTGGATTCAATTCCCGAGTCTAACAATGTTGTTGAGTTTCTCCATCAGGAATTTCTCAGTAGCAGTCCAGACAATAATATTAATGGCAAACAGTCTTGCCCTTTAACAAGAGCCTTAAGCATTACTGGCAAAGTGATGATGTACACTTCTGCCTAACCCTTCTGGGATAGCAGGTGTGATGTTTACATAACATCTTTTCTTGTTCTATTATTTACCTGCATGACTTTTACATTCCAGATTCGAGGCAATTATCTTATAAAAAAGGAAATGATAGTAGAGCAAATTCACTACAAATATAAACAACATCAAGTACTACAGCCTGGTGAACAAATGACCGTGTCGCCGGCTATGAAGCTAACAAATGAGAAACAGCATGAGGACAGCCAACCCAGAATGACTGTTTCAGTGTTTACACACCATAAGTTAACATAAAAGGTGAGAAGTTTTCAAACTACTTCAAACACTTCACCACTGATATCAAACAGTGTTGCATTAAAAGGCTCAATACAATCGCCAATCAACCTACCTACCTACATGATGCTCATGTGTGATGAGTATCAGGTATTCCATTTTCATTATTTTAATGTTTTTGCAATCCTGCCAGTTGTAAGCAACAACTATTAACAAAAACAAAGTATTAGTACTAACAGTAACTAATGAAGTATAAAATAATAATACTCACAAAAAGCTAATGGTATCCGTGGAGGAAACAACTAGCGCAATAAGTAATACTCACAATGAATCACACAAATAATCTATCAGCAGCCATGGAGGCAACTGGTAAAGAACCAACACAACAAATTATCTATCAACAGCCGTGTAGGCACTTGATAATGAACCCACACAACAAATGATCTATCAGAAGCCGTGGAGGTGACTGGTAATGAACCAACACAACAAATGATCTATCAGCAGCCGTGGAGGGAACTGATAAAATAATACTCTCATGTTATCCTGCTGGGTCCACGGCGTATTAAACGCCCAGAGCCTGGTTCCTTATATCCTGTCAAATCAAAGACTTCGTGCCTGTCACGGAGCAATGGTCCTAAACTCCTTATCCTTTAATCCTGTCAAATCAAAGACTTTGTGTCTATCACAGAGCGGTGTTCCTGATCCTATCCTTTTATCCTGTCAAATCCAAGACTTTGTGTCTATCACAGAGCATTACCTTCCCGTGAGAATGAACAAATAAAAACATACTACTCACACTACATTTACCAAATACAAATCACAATGTCTAAAGCTATCAATAATTTTATTTAAAACAAATCTAGTAGACAGTAGACCTATTATACAAGGTTGCAAAGTCAAGTCATAGTAAGCAACAATATTATCTGTTTGCTGAAAAAGCAAACAGCTTATCAAACAATATCAATGAAATCAATAAAATCAATGATGTTCGATAATTTTGTCAAAAATATTCTATTTAGCTAGTAGCTAATCAAACAATATTTTATTCAACTAGTAGCTGATCAAACAATATCAACAAATTCAACTAATGTCGTTGATAATTTTGCCAACAATGTTATATTTAGCTAGTAGCTTATCAAACAATATTCTATTCAGCTAGTAGCTGATCAAACAACATCAATAAATTCAATTAATGTTGTTGAATAATGTTGCCAACAATATTCTATTTAGCTAGTAGCTAATCAAACAATATTCTATTTAGCTAGTAGCTAATCAAACAATATTTTATTCAACTAGTAGCTGATCAAACAATATCAATAAATTAAATTAATGTTGTTGATAATTTTACCAACAATATTCTATTTAGCTAGTAGCAATCAAACAATATTCTATTCAGCTAGTAGCTGATCAAACAACATCAATAAATTCAATTAATGTTGTTGAATAATTTTGCCAACAATATTCTATTAAGCTAGTAGCTAATCAAACAATATTCTATTCAGCTAGTAGCTGATCAAACAATATTCTATTCAGCTAGTAGCTGATCAAACAATATAAAATAATTCAATTAATGTTGTTGAATAATTTTTCCAACAATATTCTATTTAGCTAGTAGCTAATCAAACAATATTCTATTCAGCTAGTAGCTGATCAAACTATCAATGAATTCAATTAATGCTGTTGAATAATTTTGCCAACAAAATTCTTGTGAGCTAGAAGTTGATCAAACAATATCAATAAACTCAATTCAATTAATGTAATTGAATCATTCAGGCAACAATTGTTTTATTAAGCTAACAGCTTGAATAAAAATTCCAAACAGCTATAAATGTCTGTAACTGTGCATGTGTGTCTAGCAAGGTGATACAAAAATGCATTGAATGTCAGATCTATTACAAGGTTTCTATGTTGAATAAACCAATGAATGAATGTTACTAAATCCTACAATTGAATAAACATTGTAGGATAATAAAAGCAACAATAATCTGCCGACAAAATTTATCTCCACTATTTCAGATAACAACCACGAGACTACACTTAGGACAACGGACGGACGAGCGGACGGCAACGGCAAGTGCAGAGCGCGCACCGCCGATCAGAATGGCCGTGTCGCCGCGAGAATGTCTATCTGCTGGGATCATTAGGCAATCTAATTAATAACCAGCTTATAATAATAGCTTAGCTTAGTTTTTTATAATCATTAATGAACCTGCCATCTCTGAGATATTTGTACAGTAATTATTACGGGATCGATATTGAAAGACATGAGCGACAGTGCCATCTGTTAGCTTTTGTGTTAACTACTACAGAGATGGTTTGTAATTGAATGGTTGACGGCTCGAATAATGATTTATTAAACAGAGGTCTTTAACTAGAACTATAGTTAAAATTAAGATAAGCTAATTGATTATGAATATTGGGATTTTAATGATTGCTCACTTGAAATTAGGCTGTATAAGAGACGTCATTGCACATTGTTGTGAAGATGGCGGCGAATACGATTTTAATGATCAATAACTCAATTTATAATCTGAAACCACGACTAAATCAGTTTCTTTATGTAATTATAAACTAAAAAGTCATAAGATTATTTTGTAGAGCAATTTATTAGTAGAAAACCTGTTCTTTGTATTAAATCCTTTAATTAGCCGGAAATGGCGTAAGTAACATTCTGTTGTAAAAAGTAATGAACCTATTAATTAGACATTAATTTAATAACACCTTCGCATTAATATTGGTATTGTTTTATTGTTAAATAATTATTACAATCAATTGTGAACTATTTTAGTATTGTTTATTAGTTTTAACTGATTAAAAGTAATTAATAACAATACTGAGTACGTGGTACTTCCGCTAGACGGACTAGACAAGTAGACACGCATGTGACGAAAGATGCACATTATCTCGCGTTTAGCAAATAATGTAAATGAAAGTGGTTTTTGATGTGATTAACATTAATTAGTGCAAACGAGAATTGTAACATGATTTAAATGGAGTTTCTTCAACCCATTCTTCTCCATAGTAACAATGATTCATGTGAATGGGTCTCAACCCCTGAAAAGTTTATAAGTGCCTGTAAATGGACTATTGTAAATAAACGTTTGGTGTTTGAGTCAAGTATTGTGTGTGATTTCAACTACCCATAAACCCATCTACCACGAAGAGGAATCTAAGGCGAAGACAATATGGCGGAGGCCATAGATGTTTAGGAGCAGCGTTCCTTAAGTGGTTTTCCCGCCGTAACATATATAATGTCTGTATTTAAAAAACGATTAAATGAAAATGTCCAACCATTGTTAATACAGCTCAAAACACTGGGAAGAGAACTGTGACCTGAAATACAGGCTCAGCCTAGCTCGGGCACAGTTGTTCATTTTATGTATTGCACTTAATTCTAACTGCATTTAAAACTGTTCAATATGTGTCTAATTTTAAAGAAGAAATAAAATTATTATTATTCAGGACAACTTACTGCTAGTTTTTCTTACTACGATCTAATATTTTTATCTTATCTTGCCTTTTTATATTAGGTAAGTGTGTAGGTACATAAACTGTTATATAAAAAAAACATGAGAAAAAGTTGCAACTTTGACCCCCAATATCTCCATAGCTAGAAAGTGCGCAATGAGTCCCCTCATTGCAACAAGTAGGTACCAATCGGCTTCCATACTTTACATGCTTGTGTGATTTTATTTCGCAAAAGGTTAGTTCTAATTATTATAAAATTACCATGTTCCCCTTCCGTGTATCTCCAGGTATTGTAGGACGATGACCCGTCATTCCAGATCATCGCCCATTGTGTCACCCTTGTAAAATGTTTTACTATTGTTTTTTTTATAATTTTTATGGTGTACATAATAAAGAGTATTCTATCTATCTATCTTGTCATTGTCAGGCACTGAACTGATGCCGAAAATATGTCACGTGGGGTTGCGACAGTCGTTGAGAGGATCCGGCAGCTGGGTCTCGAGGTGGCAGTTCACAAGTCGGAGGCCATGGGCTTCCATGGACGTGGGAATGTGCTACCATCGGGATCCCAGCTAACGGTGGGAGGGGTTCCCATTGGCGTCGAGTGTACTTTGAAGTACCTCGGACTCGTCCCCGACAGCCGGTGGAACTTCATGGAGCATTTCCGACGTTTGGCTCCCAGTCTGGAGCGGGCCGGGGCTGCCTTCAGGTGGCTCTTGCCCAATCTGGGGGGCCCAAACGCCTCCTGCCGGAGGCTCTATGCGGGGATCGTGCGGTCCATGGCCCTTTACGGGGCCCCGGTGTGGGCGAGTGCTTTGAGAAAGCGGGCCGCCCACTACCTGAACGCGCCCCAAAAGTTGATGGCCGTAAGGCTAGTCAGTGGGTACCGCACCATTTCCCGCGAGGCGGCGAACCTCCTTGCCGGATTGCCGCCATGGGATCTGGAGGCGATAGTCCTCGCGCGCCTGCATAAATGGCGCGCGGAGGCGCTGCACCGGGGGGTCACTCCGTTACCGCTTCAAATTGCTGCGCAGCGGACAGGCCTCCGGTGCGATCTCATGGCGGCATGGAGAGAGCGACTGTCGCAACCCCGTGCAGGGCACGCCACGATAGTGGCGGTAAGTCCCCTCTTTGTGGAGTGGCTGGAGAGGCGCCACGGCGCCCTCACCTTCCGTGTGACGCAGGTACTCACCGGACACGGTTATTTCGGGAGGTACCTGCACCGAATTAGGCGGGAGGAAATGCCCGAATGCCACCATTGTGAGGATCGGCCGGAGGACACGGTGGAGCACTCCGTGGACGTGTGTCCCGCTTGGGCGGAGCCCCGCCGTGTTCTCGTAGAGGCGATCGGTGGCGGTGACCTCTCGCGTCCGGCCCTGGTGCAAGCCATGGTCCGGGGCGAGGAGGAATGGGACGCCGTCGCCTCCTTCTGCGAAGCAGTGATGCTAGCGAAGGAGGTGGCGGAACGTGAGAGGGAGAGAACCTCTCGTCCCAGTCGCCGCGGGAGATGCTCCGGGCATCGGGGGCCACGTAATGGCTTCCGGCCACCGTAGACGCGGGCCTGTGGACGGTGAGTGATGGGCTAGCTCGCCGTCCGTCCGTCTAATGACGACGACAGGCCGTGTTGACGGCGCGTTCGTGTTCCACGCGCGCCTCTAAGAGATGTCAGCAACATGGAAGAGGCCCGCAAGGACCGACGCCCGTTGGGGCTGCGGGTTGTTCGCAAGAGATACCGCAGCCTCGACGTGAAGGGCTAAGAAGGAACATGGGTGGTTTTTAGTCGGTAGTAGTCTGACCACAGAACAGATAAAAGAGGTTAGAAAGGAAATAGTTCCTGATTTGTATTAGAACGGGTGTCGCCGCTTGTCTCCCACTCTCTAAATCCACTACAAGCAAGCGGCTAATACATACGCGCATTACGCACACAAATAAACCACACATACATTACATAAATCGCGAGTTTGCTACTGGTTGTCACACTAGCGCAAACACTGTGTTTAACGTACACTCACAACGCGTCTATTTCTCATACATGTTACGGCGACCAAAAGGTCGATAATTTATGTCGATAAAATTACTTTAGTTTTGTAACTTTAAGTTTTGCAATATTTTGCTTTAATTTCGGAACGGGATAGAAAGAAAGAAAAGGTATTTATTTGTCTCACACAGATAAAAAATTAAAGATAAAAAAAGTAAAATCAAAAGTAAACATACGAGAAACACTTAAAAATAAGACATACATTCAATTAATTACTACATTTAGTACAGCTACATTTAGTAGGTATCCATTAAATTCTACCGGTTGCCTCTAGCCATAGTGTTCTTGTATCTGGATCTGTTGGAAACCTAAAAACAAAATTTAGTTGTGTTATGTTTCCATTATAAATGGCTAACCTCAAAACAAATTTTAGACGAAAACCTAAATTAATAACCCACAATAAACAATAATTGACAGTAATAAACAAAGTTATTTAATCATATTCATAATAATATCATTTGAATACATTCACACATACTAAATATCGACATTGTTTACAACTTGGTACAACACTCTCGAAACGCATAGATTTCGCAGAACTCAAGCTTTGGCTCGTCGTACGCGACGTTCGCAGTGAACGAAATACATCGCGCAATCGCCCACGCGGTACAAGATGGTACCCACGTATTGCAAGCAATGTACATATTTTTTTATCTGCATGCGACAGTATCATTTTTTCTACCAACTACATAATACTATTGTAATAATTACAAATATTACTTGTATTTTAAGGTATTTGGACTTACCGATGATAAGAAATCCTTTCTCGAGGCACACTACACACCCTGGCTTCTTTTCCGACACACTATAATAGCGCAAGATGGCATAATTCTTTTTTTTCGCGGAGCTTCGTACGCTGTCACAATATGAGCGCGATTGTTGGCCGGTAAATCAAATTTTCGACATATGAGCGTTTGCGACATATGAGCGGCGCGCCTGCCCCGCCCACAAGGCCCTTCGAACCTCTTTTATCTGTTCTGTGGTATCCCCTAAAAATAGGGACTCGCGAATAAACCGCGACACTGTATCCTCTGTATCCTCTGTATCCCCTAAAAATAGGGACTCGCGAATAAACCGCGACACTGAATACTCTGTATCCCCTGCATCCGCTGTATCTTCTGGATCCTCTGTATCTCCTACATCTACTGTATCCCCTACATCCTCTGCATCCGCTGTACCCGCTGTATCCTCTGCTCCCGCTGTAATCTCTGCTCCCGCCGAATGTGAATTAAATCCTCCAATACCTGAAACAAAAATCTATGAAGTTAATATTGGTCCATTTAAGAAACGCTTACCTCACATCCTTGTCTATTCCTCAGTGTCAAACACTACCTTATCTCTTCTTGTAGATTCTGGCGCAACTGTAAGTCTACTGAAACAATCTTCTATACAAATACCAGTTGATATCTCAACAGAAGTAATATTTTTGAAAGGCATTGACCCAGTCGATCAAGCTTCACCAAGCATGGGACATTTTCAGCTAAAGTTGAAAATAGATGATAAAAATAGTATCACACATAGATTCCACATAATGCCCCGAATATGCTTACCTTATGATGGTATAATTGGCACTGATATGTTAAGAGCCTTTGCCTGCACCATTGACTACACTCGCGAAACCTTGAAGATAGGTGAATTTGAAATAAAACTACATTTCAATGAACCTACTTACATAATTCCTCCCAGGTCTGAAACTGTCATAGAATGCTCCGTCTCCAACCCTGAGGTAAAAGAAGGTCTTGTACTAGATCAATGCTATCACGAAGATTTACTAATTGCTAATTGCTTAGTCGCAGTCAAAGAAAACAAAAGAATTAATTTATCAGTAATAAATACTTCCGAAACTCCTATAACTTTAAAATCAAATCTGGATATCACACTAATCCCCTTAAGTTCTTTAATCAATCCTCTTGATACAGTAGAGGCTCATACAGTTTGCCATCTCAAAAATACCAACTCTTATCTCCGAACACAAGAAGTATTAAACCTCCTTAGAATCTCTCACCTCAATCCTGAAGAAGCAAATGCTCTTCACGATGTTTGTGCTGAATACTCAGATATATTCTTTATCCCCGGTGATAAACTGTCTCACACAAATGCACTTAAGCACAGCATAAAGACAGGCGATCAAAATCCAATAAATGTAAAATCATATCGGTTCCCAGAAGTACACAAACAAGAAGTCAATAAACAAATTGACCAAATGCTCGATCAAGGAATCATAAAACTAAACTCTTTTATCTGTTCTGTGAGTCTGACACTCCCTTTCGCTCTGCCCTAGAGCGGGAGGGGTTATTTGATGATTTCCCACCCCTCAAAAAAAAAAAAGGCACTGAACTGATGAAGGGATCTATATGTTACGCTAATTAAGTAATTCCAATAATTGTCGTTTCTGCACTGCACACTAATAGATACTATTCGCATGTCATTGCTCAATAGGTTATAACATTATAATTAGGGAATTAATTGATTAATTCGAAATTCCGGTTAAACAGAGCAGGCAACAGCCTTAGATTATGTCTCTTATTACCTAGAGACATTGCACCTGACGTATCTACGTCTGCCATCTAGCAGTGCCTCTAGAAATCTAAACCTATTTTCCACAAGTTTAAATCGACGCTCGAATCTTGAATATCCATTTGGCTTAAAATATAGTGAATGTAACTGATTAAAAAAACGATTTAAAATACGTTGTCGGAGCTGTCTGGGTTGCAAAGGTTGCAAGTTCCGTAGAAAGAATTGATGCCGTTGTATATTTTATTTTTTCGGAGCTTTGGAAATAAACAGAAAGCCTGGCTAGACAAAGGAACATGAATGGAAAAGAGAAAGTGTAGAATTATATAACATAACATCACGCCTGTAATCCCCGATGGGTTAGGTAGAGGTGTACTTCATAGTTCACCGATTTCGCTAGTAATGTTGAGATCCCGTGTAATAGACGGCGAGCCTATTGCCATCAACTGGCAGTTATCCTGACATCGTGGCTGCTTCTGAGAAATTCCTGATGGGAAAACTCAATAAGACTACCCGATCAGGGAATCGAACCCAGGACCTCAAGCTTAACAGTCGCGTTTTAAGCCACTAGACAAACGTAACCTAACCTTTTAGTAATAGGCCAAGCTCCCTTTGGCACCCTTTGGGTACGGAAACCTAAAAAGGATATTATATAACTATAGACACCAGCAAAAAGCTTAAACTGTCAAAATTTTTCAATCATTCTTAAATCTAATGCTTTGGCGATAAAGTTCAACATCTAGAAAATAAATTTATAGAAGCTTGATGTACCTACCATGTTGATCGCGAAGTAAGTATACAATAGTAGTATCGAAGATACCATGTGTAAGAAGGGCCTAAGGGCCCTTGTAAAAATACGAAATGCTTTCTAAACGATTGTCCCTTGTATTAGTCCTCGGCTTCATTAAATAAGGTAATACAAGCGTTAATAATATGTTTTCTCGAAGGTACTAATCAGGGTATTTATGTTCTAACAGGATGTGATCACTGTATTATTTCATATATAGAATCGTCTCATTTCCTGTC
The DNA here is from genome assembly GCA_949774965.1 of Diarsia brunnea. Lineage (NCBI taxonomy): Eukaryota > Metazoa > Arthropoda > Insecta > Lepidoptera > Noctuidae > Diarsia > Diarsia brunnea. The sequence goes on along the minus strand of OX458996.1, from coordinate 21,891,997 downwards.
TTCATATATAGAATCGTCTCATTTCCTGTCACTAATTAACAAGTGTTAGAAATAACTAAAATATCACGATAACAGAATAAGATTAACAGGAAACAAGGGATATTGTTAGCCTTTTAACGGATGTAACATCCTTTGGTCCTTCCTGTCTATATTATTAACTAGCTGACCCACGCAGTTGCGTGGGTCAGCTAGTCGTCGTCTGCGTCACAGCTTATATATAGCTTAAAACCTTACTCGACAAATCGACTATCCAACATATTAAATTGAGATAAATCGTACCCGTAACAAACAAAAAATCTTACCTTTCCTCTTTATAATATACCTATTAGTTTAGATTGGCTTTGATTATATTATTAAAGTAACAATTACTATAGGTAGGTATATCTTACTGTTTAATATACAGTAACACCTTGTACTTGTAAACATTATGGTGCATTAAATATTTTGAATTTGAATTTCTCCGGAGCCCCCAGAGGTCAGAATCCCCACGTAACTACCGCACCGGACCGAATGACTGCAACACGCTTATTATTTTGTCGCCCGTATATTTTTACATTGCGATATCTTCTAAGATATTTGTTTAAACTTTATAGAGTAAAAGGCACATTTATTTTATATTAAATTTTCGTGCTAACAAAAACATTTATTTTGATATAGATTATGGGTTAAATAAGCTTCGCAAAATATCATTCAGCTTTATAATATTAGTATAGATGAGATAGTGAAAATGTTTGTTACTAAGATATCGTAGCACTGGTTGCTTTATCAATAAGTGACCGGATGTTCTAAGTCTGCTACGGAAGCCGTGGGCAGCAGCTAGCTATAATTAAGCACTGATAAATGTGATCAATACTGAAACCTTATACTTAGCAACTAACATTCAATCATGGGACCATTTTCCATCTCTGTTGCACGTACGTAAGGGTTTCAGCGCCGGCTAGCCAGTAGACACCCTCACAGGTGAACCGAGCGACGGAGCCGAACGTCGTGGTTCCGTTTAGGAGTATGAAGGAGCCCTTGTGGACTTGTGCTGGTGTACCGCAATCCACGTACTTGCAGGATGGAGGGGTGCCTGACCAAGATCCCTAGAGAGTACAGGTTACAACTACATTTTACATGTTACTCCAATCTTAGTATATTTAAACATATTTGTTGATTATTTGCCGCCAATAATGATAAGTGGCAAAATTACAGATTCATCCAGTACGATGCTAAAAGGCACAAAAAAAAAACATAAATACATAAGTAAAATTACACCCGGTAATATATGAATAGCTGTATCCGTGAAACATAAGAATGTCCTGATGTTTATTTAGTTATGGGGATTGTTTGCAAATGAACAGCGAGACCCGGCGCAGCCCAAATCTGTAGCTGAGTACAAAACTATTTCTTTCCGACGAGCTCCAAGCCTGTGACACTCGGCGCGCTAAGAGCAATCACTCGACCGCTGCACCATCCGTACCACTGCCTCGAGTTCGACTTTCCACGAACAAATAAGAAAACTCTTAATAATACACAGTTTTGCCCATCTCACAGTGACATTGGAAATCGTTATAATAAAATAATTATAAATATAATTTAATGAAATTCAATAATATTTGAATTTTAATCCTTTCGTGGTAAAATCATTGAATTAATAATAATTATTTAAAATATCAAAGCACAATCAGTTTGTAACAGTTATTAAAGAGAATTATAATTATTGTAGGAAAACGCACAAAGCATTCGTTTCCGACAACCAATATTATTAATTCATGGCGATCAAATAATATCCGAACAGCTCGCTGCTGAATATTATCGATTGGAAACTATGTTATAATAAATAAATACCAATTCTCGTATAGTCTGTCCTAGTTATTGGATACCTGGAGCTGCTGATTCAATTGACTCCTATCTAGGTCATGCTGAGGAGCCGTCAGGTTTACAATTTCTGGGAATTCTGGATGCAGGTCATAAGTTAAACTCGCAATAATTTAATCCAGGGTACTATAATTTAATTCATGCAATTTGAAGTATATTTAAATATTGGGTCTTCCACACCTACCTATAAGTTTGCCATCGGTTAGTAGCCGGAAACAACAATAAAAGTACCTACATATTGTCAATCACCGAACAAATGAACATGTCAGTGTAATCGCGACACCGCGCTATATGCCTTGAATATTTTATGTATTACCTAAGTAAAAGAGTCAGTACGCTTTTGGATAGCATATCGGGCGCAACTCAATCCCATCCTATTCACCTCATTAGTTTTATTAGTTAATCTTGATTACTGAAATATAGCATCTTTATAATATTTAATCTTAGTTTATCTCAATCTCACCCCAACCCCGAACAATACCAAAAGAGCAAATCCAACTTAATTTACAGTTCGGAGCAGTTCCTGACCAGAAGCCATCTTTCTTGCACTCTCGAGACTTGTCTCCCAGAAGCATGTGCCCTTCCGGACACCTGTGGAAGCTCCAACCTGGTTGTTGTTCCCATTAATGGTCGTGTTCAGCAGCTTGTCTGGACTTCCACAAGAGGGAGGCACTGGAGAAGATCAATTAGATACTATGGTCTGTATGTTGGGGTAAATGAAGGCGAGAGCTAGGTTAGGTTAGTTATAAGAACAGTCGCATTATGAGACGAGTTCAGGCCACTAAAATTAAATCACACATAAATAAAAAAAATCCACAACGCCTATTTCGGTGTTAAAGGAGTATGTAAGGATTGTAGCAAGTGGCGTTCTCTAGTTTCTGCCTACACCCACCAGAAAAAGGCGTGAGTTTATGTATGTATTTTATGACTGATTAGGTACCTGCTAGCATCGGTTTGATTAGGTCGCGTTTCAGTCTAAGTTATTGTTCTACAACCGCACACTAAAATCCCTAGCGCAATAACTGTAGCGGCGTGAGCCTGATTGTGTCCGCGACGACGACGCGGCAAAGGCTTTGATAAAAGTTGTAGTAGAGCTTTAAAAAAAATACAACAAGATAATAATATTTTCTTAAATATGATACCCTAAATTAATCTGTTTTATCTGACAGGGATAGCCAGAATCTATACACATTTATTATACCTTGCTTGTCTGATAAGTCGACCTATCCGTGTGTGTACCAGGGTGTAAACGCTGTAGCAAAATACTGGCCATCCATATTTGGCATGCACATTGCAAAATCCAAAAAACCCTGAAACCAGAAAACTTTTCTGTTTTGAGTTTAAAATCAAACATAATTACTACGGTTTAATAGCTAGGGAGCTGGCGAGCATTTAAGTATATGATTTGCTCGTACTTCGAATTGCATTAAAGTTCCGATTAATACGAAAAAAAAATCTTAAAGAATAAAGGGCGTATGTTTTTTAGCTACAGTGCATTTCACATATATTTTTTTATTATATATTTATTATAAATAAATTTTTAAAAATTCATAACTTTAAAACTCAGAGTCCTAGATGTTTGAATTTTCGATTTTTTCATTTTGACTAGGTTTTTAAACATTAGCCTTAGAGGCAGCCACGAGCAAATGATTTAGTTTACCTGTTTTTTTTTTAACATTTTTAAGGGGCTGTCAATTGATAACGCAGCGCTACCATGGTGGCAGACGCGTATCTTATTATTTCTTATCGTATCATCATAATCGTTTCAGCCATAAGACGTCCACTTCTGGACATAGGCCTACCCCAGAAGGGGGGTATTTGCCATAATCGCCACGCTTGGCAGGCGGGTTGGCGATCGCAGTATGGTTGTTACGAAGGCACAGAGAATAATTATCGCCATTAATAAAGTCTGCCACATGAGCAAATCATATAGATTTTTGGCTCGCCAGCTCCCTAGCTATAACAGTAAAAAGTACACAATGGCTACAGGCCCGAATAAAATTCCGCCGATTGTAGTCACTGAAATTCATGGAATTTAAATTTAAGTTACACGTTTCATCATTTGGCGTGTGTTAGCTTTACAACTCGTGTGTGTGTGTAAAAAGAAGATACGTGTCCAGTCTATTCCAGGCTTTATTTAACGCCTATGTTGGCACGACGCGACGGTCGCGAATTGCTTTGCCGCCACAACTCGTGGTCCTGCACAAAATCGAAACCCAATTAAGTTTTTGCTCCACGACGAGATTTTCATAGGAAAGGTCAATTTTTGCGCTCGTGTAGTCCCCACTGTGGTTCAACTTTGTACACATTTTTATTTATGTGTAGGTACCTTACACGTAAATAAAAATGTGAAGTTGTTCTTTTCAAGATCAAGCAACCTTGAATTTTACAGACAGAGAAGAAACGAGTATACCTCTCGGGTTCCAAAATCTGACTAAGTTTTCCGAAGAAAAATCGGGACTTTTCCTTTATCGGGATTATACCATACTCGGAATTCTCCTCCACATTCCGGACATAGAGCTGAAATTCTTAACGTATGGCAACCCTTGCGTAAGCGGAATCCTTTACAGAGGTAAATTGTTTTACATAGTCTACCTACGCTACAAGGAGACATGTCTCATTAACTCTAGCAGATTAATTGATTGAGATTGAGATTGTGACGTTCTGCGCCCAAACCCTACCTACATGTGTATTTCTTTTTTTTTTTTGTATCTCTTTGTATGCTCGTCAGGATTCTGCGACAAATAAAGATTTTTATTTCTTTTTTCTGTCTTACCTGGCACCGGAGGATGACACACATATATGTATTATCACTTTATCGCTTAAATATTTCAGTGCCAATAATTCGAGTGGCAATACTAAAATATCCAATGCTGCTAGCTGCAGTCAGTTGCCTTTGGAGACCCAGATAGAAGATGTGCATCTGGATTGAGGGCCCATTTTTATAAACCTTGCCAAACGAAATAAGACTCATAGGGAAATTAGTTAAAACTTAAAGCATAGAGCCACGAATTTCTTAAACGTGAATTAAAAATGTTATTGGGCCCTCAATCCAGACGCGTACATAAAGTGGCATAGCCTAAATCTCAGTAAGTTCTATCTCTGGGTCCATAATTTTTATTTAGGAACTAGCTGTGCCCGCGACTTCGTTCGCGTGGTTGTCGAAAACTAAATGCGTCACTTAGATAAAAGTACGTTAAATCATTGCCCTGCGATAACTTACTGACGCTGTAGAAAATAAGAAGAGGGTAATGCAAAGCACAGCAAACGCAGTGGCTGGACGATTAACAGTAGCACTGCGTGTCGCAGGTTCGATTCCCACACGGAACAAAAAAAAATATCTCATTTGAATTTAGTTTTAAAAACCGGCCAAGTGCATGTTGGACCACACACAATGTAGGGTTCCGTAGTTGCCCATCAAAATATGTGACCTTACAAAACTGATTAACCACCCTGCCTCCGAACTATGATTTTTATTATAAAAATAAAACAAACTTACATTTGCAGTTTTAAGACCCGTACTCCCTGGCTATACATTATGTATAAGAAAATATTTTATACAGGTACATTTCATAAGTTGGTCGACTATTACTCGTAAACTTGCGCAGCCTACTTAGCTGTAATAGTTTTCCTTAAAATTTCGTTATATATGTATACCACCAAAACCACCACCATACCATGTTTTTTTCACACGCGCAAACACAACCCTTATATGTGGTTTAGGTTGAAGGAGAGAACCTCTCGTCCCAGCCGCCGCGGGAGGCGCTCCGGGCGTCTGGGGCCACCGTAGACGCGGGCCTGTGGACGGTGTTTAACTTATTTCCCTATGAGTCTTATTTCGTTTGGCAAGGTTTAAAAAAATGGGCCCTCAATCCAGATGCACATAGGTAGAAGGATTACTGTCGCCTTTTGTCGTCTCGAAGAGAAGGTGATGACGAGCGGAAGTAAAAGTCCCACTTGCAGTAGAGTGATATATTTGGAGAAACACAGTTATGGTCATGTACACATATAACTACTATAAAGTATTGAAACTATACAACACGCGTGTGCGTGACGTGTCTCGCAACGGTCGACAAGTAACAGAGGAACTCTATGGGAAGCACCCGGGACCGAAGCTTGACAAAACTATAAGTACATGCGACCCCACGTAATCTATGGTGCGTTCATACTGCACATACCCACGGAGAAGGTTAAACTGATTTAAAAACATAGTGATTTTAACAGAAATCGGAGAAATACTTGAATTTAACTTGTCTGCCAGACCTTGTTGTGTATGGCCGTTTTGTGGTTGGATTGACCTTTGAGTTTGGAGATCGGTTTATAGGTTATGTTAGTATTGTTGGAGGGCCGAGAACTGTATTACTAGCGTTTCCAATGTAAGCCGGCTTGACGCTATCAATGCTTACAGTGACATTTTTTACTTTTATAACCAAACTCATTGTTTTTCCATCTTTGGAGCGATCACTAACCTTCTATGGGCCTATATAAGGTGGTTGTGAAAGGCGTCTGACGGAATCGTCACGAAGAAAAACGTGAGTTGCTGACGAGAGATCTTTGAAAATAAAAGATGATGGTTGAGTATGACGAGATACAGTGATTGGTCGCACTGTCGACGTCGAATACGTCGAAGTTTTACGACTAGATCTGCAGGGTTAGTCGTGGTATCAGTCTCGGAAGCTGTGACAAGCATTTCAGCGGGCAGCCTAAGTGTTTCACCATAAACCAATTCGGCTGCTGTAGCTTGTAGGTCTTCTTCAAGAATCTTGGTAGCACATGAGGCCGGCCTTGAGTTGTCGATGAACACGTTCAGTCATGCCATTGGCCCAGGGGTGGTAAGCCGTTGCTCTAATTCACTTAATAGCGAAAATTTTCGACAGTCGACGGAACAGATCAGACTCGAACCGAGTGCCTTGGTCTGTTGTAATGATGACCGATGGTACGCCGAAGCGAGCGACTCATTAGCATGTGAATGTTTCTGCTACCTCCTCCGCAGTGATTGTTTTCATTGGCTAGACTTCAGGCCATCTAGTTATTCTGTCAATAGCTGTCAAACAATATCAGTCGCTGCAAATCGGCAAGGGCCCGATTATGTCGATATGCACATGTTTGAAGAGACCAGTTGGTAATTCAAAATTACCTAGAGGGGCAAAGTTATGGCGCGACACTTTTGCGCGTTGACATGCTTCACAAGTGCGTACCCACTTCTTACAATCTCTGTTGACAGATGGCCATACGAAGCGTTCTGTCACTAGGCGGGTGGTAGCTCGTACACCGGCTCAAATTAGGGATTTTGTTAAAAGCTTCTCTTCTGAAGGGAGAGGGGTAGGGACGACGCTTACCCGTGGATACGCCACAGGTGACAGTGACGTTGGTATCTGAAATTCGGACGTCCGTCAGTTGTAAACTTGATCCTTGGGCACGCACTTGCTATTAACAAATTGTTGAAGACAGGACCCAATGTGGACGTTGGAGGCGTTAGTAAACAATCCGAGAGGCGCGCCGTTAACCGGATATTGCAGCAGGGTGGCGCCAGTTCTACATTTTTTGCAGGTTTCGAATTGTTCTGGCTTGGCACCCTTTTTTTTGGAAATCATCAAATAAGCCCTCCCGCTCTTCTTGGGCGCTCTGCCCAAGAGCGGGAGGGGTTATTTGATGATTTAAAAGGGGGGGGGGATATTTGAAAGGGAGTGTCAGCCTTCTACTGGCTAAAAATCACCTATGTTCCTTCTTAGCCCTTTATGTCGAGTACGCGGTATCTCTTTCGAACAATCCGCAGCCCCGACGGGGTGGCTTGGCCTTTGGTTTCAACAATAGGTTTGATGAGCGGAGCCTGAAAAAAAGCAGCTTTCAGGCACATATCGGCGATAATAATTAAGCATACCGAGAAAGCAACGCACTCTTTGGATTGTTTTAGGAGGGGGAAAGTCGAGGATCGTCTGTGACGATCTTGGGAGGAAGTGTTCTATCGGGACTAATATGGTACCCTAAGAATGTTACTTCTCGTGCACTAAGGATGCATTTGGAGGGGCGGACAACTCCATATTCTCGCAGGCGTCCGAATAGAATCCGCTGATGCTCGCAGTGAAGGGCCTCATCGGCTGGATGCACGAGGATATCATCTACGTACGGAAAACAAAAATCGAGACCCCATGTGACCTCGTCGATAAACAACTGAAATGTTTGACCAGCGGAGACCGAAGGTCATGAAAGGAAATTCGAAAAGACCAAATGGAGTAACGATGGCAGTTGTCGGGATGTCCTTTTCGGATAAAGGAATTTGGTGATAAGCTTCTACAAGCTCAATGGTGCTGAAGATTTTGGATCCACTAAGATTGTGGGCAAAATCGTTGATGTGCCGAACAGGGTATCTTTCCGGTACAGTACTAGCGTTAATTGCACGGTAATCGCCACAGGGACGCCAAGTGTTGTCCTTTTTTAAGGCCATATGCAACGGAGATCACCAGGCACTTTTAGGCATCCTCGAAATCATTTTTGGCAGTTATCAGTTTTTGACGTGCCAGACGGCGAGGACGGCAAGAGATAGGAGGCCCATCCGTTGTCTTAATGTAGTGCACCGTGCTTAATTATCCTAGGCGAGCCTGGAGGACGAGTGATTTCCGAAAATTCCGCGAGCACTTGTGCTGAAGTAAAATTTCCCGGGGCTACTGCCTTGACACTCGGTTGGTCTGATGTTGCGGTGGAGCCAATGGTTGATAGGCTTGTAATGCCATCGACCAAACGTTTGGTGCGGCAGTCTAGCAGCAAATGATAATGTGCCAAAAAATCTGCACCAATGATAGCGCTGTTAATATCCGCAACAAATTGGCGTCCTGACGAATTGGCGACGGAGCCGAAAGTTGAGCGTTAAACTGACCGTACCATAAGGGACAAACACAAAATGGGTAATTCAAAATTTCCACAAAATTAAACTTCACCTATGGTTTTGAAAATCAGCCTTTATTAGTGTAATAGTCTCTATTAATCCTTAAAAATAGCGACACAGATCAGCCTCACATATCCTCTGTAAAAAACTTTTTTTTTGTTTTTTTTAAGGCCACAGAAAGGACCTATTTGTCTACAGGTAACAACAGAAACCTTATTAATGTAATCACATCATTATAATTTGTTTACACAACTTAATTTCTAACGCTCAAAATAAGACTCACTTTCGTTTTATGTTAAAACTAGCTGACCCACGCAACTTCGTCTGCAACACATAATATAGCTTATAATAACCTTTCTAGATAAATCGACTATCCAACTTATTAAATTGAGCTATATCGTACTCGTAACAAACAAAAAATCTTACCTTTCCTCTATAAAATACCTAAGTACCTAGTTTAGATTGACTTCGATTATATTATTAAAGTAACAATTACTGTAGGTATCTCTTATTGTTTAATATACAGTAACACCTTGTACTTGTAAACATTATGGTGCAGTAAATATTTTGAATTTGAATTTCTCCGGAGCCCCCAGAGGCCAGAATCCCCACGTACCTACCGCACCGGACCGAATGACTGCCACGCGCTAATTATTTTGTCGCCCGTATATTTTTACATTGCGATATCTTCTAAGATATTTGTTTAAACTGTATAGAGGAAAGGGCACAAATATTCTATATTAAATTTCCGTGCTAACAAACACATTTATATAGATATAGATTAATACCATATGGGTTAAATAAGCTTCGCAAAATACCATTATTTTTAACCTAACATTTAATTATTAAAAAATGGTTACAGTGAGTCAATCTTAAAAGATAAACATATGCTATCGCGGACTTTTTTTTAGAACTTTTAAAGGGGAACAATTCCTTCATACATGGTATTTACGTAACTTAAACTGTTTTCGCAGCGCACGCAACGGAAGCTCTCAAAAAGGAATATCTTTTCCCGTTTTTGCAACATTTTTCATTTATGCTCCGCTCCTATTGATCGTAGCGTGATGTTATATAGCCTAAAGCCTTCCTCGATAAATGGACTATCCAACACTAAAAGAATTTTTTAATTCCAACCAGTAGTTCCAGAGTTTACCCTGTTCAAACAAACAAACAAACAAACAAACAAACAAACAAACAAACAAACAAACAAACTCTTCAGCTTTATAATATTAGTATAGATTAAATTTCCGTGCTAGGAAACACATTATTTAGATATAGATTAATACCATATGGGTTAAATAAGCTTCGCAAAATATAATTCTTTTTAACCTAACATTTTAATATAAAAAAATGGTTACAGTGAGTCAATCGTAAAAGATAAACATATGCTGTCGCGAACTTTTTTTTAGAACTTTTAAAGAGGAACAATTCCTTGATACATGATATTTACGTAACTTAAACCGTTTTCGCAGCGCACGCAACGGAAGCTCTCAAAAAGGAATATCTTTTCCCGTTTTTGCAACATTTTTCATTTATGCTCCGCTCCTATTGATTGTGGCGTGATGTTATATAGCCTAAAGCCTTCCTCGATAAATGGACTATCTAACATTAAAATAATTTTTCAATTCAAACCAGTAGTCCCTGAGTTTACCCCGTTCAAACAAACAAACAATCAAACAAACAAACAAACTCTTCAGCTTTATAATATTTTTTTTTTTTTTTTTTTAAAAAACGTTGCCCCACACTAGGAATTTCTCCTGTATCGTGGGTGCGTTTACAAACATTTAAACTCACTATATTAGTATATATATATAACTAGCTGTTCCCGGCATGCGTTGCAATGCCCTTTTTCCTACCTACTACCTGCCTGTATACCAACTACCTACCTACCTACTACCTACTACCTCCTACCTTACCTACCTACTACCCTACCTACCTACTACCCTACCTACCTACTACCCTACCTACCTACTACCCTACCTACCTACTACCCTACCTACCTACTACCCTACCTACCTACTACCCTACCTACCTAGTACCCTACCTACCTACTACCCGACCTACCTACTACCCGACCTACCTACTACCCGACCTACCTACTACCCGACCTACCTACTACCCTACCTACTACTCTGCCGACTACCCTACCTACTCTACTATCCTACTTACTACCCTACCTACTACCCTGCCAACCTACCTACCACTTTCTCACCTTTTAAACCTTCCCTGGACTTCCATGAATAATTCAACACTATAATTAGCCAAATCGGTCTACAACTACCTACCACTTACCTATTACCTACCTACCTACATACTACTAATTTCTCACCTTCTCTGGACTGCCACAAATGTTTCAAAACCAAAATTAGACAAATCGGTCTAGCCGTTCTCTAGTTTTAGCGCGACTAACTAACAGCAATTAATTTTTATATTATACGCAAACACCATTTGAAAAATCATTTTTCTATTGGGAAAGAAACAGTAATTATTTGTGATTATTGTGATAATGTCGTATGGTCTGTTTGAAGTTGTCATTCGTTGACTGAACAACTGAACGTCACTCAATTGTTTTGCCTTCCCGGAACCTCTCCACTAACAATTGAACTTTATGGGTACGGTATTAAAGCTCAAATTGATTTTACGTTTTAGTTAGAGAACGTTTGTATGGGAAAAAGAAAAGGGCTGTTTTTAGGGCTTTTCCGGCCATTATTCGAATTTTTCTCGCCGTAAAAACCATCCTTGAACTTCAACGAACATTTAAAAAAAAATCAGCCAAATCGGTCAAGCCGTTTTCATGCCAAGTCGTGACAACGGAAAACGGGTTTCATTTTTATATATATAGACTAGCTGTGCCCGCGACTTCGTTCGCGTGCTTGTCGGAAACTAAAATGCGTCGCTTAGATAAAAGTACATTTAATCATTGCCCTGCGTTAACTTACTGACGCTGTAGAAAATAAGAAGAGAGTAATGCAAGGTACTGACTATGTCTCATACTAAAGTTTAGATGGATGGGTGTTTGTTAATCAACCACGTCAGAACGGCCGAACGGATGTTGAAGAAATTTGAAACAGGTACATTATAGTCGACAGGCAGACAGATTGTCGTTGGCGCGTTCGTTTTCCACGCGCGCCTCAAAGATATGTCAGCAACAAAGGGACGTCTGCCGGGGCTGAGGGTTGTCCGCAAGAGATACCACGGCCCCGAAACACAAAGGGCTATTAATTTAGTCAGTAGAAGTCTGACACTTTCTTCCGCTCCGCCCAGAGCGGGATGAGTCATTTGATAATTTACGAACCACAAAAAAAAGGGGGGATTAGAGGGTGTTTCGAGAGGGTACCTGTACCGAATCTGGGACATCGAATCTGAAATGGCCACCACCTCCTTCTGCGAAGCAGTAATGCTAGCGAAAGAGGTGGCGGAACGTGAGAGGGAGACAACCTCTCGTCCCAGCCGCCGCGGGAGACGCTCCGGGCATCGGGGGCCACGTGATGACTTCCGGCCACCGTAGGCGCAGGCCTGTGAACGGTGAGTAACGGGCTAGTTAATCGTTCGTCCGTCCTATGACGATGGAGGCGCGTTCGTGTTCCACGCGCGTCTCAAAGAGATGTCAGCAACATTGAAGGGGCCCCCAAGGACCGACGCCCGTTGGGGCTGCGGGCTGTTCGAAAGAGATACCGCGGCCTCGACACATAGGGCAAACAACACACCACATCTATATGACGACATGGTTGGCGCAATGGCTGGACGATTAACAGTAGCACTGCGTGTCGCAGGTTCGATTCCCACACGGTACATAAAAAAAATAAGTCGTGGGTTTTATCTAATTTTAATTTAGTTTAAAAAAAAATAGTATTTTAATACTGTGTAATTGGTAAGTTTTTATTTGTTGACTATACACGAAACATAATGTGTGTATGTTTACTATCATCGCGGTTCAGAAAAAGACATCAAATGAATAACGCCATCTGTCGAAGACGAAGATAAACTGCTAAAAAAGAGCGATCAAACACTATAAGGTTTAGGCTATGTAGATTTTGAAAGCAGCGTCATTTAGACTTATATCTACGTACCTATTGCTATCATAACTTTTTTAAAGTTATCTTGTGAAGGCATTTAGTAATAAGTACCATATTCGTTCAATAGATGTCGTTGCTTGTCTCATTCTTGACCATAACGATAAGTTCTTCTTGAAAACTATAAATTCATATATCTTTTGATAGAGAGCACCGATTACGATGAAACAAAGACTAAGTAATAGCCCAAGTTACGCACAATATTTATGTATAAAAGTTACCTACATTCGTTTCGTAAATTTGACGTGATGCTTAGTCATCGAAACAGACAAACAGACAAACAGATAAACAGACAAACAGACAAAAATTCCAAAAATGCTGGAAATGTGTTCTGTTGGTTATACTTTAATACCCTGACAATTTTTTTTTTAAATATTTTCGATGTACAAAAACGATTTCTCTACAGATTTATTATATGTATAGATATAGATGACTGAAAATTCGGTTTAAAAAAAACTAAATGTCCACAGGACAGGACGTCCTTTCTGTATTAGTGAATACAGAAATTATTATTATTATTGGTGACTGGTAATTAGTGACCAATTTTTAAACACGTGATTGTACAGTTCATGATAACAAAATGTTTTAATGCTACTGCAGTCTGTTAGCAGCGCAAAGTTCATAGTCGGAGGACTTTCTCCGAGCTGCAAGCCAGTGATATGGATAGCAGCATAAGTCCGATCCGGTGTCAATCAAAAACTGACGTTTGGTAAATCGGTAATGAAAAGACGGCGGCTGGGTTGTGACTGTGAGGTGTTGCAATAAGTTGCCGTCGTTAAATTGATTTTATCTTCTGATTTGCATTACTGACAATTTAATTAAGTTTTCGGTATGTTTATTTTTTCCTTTTGCTACAAGTTCGAACAATGTGACCTTTAAACTTAATTAACACCTTCAGTGGAATAAATTTACCGACCCAAAAGGAGGATCTATAACTAGTCCCTTTGTCAGTGATGCAGAGATTGCTGCAATTATCTGCTGGGAGTAAATATTGGCTGCCGTCGCCCACGTGGTGTACTCAATGCCTGCACGATCGCGATAAACTTGAAATGAAAACGCGTGATGATGCACGAGGCTTTTGTTTCTCATTGGTTTGTACTTCGCCTCGTGTCCGCACTTGGTCAAATTTCAATTTGCGTTTGATTGAAACTCAAAGAGCTGTGGTCGACTCTATCTATGTATGGTGTGGACAGGTGCTTGGTACGAGCACTAAAATCTTTGTACAAGGATTCTAGTGCTTGTGTTAGGATAAATGGGGCATACACTGGCTGGTTTATCATCTCAAAAGGTGTTAGGCAGGGCTGTGTAGCGTCCCCTTGGCTGTTCAACCTATACATGGATAGTTGTCTGAACGATTTGAAAGAGAATGACTGTGGATTAAGGATGAATGAGTTGCCTGTCAAATGCCTTCTGTACTCAGATGATCAAGTTCTTCTTGCATCGTCAGCGGAACAGTTGCAAGATATGGTAACTGTTATGAATGAAGCATTTAAGAGAAAAGGGATGAATGTAAATGTAAACAAGACGAATGTTATGGTATTTGAAAGAGAAGAGGATATATCGGTGTGTGATGTGAAAATAAATGATAAGAGTGTGAAACAAGTGAATGAGTTTGTATATTTGGGCAGTATGTTTACAAGAGATGGAAAGATTGACGCAGATGTAGAAAGGAGAGTAAACGCGGGAAATAGAGTAAATGGTGCTATGCATGCGGTGGTGACCAACCAGTCGATGTCAAAAGAGGCTCGGCTGGCTGTTCACAATGGTGTGCTGGTGCCTACTCTTATGTATGGCAGTGAATGTTGGGTGAGGCAAACGAAGCATGAAAGTAGGATTAATGCTGTGGAAATGCGTTCTTTGCGAAGCATGTGTGGTGTAACTCTGAATGATAAATTGAGGAATGAGGTTATACGAGAACGTTGCGGTTTAAAAGAAGATGTAGTGACAAAAATTGAAAAGAGTATGCTAAGGTGGTTCGGTCATGTGGAAAGGATGAATGAAAGGCGATTAACAAAAGGTATTTACAAGGCAGATGTGAGTGGTAATGCCGGGAGGGGACGCCCTAGAAAGACATACACTGATCTTATTGGTGCCGTTCTTCTGAAAGGACAGGTGCGTAGTACTCGTAACCGGCGTGCGTGTATGACCAGATGTATGAATGTGGACGAGGCAAAAGGAGTATGTAAGGATCGTAGCAAGTGGCGTTCTGTGGTTTCTGCCTACCCCCATGGGAAAAGGGCATGAGTTTATGTATGAAACTCAAAACATAAGTTCATAAGTACACACATCAACACTGTCTAGGGATATTTTGGATTTACTCAATTTACTCAAAATGTATTAAAGCTGTGCTTGCCTAGGTCGGTCTGTGGATGGGTGACCGCCCGACATACCGAGTTTCCTCCGTGCCTCGGAAAGCACGTTAAGCTGTTGGTCCCGGCTGCCATATATAGATCTTTGGCAGTCGTTACAGGTAGTCAGTGACCTGAAAGTCTGACAACCAGTCTTGCTAAAGGGTATCGTATTACCTAGTATTAACTAGGTTGTGGAGGTCAGATAGGCAGTCGCTCCATGGAAAATACTGGTACTCAGCTGCATCCGGTTAGACTGGAAGCCGACCCCAACATAGTTGGGAAAAGGCTAGGCAGATGATGACTCAAAATGTATTAAAAATAGCATACAACATGTATATATTTTTATAAAGCCCATTTATCAGACTACACTCCAGAATAAAAGAAAACAATGCTTTTTTGCGTAAACAAATTTTTATTCAAATAAAGAAAAAAACATGAAATAATGGTAAAACTAACAACGAATGTGTTTCTCAAGAAAAATTTACAAATAAGGAAAAAATAATTTGTTTTTAACAGTTCTGTGAAAAATCAGTAGTCAGTAAAACCACCCATGACGTTAATAACGGTCCTGCAACGGTTTTTCATGCTTTGGATTAAGTTATCCAAGTCTTGCTGCGGTATATTGTCCCAGGTCCGGCTAAGATGCAAAGAAGTTGCTCTTCCGTCGCAACGTTTGCAGGGAAATTCGTCAAAGCCCTTCTTTGGAGCATGTCCCACGCGTGTTCTATGGGGTTTAGGTCAGGCGATTGAGCGGGCCAGCCTAAGACCGATACGTCGTGCTCCTGCAACCAGCTCGTCACCAGTCTCGCTGTGTGCGGACGGGCGTTATCGTGCATGAGCGTGAATTCTTGGCCCATTTGTAGTCGATGGGGGTAGATTATTGGTACTAGCACCTCGTTACGGCGTATTTTTCAACCGTCGTTAACACCTCGTTATTTTTCAGCCGTCATGGTGTTTCTGATCCAAACGGGGTCTGTTCTTCCACCAACACGAATTCCCGCCCAAACCATAATTGTCCCGCCGTGGTATGAATGGACTTCCTGAGGATGTTGCAGACGGCTCTCACGACCAGGAGCTCGCCAAACACGCACTCTACGTGTATCGGGATGGAAACCGAACCGGGACTCATCGGTAAACAGCACTACAGACCACTGGTTTTCTTCCCAGAGCAAATGTTCACGAGCCCACTCTAGTCGTCGTCCACGATTTCCTCGGCGTAGTGCTGGAGTACGAAGCGGTCTGCGAGCATGAAGGTTAGCTTCATGCAGCCTTCTCCTCACAGTTTGGTCACTCACAAGCAACTGGTGCTCTGACTGGAGCCTCTGAACCAACTGCATGGCCGTAACATTTGGTTGTCTTCTCGCGGCAACTTGCAAAAATCGGTTTTGTCGTTGAGTGGTTATGCGCTTCCCGCCTGGGTGTCTTTCAGCCACTTCACCAGTAGCACGATAACGTGACCATAACCTTGATATCACGTTTTGTCTTGTTCCAAACTCCTTAGCAATACTCCGTTGAGTAGCCCCAGCTTGGAGCATGCCTACTTAACATTTCTTCTCTAGTTAAATGGCGCCGCTGCATGATGCACACAATAACATTAATTCGGAATTAACCGATAACTTGTTATAAAACTTAAATTGGACACAAAAAAATAGCCACAAACTACTGGAGGTAAATGAAACCTTCGAACTTCGATACCATTATGCCGCGTAAATCTTTTGTTTTTAACCCGTGAGAAGGCGCGCCTCAGTTAGTTACACGGAGAGGCGCGCGCGAGCAAATTACTCACACTACTTTAAATGCTCATATTTCTACTTTTATAGTACCTATTGGTTTATAATGGATTTATATAAATAAAACAAGGTTTAATAAGTAAGAAAATAAGTATTTTTATTAAAACTATGAAACATAAATGCAACTTCTAAAACAAATAACAAATCAACTTATTTTTATTTTCTAATTTTGACAGTCTTCATATAAATCACAATAAAAAATCTTACATAACAAAAAACTTAAAAAAATAGTCTTCCATGAGATCTATACGAGTGTGCGTATCGAAACACATTGAACATATATATGTGATATGTTTTTAGTAGAAAAATAAATACTTACACGGATGGGCGCGTGATGAGCAAATTACCGCACGATGTTCCGCGGGCTCCACAAACACTTCGCTGCGCGGTCGCAACGGAACTGACCGCTAAGAGAGTTGCGTCAGGGGGGAGGGGATGAATAGTTAGGAAGCTACCTAGGCGCTTGAGACGTTAGGGGGTCAGTGTCACCAAAAGTTTTTGCTTTAACTTTTTGTGTGAGTAAATTGCTCATAGCGCGCCTTCTCACGGGTTAATGTATTTTTTCAAATTCAAATTTAGAATCGTTCAAAAAGGCTTACAAAATAAACTTTCTTCAAAAGAATTTTAAAGTGGCCAGTATTTTTTGAGTTTAAGAACTTTATCTATACTAATCTATACTAATATTATAAAGCTGAAGAGTTTGTTTGTTTGTTTGTTTGTTTGTTTGTTTGTTTGAACGGGGTAAACTCTGACAAAACTGGTTGGAATTAAAAAAAATCTTTTAGTGTTAGATAGTCCATTTATTGGGGAAGGCTTTAGGCTATATAACATCACGCTACGGTCAATAGGAGCGGAGCATAAATGAAAAATGTTGCAAAAACGGGAAAAGATATTCCTTTTTAAGAGCTTCCGTGGCGTGCACTGCGAAAACGGTTTAAGTTACGTAAATATCATGTATGAGGGAATTGTTCCTCTTTTAGAGTTCTAGAAAAAAGTCCGCGACAGCATATGTTTATCTTTTAAGATTGACTCACTGTTACCATTTTTTAATATTAAAATGTTAGGTTAAAAATAACGATATTTTGCGAAGCTTATTAAACCCATATGGTATTAATCTATATCTATATAAATGTGTTTGTTAGCACGGAAATTTAATGTAGAATATTTGTGCCTTTTACTCTATACAGTTTGAACAAATATCTTAGAAGATATCGCAATATAAAAATATACGGGCGACAAAATAATTAAGCGCGCGGCAGTCATTCGGTCCGGTGCGGTAGGTTAGTGGGGATTCTGGCCTCTGTGGGCTCCGGAGAAATTCAAATTCAAAATATTTACTGCACCATAATGTTTACAAGTACAAGGTGTTACTGTATATTAAACAGTAAGAGACACCTATAGTAATTGTTACTTTAATAATATAATCGAAGCCAATATAAACTAATAGGTAAATTATAAAGAGGAAAGGTAAGATTTTTTGTTTGTTACGGGTACGATTTAACTCAATTTAATATGTTGGATAGTCGATTTGTCGAGAAAGGTTATCTATACTAATATTATAAAGCTGAAGAGTTTGTTTGTTTGAACGGAGTAAACTCTGGAACTACTGGTTGGAATTGAAAAAATATTTTAGTGTTGGATAGTCCATTTATCGACGAAGGCTTTAGGCTATACAACATCACGCTACGATTAATAGGAGCGGAGCATAAATGAAAAATGTTGCAAAAACGGGAAAAGATATTCCTTTTTGAGAGCTTCCGTTGCGTGCGCTGCGAAAACGGTTTAAGTTACGTAAATACGTAAGGTATATTATGTGACGCAGACGAAGTTGCGTGGGTCAGCTAGTGTATTTATAAAACCATATATCCAATATCAACCATATATCTTGTATGTAACATCTACTCTACCTATCAGTGTGTAGTATTTATACATGTTACTTATTTAGAAATAGTAACAAAGAGCGTTGATTATATTACATTGACAAAAATACATTATTTCTGAGTATGAGTATTAATATTCGAATATGTAATTACGGCTTCCGTTTCACGTTCACAAGGCAACCCACCTTTATTGTTTTCTAGACCGTATGAGAAGACATCCGGTGGAGGCTTCCACCGGAAATCTTTTTTTAGAAGTAGTTCTCCTTTTAGAAATGATTTCACATTATCTCTTTTGCTATTAATTAACGAAAGACTTGGAGCGAAAAATATTGAAGTATTATTATCCTGCTGATATAAAAATAATGCATTATTTTAGTTGTTATTGTATCAATGATATTTGAATTCTGGAAAATTGTTTAACCAAAGTCGGACAAAACAATAAATCATTTTGGTATTCGAGTACCGAACAACCGACTAATTGCATGAATACACTGAAATGAAATATTGGCTACCGGTGGATTCAGGCTTTCACAAATGTATTCGGTGTTTTGACGAACTATTATACTACTGTACTGTCCGTATGAAATTGTTATTAAAATATTCCTTTCCTATGCGAATTGGATTTTGTTAACATTTTATTCGGAGAAAAAACGTACCAAAAAATAACGTTTTTTTGTTACAAGAACCGTAAGTACACTTTCTGAATAAGGTATTTTCTTTCAACTCCTAACCGTTGAGGAGTTGTACTATCCATCATCAGCGCAGCCACATGAGATTATGATTATCAGACGCAAATACTTGAACAGCTTCAGAAAATATATGGAAAACGTAATGTGTGCCTATAAAATTTGAGGATTGCCTTCGATTTCTCAAGGTTCATTATCAGATCCTGACTTGGTGACAATGGGGAGTATACCCTTTCAAACAAAAAGAATTTTGAAAATCGGTTTACAATTGACGGAGATATGCGCGGACATTCATTATAATCTACTTTTCCCAGAATGAAAATTATTTAATTTTCATGTAGGTAAATGGAAAATGCAGGTTTGAATAATCCCGTTTTAATCATCACATTCACAAGTTACATGGAAAAGAGAAGCTAGAATATGATGGTTTAATTTTGTGAAATTTAATTATGACACATTTTCCTTTTGTTCGGCAGATTGGTGCGTTATAATAATAATAATAATGATTTATTTCTCGCCACAATATAAATACATCAGAGAAGTAAAAAATTCGTAACAGCAATAATTATACTGTGGGAGACTGGTGCCTAAGCTAGACCGTGAGGTCTGTATTTCAGGGGCTTCGGCCGTCTACGAAACCGTTGTTTCGTAACTGGTTTCGAAGAAGGAATGATTTGTCCTTGTACGTAACTAGTTTCGATGGAGGAATTATTTGTCTTTGTACGAAACCACGGTTACGTACAAGGAATTTTTGCAAAATATGGAGTTTTACTAGTTACGAACAAGGAATAATAATTCTTTTATCGAAACTAGCTATTTATGTCATAAATGGTCCAAGATCCCATAACCGCAAATGACAATCTGAAAATTTCCCAAAAATTAGACAGGGTTTAAACCAACCCTTTACCAGGCCGTCAACCAAGTATTAGGAATATCAAACTAAGTACCCCTACGCAAAAATGATTGCTGGGAAACGACATTTTTTTGGGCCGAAAAATCACATATTTAGTGCAAAAAAAAAAAAATTGGAAGTAGCCACGGACGGTTGTCGGTCTACTTCAAAAAAACTGTGTGGCTCAGGGTTGTCGGTGAGTGCGCTAGTACCTCTACATAGAGTTGTGTATTATCTCTCTCTCTTTCGTTTTTTTTTTCCTTTTGGGATCACACCCGTGACAGACAGCGCAGCAGTCCAATCTCTCAGTCACTGCGCCAACCGTGCCGTTCCTTGCTTGTTCTGTTTTTTTTTTTTTTTTTTGGGGTGGGAAATCATCAAATAACCCCTCCCGCTCTGGGCAGAGCGGAAGGGAGTGTGTGGCCTCTACCGACTACAATCCACCCATGTTCCTTCTTAGCATTTTGTGTCTTAGAATTTATTTTTTTATTTATTTTAATACAGACATCATCTACATACATACATCTTGTAATTATTGAAACTAGGTAAAGTTTCAATAATTACAAGATGTCAGTTCAGTAGACAGCAAACGCGTCTACTGAACTACCTCAATCACCAAAATAATACCTCAATAGAAACTAGTTACGTACAAGGACTAATCATTCCTTCATCGAAACCTTGACAGTAAATTCTTCGTACGTAACCATGGTACATAACCGTGGTTTCGTACAAAGACAAATAATTCCTCCATCGAAACTAGTTACGTACAAGGACAAATCATTCCTTCTTCGAAACCAGTTACGAAACTACGGTTTCGTAGACGGCCGAAGCCATTTCAGGACACCAGGTCTCCACCCTTTGGGTAATGTTTACATTTTAATGTTATGTACGATATTATATGAATGCGAATGAAAATGAAATGAATGAATTTTTAAGTTGTATACATAAAAAACAACAATAAAGAAATAATAACGAAAGTAATTACAATATTTTGGTGCTTGGCGTTAGTACGTTTAGTACGTATTTGCGTGTGGTGTATGTGTGGGTGTAAGTGTGGGTGTATGTGTGGTAGTAGTGTGTGTTGGGGGAAATGTGTTATGAATTGACGTATTATCAATTAACCGATTCTTGGTAATAACATTCGTTAACATATTTGGTTAAAACGAGAAAATACACATAGGTATTCACCAATAATTCATAAGTACGAAACAGAACAGTGTATAATATTGCAACAATAAAGTGCATTGTACTCGGCTTAAAAATGTGTTGTTCTCGGCGTAAGTGGTATTGTAACTGCTCCGTTGGTCTCGTGGTTGCAAGCACTGCAACCTCTGCTGAACCTGGGGGTCCTGGACTAGAAAGTGCAATAAGGTTTTCCATCAGGAATTTCTCAGTTGCAACTCGAAATTGGGAGTACTCCTCGAACATGTCGAATTTCCTTCCCACCGGGTTATGAATGCACTTATAGGTGTTTTTTTTTAATGATCGATGGAAAGAAAACGTTAAGTATGATTTTCGATGGCTATAGAACAGTAAGACCAAAGAAACTATAACAGACTTTACTCCGTGTAAAGGATGAAATGGCTAGAAAGAAGTAACGATATAAGTTTGACTAATAATAGAGAAGTATAGAAGAAGAACACATGCTGCGCTGACCTCAAATAAATTGGGATAAGGGCAGAAGAATGATAACGTGAATAAAAAAAAAACTATGTGGAGGGAGGGATGCAAAATGATGTACTGAATACGCGGTAACCGTCTGTGCGTCGGTGTGGCTTCCACCTTGTATACTGAATAGTTCATTTTACGAAGTAGGTACTATGACATATTTTGTTAAATCTTGGCACTGGAACGCGATCGCCTGGGAACCTCGCAATGGCTGTTAGAGTTTGGATGTCATATAGAGACTTTTCTTGGAATCTAGACAGTTTATACCCGAAGAACATTGCGTTCTTATTTTCGTGAAAACTGCACGTTATGTGTAAAAACTGCACGTTATGTGTAACTTTCGTTAGAAACTTATTTCTAATCAAGTAAACTTTCTGGTGGGTCATCAATGCATTATCAAAAACCACGGAATCACCGGATGAGCCTAATAACTTTTTTAAATTAAAAGCACAGTCGTTTTGAATGTGACTGCCATGTCGAGTTAAAACAAAAAACAAGGCACCAAAATAGAAAAAAATCAAGAGTCAACGCAACGGGAGTCGGAATGATTCAATTCGTCTACGGTCTGAGCTTCGTACAAAAGCAGTAGCCGTTTTTATTAAGTTTATACATAGGAAGTTCACTGTATGTAAGCTTCGTACAAAATATTAAGATATCCATTAAGCTCGTCTGTGATGCAGAAATATTTAAAAACGTAAAGACAGATTTTTACATGACTTTCATATTTTACATCTCTATTTATTTCCTAATGTTAAAGTAAAAAATCTAAAAAAAATAAATGTTGCAGATCTCAATAAAAACTTTTAACCAAAAATTTGTTTGACAAGAACGATATAAATATAGTCAGCAGTTGTTGAGATACAGCATATTTAAAACAAAAGCATATTTTAATATATCGTGACTTATTAGTCGTCTTACAACGGCAGTCCACTTCATGTATTTTCGAGAATTTGCGAAGATAGACAAAAATCTATATCTATATATTATATATATATATATATATATATATACAAACCCGTCTTTCTTTTATATATATATATATATATATATATATAAAAGAAAGACGGGTTTGTTACAACACTTATAACCCGAGATCTGCTGAACCAATTTTCATGGTTATTGATTCGTTGGATTTGTCTCCGCCCCGAATAGCATAATACATCTTAAAAACAATGAAAACTCGATATGTGTAATGAATACTTAATCATTTCAATAAATGCTGATTTGTTCATTAAATGTCAAACATTTGTTGTCCAATCCTGTCAAATACTGTAACAACTATTCATGTGTGCGTTCAGAAATTTATTTTTTGTAAAATGTCTCGAAAGTTCAGGTACTGTTATATTTGTTTGTTTTAGACATTCATTTGTGTAAATTATTTATTAATTATTTAATTTTTAATTTCCGAAAATAATACCTTTCTAAGATTTATTCTATAGGTTAACAAAAGTGTAAATGTCTTTTTATAGGTTGTCTATGATTTTTCTTGATAAGCTATTCATACGTAGTGGTTATATACTCTTTGAGTTATTGTCTATGTCTCGAAAGTTACGCAACTGACAGAATAACAAAACACAACTTAGTACGTAGGATAGTAGACTAGGTAGAGTAGTAGGTAGGGTGGTAGGTAGATAGGGTAGTAGGTAGGTGGGGTAGTAGGTAGGTAGGGTAGTAGGTACGTAGGGTAGTAGGTACGTAGGTAGGGTAGTAGGTAGGTAGGTAGGGTAGTAGGTAGGTAGGTAGGGTAGTAAGTAGGTAGGTAGGGTAGTAGGTAGGATAGTAGGTATGTAGGGTAGTAGGTAGTAGGTAGGTAACATAGGAGGTAGTAGGTAGGTAGGATAGGAGGTAGTAGGTAGGTAAGTAGTAGGTATGTAGCAGGTAGGTAGACAGGTATTATGTAGGAAAAAAAAGGCATAGCAACGCATGCGGGTACAATTACTAGTACAAAATATCCCTAGACGGTGTTGATGTGTGTATGTAGTACCTATAATACCTACATGACGTGTCGTATGATGATTATTGATGGTTCTCTTGATGCAAATGATTTTCTAATAGAGATTTATAAAGACAACATAACATAACATCACGCCTGTAATCCCCGAAGGGTTAGGCAGTTTTGTTACTGGTTACAACCACATTATGCCAGTTATGTTTAAGTAAAAATTAAGTTACCTATAGTTGTATTTATTATTTGTTTGTTTAGTTTTACATATCTCGGCTTTATTGCCGGATTTATGAGCGAGCCGAAGCCAGGTACTGCCACGGGAAAGAGATGATATGATATGTGAAATGAGTTTCTGTGTTTGTTGAATTGTGTATGTGCGATTGTTCGAGGTTGTGTGTTTGTGGTGGTGACTACAGCTACATTTTTATTTTGCAAAAAAAATCTGACAATCCTGCATGTATTCAGGATTGCGGCTTTCCGAAGACTTTGGTATGTGTAAGGTGGTAAGTCAAGAGTTTTTAGAGACTGGTGGAGTTGCTTGGGAATAACTCCAGTTGTTGATAGCACAATAGGGACTATGGCGACTTTCCACACCACATTCGGCTGATTTCTATTTTAAGATCTGTATAATATATTATAATTATGCTGAATTCATCTACTGTTTCTTAGGAACTGATGATTATGAAAATACAGGGAAATCAACAGTGCAGAGAAAACGTAAATGAATACAGTAATTCAGAGTTTAGGGGGGATAAAAAATAAAAATCATTGCATATTATGGTAAAATTTCTTACTTTATTTATGTATTTTCTTATAATATTCTATAGCTAATTATTTTATAATAATAATATCATTGTCTGCATTTTCTGTCCTGGTGCCATTTAATAATAAATTCACATCACGACATCAGATATTGATAAATTTAGAACAAAATCGACTATCGTAAACAAAATAGTTTTTGTGTAACTCAAAAACTATTTTGTTCAACAAAGAGTGATTTGCCTCTCATTAATGAGAGGCAAATCACTCTTTTAAAAAAAATAGAAGTAAAGCACATCTTGTATGGCAGAAAACAGCTTTTAAGTATTTATGGAAGGGAAAGTGAGTGATTTTAATGAAGAATACTCTCTAATTTCATTCATTTTTCATTAGAGTCGCAACATTTTATTAAAGTAGGTTTTTTATTTTATTTTTTGCAAACTATTTTAGAATTTTAAAATGTGTTTGTTTATATTTTCGAGCGTATGGCACTCGTGGGCAGCAGCTGAAAATCAGCGTCAGGTGGTGCACATTGTGTTGCCATCTGGCATTATGCTGAGCTGAGGCCCTTTTGGCATTATTAATTTGAAATATATTGAATCTGTTTTGTTAATTTTTAAGGATTTTTTGCCAAATAAACACAATTTTCTTTCTTTTCTTTCTTTCTTTCTAATTCCATAAAATTCATTTAGGTCTGTTTCATCATAATAAAATATTTCTTTTGCCTTTTAACTTTTAAATACTTTTTGTTTTGCCTTTCTCAATACATAACCGGTTACGTAGCTAAATTGGCTGAGGATTCTTGGATTCCTCTTTTTTTCATCAAAATCTATAATTTCACAATTAATATCATCGAAATCTATGTCATTGATTTCTGTTTCTATACAGGGTGTAAATCAACCCATCACACACCTGTCAACCAAGCATTTTGTACATCATTCTAAGTACCCCTACGCAAAAATTTTTGCTGGGAAAGGACTTTTTTTTTTGGGGTCAAAAATCACATTTTACGGTAAAACTCAAAGTAGCACTCTTAAAACATTGTGCTAGTGGATGCTTTGAATAATAAACGGGTCATGGAGGTAATTTAAGTAAAGTTAAAACCTGAAAAACTAGTATTTACAAAAACAGCTGTGAAAAATTTGGAACTTTGACCCCCAATATCTCCGTACCTAGGAGGTTCCCAGGTATGGTCTAGAACAAAAAAATGATCGCAGTGGTGGGGAGAACAAGTGCCCTTCGTTTGCGTTAAGGGTACTTTTACACCCTATATATAAATCTTTTTTTAATAAGCAGTCCATAGACTGAAAATTTTTACAGTCATCTTCTTGGCAGTTTGACCCTACGGAATGATTACTTGATAGATTATTTATTAATAGACTAGCAAACACAGAGTACATTTTAATACTGCTTGGTTACCTAAATGGCAAAACAAAGTATGACAATAAAAAGATAACACAACAATGTGTGTTACACAAAAACTGTTTAAACCAATTTACCTAAATCCTATGTACTATTGGATTTTTTCATTATTGGTCTGTGTAGTTAAAATTTATTTTTCAATACTATTTATTTTTCGTTTGTTGTAGTAATCTGAAGAATCATATTTTTTAAATTCATCATCACCATCATACTTTATTTTGCTATTTAATATTCTGTTAATAATTCGACACCACATTTATATCATTATATTAATAGTTTTAGACACAAAATATTTTTTTTAACACTATTTTATGCTCTTCGCATTTAAAGTTTTATGAAACAAACATGTCAATTGTTTATTGTTATTATATTGTTTTTTAAGTTTTGTATTGGGACATTCTTTTTTAATGTGGATTCAGTTTTATTTTGAATGTCTTTATACAAATTTGTGACCTCTGTCGAGGGATATACGAGGCATTTTTTATTAACAAAATATTCTTTGGCCCTAATCAACTCATTGGTCGCAACATTTTTCTGTTCCAGTAAATCGTTTTTGCATGATTTGCACATAAATTTCAAACATTTTCTAACCACCCAACCACAACCATAACTCCTTGGGCCAGCTCCTTCCTCTAATCGAATGTTCAATTTTGATTTAATATTTTTTCAAAATCTTTAGATTCTTCCTCATTCTTTTCATTAATCATGAAGTCTAGTGACTGAAAGTACGCCCCCATATTATTCTCACAATTAGACTTGATTGAGTGTGAGGACGAAAAATTGTTTAATAATGGTGGACCTTTAAAAGATACACTGTTAGGTAACACATTTCGAGCGTATTCGCTTCTTATTCTTCCAAAAAAGTTTTCGATAGGGTTTTGATTGAAAGGAGAATGACAAAAATGTATGGGCACTGGTCCAAAAAACAAATCTGCTGCCCCCAGGGTTGACTCTAATGTGGGATGACTTATACTGTCGGAGTGATGACTATGTGTGCAAAAATACATCAAATTCTTACCCGCAGTTACAGAGTAATTCAAAGATACAAGATGCTTCTATTTTTTGTTTATCTTATTTCTATTTATTTAAAAATATAGTGTTATAAATTCCCTAAAGCCGCAAAGCAAATACATAATTAACTGAAAAAAACCACGTAGTTAGTTACTTAATATCCGTTTATGCCAAACAATTTATTTAAAATATTTTCATCGATGACCATTCTGGACAGATTGTATTCAGAAATCATTGTCATCAATTACAATATGGTTTAGAAACTGTGCTGCATGGTCAATATTATGATAACGCGCATACGCCAAAAACTACGCAATAAACGTATAAACAATATAATATGTGCACATGACATTGTGCACACGTGCCCAAAGTGCGTCTGCCACTTTTACATGAACTTACAATTATGATTTAGAGCCTCGAACCCAAGGTGGTCTGCCGCGTTTCTGCTACTATCTGTGTTAAAAAAGTGAAATGAGCAACTTTTTCTAAAGTTCACGTTTTAGCTGATATCTATGTTTCTGTGGGATGGATATTTTCGGTTCGATAACAGACAATGTTGCATTAGAACTCATCTTTCAAATGAGCTATGTTGTAAACCTGGGGGCACAACTTGATTTTTTTCATCAATTTTTGGTCCAATTTGGTCATTCACGTTTTAGCTAATATCTATGTTTCTGTGGGATGCATATTTTCGGTTTCGTAACCGAAAACGTTGTATTTGAACCCATCTTTCAAATGAGCTATGTCGCAAATCTGGGACACGACTTCATTTTTTTTTACCAAGCTTTGCGCCAATTTGGTCATTCTTCTTTCAGCACAAAATAATTATAAATTCATACTTTTTGTTTAATAAAAATTTTAACCGAAGGTATATTTGTACGCTCAACTATAGCTTCCTTACCCTCTATAACTTTCTTTTCTAAAAATTTAATGCCTTCTTTCAACAGGCTATGATGGGGAGAGTTTGGTTTTACGCCTGCCCTATAAACTTTACCATCGACCTCGAAAAAAAATGAGTCAACTCCTTTAATTTTGTCTTCCCTTTCATTATAATGCATTTGTGAGTTTATGTACATTTTATGCATAATATGCATAGTCTTTCGTCTTTTGGAAGATCCTTAACATTTTCTTTAAATGTCTTAAAGATTATAGGATTAATTTCTTCTTTAATTACCATTTTGGCAAGAAGATTTTGCTGATGACAATGTAAAACACTTAGGGGTCGTTGACGGAGACGCGGGGCGACGCGCGGCGCGTGCAGAAGGCTCGTCTCGAGCTTTTCTGTTCATTTACTGAGAGGCGCGTCCACCGCAACGAACGCTGTATTTTAAACTAACGAGCGAAAAATCGCTTCTCGTAAAATCGACGTTTGAAATTGTTAACGTTTTCATACATTTAATGTGTTTGAATTAAAAACGCACAACGCACCGCGCGACGCCCCGCGTGTTCGTAAATGAGGCCTTAGACAACAAAGCATGGCATTTGGGGCTTTTTTATACAAAGAAAGAGCCAATACTTTTTCTTCCTGAAGAAACCGGCGTCCTTTCGGTTTTTATACCGCATACTTTAAACTGCAAAGCAGTGAAAATATGTGCTGGTAAAGACATTTTCCTTGTCAAGGTTTTCAACATATCTGTACTGGAACATTTTTCGGCTTTTTGCAATCTTTCCCTAAATTGTTTGCATCCTTTCCGCAGTCGACATATTTCGCTTCTCAGGTTTCGCATTTGTTTTCACGTATTTTGATTGATTTGAACTCGCACTGATGACAATTTGCTTCTAAAACCTGAAAAATTTAAAATTACACATAATAAGTAAAAGTTGTAAGTTAGTTGAAGATAATTTTTGGAACTACTAAACTGATTTAACAAAAAAAAAAGTGTTCCAGTCAAATTTTCATTGTTAATTAATAAAGGAATAGCAAACTATGTGGGTGGAGTAGCAGGCCTAATGCTATTATCGCATATTATGTAACAGCCTTTGTCACCACACTGGATTTCATTTCTTTTACTTTGGCTGCCCCGTTGGGTTATTGATCGCAAGCGCGACTGCTGAGCATGAGGGCCTGGGTTTGATTCCCGGGTCGGGCAAAGTGTTATTGGCTTTTTCCATCAGGAATTTGTCAGTAACAGGTACGGAGTCTGGATTTGTGCCCGGTTGATGGCAATAGGCTCGCCCCCTATTACATGGGACTTAAATATAACTGGCGAAATGTGGGTGTACTATTAGGTACTCCTCTGCCTAACCCTTCGGGGATTACAGGCGTGATGTTATGTTATGTTCTTTTACTTTTCATACCAAAAGCTGCTTACCTGATGCTAGTGACGGCTTACAAATTGTACTGGTTGCAGGCATAGGATTATCCAATTCTTTCTGGACAGGAGTTGTTGCTTCTGTAAAAATTTAGATTACATTTTGAAAAATATTTCTAAATGATAGTACATTAACCTTTTAACCGAGACACAATGGCTTTTTAATTGTGTCTGATTACACGGCATACGAAAGGTTAAAATATGCCAGGGATTTCGTCCGCGCGGATGTCGGTTAGCGCGACCAAAAGTAATCGTTTTATCCCCTCCGTTAACCCCTTACAACACTTTTTCGCATTAAAAAGTAGCCATATGCCCTTGCTCTGGCTCTAGACTATCCGTGTATCAAATTTCGTTTAAATCGATTCAGTAGTTATGGCGTCAAAGCACGACAGACCAACAGGGTACTTTTGCATTTATAATATTAGTAGGGATTACAAATACAGGCTTGGAAAGTTATTTTATTATCTTCAACTAGCTGAACCCGCATGCGTTGCTATGCCCTTTTTCCTACATACTACCTGCCTACGTACAAACTATCTACCTACCACCAACCTACCTACCTACCTACTACATACCTACTACCCTACCTACCTACCACCCTACCCACTACTGTACCGACTACCCTACCTACCAACCATATCTACTCTACTACTACTTACTACCCTACCTACTACTCTACCTACTACCCTGCCTACCTACCTACCACTTTCTCACCTTTTAAACCTTCCCTGGACTTCCACGAATATTTCGACACTAAAATTAGCCAAATCGGTCCAGCCGTTCTCGAGTTTTAGCGAGACTAACGAACAGCAATTGATTTTTATATATAGAAGATAGCTGTACCCCGCGTGCGTTGCAATGCCCTTTTACCTGCCTACGTACCAACTACCTACCTACATACTACTAATTTCTCACCTTCTCTGGACTGCCACAAATGTTTCAAAACCAAAATTAGACAAATCGGTCTAGCCGTTCTCTAGTTTTAGCGCGACTAACTAACAGCAATTAATTTTTATATTATACGCAAACACCATTTGAAAAATCGTTTTTCTATTGGGAAAGAAACAGTAATTATTTGTGATTATTGTGATAATGTCGTATGGTCTGTTTGAAGTTGTCATTCGTTGACTGAACAACTGAACGTCACTCAATTGTTTTGCCTTCCCGGAACCTCTCCACTAACACTTGAACTTTATAGTACGGTATTAAAGCTCAAATTGATTTTACGTTTTAGTTAGAAAACGTTTGTATGGGAAAAAGAAAAGGGCTGTTTTTAGGGCTTTTCCGGCCATTATTCGAATTTTTCTCGCCGTAAAAACCATCCTTGAACTTCAACGAACATTTAAAAAAAAAATCAGCCAAATCGGTCAAGCCGTTTTCATGCCAAGTCGTGACAACGGAAAACGGGTTTCATTTTTATATATATAGACTAGCTGTTCCCGGCATGCGTTGCAATGCCCTTTTTCCTACCTACTACCTGCCTGTGTACCAACTACCTACCTACCTACTACCTCCTACCCTACCTACCTACTACCCTACCTACCTACTACCCTACCTACCTACTACCCTACTTACCGACTACCCTACCTACCTACTACCCTACCTACCTACTACCCTACCTACCTACCTACTACCCTACCTACCTACTACCCTACCTACCTACCTACTACCCTACCTACCTACCTACTACCCGACCTACCTACTACCCTACCTACTTACTACCCTACCTACTACTCTACCGACTACCCTACCTACTCTACTATCCTACTTACTACCCTACCTACTACTCTACCTACTACTCTAAATACTACCCTGCCTACCTACCTACCACTTTCTCACCTTTAAAACCTTCCCTGGACTTCCACGAATAATTCAACACTATAATTAGCCAAATCGGTCCAGCCGTTCTCGAGTTTTAGCGAGACTAACGAACAGCAATTAATTTTTATATTATACGCAAACACCATTTGAAAAATCGTTTTTCTATTGGGAAAGAAACAGTAATTATTTGTGATTATTGTGATAATGTCGTATGGTCTGTTTGAAGTTGTCATTCGTTGACTGAACAACTGAACGTCACTCAATTGTTTTGCCTTCCCGGAACCTCTCCACTAACACTTGAACTTTATGGGTACGGTATTAAAGCTCAAATTGATTTTACGTTTTAGTTAGAAAACGTTTGTATGGGAAAAAGAAAAGGGCTGTTTTTAGGGCTTTTCCGGCCATTATTCGAATTTTTCTCGCCGTAAGAACCATCCTTGAACTTCAACGAACATTTAAAAAAAAAAATCAGCCAAATCGGTCAAGCCGTTTTCATGCCAAGTCGTGACAACGGAAAACGGGTTTCATTTTTATATATATAGATTAGCCATTTTCATGATAATAAAAAACCTTTTTTATACCCCCCATTCCTCGGAGCTCACTTGTAGACTGAGTTTGTAAAGTAGCATAGGGCAAAATAATTATTTACCTGCATTTTAAAGAGATGTACTTGGTAAATCTGGTTGCAGGTGGAGATTTCGTTTAGATGCAAAAGGTAGAGATGGCACTGAAAATAGTAATATGCAATAAGTATTCAAACGGAAAGTCCTCTTTCAAGACGAGACACAGATAACATGTTACATTACAATGCCATGCAATTATGAACAGGCAAAATGGTGTAACTTTAAAAAAAATGTATCATACCAGAAATTTGAACAGATGTACATGGTAAATCAGATTGCTGGTTGAAACTTCCTGTAGATGCAGTGAGTGTTGCCTCTGGAAATAGTAAATTAAAATAGATATTATATCTAATCTTATTAACCAGTAAAAAAAAAGTTATTCCTGTATTACTCATTCAAATGGTGGTGCTTGTTGCTAGTGCAAAATACTAATAGAAGAATGTGATTCAGTTAGGGCAATGGATGTAACAGTGACAACATGAGTTGATAAAGGTATATCTATATTTATATTATACTAATATTACAAAGAGGAAAGATTTGTATTATAGTACAAACTAAAAAACTCCAGACCGATTTAAAAAAATATTTCGCCATAGGGAAACTACACTTATCCCTGCTATCTGCTATACATAGGCTACTTTTTATAAGTACCTGTTTTCCCACAGGAACGGGAACGTCTCGGGTGAAACCGTGTAACGTCCGCTAATATAACGTAACATTAACTTTAAGAATAGAATTGTGTGTGCAATGTAAATAAAAAACAAACCAGCACGGCAAGTTAAATAAAAGCTTATAAAATATACATGTCTCCTTGAAATCATGGTGGTAAAATAATAAACATTTGTTGATGAAAATAGTTATTTGCCTCTAGTGACTTACTTGGTATATGCAGGTGAGGAATAGCGAGAGCATTCATACGATTATTGCGATTTTTATCCTTTTCCGCAAAATGTTTGTTAATAACTTTCCTGTTATTATATACACTCATGGACATAATTAGAGGAACGGAACAAAATAAAGACAGATCAGAATTTTTTGTACCTATGTATTATATAATTTATATTAAGCACTTTATTAATTTTACTATTTTTAATTAAAATAAAACTTACTAAAGTAAAAAATGCAAGACTAATGAACAGAAATGTTAAAAATGATGTTTTGATGAATTAACCCTACAGTCATCACATTGAAAATGTGATTGTGTTATGACATTACGAAAACTTTTTGTCGAGTGTTTGAGTATATTCAGAACTTGGTGTTACCCCCTCTAGCTGTTAAAACTGTCTGCAATCTTCTCGGCATGCTTTTGATTAAGTTATCAATGAAATCTTGTGGTATTCGATTCCACTCTTGTCCCAGTAACCTTTTCAGATCCCCTGTTTGTTGGTGTTGGATCCCGCTGTTTTACTTGTTAGCCGATCTTATCCCAAACATGTTCGATGGGAATTAAGTCTGGCGAGTGTGCTGGCCATAGCAAAACGTCAATTTCGACCTCTCGAAGATACCCCGAAACTATCGCTGCAGTGTGGGGCCGCGCGTTGTCCTGCACTAATTGAAAATTATCTCCGATATATGGCAAAGGGCATCACAATCGGTTCTAGGATGTCATTTACGTACTGAGCCGCATTCAGGGATCCATTTTCTACGATGTGTAACTCTGTTCGTGCCCCTATGCAAATGCCCCATATCATCACTGACCCTCCACCATATTACTCTCTTCCGACAATGTTATACTGAGCGAATCTTTCTCCGGGTCGTCTCCAAACTTTGGCCCTTCTATCATCTGGCTTAAGACAAAACCTAGACTCCTCAGTGAACAATATTTTCCCGCAGTCATCATTATGTCACCTGTCGAACGTCCTGGAGCGTAGATCTGACTTCAGAAAAAGTCAAAGTGCGATTTCTCAGAACAGTGCTCGCCATAAATCGATCGTCTCTCGCAGATGTGACTCTCTTGCGACCTTGCCCTGCACGTCTCATGTATTCTCCAGTCTGCCGGTAACGTTTAACAATTCGAAAGATGACGGATTTGGAAACTCGCAATGTTTGAGCCACTTCTTTATAACTGCGACCATTTTCAATTAAAGTAACAGTTTTGGAAACCTGAGCTACGCTAAGATCCGGCATTGTGCCTTCAGGTATTCATTGATGTTTAAGGATCACTATTGCGATACATTTTTGGAAAAAAAACTTGAAAAAAGACAGATTTTATAAAATTAATACGCCTACGTCAGCAAAATTATTCCAATAGACTAGTGAAAATAACAAATTAAGGAAAAAAAAAACAAATGAAATCCAGAAACAAAAGACTATTGAAGTAATTCAAACTAAATATTAATGTACATATATCTGGCCAGTTTGTATTAAGAACTTTTTGTACATATTAGGTTGGGGAAAAAGTCTTTTCGCATGTATGTATGAACTTGTAATAAAATCTCTTTGGCTATACTATTTGTATCTGGCTGGTTTTGGTATCATTGAAAGTTTAAATTTTAAAGAACATATGTAATTCCAAATTCAAATTAGGAAAATGTGTGATTTTCATTTGTTTTTCGTATCGTCAAGATGAGTGAATCTAATGAAGAAATTCGATACATTTTAAAATTTTACTAAAATGCAACGCAAGCCGCGAGAAAAATTTGCGATTTTTATGGATCTAGTGCAGTGTCTGTGAGAGTAGCACAAATTTGGTTTAAGCGTTTTCAATCCGGAAATTTTGATGTCAAAGATGCACGTCGCTCTGGTCGCCCTTTTACGGATAAAATGGATGCCATTTTTGAAAAAGTGGAACAAGATCGGCATATCAGTAGTTACGACGTAGCTGAAGAACTGGAAATTGACCACAAAACAGTTTTGGCGTGGTCAAAGGCCGGTCAGGCTTCACAGACTGTGGCGAAACCCGGGTTAACTCGCAACAAGGTGATGCTGTGTGTGTGGTGGGATTGGAAGGGCATTATTCATTATGAGCTGTTACCACCAGGCAGGACCATCGATTCTGAACTCTACTGCGAACAACTGATGAGATTAAAGCAAGAAGTTGAGAGAAAGCGGCCGGAATTAATCAACAGAAGGGGTGTGGTTTTTCATCATGATAACGCTAGACCTCACACATCAGAGTTTGGCTGGGAGGTGTTAATGCATCCGCCGTATAGTCCTGACCTTGCACCTTCAGATTTCCACCTGTTGCAGTCTCTTCAGAATTCTTTAGGCAGTGTCAGGTTAACATCACGAGAGGACTGCCAAAACCACTTGTCGCGGTATTTTGACCAGAAGTCCCAAAATTTCTATAGTAATGGGATCATGTCCCTACCTACAAGATGGCAAAAAGTTATCGAACAAAATGGTACCTACATACTTTAGTTAAATGTAAATAAACTATATAAAAAAAAGTTTTGAATTTTCTTTACAAAATGCGAAGAAACTTTTTCCCCAACCTATTATATTACTATTTTTCTTTGATTGATGAAGCGTTCCTCTAATTAAGTCCATGAGTGTATTTGCAAGTCACTCATTCCACTGACAGAGTCACCAGCTAAGCCAACCTATTTCTGAAATCGTTCTTGGGAAGTTTTCGGGTTTGGAAAGTTGTGGATTGTCCCACCTGCAAAAAATATGGCATTATAGAAAAACTACTACAGCAATTGAAAAAATACTATCGGACTATCATCATCATTCTCCTGGCCTAATCCTAATTTATTTGGGATAAAATACTATCGGATAGTATTAAATAAAAAAATTGTTTAAATTTTTTGGTAGGTATTAAAAAATATCTAAAGATCTATTACATTTTGAATGTTATAATTGCAAATGAAGATTCTTATGGCAGCATCACTAGTCAATTCATATTTTTCTTCTCTGAACTTCTACTAACAATTTTGAGATGGCTAGAGCACTCACTTATGAAGTGATCCGAGTGCAAAAGAGAAGTTTTTGAGGAGGTCAAGTCTTACCTGTAGTTTCGCATCCAAATACACATTGTCTTGTCGAAGCCATAGTTAAATAAGTGTCTAACAATGTAACAATACTTGACTAATAGCGTCCAATATCGCAAAACTTAACTAATAGCGTCCAAATATCGCAAACAGACACCAAATTCAGTCGGTCTTCGCCTCGCGGAGACGAAACTCAACGCAAGGACGGGGACGAATCTGATGATGGAGTCTTCACGCCTTTACGGATGAGGAGAGGCTCAACTCAACGTATTAGCAGCAAAGAAAAGCAATACACAATTAAAAAAAAATACAAACGACGCGAAAACAATTTAGCGTATGCAAATTGCAAAACATATCGCAACCGTTTGGTTTGCATCTAACTGTTTGACAATTTCAAACTTTGACAGTTGTTTTTTTTAAGGAATCGATTACGTAAATCGATATACTAAATATAAAATATTAGCCCGTAATTGAAGTGTTTGAAATTAAATTAGATTTTTGGAAAGAACTTAGAAATTAAAAATAGCAATTTCATGTACTGAATTCTCAGTACATGAAATTGCTATTCTAATCTAATTTAATTCCAAACACTTCAATTACGGGTTTTTGTTTAAAAGTGAGTTTTTGAATAAAAACTCATCATAAATAGTTTTGTAAAGACATCCAGTCAGTCATTTGTGAATCATTTGCCTGTTAGTTTAGGAACAAGTTTCATAGATGGCGTAGCTAAAAAAATGCTGTCAACAT
Organism: Diarsia brunnea; assembly: GCA_949774965.1. NCBI lineage: Eukaryota > Metazoa > Arthropoda > Insecta > Lepidoptera > Noctuidae > Diarsia > Diarsia brunnea. The sequence goes on along the minus strand of OX458996.1, from coordinate 21,855,342 downwards.
GTAGGGAAGTTTACCCCCCCCCTGCTAGCAAATGCTGCTTCAAAGCCAGATGATGTTGGAGACACATTTCTGTAACCATGAGAACGTATACATCCAAAAAAAATCTCTAATGGATCTTGGTTTAAGTGTCGCATCCAAAATGATTTAACTTTATGCTCTTTGAATTTTATGTCTATAAACTTCAATACCTTCCAGCGTACGTAACCAGTTAGTACCCGATGGCACACTACCTTCCCTTCCTTGTTTAGGGACGATTTTAATATTCTTTTTGCCCTTGCCCATACTTTACTGTGTTCAGAATTCGGTGTGACTGCTCTTAAAAGTAATTTTCGGCTCCCTGTTTTTGAGTTGTCATGACTGCCATTCATTGAGTCGAAGAGTTCGTCGAAAAACAGCAAGACGTCGGCGGTATCTTTGTACTCAACCGTAAGTATTTTTTTGTCTGAAAAATTAGAAATAAAATGAATTGTAGAAATATGAGTTTAAGATACACTATGAAGATGATCAAAGAAAAGCAACTCACAATTAATTAATACTATTGGTCAGATAATCGGTGCTGTAACATAACTTCAAAAGTAAGCTTATAGCAAGTAACCTTATTGTAGTTAGCTTTGCTTCGATCAACTATTCATTTGAGTGAGATGAATTTGGAATATCTGCCTATTTGATAGATTCCATTAAAAACATAAAAAAATACTGTAGGTAATACTATAGAATCGGGAATGTGTCTCTGATTTACTGATATAATTTATTACTACTCACCAGCTAGGTATCGCATACTAGTAGCAACAGTTCTGCTGAATATTTGGGTTGCCATCGTAACCTTCATTTTAGAAATTCCGTATTCCGTAAGATTTTTCATCAATCTTATTCCTAGGAAGGATTCTCTTCATAAAGTTTTATTAAATGTCCCATTTTGCAACTTTACTCCATTGTCTATGATGCATTTCACATCCATTGTAATTCAATTATTCCTAATACCTTTAATTAGATGCGGTGGATCAAATAGGGGTATAATCTTTTTTCCATTAATTTCGAATATGTTATGTTTTAATTTTGAGTTCTTCATATAATTAACCTGAGTTTCTTCTATTAATTCGTTTATGGCACTGCCATTTGTTGTGCCTTGGTCACAGACTGTTGCAAGAATGTTTAATCAGCATTGTTGCAGCTCATTAATAATACTTTGTATTAAAAAAAAACTGCTTTGGGGGTTGTTCCTTTGCAAAATGTGTAAACAATGGTTGTTTATAGTTTTTCACAAATCCTCTTATCTTAAAAACGAGTGCATGATCCGCAATGTTTTTCTGTTTGTCTTCCATTGTTAACAAATCTAGTAACTGCATCTCTTTTTCTATTAAAATCCTAATTAGGCGTTATTAATATTTCATCAAATAAAAGGATGCACAACTTTTCGTTTTCTGTCATGGTCTGAACCCTTTCCTTCAACTGTGTAAATATTTTTTTGTTTAATCGTCTTTCGTGAACCGTCTTCCCATTTTTTCTTTTGATATTTTGCGAAATTGCATAACTGTGAACAAGGATGCCAGTGTCGTGATTTTTTGTAAACACTTTAAAAGTTGTATTTTCGGAAAGTTTCAAGACTTTCTTCAGTCGTGTGGTATATCTATCTTTCTTTTGTTGTAGGTTTGTAATAGTTATTTTTCAGATTTACTATATTTGGTTCTGAAACAAATAAAAATCTTGTCTAAAAGGCTTCTCATTAGAAATTACAAATTTAATTAAATAAAGTTGGAACTTCTTACTACAAATAATTATAATATTTACTATAATCAATCAAATAAATATATAATGTACCTTTTGTCATACTTGCAGCTGGTTGTTTTAGGGAAATACGTTTTACCCCTGAAGGCTTTGCAGGCACAGCTGAACCTAGAAAATATGCGTTATAAGTATGTCATTCTAAGTTATCTAGCCTATGGAAAACATGTATACATATTTGTATGTATCAGTATTGCCTTACATACATAATTGGAAAAGTATATCTTTACACGTTTTTTTTTTCAACTATTACAAAATATAAACTTAAAAATATTGGAATGAAATAGTACATTTTGATACAAGTGCGGAAAATTTGTTATTGCATTCAAGGCGGATTGAACACAAGAGCCGTATGGCAAGGGTGTTCATGGAGTCGAGAAATGCAATAACAAATTCCCACGTGTATCAAAAGACGTTTTTCAATACACTTTCGAAGAAATTAACTAATAACGATACTTAAGTATTTTTGTCATGCGGTTTAAGAAGAAGAAGCAAAGGTATGAAGCCGCTAAACAGCCTCATAGGGAAAATATAAAATTCAAATATTTTTTAATTAAGAACACAAATAAATGTTTACTTGTTCATAAAAGTAAATAATTGTTTAAAATAATCACGTTTATTTAAAGTATTCTTTTTACAAACACAATTTGATATTCAAAAAAGATATAGATATAGCATAAATACTCTATAGACGCAAATCAAAATGACGAAATTAAAAAAAAAAACACCGCCAACTCTACTACGTATAGTCGGATGGTGCTTTTTTTTAATTTTCTATGTTTTAATCGATTTGGGCATAATATCGTCGGGTGACAGGAAAAACTCACTAAGTACAAAAAATAGGAAAATGATATTTTTACACTAAGTACATTAAAATATCATTAACTATCCCAGGAAAAAGTCATCATACCCATAGGTGCATTAGTCTACGAAATTCCAAGAAGCAAAACTCACTAAATTCAAAATATTTGCTAAACTCGGCAGGTAAAAATTCACTTCTTACACTTAATTAGTTTTACCTGCCAACATTCATGACCGCCAGTATCAGTGTCAAAAGTTAGTTTGACGTTAGTGAGTGACTGAAGCATTTTTAATTATTGGCGGTTTTTCTTTCCCGGTTTTATTGACTTTTTCTCGCAAATACTAACAAACAAAAAAAAAACAAATGAAAATGGTGATTTAGTATCATGGTTACTTGGTTAGAGATAAAAATGCATAACATTTCAAAAAGAATACCCCGACATCCGTCCGTCCGTATGTCACATCATTATATTCGGAAACTATTATGACTACACAGTTGAAACTTGGTAGGTAGTATTCTGTGAACCGCTTTACGATTTTTATACAAAAATAAAAAATAAAAGATTAAGGGGTGTCTCCCCATACATAGAACTGAAACTAATAAACTTTTTTTATAAAACCTATTCGTGTGGGGTGTCTATAGATAGGTCTTTAAAAATGATATTGAGGTTTCTCAAAACCATTTTTTCTCAATCTCAATTGTTTGAAAGATAGATACTTCCAAAGTGGTATAAAATATGTCCCCCCCTCTAACTTTTAAACTAAGAGAGTGAAAAATCTAAAAAAAATATATGCTGTAGATCGCAATAAAAAATGTCAACCGAAATTGGTTTGGACGATATATAGCGAATAATTATATAGCACATTTACATAACCGCAAATATAACTTTGTCGTTCATACAAACACTATGAAAAACAAACTTATCACATAATTTAAGGTATGGTTATCTGTGGTAATTTTCTTTCCCACCCTTGGTTGCAGAAAAATAAGATTACCGCACATGTGCGAAATATGCTGCATGTCGAACCTAATCGTAGTGCAATAAGAGCTAGTTTTCGAGGAAGTGTATTGAAATATTTTGTTTTAGCCAAACTTGGTGTTGGTGTGATTTATAGTGCAAATCCTATTGTAAAAAAGAAATATTAAAAACCGTTTTGAATATTTCTTTGTTTTGTCTTCGTGTGTGCTTCAGTAATGCAAATAAACTAGAATCTAACACGGAACATCTAAATTAAAAACAGAACCAATAATTATTATTATTAGTATTCAAAAATTACCTGTTCCTGCAAATTGTTGAGGTTCACTGGTCTTGGTGGATATTGGTTCACTAAAATGAGGTAGACCTGTTAAAATAAGTTAAACAGTTATTTAATAAATATAATATTGTGGTAATAATGAACAACCACAATGCTAATGCAATTGTTATAGTAACACATCTATGCATACATTCACGGCTTTTTCCAATACGGTTAAGTCATAATCACCAAAGTTCATTAAAATCCGTTCAGTGGTTTAGGCGTGAAATGAAAAGGTAACATACCGACAGACAGAGTTACTTCCGAATTTATAATATTAGTATGGATTTTTTTTAAAAAAAAAAAAGCGTTGGCCCACACTAGGAATTTCTCCTGTATCGTGGGTGCGTTTACAAACATTTAAACTCATATACACAAACACCCAGACCCGGAACCACTATCTGTAGGCCACACAAACATTTGTTCCGTGCGGGGATCGAACCCGCGACACGCAGCGCAGCAGTCTAATCGCTTAGCCACTGCGCCAACCGTGCCGTCGAATAGTATAATAATTAGTTCTGTTAAATAAAGTTTTTTCAGATTTATACTAACCATAGCAACTTAGGTACTTTACTATAAAATTACCTAGTAGATAAAATTATGACTTACCTATGGATGTGGAAGGTTCGTCAAATGTTGGATTGTAATGACTAGTTCAGTTTTTGTGGAGTTCACTGGGAGGTCGAACTCAGCACACCATTGCTCAACTATGCGTAGCGCCTGCTGACTGAGGTAGCAGATTGTCCCTGTCACCTTCCCCGAGATGAGGATGGCGAGATCGTCTGCGTACCCAACAGTGTAAAAGTGGTTAGCATTGAGCTACACGATGAGGTCATTAATCACCAGATTCCAGAGGAGGGGCGACAGCACTCCTCCTTGGCCCCTGGCTATCACTGCTAACTGCTGCTCTGCACCAAGGTGGACGACTCGTTTGCAAGGCATATTGGTAATCCAGTCTATCACTACCTGCTCCACCCCGTGACGGGAGAGAGCGGCGCTGATACTGGAGAAGTTTGTTTTGTCGAAGGCTCCTTCGATATCTATATAAATACCCAGGCAGGTGCCCTTCCGATGTATCGCTTCTTCTATCCGGCCAACCACTAGATGAAGAACGGATTCAGTGGACTTACCCGCGGTGTATGCGTGTTGATTTGCGTAAAGAGGTATTGCTTTTAAAACGCCATCTCTCAGCTCTCTCTTGCATATCTTCTCCATGGTTTTCAGGAGAAATCCTAAATCATTCTTACCTGGCCATAAAAGCCAATCCGTTAGTATAGTCACTCTTACCTGGCTCTTGGGATAAATATGACTTTCACTTCCCTCCATCCTTTCGGGATGTACCGAAAGGCCAGGCACGCCCGCAATATTGGCACCAGTCTTTCAGCAACGGAAAACCCGCCCCATTGCAGTAGTGCAGGGAACACCCCGTCCGGATCGGACGCCTTGAAAGGATGGAAGCACCCGATCGCCCACTGGACTTTCTCCAGCGTGATCATCATGTGAGCATATTTCCAGTCGTTCCCTGTTGGAGTTTGGTTTACCTCAGTCCAGTCAATTGTGGGTGTGAAAACGCAACCTGGGAAGTGATTTTCAACAAGGACGCGCATCGCCTCTTCTGGAGTAGTGGTAAGCGCGTTGTCAGGTTTTCGGAGCAGTGCAGGTCCAGCAGAGTTCTGCTGTGCTAGTATTTTCCTTACCCTGTTTGCTTTTTGACAGGATCTTATTTTCCCGCCGAATTTCCTCCAGCCAGTAGAGCTTCTGCGCCGGATGCATTTTTTGTAGCTGAATTTGGCCGCCCTATAGACGTCCCAATCCTCGTCAGCACAAGTTTTTATGGCTCTGTTTAGGGCTGACCTTACCTTCCTGCGCTTGCGTTCCAACTCAGCTCCCCACCATATTTGCCTGCCTGGTGTTGTGGGCGGAGTGGTTCTGGGTAGGACAACTGTCTAATAGTGATTTCGACAGGTAACTTATCCGTTCTTTGATCTGGCCCGAGTTCTCAAGGGTCGACCAGTGCTTTGTTGGTGCAAGCTTGGTTTTAAGGATAGTAGTGTAGGCAGCTCGATCCGTGTTGCGTGGGTTGCGGCGTGGCAGTACAGGTGTCACACAGACCGGGATGACGAAGCGGATCCACCTGTGATCCGAGCAGGAGGCCTCTTTCGAGACCTGCCACCCCGGTGTGATGGCCGCTGCGCCCTCCGATGTCACAGTTAGATCTATGTTCGTTCGGCTGCGTCTGAAGACGAAGGTTGGTTCAAAACCTGTATTAAGTAGGTTTAGGTTTGTCGTAAACAGATAGTCAACTAAAACCTTACCTCTTTCGTTCTGCGTGTTCATGCCCGAAAGGGGGTAATGAGCGTTAGCGTCGGCCCCTATGACCACCTCCAGCCGTGTGTACGTACTCACGCCTTACGAGGCGGGACAGGTCATGCGGGGGGGCTCCTCAGCCTCAGGCATATATGCCGAGACGAAAGCCACCTCTACTTCCGTGTCCCCGCGCTTTAATAGCAGCCTAGCTGCAAATATCCCTGCAACAGAATTCCGTAAGTGGCTGTGTTTTTATGTTACACGTCGTATATATGCATGATCTTGGATTATCGTGCTCTGAGCTAAATAGAAGCTTACCTCCAAGATTGGAAAGTCCTTGTATTCGTCCCGCCCTGATCCTCGGTTCCTGGATCAGTACTATGGCCGTATGTTGAACCTAAAGCCACTTTCATAGCTGAGCCGTTGCGGTCTGACTGTGGTGGTTTGCCTGCAGGACTTTACAGGTCATCGAAAAGGACAAGATCACTGGTCGATCCTTCCTCGTCTCCCTCGGTAAACAGAAAGCCGGGGTCGAAACCGCCCTCCTCCAGGTCAGAAGCCGATGACGATATATTGGCATCGGACTCCCCACCCGACGAAAGGACGGTCTCCACACCGACAACTGCTGGGGCCACTGGCGCTGCTCCAGCAGGCACGACCATAGGTAGCACTGTTGTGCTCGTGGATGGAGTTGCCTCCTCCACCCGTGTTACCCCCGATGTGGAGGCTTCTGCGGCCGGATATCCCTGAGGGACATTAACAAACTTGCCGTTCGGAGTTTGAAACATGACGTAAACCCCTCCGGAACAGAAAACGAGTCGTCGTCCGGCTTCCATTAAAGTTGAAATTTGGTCTTCAGGGATCCCAACAACCATGAAGCAAGCCTTCTCCTGCCTCTTGGCTTGCAGCATAGACCACCTCCTTATATCCAGCCACCGATTCTGGTGGCATAGAAGGCGCCCGATGTTGCGCGGGTCCGTAAACACGCCCAGGTTGTCCGGGATGAGTATGCCGCTACGTATGCGGCGCCTATTGTCCGCCTGCCTCCTGATCACCAGTGAAGTACCAGTGGGAGAAGGCATCTCGGCGATGAGCGTTCTCAGCCAGTTTAGGGTGAACTCATTGTCACACCTCAGCCTGAGGGCCCCTTCAGCGAACGCTGGCATCGCGTTGAAGATGGGCAACGGTAAGTTCTCCGCGTCAGGAGAACGGGCTTCGGCGAGTAACTTCCTCTGAAGAGCTCCGAGGATCTGCTCCGCCACCTCCTCGTTAATCTGACCTGTCTGGGCGCATGTGACTGCGACGTCAAGTTCAGATCTTGCAGCTTGGGCACAGCTCCGGTTAGCGTCCCGCTCGGACTTATTAAGCCGAGGCCGCTTACGCTCGCCTCGAGGTGACGAGGTCTCGAGAGCCCGCTTAGCTGCGGCCCGACACTTCCGAACAGGTCGCCCCGTACCCGCCTTAGTAGGTTCTTCCACCGTGCCGGCTGGTGGTCGACTGGGTCCTGGTCGGCTGTTGTCCTCGGCCTGCAACCGCTTGCCTGCGGAGAAGTTAACGTTACCTTCGGTGGGTTGTGCTGGCGAATGCCGCAGGTCAGCTGCGGCATTACATACAAGCTAGCTCGAACATTAGGACGAGATATAGGAGTGAGAGGCTGGCTCACAGTGCGACATCGGGTGCTTGATCGGGTTGGCATAGGGGACTGACTAATCCCTTCTGAACTGATCAACCCTTACTTACACCTCCCGAAACATCCGTGTCCGGTGAGGACCCGCGTCAGACGGAAGGTGAGGGCGCCGTGGCGCCTCTCCAGCCACTCCTCAAACCACACCCTTAACCACTGATAAAATACAGAATAATCTTGTCATTAAAAGCAAATAAATGTTTCAAATACCTTTTATGTGCAAAGTAGGAGCTGCAATAGTAGCCGCCTTAGCAGGTTCTTCCAGAGTGCCGGCTGGTGGTCGACTGGGTCCTGGTCGGCTGTTGCCTGCGGAAAAGTTGACGTTACCTTCGGTCGGTTGCACAAGGTTTGTTGTCCATAGTGTTGTTGTGATAAAATTCATCTCTTTGGCTTCCCACGCTCCTTGAAGCCCGCACCAGGGAACGTCTCGCTACAAGCTAGCTCGAACGTTAGGACTACCATCGAGAGAGATTTTGAATCATTTTATTAAGGTCTTGATACGGGTATGTGTGTAAGCATAATGCAGTCTTATATCTAGTGCTGTTCATTTATCAAGATGTGGTTCTGCCCGTCATAATGGATAGGACTGACCTTTAGTTCTTTTTTTAATATTTTAAAATTATACCATAGTTCGTTGTGGTTCTATGTACATATTGTATATCTTATGTATTTTTATTTTTAACCGACTTCCCTTAAAACAGGAGGTTCTCAATTCTGTAATAAAATAAAACAATCAAAAAAGTTTATTCTCATCTGTACACCATTTTCTCAAACACATTTTAAGGCACATATATTAAAATAATACACATTAAATTTCATTACACGTTCTATAATCATCAAATAATTGTTGTAAACGCGGACGGTCTTATCTTCTAAATTATATATTTTATCATGTTTTAAAAGGTTTTTCAACCAAGACACTTTTTCACTTCCTTTAACAAAATGATTTTATTTTCCAGATAAGGTACAATATACCGTTGTAAGTTCAAGTATGGTATAAAACCCTCTCTCCAAAAAACTTTTCTGTTTCTTTTTATCCAACTTACTTGCAATCTTTCTTTTTTTGTAAGATTGTAAAATGAGAACGGTGGTTTGATTAATCACTACATAGTATAAAACAAAGTCGCTTTCTCTGTCCCTATATCCCTATGTATGCTTAAATCTTTAAAACTACGCAACGGATTTTGATGCGGTTTTTTTTAATAGATAGAGTGATTTAAGAGGAAGGTTTTAGTATATAATTCGACCGACATCCCCGCGGGTGAAACCGCGGGCATCAGCTAGTAATACTATAATTTGATTTCACAGGAAATCTTGAAATTGCCATTTCTTTAACGATAAACTCGTTGCTTTCCGTCTTAAACCCTTGCACATCGACTATAGCGTTCATAATAATTTCTTTACAATACCAGTTAAGGGTTTATATTCGAATAGACGATCGTTGATGATTAGACAATGTATTTTCTGGTATGTCTTCAGAACTTTCAATTTCCAGTCTACTAACATCTACCCCAGTTTTCAAGGCTTCGTTCTGTCTTGAGGAATTAATTACAGATAAAGAAGCCTTTTCTTTAAATTCGCTCAAACTAAGCATTGGTTCAGACCGAGTGTTTTCTATACTTAATATTATAAAGCTGAAGAGTTTGTTTGTTTGTTTGAACGCGGTAAACTCAGGGACTACTGGTTGGAATAGAAAAACTCTTTTTGTGTTGCTATATAACATCACGCTACGACCAATAGGAGCGGAGCATAAATGAAAAATGTTGAAAACGGGAAATATTCCTTTTTGAGAGCTTCGGTTGCGTGCACTGCGAAAACGGTTTAAGTTACGCAAATATCATGTCTCAAGGAATTGTTCCTCTTTAAAAGTTCTAAAAAAAAGTCCGCGACAGCATATGTCTATCTTTTAAGATTGACTCACTGTAACCATTTTTTACTATTAAAATGTTAGGTTAAAAATAATGATATTTTGCGAAGCTTATTTAACCCATATGGTATTAATCTATGTATATGTAAATAAATGTGTTTGTTAGCACGGAAATTTAATATAAAATATTTGTGCCCTTTACTCTATACAGTATAAACAAATATCTTAGAAGATATCGCAATGTAAAAATATCCGCGCGACAAAATAATAACGCGCGCGGCAGTCATTCGGTCCGGTGCGGTAGGTTAGTGGGGATTCTGGCCTCCGGGGGCTCCGGAGAAATTCAAATTCAACAAGGTACAAGGTGTTACTGTATATTTAACAGTAAGAGATACCTATAGTAATTCACACTTTAATATAATCTAAACAAATATTATAAAGAGGAAAGATAAGATTTTTTGTTTGTTACGATTTAACTCAATTTATGTTGACATGATTTGTTATAAGCTATATTATGTGACGCAGACGAAGTTGCATGGGTCAGCTAGTAATAAGATAAGACTGACGAAATTTGGTGAACATTTCATATAATATATAATACTTATCTTCAGACAATTTTGCATTCACCGATTCGTATGGATAATATTGAGAAAAGAGTGACATTAGTTTACAATGGTCAAATATTGAGCAGTCTTTACTTTTCATATTTTTTCTATTTGTCTGCAAACCAAAGATATCTTGGTTTTTCGAGTTGTGAAGCAATTTTAACAACCCAGGAATGTTTTGTAGTTTTAGGTAATAAAGGGTATTCGTACAAGTCCCAATTTCTCAAAGCTATTTGAATAGGACGATCCTTTTCTAAATGTTTAAGTAAAGTTGGCCTTTCCCGATCTGAAACTTTTATGAGGCATACGCCATTGCAGTCTCTCTGTATTGACTTCAATAGAGTCATTATTATCAAGTATAACACTATTAAGATTCGAACTGCTTCTTTTAAGTATAAGTTCATGTTTACAGTTAATAACAATTTTATTATAATCTTCCGCAAATCCTAAAACTTTATTCAATTATGGTATTTTTAGTGCCCTTATACCAAGGGCACTAAAAATACCATCGTTATCTTTAACCCCATTCAAATTCCAACCCCAAAGCAGCCCTACTTTCTCCCTCGTTCATTGACACATATGATTTTAGAGTTGCAGAAACACCTGCATTTTTTATTCGGTCTATCTCTACACCGTTAATTTCATATCGAATGTCTTGAAATAGAAAGGATATGTGATTATTAGTAAAATTAACAACCTTTCTTGTTACTTTTCCTGCTCCATCTTTCGAAAGCGTGGTGGCTCGGCCTTCCACGTAATTGTAGCTGGCTGAAGGTAATACGTACAAATCTTGTTGACTGATTTATGGGTCATTTTCATTAAAACTGTTGCTATATGGATTATAGGTATGAATTTCATAACTCACTATAGAGTTATAGAATTGTGGTGAATCATTCACTTGAAGAATACTCATTATTTAAATCCCAAAGCTCGAAGAAATAATTTATTTACTTTGGTTTTTTTTTTAAAGTTTGTGTAATATGTCTTCGTCTTTTGATGGTACGAGAACGAGTAAAACTATTAACTTTGGCAGGTGATTTTATATTATAAACTATCATTTTTATTTTCTCTCTAATCTTATCCACATTCAACTCTTGTGACGGATAATGTCAAAGTGTTGTAGACGACAACTAACATTTAAACCTTTTTTCAACACACTTGCTCTTAACATTCATTCATTCAGCTAAACTTCCTAACAAGAGATGCAATTGCACATACAATGGAAATATCGTGGGTTTGCTTGTTAAATAGTGCATCAAGTAATAATAGAATCCTGACAGCATTTTATCCAAATGTTTAGAGAAAAATGTCGATTAACTCCACTACCAAAACAAAGCCGTGAGTAAAACCGCAGGTTACCACTAGTCATAAGAAAATTCTACATATTATTGCGTTATTTGAACTCTATCAACTACACCAAATTTCATATATAAATCAGGGATAAAAAAGATACAACTTCACTTTAGTTCTTTATTTCTTTTAGTGTGCTACTGTTTTATACTAATACTACAATGTCGGTAAGTGTCCAATTTAAAAAATAAATACTTTTAATTATGTTATAGCCTTAATGATACCAGTATACAGTGGTACAACAATAATATGTCCAGTTCCAGGTACCAAGCTGGGTTCATTCACCAATTTTACCTCCATCATTGGATCCTGATGTGGTTGAGAGAGCCATAAATTATTTGGATATGGAAGAACGATGCCGAACCCCGCCTACTCTAAATACAACTTATAATAGCAAGAAAGAGTTAATAAGTTTTTACAAAACAATTTCCATCAGTGATGCTAAAGTTATACGGATCCAAATCTAAAACCAATTTGAAAATAATTCTATGTGCCAGTGCAGTGCGGAAATATGTGTCCAACATATTGTGAAGGACATTAACAATGATGGTATATACTCACGTGTCACCACCACTACCATATTTGAATAATACGTTTTATCAATCGTTGTAAAAGAGAACTAAAAGGAACAAAATATGTAAATTTGTAATATGAACTAAGATGAAATATTATATGTCGCAGCGGGAGTCGTAGATTTAAGAAACTTGTAACATTTGTTACAAGATGGCGGTAGTGATGTCATTGTTGGCAAGTAAAAGTGGGGTGGGCGACAACGGTGCGGACAGTCTGCCTGAGAACGTGCGCGTGAGCGGACGACCTTACAACCTCCATCCATTTTCTATCGTGATTATTGATTATTGTGATTCTATAAAGTTTGTGAAATTATTAAAGAAGGTCTACGCTATTTGTTCGTGGTATTATTTCTTGTTTTCTGAAGATGTATGAAGAGGAAGGTTTGCCCAAAAATAACATTCTTGTTCCCTCTCCGTTATCAGAAGTGGGATGTGATCCACGTTCTGTACTACAGCCCACGTTGAACAATAGTGAATGGAAAATGATATTAGAGCAACAAAATCAAAAATGCAGCAGGAATTGAAGGCACTATCCTACTTAAAAAGAACGGTGCCGAATAGTGACTACAACAGTGACAACCCTGGTCCAAAGCAACGCAAGCTGATGTCGACCCTGGTTAAATGTGTGCATTGTGGGAGAGTGGGCCGCCATATTTCTGTGTGTGCCTCACGGAGAAGCAAATAAACTTGCAACCACTTCGAAACTTACAACAACAGAGATCATAATTACGTTACAACTGTCGGACACAAAGCACCAAGATGCCCTCGGGGTGCCAGTACAGAAGCAACAACGACCGCTTCTAGTCCAACTAGCAAGCCGGTAGAACGGTGGCGTGTTGAAATCTGCCCAGTCAGTACACCAATGGGACGTCTAGAACACCTCGGTGAGTTCTTTTCATTTTGTTATGATTCTGGAGCGTAGATTAATGAGAGATTACATTTTGTGTAAATTTAATAGTGAGCGTAATTATTATAGTGTCGTTACTACGACGGTTATAGGTCAAACCTCCGTGAATAGTAACCTGAACATTTTAGCTAATGTTGATATTAGTAACATTAGTTTGGATATTGTTTTTCATGTTTTACCTGACAACATGACATAGTGATTAGACGTCAAATTTTGATTTATGACTTAGTAATTAACATGACGTCTAGAACTTTAAACTTTTAGAAAAATTTACCGGATGTGAATACGGTAAGTGTAGAGTCGAGTGTAGAGTCGAGTGTAGAGTCGAGTGTAGAGTCGAGTGTAGAGTCGAGTGTAGAGTCGAGTGTATAGTCGAGTGTAGAGTCGAGTGTAGAGTCGAGTGTAGAGTCGAGTGTAGAGTCGAGTGTAGAGTCGAGTGTAGAGTCGAGTGTAGAGTCGAGTGTAGAGTCGAGTGTAGAGTCGAATGTAGAGTCGAATGTAGAGTCGAGTGTCGAATTACGTACCATTTTAAATGTAGTCGGGTGCAGTTAAAAATGTCATTGATACCGACGTTTCTCCGGATATCAAAGCAAGACTAACTTTAATTTTAAGTCGATTCTCAAACAACTTTATTATTGGAACACCTAGCTCTCCTGCAAATACGGACCCTATGGAAATATGACTCAAAGATCCCAATAAAACGGTTTATCGTTGTCCTTATCCGTTGAGTCCCCAGGAAAGACAGATAGTACGCAATAAAATTGAAGACCAGCTCTCCTTTAATGTGATTCACCCGAGCTCGTCACCTTTTGCCAGTCCTAATCTTCTGGTGAAGACGAAGGAAGGCAGCGACCGCATGTGCGTTGATTGTCGCGAATTGAACGATATTACTGTACCTGAGAGATTTCCATTGCCATTGATTCCGATCCAATTAATAGAGCTAGTGCTATTCGTGCTTTAAAAAAAAAGTGTTTGATCTTGTTTGGCGCGCCGACGTGAGTAATTGTAGATCAGGGACGTTGTTTTGCAAGTACTGACTTTGCAAGTTGGTTCCTCTCAAAATATTAGTTTGCAAGGATTATGAGCACTCTAAAGATATGCTCACGATCGCCTTAGAAAAATGCCTGATTCTAATGTTCCAATGGAAATTAATGATGATGAGACTAATGAATGAACCTGTTTGATCTTTGAAGTCGTAAATCTTTTACTTTTACCATTACGCTATCTCTGGCTAAGCGTGTTATGATGTACTTTCGCTGGTTAAGCGTTGGTAAGTTTAATTGCTGGTTAAGCGGATTACGTTGAGCTTTCGCTGGTTAAGCCTTAGTGCTTAAATCGCTGGTAAAGCGTGGTATGTGCTTTCGCTGGTTAAGCGTTAGTGGGTTAATATCGCTGGTTAAGCGTGTTATGATGTAAATTTCGCTAGTTAAGCGTTAGTGGGTTAATATCGCTGGTTAAGCGTTAATATTATCACTGGTTAAGTGATGCCGCTGGTTAAGCGATGCCACTGGTTAAGTGATGCCGCTGGTTAAGTGATGCCGCTGGTTAAGCGATGCCGCTGGTTAAGTGATGCCGCTGGTTAAGCGATGCCACTGGTTAAGTGATGCCGCTGGTTAAGTGATGCCACTGGTTAAGTGATGCCGCTGGTTAAGCGATGCCGCTGGTAAAGCGATGTCATGGTTAAGCTGACCAATCCTGGTCAGGCATGGCCGAAACAAAGTAATGTACACAGAACTTTCTATTTCAGATGAGCCACACGGGGACGTGTGAGGCGCAGGACGGCCGTGTCGCAGCGGGAGTCGTAGATTTAAGAAACTTGTAACATTTGTTACAAGATGGCGGTAGTGATGTCATTGTTGGCAAGTAAAAGTGGGGTGGGCGACAACGGTGCGGACAGTCTGCCTGAGAACGTGCGCGTGAGCGGACGACCTTACAACCTCCATCCATTTTCTATCGTGATTATTGATTATTGTGATTCTATAAAGTTTGTGAAATTATTAAAGAAGGTCTACGCTATTTGTTCGTGGTATTATTTCTTGTTTTCTGAAGATGTATGAAGAGGAAGGTTTGCCCAAAAATAACATTCTTGTTCCCTCTCCGTTATATATATTAAGTTCTAAAGAAATGATAAGTAAAATAATCATAAAAATCTCCCAATTCCTAGAATTTATATTGTTACTATTTTTTATGTAGCAGACAAAATATGTTATAATAATAATAGGTTATTTTATAATATGTATAGTTAACTGTAGATACTATATCAATAAATACCTATTACGTGTTTGTCAAATTAGATAACTAGGCACCTATTTATAATAAAAAATATATAAATAGCAATTTGTTTTATTGTTAATAGCCAAGTACCTAAATAATATTTTGCTTTTAATTCAAATATGGAAAATTAAAAAATGGAAAATGAAAAAATGTCAAACGAAACAATTTTTTTACCCGTTTCGCGTTTTAGCGATATTCTAACCTCAAAACTTCACCCATGGATATCTCCATAACCATGGGGTTCTGGTGGGTGGGGTGTTGGGGAATAGCACTGCAACCCCGCACCTCGCCTTATAAAACGATGGTTTTTAATGAAAATTTTAACCGCCAAGCGGGACAGACCTCCCCGGTGTGTTTCACTGTGTCCTCCGGCCGGTCCTCGCAATGGCATCCGGTCGTTTCCTCCGATCGATATAAAGGAGTGAGAGGCTGGCTCACAGTGCGACATCGGGTGCTTGATCGGGTTGTCATAGGGGACTGACTAATCCCTTCTGAACTGATCAACCCTTACTTACACCGTCAGCATGACCTTCACCACCGCTTCGGCCATCCTAAGACAACCTCCCACTTCTCGCCGTGACCCTATGGCCATTTCCCTACCCCCGGCTATTGAGTAGTTTTACCGTTTCGCTTGAAATCCGGACCAAAAAAGGCGTGTTGCCTTGCGGACACATTACCGCCAGCGCCGCTCGGCTCAACCCCCCAGGACTCCTTCATCTCCGCTTACGGCGCTCAACTGCGCAGGTCCTAGCGCAGGTGACTGGTTCTACCTGCTCTATACCAGCTGAGATTTCAGTGGCAACCAAGCCCACCACCATCCAGTCACAGATGGTCGCGGTGAGGTAGAGTGGAACACGCCTGGTCCTTGGAGCCCATGTTGCGGACATAGCTTTGAGGCGCGCGTGGAACACGAACGCGCCGTCGACGCGGCCTGTCGTCGTCATAAAACGGACGGCGAGCTAGCCCGTAAAAGTTTATATCATTTCAATAGTCTATTAAAATTTGATTAGACAATCTATTCAGTAAACAAAATTTCATCTATTTGAGTAGATATGTTTCAGTATATTTTATTTTATTTGGTTTACCAACAATTGTTACACTGTTTAAGTAAAAACATACATACAATAGTGCACAATCACTTTAGGTAAACTCAGCATGCAAAACGAAATTTGTACGTTCGTAAGTGGATATGTTTCAATGAATTAAACAGTATATTCTAATAGACCATAATTGTATATAAACAAACATAATAAATAAACATTTGCCTATTTGAATAGAAAAGTTACAAAAAGTAAAAAAAAAAAAATTAAACAGTATATTCTAATAGACCATAATTACAAGAAACAAGATTTCTTCTATTTGAATAGATGTTTTTTATCTATTTGAATAGACAAAATTGGGATTTCCTTTGATTCAGATGCCCCAATTTTATACTTCTGACGTTACCTTCGGTCGGTTGTGCTGGCGATTGGCGCTTACGCTCCCCTCGAGGTGACGAGGTCTCGAGAGCCCGCTTAGCCGCGGCCTGACACTTCCGAACAGGTCGCCCCGTCTTTGCTGGTTCTTTCACCGTGCCGGCTGGTGGTCGACTGGGTCCTGGTCGGCTGTTGCCTGCGGAAAAGTTGACGTTACCTTCGGTCGGTTGCACAATGTTTGTTGTCCATAGTGTTGTTGTGATAAAATTCATCTCTTTGCTTTCCCACCCTCCTTGGAGCCCGCACCAGGGAACGTCTCGCTACAAGCTAGCTCGAACGTTAGGACTAACATCGAGATAAAGGAGTGAGAGGCTGGCTCTGAGTGCGACATCGGGTGCTTGATCGGGTTGGCATAGGGGACTGACTAATCCCTTTTGAACTGATCAACCCTTACTTACACCGTCAGCATGACCTTCAGTACCGCTTCGGCCATCCTACGACAACCTCCCACTCCTCGCCGTGACCCTATAGCCATTTCCCTACCCCCGGCTATTGGGTAAGGCCACCGTTTCGCTTGAAATCCGGACCAAAGAGGGCGTGTTACCTTTTTTTTTTGTTTTTGGGGGGGTGGGAAATCATCAAATAACCCCTCCCGCTCTTGGGCAGAGCGAAAGGGAGTGTCAGACTTCTACTGACTAAAAACCACCCATGTTCCTTCTTAGCCCTTCATGTCGAGGCCGCGGTATCTGCGAACAACCCGCAGCCCCGACGGGCGTCGGCCCTTCCATGTTGCTGACATCTCTTTGAGGCGCCGCGCGCGTGGAACACGAACGCGCCGTCGACACGGCCTGTCGTTGTCATAAGACGGACGGACGGCGAGCTTACCCATCACTCACCGTCCACAGGCCCACGTCTCCGGTGGCCTCAGACGCGCGGAGCGCCACCCGCGGCGGCTGGGACGAGAGGTTCTCTCCCTCTCACCTTCCGCCACCTCCTTTGCTAGCATCACTGCTTCGCAGAAGGAGGCGACGGCGTCCCATTCCTCCTCGCTCCGGACCATGGCTTGCACCAGGGCCGGACGCGAGAGGTCGCCGCCGCCGATCGCCGCTACGAGAACACGGCGGGGTTCTGCCCAAGCGGGACACACCTGCACAGGGCGTGTTACCTTGCGGACACATTACCGCCAGCGCCGCTCGGCTTAACCCCCCAGGACTCTTTCATCCCCGCTTTCGGCGCTCAACTGCGCAGGTCCTAGCGCAGGTAACCAAGCCCACCACATTCCACTCACAGATGGTCGCGGTGAGGTAGAGTGGAACACGCCTGGCCCTTGGAGCCCATGTTGCGGACATAGCTTTGAGGCGCGCGTGGAACACGAACGCGCCGTCGACGCGGCCTGTCGTCGTCATAAAACGGACGGCGAGCTAGCCCGTAAAAGTTTATATCATTTCAATAGTCTATTAAAATTTGATTAGACAATCTATTCAGTAAACAAAATTTCATCTATTTGAGTAGATATGTTTCAATGAATTAAACAGTTTATTTTATTTTATTTGGTTTACCAACAATTGTTACAATTGTTTTACTTAAAAGTAAAGACATACATACAATAGTGCACAATCACTTTAGGTAAACTCAGCATGCAAAACGAAATTTGTACGTTCGTAAGTGGATTTGTTTCAATGAATTAAAAAGTATATTCTAATAGACCATAATTGTATATAAACAAACATAATAAATAAAAATTTGCCTATTTGAATAGAAAAGTTACAAAAAGTAAAAAAAAAATTAAACAGTATATTCTAATAGACCATAATTACAAGAAACAAGATTTCTTCTATTTGAATAGATGTTTTTTATCTATTTGAATAGACAAAATTGGGATTTCCTTTGATTCAGATGCCCCAATTTTATACTTCTGACGTTACCTTCGGTCGGTTGTGCTGGCGATTGGCGCTTACGCTCCCCTCGAGGTGACGAGGTCTCGAGAGCCCGCTTAGCCGCGGCCTGACACTTCCGAACAGGTCGCCCCGTCTTTGCTGATTCTTTCACCGTGCCGGCTGGTGGTCGACTGGGTCCTGGTCGGCTGTTGCCTGCGGAAAAGTTGACGTTACCTTCGGTCGGTTGTGCTGGCGAATGCCGCAAGTCAGCTGCGGCATTCGCCAGCACAAGGTTTGTTGTCCATAGTGTTGTTGTGATAAAATTCATCTCGGCCACAGTTTCGCTTCAAATCCGGACCAAAAAAGGCGTGTTGCCTTGCGGACACATTACCGCCAGCGCCGCTCGGGTCAACCCCCCAGGACTTTTTCAGCCCCGCTTTCGCGCTCAACTGCGCAGGTCCTAGCGCTGGTGACTGGTTGTACCTGCTCCTCCATCCAGTCACATATGGTCGCGGTGAGGTAGAGTGGAACTAACAGTATATTTTATTTTGTTTGGTTTACCAACAATTGTTATACTGTTTAAGTAAAAACATACATACAATAGTGCACAATCACTTTAGGTGCAACTCAGCATGCAAAACGAAATTTGTACGTTCGTAAGTAGATATGTTTCAATGAATTAAACAGTATATTCTAATAGACCATAATTGTATATAAACAAACATAATAAATAAACATTTGCCTATTTGAATAGAAAAGTTACAAAAAGTAAAAAAAAAAAAAATAAACAGTATATTCTAATAGACCATAATTACAAGAAACAAGATTTCTTCTATTTGAATAGATGTTTTTTATCTATTTGAATAGACAAAATTGGGATCTCCTTTGATTCAGATGCCCCAATTTTATACTTCTGACGTTACCTTCGGTCGGTTGTGCTGGCGATTGGCGCTTACGCTCCCCTCGAGGTGACGAGGTCTCGAGAGCCCGCTTAGCCGCGGCCTGACACTTCCGAACAGGTCGCCCCGTCTTTGCTGGTTCTTTCACCGTGCCGGCTGGTGGTCGACTGGGTCCTGGTCGGCTGTTGCCTGCGGAAAAGTTGACGTTACCTTCGGTCGGTTATGCTGGCGAATGCCGGAAATCAGCTGCGGCATTCGCCAGCACAAGGTTTGTTGTCCATAGTGTTGTTGTGATAAAATTCGCCTCGGCCACAGATTCGCTTCAAATCCGGACCAAAAAAGGCGTGTTGCCTTGCGGACACATTACCGCCAGCGCCGCTCGGGTCAACCCCCCAGGACTTTTTCAGCCCCGCTTTCGCGCTCAACTGCGCAGGTCCTAGCGCTGGTGACTGGTTGTACCTGCTCCTCCATCCAGTCACATATGGTCGCGGTGAGGTAGAGGGGAACTAACAGTATATTTTATTTTGTTTGGTTTACCAACAATCACTTTAGGTAAACTCAGCATGCAAAACGAAATTTGTACGTTCGTAAGTAGATATGTTTCAATGAATTGAACAGTATATTATAATAGACCATAATTACAAGAAACAAGATTTCTTCTATTTGAATAGATGTTTTTTATCTATTTGAATAGACAAAATTGGGATTTCCTTTGATTCAGATGCCCCAATTTTATACTTCTGACGTTACCTTCGGTCGGTTGTGCTGGCGATTGGCGCTTACGCTCCCCTCGAGGTGACGAGGTCTCGAGAGCCCGCTTAGCCGCGGCCTGACACTTCCGAACAGGTCGCCCCGTCTTTGCTGGTTCTTTCACCGTGCCGGCTGGTGGTCGACTGGGTCCTGGTCGGCTGTGGCCTGCGGAAAAGTTGACGTTACCTTCGGTCGGTTGTGCTGGCGAATGCCGCAGGTCAGCTGCGGCATTCGCCAGCACAAAGTTTGTTGTCCATAGTGTTGTTGTGATAAAATTCATCTCTTTGCTTTCCCACCCCTCCTTGGAGCCCGCACCAGGGAACGTCTCGCTACAAGCTAGCTCGAACGTTAGGACTAACATCGAGATAAAGGAGTAAGAGGCTGGCTCTGAGTGCGACATCGGGTGCTTGATCGGGTTGGCATAGGCACAATATAAATATGGACAGTACGGAAACTACCTACAAACGCTCGAAACCGCTCACTCACACAAACATGCGCATCGACGGGCCATCTCGGCCGACTTCGCGGTGCTCTCAGTTGTGCGTGCCGCGCCGAGACGAGTGGTCAGTTAATCACGTATAAGTTTATATCTCCCGATATTTTTTCAAATGCCACGAACGTGTTGCGCGGTATACGACTGTGTGAACTCGGCTTCATTCAACCGACTTCCAAAAAGAAGTAGGTTCTCAATTCGTCTGTTTGGTTTTTTTTTTGGAAATTTGTTTCCGCATAACTCCCTCATTTATGAACCGATTTGAAAAAATCTTTTTTTTATAAGAATAAGAATAGAATAAGAAAATTTATTTGCTTAAACATGTGTTTACATACAGAATTAAAATAAAATAATACATGCATGCAAGATAATAAAGAATAGTGGCTCACGACATGTCTGCCAGTTCTCATGGCGTGCAAATATCTTGGGTACATAAAATTACAATTATTATTATTAAATTAATTATTTTAAAATATCAGTCAATCAGAGTCATCAAACCAAAGTCTTATGTTCAATTATTAAAATTATATCATTGATTTATTATTTATAGTCCATGTCCAGTATTACAGATTACAAATAAAATAAGATATAATTACAATAATATTTTTAATATACAATAAGTCTTTCATAATTACCTAATACAATTTTATCAATCAATTAAATTATATTTATTTGTGTATAATAATCAAAATGTCTCATTCAAAAAATCGTTTATACTATAATATGCTTTTTGTGCCAAAAACAATTTAATTGTTTGTTTAAATTTAGGTATAGTTTGCTCTTTCCAACTTTTGGTCAATTTGTTGTAGATAATTGATGCCATGCAAAAAACACTCTTGCGCATAAGTGCAGTTTTTGATGTATGTACACAGAGCTTGCTATCATCACGTCTATTTCTTGGAAACTTGTCTGCCATCCGAGGAAACAAATGTGGATTTGTTTTTACAAACATTGCTATTTCCAAAATATAAAGCGAAGGCAATGTTAAAATTTGATATTTAGTGAAATAATTTTTACAGCTATCAGTAGTTAAATCGAAAGAGTATACTCCCGAGGTGGTCCCACTGTTACCATGTCAGGATCTGATGATGGAATCTAAGCGAAATCGAGGGCAACCCTCAAATTTTATAGGCACGTATTACGTGTTTCGTACTTTTTCTAAAGCTATTTAAGTATTCACATCTGGCAGTCATTACCTCGTGTTGATGAGCTGATGACGGAAGGTATAACTCCTTAACGGTTAGGAGTTGGAGGATAATTCTTGAATAAAATATTATGGGAACGTATGTATGGTTGTATTCTTTCAGGTTATCTAGGTTAGCTGATTATGGAAGGTACAACTCATCAACGGTTAGGAGTTAATAGCAATAATAAGGGAATCTTGATGGTTAAGAGTTAGGTTTCTTGTTGAACGTTAAATGCATCGTAACTATTAGTGTAGGATATTACAACTAAAAATGGTTTTTTTTTAAACTCTTTAAATAAAAAGTTATGATAGCAAAAGGTACGTAGATATAAGTCTAAATGACGCTGCTTTCAAAATCTACATAGCCTAAACCTTATAGTGTTTGGTCGCTCTTTTTTAGCAGTTTATCTTCGTCAGATGGCGTTATTCATTTGATGTCATTTTCTGAACCGCAGTGATAGTAAACATACACACATTATATTTCGTGAATAGTCAACAAATAAAAATTTACCAATTACACAGTATTAAAATACTATATTTTTTAAACTAAATTAAAATTAGATAAAACCCACGACATATTTTTTTTTGTACCGTGTGGGAATCGAACCTGCGATCGCAGTGCTACTGTTAATCGTCCAGCCATTGCGCCAACCATGTCGTCATAAAGATGTGGTGTGTTGTTAGCCGTATGTGTCGAGGCCGCGGTATCTCTTTCGAACAACCCGCAGCCACAACGGGCGTCGGTCCTTGGGGGCCCCTTCAATGTTGCTGACATCTCTTTGAGACGCGCGTGGAACACGAACGCGCCTCCATAGTCATAGGACGGACGAACGAACGATTAACTAGCCCGTTACTCACCGTTCACAGGCCCGCGCCTACAGTGGCCGGAAGCCATCACGTGGCCCCCGATGCCCGGAGCGTCTCCCGCGGCGGCTGGGACGAGAGGTTGTCTCCATCTCACGTTCCGCCACCTCTTTCGCTAGCATTACTGCTTTGCAGAAGGAGGTGGCGGCCTCGAAACAGCCTCTAATACCCCCTTTTTTTATGGTTCGTAAATTATCAAATTACTCATCCCGCTCTGAGCGTAGCGGAAGAAAGTGTCAGACTTCTACTGAATAAAAACCACCCACGTTCCTTCTTAGCCCTTTGTGTTTCGGGGCCGTGGTATCTCTTGCGGACAACCCTCAGCCCCGGCAGACGTCCCTTTGGGGACCCTTAATTGTTGCTGACATATCTTTGAGGCGCGCGTGGAACACGAACGCGACAACGACAGTGCCTGTCGACTATAATGTACCTGTTTCAAATTTCTTCAAAATCCATTCGACCGTTCTGACGTGGTTGATTAACAAACACCCATCCATTTAAACTTTAGTATTACACATAGTCAGTACTTAGCATTACTCTCTTCTTATTTTCTACAGCGTCAGTAAGTTAACGCAGGGCAATGATTTAATGTACTTTTATCTAAGCGACGCATTTTAGTTTCCGACAAGCACGCGAACGAAGTCGCGGGCACAGCTAGTATAGAATATTTGTGCCCTTTACTCTATACACTTCAAACAAATATCTTAGAAGATATCGCAATGTAAAAATATCCGCGCGATAAAATAATTACGCGCGCGGCAGTCACTCGGTCCGGTGCGGTAGGTACGTCCATTCTGGCCTCCGGAGGCTCCGGAGAAATTCAAATTAAAAATATTTACTGCTGTATATTTAACAGTAAGAGAAACCTATAGTAATTGTCACTTTAATAATATAATCGAAGCCAATCTAAACTAATAGGTAGGTAATAAAGAGAAAAGGTAAGATTTTTTGTTTGTTACGATTACGATTTAACTCATTTTAATATGTTGGATAGTCGATTTATCGAGAAAGGTAATAAGCTATATTATGTGACGCAGACGAAGTTGCGTGGGTCATTAAACATTATATTCTAATAGACCATCATTACAAGAAATAAGATTTCTTCTATTCGAATATATGTTTTTTATCTATTTAAAATTGGGGTGTCAATTGCCACCCTCTAATCATTTTGAATAGAAAAGTTTATATCATTTCAATAAAAAGTTTATTTGATTAGACAATTTATTCAATAAACAAAATTTCATCTATTTGAGTGAAATGTTTTAATGAATTAAACGGTATATTCTAATAGACCATCATTTCAAGAAACAAGATTTCTTCTATTTGAATAGATGTGTTTTATCTAAAATTGGGGTGTCTGGATCTCTTTTGATCCAGGTGCCCCGAATTGTATATAAACAAACATAATAAATAAACATTTGCCTATTTGAATAGAAAAGTTAAAAAAAAGTAAAAAAAAATTAAATTAAACAATATATTCTAATAGACCATAATCACAAGAAACAAGATTTCTTCTATTTGAATAGACGTTTTTTATCTTTTTGGAATAGACAAAATTGGGGTGTCTGGATCTCCTTTGATCCAGATGCCCCAATTTTATACTTCTGACGTTACCTTCGGTCGGTTGTGCTGGCGATTGGCGTTTACGCTCCCCTCGAGTTGACGAAGTCTCGAGAGGCAGCTTAGCCGCGGCCGGATACTTCCGAACAGGTCGCCCCGTAGCCGCCTTAGCCGGTTCTTCCACCGTACCGGCTGGTGGTCGACTGGGTCCTGATCGGCTGTTGCCGTCCTCGGCCTGCAACCGCTTGCCTGCGTAGAAGTTGACGTTACCTTCGGTCGGTTGTGCTGGCGAATGCCGCAGGTCAGTTGCGCCATTCGCCAGCACAAAGTTTGTTGTCCATAGTGTTGTTGTGATAAAGGAGCTCGTGGCTTAATAAGAACTGCCACTCGGGTCGATCTTTAGGTAAAGCTGTGCTTGCCTAGGTCGGTCTGTGGATGGGTGACTGCCCGACATACCAAGTTTCCTCCGTGCCTCGGAAAGCACGTTAAGCTGTTGGTCCCGGTTGCCATATATCAGAGGGCCGTTCTAAAGGTCCTTTCAAAAAAACCAATCCGCTTTCCTACATCTGACCTCTATGCACTTTGCAAGGTCCTCACAGTTAGGCAGCTCTTCATATTGCAGACAGTACTCAGAAAACATAAACAGATAACCTACGACCCAACGTACAGTACTGCAAAACGCCTCGCTGACAGAGTGTGTAAAAATCTTCCCTGTAGAATAGCAGTAGCTAGACGACATTTTAGGTTTATCAGCTCCCGGCTCTATAACATCATAAATAAGACCTTGAATATCTACCATGTACCTCGTAATCTTTTAAGAAGAAAGCTGACCGAGTGGTTGAAATCATTGTCGTATGATGCAACTGAAGGTATTGTGGAAACTTAGCTAACACATACACTGACACACACCAAAACACACACACACATACACATACACATACACCCCCACACCCCACACAAACCCTCACTTTTACACACACCCTCCTTCCCATACACACACTCCAACACACACCCCCTCTTTTTCTATTAAGGTTTACCCAAAAAAAAAAAAATGCTTTTTTATTAGGTATTATTATTTTTTAATATAAACTTTGTATAGCTTAAGTCTGGAATAATAATTGTCCTCTTGTTTAAATGGGCGTTGATAGCTGCGACACAGTTATAAACTTTTGTAGCTATCATCGTTTTCTTTGTTATAGTGCCAATCTGTTTATGTTCCAAATAAAAACATTTTACTTTAAAAAAATATATATATAATTATATATATATATAGATCTTTGGCAGTCGTTACAGGTAGTCAGTGATCTGAAAGTCTGACAACCAGTCTTACCAAAGGGTATCGTATTACCATTAACTGGGTTTTGGAGGTCAGATAGGCAGTCGCTCCATGTAAAATACTGGTATTCAGCTGCATCCGGTTAGACTGGAAGCCGACCGCAACATAGTTGGGAAAAGGCTAGGCAGATGATGAGTGTTGTTGTGATAAAATTCATCTCGGCCAGTTTCGCTTGAAATCCGGACCAAAGAAGGCGTGTTGCCTTGCGGACACATTATCACCAGCGCCGCTCGGCTCAACCCCCCAGGACTTTTTTATCCCCGCTTACGGCGCTCAACTGCGCAGGTCCTAGCGCAGGTGACTGGTTGTACCTGCTCTATACCAGCTGTGATTTGAGTGGCAACCAAGCCCACCACCATCCAGTCAAAAATGGTCACGGTGAGGTATAGTGAAACACACCTGGCCCTTGAGGGCCCCTTCCACGTTGCGGACATCTCTTTGAGGCGCGCGTGGAACACGCACGCGCCGTCGACGCGGCCTGTCGTCGTCATAAGACGGACGGACGGCGAGCTAGCCCATTACTCAACGTCCACAGACCCAGCGTCTACGGTGGCCGGAAGTTCATTTTTTTTTGTAGATAGTACTCATAAATAGAAAGGTTTCTGCAAATTGTCAAGTCACAGAAATTCACGGTTTACGAGATATAATTGTTTAAAGTTTCCAACTTTCCATACAAATTGGACCATAACACACCATTTGTAAATTTTTAGGTTGGACAAATTGACATTGTAGTCGTCAAAGTTGACAATTCACGTTCCGTTATTGGTAAAAGTGAAAATAATAATTTTATTTTACTTATTTTTTATTTTTGGATGTATTAACCACTGATAAAATACAGAATAATCTTGTCATTAAAAGCAAATAAATGTTTCAAATACCTTTCATGTGCAAAGTAGGAGCTGCAATAGAAGCCGCCTTAGCCGGTACTTCTACCGTGCCGGCTGGTGGTCGACTGGGTCCCTGTCGGCTATTGCCATCCTCGGCCTGCAATTGCTTGTCTGCGGAGAAGTTGACGTTACCTTCGGTCGGTTGTGCTGGGGAATGCCGCAAGTCAGCTGCGGCATTCGTCAGCACAACGTTTGTTGTCCATAGTGTTGTTGTGATAAAATTCATCTCGGCCACAGTTTTGTTTGAAATCCGGACCAAAGAAGGCGTGTTGCCTTGCGGACACATTACCGCCAGCGCCGCTCGGCTCAACCCCCCAGGACTTTTTCATCCCCGCTTACGGCGCTCAACTGCGCAGGTCCTAGCGCAGGTGACTGGTTGTACCTGCTCTATACCAGCTGCAATTTGAGTGGCAACCAAGCCCACCACCATCCAGTCACAAATGGTCGCAGTGAGGTATAGTGAAACACGCCTGGCCCTTGAGGGCCCCTTCCACGTTGCGGACGTCTCTTCGAGGCGCGCGTGGAACACGCCCGCGCCTTCGACGCGGCCTGTCGTCGTCATAAGACGGACGGACGGCGAGCTAGCCCATTACTCAACGTCCACAGACCGGCCGGAAGGGATAGAATTTCCATTAAGAACCGAAGATTAGGAAGTTCATTTTTTTTTGTGGATAGTTCTCATAAATAGAAAGGTTTCTGCAAATTGTCAAGTCACAGAAATTCACGGTTTACGAGATATAATTGTTTAAAGTTTCCAACTTTCCATACAAATTGGACCATAACACGCCATTTGTAAATTTTTAGGTTGGACAAATTGACATTGTAGACGTCAAAGTTGACAATTTACGTTCCGTTATTGGTAAAAGTGAAAATAATAATTTTATTAAGAGTGAATAATAATTGTTGCTGTATTATGCAATCGAATTGCCATTTTTACACTAAAAATATCGAACGGGGCGGTTAGGTACCCGAACCCGCTGCTAGGAAAACTTGGATGCAAGAGCGAGCGAAGCGAGTGAAGGGACTTAGGGCACCCCGACACGGACAGGTTAGGTTAGAAGGGGATGGCGAGGTCGAGTGAGCGAGCGAAGCGAGTGAATAGACACCCCCATCCCCTTCTAACCAGAAGTAGAAGCCTCGCGAAGCGAAGCTCCGTCGTCTGGCTCTACAGGGGTTAGGATCCAATAATTTGTTTTTCTCAAGAACGGTGCGTCGCCTTTACTTGGGAGTGGTACCAGGGCACAGTGCGCACCCCCCTCACCCTTCCCCTGTCAAACGATACAAAATTTTTACTCGTTTCGCGTTTTAGCGCTATTCTAACCTCAAAACTATAACCATGGATATCTCCATAACCATGGGGTTCCGGTGGGTGGGGGTGGTATTGGGGAATAGCCCTTCTCCCCGCCTTATAAAACGACGATTCTTAATGGATATTTTAACCGCCAAGCGGGACAGACCTCCTGGGTGTGTTTCACCGTGTCTTCCGGTCGATCCTCGCAATGGTGGCATCTGGTCATTTCCTCCCGCCTAATTCGGTGCAGGTACCTCCCGAAACATCCGTGTCCAGTGAGGACCCGTGTCAGACGAAAGGTGAGGGCGCCGTGGCGCCTCTCCAGCCACTCCTCAAACCACACCCTTAACCACTGATAAAATACAGAATAATCTTGTCATTAAAAGCAAATAAATGTTTCAAATACCTTTTATGTGCGAAGTAGGAGCTGCAATAGAAGCCGCCTTAGCTGCTTCTTCTACCGTGCCGGCTGGTGGTCGACTGGGTCCTGGTCGGCTGTTCCCGTCTTCGGCCTGCAACCGCTTGCCTGCGGAGAAGTTGACGTTACCTTCGGTCGGTTGTGCTGGCGAATGCCGCAGGTCAGCTGCGGCATTCGCCAGCACAAGGTTTGTTGTCCATAGTGTTGTTGTGATAAAATTCATCGCTTTGCTTTCCCACCCTCCTTGGAGCCCGCACCAGGGAACGTCTCGCTACAAGCTAGCTCGAACGTTAGGACTAACATCGAGATAAAGGAGTGAGAGGCTGGCTCACAGTGCGACATCGGGTGCTTGATCGGGTTGGCATAGGGGACTGACTAATCCCTTCTGAACTGATCAACCCTTACTTACACTGTCAGCATGACCTTCACCACCGCTTCGGGCATCCTACGACAACCTCCCACTCCTCGCCGTGACCCTATGGCCATTTCCCTACCCTCGGCTATTGGGTAGGGCCACCGTTTCGCTTGAAATCCGGACCAAAGAGGGCGTGTTACCTTGCGGACACATTACCGCCAGCGCCGCTCGGCTCAAGCCCCCCAGGACTCCTTCATCCCCGCTTTCGGCGCTCAACTGCGCAGGTCCTAGCGCAGGTGACTGGTTGTACCTGCTCTATACCAGCTGTGATTTGAGTGGCAACCAAGCCCACATTAAAATAAAGATCATCTCCGACAGTGCATCGGTGCTTAAAGCCCTAAAAAACAACACAATTACCTCTGTTCTAATACTGGAATGCCACAATGCACTCCAATCCATTGCAACCACGAACAGTGTAACCCTGCAATGGATTAAAGGACACAGCAACTCGCTGGGCAAAGACGCAGCAGATGAGCTGGCCAAGAGAGGCTCAGGCGATACAGTATTTGGACCGGAACCACTACTGCCCATACCTCAGGCCCAAATAAAAACATGGCTGCGTTTAAGAACCACAGAAAAACACCTCACCGAATGGAGAAACAGTGAAGGATGCAGGCAAACAAAAGATGCAGTTCCGGCGGCACCAATGAAGTTTACTCGCAATCTCATCAAACTTAAAAGGGACAAAATCCGTAAAATCATAGGAATTTTAACGGGTCACTGTTCCTTAAACAAACATCTACATAACATAGGTGTAACAGACCCCACTGTGCAGAGGATGCATGGAGGCGGAAGAAACGCCAAGGCACGTACTCCTAGAGTGCAGGAGCGTGGCAGATCACCGGGCACAAACTCTACGATCCCCATTAACTCTCCCAGAAGCCTGCAGCAGTCTGGGAAGGCTGCTAAAATTCTGGGACGACCTATGTTGGTTGGAGTAGGTATTATTTAAACAGCACGCACAATGGCCCAATCAAGAGGCTAAGTGCGGACAAAAGCCCAGTTAAACTAAACTAAACTAATCGCTTTGAGGCGCGCGTGGAACACGAACGCGCCGTCGACGCGGCCTTTCGTCGTCATAAGACGGACGGACGGCGAGCTAGCCCGTAAAAGTTTATATCATTTCAATAGTCTATTTGATTACACAATCTATTCAAGAAACAATATTTCATCTATTTGAGTAGATATGTTTCAATGAATTAAACAGTATATTCTAATAGATCATC
Organism: Diarsia brunnea; assembly: GCA_949774965.1. Classification (NCBI taxonomy): domain Eukaryota; kingdom Metazoa; phylum Arthropoda; class Insecta; order Lepidoptera; family Noctuidae; genus Diarsia; species Diarsia brunnea. Next base: position 21,825,280 of record OX458996.1, on the reverse strand, counting down.
ATTTCAAGAAACAAGATTTCTTCTATTTGAATAGATGTCTTTTAACTATTTGAATAGACAAAATTGGGGTGTCTGGATCTCTTTTGATCGAGATGCCCCGTATCTATACTAATATTATAAAGCTAAAGAGTTTGTTTGTTTGAACGCGATTAACTCAGGAACTATTGGTTGGAATTGAAAAATCTTTTTGTGTTGGAAAGACAATTTATCGATAAAGGCTTTAGGCTATATAACAGGAGCGGAGCATAAATGAAAAATGTTGCAAAAACGGGAAAAGATATTCCTTTTAGAGAGCTTCCGTGGCGTGCACTGCGAAAACGGTTTAAGTTACGCGAATATCATGTATGAAGGAATTGTTCCTCTTTAAAAGTTCTAAAAAAAGTCCGCGACAGCATAAGTCTATCTTTTAAGATTGACTCACTGTAACCATTTTTAATATTAAAATGTTAGGTTAGAAATAATGATATTTTGCAAAGCTTATTTAACCCATATGGTATTTAATCTACATCTAAAGAAATGTGTTTGTTAGCACGGAAAGTTAATATAGAATTTGTGCCCTTTACTCTATACACTTCAAACAAATATCTTAGAAGATATCGCAATGTAAAAATATCCGCGCGACAAAATAATTACGCGCGCGGCAGTCACTCGGTCCGGTGCGGTAGGTACGTCCATTCTGGCCTCCGGAGGCTCCGGAGAAATTCAAACTAAAAATATTTACTGCTGTATATTTAACAGTAAGAGAAACCTATAGTAATTGTCACTTTAATAATATAATCGAAGCCAATCTAAACTAATAGGTAGGTTATATAGAGAAAAGGTAAGATTTTTTGTTTGTTACGATTACGATTGAACTCATTTTAATATGTTGGATAGTCGATTTATCGAGAAACGTAATAAGCTATATTATGTGACGCAGACGAAGTTGCGTGGGTCATTAAACATTATATTCTAATAGACCATCATTACAAGAAATAAGATTTCTTGTATTCAAATAGATGTTTTTTATCTATTTAAAATTGGGGTGTCAATTGCCACCCTCTAATCATTTTGAATAGAAAAGTTTATATCATTTCAATAGTCTATTTGATTAGACAATTTATTCAATAAACAAAATTTCATCTATTTGAGTGAAATGTTTTAATGAATTAAACGGTATATTCTAATAGACCATCATTTCAAGAAACAAGATTTCTTCTATTTGAATAGATGTCTTTTATCTAAAATTGGGGTGTCTGGATCTCTTTTGATCCAGGTGCCCCGAATTGTATATAAACAAACATAATAAATAAACATTTGCCTATTTGAATAGAAAAGTTAAAAAAAGTAAAAAAAATTAAACAGTATATTCTAATAGACCATAATTACAAGAAACAAGATTTCTTGTATTTGAATAGACCTTTTTTATCTTTTTGGAATAGACAAAATTGGGGTGTCTGGATCTCCTTTGATCCAGATGCTCCAATTTTATACTTCTGACGTTACCTTCGGTCGGTTGTGCTGGCGATTGGCGTTTACGCTCCCCTCGAGGTGACGAAGTCTCGAGAGCCCGCTTAGCCGCGGCCGGATACGTCCGAACAGGTCGCCCCGTAGCCGCCTTAGCCGGTTCTTCCACCGTGCCGGCTGGTGGTCGACTGGGTCCTGATCGGCTGTTGCCGTCCTCGGCCTGCAACCGCTTGCCTGCGTAGAAGTTGACGTTACCTTCGGTCGGTTGTGCTGGCGAATGCCGCAGGTCAGTGGCGCCATTCGCCAGCACAAAGTTTGTTGTCCATAGTGTTGTTGTGATAAAGGAGCTCGTGGCTTAATAAGAACTGCCACTCGGGTCGATCTTTAGGTAAAGCTGTGCTTGCCTAGGTCGGTCTGTGGATGGGTGACCGCCCGACATACCGAGTTTCCTCCGTGCCTCGGAAAGCACGTTAAGCTGTTGGTCCCGGCTGCCATATATAGATCTTTGGCAGTCGTTACAGGTAGTCAGTGACCTGAAAGTCTGACAACCAGTCTTACCAAAGGGTATCGTATTACCTAGTATTAACTGGGTTTTGGAGGTCAGATAGGCAGTCGCTCCATGTAAAATACTGGTATTCAGCTGCATCCGGTTAAACTGGAAGCCGACCGCAACATAGTTGGGAAAAGGCTAGGCAGATGATGAGTGTTGTTGTGATAAAATTCATCTCGGCCAGTTTCGCTTGAAATCCGGACCAAAGAAGGCGTGTTGCCTTGCGGACACATTATCACCAGCGCCGCTCGGCTCAACCCCCCAGGACTTTTTCATCCCCGCTTACGGCGCTCAACTGCGCAGGTGACTGGTTGTACCTGCTCTATACCAGCTGTGATTTGAGTGGCAACCAAGCCCACCACCATCCAGTCAAAAATGGTCACGGTGAGGTATAGTGAAACACACCTGGCCCTTGAGGGCCCCTTCCACGTTGCGGACATCTCTTTGAGGCGCGCGTGGAACACGCACGCGCCGTCGACGCGGCCTGTCGTCGTCATAAGACGGACGGACGGCGAGCTAGCCCATTACTCAACGTCCACAGACCCAGCGTCTACGGTGGCCGGAAGTTCATTTTTTTTTTGTAGATAGTACTCATAAATAGAAAGGTTTCTGCAAATTGTCAAGTCACAGAAATTCACGGTTTACGAGATATAATTGTTTAAAGTTTCCAAGTTTCCATACAAATTGGACCATAACACACCATTTGTAAATTTTTAGGTTGAACAAATTGACATTGTAGACGTCAAAGTTGACAATTCACGTTCCGTTATTGGTAAAAGTGAAAATAATAATTTTATTTTACTTATTTTTTATTTTTGGATGTATTAACCACTGATAAAATACAGAATAATCTTGTCATTAAAAGCAAATAAATGTTTCAAATACCTTTCATGAGCAAAGTAGGAGCTGCAATAGAAGCCGCCTTAGCCGGTACTTCTACCGTGCCGGCTGGTGGTCGACTGGGTCCCTGTCGGCTGTTGCCATCCTCGGCCTGCAATTGCTTGTCTGCGGAGAAGTTGACGTTACCTTCGGTCGGTTGTGCTGGGGAATGCCACAAGTCAGCTGCGGCATTCGTCAGCACAACGTTTGTTGTCCATAGTGTTGTTGTGATAAAATTCATCTCGGCCACAGTTTTGTTTGAAATCCGGACCAAAGAAGGCGTGTTGCCTTGCGGACACATTACCGCCAGCGCCGCTCGGCTCAACCCCCCAGGACTTTTTCATCCCCGCTTACGGCGCTCAACTGCGCAGGTCCTAGCGCAGGTGACTGGTTGTACCTGCTCTATACCAGCTGTGATTTGAGTGGCAACCAAGCCCACCACCATCCAGTCACAAATGGTCGCGGTGAGGTATAGTGAAACACGCCTGGCCCTTGAGGGCCCCTTCCACGTTGCGGACATCTCTTTGAGGCGCGCGTGGAACACGCACGCGCCGTCGGCGCGGCCTGTCGTCGTCATAAGACGGACGGACGGCGAGCTAGCCCATTACTCAACGTCCACAGACCCGGCGTCTACGATGGCCGGAAGGGATAGAATTTCCATTAAGAACCGAAGATTAGGAAGTTCATTTTTTTTTTGTAGATAGTACTCATAAATAGAAAGGTTTCTGCAAATTGTCAAGTCACAGAAATTCACGGTTTACGAGATATAATTGTTTAAAGTTTCCAATTTTCCATACAAATTGGACCATAACACACCATTTGTAAATTTTTAGGTTGGACAAATTGACATTGTAGACGTCAAAGTTGACAATTCACGTTCCGTTATTGGTAAAAGTGAAAATAATAATTTTATTTTACTTATTTTTTATTTTTGGATGTATTAACCACTGATAAAATACAGAATAATCTTGTCACTAAAAGCAAATAAATGTTTCAAATACCTTTCATGTGCAAAGTAGGAGCTGCAATAGAAGCCGCCTTAGCCGGTTCTTCTACCGTGCCGGCTGATGGTCGACTGGGTCCTGGTCGGCTGTTGCCGTCCTCGGCCTGCAATTGCTTGTCTGCGGAGAAGTTGACGTTACCTTCGGTCGGTTGTGCTGGAGAATGCCGCAAGTCAGCTGCGGCATTCGTCAGCACAACGTTTGTTGTCCATAGTGTTGTTGTGATAAAATTCATCTCGGCCACAGTTTCGCTTTAAATCCGGACCAAAGAAGGCGTGTTGCCTTGCGGACACATTACCGCCAGCAAGCAGCAGGTAATGTGTCCGCAAGGCCAGGCCGCAGCGCCAGGCCGCGGCCTGTCGTCGTCATAAGACGGACGAACGGCGAGCTAGCCCATTATTATCTGCGGTGGCCGGAAGCCATCTCGTGGCCCCCGACGCCCGAAGCGTCTCCCGCGGCGGCTGGGATGAGAGGTTCTCTCCCTCTTACGCTCCACCACCTCCTTCGCTAGCATCTCTGCTTCGCAGAAGGAGGCGACGGCGTCACATTCCCTCTCACCCAGGACCATGGCTGGATAGAATTTCCATTAAGAACCGAAGATTAGGAAGTTCCTATTTTTTTTGTAGATAGTACTCATAAATTGAAAGCTTTTTACAAATTGTCAAGTCACAAAAATTCACGGTTGACGAGATATAATTGTTTAAAGTTTCCAACTTTCCATACAAATTGGACCATAACACGCCATTTGTAATGTTTTTAGTTGGACCAATTGACATTGTAGACGTCAACGGTGACATTTCACGTTCCGTTATTGGTAAAAGTGAAAATAATAATTTTATTTTTGGATGTATTATGAGTGTGAATAACAATTGTTGCTGTATAATGCAATTAAATTGCCATTTTTACACTAAAAACAACGAACGGGGCGGTTAGGTACCCGAACCCGCTGCAAGGAAAACTTGGATGCAAGGGCAAGCGAAGCGAGCGAATAGACCCCGCCATCCCCTTCGTGGTTATTTTTACCACCCAGAAGTAAGTAGCCCTGCGAAGCGAAGCTCTGTCGACTGGGCCTAAAGAGGTTAGGTTCCAATAATTTGTTTTTCTCAAGAACGGTGCGTCGCCTTAACATGGGAGTGGTATCAGGGCACAGTGCGCACCCCCCTCACCCTTCCCCTGTCAAACGATACAAAAATTTAACCCGTTTTGCGTTTTAGCGCTGTTCTAACCTCAAAACTTTAACCATGGATGTCTCCATAACCATGGGGTTTCGGTGGGTGGGAGTTGTATTGGGGGGTAGCCCTCTTCCTCCCCCCCGCCTTATAAAACGACGATTCTTAATGGATATTTTAACTGCCAAACGGGACAGACCTCCCCGGTGTGTTTCACCGTGTCTTCCGGCCGATCCTCGCATGGTGGCATCTGGTCATTTCCTCCCGCCTAATTCGGTGCAGGTACCTCCCGAAACATCCGTGTCCGGTGAGGACCCGCGTCAGACGGAAGGTGAGGGCGCCGTGGCGCCTCTCCAGCCACTCCTCAAACCACACCCTTAACCACTGATAAAATACAGAATAATCTTGTCATTAAAAGCAAATAAATGTTTCAAATACCTTTTATGTGCAAAGTAGGAGCTGCAATAGAAGCCGCCTTAGCTGCTTCTTCTACCGTGCCGGCTGGTGGTCGACTGGGTCCTGGTCGGCTGTTCCCGTCTTCGGCCTGCAACCGCTTGCCTGCGGAGAAGTTGACGTTACCTTCGGTCGGTTGTGCTGGCGAATGCCGCAGGTCAGCTGCGGCATTCGCCAGCACAAGGTTTGTTGTCCATAGTGTTGTTGTGATAAAATTCATCTCTCAGCCGATGATGACATCACCCATCGACAGAACTTGCTGCCACTGCTTCCAAAAACACTACAACGTAGAGCTCATAGAGGAGTAGTGTGACTACTCAGGTACAAGAGAGCTAAGGATTTACACTGATGGATCCAAAACCAACGATGGGACAGGCGTCGGGGTGTTCTCCGACGACCCAAACATTAAGATATCCAAACCATTTGGAATGCTCAACTCTGTTTACCAAGCAGAATGTGTAGGTATTATCCAAGCGGCACACGCTATAGAGGCCAGGGAGGTTACGGATACTAATATTTGAATACTCTCTGACAGTGCCTCAGTTCTTCAATCCTTAAAGAATAATCAGATCACATCGAGACTAACACTAGAATTCCACAAGGCTCTAGAACGAATCACGGTACTGAATCACAACACGGTAACACTACAATGGATTAGAGGTCACAGTGGATCACTTGGGAACGATGCGGCTGACGAACTTGCCAGAAGTGGATCCAGCACAAAACTCTACGGACCCGAACCCATTGTGCCCATTCCTTTCAAGCAGCTAAGAAGCTGGTTAAAAGATCACACTCGAACACAATCGGAGAGGTGGTGGACCTCGACACCAGGATGTAGGCAATCCAAGGAAGCTATGCCATCCCCGGATATAAAGCTGACCAGGCGCCTTCTGTGTCTGGACAGAGATAGCGTCTGGTGGCGGGGACCATCACTGGACACTGTTCACTGAACAAGCACCTCTACACCCTAGGAATCACTGACAGTCCCCTGTGCAGAGCATGCATGGAGGCGGAGGAAACGGTGGCGCATGTGCTCCTTGAGTGCACAGGCATTACCAAGATTCGTGAGGAAACCCTAGAAACATCAAGATTCGTGAGGAAACCCTAGAAACATCAAGATCCCTTGCGGATGCCCTGAGGAGACCGGGAAGTCTGATCTGCTTCTGGAGGGAGGTGGGCTGGTTAGAGTAATCGGCCAACATAGCTCACACACAATGGTCCACTTCAATGACTAAGTGCGGAAACCCAAACCCCATGATAAGATAAGAAGATATACCAGCTGAGATTTGAGTGGCAACCAAGGTATAGAATTTTCCTTAAGAACCGAAGATTAGGAAGTTTCTTTTTTTTTGTAGATAGTACTCATAAATAGAAAACTTTTTGCAAATTGTCAAGTATCAGAAATTCACGGTTTACAAGATATAATTGTTTAAAGTTTCCAACTTTCCAACCAAATTGAAAGAAAAGAAAGAAAGAAAGAAAATGCATTTATTTGGCACATGCCACAAGTACACACAATGTAAAATATTATAAAAAAGGTCTTAAAACTAAACAAAACGTGCCACTGTGTGCCCCACGGCTGCGCCAAAAAGGGCCAATTCAGCAAAATGCCGGGTCAACAAGTGCCGGGTCAACAAGTGCCCGACGCTGGTTTTCAACTGAACCTGAAAAATTGGACAATAACACACCATTTGGAAAGGTTGGACAAATTGATATTGTAGACGTCAAAGCTCCATTCCGTCGGTTTCACATTCCGTTATTGGTAATAGTGAAAATAATAATTTTATTTATTATTTTTTTTTATTATTGGATTATTAAGAATGTGAATAATAATTGTTGCTGTATTATGTAATCAAATTGCGATTTTTACACTAAAAATAACTAACGGGGTGGTTAGGTACCCCGCTGCTAGGAGAACTTGGATGCAAGCAAAGGGACTTGGGGCACCCCGACACAGACAGGTTAGGTTAGAAGGGGATGGCAGGGTCTATTTGCTCGCTCACTCGACCCGCCATCCCCTTTGTGGTTATTCTTTTTTAAGCCACCCAGAAGTAGGAGCCCCGTGGAGCGGAGCTCCGTCGACTGGGCTTACAGGGGTTAGGTTCCAATAATTTGTTTTTCTCAAGAACGGTGCGTCGCCTTTACATGGGAGTGGTACCAGGGCACAGTGCACACCCCCCTCTCACCCTTCCCCTGTGAAACGATATAAAATTTTTACCTGTTTCGCGTTTTAGCGCTATTCTTACCTCAAAACTTTAACCATGGATATACCCCATAACCATGGGGTTCCGGTGGGTGGGGGTGGTATGAGGGGGTAGCCTGGTGGTAAACGATGGTTCTCAATGGAATTTTTTACCCCTGATTCGGTGCAGGTACCTCCCGAAACATCCGTGTCCATTGAGGAGCTGCGTCAGACAAAAGGTGAGGGTGCGGTGGCGCCTCTCCAGTCACTCCTCAAACCACACCCTTAACCACTGATAATATACAGAATAATCTTGTCATCAAAAGTAAATAAATGTTTCAAATACCTTTTAGGTGCAAAGTAGGAACTGCATTAGGACTTAATCTTGAACTCCATGTATGATATTTCGTTTCGAAGTGTTTGTGACATACTCTTCTATTTTGAAACACAAATTGGCTACTCCAATTCAGAATATCTCCCCCAATTGAGTTAAGCCAGGTTCTAAATCTGCCCTCATCCTTATTGGGGTTGGGAAACATGTGCATAATTACATTGGAATCATCTCCACCTGGAATTATTATTGAAGAGACATGACGTGTATTTGTTAATCAATTATGTCTTACATACTTCAGTGATAAAATCCATGGTTAAATCTGTACGAAAAATAAAAACTTACGTGTTGTAGTGCATTGACGAACACAACATTTGAACGAAGATGTCATAGCGTCAATTTCTGATCGGAAGCAAAATCTAAGACCAAAATAGTGCGCACGGGTCAAACAATATAAACAAATATCGGTGTCCTACTCTCGGGAGAGCAAAAGTTGTTGAAATAGCTAGGAAGGTCAAGAGCAGGAAAACAAACAACAGAACATAAATATCGATTGCTGGGCCGGCCGGCACATAGACATATATATATATTTTTTTTATTATTATTTATTCATGACCATGGATACATGTCCTTCAGTCATAATCATTAAACATACTACTCTTATCTTAAAAGTACATAAAACAATAACAAATTCATCAAGTGTTTACCATCATACGAGCTAAGTACATCTGAAAGGCGGTGAAATTTTCTAATTAACAACAACAAAATATTAAACATAAAAATAAATAATAAAAAACAAACAATTAAATTTTTTCTACAGTATTCAGTATATATCTAAATAATGGATTAAAATAAACCGTTTTGGAAAGTAATTCCTGAACGTGGCGGGGAACACAGAGAGTTTTGTTCTGATATGTCAATGTCACTGACAAGTAGGTAAGGTAACTAACAGTCTAAGTCTTTGCATGGCAAACATTGATGGCAAACGATTCACAATCAAATAGGTAACGTGTTTTATATCCGCATTTTCTTCAGAACAATAGGTACATTTGCTTTCACTGATGATTCTCATCCTGCATAGATGAGCTGGGACTAAACAATGGCCAAATCGCAAGCGATTAATAACGGTTATGAACTTTCTGCTGGAGTATTTGAATTTATTGTACCACGGCATTGTTGGTAAGTCTTGCTGTAATTCTGAATACCATTTTCCTTTTGTTTCTGTTGTTGCGTCCCAATAATCCTTCCATATCTTCTTAAATAATGTTTTAAATTGTTCATAATAATCCATGAAAGGGACCTTGAAAGATTCTGTAATATCCTAGTCGTGATCCTGACGAGTTGCCAGATCTACAACCTCATTACCAACTATGCCACTGTGAGATGGAACCCACAAAAATTCTATATGTTTTCCCAACTTTTGTAGAGTGTACTTAATTCTATGTACAATATAATTTTGTTTATAACTAAAGTTACAATTACTTAGACTAGTTAGAACACTTTTGGAATCACTTACAACTAATATATTATTTACACTATTTACATTTTTGCTTACACCATGTTCATTATTATTTACAATAGTATTTACATATGTTAGAGCAGCTAGTATAGCCCAACCTTCTGCAGTGAATATACTACAACTATTTGGCATTTTAAAACATTTGGTTATTCTCTTTTGTGGGTCATAATATGCTGATTTAACGTAATCAGCAGTTTTAGATCCATCAGTGTAAATGATATAGAAATGTGATTTATCATTCAAAAATTCTAAGAAATCATATTTATTTTTGACAGTATCTAAAAAACACTTGATATCAAAGGAAGCTAATAAAGTATTGTATGGGAATTCATATACTGGCCACTTCTTTTTGATGTACATGTCTCTTGTCAGGTTCTTTACTTTAACTAGAATGGTTGAAATTTCAGGCAGTGAACCAGAAATAAAAGTATTTACTGAGATGGAGGATGTGACAGCTGACTGTGTGACCTCTAAAGGAAATTCAATTTTATCAAGAACTGTACTATTATTGTAAGATAACTCTTTGAGACAGAATCTCTCAGCCAGCTGTAAACATCGCAAAGATAAGGGAGGTATAACATTTTCAATTTCCATAGAATTTATAGGGGTGGTGCGCATTGCTCCACTAATTATTCTTAAGCCCATATTTTGTATCACATCCAGTTTTCTTAACAATGTGATACTTGCATTCATATAGGCTAAGCAACTATAGTCAAAATGACTTCTGACTATGCTTTTGTATAACATGCTAAGTGTTTTGGGTCGGAACCCCAAAATGTTCCTGCTAAGCTCCTAAGGACATTGATGCTCTTCATGGCATTTTGACAGATATGGTCAATGTGCTTATCAAATTTTAGTTTATCATCTAATATAACACCTAAAAATTTGTGATGATTAACAATAGGAATAACATTGTGGTTATCTATATATATAAAAATGAAACCCGTTTTCCGTTGTCACGACTTGGCATGAAAACGGCTTGACCGATTTGGCTGATTTTTTTTTTTAAATGTTCGTTGAAGTTCAAGGATGGTTCTTACGGCGAGAAAAATTCGAATAATGGCCGGAAAAGCCCTAAAAACAGCCCTTTTCTTTTTCCCATACAAACGTTTTCTAACTAAAACGTAAAATCAATTTGAGCTTTAATACCGTACCCATAAAGTTCAAGTGTTAGTGGAGAGGTTCCGGGAAGGCAAAACAATTGAGTGACGTTCAGTTGTTCAGTCAACGAATGACAACTTCAAACAGACCATACGACATTATCACAATAATCACAAATAATTACTGTTTAAAAACGATTTTTCAAATGGTGTTTGCGTATAATATAAAAATTAATTGCTGTTAGTTAGTCGCGCTAAAACTAGAGAACGGCTAGACCGATTTGTCTAATTTTGGTTTTGAAACATTTGTGGCAGTCCAGAGAAGGTGAGAAATTAGTAGTATGTAGGTAGGTAGGTAATAGGTAGGTGGTAGGTAGTTGGTACGTAGGCAGGTAAAAGGGCATTGCAACGCACGCGGGGTACAGCTATATTATATAAAAATGAATAGCTGTTCGTTAGTCTCGCTAAAACTCGAGAACGGCTGGACCGATTTGGCTAATTATAGTGTTGAATTATTCGTGGAAGTCCAGGGAAGTTTTAAAAGGTGAGAAAGTGGTAGGTAGGTAGGCAGGGTAGTAGGTAGAGTAGTAGGTAGAGTAGTAGGTAGGGTAGTAAGTAGGATAGTAGAGTAGGTAGGGTAGTAAGTAGGTAGGGTAGAAGGTAGGTCGGGTAGTAGGTAGGTAGGGTAGTAGGTAGGTAGGTAGGTAGGGTAGTAGGTAGGTAAGGTAGGAGGTAGTAGGTAGGTAGGTAGTTGGTACACAGGCAGGTAGTAGGTAGGAAAAAGGGCATTGCAACGCATGCCGGGAACAGCTAGTATACAATATTTACAGTGGACTGTGCTAATGAATCTTTACTAAATAATAATACTGAACTTTTCTCAGAACTTATATAATCTAGTTTTAAAGTATTACTGTAATAATATTGTAATTGAGCCAATGCAGTATTAATATTGTTAACAGCCATATTCAAGTTTTGATTTACTGTATATAAAAGCAAGTCATCGGCAAATTGTAATATTTTGACTTGAGAAGTATTTACATATTTAAGAATCTGGGATGTATACAAGTTATACAACAGGGGTGAAAGTGTTGCTCCTTGCATTGTGCCTTTACTGACTAACCTAGGGCCATGGAGCTTATTATTGAATCTAACATACAAAGTTCGCTGGTACAAAAAATTAAAAATCCAATTTAATGTTTTACTTGGTAAGCCCAATTCATGCAAAACACGAATTAGACATTCAATATTAACATTATCAAAAGCACCTTTGACATCCAAAAAAACACATATGACATTAGAATGACTAAGTTTAGCCTTTTTTAGGTCTGATATAAATGAAACAAATCTTTCAGAGCAACTTCTGCCTTTTCTGAATCCATACTGTATATCTGGTAACTTGTCTTGAGTTTCAGCAAAGTAATCTAAACGTAACTTAAGCATGTTTTCGAAAAGTTTACCCAAACATGATGATAATGATATAGGTCTATATGATGATGGACTACTTACAGATTTATTGGGCTTTAAGATTGGAATGACACATTGAGTTTTCCATGATTCTGGTATAAGTAGTGTATCCCAAAGTTTATTATAAACATTTAATAAAATTTGTAAGGCATTAGGATGTAACTTTTTTATTAAGATGTAAGGTATGTTATCCAGACCTGGGGTTGTATCCTTCCTACTCTTAAGAGCTATGTGCAATTCCTTTATTGTCAATGGATTATTAAGAAAGCAGTTGGTTTCAGATTCAACAGATTCTTTTAAAATATCATTTATATTATTTTCATTCATTATTGATGAGTCTGATAAATTTTCTAAAAATTCAGGTACCCAATCATCATTTAAATATTTGTTAGAAGAAGAACCTATCCTTTTAAACTTTTTAATATAACCCCATATTCTTGCAACAGGTGTCATTCTATTAAAACTACTACATAACTCATGCCAAGAATTGATACTCTCCTCTTTTAATATTCTTTTCTTTTGAGCATCAAGCTTTTTGTAATGTAGGAAGTTGGGGATGCTTGGTTATGTTCTATATTCTAACAGAGCTTCCTTAGATTTTTGAACTGCCTCATTACATGTTTGGTTTCACCAAGGAGCTGGTTTTCTTAAAAATTTTTAGTTTGGTTAGGTTTTCGTTTTGGGACTGTATTTGTTCTTATATCATATAAAATATTCACAAAATTATCATACAGATGAAGAGGTTCCATATTATCAATGTCTATGTGATAATTCATAATATTTAGACCAATCTGCTTTACTATAAATATATTTTTCTTCCACAGGCCGGACTTCATATGTTGATGGCTTTACATTTAAAACTACCTGGGTTGGGTAGTGATAACTGCCCATAGGATCGTCATGAACCTGCCATTCACAAAGAGGAGCTAATGCGGAACTTACCAGAGCTAGATCAATAGCTGATGCATTCCTGTTTGGGTACTGAACAGTGGTTTCTCTACCATCATTTAAAACACATACGTCAAATTCATCAATAAGGTTATATAAACTGTTACCCCTATTATTGTTTGTATGACATCCAAACAATATATGGTGTGCATTAAAATCACCCATGATAAGACATGACTTGGGAATTTCAAGAAGCACCTTTCTCATTTTGTTAGTATCAAATCTGTTGCTATTGGGAGGACAATAAACACATAGGATATGCAATGTACCCATGGATGTTTCTATGGAAATACAGATATTTTGGACTGACTCATAAAAAGTTGTTTCTATAACATTATAAGCTAAATTTTGTTTTATAGAAATACCTACTCCATTGTGTTTATTTACTGAATTTTTAAATATAAAGTTGTATGATGTAAAACGAGGAATCACACTACTATTTTTTAGCCATCTTTTAGCATCTTTGCACTGCACTGCATTGCATTCCCTTTTGTGAATGTAGTTTTAGATCTTTAAGAATTAACCCATTAGGTAAATTTTTTTATTGTTCTAAGACTTGTTTGGGGTATTACAGATCTTGAAGATAATGACTTTGGGAGGCGAATGCAGTTCTGTCGCCATTTGCTGCATACTGATGTAGAAGATGTCAACTTTTTGCGGAGCATACTGTGGACGGACGAATCTAAGTTCGATAAAGAAGGGATTACCAACTTGCATAATTTGCATCATTGGGCCCCTAAAGGTCAAAACCCACATACGAAGAGACGAAAGGGGTTCCAAAGAAGATTTTCAGTCAATGTCTGGGCCGGAGTGATTGGAAACAGGCTTATAGGGCCCCATTTTTTGCCGGAACATCTTAATGGGAGCAATTATTTCGAGTTTTTGATCAACGATCTACCACCATTGCTACAAGAAGCATTTGATGAAAACAGGCCTATCGTGTTCCAGCATGATGGCTGCCCAGCTCACTGGAGTCTGAGCGTACGCGAGCTACTAAACAATTGTTTCCCCAATTCATGGATTGGCAGAGGGGGACCAATCCCATGGCCTCCGCGATCACCCGACCTCACTCCGCTCGACTTTTACGTGTGGGGAAGAGCCAAAGAACTTGTCTACTTCACGGTAGTAGAAACGCGTGAAGAATTAATCAACAGAATTAATGCTGCATTCGAAGTGATGAGGGGAGAGATGCTGCTGCGGACGACAACCGTTGAAATAAGACGCAGATGTCGCGCGTGCATTCAAAATGGAGGGCGTCAATTTGAGCAACTACTTAATTGAATAAATTCATTTAAATGTAATTTAATTGTTTTATTACCCACTGACATTTAGGTAACAGAAAAAGGCCCTTTGAATGGGTATTTAAGTATTTCTCTCATTTAAATTGATTGCTACATTTTTTGACAACTTTACAGTTTTAAATTTCGCAAAACATTTTAATTTTCTGTTTCGTCAAAAACCTTCTAACTTGATAAAATTGTCAAATAAGTCCTGACTTTTTGATTTAGTAAATGTAAATTACATACCGTTAAAAAGCTCATACAGCAGAGATGTTTTGATGTAATCCTAAGTTCTCGATCACTTTTAGTTTTTTTTTTAATGCAAGTCAAAGTTATGCTCTAAGCATTTTTTTACATCTTTTTGTACCTTTAAAGACTCATAACTTTTTTTCCTATTAACATCTGTACCAAAAAGTAATTTTATGAGAGTCTGCTACTATTAAACATTAATACAAAACAACATCCTGCCAATTTTACCGATCGCAAAAAAAAGATATTCGAATTTAAAGTTAAAAATCTGGTTATTTTCTGTAAAATAAAGAAATTTTTTTTTTTTAAAAATCGGTGGGGCCAAGGTCAAATAATTTGGGCCAAGTGGGTAGCAGATGACCCCAACTAACCACCATTTTCGTATGTTCAACGTTCTACCAAACACCCTGTATATCACTCGAGGGTAAGTACAGATTACTAAACTCGTATGGTTTACGGCCCTCCGCTTCGCGTCGGGTCTCAAATGCACACTCGATTAGTAATCTGTGCCTTACTCCCCTTGGTGAATAAAATGTTATGTATAACGACGGAGGCGCGTACCGGGCGACAAGTCCAAACCTGTTTACGCCGCTCCGTCGAGTCGTGAAGGTAAACAATGCACAATGGTGTGATAGGCTGACAGCGACGGAGCCGCGTTCTTGCGACGACAGGTTCGCGGACACGTCAAAACCTCCGTGCGTCGCTTCGCGCATTGCCATTGGTCGGTGGGCACGGAGACTAGAAAAAATGTTGGTTCGCGCATCTCGCGGATCGGTCCCTATAAAAGGATGCCCCGGCAATGCGCGCCTGCAGTCGACCGTAACTCTCTCTCTCTGATAAATGTATCATCAAAGTTTAAAATAAATCTCCATTACTAGTATACCTACTCAAATAGTTTCCATTCACACCATCCTAAAATACAGCACACACGCTGCACATTCTGTTTGTGTCTACCTACAGAATGTGCAGCGTGTGTGCATGTAAAGGAGGTGAGATATAACCTGACCATCTCTCTTCAACCGATAGCCTAGACCTGAATCCTCCAGCAGCGTGCTAAGAGGATTCAAGGCTAAGCAGAACCAAAGTGGATTTAAACTATTCATCAATTTTATACAAATCTAGCACCCTCATGAGCTATGTATGCGGCACCGAGTCATAGACCTTCTTATAGTCTACCTACGTCGACAGATCCTTTCGGGAACGGCGAATTCGTTGGCTAATGGCCATAGATCAATGCGGAGTAGCTACTTAGTACCACGGGACCCGTTCCTACATCCATTTTGAGAAGCGGACATAACAGAATTTTCGTTCATATGTTTATTTATTTTAGCTGTCAATATGGAGGTAAGAACTTTGTACACCGTTGGAAGACACGTAATCGGCCTATATTTTTTGGGTTCCGCAGTACTACCTGACTTTTGGAGCAGGTGAGTTATTCTAGTCGTCAGGAACTCTGCTGGTAGCGACCCTGACTCTAAGGCTGACTGGAATTGGGCTACCAAGCAAGCATGCGACCTTGTGAACCATTTAATCCAGAATTTGTGTAGTCCGTCCGGCCCTGGTGATTTTCAATTAGGCAACGAACGAACTGCACAAGCTACATCTTGGGGGCTGATCGTAATTGCCCCCATTTCTGTTATTGGTTCGCACGCTCGCTCGACGTCCCGAGTCCATTCACCCTCGGTATGACTGACAGGTACCGACCAGATATTGCGCCAAAACGAACACAATATGGCTTTATCATCCGGTTGGCACGTGTCAGTCACACCTTGGTCCGGTCGTTCCCAAGCTCTGTAAACCCACCTTTCATCCCTTTAGAAGGTGCGATTCAGAGTGTACCGTTCCACCCGCCGCTTATACCTACGGATACGGTTTGCCCATGCATACACTTTCTGCTTCCAGAAGTCGATGCGTTCTGTGATACGGGCCATGTAGTCTCGAGGACTGATATCAGTTCCCGCAAATGTCCGCCTCACAAAGCGCATCACTCGAGGGCGATTGTTGCCCTCCCGGAAACAGACCAGTTTGCTGATCAGCGCTCTGGCCCCAGCAATGCGTCGTTCAATCCTGTATTGCAAAGCCGCTATGACTGGTTTCGGTCGTGTAGGTAGCTCTGTCATCCAAAATTTGACATGAGCTACACGACATGCCGTTACAGCCGTGCAATACAGGATTGAATGAGCATCAGAGGTTTTCGCAGTTATCAAAATTGCTTGACAACTGCGAATCCAGAACAGCCACCAGCGCTCTATTTCTGTTGTGCATGGGCAAACGAGGTAAGCGTGGTCTAAGTTGGGGTGTCATGAACCGATATTCTCTAATCGCACCCTCCAAAGTACTTCCCATCTCCTCACTGCACTGAATACCTACTTATGTTAGTAACCATGTCATTACTCACGTCGTTTTCGCGAATAAGTGTTGTGGTAGACTGCGGTAGTACCTACCACAGCCTGCGCCGGCGTAGCAACGACATGGCTACTCTGTATTTCAGTCCGCAAGCGATCAAGTACGGTATCATCCAACAAACGATTACGCTGGATGACTCGCACCTGATCCGACAGTCATTGTGCCGATAGGTACGTTGACAGCTGGCTCAAGCACCTGAAACAGAGAGAGCATCCGAACACGGTACGTGGTCAGATTGTTTCCTCCCTCTGAAGCCCCATAGTATGAGCACATGACATTTTCATTAATGGATTGCGTCCATCGCATGCGTTGCACACTTCCGCCGCTGGGTCCCTATCAGAAGCCGGTGGGCTTCGAGCCTGTTAAGCCGTCCGGCGGCCGGCCTTCTCTCTGTCGCCGAGCAGGTGGTGGTGTCGGGAACTGCGAGAAATACTCATCGCTCGAGCTCGACGCGACTGCCGCGGCCGGTGTCGCAGGGATCCGGTTTATTATTATTATTAGCAATTTGTACAAATTCAGCAAAGGCCTCTCTTACCTATTTTCACATATCCAATACTGTTAATCGCCAATCCCTGCGATAAGAGTCGAGTTCCGCCATCTCAATCTGTACCTGCCGCGTTGCCATTTGCTGCTGTTTGGGACCCACAGACCGACAGACACGGTGTGGAACTTTAGTTTAATAGTTATTGATTGATTACAATAATGATTGGGACATCCCAAACACCATTAAAACCACAATGATGATAACAAATAAACAACATCGTCTAGACCTAAATTTTATAAGCTTTTACTTAGAGTTATACGACATTCCAACCCAAGAGGGTGAAATAGGGGGTTGAGTTTTCTGTGAAACTTTTCGGTTAATTGACTTGAAACATTGCGTACCTAATCTTCCGTTAAAATTATGAGAAAGGTGTTTCACAGATTTTGGAAATTAGTTAACCCTATTATAAAATTCAAAGTGCACAAGCCTATACCGCTGGTCTACACTACATGTGATGGGTGTATTCCTTGTGCAATGTGCAGCTTACTCTGCACATTATCCACTAAAGGTTTTTCTAAATTTCACGCCTAACGTGGTTAGATAGGGGTTGGATTTTCTGTGATACTTTTTATTCTCTGGGTTGATTGACTCGAACACACTCTTCAATTATAATTATGAGGCACGTGTAAAAATATACAACCGAACTGAGGACACCTCGTTTTTTAAAGTCGACAACAATGAAATGTCTTGTTTCCAGGTGGTGAAGAACAAGGGTCGTGACTGTCTCTACCGATCCCGAGATCCGATTGGTTTAGCCTCGGATCCGGGCGAGTTGTATTCACGGATACCGAACACTTCCTATGCATCTAATGCCACCAGTTAGTTTCATATTAAAAAAATACTTTTGCAATCAAAAATTACATTATGAGGCAAACCTATTATGTGCGTGTGGTGTGAGGGCCCGTTTGTTAAAACTCTGTAAAAATGTGCTTAGGATTTAGTGAACATTCCCCAACAATTGTGAAAGTTGGAATCAGATTTTGTGAAAGTCATATAAGCGAGTTATTGACTGTAAAGTTGGGCCCTCAGTTCCACAGAACAGATAAAAGAATCTGTTCTGTGCTCAGTTCTCACATAGAGGATTGAGGGCCCGCCTGTACCTGAAAAACTATGTACACTACAGAAAAAGTCTTTATGCCCAAATCTTACCTAATGCCGAACAAAATTTGTGAAAACAAGATATTATCGCAAAACACTGTCCTACTTTGTAAATCTTCGTTCAAAATGGGCCCTCAATTCTCATACACGTAAAAGTTTATCACGCAAATAAAATGAATCCATTAACTTACAGCTACTGTTTGAAATCCTATTAGCCACTAAATAAATTGTGAAAATTTGTGAAAGCAAGAACAGATCACCACTTCTTGTTGTTTGAAAGTTATGACCCTGATAAAAATCGGGCCCTCAGTCCTCCATTTTTTTGTATTCTTTTTGTTACTCCTAACGTATGAAAGATAAGCCAAATACAAAATTGTCTCTTTTTGTGAAAAAAATTGTGCAACAAATTCGATACCAGAAAGACCCTTTATTATATATGTCGCATCATGGGTGGCCGAGATGCGAAGCATCGGGTCTTTTTCGTGATCCGACATAGTTTTACTTAGATGTGGGCACTGTTGAGGGTACTCAAGCGAAACAGAATCTAAATCAAAATAACTTTATTTATTTAAAACACTCAACGGTTTTACAAGAAACAAACACGTGCGTTGGTGTACTGAGCGTCTGCCGAGACTGTCGGAGTTCAAGCGAGTGAACACTCCGTCCTTTCGCCAGTCCTCGCTGCATCCCCTCTACCGACGATCGTGTCCAAGCGGTAGGGCGCGCTTGCGTTTCCGGTAAAGATTTATTTAGTTCCATAACGAACTAATAGGTGGCGCTGTCAGTTGCACTATGGCGCCATCAATCCACGACACGGCCATCCCTGACTAGCACCCGTCCTCGGGTGTAGTACCTGTGGACAAAATACTCAGAGAGTAATCTAGCTCGGCTATCCTGCCAATGGAGACAAGGGTTGATTCTTACAGGTACTTTATTTCCTCTGAATCTAAGTACAGTAATCAACTTTCATGATTTACAATGCCCTGTTATTAAGGCTACGTACACAGTGCTTCCTGCACAACATCAATCATTGGAGAAGGTCCGATCAACAAGTTAACAACAAAGTAATTCTAACAATCCTGTTACTCTTTACAATAATTCATAAGCAATGCATACTCAACTCCTGAAACTTTCATTGCAATCTGTGCACCAACACAGGCCAGAATCGCACCAACGACTCTTTACATAATATCTGCCACCACATATGCTACAACACATGAAGCGCTCTGTGCACCAACACAGACATGAATCGCACTAACGATTCACATCATTTAGCGCAAAACGTGCTACAACACATGAGGCGCTCTGTGCACCAACACAGACATGAATCGCACCAACGACTCACGAGATCTAACGCAAAATGTGCTACAACACATAAAGCGCTCTGTGCACCAACACAGACATGAATCGCACCAACGACTCACAAGATCTAACGCAAAATGTGCTACAACACAAAGCGCTCTGTGCACCAACACAGACATGAATCGCACCAACGACTCACAAGATCTAACGCAAAATGTGCTACAACACATAAAGCGCTCTGTGCACCAACACAGACATGAATCGCACCAACGATTCTTTGTAGACCCATCGCCACATGTTACTCATGAGGTGCGGTCTAGAGTTACGAGTATGAGTGTACAAGCCATTCTTAATCGGATTTGGTCTCACTACCACTGTCATCAACTATGACATCTAATTCTCGAGGAACTTGGTGATCGGGGATCTTCCTCACAGAATCATGGGGGTATTTCTAAGTTAGAGTCAAGAGCCTTTAGTAAGTATCTGTCCCCGTCTAACACATCAATCATTTTAAATGGACCTGTGAATTTAGGATCTAATTTTGTCCGATTCCTTTCCTCATTTTCAATTAAAACATAATCATTAACAACTAACTCGGAAACCTGAGCCTTATTTGATCAAATCAATTTTTATCAGAACTAGCGTTCTTTTCAATGTTCTGTGTCGTGTGCTCTCTTATCTTATCTAAATTAACTATAGTCAAATCATCACCAGCGGTCACTAAACTAAGTGGTCTCGCTACCCTTCCAATCATCAACTCGAGAGGGCTAGATTTAGTCATCCTATTAATAGTAGAGTTCATAGCCAGCTGAACCTCTCCTAATGCGTCCTGCCAAGAGCGGTCACGACTAGACTCTACAGCTGTCAACATACCCTTTAAGGTACTCGATACCCTTTCGACCTGACCGTTTGCGCGACTGCCTCCAGTAGCTATCAAGTGCAACTCTATGTTGTTAGAAGTGCAGAAACTAGAAAAATCTTTGCTAGCGAAACAACGACCTTGATCTGCTATTATGCGTTTCGGTGCACCAAAAAACGCTAAACAAAACTCAATAGCACAAATACTACTATTGGTGTCTATGTTTAGAGAATGACGAAGCAGCACAAATTTGGTAAACGCATCTATGATGACAAACACGTACCTACTCCTTGATGTCGTTCTTACCAGACAATTTTCCAGAAGCGTCAATATGAATTGAGTACCATGGGATATTGAGCTTAGGAATTGGGTGGAGTTCTGCTTGAACTTTACCCGAGTGGGGTTTCGCTACTTTGCAAGTGATGCAATTATCGACAAATTTACTCACATATTTTGACATGCCTTCAAACCAATAGTGCTCATAAATCTTTTCGAGAGTTTTCTCCCATCCTAAGTGCATGACAGATTCATGGACGTTATTAATCACAGACCACCGAAGCGATCTAGGTACAATAGGAAGACATTGAGTGCGACCGTTACGTTGAATTGTGATACCTAATATTCTTACGTATTTCGTAAGTTTCCTCAGGAAAAACTAAATTACGAAGATCAGACACAATCTTACTGATCTCTTCATCCTTTTCCTGTTCAGCTTGCAACTAGTTACTATAAAGACTTTAGGTGTAGGGAGGGGATTTCTGGAAAGAAAGTCTACATGGCTCATCCTACTGCCTTCCCGATAAACAGTGTCAAACTCAAATGACTGCATGTAGGCCCACCAACGGTGAACTCGCGGAGACAAGTCCGTTTTGCTTTTAGAGGCTTTAACAGAACTGCAATCCGCAACAACGGTAAACTTACGACCTAATAAATAATGTCTAAAATGCTTTATGGCGTTAAAAACAGTTAACTTTCCAATTCAAACAAGTGATATTTGGATTCGACTGGGGACGTACGACGACTGTAATAAGCAACTACATGTTGTTTCCCGTTTTTTTTTTAATAAAAAAATGGCACCATACCCTTCAGCACTGGCATCGGTATGTAACTCGATTGCATGCGCAGGGTCAAAGATTGACAACTAGAACTGGCTAACTGGTTAAATAGGAAATAATTTTCTGACGGCTATTCGTCCTCATGACTCGGTTCCCAACCAATGGACCTATTTATTCTTGCCACTCGTTAAACAAAACAGAGGAGCCATTATTTTTGAGAACTGTACCACAAATTGTCTGAAATAAGTGACCAGCCCTATGAACTGTCTCAACTGAGTGATGGTTTTAGGTGGGAGAAGTCTGAACAACGCGGTAATTTTATTTGGGTTGGGTTTGATTTGGCCATTCTCAACAACAAAACCCAAATATTCAACCCGTCCCATAAGAAATGAACACTTTACAAAATTCAGGTAAAAACCAGCTTTTGTTAATTTCTCGAGCACAAACTCTCTTCCACTGATGACCCTATCACTAAAATGTCGTCGACGTGTGTAACAACATAGCTATAAGCAATATCACCCAATGCTTTCATCACTGCACCAACTGCACGCTGATAAACTGAGCTCGCATTCCTCAAACAGCACGGCATGATCAAATACTACCACTGACCATTAGGTGTGACGCTGCAGTATGCTCTATTGACTCATGATGCACTGGAATATGATGATAGCCTGATAGCATAAATCAAGACACGTGAATCTCGTAGAATCACCTAACCTAGATAAAAGATCCTCTATGAAAGGCAATGGAAACCTATCTGACACATTGTTGTCGTTCAGTTCCTTGTAGTCGACACACATACGATCTGAACCATCCTTCTTTTTCACGAGCAACACTGGACTAGAAAAAGGTGAACAACTTGGCCTATTGATACCTGGTTAGAGGAAGCAGGACGGTATCCACGAACTTTAGCAGAAACAACATCGCGTTCACAAGCACTAAGTGCGTAAGGACGATGATTAACCGTTTGACTAGGATCTACAAGCCTAATTTGAAACTGTCTTGTCGTAATTCTTAATACGGGATCTAGAAAACGAAGATAAATACTCTGTCAAAAGATTAATTAATTGAGATCGATATTCTAATCGAACATCTGTTTCAACTGTATTGAAATCAATTTGAAAATAGAAGCGTTTCTGAGCTTATTTGAAACATCACATAACCTAACAACCTTTTCACGACACAAAAACAACACTATCACACGTCATACTAACGTTAAAACCCTTGATAAAATCTCAAGGCCAATTGAAATATCATTTTCTAAACAACTATCCGGTACAACATAAAATAAAATCATATCAACATAATCATAACCTCAGAAAATAATTGTAAGGTACAGACTACCATGACCTTTGTCGGGTCAATTTACAATGTTGTTTACACGCTTGCCACTGAACTGTGACGATAATTTTTGATCAGAGAGCATTCGGCACCAAAATCAACGGGGTCCCGCTCTTGGGCAGAGCGGAAGGGAGTGTCAGACTTCTACTGACTAAAAACCACCTATGTTTCTTCTTAGCCCTTGCGCCGTGGCCGCGGTATAACTTTCGAACAACCCGCAGCCCCGACGGCGACAGGACAATGACATACCTCCAGAACAATTTCAAAATGAAATAAAACACGTGCCAGTACCCGGGCGTAAATAAGATTTTCGGTTTTAAGTTTTCTCGTGCTTGTGTGGCGATAATGTATCTTAGTTACGCCTGGGTACCGAACTAGGTAGCTTTTTAAAGTCGATTTTTTTATTTCATATAAGTTTAAGTTCATTGATATCTTAACTTACTAAGTGGCTAACAGCAAATTAAATTGATAAATTTAATTTCAACAAATTTAACGTAAACATTATATTTATACATAAAGGTACTATAAATAATAATCATAAGTCAAAGTCATAATGTACTTAATCCACTCGTACAAATATTTAACTACTTTAGGTAATTATTACAATATAATAAAGGCACTTCGTAGTGAATTAGAAAATGTTTAAAAATACTGATTGCTTAAAAAAACTCACATAAAAATTACATGTTTCAAATACATTTTCAACGGTTCATACACCTACATTACTTCAAATACATCTTAAAAAACATGGAATGTCGCATTTTCTAAAATAATTATGATAGTAAAATAAAATAATTATTAAAATCCATTTTCTGTTATATTTCTATTGAAATATATACTGTTATTCAACTAAATAAGATATGTCAGTATGGTAAAATAGGTACGTACTTAAAAATTGTGATTGTGTATGTACTTATGTAGAACCTACTTACACAATATCTCCACGAAATATCAATAGTTTAACAAGCTCATGAAAATGAAAGAATTGTATTAATAACTAAACATTTGTATGCACGTAGAAAACAAGGCCAAATGAAACTAGCGGGTAAAACTGCAGTGTCAGAGTTTTAGATATCGATAGTCATTAGATAAGCAGACACAAATGATGGGTAAGTACTAAATTATTATCTAAACTGGGTAACTTGAAATGTCAGTCCTTTAATTTTCTTATTTCATATTTAAAGTTACCTGCAGATTTTTTTATTTCATCACGTTTTGCGAGTTCGTTTTGTTCATTATGGATGTAATTTTAACATCAGTATACTTGTACACAAAATTGATTTAATAATACATTAGTCAGTTTAATTTGTTAAATATCTACTGTCAAACCAAACACAGCGTCAAAAGAACAATCTAACACCGTTATCGTAAAAGTATTACAACCAATTAATGAATTGCAAAAAACCTTGATTCTTGCATATAAAGAACAAAATGTTAGATATAAATACTTTACAAATTGCTGATGGCATCTATCTACAACGGTTTAATTTTAACACTTCGTCGGCTCAAAATAGGTACGTAAAATTACCGGAACTGTTTGATACATTTCTTTAGAGTTATATTAATTTATATACAACACGAATGAGGTACTTAACGCTGCTTTTGATCGTTTGAAGATATACGCTTTATGTACAGTTGGAAGCTCTTTGCTGTCGCCACGCCGCATGGAACCCTGCAGCCGAATCCGAATCGGAGTCACCTTCTTCACTTACACCCATTTGAGCCCGCGGCTGGAAAAATAATAATAATTGATATCAGATGACTATTTCTGATTTGTTTTGTCTCGTTTTGGTTGGGCAATAACAATTTAAATTGCTGGCATGGTTTTTGTTAGTGCACCGAACTGGGAAATCGTTATTAGTAGCTACTAATTAATTGCACTAAAAGATATTTCCAAAAAATATATCATGCCCTTACTGCAGAATCCAACTAACTGCACAAAATGTAGTTTCGAGAAAATCGTGTTTAAAGGTTCGAATCGTGAAATTTGTATTAAAAAACCTGATAATGAGAGTATTATGTATTTTTGATTTCTTATTTTATATATTATTCTGGTGGAAGGGAAAAAAATCAACTTAATTCTCAAAACAAGTAGGAAAAAATTAAGGATTGACTTGATAGGTGCAGCAGATTTGTGGTTTTTCCTGTAGCCGCATTTTTTTCTGATCTCTTGGAGTAAAAAGTTTGAATAGTAGTTTTTTATGAATTAAATTGAACAAAATTTGTATGTTCACGTAATGGGTAATTGTTAAAACTAAGTTGAAATATTTTAGTCTCTTTATGCAGTTATCAAATTATTATTGTTCTTCTAACTTGAATCTTGCTTTAACCGACTCTCAATGGCTTTATTTACAAATATCTCCTGTTAAATTACTTTAGCTAAAAGCTAAATCCAGAACAGAGTGTCATCTCGGAAAACAGGTTTTTTCCAGTATGTAGATCTTGAAATGGCGATACTAACAGTATTTGTAACTCATTTTTGCTCATATTAGCACGATATTTGGACTTTAATAAATTTTCTTTGATTTTGTGTAATCTTCGATGAGAAATGCCTGGGACAGCGATATATCGGCGACTCCCAAGCAGATGAAGATTAGCACGATTTAGAGCACATGCTATGTAAAAGAGCATCTGAATAGTTACTTGGTCGGGTGTGGACGGTGTACTGCGACTGTGAGCTGCTCCGAGCCCCCGTCGACCGGTAGCTCCGCGGCGACGCACCTTGTTATTATTAGGAGGAGGCATCAGCTTGTCGTCTTTCTGTACAAGATTATTTTTATTAAGATCACTGTTATATTGAAACCATTAGTAGATACATAAATAAAATACATATATTAACTCACTCGTTTTCAAATGGCGGTAGGCAGAAACAACAGAACGCGACCTCTTACGATCTTTGTGTATCTAAATGCTCCTTTCGCCTCGTGCACGTTCATGTATCTATCATGCACGAGGCGAAAAGAGCATTTCACACACCGATTGGGAGTACTCCGCACCTAACATTTATAAGGAACAACACTTGTGCTTCTATAGGGCGTTGTCTTTCGCTTATCTACCTTGTAAATATCTTTTTCAAATGCTTCTCTATACTCGTATGTACCTCAACCGCCGAACCGTAGCGACAGCAATGTGGTAAAAAAAATGTTGACGAAGAAAAAACTTTTTGCAAAAAAAAAATGAAATCCAAAAACACACTAATAACCGGTCAAGTGCATGTCGGACCACGCACAATGTAGGGTTCCGTGGTTGCACATCGAAATAATATGTGAACTTACTAAACTGATTAACCACCCTGCTACCTGCCTCCGAACTCCGAACGACGATTTTTATTGTAGAAATAAAACAAACTTACAATTGCAGTTTTAAGACCTGCGCTCCCATACATTATGTTTAGGAAAATATTTTATAGCAGTACATTTTATAAGTTGGTCGACTATTACTCGTAAACTTGTAAAGCCTACTTAGTTTTCCTTTTATTTTCGTTATATTATTACCATGATTTTTTTTCACACGATTAATCACAACCCGTGTAGGTGGTTTAGGTAGTCGGTTTTTTCTTTGCAAAAAGTTTTTAACCAACTCCCAAAAAGGAGGAGGTTCTCTATTCGTGTGTATGTATTTTTTTATGTATGTCCGCGCATATCTCCGTCAAATGTGGACTGATTTACAAAATTATTTTTGTGTTTGAAGGGTATACTCCCGAGGTGGTCCCATTGTCACCAAGTTAGGATTTGATGATGGTAACCTTGAGAAATCGAGGGAAACCCTCTAATTTTATAGGCACAGGCACACATTACGTTTTCCATATATTTTCTGAAGCTGTTCAAGTTCTTGCGTCTAATAATCATAATCTCATGTGGCTGCGCTGATGATGGAAGGTTTAGCTCCTCAACGGTTAGGAGTTGAAAGAAAACTCCTTCAAAATGATACACGTACTTATGGAGCGATAGTTGTATTCTTTCAGGCTATTAGGTTGACCTGATGATAGAAGGTAAATCTTATTAACCGACTTTAAAAAAAAGGAGGTTCTCAATTCGTCGGATCTTTTTTATGTCCATTCACCGATTACGCGAAGACGCCTGAACCGATATAGAAAATTCTTTGTTTCTTGGAAAGGAGATATCCCAAGGGTGGTACTATGATAAGGAAATCAGGATCAGGGTCTTAGCGAGCACATTACAAATATGTTTATTCTATCATCAGGACAACCTTGAAAGGAATATCTTTATCTCTCCATAAGAACGTATAATTTTGAAAGAATTTTCTTTAAACTCGTAACTGTTGAGGAGTTGTACCTTCCATCATCATCAGTGAATCCACATGATATTATGATAATCAGACGTAAATACTTGAACAGCTTTAGACAATATATGGAAAACATCATAAGTGCCTATAAAATTTGGGGGTTGCTCTCGATTGCCCTGGGTTCCCTCATGAGCTCCTGATTTGGTGACAACGGGACCACCTCGGGAGTATACCCTTTCGACAACAAAAATAATTTTGAAAATCGGTCCACAGTTGACGGAGATATCGGTGAACATACATAAAAACAAAAATACATGTATACACATGAATAGAGAACCTCCTCCTTTTTTGGAAGTCGGTTAATTATAAATACGCAATACGTTATTGTGGTACCCTTACTTGTATATTGTCAGCGGAGCCCCAACTCTTGAGCTGGTCGCTGTCGTCCGACCTCCGTTCTTCACGGTCACGAGAGGACTTAGGTACGTATGCCGAAGACCTAGTCGCGCCCACGCCTAGGAAGTTACTAAACGCTTCTGTAGTTTTCTTCACCCTCACGTTAAGCGAACCGATGCGAAGAAATCCTTCTTTTTCTGCGAATGATTCACTTTACTTAAAAACATCAATAAATTAGATAACTACGCAGTAGGTCATTAAGGTAATTATAACAAATAACGACTGTACAACATTATTAGTGCAACAACTAAGCCGGTTTTTTTGACAAGTCACAGGACAAAAGCTAA
This sequence comes from Diarsia brunnea, assembly GCA_949774965.1. Classification (NCBI taxonomy): domain Eukaryota; kingdom Metazoa; phylum Arthropoda; class Insecta; order Lepidoptera; family Noctuidae; genus Diarsia; species Diarsia brunnea. Next base: position 21,797,116 of record OX458996.1, on the reverse strand, counting down.
GAAACATCGTTACTTGCAACAAAGGTTTACAAATATACAAATTGAAACCATTTTTTGTTTAACTCATACACAGCATAATAAAAATTAAACAAATAGGTTTTACATTTGTAAGTGTTGAAATAGTATCTTATTAATAAATAAAAAAAACTATATTTAGTGCATTCTATATACATTATGACAATGTTAATATTACAGTGATATAAAATAACATCAACGTGTGTAGAAGATTTAGTTTTAGCTCCACGCGACTGGTTAAGAAAATATTTATTTTGCCAGTGCTTCAGATGAGGTTTATTTTTGTTTAGATTTCAAGAGCGTGGCTTCATTCTCCCAGTAGCTTAGAATTTGGTGACAAGGTTAGGGAGTTCCAATAAACATATACAGCTGAAAACACCTAGGTATTTAAGAAGATCTACGTGTTGGCGTAATTCTCGTTTTTAAAGACGGTAAGTTATACTGTTAATGTATTACCTGCATTGTTTGAAGGTACGATTGTATGGGATGAGTTGAAAATGTTATAAGAAATCAATATCAAAGTGAAAGAGCAAATGAACTACAATGCGAAGATTTACAAACACCGCAACCCTGATAAAATATGTGCGCACGTGAAAGGACAAATCATAATATCACCCACTAAGATCGAATATCCAGAGTTCCACGACTACAGTGATTATGTAACAGCGGAAATGATAGCAAAAGTCGAATAGCACGGGAGGCATTAATCTGACGAGGTCTTATTTTATACCGACTTAAAATAATATTATCTAATAATCTTTTAACTAGTTTTAACCATAGCGTAAATGGAGGAATCGAATGTTACAGCAAGTAAAGATTGTAAAAAATATGCGTCGAAACCTAACAGAATGATTTTGGGGAACTTTGGTTTTCCCCGCGGTTGCGACAGCTAACTTTTTTTGGATAATCAGGGCATCTAATGATGACCACTGGAAATGAATTTCATCTATATTATATATATAAAAATTAATTGCTGTTCGTTAGTCTCGCTAAAATTCGAGAACGGCTGGACCGATTTGGCTAATTTTAGTGTTGAAGTATTCGTGGAAGTCCAGGGAAGGTTTAAAAGGAGAAAGTGGTCGGTTGGTAGGTAGGTAGGCAGGGTAGTGGGTAGAGTAGTAGGAAGGGTAGTAAGTAGAATAGTAGAGTAGGGTGGTAGGTAGGTAGGTAGGGGAGGAGTAGTACCTGGTAGGTAGGTATGTAGTAGGTAGGTAGGTAGGTTGGTGGTAGGTAGATAGTTGGTACGTAGGCAGGTACTATGTAGGAAAATGGGCATAGCAACGCATGCGGGTACAGCTAGTTCGGTATAAAAATGCTCGAAAAAATTGAGCGTGCCTCCCGTAATATACAAGTGCTCCCTTACCTAAAACATTCGCCTGTAACGTTCAGATTCGAGCAGTGAGTGACACGAACCAAGCATTACAGTGGGTAAACTGTAACGATACTATTTGTGCCACTTCAATTGTTTCTGACTAAATTGAATCTTGGATTGTTACATCACAGGCGAAAGGACAATCGACTTAAGCTACACTAAGAGTTTACCTATGTCAAACCGTATTATAGCACTCTCATAGAAACGTGTAATCCTTATACAAATGGCCACTTGGGTTTACTCCTTAGGTTTTACGTCTTAAATTATTTTAATGAGAGAATTAATTTATGTGTGCGATCTTATTTTCACCACTGCCTCAACAAGGTCGAAAGTACGAGACCAATACGAGGTTGATATTATGATTTAGTTTTGTGAGTACGAAATTGACACAACAACACGCAAGTAAGCACTGTGAGGATGTAGACACCGTTTTTTGTATCTTACTTGATAGAGCATTAATATTGTTCGGAGTGACTCTTATGACCGGAGGAGAGGTTACAGTCCGGCGTAAATCATATGTGTCTGCCTCTGCAAAATATTGGCTGTTTAAGCATTTCTGTTGCACATCAGACCACTTATTCAATTTCTACTTACACATTTCATAACTAAAAAGATTTATTTGAGGTTATTACAATAAAAAGCTTAAAAATACCTACAAGTTAGATTTAGAGGAAGGTTCGATAGCTACGGGCAACCTCGTATTAAATCTAATGATGGCCATATGGCTAACGCCTCACCTCTCAAACATGAGGCTGCGGGTTCAAACTCTAAGTTTACCTTGGGAATCACTAATATTGAGGAAACCTGGAGCCATATTCTAACCATAATTATAATATACATAATAAAAACTTTAAACAGAATAAATTGTGTATTATACTTAGTTTGTATGGAAGTTCGAAATTTTTAAACAAAGAAACATGGAAGTTCGTACTTCTGTAAAAATGGAAAGTAAGTGTAACTAAACCGATCAATAAATCAGAAGTTCCGGATGAGGAATTCCTATAGGGCACATACCATGTAAGTTTAGACCAAGCGTGATAGTTAATCATCTAGCTTCCAAATACAAGAAAAATAGTAAATAAGCCTTTGGTCTGCAGGATATTGTTATTTATCATTCAATAACTGAGAGAAAGTCGGTTTACTAAAGGTTACAATAATAAAGTTCAATAAGACAAAAAGTTGGAACGAATTGTAGGTATAGTGGGCGACTCTTATTATTGAGCTTTCGAGGAGTGGAAAAAAACTTTAAATTTTGCTTGCTATTTTTTTTTATTTCCTTTAGGAATGCTTTACTTGAAATTTGACGAATTTATATTGCAGCGTAATAGACGGCGGCGTTTAATGGATGCACACGGGTCAAAGTATTATGCTACAATATAAACTCCTCGAATTTCAAAGTTGTTTATAAATGAAAGCAAGAAAAAAGGTACGTGCACCAATTTGATATACCTCTAGGAACAGAATAAAAAGTCCCAAGGCAAAAAAAGGCAAATCCGACCAATATGTAATAGGTATATTGAGTATTTTTTGGCTAAAAATTACGGTCGGCATAACTGTGATTGTACTTTTATATGTTTTTGAAATGGATTGCTGAAACTAGGCCTCTAAAACTACAACAGATCAAAATGGCTGCCTACGAATCTACGAATGGTGACTTATTTTGAATTGTTGGTGCAATACTCAAGCAAATATAGCACTTTAATGATGAAAGATAAAAATACAACATATGGAAAAATCAAGACATTAGCCCGCGTAGCGTGGCGATTCTATTTCTATTCTACCAAGAACAGACAAAGCTATTTCAATACAATATTTCTACAATCAGTCATTTTCGTTCAGTCGCAGAATGTACCTTTCGCAAAATGCACCCCATGCGCAAAACGTACCTTTCTCAAAATGCACCTTTCTCAAAATGCACCTTTCTCATAATGCACCTATCGCATAACGTACCTTTTTTTCTACATTAACTCTTTTACAGTGCTACAGGTAATGAAAATGCAAATTAGGGATTGATAATATATTTCGTGCGACACAAATAGATTTAGCGGGCTGTTTGACGTCTAATACACTTCTGGACACATCTATTGGCCCACCTTGTATTTTCAGTTTAGTTTGGTCATAGCTAAAATTTTACATTAGGTCGAACAAAAAGTTTTTATGCAGTTTTGAACCTGGCACATTCACAATTTCATTCAATAGTCTTTTTTTGAATTTCGAACACAGAATTTAAAGAAACAAAAGACAATTTGGAGCCTGTTTGTTGATATCAAACAATCGAATACTAAGAAAACTTGGTTTTATTGGTTTACTTGGATTTAATTCTTGAAAAAGTGATTGATATCTTTGGTTTTGCAACAAACATTACTTATTCTTAACATTAAGGTGAGGTTCTATCAATAATCTATGGATACTTCACCTGAAGTCGCCACCCAAGCTGTGGCACTTATTCAGGCCGGACACAGCCAAAGAAACGTGAGTGCTCAACTTAATTTAAGTCGATCTGCGGTCCGAAATGTTTATCGGAGGTACTCAGAGACTGGCGGCTTTGTTCGTCGCCAAGGAAGGCCACGATCTCGGGTCACAACTGAAAGGCAGGATCGATTCATCGTGACGACCAGCTTGAGAAATCGTCACCTTACCTCCATTGAGATACAAAACCAACTTCGCGACTTCCACGGGGTATCTGTGAGCGCTCGAACTGTTCGGAGAAGGTTAAAAGAACGCGATATGGTACCACACAAGCCAGCTAATGGGCCCAAACTAACGCGAGCCCACCGAACAGCGCGCCTTCATTTCGCACGCAGTCATTTAAATTGGACACAGCAAGATTGGAGCCGTGTACTCTTTTCTGATGAGTCTAAAATTGTGTTACATGGCAATGATGGAAGGAAGAAGGTCTACCGACATAAGGGAGAGCGTTTCGCACAATGCTGCTTTGAAGAGAGGGTTGCTTATGGCGGTGGCTCATGGACTGTCTGGGGCGGTATATCCGCGAGCGGCAAAACTCAACTTGAGGTTGTTACAGGACCACGGCTGCCAACATTAAATGCTGAAAGGTACATTCGTGAGTGCTTAGAACCTCACGTGATACCATACGCGGACTATGTGGGCCCAAATTTCCTTTTTATGCATGATAATGCAAGAGCCCATGCGGCCGGCATCGTCAGGGAATATCTTCGGGATGTGAACATCACAGTTATAGACTGGCCAGCCAGAAGCCCAGACATGAACCCCATTGAGCACATGTGGGACGAGCTAAAAAGACGTGTTAGGGCTCGTCAGCCAGTTGCCCAGACGATGCAGGAGTTGAAAACTGCCATAGAAGAGGAATGGGAGATGATCCCTCAAAATTTCATAGAGCGGTTGATAAACTCTATGCCTAATCGTATGAGAGCTGTGGTAGATGCCCATGGAGGCAACACGCGTTATTAAATTAAACCTTTATTTGATAAAACATGTTTTTTATTAAAAAATCAATTGCCTTTAACAAGGCGCATATCCGACTTGTTAGGCGTAGCTCCATGTCGTATGGTATTCTGAATTCAAATTTAAAACAATACGATCGAAAAAGATGGTAAAATGTATCAGGTTTAAAACTGCATTAACAGTTTTTGTTCAATCTAGCAATCATATTTCGGTAGGGGCCATCGAAACCTAAACTCTAAGGTGGGCCAATAGATGTGTCCAGAAGTGTATTTAGTTGGGACGAGAGTTCAACTCCCCTCACAAACTCATCAAAAAGTTTTTATTATTTTCATTCCATAAACAAAAGATACACATGACTGTCAATGTAGATGACAGTCATGAACTACTGTCGTGACATCGAAAGGCTTAAATATCGAAGTTCAGAATATCTAATAACCTAAATATCGAAGTTCAGAGTATCTAATGACCTAAATATCGAAGATCAAAGTATCGAATGTCCTAAAGATCGATATATAATTACATTTTGTGCTACAAAAGATATCGATAGAATTGCTGCAAAACTTTATTTTTATGGGATAATTAGACAATGGTGAAAACATTTCTGCGAGCAATTCGGAAGTAGCGCTCGCCGGCCGCTGCCGCGGCACCGCTCGCTTTGCTCGCTCGGCTCGCGCGCGTTTGGTCACAGTTTTAACCTAACCTAACCTATTTCCCTCACTTTACAATGACGAATCAAACAATCTGCCTGTGACTAATCAATTAGACAATGGTAAAAACATTTCTGTAACTAGTAAGTATTTTTAACGTAAATATAATAAACTAAAGTGTATTAAAAGTTGACATTTTGAACTTGGTTATAACAGTTTTCGATACTACGATACAATCGGTATTGATATAATCAATTTTTTTTTAACGTTGACGTTTTACGCGTAGGTTTTTTCATGCTAGACATTCAAATATTATTATGTACCCGAAACGATTTTATTGCAATACGATCGCGCAAACGACAAAAACAAACACTAACTCGTCAGTACATGAATCGAATGGTGCTCTCTGATTGGTAAAAAAGGTACGTTATGCGATAGGTGCATTATGAGAAAGGTACATTTTGAGAATGGTGCATTTTGAGAAAGGTGCGTTTTGAGAATGGTACGTTTTGCGTATGGGGTGCATTTTGCGAAAGGTACATTCTGCGACTGAACCGTCATTTTGTGTATTCTTCCATCGACAAAACCCGTTTCAACGGTGGTCGTGCTACGCGTGCAGTATTTAAGATCATAGGATTGGTTAAATCATATTATGTAAATATTTCGGTTACTTCACGACCTTCCTCTTATATTAATTTAACTTATTTCGTATTAAATAAAACTATAGGATCTTAAGTAAACAAATACAATAATTCACATTAAAATGATTTAAGTAAATAAGATTTGCGGAGCAGCATACTTCTATATGACCCTGGTGACAGCGAAGTATCCATGTGGACTAGATACTGTCTTGGTTTCCTGCCCGACCAGTCGCGGACATTTGCATCGGCATCTGGAAATAGAAATAAATCTTTTTAAAATTACATTGTAAGGTAACATTTTCACTATCAATTCTATTAATTCCTCGCCTCCAGCATGGGCTACAATCTCGCCTCGAGTGCGACATCTAACAAACTAAGCACATTTGCATTAAAATCCACTGTTCGATCAGTGATTTTCTTTTGTCTTAGACAAGTTTAAAGACCCACATCAGATATCTCTCATTAACTGAAATAATTTCAAAAGATTTTAACTATGCTGGTTCTTGTCATTAGATTTGGATGCATTGCAAAGGAAACTGTTTCAGCTGGAAAATAAGTGTTACACTACTATAAAATTGGATTAGCTTGGTTCTATAAAATTGTCAGATCATCTAAGATTTTGCAAGTTAGCAAAAATCGGTCAAGGAAAATTGTGACACTTCATAATGTTACCAATATTTTTTCTTAACAGGCTGGTAGGTAGGTACCTCAGTAGGTACCTACCGGCACGTAAAAAAAATTTTGGTGGTAAATCGATAGTAATTGCAGTCAACTACTATCGATTAATTCTAAATTACTCTGTTGTAATGCTATTTTAAAGACAAATGTTTGCTGGACACTTGCTGACTTTTTTTAAACTATAGAGCTCCATACATATTATGTATACACACATTTTAAAGGGTGGTGAAATATATATTAAGGCGTGGATATACGTGAATTGGCATTTTTTAGGATACATTAGAACCTTTTTTTTCCGCAACCATCACCGGATTTTTTTTTATATAAAGTATGTCCGGAGTATGTCCTCTTGGTTTCCAAAAAAATAAATTTAAACATCTATATATATAAAAATGAAACCCGTTTTTCGTTGTCACGACTTGGCATGAAAACGGCTTGACCGATTTGGCTGATTTTTTTTTTTAAATGTTCGTTGAAGTTCAAGGATGGTTTTTACGGCGAGAAAAATTCGAATAATGGCCGGAAAAGCCCTAAAAACAGCCCTTTTCTTTTTCCCATACAAACGTTTTCTAACTAAAACGTCAAATCAATTTGAGCTTTAATACCGTACTATAAAGTTCAAGTGTTAGTGGAGAGGTTCCGGGAAGGCAAAACAATTGAGTGACGTTCAGTTGTTCAGTCAACGAATGACAACTTCAAACAGACCATACGACATTATCACAATAATCACAAATAATTACTGTTTCTTTCCCAATAGAAAAATGATTTTTCAAATGGTGTTTGCGTATAATATAAAAATTAATTGCTGTTAGTTAGTCGCGCTAAAACTAGAGAACGGCTAGACCGATTTGTCTAATTTTGGTTTTGAAACATTTGTGGCAGTCCAGAGAAGGTGAGAAATTAGTAGTATGTAGGTAGGTAGGTAATAGGTAGGTGGTAGGTAGTTGGTACGTAGGCAGGTAAAAGGGCATTGCAACGCACGCGGGGTACAGCTATATTATATAAAAATGAATAGCTGTTCGTTAGTTAACTCGAGAACGGCTGGACCGATTTGGCTAATTATAGTGTTGAATTATTCGTGGAAGTCCAGGGAAGGTTTAAAAGGTGAGAAAGTGGAAGGTAGGTAGGCAGGGTAGTAGGTAGGGTAGTAAGTAGGATAGTAGAGTAGGTAGGGTAGTCGGTAGAGTATACTGGTAGGGTAGTAAGTAGTAGTAATGTTTAGTACACCTAGCGCCATCTATTGCATCGTGTTTACCAACTCGCCGACCGGTCAATACTCGTAGATACAGACGTCGTCGCGATCACAGATATTATAAACTATCAACTTCCGTGGTTCCAATCTGTGTTACTTTTTTATCTGTATTTCTGTTTCTTGATTTATTGTTTATCTGTACCATTTTATGACTGATGGGAGTAAACGGGTTGAAGAATGTTCTCGTGATTTTTATTGAAAAAAAACCCATTAAGAAGCCCTAACATAATGGTCCCTCCGAGCCAAATTAAGAACTAAATCTTCGAGCATTCGTCGCATTACATATACGAATATAATTATTGAAGAAGAAGTCACCCGGCCGCCCGGCCCCATTGTATGTACTTATGTACCTACGAACACGCGCCAACAAGACTGAAGATTCAAGAGGACATAAGAGGAGTGGCAGGTGTCGAGTTTCCTATCCATTTCCCATCCCATCTTTCGTTCTGTGTTAATATTTGTGCTGTGTTCGTAGTTATTGAGCGGCGGTGCCCGGCTGGTAACGTGATAACCCGTCGCCGTGAGTTATACCTACCTAATCTCGCGGGTCTGTGCGGGCGGTACGAGTCGCACGCACGTCCGTATCATACAGGAAGGATTACAGTGAGTACTCTTGTGTTCTTATTTTCCCTTAAAAATGAGTGAAGCTAAGATGTCGGAATTCGTTAAGAAAAGAGCAGTGATCAAAGGACGGTTAACTATTTTGGAAAATTACATTAAACGATGTGTGTGCCCGTTAAGCGAACAACAATTATTAGAGATAAAGTTACGCGTAGAAAACAGTTCTAGTTTGTTACATAGTTACACCGAGTTACAAAATATTATTGAGGAAAGCTCAGATGAGCTCGATATTCCAAAACAACTGGAAGACCGAGATCGTTTTGAAGGTCAGTACTATTCGGTTGTAGCTTCCGCCAAGCTCTTGCTGCAGAAAGAGGTACCTGAAAATAATAGTAATGTAGTCAATAAAAGTAAGATGTTCAGTGTAAAGTTACCGGACATCAAAATACCTACCTTTGACGGTTCGTTCGATAGCTGGTTAGAGTTTAAGAATTCATATTGTAGTATGATCCATGAGCGTGAGGATTTAGATTGTATTCAAAAATTCCATTATTTACGATCGTCACTAACAAATAGTGCGTCGCAAGTTATTAGTGCATTGGAATTTACGGCCGACAATTACTCTCACGCATGGGAGCTGCTCGAGAATCGTTATAATAATTTACGGCTATTGCAACATAACCACGTCAGATCCCTTCATATGATTCCTTCTTTACATAAAGAATCTGCTTCACAATTAAGGAAAGTTATTGACACGGTGTCAAGAAACCTACGTGCACTTGCCTCACTGGGGGAACAAACGCATGCGTGGGACACGTTAATTATTTATTTGGTTGTTTCGAAGTTAGATCCCAGTACCGAACGTGAATGGGAACAGTTTCAAGGTACACTTTATAATGCTAATACCAAGCCGCCATTCGTGAAGTTAGATGATTTACTTAAGTTTCTCAAGGACAGGGCGGACATGTTAGATATGATTAAAGTAAACCACAGTAAACATTCACACGACAGCAAAAGTAGTGAACAAAGTCAAAATAAAAAACAATCGACTCAAAGTTACGTTGCTACTGGAGTTAATAATAATAACAGCTCGAAAACAACTAAGCGTGGTCCGCGCGTATGTGTAATGTGCAAAGGTAATCATTCACTATATACGTGTTCTAAGTTTATTAATTTACCTATGCAAGAGAGGATTAACTTAGTTAACACAACAAATATTTGTAAAAATTGTTTACGGTCAGGTCACTCGGTCCAAGACTGCAAATTCGGTCCGTGTAGGCTGTGTAATCGTGAAAAACATAACAGTTTAATTCATATAGATTGTGTAGAAAACGTGGTAGGTGCGAGTAATACACAGTCGCAACCAGTAACCACTAACGACACCAATATCTCTACCTCGTTACATACGTCAGCTGATAGTTCTGATTCGTGTAATAAACAAATATGTTCCGTGTTACCTACGGTCCTGCTGTCCACCGCGCTAGTGGATATTGCAGATAATAATAACGAGTATCACACTGCACGCGTGCTCCTTGATAATGGTAGCCAACAGTGTTTTATCACGAAATCCTTGTGCGATAAGTTAAACGCACCTATAGTACAGTCCACTTGCCAAATTAACGGTGTGGGTCATTCTATCGCGAAGTCGACCCACACTTGTAAAATATTAATTAGATCAAAGGTTAACGATTATCAAACTAACCTTAATTGCTTAGTGTTGCCGTGTATCACCAATAGGTTACCGGCATGTAATCTCGATTTTGATAACTCTATTATCCCAGACAATATTCAACTAGCTGACCCGAGCTTTTATTCGCCGTCGGACATAGATATCCTGATAGGGGCGGATAAGTTCTGGGACTTGTTAATTAACGGTAAATTTAGGTTGAAAAATGGGCCCTATTTACAGAATACAAAACTAGGGTGGATAATGTCTGGACCCTTGTATAATCATAATAACGGCCTAAAAATTAATCAGGTTCATTGTTATTACACACAAAAATTAGATGAACAGTTAAAACAGTTTTGGGAACTCGAGGAGGTTCCCAACGTGGGGAATGTCCTCAGTGCCGACGAACAAACGTGTGAAAATATTTTTATGGAAACAACAACACGTACTCAAGAAGGTAAATTCTCTGTGCGTATCCCTCTTAAAGAATCGCCTACGGTGTTAGGTGAAAGCTATAATACCGCTGAGAAACGTTTGTTGTCACTCGAAAGAAAATTAAATCGTTTGCCCGAATTTAGGGAAAAATATATAAATTTCATGGATGAGTATGAAAAGCTCGGTCACATGAGTCGCATAGATACATACGGGTCACCGCACTATTTCTTACCGCATCACGGTGTTATGAATGAAAATAGTAGTACCACTAAGTTGCGCACTGTGTTCGATGCTAGCGCAGCGACATCTACAGGCAAGTCGTTGAACAGTATACAGTTTATTGGGCCGCCGCTTCAAAACGACATTTTCTCCATATTATTACGCTTTAGGCAGTATAAACACGTAGCATGTGCCGATGTGGAGAAAATGTACCGACAAATTTTAATACAACCAGATCAGCGGGAGTTACAATTAATTCTATGGCGTAAAAATCCATCGGACCCAATAGGTATATATCGTCTTAACACCGTGACGTATGGCACGGCGTCAGCGCCTTATCTAAGCATGAGGTGCCTGAACCAACTCGCGCGTGAATGTGAGGATGAGCAGGTAGCTACCGTGATTAAGGACGACTTTTACGTGGATGACGTGTTATTAGGAAATGATGATTTAAATAGTTTATTACATATGTGCGATAAGGTAACTAATACTTTAAAATCGGCATGTCTTCCATTACGTAAATGGATATTTAATCTGGATATTAGTGCCCATGACATATCAAAAAGATTGGCATTAGGAGATCAGTGTCAAAATAAAACTTTAGGTATGGGATGGTTTAATAAAGATGATGAATTACACTTCACTACACGCGTAATTGATAGTACGGACCCGCTTACCAAGCGTACCATGTTGTCAGTGATAGCACAGGTGTATGACCCTTTGGGTATGTTAGCGCCGGCAATAATAATAGCAAAAATTGTTATGCAGAAGTTATGGCTCTGTAAAATAAATTGGGACGATCCAGTTCCTAGTGATGTAATGTTACATTGGGAAAAGTTTATTAGTACGTTACAATGTTTACGGTTATTGCGCATCCCGCGTCATGTAATGAGCTCTCACACACAATACATAGAATTACACATTTTTAGTGACGCGTCGCAATGTGCATATGGCGCATGCGCTTATGTGCGTACATACTCAGATAACTCGCCTGTTACAACTAGGTTACTCTGTGCCAAAAGCAAGGTCGCGCCATTAAAGCCGACTAGTATACCGAGACTAGAGTTATGCGGGGCTTTGGTTAGCGCGCGATTGTATAGAAAAATTATTAATTCACTACGGTTGACTTTTTATAAAACTTTCTTTTGGACAGATTCAACCATTGTCCTTGGGTGGCTTCGAATGTCGCCTCATTCGTTGAAAACCTTTGTTCAGAATAGAGTAGTAGAAATAAATGAACTTACCAGTAATACTATATGGTCGCATGTAGGTACTAAAAATAATCCCGCGGACTTAGTCTCACGCGGGCTCAGTCTTGACTCACTCAGTGATAGTAGCCTATGGTGGAACGGCCCACTGTTCTTACAGAATCCTGAGTCGATGTGGTCGCAACAAGGCATAATTTCACAGTGTGACTACGCTGCTACCGACCTACCAGAATTAAAATCACAGACAACTGCTATGGTTTGTGATGTTACACAAAATAAAAATATAGTAATTAGTTTTGATAGGTTTTCTTCCTATAACCGAATACGTCGTACAGGTGCTTATGTATTGCGCTTCATTCGTAACTCACGCACACCACGACACGATCGCACTGTAGGGCCGTTATCTGTGAATGAGTTGTGTGCGTCCACACAGATGTTGACAAGACTTGTACAACGGGAATCTTTTCCTGATGAATATAATAAATTGAAAGGAAACTTACCATTGAAAACTACAAGTGCAATTCATAGCCTTAACATTTTCTTAGATAAAAATGATATAATAAGAGTAGGCGGGCGCTTGGGTAATTCACCTGACTTTGAGTATGATAAAAAACACCCGACCCTACTTTGCTGTAAACATCGGTTAACATTGTTGTTGTTTCAGCACTTACATAATAAACTTCTCCATGGTGGGCCCCAACTGCTGTTGGCTACTATGCGTGAGAGTTGGTGGCCATTGGGGGGGAGAAATCTGGCCAGAAAAGTGGTCCGTCAGTGCGTCCGCTGCACGCGACTGAGAGGAAGGACCGTTTCCCCAATCATGGGTAATCTACCTGCAGAGCGGTTGGAACCGGGTTTTCCTTTCATTCGTTGTGGGGTTGACTATGCTGGACCCGTATCTGTACTAAACCGCAAAGGTAGGGGAGCTAAGCTTGAAAAAGGATATATATGCCTATTTGTTTGTTTTATAACTCGAGCTATCCACCTCGAACTAGTCAGTACTCTTTCTTCACAAGAGTACCTATTAGCGCTTAAAAGATTCATATCCCGGCGTGGTAAACCGGCTCAAATTTTCTCTGATAATGGGACAAATTTTGTCGGAGCCATGAAGGAGGTTCAACTAATGTTTAATGAGCACTCACATCAAATTATTGATGATTTATCTAACGATAATATAGAGTTTAAATTTATCCCGCCTTATGCTCCTCATTTTGGGGGATTATGGGAAGCAGGAGTTAAATCCTGTAAACACCATCTTAGGCGTGTTATGGGCACCGCTAATCTTACATACGAGGAATTCAGCACGGTGTTATCACAGATCGAAGCCGTCCTGAATTCCCGTCCAATGTGTCCTATGTCCGCAGACCCACATGATCTCCTTCCACTTAGTCCAGCACACTTCCTGATTGGCCGGCCACTCCTCTCACCAGCCTGCAAGGACCTGACAGAGGCGCCCATGAATCGCCTGACGCGGTTTCAGAGGGTTGAACAAATTAGACAGCAGTTTTGGAAGCGTTGGTCGACCGACTACATTTCGGAGCTCCAGATAAGGACCAAGTGGAAGACCCCTAACCAGGACTTGGCTCTCAACACCCTTGCCGTCATTAAAGAGGACAATTTACCACCTCTAAAATGGCGCATGGGCAGAATTGTGAAGTTGTTCACAGGCAGCGATGGTGTCAGCCGGGTAGCTGTACTCCAAACAGCGACTGGCACTGTGCAGCGAGCGTTTTCAAAGATTTGCCCACTTCCGGTGCCATCGGCGACGAATGATGACAACGAAGTCAACGCAGCCGGCGAGACAGCTAATGAGTGTTGAATCCAGAGGACTCCAAGGCGGCCGGCATGTTTAGTACACCTAGCGCCATCTATTGCATCGTGTTTACCAACTCGCCGACCGGTCAATACTCGTAGATACAGACGTCGTCGCGATCACAGATATTATAAACTATCAACTTCCGTGGTTCCAATCTGTGTTACTTTTTTATCTGTATTTCTGTTTCTTGATTTATTGTTTATCTGTACCATTTTATGACTGATGGGAGTAAACGGGTTGAAGAATGTTCTCGTGATTTTTATTGAAAAAAAACCCATTAAGAAGCCCTAACAGCTATATTATATAAAAATGAATAGCTGTTCGTTAGTTAACTCGAGAACGGCTGGACCGATTTGGCTAATTATAGTGTTGAATTATTCGTGGAAGTCCAGGGAAGGTTTAAAAGGTGAGAAAGTGGAAGGTAGGTAGGCAGGGTAGTAGGTAGGGTAGTAAGTAGGATAGTAGAGTAGGTAGGGTAGTCGGTAGAGTATACTGGTAGGGTAGTAAGTAGGTAGGGTAGTAGGTAGGTCGGGTAGTAAGTAGGTAGGGTAGTAGGTAGGTAGGTAGGGTAGTAGGTAGGTAGGGTAGTAGGTAGGTAGGTAGGGTAGTAGGTAGGTAGGGTAGTAGGTAGGTAGGGTAGTAGGTAGGTAGGGTAGGAGGTAGTAGGTAGGTAGGTAGTTGGTACACAGGCAGGTAGTAGGTAGGAAAAAGGGCATTGCAACGCATGCCGGGAACAGCTAGTCATTAATAAATATGGAAAGTAGACTCTGCTTTTGTAACTAACTACCATTTTTCTACGAATCTTTTTATTGTCATCAATATCTATATATATAAAAATGAAACCCGTTTTCCGTTGTCACGACTTGGCATGAAAACGGCTTGACCGATTTGGCTGATTTTTTTTTTAAATGTTCGTTGAAGTTCAAGGATGGTTCTTACGGCGAGAAAAATTCGAATAATGGCCGGAAAAGCCCTAAAAACAGCCCTTTTCTTTTTCCCATACAAACGTTTTCTAACTAAAACGTAAAATCAATTTGAGCTTTAATACCGTACCCATAAAGTTCAAGTGTTAGTGGAGAGGTTCCGGGAAGGCAAAACAATTGAGTGACGTTCAGTCAACGAATGGCAACTTCAAACAGACCATACGACATTATCACAATAATCACAAATAATTATTGTTTCTTTCCCAATAGAAAAACGATTTTTCAAATGGTGTTTGCGTATAATATAAAAATTAATTGCTGTTCGTTAGTCTCGCTAAAACTCGAGAACGGCTGGACCGATTTGGCTAATTATAGTGTTGAATTATTCGTGGAAGTCCAGGGAAGGTTTTAAAGGTGAGAAAGTGGTAGGTAGGTAGGCAGGGTAGTAGGTAGAGTAGTAGGTAGAGTAGTAGGTAGGGTAGTCGGTATAGTAGTAGGTAGGGTAGTAAGTAGGTAGGGTAGTAGGTAGGTCGGGTAGTAGGTAGGTAGGTAGGGTAGTAGGTAGGTAGGTAGGGTAGTAGGTAGGTAGGTAGGGTAGTAGGTAGGTAGGTAGGGTAGTAGGTAGGTAGGGTAGTAGGTAGGTAGGGTAGTAGGTAGGTAGGGTAGTAGGTAGGTAGGGTAGGAGGTAGTAGGTAGGTAGGTAGTTGGTACACAGGCAGGTAGTAGGTAGGAAAAAGGGCATTGCAACGCATGCCGGGAACAGCTAGTACTATATAAAGTCATGCCGAGGGGACCTTCGGCTTATTCTTGCCAATAACTTTCTTACTTATTTATATGTTTTTTTTTACGTAATCGCTACTCGTAAATCGCGTAGCTACTACCCCTCTGGCGCCCAATAAATCCGTGCGGGAGGCTGAATTGTCAGTGACGTATATCCGACTTCGAGACTATCAGGACTATCGAGACTTTCAGGTCACTGACTACCTGTAACGACTGCCAAAGAAATTTAACCTAAAGATCGACCCGAGAGGCAGTTATTATTAAGCCACGAGCTCCTCAATAATAATGGGTACTTGACTACTGTTAAAAATGTATTAAAATGTTATGTTATTTCAAAGAACTAACAGAAATAATACGATATAAGTATAAAAAGGTAATAAAATAGATAAAAAAATTTAATAGCTACACGCTTTAGAAGTTTTTGGTGGGAGCTCTTTCTATCCTTGTCGCGCGAAACGGCCATTTGTACTACCTAACTATGGTGGTATGAGTTATGAGTATATGACGTCACATCCTCATAGCGCTGTCTATAGCAAGTCATTTTAAATCGGTTAAAACGGTTTTACTTTTGCTTATCTTTTTATTTACTGTTTCTACATCACTAGGAAGATGATAATTGGGTACTTTAACTCAACGCCATCTGTGAAATATTCTCTCCAACTAAATCAAACGAATGATTGTATGGCGCGCTACGCGTCACTGGTGCTCCATCCATAGCACTAGTTCGAGCAGTTAGTACGTATTTACGTCACTAGATGGTGTTGTGACGTTCGGGTACTACCGTAAAGGACTTCAGCCTGTAGCAAAAAATACTTGTGTTGAAGTTCGATGTTAGCAGTTAGCACACAATATAACAAATAGGCATACAAATAGTAGTATAATTTTTTCGACAAAACGAAGAGTTACATACAATATTATTTTTTTGTTTCCTATGGTTTTTAAGACTATCGAAATGTTTCTTTTTCTTTTTTGGAGTGTGGGAAATCACCAAATGACTCGGTAAGAAGTGTCAGACTTCTACTGACTGAAAACCACCCATGTTTCTTCTTAGCCCTTTGTCCGTCGATACGGCTTGTCGTCGTCATAAGACGGACGGACGGCGAGCTAGCTCATTACCCACCGTCCACAGGCCCGCGCCTACGGCGGCCGCAAGCCAACACGTGGCCCCGATACCCGAAGCGTCTCCCGCGGCGTCTGGGACGAGAGGTTCTCTCCCTCTCACGTTCCGCCACCTCCTTCGCTAGCATAACTGCCTCGCAGAAGTAGACGACGGCGTCCCATTCCCTCTAGCCCCGGACCATAGCTTGCACCAGGGCCGGACGTGAGAGGCTGCCGCCGAAGACTATCGAACTTCACAAATGAATAGTAGTAGAACTTAACTGTTTCCTAGGATAATGAAATAGTATCTAATTGAATACTTTAGAAGCACGTGGCAATGACACTAAAGAAATTTAAAAACGTGAATATATGAAATAAAAAAAACGCGAAAATATTAATTTAATAAACTGGCGTGAGTAAAAACAGTGCGAGTCGGACTCGCCCCTGAAGGGTTCCGTACCATCGTATTACCTATTTCTGGTTATAGCGGAAATACACATTTTGTGAAAAGTTTGTTTTTCATAGTGTTTGTATGAATGACAAAGTTATATTTGAAGTTTTTTAAATGTTCTATATTTCAAAAACTGCTAACTATAAAGGCTGTAAAAGTACTCGAAGCCGAAAGGTACTTGTCCTTCCCGTCACTACGATTTTTTTTTGTTATAGACCATACCCCCCTAGTTACGGAGATATTGGATCAAAGTTAGTTAGCTTCTCAGGCTATAAATTTAATTAAGGTTGATGCTTCATTGTAAAAAAAAAATAGAGACGAGACTACGCAGGAAGAAACGTTATGAATCCGTCATTTATGAACCGATTTTCAAAAATATTTTTTTATTCTAAAGAATATACTCCCGAAGTGGTTCCATTGTCATTTGTCACCATGTCAATATCTGATGATGGAATCTCAGGGAAATTTGAGGGCAACCCTCAAATTTTATTTATTTATTTATTTATTAAGAGGAGAACCAACAGCTAAAATATGTGAGTAACAAATAAAAATAGAGTACTACGCGCTTTTAAAAAAGTTTGCATTCAGCCGAGTACGTACTGAATAGGTTTTGGTACAAAACGGGTCAAAAGAGAACTCCTTGCAAAGAATATTAAAGTCCTTACTCGCTCGCACTAAGAATGAGTTTTGCCTATAGTTGGATGAGGAAAAGGGTATGGAGATAGGTGGATTAAATCTAACTGACCTCTGGGGGACATTGAAATACAATTTATGCAGGAGATCCGGACAGTCAATCTCGTTATTTATAGGCACGTGTTTCATGTTTTTTTTTATAAAGTTATTCAAGTATTCGAATCTGGCAGTCACCACCTCATGTTGATGAGCTGATGATGGAAGGTATAACTCCTTATCGTTTAGGAGTTGGAGGATAATTTTTAAATAAAATATTATGGGGACGTATTTATACAAGTTGGTGGCGTTGTAGAGCCCTCAGCATTTTATTATTTACGATAAATGATGAAAAAAGATCTTGTTGGCAGCTACATTTTTTTTCTGGTTTTCCGTTATACGTGTCATTTTGCTGGTTTTCAGGGCGTTGGCGCCGACGTGAATCTTTGTTTTTTTTTCGGTTTTGGTTTGATTTCGAAAATGAGGTTAAAAAAAAACAGAAACAAAAACCTAAAATAAATATCACGCCTCGCCACTGCCTGACACTGACCGGCAAATTGCCAAAAACATGAAAAAAAAACAAATTCCGCGGGCTACCCTGAAGCATCAACCTTACCTTTAATTAGTTTTATAACTTGCGCTTTTTAGACTGCAAGTTCTAGTAAGAATCGTATAAAGTATTCATGTAAACGTTTATAAAACTAGTTATAGAATTGCATGTACTTGTAGCGCAAATCATCTTTTGAGATGGTGTTATAAGATCACTGATCTTAGGCAAATCGTCTATTAGATTCCTTTAAGACGTATAGTCTTATAAGTCGATTACTATAGAATAATTTTGCTACTTGGGATAGTACGGATACGAAAAAAAGTGTTGAGTTACTGAGATAAAACTTAAAATAAAATTATTAATTAAAAATCTTTTTAAAAATAAGCTTTTATAAAGTGCACTTAGAACTTTGAAGTAAATTAATACGGAAAAGAATAGTTTTTATAAAAGGTTGTCGCGTTTAGTTTCTAATCACGTTATTTTTTTTATTTTATTTTTGACCTGCATATGCACTAGTGACATCAAACTATCGATCGTGCGGTCAAATACTAGACCACAAGCATATCTTTTTAAATGTCAGTGGCTATCATAGTGTCCATCGATTAACTGTTAAATGGTTATGGTTTGGTACAAAATGGAACCGTTTCACAGTTATTCGATGATCACTATGATAGCCAGTGACATTTATTAAAAAGAAACGCAATAGCTCTGCTGCAGGGCTTTGCGTATCTTCCATTTTGTACCAAACCATAACCATTTGACAGTTAATCCACAAATCCTGTGTCCGCAGTCAGTCCGGTGGTTCTCCACCGGACTGACTGCGGGAGTTGAGCGGGACACAGGGTTTCATAGATATTGTACCATACTATCTGTAGGTAGGTACTTTGCTTTCGTCGGGTCGACCAGACCGATAATTATTGGAAACTAGCTGACCCACACAACTTCGTCTGCGTCACATAATATAGCTTATAACCTTTCTCGATAAATCGACTATCTAACATATTAAATTGAGTTAAATCGTACTCGTAACAAACAAAACATCTTACCTTTCCTCTTTATAATACCTATTAGTTTAGATTGGCTTCGATTATATTATTAAAGTAACAATTACTATAGGTATCTCTTACTGTTTAATATACAGTAACACCTTGTACTTGTAAACATTATGAAACTCAAATTCAGAATTTGAATTTCTCCGGAGCCCCCAGACGCCAGAATCCCCACGTACCTACCTACCGCACCGAACCGAATGACTGCCACGCGCTTAATTATTTTGTCGCCCGTATATTTTTACATTGCGATATCTTCTAAGATATTTGTTTAAACTGTATAAAGTAAAGGGCATAAATATTCTATATTAAATTTCCGTGCTAACAAACACATTTATTTAGATATAGATTAATACCATATGGGTTAAATAAGCTTTGCAAAATATCATTCTTTTAAACCTAACATTTTAATATTAAAAAATGGTTACAGTGAGTCAATCTTGAAAGATAAACATATGCTGTCGCGGACTTTTTTTTAGAACTTTTAAAGAGAAACAATTCCGTCATATATGATATTTACGTAACTTAAACCGTTTTCGCAACGCACGCAACGGAAGCTCTCAAAAAGGAATATCTTTTCCCGTTTTTGCAACATTTTTTATTTATGCTCCGCTCCTATTGATCGTAGCGTGATGTTATGTACCCTAAAGCCTTCCTCGATAAATGGACTATCCAGCACTAAAAGATTTTTTCAATTCCAACCAGTAGTCCCAGAGTTTACCGCGTTCAAACAAACAATCAAACAAACAAACAAACAAACAAACAAACAAACTCTTCAGCTTTATAATATTAGTATAGATGAAAGAACTTACCGTATACTTCTACTAATAATCTGTACACGTTCTCGTGACGAAACTGCATTGCGATGTGCAGAGGTGTGTATCCCTGTAACACATATTTTTGTTTTTACACAACCATTATATGAGATCATTGTAAGTAATTCATGGACGTGTTATCTTAAAATGTTAATTAAAATCTTTAAACAATGTAAGTTTGCCTAATTCCACGGATAGGTATGAAACGTTTGTCGAATACTAATACGTGGATGATGATGAATACAATTATGTAATCGGTGTGTAGTTTGGATGATGTACCTAATTACTTTCTGCATTGCTTGAAACTAACATCGATATTAATTTTATTTGTCTTACTGCCGCACTCAGAGAGCTACAATGATTACTTAGGGCAACACTTAGTAAAGGTTTGACATACTTTTGTACGACAAAATTGTCACAACCTTTACTTAGTGATGGCCTAAGTAATCATTAAAGCTCTCTGAGAGCGGCAGTATGTGTTTATTTTTGTTAACTTTACCGAAGTTAAAAATTATACAGCAAAAATAACAATATAAGTTTAGTAAACAACAAGTCTTGAAGATTGCACCTTTAGAATGGTTTCAGATACGAAATATTTCAACAAGAGAGAGGGTGCGCGCGGCGGATGAGTCTTAGAGCGAGTTGTAAAGGCTCACATCTGCTCCCGGCTTCTCATACATTGACCCCGTTTGCAAATCCAATACTTATATTCAATATTATCTGCGATAGATATTAAACTCTGTTGGATATTACAGAATATATAACAGCGACAGCTGTAGCGTAAACTAAGAGGAAGTACATTAGGACACAGGGAGAATTACTATATTTTTATAACTGAGATAAATTACATTATTCGATACAAGATAGTGTCATTGCAAGAACTCCATCTCAACTCGAATGGTCATTACTAAGCACTAACATCAAACCTTTTTGAAATAGTCATTGGGACCACATGGGCACTATTCTAAAGCGATGTAAGTACTTCCATTAAGTTGTCATAAAAAGACAACAGCTTTAAGAGGAAAAGAGAAACATTAAAATCCTGAGTGGTGCACAGATAAATTTACCACCACTTCCCTTGAATCCACAAGTAGTCCAGCAATAAAATGCTCGGCGGACTTACCCCATTCTACTTCCGTCGCCGACGATGCCGAACAGCACATGAAAAAGATTGTAACGACACTTTAACGATACAGTAAAACAGGCCAAATAACTCGCAGTAAGTAAATTTGATTGGACATTAAAGCTTCTAGGTAACAGTAAAATTAGCAATTACTCTTACCGCGGATGTTAACACATAATCAACAGAACTCCGTTGAAAGTCAATTGCATTCGCAATCTCACACTACTTGCATGATATTATTATATTAAGTGCACAACATTTTTCTTTAGTATATTAACGCAGTATGGTTAGCTTTCACTGTTGCTTGGCACCAAATACGGCCCTCAAATTGCACCCTTTACAGTTTCTGCGTTTTCACGTGGATTCATTGCTTGCACAAACGGCCAGAATTTAAGAGAGCCTTTTTGTCGTATGGACGGCAGCTTTTTTTTTGTCATATCGACGGCAGCTTATTTATTGTCGTATGGACGGCAGCTTATTTCTTGTCGTAGGGAGGGCAGCTTATATTTTGTCGTATGGACGGCAGCTTATTTTCCAGAAGAAATTTTTTACTTTGTAGTAGTAGTGACCAATAAAGTCGTTAGTAAGGTAAGTCTAGTTACCTAATAGGTGACGGCCTATTTTTATACAAGTAAGTGGTAGGTACTTGTTTCTACAAACAGTTGTCATTTACAACTAATTTGAGGTGTTAACAATAAAATGAAACAGTGGATCGGATACTACACCCAAAACACTGGTGTAAACGCAAGAGTTAGAGTGGAATTCAACAATGTTCGATCTAGATAGACCATCGACTATTTCACCTACCTACTTCAGAATTATACTGATTTCCTAAAATAAATCAATTTAATTATGTAACAAGGATGTGTCACATTCGCGTCTTACTTTTTAAGACAAAGGCATCGCAGCATTTTTTTAATTTTTTTTCGGCACTTTATAAGTACATGTTTTGTCGCCAAGTCATTTTTTTTGCAAAAAAATAAAACAAAATAATGACCGCCTGACAGAAATCTAAGCTACAAATACTAGATACTAATTTGTCTCTCAGCTTCGCAAAAAATGAAGGTACGTGTTTGTAGCACGCATACCGGAGGATGAGGAGCTTCATAATTAATTACGACTCACCGATCGTTCGTTGACTACTTGACGGGTAACCCCACCCAGCAGTTTCACTAAATTTTCATCGCCGCGTTTACAAGCCCAGTGCATCGCCGTCTGAAATAAATGGAATAGTAAACGTCTAATATTTATGTACTCCACAGCGCCCGTAATAGTAAAACCGCTCAACTAATTATAGTGCAGATTTAAAATCGATACCAAATATTGAAGTTAAATATTCAGACCCTAAGATCAAAACACGATTCCATCACGAAGAGTTTAGTAGGTCGAGAAACAAATTACTTGATTGTCAGTCTTTTATTTTTATATATGTAAAACACTTTGATGGACAATATAATGCCGAAATTATAGCTCTTTATAATCGGAACGCATTAGGATGATTTGCATCCAGATTAAAGATTATATTTTGGTGAAGGTAGGTGTTATTAGCATAGTTATAGGAATTAGCTTGCTATCATCGTTGGTCATTTTAATATTTAAAACGTTATGGTAAGTGAAGCATAATTTTAAGGAACCGTATTTTAGATGAAGGTTGCTTTTAACTGCAGGTATTAGTTAGCAATTTAAGCTTGTTTTACTAGTTGTTTAGTCTACAAAAATGGAAGACCGATATTAAGTCACTATCCTACCTACTACTATGTTTGATTTTATTATTTTAGTATAATTATGTACACTACCTAGGAGTCTTTGGTCAACTGGACCCACTCAAAGTGGACCCGCGAGATCAGTCCAACAAATCACATTTTATTGTTTTTTTTCATACTTTTATTAAGGGTCCAGTTATGAGCGGGTCCAGTTGATCAAAGACTCCTAGTCTACTTCAGTCTAATTTCAAATGTTAGAAGTCATTCGAGTCAGACGATTTTTCATCACTGAAGCGGTTACTTATTCAGTTACAAGTTTTTTGTGTTTATAGAGAAATACATAATCTACCAGGATTTCCACCACAAAAATCGTAGGCGAAAAGTTTAAGACTAATAACAATAGTCTAAAAGGGGCGGCGACGACAAATGTTCTAATAACTATAAAAGCATGTTAATTAATAACATTGTTCTCGGATCAAGCCAATCAGTGAAGGAGGGCGATCGAAACTGGGAAGCATCTCCCGGGACTATCCATTGTGAGTGTATGGTGGCAGCTTGTTTAGTAATTATTCCGACTAACCGGCTTCGGGTATTGAAACTGCAATTATACTGACACAATCTCCACCGTCAATACAGAAGCGAGGTATTATCTCTCGAAACAGGAACTAGTAGCCATAAGCTGGCACTTGCTAGTGTAACATTTTATTAATGAGATTTTTACAAGAATTATTCGGTACTTCCAATGCGATTTTATGTAACCTACGGGTAATACTACCGACCAACTGCTAACCTGCATATTAATGTGTTTACATTTTCTGTTTTGTTTGCGTAGGTTTATTCCATTAGCGAGTTAAAAGTCATATCATAAATATGAATCATATCAATATTATTGATATAATTTTATAAAATAATTTAAATCAAAAAATATTTATTTATTAATAAAATTTGGCATATTATGTCTCAAAGATTCGAATGAGCCGTATCTATTATTTGATTCAAAATTCATTCGTCATTGTTCTTATGCTGTAACATCGTCTGTTGTAATGTAACAAAGAGAACGTCTACGTATATGTAGGAATGAAAAATCGTCGACGAATACCGATTTAATAGTGATGCGATTGACCCACGCTCTAACGGAGCCCATAAAATCTCCGTCACCTTAGGTGTGCCAAGGTTTTCAGTCAGCAGTTAAGTCTTGCGAATATATATTACTTTATCCGAGCCGAGGGTACGAGTTACGTACCAATCGGCGTATGTACAAGATGTAGGCGTGATCGTCGCTGATTCAGTGGGGTAGTTAGTGGCGGGCGGTCCTAGGTTCGACGTCGCCCGGAGAAATATTGGCCTCAGGGGAAGCGCTGTTAATTTGCAGCGCACATTGGGCACAGGCACGATTTTCCACGTATCTATCTACCTACGCGTTTAGCGTTGACTACGTCAATATTGGTTGAAGCAATTTCGTTCTATACAAGTATTTCCTTTGTTCAGTGTAAACTTGCGAGTGTGCTACAGAAATAGAATGTCACTTTAACTTTTAGTAACATTTAGTTTGATCAACATCAAAGTTTTCATGATTTTTATTAAGTAAATTTTCATGGTGTTTTATCAATTGGCCACTTTCCTGACAAAAAATATATATTTTAGATTATGTTTAGTCCGTCAGTTAGATTATCGAAAAATATTGGATACGTTTTTATAATTTTATCAAATGAATAAAAAATGACGAAAATAAAATGCATCAAAGATCATGAGTTTCAGTAAAAAAATGTACTGAAATGTGACGTCACACGAGTTTTTGAAGCACTATGGTCGTAATTTTTTGTTTACGTGAAAAAATATTTTGGAAATCTATATGACGGGCTAATTAGATTTTTTTTGTCAAGTCGGCTGAGTTATCACTAACCGTAAGGTATTATTTTTAATTGATAGGCGATTAAGTATAGGTATCTTCAATACGAGTAGGTAAGTATAAGACAAGAGCATTCAATTCTGAATTACTCACCTTTTGGAATTATGTGCTTTAACCTATTCAAAAAAATGTACTTATACAAATTCATAGGTTTTGCTATTTTATATATTGGAGGTTTTATTTGTCTATGTAAGTTTCAAACGTAGTGTTGAAGTAGGACTTTTTGAACTTGTAACTGGAAAGTGGTGAAGCAACAGTGAAGTTCACTATTCCCACTTGTTTAGTATACGTGGGGAATTCTCAAGGAAATTAAAACGTCAAGAGAAGAATTGGGACTCAACTTTTTTATTTTGTACAGTAATCAGTTTTTGACCGATTTAAAAACAAACGAGGCTGTAGGTTGTTTTTTTTTATTTACGTTCATTGATACTTCCGTCAATTATGGACCTATTTAAAAAATGCTTTTTTCATTTGGCATTCTTCTATCAAATCGTAAATTGGTTGCGCAGTGGTCCCATATAAATTGTTTAAGGTGAATGCTCCAACCACCCCGCGAAATTCAAATTTTCTTACGTTTTTTGTAATTTGCAGGTCAGTGTTAGTTTGTATGTTGATTAGAATATTAATTGCGGCTGTAAGACGTATGTACTTACAGAATTATAATCATCAAAATCATCAATAAAAGCTTCCAAGTTCATAAAGGTGCAAAAATGACTTTTTCAAGTTCCTGCACCTTTATGAACTTGGAGGCTTGTATTGATGATTTTGATGATTATATTTCTGTAACTACATACGTCTTACAGCCGCAATTAATATTCTAATCAACATACAAACTAACACTGACCTGCAAATTGCAAAAAACGTAAAAAAAAATGAATTTCGCGGGCTAGTTGGAGCATTCACCTTAACTTTCCTTGGGTAGTTTATGAGTTGGCTTCTGTAGGTATCATATTTTATTCTTTTTCGTCTATTATGATTGTTTCCTAATATCGTCTAAGTAATTACGAGTTATTCCGGTCTGATCTCCCAAACCGATCCACCGCCAATTTTTTTTTAAATTCCTTTCCGATCCACTGTAATTTATCATTCCGTTCTGATCCCCTTTCTTTTTTTAATGGCTACAAGTACAAGTGAGTCAATCGAAAAACAGTTGTTAATGTAAAAATAATCAGTTTTTTAACCGACTTCCAAAAGGAGGGAGGTTCTCAATTCGTCGGATCTGTTTTTTTTATGTATGTTCCTCGAATACTCGAAGATGGTGACCGATTTAGATTTTTTTTGGTTTGTTTGAAAGGGTGGTCCCATGATCACCAAGTCAGGACCTGATGATCCCCACCGGAGTGTTCCCACGTTGCCGTCGTGGTGGGGCTTGTGTGTCTCAATGATCCTTGGAGCTCTGCCGGTAGATAATACTCATGCCGGAAAGGTCAAATTGGGAGAGACCAGACAAAGAGGGACACGCGAGGGGCACACCACCAATAAAAAAATAGAAAATAAAATAATATAAAATCAACACATGACAAGAATTTGTATGGAATGCCTCATATCAAAAGGATAAAATAAAAACTTTACTTTCGGAAGTCGGTGGCAAAAAAGTCAATGAAACAAACAAGTTTTATAGTGCCGTTTTGGACGTCGGATGTTTTTTTGCCTAACATTTTCAAAACGATTTAAAAATAAAGGTACTTAACTACCATAGGCTGGCATGGAATACCTATAATTAACATGTATGTATTATGAAAAAACTATTATGACGAGATAATGTATCATATGGACCAACAACTTGTTGAAAACTTCGGACATTTACCAGCTTAATTAGCGCAGTTCTTTGTTGCATCACCTAGAGGGTCATTCAACAATCATAATATGAATTTTTCACTATAGCTGTAATTTAAAAGTAATTAAATATACTTACATACTGCATGTTGCACGTGTTCACACCATCGGCGGCGGGAGGTATCGGCGTTCGGCGAGCGACATGCGGGAACAAAGTACAAATGTAATTAATCCTACATAATGATACATGAACTTGTAAAGCCAGACATAAAAATGTTACCATGGCAGCGGTTATTTAAAAAAGATAAGGGTCCTTTGAATATCCTTAAAATAAAAATCTCATTAAGGCGACGTTTCCGGGTCAGCGGACTACAGAATTTACAAATTTATTGTCGGCTAACCTAATAAATTTTAAACAGGATTACGTGGTTCGTGCACAAAGCAAAGCTTTACAATTTGCCCGATATAAATCTCTCGTCTGCGTCAAACGAGTAACTTGTCATTTAAAACGAAACGACGTAAAAAAAGGCCTAGACATTGAACACTTGACTGCGATCTTACAGCTTTATCGTTGTTGCAGCCCCAAAGCAGGCAAAGCATGTACCTACCCCTTTTTTTTTGGGTTGGTGGGAAACCATCAAATAACCCCTCTCACTCTTGGGCAGAGCGGAAGGGAGTGTCAGACTTCTACTGACTAAAAACCACCCATGTTCCTTCTTAGCTCTTTATGTCGAGGCCGCGGTATCTCTTGCGAACAACCCGCAGCCCCGATGGGATGTACCTACTCCTAAGAGTTCAATGTTAGTTTTATTAGTATCAAATAGTGTACACGTTTTTTAAAAATAAGGACGATTTTTGAATGGAGACATTTGTTTCATTGACTTAAGGTGTATAATAGCTTGTTGAGTCACAAAATGTGTTAAGATACTTGAGTGCTTTGGGGTTTAAATTCACAAATATGTATTAGGAAACCAGTTTTAAAACCGATATTCAACTTCCGTACTTTTAAATGTGTAAATTGTTAAAAGCCATTATTTTAGGCGTTTAAAAAGCAATGTTATGTTTTGTGGCCAACAGCAAGCCAAGGATGTCTATGTGTTAACTTGCTTTACTTTAAGTACTAAATGACACCGTCCAGTAATACCATTTACTTAATGTATTTTCATTGTTTGTTGTATTCATCCTAACGTAATTTAACTTAACAATAGGTACCCAAATGAATCGCAGCATCAATAAATTTAAAAATACATCATAATCTGCCTAGTCTTTTCCCAACTATGTTGGGGCAGCTTCCAGTCTAACCGGATGCAGCTGAATACCAGTATTTTACATGGAGAGACTGCCTTTCTGACCTCCACAACCCAGTTAACACTAGGTAATACTTTGGTTGACAGACTTTCAGGTCACTCACTACCTGTAACGACTGCCAAAGATCGATATAATATGGCAGCCGGGACCAACAGCTTTCCGAGGCACGGAGGAAACTAGGTATGTAATGGGCGGTCACCCATCCACAGATCAACCTAGGCAAGCGCGGCTTAATTTAAAGATCGACCCGAGTGGCAGTTATTATTAAGCACGAGCGAAAGATACATAATATGATGAGTTGATGACACAAAAAGATATATTCTGAGATCCCGCCTAAGATAGACTTTCACCAACCTGTTAACCGATACAAGAATAAAGTAAAAATAATATTGCAAATGGGTTGTCTGTTGAATTAAGTCAAGTCTAACTTATATGAAGAGTGTATCAAAAACGTTGTTCAATACACGAAGAAATAAAATAATAAAACGATGTTTTATTGTCACCAATAAAATTATGAGGAGACTATGATTGGATTTGCTTTTTTCCGCGGTTTGAATTCGCCAGGTTGAAGGACAAGCAAAGGTATGAAACCGCTTAACAGCCTCATATGAAAAATTTAAAATTGAAATATTTTTGAATTATGAACACAAATGTTAATTTAGGTAATCATAAAAGTAAATATTTCATTAAAATAATTTTGTTTATTTAAAGAATTCTTTATATAAACACAATTTTGATATTTACGATGTAAACATCTCGGTCTCGGTCTTTACATCTCTACGACGAGATTAAACTGCCGCCTACTCCATAGTCGTTGGTGTTTTTTTTTTTAAATCTCCTGTTTTAATCGATTTATAGATTGATTTGGACCTAGTATGTAATAATTGGTAAATTTCTTTTCCGCCCTTGGTTGCGGAAAAATAAGAAAAACGCAAACGTGCGAAATACATTGCATGTCGAACCTAATCGTAGTCCAATACGAGCCAGTTTTCGAGGAAGTGTTTTGAAAAATTATTAGTAATAATATGATTCTTAAGATTGCATAAATAAAACATTAATTCGGTCAACGGATGAGTTAAGGTCGGCCTTAGGCGGAATCTTACATTAATACATTTGTGTGACACCGTGACAAGACGTCATGTAGGTAGCATGTTTAGCGCGAGTGGCTATATCCAGGAATGGCGAGGACACATCACACAGTTCATGTCCCCGTGTGCCGACCAACATCCGCTACCACGTCATATTGATTGCGTTTGCATGTACATCAATTAGGATCCGCGGGACGATGCGTCTTCCACCCCACTAATTATCGTCTTGTCACTATGTAATTATGCATATAGGTTGACAGCGACGTTGATATACGTATCGAACTCAGAGTTACTATTAATCTACATTACTATAAATCTACATCTAGGTATGCAGGCCTAGAAAGAGCGACCGATGAACGTTACGAACATAGTTTAACAATAGAACACTTAAGGTATTAGATATATAAAGTATAGGCACTAAACATTTAAAACATACTTACACCCTGTATACGATCGCCGACATTGTGATTACCGAGAAATAAATAAACAGAATTAATTTAAAATATTATATAAAAATGCACCTATGCTGCCTACCTTGCTGACATTTACGCAGCCAAACCAGGAAGAGAGCCAAGCCAAAGGAGAGTAAAGAAGGCGTTTAAATTCCTTCAAAACGAATCCAAAAACGGATGGTGACAGCTACATGCGTCTCACTTAGAAGTGTGCAAAGGATAGTAGTAACTGCAGATGACTCTGGCTTTTCACCTGTCTTCCATACACCTAGCAAGAAAAGGAGGGGAATAAAGAGAGTGACGGATATTGTGATTACCCTTACACTCGCATTGCATTATTAAAGTAGATTAAGCAATCTAGGCACTCATTATTATAGTATTATAACAATGTAATTAGGAGCCTATTCATACAAATATTCAAAATTATTGTCATGTTAAATCTACTCTTTGTTCTATAATCTGAAATACATTTTTTTAGCTCCGGAGCTATGTACATTTTATAATAGTCTCCCTTGTTCATAATGAGTTTTTGAGATAACATTATGTATTGAGAAAGTCTGATATAATACCAGAGGTTGTGGGTCAGGTCGTAAACGTAGACTAACAAGTGAAAATCAGTTATTAAATCGTGTACAGTACCCGGCGATAAATATTGCACATCGACGTCATCGACCTTTGAAAATTGGTGTATTTTATACAAAGAATAAAAAGAATTATCAAAAGAAGCAAATCAAAATTGTTTTAACAGCTCCTAATAGATACCGGACTGTTTGTATTTTGTGCGACAGAGATAACGCTCTACGAAGCCGAAATTAGCCGATTGTCTCTTCCCAAAGGTCGATGTGCAATATTTATCGCCGGGTACTGTACCAATCTTTACGCAGGTTTATTTACCATAAACCACCATTTCATGTGACCATTACCATTATGTTTGTGCCAATGTTACCGACTCACCGTAAAAGGGTCCTGAAACAAAAGAAAAATCAATTTTACTAATTGAACTATGATAACAAATGCACACAAAGTGACCGCAGGAAAGTGTCCACTCTTGAGGTTCCTGAACATCGAACGAAAAGGTGAAGCAATGAGTTAGACGCTTACTAAGAGAGGAAGTTAGAGACGGCAATGGAAAATAGTAGGTACTTGGAGGAACTAAGGGGGAGGCCTTTGCTCATTCCTACCTTTCGTCTAGGGCAGGTGTTGTCAGGGCATGGCTGCTTTGGCAAATACCTGGACTAAGTTCCTAGATGGGAGGCGACTCCCGTGTGCCAGTGCGGTGGCAGTGAGTGAGGGATAATTCCCACTAGTTCTACCGGTCCTATTACAAAATTCTTCTTTAAAACGAGTGGGTTTTTTGTTCTCATAATACGAAGTTTTGGCGCGAGTTGTACATTCACAATAGGGTAGTTAACAAATATAAAAAAAAAAACTACTTAATCCGTCAGATAGATTTCCAAAAAATATTGGACACATAAACAAATAATGAAGACGATACAGTGCTTTGAAAACTCGTGTGACGTCATATTCTAAGACACAGTATGATATTTTTTACCGGTGAGTGACGTCACAAGTCACAACCCCCCACTCAAATCTTTGACGCGTTTTATCTTCGTCAATTTTTATTGATTTGATAAAACAAAAAATACGTATCCAATATTTTTCGATAATCTAACAGACGGACTAATTAGAATCATATTTGTGTTAGTCAGCAAACATCCCTATTCACGTATTCACACTATGCAAAGCTCCGCATCATAGCGAATTTACCCCGATTTGGATTTGCTAGTAGTATTTTGGCACGAATAGCCTCAGCTTACTGTGCGAGTGTACACTCGAAGATTACGTAGTATAAAATTGGCAAGGACACAAGTAGGAGATGAGAAACAAAGATAGTCAAGTCTTACAAACTACCAGGAGGTTGAAAAACAGTCCCACTCGTTCTACCGTAGGACTGTTTAGTAGAACTAGTGGGAATGATCCGCAGCGAAGACACGGCGCTTCACAACCTCGAGCATTGTTCTGCTTGGGTGGTGCAGCGCCGTGCTCTCGCAGCAGCTACTCTCGTTTGAAGAGGCAGTGGCATCCTTTTTCAAGAATGTCACGGAGGTGGCGGAGCGCATTAGGGAGGAAGACTCCCTTGCTGACGTGATCCGTCGGTGGAGGCAGGGCGGCGGAGGAGGTGCCATGGCCACCTAATGCCGCCCTAGAAGGTGCCAGCGGATGATAAATCTGATAATCTATCGTCGATGTCTCAAGTGAGCCCGGCCAAAAGTGTTTGGAGCCCGGAGGCGGGCTGCGCTGGATGGGTCGCGAACGTCATGCGTAGCAGCTCTCGTAGTCAATTCACCAATGCGACAGCAGACTCACGGCGGTGTTTTTTAGTGGGTGCAAGCCCCACGTAACCAAACGAACCAAACACAAAACCACAGTCTGTGTGGTATGCGTTAGGCATTTTTAACCGCTTAGTAAAAAAAAAAGGTATTTGCTCATTGTGAGGGACCAGGGGCATGTTTTTAAAAACAACAATGACGAATCTTGTAAGCATAGAAGGAGGAACGGACATCGCCGCTAAAACGGTTACCGGTATAGGGTATAGGGTGTAAAAGTACCCTTAACGCAAACGAAGGGCACTGTTCTCCCCATCACTGCGATAATTTTTTTGTTCTAGACCATACCTGGGAACCTCTTAGTTACGGAGATATTGGGGGTCAAAGTTCCAAATTTTTCACAGCTGTTTTTGTAAATACTAGTTTTTCAGGTTATAACTTTACTTAAATTACCTCCATGACCCGTTTACTATTCAAAGCATCCACTAGCACAATGTTTTAACAGTGCTATATTGAGTTTTACCGTAAAATTAGATTTTTGACCCAAAATAAAAAACATTTCCCATCAAAATTTTTTGCGTCGGGTTACTTAGTTTGATGTACTGAATGCTTGGTTGACGGGTGTGTGATGGGTTGATTTACACCCTGTATAGTCCTTCATTATGTCTGAGACACCCCAACATAGAAATTTTTCATAAATAGTCACGGTTGCCTGATGATCAATAGCCGAAGAACATTCACTCGAATTATCATTTAGCCCAAAGAACCATTAAGTAGGTTTGGCCTAATTATTGTCTAGCTGATGTAATGTTGTTCGAAAAAACGGTTACATTCATTTGGCTGAATTCAGTTAATTTTTTCGGCTAAACCATTTTTAGGCGACATCTTAAAAAAAAGCCCGTGGTACACCCAGGTGGACCACGTAGTACACCCAAGTGGACAAGGCGGATAGACCACAGGCAACACACGTACGTAGGGTCGCCCGACTTAAAACTGTATTAACATTCAAATCAAAGATTACAGATCTTGTTTTCTTATGGTGATGAAGAAGCAACCATGTTGTGCAACACGAAATTGATTGGTTACAATACATGACCGATAATACATGTAATTTTAAAAATGTATCCAGGACTAATCGCGACCGCTTTTTATTTTAAGTATAGCAGAAGTCATTAGCGCCGGAAGAAATCATGGGTTTACGAACTTTGTAAAAATTACCAAAATTACATTATAGCACATAAGTGTATTTTGAATGAGGATATGGAATAAAAAGTATGAAAAAAAAATCCAACATCTTAGGTTTATCAATCTTGTATAAAAATCTAGAGATTATTTATACTTATAGGTAGGTACGTATATAATTATATATATTTTGAAAATACTGTAGGTTATAGAATAGTACCCGTAGTTGTTCATATTCAGGATTAGGTTCATTTTCTAAGCTTGCTTAGTAAACACACAACTAAGATGCTAATATTTTTGGGATGGCACCGCTTTTGTAACCGTCTGTCACCTATATCAAATATAATCTACGAGTAGGTATGTCAACACGAATGTTAATGAATGTGTTTTTATTTGCCCCCGCTCCCACGATACCGCGCGATCGATCATGAAAAATCAGAAAAACCATTAAAAGTTTCGGAGTAGTGCTCGCTCATAATGTACAACGCACCGCCTCAGCCGCTCGGTGATCGCCGAATTACCTACTAAAGTGTAAAAAACGTAGATAAAAGGTGGGGCTGTGCATATTCCCATGATCGGAAGACGGTCAGACGGCGTTTTAATACACCCATAATCGTCGTTCGACGGTGGATCATATGAAATATGTAATACCGCTAATAGGTCTCGGTGGGCAGCTTCCTCAGCGGTCGCTCGGCCAATTTTGCCGTTGGTAATAACTTTAATATCCCATCAGTGCTATACCCCATGCGTGTACAAAGATGAGGCCGGGTAATGACTGTGCGACCGACACGCGGACCCGCCTCTGCGACCGATAATTCACCTTTATTGAATAAATCTGTTTGATTACCGTACTGCACGACACGCTTTAACGTTTAATTACGCTTTTATTGGTACGTTTCAAATACAATCAATGTTTAAAGGTAAGGTCTAAAAACAACATTTCTACAATCCATTTGATTAAGTCCTGAAATGCGTCTGGATCAAACTCGACCAACTCTCCAAGTTAAATCAACCTCTTCTTATTCTATAATATAGCCATACGATCTATGCTAAGTATAATATAGCACGTTTTGCTATAAGGATCGAAATTGTGACCCGACGAAAAAAACTATAGGATCTAAGATAGCGCCTAAAATCGATTATCAAACGATATACAGGGTGTAAACGAACCCTTCACGCATACGACAACCAAGCATTCTGTACATCAAACCAAGTACCCCTACGCAAAAATTTTTGCTGGGAAATTACTTTTTTTTTGGGGTCAAAAATCACATTTTACGGTAAAACTCAAAGTAGCACTCTTAAAACATTGTGCTAGTGGATGCTTTGAATAGTAAACGGGTCATGGAGATAATTTAAGTAAAGTTAAAACTTGAAATACTAGTATTTACAAAAACAGCTGTGAAAAATTTG
Source organism: Diarsia brunnea (assembly GCA_949774965.1). Lineage (NCBI taxonomy): Eukaryota > Metazoa > Arthropoda > Insecta > Lepidoptera > Noctuidae > Diarsia > Diarsia brunnea. Next base: position 21,762,561 of record OX458996.1, on the reverse strand, counting down.
GAACTTTGACCCCCAATATCTCCGTAAATAGGAGGTTCCCAGGTATGGTCTAGAACAAAAAAATGATCGCAGTGGTGGGGAGAACAAATGCCCTTCGTTTGCGTTAAGGGTACTTTTACACCCTATATATATATATATGGATATTGTAAACGTTTACGGTACTACTGCTTCAGTCTATATTTTGTTTTGCGTTTTTCTTATCCAAATGCATAATCCTATCTAATGGGATATAATGATGGACATTCTTCTGCCCGCTAGACAATTACGATATTTCAATAAAAATAAGATAAATAATTGGAATTAGGAAGGAATTACAGGATACCTAATGAAATGGAAATATCATCACATACGAAACCCAAAAGCGGTCGAGGTTGCGACGACGCTGACAGACTGACAAACATTCCCATGGGGGTAGGCAAAAAACTGCAGAACGCCAGCTTAAGTTCTCATATTTTCTTTGATTTGAGTGGACATAGGCCAAAGGTGTCTATGTACATTAGTGGATTCTAATAGATTGAGTTGCTTAATTATATTAAATATTCTACAATAACTCTACTCGTAATGAACATCTCAGCAGCTACATAGCAATAAAGCATTTCAAATATTGCAGCTTGATAAGTAACTTAAATTCTCTTGTAAAATGAATAATTAATCAGTTAACTTCAAAGCAGAAAACAATCAGTCGTCGAATGTCATTCCCGAGAAATGTATGCCGACATCGTAAACGATGAGCTCGTATGGCTATAAGCATGGTGAATGAGGATTTCTAAAATAAGCGGCAATTTATTATCATAAGCATTGCAGACGCAGTGACGCAAACATTCGTCGACAGTTATTAAGCGCTAGAACACTGCATCAGGATGAAGAGGACACGCGATGCTTGCGACTATATTGTCATCTCTCTTGCTTGTGGCATCACTTGCACTCACAGGTAATACATAAATCAAAGCTTAGACAAACATGAAATTATTCTTCTTCAATTTACGAATACCTAAAACAATACGATCTGCCTTAAAAAATATTTGGAATCACTCAAAAGCCGTGTATTAAATATGATATGCAACAAGCAAACTCAATGATATCATCTTGAATTGAAACTGCAATTACAAATAAAAAAGTATCCATCAGGCATAGTAAAAACGATAACATTTTTTTATCGTACCTACACTGAATTCTTATTAGGACAAAGTACACAACGAAACCACAATCGGAGTGTATTATTTTTAACGTGTGGATATCGAGTGAACATTGTGAATTTAATTGTGGAGCTGTTAACGGGTGCACCCCGAGGATGTGTCGTTAATAGAGCGTTGTGTCTCTTCATTTTGTTTGAACGTTCACTGACTCCGTTATTTCGGAGCGACTAATAAATTGCGTGATGACAGGTGTCAGCTGCTCTACCGCCTCTGCACTCTTGTGTCGATGTCTCATTCCTCACGTTCTACTCCTAAATTCTCTTATTTTATCAACGCTTCGTTCAATTTTCGTTTCGTTCTCTCCCTATTCTATTTGTTTGTGTTAGCATTATCGCTTCAGCTGCGTTAATTCCATGACACAAGAGATATTGTATATCTTGTGTTCATGGAAGACCAATATCTAAACTTATCGTCTATCGTAGTGATTGCCGCACAAACAATTTATAAGCTTCATTGAACTGTCAAATATTTCATCATGAGAATCTTTTGATGTATTTTATATTCATCATGTCGCCATAAATTATTTTAATTTTATTTATTTAAACGTTTTAGACGTTTTTTATTGCAGTATATTTTGTCAGCCACATTATATTGGCGACACTTTAGACTCTCCTGCCGTAAAGCACATTTCATTTAGTGCTTTTTACTTAAAGTTTCTATAGATTGAAAGTTCGAGTTTCTTTACCTGAAATTCATATACATATCATATGAATTTCAGGTAAAGAAACTCGAACTTTCAATCTATAGAAACTTTAACTTTGTGACGTACTATTCCCGAAGATGATTTTTGAAAGTTAGTTCCTCCCCAAATGAGGACTAAAGTAAGGGAGGAATAATAGTTTAGATATTCCGAAAAACTACGTAGGACACGATCCGGTGCAAAGCTAAGTTTACTGTTAAGCAATAAATAGAAAATAACAATTCAACTTAAAGCTGCAATGCAAATAAATTTACTGAACATTATTTTCGTTTCGATTATTACGAGTACAATATACTTACAACAAAGAAAATCTTGTGCTCTCAGATGGACCGTATGTTTAAGTTTAGTACGGTCCATGCCATCCAAGAGTTAAAAGGCAAAAGGTGGGAAGACAATCCCAGACAAACTGCAGTGCCCAATTTAAAGTACTTAATCAATTGGGTAACAAGAGAACTAGCTGTACCCGCATGCGTTACAATTCCCTTTTCCTACCTACTTAGGTACCTACTTAATTTTCCGCGCAACTTCCTTGGTTTTTTTTCTTCAGAACATTCTCCTGACAATAAGGAACACAACAAAAAAGAATTAGCGAAAGCTGTCCACGCGTGATGCCATGACCAAGGAAATAGGAATTCATTTTATACAGTACTAGATGATGCCCGCGGCTTCGCCCGCGTGGACGTCGATTATCGCAATATGTGATCATGAAATTTTGATCCCGTTCCCGCAACCCATGGGAACTTATATCACGTGCGCGTTATCGTTCGGCTTATTAGCTAATCAGCAGGCAAGACGGTGCGGGGGGAGGATCGGCCATTGCATCAAGCGAAGCGAGGCACTTGAATTTTATTCTCGCCTCCGTACCTTTTTTGCGATTACTACTAAGATGTTCGTCCGTATTCGGCATCTTTTTTAACCTGATAACTTTGACAAGATAACATAAACAATAATACCAATAATGTATATTTACTCTGTCAAAATATGAACACATTTGTTTGTAATAGAGAATAGCTGCTGCGCTATAAAGGGTTTTAAGGTAAACCAATCGTAAGGCTGCGGTTCCACTGAGGCGGAGGTAGCGGTGCGGAGCGGGGCTACGACCGACGGACGCGGACGCGGACTTGGCAGACGTCGGTCTGCCAGGTCCGCTAGTAACGTTATAGGTTTACACTGTATATACACGTGCTTATAAAGTTATAGTAGCATAATAACATAATTTTTAGGGTTCCGTACCTCGAAAGGAAAAAACGGAACCCTTATTGGATCATCAACCCTTATTTGTTGTCCGTCCGTCTGTCTGTCAAGACCCTTTTTCACAGAAACGCGTGGAGGTATCATGCTGAAATTTATATCAAATACATACTCGAATACGAAGCAACGTCTTAAGTAGGTATGGTACAGAAAAAAGGACAAAATTCCGAAAACCGTAAATTCTTAGTTACATCATATACTTAATAAAAATAATATTAAACTTTGTGTGTACGGAATCCTCGGTGCGCGAGTATGACTCGGACTAGGTTGATTTTTTTTTATTTTCGTATATCTGTTTGTTCCGGCTTATCTCCGAAATGGCTGGATTGATTTTGACGAGACTATTACTGGAATATAGCTGGTGTTATAAGGGGTATTCTTTTATTTTTAGAAAAAAGTTTAGGGTTTCGTACAATAAAATTTAAACCCTTGAAATTGTTACCAAAATCCGACTCAAATAGGTAAGTAACATTCTTAAAGTAATTTAACGCGAACGAAGGTTGCGGGGTACAGCTAGACCAAACATATTTATTTAAGCAAAACCTCGGTTTTATCTATTTATATAAAACGAGAAGTCTTGACTGACTGACTGACTCACTCATAAACGCCCAGCTCAAACCTTTGGACCTAGAAAGCTGTCATTTTGCACAGAGGCTCCCTTTTTAATGTAGACAAGGAATAATTTAACCTCTAAAGAAGTTAAATGGGGATGAAGGTTTGAAAATCGTCATTTTTGTAGTTTAACCGTCATTGCGGGCGGAGCCGCGGGCAAAAGCTCACATATTTATTAAACTGCAACGAACGGCGATTAAGTCGGTCACTGGTATACCTTACAAGGCCGGACCCTCGAATATCCGGCGTAAGTTTCTTGTCAAGCGTTACGCGGGCGCAGGGCCATTAGCTGGCGAACTGGCGTTTTTTGGTCAGTTTGCTTATTGATAATATTATGCCACGGTTTATTATCATTTTTGTAGATAGCGTATTGCACCAATTTTCGCGCAAACAGAATTCATTTTGTAATATTTGAAACCTACTTCATGAATAGTTCTTAAACAATCATCAATATTTTCGTTATTTTTTCACTGCCACGGGGACTTGTGAAGATCGCTATAGGTAGTTTGGTGATATTTGTGCTGTTTTCTGTCTTCCACACTGATGAAATCACAGAAACACGAAAGACTCAGAGTTGGTAAGCCTCACAAGATGGACCGATAGGATAGCCTGATGAAGATCGTGGTAATCCGCGGGTTGCTGGACTTGAGGGAGACATTTCACAAGCAGAAGATATCTTTCGACTGAAAAGATGGTAAATGATGAAGTCGCACAAAGACTTATCGGAATCAAATATTAAATGCTACTTTTTCACAGCTCAAATAGATTTTAAACAAAAGCAAATATCAAACGGTTGCCTCTAAAAACAAACATGAGGAAAGAATGATATGATATAAATCAACAATATATGTATTTCTTTTTACTATCGTTAATTACAGAAGGGCGTATATAAATAAAGAACGCGCGTCCATTGAGGCGGCGTGGCGAGGCGATCACCGCGGCGCGCCTTGTCGTTACAAGCAAATGCACTTATCTTACCGGGATGTGAAAAACTGTTTTCAACTCGCTGTCGTCGGTTAGTTGCACCAACACAATACATCCGAATGTACCCAGAGTCAATGCCTCCAGAGGTTACGTTTGAACAGGATTTGGAGACCCAACAAATAAAAAAGCTACAGATCAGAATGGGCCTAACAAAGAAACAATAAGAAGTAACACTTATCTTTATTTAATTCTATTGTCTTTTCCGGAATTGAATTGGTTTACTTTCACGGTGTAACCGAACGAGTTCCTTCCATTAAAAGTCATTTTCTGTATCCATTAAAATTAATGATTCGTAATTAAAGTGTAATTATGAGAGAACCAATATATCATTTGAGTCCGAGACGCGCCATCGTAAACCCGTCAGCGACTCCATGATAAAAATAAACAGAAGTCTTTGAAACATTATCGATACAAATAAATTGTCCGACCAAGAATGAATATCAATAAATTGAAAATGTAACTCGTAAAAACATATCATCGATTATTGTAAACAGCTGGCGGGCATTTATGCAAAACGAATCGTTCATTGGACCAATTCAACGGCGGTAGCGAAGATAGAAGAATTTTAATTGAAACTTACAGATTGGACCTGCGGCCTCGCACCGCTCGCTGACGCCCTGGCGCGCCGCCCGGCCCGACCCGGTGACTCGCGATTATGCACTCTTTACAAGATGAAAACAACGAAACGATAATGCTACAAATACTGTAGGTATGCCTTAAACCAACATCAAAGAAAAATGTCATGCAACTCTCCAGAACCAATAGAGAAACTTATCAATTTACATGAAATCCAAACTTTTACTTGACAAAGACCTTATTAAAATCTTGACGGGAAGTTAATTTGCGATGACGGCTACACCATTAATCTTATTATAGCTACATAACCTCGATCTTTTTTGTTATATAGGTATAGGTAGGTACGAGCTTTCGGAAAGAAATGTGGAACAAATAAGTATTTCAACAGAGCCTTTTTTACCATGCCTGTTGGTTCATGAAAACTCAAATAATTGTAGTACCTTTTCTAAAAGGATCCGTAACAGGGGGAGTCGCAATCAGAATTGTTTAAAATCCGCTGTACCCCATCTGTAGTTAATTCTATTTACTTAATTGATTGTGGCACTTAACCCGTTTCGTGGCAGCCGTGCGTAAATCTTTCTAACGGCTGATTTACAAATAAAACCACGAGTCAAGCATTCGTGATAGCGGTTATCGTCTCGTTCTCATCTCGTTCGCTTTTCTTTGCATTTGGTTAAACAAATAGAGGCCTCGTTGGGTCGGTAGGCAGATCCTAATTAAAAACTATATTCAGCCGCTGTCGTATATTACGCGGAGGCCTTAGGCAGTTAGTCACCACGTCTGGACACCTCCCAGTCGTTTAGCGTTCGTATTGCGTTTGGGGCCCAAGCCGTGAATGAAATACAGGATGTTAGTCATGAAACCCCTTAGCGAGTGGAGAGTGGCGACGGTGAGATAACAGTTTTTATAATAAAAATCTTAGTTTTCTTAAAAGAGATATCGTATTTTATAATTAAATTAGATTTGAATTTGGAAAATATCACATTAGAAGCAAATTCTAAAAACAACATAGCATCACGCTTGTAGTCCCCGAAGAGTTAGGCAGAGGTATAACCATTAATATACCCACATATCGCCATTTATGTTTAAATATGGGGCTCAAACATAACAAACTCCGTGGCGGCTACCGAGATATTCCTGATAGAAAAATCCAATAACACAGACCTGCGTAATCGAACCCAAGTCCTTGCACGGTAGTCGCGCTTGCTACCACTAAACCTACGCGGTAGTCTTACAATACAATCTACCTTCAATGTCCCTGTAGTGAATGAAACATTATTCTTTAATTTGAAGTAAAACTTTGCATAAATCGACCGATTATACCCACTCATGTAAGTTTGCTGAAATAATTAAAAAAAAAAAGATTTGTGCCCGGTTGATGAAAAACAGATGTATGTCACCGAAACGCCTGATGTTTTTGTTTATTTTTTCATATTTGAACACTAAGCTTTCACGTATTCTATCCATCATATCAAAGAGGGTTATGTTTTAAGAAAGCCATTAAAACTAAATAAAAAGTACTTATTTCGACCACTTTATAATCAGAAGCCAATTAAATAACAAATTACCAATAAAACTAAACATCTCAAGATAATAACATACAATATCGAATTGAATGTTTGATCAATTCATAATTAGAAACAATTGTAAACACAAAAACTATAAGAGAGAACAAGCGTGCGCTGGAAGCAGCCGGGATCCGATTCTTGTTTATAAGGCGGCCGGCCCACCTCGTCTGCACTAAAAGTTTGATCTTATCTTCAATATTTTAATAGGTTCCCGCGGCGGCACCTTCGCCAGTAATTGTATAAAGTATCTCTGGAGGAATAAATTCAATATCCAGTCGCGGGGCCGGTCGACCGGGGATCCCTCCGCTTAACCTCGTGATAAAGCTTAAATCAACACACGAAGTAATTACAATCGAGCCACACTTCATCACAGATGCGAATAGTGATTAACTATCTTCGCCTTTGGTTCCGCGGTGTTCGAACGCAGCCCGCGTCTAAGCCGCCTCCCGCTGCCCAATTAGATGCGAAATTGGATGAGACCTCATTTCATTGGATGTGACATAAATGGAAACCATGGCGTTTGTTAATCTGGTGTAGATGTCTCTATAGTTTAGCCTGCGATGGCAACAATTAGATAATTTGTTATTTTACTCGTAGCTATTTTTATTAGTCACTCTGCATGAGGTATTTTAGCTTTTTCTCCGGGATGATCGTTCGCACTAAGTACCCACACTACCCACTGATATCATCGCTAATGCTACTTTTTGATAGGCTGTCTCACCGTATGCTTGTTTTTCTGGCCTACATTACAAACATTTTAAAGAAAAAAATAATATCAATCTATCTTCCGAATTATCTTCAAAATTAAAGAGGGACTCTCTTATAAAGTCTAAATAGAAAGCACACAAAATATCGTCAACCGTCCCTTTTAATTTTGATTAATTAAAAGTTTTGCATGGAAAAGAGTAATCTTAACGCAAGGGTTGTTCTTAGTGAACTTCTTTTGTATTATATCCTATAAAGAGAAGTTTTTCAGTAAAACAACGCTCAATCTGCAACAAAATATAAAAGTTTTACAATAACGTATACGCCTCGGGCGGGGAGATCACCAAGACGAGAATAAATCCTTTTTCCTAAGTTGTACTCTATTCGCAAGTATTTAAAAGAACGAAAGGATTTATAAAAAGATAAAGATTTGTTTGAATTTGGGTGTACTTTGCACAAAGTACTAACAAAAGGAATAACAAAGAGCGTCAGAAATTAGAAAGTAAACTTTTGTTTCCGAAGCAGCAGCAGGCAGGTTTCGGTTTCCCACTCAGTACGTAAGTAGATACGACATATGAAGCGAAACGTATACGGTTAGACATATCTTACAAAGCGCTGTAGTATTTCAGCTTAATGCAGAAACAGTGTCTATACGTATATTCGCATTTATGCCGTAATGAGCCCGTTACATGGCGCTCGAATTCGGTACTGTCGTGGGCGGGCGGCGGCGGGCTCGCACCTATTTCGCTGCAAGCGGCCTCTCCCAATTAGCCTTAAAATAATGAACATGTTTTATATTTCTACCCGAGTGCGGCGTGTACTTATCCCCGTTTGCCCCGGGAGGTCATGCGGCTGTAGCCCTCTCGCGTTGTTTTACACGGGAGTACCTTTAAGTAGGTAATATAATAAAAGGGACACGTTGGTTGGGGTTTCGAAATATCTGCGGTGAGTTGGGCGCGAGGCGGTGGTAATGTTTTGTGCTCACTATAACAGTTCAAACGGATGCACACTTGTTAGTCCCCCGGTTTTCGAAATGTCTTTATTGTTTACTGGCCCGCGATTTTATTTGCGTGTAATTAATCATTTTTATGGTCCCGACCCTAAAAGGAAAAACGGATGCTTTAAGTATAATCTCACTTTGTTGTTCGTCTGTCAGTTTTTCTCGAGATCACTGTATAGAAATTAGAATTTTGTTATGATGTTAGGTCTCGATGGGGTCATATTATTTACAATAAAATTAGAGCTTATTTCTAAAGCTTATTAAACAAAGCGGTGTTTTATTTTGTTAGAGAAAAATGCTAAATTACTCTGGTATACCTACTGGTTCCAGGCCGATTTAGTTTCGCAGAAGTAATACCTATTGGTAAGACTTAAACTAACATTAATCGTAATTGATTTTCTGGGTTAGTTGGTAAGTACTGGTAGAAGTCTTATTTTATTTCAGAATGATAAAAAGATGACCTATGATGGTATTTAATTAGGTCCAGCAAAAGCTGCAACTGGGGCAAATACACGTCCGTCCATATAACCTTATCTTAAATTTACCACAGCATTTATAACATAGAGCTTGTTAATATTTATCACGTTTCACAGAGTAATATATTAAAAATTTGCCGTCATGACAAATGAGATGTCGTGGCGCGCCACACATTTCAAATAAGCATTTAACCACTTCCTGCCTGTTTAGTCTACAAATAACGTTACTGCTCAAAGATTTAACTAAGCCTGAATAAATAATCAATTTAGCCAGTCCCGCGCGGCTTCTGATCGATTGCCACAATGCCGGCTGGATGATATAGTCGACGAGCCGCAGCGATAAATATCCCGAGACAAATGTTTAGAGTGTCTCCGGAGAGTTGCGGTGACACTAAATTTAAAAGCTTCAATTGTACAGAAATAACCAAAACACGGTTAAGATCTTTCGAAAACAAATCGTGTATCGGTCGCTTGACGACAATCGTGATTGACTGCGCAAGTGAGCGTCTCTAATATAAACAAATTAATAGGGAGCGGGTCGAGCCCGCTGCGGTGGCGGGTGTCATTTAGGAGGAACTTGCTCACCGATAGGGGTTTAAGAGTACTCGAGAACTGGTAGATGAAGAACAGCTCTCAACTATTCATTAAAGCATTTACTAAAAATATTAGACGCACCAGTTGTAAATCACGACGCTAGTTTTTTGGGCTTTCATTAAATATTTCCTGTCTGTGACATTTTTATTATGGATGGCAATATTAAGGAAACATTATTCATATGTAATAATTTTTATATCTATCTGTTTTATATCATACCATTTATATCCATAAGCCATGAACGCTGTTTGACTGTTCAGTTAAATTAGGACTAAAATAATGATATGAAACGACATGCTCTTAGAGATCATCGACAAGGTATTAAAAACTCAGCTAGGGGTCATTATCTACACCCATTAACATTTTACATGTGTTAATCACATCCTCTTAGAACCGTCTTATCAAAACGGGAGCAATTTTAAGAATGACTACGCCTATAAATAACATTGTCCTTACATTAATTATGAGCTTAATTATGTAGAATCCCTTTGATTTACAAGCCGCTCATTGCCGCCGCAAACGAATTGTAGTGGCTTAGCGGAGTACCTCGAGCTTCGCCTACCGCTTCTTGGTTATAATTATTTTTGTCGTAATATAGCTCTGCTCGGTGTGTATACATCGAGATGAAAGTGAATCGAGACAAGTTGACGCCCGCACCGCTTTTAAAGGATTAGCCGATTATATACACTTTGGTTTTAACACGAGCTGTTCTGGAAGAAATACCATTTTAGAATATTAACCCAACACGTGAGAACAACTAAAACGGTTAGAATCAATTATAAATGTGATGGACGATATAAATAAATAAGTTTCTGGTGTGAAGACAAAAGATGAAGATTGCGATGGGCGTGTTCTAAGGAACGAAATATTTTGGCACGCGTGATGCGGATCATTGCCGTAGCGGCGAAATAAGAGCAAAAAATGGTTAAATTGAACTACGTTTAAAGACACTGTTTAACGGGTACATTTATTCCAGCCTTAAAATGATATCTACCTTCTACAACAAAATATTTAAAGCTGTGCCTGTGAGTGAGGGTGCGGTAGAGGCGGTTGTTCGCGGATTGCCGAAAGCGGCACTGCGGGCGCGCGGCTTGTACGCCGAGGGCACCCGCCGCCGACATGCCCCACCTACGGGTATCAGCTACTACTGAATTCGGGATTAAATCGTGCAAAAATACGTATCGTGCGAATCCAAACGGTATAACTTGCGAATAACTTAGAAAAAATCGAACCACAGTAAATTTTAACATGCTTGTGACAAGTGGTGTGAAATCCCTTCGTAAAAATGGGAGACTCTCCGACCAGATCGATGTTATAGCTATCTAGTAGGCTACTAGAAACTGGATTGTGCTATCATTAAATTAAAAAAATAAGTTTAGATGGCACGGTATATCAGGTTTATAATTTAGATAGAATCACATTTCTAAAATATACCAATCGTTTACTAATCAGGCATAATGACGATTCGTAACGGCACCTATCTACTCATCTACCACAGAATTTTAACAAACAAAAATCGTAGCGTACCTATTCAAACAGCCGGACAATCGAATAATAGTCCTCGATAGCAAACAAGCTGCGATCCCAACCGGACATTCGGCTGGCTCTATTTCTGCCCAGTGTTTAGAAACAATAGCTCTGCGCTGCAATTAGTTTATCCGATAGATGGTGGTCGAACGAGTCGTAAATCTACGCTCTTGCCACCAGTGGGCTCTCTACGTGGTTGTGGCGCCGTATGTAGATTCAGCTCGGTTAATTAATGTGCCACGGTAAAGTGCGAGGTCTCTCCCTCGCATCCCTAGCCGGCTTTCGTAAATTGCGCACCCATCTCTCACATGTTGGTACAATAGCTCTAGTTTAGCAAATTAAAATTAGACCCCGAAGCAGATTGTCAATACCAAAATGTTTCAGTTTAAAATACCGGCTACTAAGTTTGTACGTTCTAAAAACTTACAAGTTAAGTTAAAGCTGTGAGCCTTTTTAAGAAAAACGTAGCGAGGAAATTCGTAAGCACGAGAAATTTTCAACGTGTACAAAGTAGCACCATTTGTCACACGAACCACAGAATACTGAAGTACAAGCTTACATGAACCACTGCGCAGTGTTAACACAATTTAACTTGACTACATATGACCACACTATTATGGAACTCGGTAGTCTTGTTTTAATGAACATTTTCTTTAAGAATCTTTGGCAAATTAAAACATTAGTTTATTTCTTCTAAACATTTGTTTTATTTTTGTGATTGTGTGTGATTAAATTTTTTGAACCGGGTTAAAACTATTCTATGAGAAATGACGGTTATCATAACGTCGTCCAATAATCACAATAATTTTGAATCACATACACACATAATCAATCTTAAAAATTGTATATAATTCAATACTTTTAATTGTATATATACAATGTACAGTAACAAATCGATTTAAGTTTCAAGTTTGGTCGATACTACATTTGTATAACCGATTCTGTAGATCACATCTTAACATTGCTCAACGCTCTTGAGTGACGTATGGCGGGAGCGATGAGGGCGCAGGTTCCCCGCCACCCTCATTATCCCTTTCATGCTGAATTTCAATTAGCATGCTTTCGTGTTTTGCAATAACAAACCGAGCCCCGTTTGGAGAACATAACGTGGAATATAGGCATACCTACAACAATTCAAGCTTGGATATAGAAACGGAAAATTTAAGCGATTTACTTTTTAGAATAAAAAATTACGCTACCGATGCTTTTTTCGTTTTTAATTACGCTGTCAGTAAAATATATGACATACTTATATAATAATATATTTTTCTGCATTTCTACTAAATTAGAGGATGACGCTATCTCTTGCGAAAATTGAGATTTTCTATCACGAGATCTTGATTTTCGAAATATTATGCAAAATCCTATTCGAGATTTCGTGAAAAAAACTTATTTCAAAATATTAATACGTAGTTAAAATGTAACGATTTTAAAGGGTCATGATTCGTTGCGTTATGTCTATGTAGTGCAGATATGTTTTATCTAAATGTAAAAAAACAGCTTCTTACGTAACCGTTGCTGTGTTTGTCATAAAGTATTTATTCATACTAAAAATACGAAATTATTTTGAAGAAATTTCGGATATATTGATATTCCAAGATAGCCGGGAGAGCTGTCGAATAGTTGACCCGTCTTTGCACGCGAGATCTTGAATTGACAATCTCAACCTTGAAGTGACCAACCACAGTGGTCACTACTTTTTATTTATATTATTGGTTACCAGTAAAAAAAACATAGCACTATTGGCGAACTACATCTGCATGAATTTTATTATAGCCGGGCGCTCTAACTCGATAACATTTATTTCCAAAACCGATACACTATTGCGTAATTAAAAGACAAAGGCTAGTGTTGAATGATAAAACGTAGGCTCGTCCACTGCCAACACCTTATGGCGCCAGAACCAAATTACTAAAGCAGCACGAATGCTGAGCTGTCTCCTTTCAAATTTGATTGCGCCCAACATCACACGCCCATGAACTCTATAATGAAACAGCCATATAAAAACAAAACTATGGGCATATATGATTAGGCCGATACACGAGTAAGGTAGAACCACTAAACAAACAACCATTACAATATCGCTGCGTCACCGTGTTGGAAATCACTTATTGTAGGAGTGACTTGCACTCCCGCGCAAGTGCCTTATGCTACGCGCCTAGGTCAATTCGTACGAAAACCGCCGCACCGAACGGCGAATAACTGGCGAGCGATCTTACATATATTTTGCTAAGTATTTTAAATTGTTGACCAATTAAATTAGGTGTTCTCGACATCATATTAACTCCGAAACCCGATGAGGTGCAAGTGGGTGGTTGAACCAGGTGGATCTTAACAAACTGATTTTATATCAATAATACGCTGATGAATCAATACCTTTCTTTTTGGAGGGTGGGAATCATCACATGACTCCTCTCGCTCTGATTATGATACTCTGGTTTTAGTTCTTTTCCGATTGGTATAATAATTATTTAAAATTTTGATATTTGCAAAAAAGTGGTGTGGTGTTTTGGTTCGTAAATGAGAAGTTTTCTATAAATTTTGTCTTTTGCTTATTTTTCTATCTTTAAGCACAAAAACGTTATGCAGGAAACTGTTTTATTATTTGGCTCTCCTAAAAAGTCGTTTTGGTGGATACGCCCTTTGAGCTTAAAGGTATCGACATGACTTTAGGTGGATATTATAAGTAGGCGGACGTTATAAACGCTAGTAGCACCGTTTAAACTGTTTTTTATAGCAAAGTTAGCAGCAGTCTTAAATTACCTAACAAAGCCAATCCTTTATCTTATACGTATCAAGGTAGGTGATTAGGAAAGGCATTTATTAATTTTGAGATAGAGCCTACCTTCTCGCATTGGATAGATAACGTTGATTAGTATTTAATTTTTTATTAGGTACTTACATCGCAATGACACAATTTGAAAAAGATATGTATCTTGTATAAACCCAGAGGGGAAACGTTAGTATCGGCGCGTCATGTTCATCATGCATAGCTAAACAATGGCGCGCGCGTTCGACGGACGGACGGACGGGTCAAATGAGGCGCGGCGTCAAATCTCGGGTTGCACCGACTTGGCGCCGGCCGACACATTCGAGAAGTTAGCACACCCATTGAAAACGACTAAAAAACAATGCACTAAAACTTCTTGCCGTCGTGCTTCACTTCACAAAGTAACAAGCGGCAGTAACAAACGAGCCTGGCGTGGAAACGATTTCGTCAAAGTGCTATGGTTTTAATTTTGAAACAATTTGTTTAGCGTATGCGAATTAAATTACAACTATCTAAACAGCCTTAAAACATAACATCAGGCTGAGGTGTACCTTTAGAACACCCACATTTAAGTCCCATGTAATAGGAGCCGAGCCTATTACCAGCAACCGGTCACAAATCCAGACTCATGGGCTGCTGAGAAAGTTTTGATGGAAAAACCCAATAACACTTTGCCCGCTCCGGGAATTAAACCTAGGACCTCATGGTCATTAGTCGCGCTTGCGACTACTACAACAACGCGGCAGTCAGACCGCCTAAACATACTTATAACAAAACTGCAAGAATAATGAATGTAATAGTTCAATTAATTAGCACTTCGTGAAATGTGCAACTCATAGATTTAAATGCAGATAAATCATTTAGAAAGCCACTGTCTTAATTAGACTGAGAGATGTCAGCGGAGCCGATGCCTTGCACCGGAATAAATCAGGACTTAAATTGCTTTCTGCAACGACACTCCCACCGTCGAGTTGGCGTTAATAGCGCGTGCAACCGAAATCTTAGACGAATGTTTGGGAGTATTTTTTACAGTGAAATAGAATACTCGAGGTCTGCGAGCAGGCGCCACAAAAAACGTGCTTGTATAGCCGAGTTAAAGGCACCAATTAGAACATGCCAAACCACAAAACTATTAAATTTATTGTAGAAGCATCTTAAATGATATTTAACAAACATAATAAAATCCGTAAGTAGTCATTTAAATTAAAGACGACGGTATAAATTTCTACTTATATTACCCGATATAAATGTAATTAACAATACCATTATTGGATCGTATCAATATAACTGTTAGTATGGCAACCAACATCGAAATGATTTGGATTTAATTACTTGGATCACCAACCCCGCCCTCGTTGGAATCGAATACTCGTAAATCAAGAATAATAATACTGAGCTTTGGTCTTTTTATTGACTAAACAAATCTTTATCAACACAATTACACGATCGTTAGACAGCAATTAAAATTGACCAAATAGCTTTCTCGGAGCTCAACAGCTACGCTAAAATAAGGAGAGAAAACAGTAAATTAAGCTGCAATCATGGCAATTTTGTCCATTTGCAACACCAACAGTATTGAATAAACCACATTTGTCATTACCACACTTGCCAAACGAACATACGGATCATATTTTTACTCGTACCGATTTACAAAACATAACTTAGTTTTTAACTTTTTTGCTAAGGTGTATACTGTCGTATTCCTATTATAATTAGGAGGCTCCTATTAGTAGATTATTTGCTAAAAGACAATGAGTCAGAATCTTAAGCAAAAAACAAACCCTTATCTTAAACATTGTTATCTTAGTTTGTAATACGAGAAGGACTTTTGTTGTTCTCAACCTTTTGTAAACTAATCAGACATTTACAAAAAGGTTATCTTTTAGAAAAGGGAATCTTTTGTCTTCGACTTCGCCGGGGCGACTAGTATCGCAATAATTTTAGTCGTGAGATCATACAATTTATCAAACAATCATCAAAGTATCAAGAATATTTTCGGTGGCTGTTCTAATATATCTTACACAGATAAAATGAATTCAACATTAACACAGTGTTAACGGGGATGTCATGAAGTGTTAAAAAAGCTTATAAAATTAGCTAATATATCTCAACTAATCATCATGAGACATTAAAATATAAATATAAAAGACGAGTTCTTTTAGATAGGAAGCGACGATGACATATTTAAATTGCTCATTTCAAAGAGAAACAAGCGACCCCTACAATAAAAAATATCACAAGAACCCACACACAGAGAAATTTCCACAAATCTATAATTCCATCAGCAAGTCAGGCAAATACGAAAATAAGCATCAAAGTGTTTTTTAGAGGAAAGACGACAAATGTCAAGCAACAAGGCACCAGTAGCAAACACGTGTTACATATTGTCTGACAATATTTACTGTTGCTTTATTAACTCGGGAAGTGGACACAAGAAAATGAAAATAACTGCCGTTCTACATTCTAAAGCACGTGTTAGCGTAATACCGACTCGAAGGATTAATTGGAAACAAATTCAGAAACAAAAAAAAGTATCGTCGGCCGCAACGACAGATTATGAAAACGCTCCGTTCTCGACAAAAACAAATCTTTGTTAATTCTTAATTCGTTTTTTAACTATTCACATCCTCAAGAAAGGATGCTAATAAAACTTAAATCCAATTGCGTCGACCCTTGATTTACAACGATTCAATAAAAGAGAAGGCTATCATTACCTTTTTACTGCGTATTCAATAAAAGTAATGTACTCGGTAATCAATCCGATGACAGTCAGGTCTTTCAAATAAGAGCCAAACGGCCATTTAGTACAATCCTTTGAATTTATAAAACTGAATTCATCACTATTTATTAGGAAGACCAATAAAATAATTTGTCTCAGGGTGATTGCTGACTTGAATGAATCACTTCAGTCATCGAGGGTAATTTTATTGCGAGTTTTCACTCAGTTCAGAACTTATACCGTCATAGTCTCTGAGAATCAGCCTAACTAATAGGAGAAGTTGTTATTCGTAATCATTCTCACATAAATCAACGGAATGCTTGTCAGAATTAGCGATCTCTCCAGTTTATATGATGTCTATATATCAAGTGCGAGAGTTTAAACAGCATACAATAGTAAGATGGAAAAAAGTTGGGTCTGAGAGATGGCTCGTAAAATAAAACAAGGGACTACGTCCGGAGATATGTCAAGATAGCATGCGGCGGGGGGGCGCAGGCCGGCGCCGGCCTTGCACCCCGAGACCCAATTAGA
Organism: Diarsia brunnea; assembly: GCA_949774965.1. Classification (NCBI taxonomy): domain Eukaryota; kingdom Metazoa; phylum Arthropoda; class Insecta; order Lepidoptera; family Noctuidae; genus Diarsia; species Diarsia brunnea. Next base: position 21,745,352 of record OX458996.1, on the reverse strand, counting down.
AGCACACCTTTTGGACATGTGCTCTCACTTGGCGCTAACTAACGCCGAAAAACTCAAGGATACGGGACAACTACATCCGTAACCGTTTACCAAATTTTTTCATGGATGTTCGAATTCGGAAGTAAAGATTATTTAGTAGTATTTAAACAGTGTCTACCAATCCAAGAATTAGTTTATAAGAGGATTGACACAAAAAGTAGAGGCTCATGCGAAGCAGTAGATGAAGTCAAGTTGTCGATGATACCGAAAGATCGAAGTATTGCCAAGTTTTCCTTTTCCTGTATCTACTACTTAAAATGAAATTCTGTAACCTTGCTTATTATTATTATTCACCTGGCTTTTAAGTGTGTATAGTGTCTTTGTCAGCTAGCTCTAGCACACGCTTCGAATACATATTTCATACAATTAAACTATCTACCGCTATCGTGTTATCGTGCTATCTACTGTGTGTACATAAATAGTAAAATAAATAAATAAATAGTGATCTCTAATCTCATGTGCGTTTGTAGATTTTGTAACGAATCTTACCTTAGTTTTGACAAGTTTTGCGTTATCCTTGCACATCTTCGCCAAAGCATGGTAGTCGCCTCTTGCTGCACATAAAATCCATTGCTTTTGTTTCGAGTCCAATGGATCAGTCTCACTCTTCTGATCTAACTGCAAATAAATTATCTATTTTTAAATTGATCTATTAGAGTATTCTAATTGACGCTTAGCTCGTTGTTACTTACAGAAACTCTGTCTTCCTCATCCACCCCCTGCGAACAAACATAATATTTCAATGAGTCACCATCATAGTCAACATTCATTAACAATTATATACTTTTAAACACAAGCTTGTTCATTCATGCCGAGCAATTTATTAAACGATGTACATCAATGTACTTAACGTCTGAAAACAAAAGATTAGGATTATAAATAAAGACGATATTTACATACATAATAAATATCTTAACGACACATATAAATTAATCGGAACCTAATATTTCAAAATTAATAAATGAGTACTTATATTGTGAAAATAATATTTTGAATTAATGGTCAATAAATTCGAATTCTCCCGTCTTCAGGCTTGCGCTGCTATTCACGTAAGATGATTTAGGTCACAAGTTATTTTTCTGCGTCAGCGTAATTAAAAACTCTATGTGATCGAGAATACAGTTCATTTTCGTATCATGTATGGGTAAAGTTAGAATGTTCGCGACTGGTGCACTGGGCGTGCGCTGCGCAGCATGACCACTTTACCACCTGTCGTTACATATTTATGTCTACACTATTGGCCTCACTGTTAGGGACTTTGATATTGACAAGATAACATCCTTAATGTGATGTGTTTGATTTAATAATAAGATTATGTTTGTACGTAGCTGGTTTAAGGTCTTATGGCAACAACAATTAAAATTAGCGTCCAAATTAGTTTTTCAACGTTTACGTTCACAAAACGCACAATAGGAATAATGTTATTGTATACTTGTCCATAACTACACTTTGTACAAACCAATACATTACGTCAGTGTTTTGGTAAACATAATTATAATGTGTCTTTTCACGGTCTCCATTAGTAGGTAGTTTTTTCAGCAAACTAATTTATGGCAGAATTTAACTGTAAGCATATAAGTTCAGTCCATTCATCGATACATTAAATTGAGCTAGCGCTGAAGTCCCTTCCCCGCCAAGATGGTACATTATCGGTTACGTGAGTTTGGGAACTAGACCATCAGTATTTCTACGTCTTTGGCTTTTTAGTCCCTACTGCATGTTTTCTATAAAACGAGGACCAACAAATTCGTTTCCGCTGTAATGCACTACACTACGCGACCTTATTAAAGTATCATGTAATTAATCTGAGTAGGCCTTATATTAATTCATTGTTCATTCTAGCCAATATTTTTTTCATTACCACGCGGTTACACGACTAACCGTCAGTAACTTTTGAACTTGAATGCTCTCGTAACTAAATATACTATCGTACATATTTGCTTATTTCTAATAAAAATCCTAAATATTGGCTTGGTAGAATCTTTACGGCGAGTATTAAATACACGGTTACACGTTTTCTAACACTGCCAAGTTGCTGAATGTGTGATAATCAACACGATGACCATTCATTATTAGTTAAAACCGAGTGTTTGGGAAAACTAGTTAGCTATCTTACGATCCAAGCATCTATAAAGCTACGGTTTTTTCTTAGACACGATAAAAATATAATATAATTGATATGAATGTAAGTAAATTGTAAGGGTAGGCTCGCCAGTTAGTCGCCGAAGAGCTCCAGGCGTGCGTGCCTCTCTCCTCGCCGTAGGACGCCATAGGCATCACGTTGTTCGCGCTGGCTCGCATTATAGTGGCGACGACGGCACCACATTACAATCGATACACGTCACAACCTCTAACTTTCAACTTTATTCATATAATTTATACGACAGCGTGAAAAAAAACGAACGCTACATTCCAATAATTTAATGTAAATCACATTAAAAGACACCCGTTAAACTCTCTAATTAATTAGTTGAAGTCTCATACTTAATTCTCAAGTTAACGTATAGGTATACGTTAACTTGAGAATTTAGAATTTAACTTTAGGATAGAAGTTATTATAATAGACACAGAGTTAAGTTTTTAATATAAAGGGAAACGCAAGACGAGTCTAAGGTTAATTTTACTTACGAGTCATATGAAAGCCGGCAGAAATGAAATTCTGACGTAACGTCAATACAGAGAAACTTAAAAACGGTAAATAAAAAATATCCTTCAGGAATTCAGAAAAAATCATCAAGAGTGTGTCTAACTGCCGAGCCGCGCAAAGTGAAGGGTTCTCTAGTCAGGATCAATATTGAGGCATGCACAAGCACATTGAACAACATTAATTTTATCTTCAGAAAAAAACTTACATATTTCATAGTACCTACATATTTTTCAGACAAACAAACAAAAAGCTAGTTAAGCGGTTGCAGTGCCAATGATTAAACATGGTCTTGGAACACGCAGAAGACGGACATATGAACGGGATGATATTGCAGAACCCGAAACAAACCATGCAGCAGCATTAGAATTACAGAAGTGTTCAGTGTTTTTTTAAGTGTAAGTATTATATTGTTATTTCAGCCACTCTAGTGACAGTGATCGCTGAGTTCACACTGCACATGTCGACAACCTCGCGAGCCAAGTCGAGATACTTACTTGATTTGTTTATTTTTCTCAGCTTTCACGAGGTTCTCGTCATGCGGGATCGTTATGTCAACAATCATTGCGCGATTCACCAACACTATATCAGGCTTATTGGCTACAATAGTCATGTCAGTGATGATGGATTGATCCCAGTAGTGTGATATTCCCATTTTCGAGAACTGGGTCGGGCACACCTACTGGTACGGCACTTCCGATTCAACAAGAGCAAGTTAAGTCCTTCACGACTCCTCTTCTACGTTATCTATACATATAAAATGCTTTGACCTGAATGACTGACGGATCAACGCACAGCCTAAACCGCTGATCGTAGAGACCTGAAACTTGGAGGGTGTGTTCTTTGTATGGCGTAAGCATCCGATAAGAAAGGATTTTCCGAAATTCTACCTTCAAGGGGGTGAAAAAGGGGGGCAAAGTTTGTATGGGACAACGTGATTCCTTGGTCCAATCTACTTCAAATTTTGCATTAACCTTTTTTAACAGAATTTATGGAAGACGTGTTTCGTATTTTATTGAAATTCATCCCTAAACGGGGTTAAAAAGGGGTAGAAAGTTATTTTAGCGGTGATTTGCTTCGAAGTTGATATCAATACTCCTTAGTGTTTTTGATTTAAATTACATGATATAATTGACACATGTTTGAAAACTCAATCCGATCTTATTCAAAAAAGGTTAAACTCACATAAAACCTTGGTACAAATACTCTTTAAAATTGGAATGTCTCGAAAGTCACCGTATTAAATTAGTACCATATTTGAAGGATTCTAAGCTTTAGAGAGGTTATGCACTTTTCGGTTTATTTATTTTGGTCCGTTCAGACTTTCAGTTCGAAATTTGAAATGGTAAGGACTTGAACATTTTGACGATAGGTACTAATATGCGAATCATTCCTTATTCAAAACAACATGTAAAATACAATTTTAAAAGAATATTACGCATTAGAATTCGAAATTTAAATTTTATTTGTTCTTGAATATTTGAATGAAAAACTTACCTTATACTTTGATTTTTCTTCAAAAATTCCTTGGAAATCTCTGCTAATTGCTGTATAATTTGTTTGGAAGTTCATTTTCACTATCTCAGTAGAATATTTTGAGCGTAGTGAATTGAATTTAATAGCCCACCAAAAACGAAACTGTTAGTCTTTTTTGATTTATGTGAAACAGATGATTTCGCTAAGACGAGATTTCCTTCTATATGCAGAAGTGCCTTCATATTTTGTATGGGAAAAAAATAAATTTGTGAGAAGGAAAAGAGGAAAACCCGTAAATGGCTGGCCAGGAATAATGAAAGAACACGCTCTTAGTAGAGTGACACGGTTCACCCGAATAACACCGAGTGTTACCATCTCTCGAGGTTAGGGGTCCATCATCCTTCGATGACTTGAAGACTGTGAAAGGTGTCCTCCAACCAACTTTTCAATTAGCTTGCATGAAACTAGGCTTGCTAGAGGACGACAAACATTGGGATATTGTTAGCAGGCGATTTCCGGCAGACATTACCAGTAGTGCCCAGAGGAACGCGAGCGGACGAAGTTATTATGTTTACTTAACTTTTAAATCCCTACACTATAATAAAGATTTTTATAAGTATTGTTAAGTATTCAAACATTTTAACATAATAGTTTATATCTTACAAAAAAATAATAACGTAAAAAACTAATTACAAAATCTTATTAGAACCACTTTCGACTTCTACGCGGACGAAGTCGCGGGCAAAAGCTAGTGCATAATAAGCACAATGTCTTGAGTGCGTTACTTTGCACGCTACCGTAAACAGTGATTTTTATCAAACAACATAACATCACGCCTTATAATCCACGACGGCTTAGGCTCAGTTGTACCTAATAGTACACTCAAATTTCGCCAGTTTCGTTTAAGTTTCATGTAATAGGGGGCGAGACTATCAATCGGGAACAAATCCAAACCGATATCCGATTTTTATTACTATCTATAGAAGTCGTATCACAGCAATGTTTTGGGTTTAATGTTAATAATGCTGAGATGACTGCTATGTGATGGACCTGTATGCAACTATGCACCATAAATACAAGAGGGATGAAGACAGAGTGGAGGATTCAATTCAGAGACCTTGATGTGCATGCAAAGTGGTACACAGGATTTTTAAACCTATCAGGCATTTTTCTTATGATGCGAAAAAAACATAAGATCTACGAGTTTAATAATTCCAACATAATAATCTAACTCTTTTACAATTTTTCACTGAAACTAAGTCAGTGAGTGGAGTTTCAGTACAACAGATTTCTGTTATACTCATACAAGTTTTGGATAATTATATATAGCACTGTTGAAGACGAAAGCTTTCTAACGGCATATTATTATCCAGTTTTCGCAACGTAGCTATAGTCATGGATACTTGATTGTTTCATGCCACGGAGCGTGTATTATGCGCTGTCTTACTTTTATCATTGAATAGCTGACAGCTAATTCATCCGTTCCTATTTTCCATCACTTCGACAAGGCTCGTTAAGTGCGGCATCCGCGTTGTTGATGGCTGCGAGTGATTCTCAGGCCCGAATAGCAGAGGGAGAACAATGAAATCGGTCATATTTTCCTTCCTACTCGCAACGGACCGTACCGCGTTATCTTTCTCATCGTGCATAACAACCATGCGTTTATTCAAAACGCTGATGATGTATACTTAAATCGAAGCTTATTTTAGGTGCCTTTGTGAAGGATTTATTATTAAGAAAGAGAAAATAAATACATTTATACTTACTTACATACCTACAAGTAGGTTTATCAGTTCTTATTTGAAATTCCTTATATTAATCCTATTATAATAATTGGCGTAGTGTGGGGTTCTTTCACAGCAACAACGAGGAAGAAATTGTGTTATGGCGTCTCGTGATAATCTTTTGATCTATTATTTTCTAAAGAGAATAATGTTAAAGCACAGGTAGAACAAATGAGAATTTTTCGTCCCATTGTTTCTACGATTTTGTACCACCTTAAATAAAGTATAATATTTCCATTAGTTCTAACGTAAAACTGTTTAGTAGGACTAGCGGGAATGAACCGCTGACTGTACTACGATCAATCGTTTACTATCAGAGTCCAAGATATTCTGAGACGTCTAGATGGACTTAACTCAAAATAAGGCAATGGGATAATAAAACGTTTACGGGGTGCTTAGCCCCTAAAACCAATTGGATTTCGCGTTTAGCACGTACTGAGAAGCATTAAAGGGATCACAAAATTAAACTATCCACTTTATTTTAAAGTCAAGCATTTATACGAATGTGTTTGTGTACTCCTGGGCAAGAGATGATAAAAATTAACCAACTCTTGAATGTGGCAAAGTACTACAAACGTCATTATGCAGGCTGGTCATAAACAAGCGAAACCCAACCGACAGCGTGGTCAGCACTAAGCACGAATGACCTTTTTTCAAGCTTTAATAGCGCACGTGCGCTTTGTAGTCACACGACAGTAATTGACAACCGGCCGCAAGTCACGAGGCAGTATACAATATGGAATACACCATGAATAATGATGACAATATTGACTTTAAACCAATCCGTATCTCGATTTATAAATCGGTGTCAATTTTGTGCCAGTCCATGGCACAAAATTGACACCGATTTTGAAATGCATTTGGAGAGCATGGTTCCGGATTAATTATTGGCCCATGCTGAATATGAGACAAAAATAGCTATGTCACTGTCAAAAGCATTCTGTTATATCCTATAATTCCCTATGACTCGCGTCTCATCTCATCCAAATAAATAAACGAAAAATGATGACCATAAAAATGAAAACGGCAGATAGTACCAGATAGTAGATAGGTGCCTACTCAACCCCTTTATAGCATCAATCGGAAAAGCTTTCATTTTTCTGTATACTATTTTTTGAAAGTTTTTTAACGTACGAGCGGAAGCGAAGCGATACAGTATACACAGTCCGTCTATTTCAGTGTTGATTTATGCGTCGGGATCTCGCTGAGACGGGTGGCAACGTGGCATATTAGTGAGAAACGGTTTCTTCATTTATTATTTATTAGCTTCCGCGGCAGCGTTAAGTGAATTCCGAAACCTGTGATTATCTCGTTAGGAAGCATAGCTATATAAGTGACAAACTAATTGCTAAGCGGACGTTTTCAATATTCACGCTGATTTATTGATGGGGCACATTTCAGTATTTGGTAATGATTAACATTAATAGAACCTACGAGCCATAACGAAGATGATGTTGTGACAATCTCTATTTTAATTATCTTTGGTTATATGTAATATGTTTTTTACAAGCTGGTTAATGTGCCTCTCGTCCTTTTTATAGGTTATAATGTGAGGTAACACTGTATAAAGCAATTGTAAAGTCCATTACGTGCGCGGAGGCGCGGTCTAATATTTGTCATTAGGAGGTTTTGTTGTTCATGTTGTGTGCGCCCTCGTGTAGGGGTTGTCCTGTTCGGATGAGCCGAAATTATTATTATATAAAATTTTGCTCTCGCGACGAGCATCCCTCGACGGTTGTTTCCGAAATGTGCCCTTTGGGTGTCATGTTGTTGTCTATTCAGTGCGTTTTCGAATTGGACAAAATAACACAGACTTTTTAATAAATGCACCTATAACAATGATTGCTTTGCATAAGTGATTTTATCATGTTAGTAATTTCCCGTTCGCTTTTATATCCCGGCGCGATCACGAAAAATATATCGATAATATTCGACATAATTTTGACCGCCAAAGGCCAATGACGAAGGTTTTACAATTCAATTAGCTGCACCAGGTGTCGACAGACAGGAAACTTTTACCCTTACCGCAACGCAACAATTAAACATTCAAAAGACTTTTATTATCAAATTCATAGTTGAATTCACTTGTTTCGGTCAAAAGGTAGATTTATTATGTCTGATCTCAGCTTTTTTATGTAAATTATATTACGTACAATGAATTGAAACTACAGGAGTCAAAATTTTTGAATATCTAGTACTAAGTAGACGACAAACATTGTATTGAGCGAATACAAAAGTTTTGAACGGAGACTTGAATAATAAAAATTTTTGTTACCGGTTATTCAATACGAATACGATCATTGTAATAATAAAACAAGCTTTTAAACTGACATGGTCACTAGCACTATTATTTATACTGAAAACGGGATATTTACCATGTTTACTGTTTGTTTCGAGTTCCCGATATTTCGGCGCTGTCAACTGTGCAAAAACCGAAAAAGTGTGGAAAAAAGCTCGCGAGTGGACACAGTGAGTTTTGTGTGTCGGGAACAGCATCGTGTAGTGAGTGACAATGGTAGTGGTACCGAACGCAAAAAACGAACAAGAAAGAGGGTAGACCGATTTGTCTGCTCATAAACATCCACCCGCAATGACTTCAGTTTATCCGTGATCATGGTGCTTGTAACAGCGCCGAAATATCGGGAACTCGAAACAAACAGTAAACATGGTAAATATCCCGTTTTCAGTATAAATAATAAAACAAGCTTATTAACCACTAGATTGTGGATAAGGCGTTCTCGAAGTAGTCCCGCTGGGCTAGGCTTCCATTCTGTTTGCAGGGTTTAGAGTTAGAGTAACCCAACACGAATGGCATGCCGGGATCTTAGTTCGCGCACTTCGGCCGCTCATTAGACCTAACCTAACAGTGCCAGGAATCCCTTTAACTTGAGCGGCATCCGTGGTTCACAAGTTATTCCAGTGACCTGTCGCCATTTCATCCATCCTGAGTTGATACGTCGCGCTACGTCCCGGTCTACTTCGCCATCCCCTTGGTCAAGCGACCCAATTTCACTTATTTTTAGCAATACAAAATAATCGCCAGTTAAATTACTTTTTCGTTGAAATATTTTAACGCCGTTCTGTTTTTACATAAGAATCATAACCTGTATACATTTATTGTTGTATGTAAAACTATACGCTCTGTTGACGCACCTATTTTTAACCGACTTCCAAAAACGAGGAGGTCCTCAATTCGTCTGTATGTTTTTTATCGGATATCTCCGTCATTAATGAACCGATTTTCAAAATTCTTATTCTCTTTTGAATACCAAAAGAGTATATTCCCGAGGTGGTCCCATTGTCACCAAGTCAGGATCTGATGATGGGGGAAATCGAGGGCAACTCTCAAATTTTATAGCCACTTGTTATGTTTTCCATATATTTTCTAAAGCTGTTCATGTATTTGCGTCTCATAATCATAATCTCATGTGGATGTGCTGATGATGGAAGGTACAACTCCTGAACGGTTAGGAGTTGAAAGGAAATTCTTTCAAAATTATACGTACCATAATTACGTATAATTTTAACCGACAGTTGTATTCTTTCAGGCTATTATGTTAAAATGATAATGATGGCATCCCAGAGAAATCTAGGGCAACCCTCAAATTTTATAGGCACGTATTACGAGTTTCGTGCTTTTTCTAAAGCTTTTCAAGTATTCGCATCTAGCAGTTATCACTTCATGTTGATGAGCTGATGATGGAAGGGGTAACTCCTTAACGGTAAGGAGTTGGAGGATAGTTCTTTAATAAAATATTAAGTGAGCTGATTATGGAAGGTACTACTCTTCAATAGTTAGGAGTTAAAAGCAATAATAAGGGAATCTAGAAGGTTACGGGTTTGGTTTCTTGGTTGAATGTTAAATGCACAGTAAATATTTGTATACCTATTACAACTAAAAAATGTAAAATAAATAAAACCATTTGCAAAAAAAAAAACTTTGAGATTTTGTTTGTTTGATTTCGTTTTTTTTGCCACCGACTTCAGAAGCAGATTTTTCTTCTGAAGTTTATTTTTCACTTTTTTGAGAATTTGTTTTTTTTCACTTTTTTGTGTTTTTGAAGTCGGTTCAAAAAAATGCCACGATGGTACAATTTTATGATTTTGAGACTTTGAGGAACTTTTTTAATTTATTTGTTTTATACCTTCCGTAAATATTCAAATAAACCGCATTCTAATTCGTTTTTGTTCAATTTGTACTGGACAAAGAAAATAACGAACAGTTAAGAGGGTGGAGGTCAGGCCGATTATATCACAAAAATTTTGACGAGTTCGACGTTTCGTATTCTCCTTTTTTCTTATTAGAAACCGAGCTGATTCAATTATTTTTGACATTAAAATTCAAGAAAGAGTATGTCTAGGTTCCTATCAATTTCTGTTACTTACTTATGTAAAAACCTTTTCGAATTTTTGTGGTAGTCCTCTCTAAGCACGGTCGTAAATTGGCGCATTTTTTTTTAATTTGTGATCGTTAAGTCATATTTCTCTTACTTATTAGTTGCTTCATTATTTTACGTGTCGATGAACTCAAATTTTCTTAGACTATGGGTATGGGTAGCCAACTGGACAGCTAGAATCCGTGTATGTGTGCGTCCAGAAAAAAAAAAGAAATAACAGTCGTCAGCACCTTTATTTTATGAGGAGCTCGTGGCTTAATAATAACTGCCATTCGGGTCGATCTTTAGGTTAAGCCGTGCTTGCCTAGTTTGGTCTGTGGATTTGTCACCACTCATTACATACAGAGTTTCCTCCGTGCCTCGGAAAGCACGCTAAGCTGTTGGCCCCAGCTGCCATATATCGATCTTTGGCTGTCGTTACAGGTAGTCAGTTACCTGAAAGCCTGACAACCAGGCTCACCAAAAGGTATTGTATTACCTAGTATTAACTGGGTAGTGAAGCAGTCACTCCTCGTTAAATACTGGTATTTAGCTACATCCGGTTAGACTGTAAGCCGATCAAACATAGTAAAAGGCTAAACAGATGATAAGCACCCTGACTTTACGAAAAAAAAAAACAAATGATTGCGCTATAAGAGAGAAAAAAGGGGCAATACATTAGTATGGGTGATCACAGTTTCTGTTTCCCACTTAAGACATTCTCGGGTTTTGTTTAAAGTTAGTATTTCTTAGTATGAAATACTTGAGGGTCAAAATATTTGTTAATGATTGTCAGCCGACCAACAGGTGCCGCGCTCCTTGCGGCTCGAACGCAACCCCTAATATTTTAGAATTATTAACTCATTATAAGCAATCTCTAATTAACTAGGTATCTATATAAGTAAACTGGGCGACGAGTGTGTGCACAAAATGGTCAGTTGCATTGAACGACCAAATATTCGTGTTTTAGAAAAAATTGTTTTGATACCAGTCTTCGATGTGTTGTTTTTCTTCAAGTAGCACACACATTAGCGATGAATTAGGTGATAAACAAGCTACATTAGTAGATGTACTAAAGGATAGGACGAGTATTTGAACTGTATTAAGGAAAGATTATAATATCATCTGCTTACTGCGAAAAGATGATAAATGCAGTTAGTGTCGATTCGAGTAAATGTCTTTTTAAAGTTTCAGTTTCAATTTGATCTATTTCAAACTCTTTAATTACATAAAATTGTTGTTAATAAGTACAAAATGTTGCACTAACTACCCTTCTTTTTATATTTTTGCTCATTTATAATATTTGGAGTTAGTAAAAACTTGATTAAATTAAATTTAGATCGAAAGAAGGTCGCATTTATCATGTTTTACCTGTACTTAACAAACATGTTATATCTTTTGAACGAATTGATTTCAGTAACTTATCTCAGATTTGTATAATGGTTTACTGTACTTTACACAAATTACTTGATTGGAAAGGCTGTCTTTCACAAAATTCCTTGAAATATTGATATTTTTGATACATTTAACTGGTTTTACCTGTAGAGTTTTAGTTTAAGTATGTCACTTATTATGTCCTAAAGCTTTACAAAGTGATCATTCATAAAAATATAAAACTAGAGGTTGTTTTTCACAGGTAATCTATGAATCTACTTTAAATATTAAATGAAACGGATTTTTAATAATTAATCAATTTTATTATTTATCACATAGTTATGGCAATCAAACTTCGATCACGATCAATTATTACAAACAGAAAATATTGGGTTTACGACTTTTAATTCAAATTAAGTATCTTAATCTTCCGATGATGGTTCTATAACTGAGGTTCAGGTTGACGATCTACTTCAATGGTTGCTGTTGGTAAAGAAGATTACCAGCCATGAATCAATAGTTAACGCAAAACACAGCTTCTAGCTAATCAATAGACTTATTTATTTCGCGGAATAAGTGGAGCACGCGCGTACGCAATGTGAAAAAAAAAGCATAAATATGACATTTATTTTGTTTTTTTCTGAAGAGACATTAGCAAACCGAGTGGAAGTATTTAACAAGTAAAATGGAATTAATCCCTTAATCTTTTATTATTTTTATTTTTGTATAAAAATCGTAAAGCGGTTCACAGAATACATCTACATACCAAGTTTCAACTGCGTAGTCTTAAAAGTTTCCGAATAAACTATCTGTGACATGCGGACGGACGGACAGACAGACAGACAGACAGACAGACAGACAGACAGACAGACAGACAGACAGACAGACAGACAGACAGACAGACAGACGGACGGACGGACTGACAGATAGATATGACGAATCTATAAGGGTTTCGTTTTTCGCCATTCGGTACGGAACCCTAAAAAGTGCTGATTATCACCCTAATTTGAATAAAATACTGTTGATTTTGAAAAAATCACCGCTCTTGTAATGGTGCGAGCTGCATTAAACTATAAAATAACGCCACTGGCTTTAAATTGGTGTAAACTAATTCTATTCTACTTCAACGAGCTTGTTAATAGCCGACTGATTAAAAGTGGATATGAATCATCATCTCTACAAATGCCGTTACATTTTTTTTTGGATATTTATACTTTTATAAAATACTGTGCTACTTGGGTCGTTTGAGAGATAGACATTTCCGAAGTGGTGAAATGTGTCCCTCCCCCTCTAACTTTTGAAATAAGAGAGTGGAAAATCTAAAAAAATATATGCTGTTATATCAATGAACACATTCAACCAAAATTGTTTTGAACGAGATGTAGTCAGCAATTTTTATTTTTATCTACTATACCTATTATAGTACATTCTTAAAAACCGCAAATATAACTTTTTTATAAATACAAGCACTATAATAACATAGTTTAAAAGGGGCTTCCCCTACTACTATGTTGCGGAACCCTTCAATTCTCAATTGTGGACCCTGTCGGGCACAGCTTAGATCAAAAGTAGGAGTGAGGAGGAAGAACGCTCGGCGATTAATAAGTCAAATAACGAGTTTATACCATTTATATAAAATATATATATACGCAGTAATATATAAGTCAATGGCTTATACACATGTATTTATTTAGTAACATTGTACACCAATTACTTTTAAAAATATTTTATTATTGTTTTATATAATTTACTTACTACTATTTTTATTTATTACGTAAGTAATTTATGTATTTTTTTTTTTTAATTATGTAAGTAAGTAATTTAGTTATTATTATTTACTACTAGCTGACCCACACAACTTCGTCTGCGTCACATAATATAGCTTATAACCTTTCTCGATAAATCGACTATCTAACATATTAAATTGAGTTAAATCGTACTCGTAACAAACAAAAAATCTTACCTTTCCTCTTTATAATACCTATTAGTTTAGATTGGCTTCGATTATATTATTAAAGTAACAATTACTATAGGTATCTCTTACTGTTTAATAGGTATACAGTAACACCTTGTACTTGTAAACATTATGGTGCAGTAAATATTTTGAATTTGAATTTCTCCGGAGCCCCCAGAGGCCAGAATCCCCACGTACCTTACCGTACCGCACCGGACCGAATGACTGCCACGCGCTTAATTATTTTGTCGCCCGTATATTTTTACATTGCGATATCTTCTAAGATATTTGTTTAAACTGTATAGAGTAAAGGGCACAAATATTCTATATTAAATTTCCGTGCTAACAAACACATTTATTTAGATATAGATTAATACCATATGGGTTAAATAAGCTTCGCAAAATATCATTCTTTTAAACCTAACATTTTAATATAAAAAAATGGTTACAGTGAGTCAATCTTAAAAGATAAACATATGCTATCGCGGACTTTTTTTTAGAACTTTTAAAGAGGAACAATTCCGTCATACATGATATTTACGTAACTTAAACCGTTTTCGCAGCGCACGCAACGGAAGCTCTCAAAAAGAAATATCTTTTCCCGTTTTTGCAACATTTTTCATTTATGCTCCGCTCCTATTGATCGTAGCGTGATGTTATGTAGCCTAAAGCCTTCCTCGATAAATGGACTATCCAGCACTAAATTTAGATTTTTTCAGTTCCAACCAGCAGTCCCTGAGTTTACCGCGTTCAAACAAACAAACAAACAAACTCTTCAGCTTTATAATATTAGTATAGATGTAAGTAGCTCGTGTATGGAGCTCGTGGCTTAATGAGGAGCTCGTGGCTTAAGGTGAATGCTCCAACTAGCCCGCGAAATTCAATTTTTTTTACGTTTTTTGCAATTTGCAGGTCAGTGTTAGTTTGTATGTTGATTAGAATATTAATTGCGGCTGTAAGACGTATGTAGTTACAGAAATATAATCATCAAAATCATCAATACAAGCCTCCAAGTTCATAAAGGTGCAGGAACTTGAAAAAGTCATTTTTGCACCTTTATGAACTTGGAAGCTTGTATTGATGATTTTGATGATTATAATTCTGTAAGAACTGCCACTCGGGTCGTTCTTTAGGTAAAGCTGTGCTTGCCTAGGTCGGTCTGTGGATGGGTGACCGCCCGACATACCGAGTTTCCTCCGTGCCTCGGAAAGCACGTTAAACTGTTGGTCCCGGCTGCCATATATAGATCTTTGGCAGTCGTTACAGGTAGTCAGTGACCTGAAATTCTGACATCCAGTTTGACTAAAGAGTATCGTATTACCTAGTATTAACTGGGTTGTGGAGGTCAGTTAGGCAGTCGCTCCATGTAAAATACTGGTATTCAGCTGCATCCGGTTAGACTGGAAGCCGACCCCAACATAGTTGGGAAAAGGCTAGGCAGATGATGATGAGTAATTTTATTATTATTAAGTATTTATATTATTTTATTATTTTAGTAACTTCAATTATTATAATCCTCAGGGGTAAGTTATTTATTTCATATTTATCATTTAAGTATTCGCCTATACTATAGTAGCATTTAGTAGGAAGATTTTTAGTGTATTAATAAATATATTATATTTATCTAAATTCTTAATTATTGCGGGTAACTTATTATATTTTTTTATGGACATGACAAAGGTACTATCGGAGTGCATTTTTAATCACGATATTGGCAAGTGTAGTCTGTTTTTGTGTCTTAGAATAAATCTTTTGTATGTCCTCTCTTGTTGTAAATAAACTTCAACAAATATATTCAAACATTGTAGGGACAAGATCTTTAGTTCCTGAAAGTGGGGTTTACAGCTATCGGTAACTTAAACACTTTTTATAGTTCTTGTAATGTCTAGTTAGTATCGGATTGTCTGTTTTAGTTGTTAGTATTTTTAATAATCTTTTATTTTTGCAAGATTTTTTATGCCAACGGTAAGTCAGTATTTTTTATATTTTGATTTTTTAACTTTAATTTTTTTAATGGCATACACCGCATACACTGATTTAGAATGGTACCTAATCAGGGTGCCGCTAAAAGCTTCATGTGCGAGTCCGACACGCATTTGGCCGGTTTTTAGGGTTCCGTACCCGAAGGGTATAAACGGGACCCTATCTCTAAGACTTCGCTCTCCGTCCGTCTGTCTGTCACCAGGCTGTATCTCAAGAACCGCGATAGCTAGACAGTTGAAATTTTCACAAATTATGTATTTCTATTGCCGCTCTATAACAACAAATTAATACTAAAAACAAAATAAAATAAATATTTAAGGGGGGCTCACATACAATAAACGTGATTTATGTGACGTTTTGGTACGGAACCTTTCATGTGCGAGTCCGTCTCGCACTTGGCCAGTTATTTTTTATCAATTATTATCAATCCTAAACAACCAATTCAAAACTTAGACGTTTCCTTAATCATCTCATTTAGAGTATGTGTGCATTAAGTCTCTAAATTGAGTAGACTGCTTATTAGAAATAATATTTTAAGTTAACAAGAGTATGAAGACTACAAACTTACCAAATATTGATATTAAATAATATTTCTGAACATTTTATAACCATAATATTATTATGATAAGTCAATTACTAAGATATTGCTGAATTTTGTCATTTTCAATAAATATTTAATTGATCCAGAACAAGAATTATTTATGTGAATTCCAGCAAAAGTTATAATATAACCTTTGCCAGATTCCACGGGACCAATTGATACATGGGTATTATTTATTTAGTATTCAAAAGCTTTATATTTCTCAAAACTAACTTCCGTCCTAACCTCCTCATAAAACGTTTTAAAATAAACTAAGAAATTCAAAATCAGCTTAATATCTAAAGTCATAATGTGCTTGTTCCAACGTGCCAAAAAAAGATGAGCTACAACTTTTTACATCAAAGAGTTTCTGAAAATGGGGCTGAACACCACAATACTTGGAGTAATCAACATAACACTTAGGTAAGTGTGCAGGTATTTAATCTTGAGTTTGAAAACAGTTATTGAAAACACACTCAATAACAATCAGGTCAAATTGCCATTGTCATGCTGACAATAAAGCATGTTATTAAGCATTAGACTTTTGTTGACTGTACAAGCATGCTGCTAACTAGATGGAAAAATGAGCTCTAACCTGAATGTTAAAACTTGCATGGGTCAAATTGACAATTTAGATTGATTCTAATGAAAAAAAAACTCATAATTTTAATGTCAATGAATGGTATGTCGATACCGTCGAGATTCAGTTAATATTTTATTGGTTAAGGAAAACCTTAAACAAAACATAAATACATCATGCCGAATCAGGTAAATGGAATGCTTTGATGAACACTCAATAATATTTTATATAAAATGAGGCACATATTTTACTAGAGCACATTGTGAGGACTCAAAAACAACACAGGGACAGCTTGTCTTTAGTTATCATCAAGAAAAGCTAATCTATTCTTCAACAAACCATTTGAAGCGCAATACTTCAAATGATATTGATGTCTTTATTCTCATTCTTATCCTACATTTTGTACTATTCATCAATGGAACTCGTCAACAAGTGCACTATACGTACGAATATACCAGCACCTCCTCCTCCTTGCGTCGTTTTTCCTCAATGCTGAGGGTCATGGCCTCTTTGAATCACTTTCTCCCGGACTGTCTATACCAGCACAACCAGATTTTAAACATTGGTTTCTATGAATGTAACATATATTGTTTATCATACCTTCGTTAAGATCTTATTAGCAGAGAAGTAGTGCTCAGAAAGTATGATAGAACTGAATTGTATTATGTACTCACATAATACAACTGCTCTCATGAAATGTTACACTACACCTAAATCTTTTACTAAAATAACTTCATCCATGTTAGTTCACCGTTTATTATCAACTCTTAAGGAACCTTACATTAACCAAGTACTTTAGTCTAAGTGAGCCCCTAGGCCAGGGATGGCGAACCTTTACGGATCAACGTGCCATTTTTTTTAAAGCAATGTGTTTTGAGACCTTGCACATGCCGTCCAATAATATTGCTTAGTCTTTATTGGCAGATATAGAGTTTTTAGCTGAAAATATTTCGTTTAATTATTTACTACTTATATTAAAAAGAAAAAACTAGACCTACATCGCAATAGACGTTTCAATCCTACATGTAATTCAAATTAATGTAACATTAGTGTAGCTTCTGTTGTTGCTGATTAGATGATTAGTAACTCATATGTATAATATAAGGGTTGCCAGAGGTTACTTTTAGTAGATTGCATGTTGAACTGGACTCCTATACCAAATGGTTACTAATCAAATCTTATGTTATTTATCTCTGAAAATAATTACTCACAGGCATAGATGAAAATATGGTTAAAAATTCGGTAGTGTGCCTAAAATATTGTGTAACGTGCCATCAATGGCACACATGCCATTGGCTATGGCTGCATGTTCCATCTTCACACTATCTCTAACCTCTATGTTTAGCAAGTATATCAAAAAATTATTAATTTCAATTTACCATATGCTGACCTTGTGACCTATATCAATAAGTGGTTTTATTCTGTTTGTTACAGTTTAAATAAGTGCAATTTTATAGATCTCAATATTGAATCTTCTGATAGGTAAATGATTTGAGTTATCAATCATGATAAAAGTATTCTTTGTTTCCAAATGATTCATTCCGAACATGAATTCAATTAATATCAAGTCGTTAATTGTAATACATAGTGTACATTTACAGGTAATAAATAAAAAAAAATGATAGAAGAAAATATGGACCCTGTCAGAAATATTGAAGGTACTCACCTGTGAGCTTAAGTTTCCACCAAGTTTATTTGTCTTCAACACATCACTCTCAGATGCCATCCGATTAAACATTTGCTTTCTCTCCTTCACTGATATTGTTTGTTCACTGTCTACTAACATGCTCTCACTTCTAGATGATGTTAATGTTGGTGACATGATATTATCAACACTGGACCCATCTTGGTTTGGTATAGATGATCTCTGGCCCTGCGCTCCTTGAATGCTTGATGTTTTTTCAACATTTTTAACTGATGACCGTCTTCTTGGATGCACCTTTGGTGGTATGTCCTCACTTGGAATAGATGTTAAACTCTCTTTAGAATCACTTTCATGTTTGAGAGCTGAATTACTAATTAGTGGGTTTTCTTGAATTAGATTTGTTAGAATGCTGAAATCTTGATTTAGTTGTAATGGCAGTGGTGGTCGCTGTGGGGGTTCTTCCTCATTATTTGTCTCTGTTTCTAAGGGGGTCTCCGTAACAGTTGTGTTGGATGAATCATTAACTTTTTCCATGACATCTTCGTTATCTTTACCGTTATTCGTCATATATTTCTTTTTGAGTATGAGCCATTTCTCATTGTTTTGATTTTTTATGATGGCTAGAGCGTTTACGTGCTTTTTAAAAGTACTTCTAGCTTCATCTACGAAAAACATTTACATAAGTTGAAGTTAAACTAAGAAAGTAAAGTAAAAGAATCAACAGGTTAACTACTCACCTCTCATGTCGGGGTTCATCAGAAATACTTTGAAATGTTTTACTAACTCATGGTTGGTTACTTTGCCGTTATGCAACAACATAAATTTTAGTATTTCTTCAAAACTTAATTCTGATGGTGGCGACATTATGTTTTGTGTCCTTTTAAAACTTTATAAGTTGTACAAAAACACCAACTACAACAGACCACAAAATAAATCAGTAAAACGACAAGCGCCGTCAAGCGCGTACCGTGAGTTTATTAAATTTGACGTTTACGTTTCTTTTCACTCGAACGGCTCGGGGGTGATTTGATGTGAAATAAAATTCCAGTTTTATACAATTAAACCCATTTAGGGTTCCGTAGCCGAATTGCAAAAACATAACCCTTATGGATTCGTCATGTCTGTCTGTCTGTCCGTCCGTATGTCACAGCCACTTTATTCGGAAACAATGAAGACTACACAGTAGAAACTTGGGAGGAAGATGTTTTCTGTGAACAACTTGCAACAAAAGATATAAAAGATTAGGGGTATGGGCTATGTAATGGAGCCCCATTACATAGAACCCATACATGGGACGGTAACTATTTTATTTGCATCAAACCTGATAAGAAAACATGTAAACTTACTAAACAGATTAACCACTCTGCCTACCTGCCTCCAAACGATGATTTTTATTATAAAAATAAAACAAACTTACTTAGTTATGCATTTTTAAAACCTGCGCTCCCATACATTAGGAAAATATTTTAAACAAGTACATTTATATAATATATATATTTTTTTTTATAAAACGTTGCCCCACACTAGGAATTTCTTCTATATCGTGGGTGCGTTCACAAACATGTAAAGTCACATACACAAATACCCAGACCCGAAACAACTATCTGCAGGCCATACAAATATTTGTTCCGTGCGGGGATCGAACCCGCGACACGCAGCGCAGCAGTCCAATCGCTTAGCCACTGCGCCAACCGTGCCGTCGAAATTGGTTGACTATTTTTTTTTTTTTTATTTTTTTTTTTTAAACGTTGCCCCACACTAGGAATTTCTCCTGTATCGTGGGTGCGTTTACAAACATTTAAACTCACATACACAAATACCCAGACCCGAAACAACTATCTGTAGGTCATACAAATATTTGTTCCGTGCGGGGATCGAACCCGCGACACGCAGCAATATTACTCGTAAACTTGTAAAGCCTACTTAGCTGTGGTAGTTTTCATTTTATTTTCGTTATAAACGCTACTACCATGATATAGCCCTTTGTGTCGAGGCCGCGGTAACAACCCGCAGCCCCGACGGGAGCCGTACCAACCCGGCATCGCAGCAGGGAGGGCAATACACGACCACGTGTGATGCATTTTGTGAAGCGGGCATTCTCGGGTAGGTGCTGAAATCAGTCCTCAAGATTACATTACATGTCCCGTGTCACGGTTGATCGGTACTCACAGAATCGCATGTTCCAGAGCGATGAGAGGTGGGTATATCGAGCTTGGGAGCGACTCGAGCAAAATATGACAGACGTGTGTCGCCCAGATGATGCTGCCACGATTTCATTCTGGTGTAGCGTTTGGTCGGTACCCCTCTGTCATACTGAGGCTGGTTACGTGATGTCGAGCGGTTGAGTGAACCTATTCCAGAAATGGAAGCTATTTTAATAACACCACTAGATATAGCCCGTGCAGTTTGTCCGTTACCAAATTTATAGATCTCTAATTTACAGATTTCTTCGGTTTTGTGAATAGCGATTTTCGATAGTACGATCAAGCGATTGGATATGACGGACAATCGAGTGGTTGTGAATAGGTATGCTAGGCCGGACGGACTCAGGGCACGCCACGATAGTGGCGGTAAGTCCCCTCTTTGAGGAGTGGCTGGAGAGGCGCCACGGCGCCCTCACCTTCCGTCTGACGCAGGTACTCACCGGACACGGTTGTTTCGGGAGGTACCTGCACCGAATCAGGCGGGAGGAAACGCCCGGTTGTCACCATTGTGAGGATCGGCCGGAGGACACGGTGGAGCACACCGTGGAGGTGTGTCCCGCTTGGGCGGAGCCCCGCCGTGTTCTCGTAGCGGCGATCGGCGGCGGCGACCTCTCGCGTCCGGCTCTGGTGCAAGCCATGGTCCGGGGCGAGGAGGAATGGGACGCCGTCGCCTCCTTCTGCGAAGCAGTGATGCTAGCGAAGGAGGTGGCGGAACGTGAGAGGGAGAGAACCTCTCGTCCCAGCCGCCGCGGGAGGCGCTCCGGGCGTCGGGGGCCACGTGATGGCTTCCGGCCACCGTAGACGCGGGCCTGTGGACGGTGAGTGATGGGTAAGCTCGCCGTCCGTCCGTCTTATGACGACAACAGGCCGTGTCGACGGCGCGTTCGTGTTCCACGCGCGCCTCAAAGAGATGTCAGCAACATGGAAGGGGCCCACAAGGGCCGACGCCTGTCGAGGCTGCGGGATGTCCGCAAGGGATACCGAGGCCTCGACATGAAGGGCGAAGAAGGAACATGGGTGGTTTTTAGTCAGTAGAAGTCTGACACTCCCTCTCGCTCTGCCCAAGAGCGGGAGGGGTTATTTGATGATTTCCCACCCCCCAAAAAAAAAAAAAAAAGGCCGGACGGACTGCACATTTTCTGGCTCAAATGGCTTAGAAGTTCACACACTTGCCTGGCATTCCAATTCCAGTCATCCTTAGAATATGCGTCGCTACCGCAGTTTTTAACCACAGGCGTTACCCACCTGCTCCATAAGTCAGGTAGACGGTAGTCCCACGGAACCCAAGAATTATAGAGCGATCACGTGTTTGTCGACGGTCTATAAACTTCGTACATCCATCTTGAGAGCGAAAATTAATTAACATATTGAGAAAAAATTGTTATGTCTGCCTCTCAAAACGGACACATGTAGGAATGGGTCCCGCGGTACTAAGGAGCTCCTACTCATCGTCATGGCTATAAGCCAGGTTCGTCGAGCCCGCAAGGATCTGTCGAGATGTTGGATAGACTATAAGAAGGCCTACGACTCGATGCCACATACATGGTTCATGAGGGTGCTGGAGTTGTACAAAATAGACCCAACTCTACGCGCCTTCCTTGAGTCGTTTATGGGGCAATGAAAGACGGTCCTTTGTTATTCAGGATGTCGACCGATTCAGGGGAACGTTGAACCTGTATGGATTAAACGGGAACTGTATGGATTCCAGGGCGACAGTCTGAATCTTCTTATCACATTGCTGGAGGATTCAGGTCTAGGCTACTAGTTGAGGAGAGATGGTCA
The DNA here is from genome assembly GCA_949774965.1 of Diarsia brunnea. NCBI lineage: Eukaryota > Metazoa > Arthropoda > Insecta > Lepidoptera > Noctuidae > Diarsia > Diarsia brunnea. The sequence continues at coordinate 21,722,931 of OX458996.1, read as the reverse complement.
GGTCATAATTCATATGTCACCTTTTTGACATGGATGATCCAAAACTCTTTGCCCCCAACAAATAGCGACTAATGGAGCTACTGAAACTAACTGAACCTTTTAGTAGCACCATCAGGACGGAATTTGGTGTGGACAAATGTGCAGTCATGTATGTAAAGAGTATAATCACCCCTGATTATAGAATAAGAGGGTATTCAGCTATCGGATTCCATCATACACCTTTCCTCATCCGAAAGCAATAAATATTTGGGTATGTCGGAAGCGTTAGGCATTTACGTAGCTGACATGAAACAATCGTTGAAGGAACGCGCTTCTTCGGACGCCTGAAGAAGGTTTTTAAATAGCCTTCTTTCAGGTGGGGGTGTGCCTTCAACGGTTGGGTCATGCCGGTTTTAATGTACTCTTTCGGCATACCCAAATGGACTCAGACCGAACTCGACGTCTTGGATAGGAGAGTCCGTACATTCCTGATCGCAAATCGGATGCATCACCAACGATCATCGGTGATGAAACTGTGCATCCCGCGGAAGTGCGGGGGTCGAGGCTTTTTAAACGCGAAGACTCTCCACAACCGAGGTGTGCAGTCTCAGAGAATATTTTTTTTAAAAGCCGAGGTGTGGTCGCAGTGGGCAAGGGACTCAAACCGCTATCTATGGCTAACGAGAACTGGTGCAAACAAGTGGTACTTACTGCTGATGACCGCAAAGAAATATGGCAAAGCAAGGAGCTTCAAGGGCGCTTCTACCGAGCTCTTCATGGGCCCGATGTAGATCTTCTAGCGTCCGTGTCCAGGCTATGTTTCGGCGACCTCTTTGGGGAAACTGAAGCTTTTATCTGTACAATTATGGACGAAGTTATGTTGACGAATACCTACCGGAATTATCTTATTATGAAGGATGGCACAGTTGATGTGTGTCGGGCATGTCAACACCCGGGGGTCCTTCAGACATATTATTTCTGGTTGTTCTCGTCTGGGTAACGGCGAGTAATTGCACAGGTCTTGCATAGCCAGAATTTTTTGCAACTTTCCGGTCAGTGTCAGGTTGTATGTTAAATATACGAGTAAGAACCTTAAGTCGGTGGCAAAAAAACGAAATCTAACAAACAAATGTCACCGAATTCAGAAGCAGATTTTTCTTCTGAAGTTTATTTTTGACTTTTTTGTATTCATGGGTTTTTGAAGTTGGTTTTCTTTTATTGCAAAACAAGATTTTTTTATTTTTCCATTTTTAGTTGTAATATTCTATACAAATATTTACATTATTATTAACATTATTTATATTATTAACATTTTCAACCAAGAAACCTTACCCTAACCTTCAACATTCCCTTCTTATTTCGTTCAACTCCTCTCAACATTGAGGAGTAATACATTTCTTCAGCTCACCTGGGTAATCTGAAAGAATACAACCATATACATACGTCCCCATAATATTTTATTAAAGAATTATCTTCCAACTCCTAACTGTTAAGGAGTTATACCCTTCATCAGCAGCTTATCAACGTGAAGTGATGACTGCTAGATGTGAATACTTGAATAGCTTTAGAAAAAGTACGAAACACGTAAAATTTTTAGGTTGCCCACGATTTTTTTGGTATGTCATCCATCATCATCAGGTAATAGACTGAAATAATTCAACTATTGGTTCATAAGTACGTATAATTTTGAAATCAGTTTCTTTCAACTTCTAACCGTAAAGGAGTTGTACCTTCCATCATCAGCGATCACCGAGGGAGTATACTCTTTCGAATACAAAAATAATTTTGAAAATCGTTTCAGTAATGACGGGGATATCCGGAAACAAACAAGCAAAAAAAAAAACAAACATACAGGACGTATTGAGAACCTCCTCCTTTTTGGAAGTCGGTTGATAAGATTTGCGACCGTAAAAAATGTGAATTTACAGAGTAATAATGATTAAAATCACTAATACAACCCTCTCAGTTTATATTACCTCCTTGAGTGACTATTTAATAGTCAATAGTTTCTTTACTTACAGAAAAGTTGTATGGAACCGTTTGTTTAGTACGGGCTTGTGGTGAGAAAAGTAAGAAACTAAAGTAGCTAGAAAGGAAAAATTGGATGGATTGTATTATTGGTGAAAGATAATGAGAATAAAAAAGCGATTTAGGAACTGTTCGTGTCTTCTGAAAGAGCCATTTCCCTTACGGAAAACTTCGAAAATTATTCTTACAATCTTTTGTTTACATTTGAATTTCAGCACCTTTTAGCTAAAACTGTAGACCAGGTAGGTGTATCTATTATTAATTTTACGATTATGTAATAAAACTAGTTACAGTGGTGGTTACGTGGAATACTTAATAGTAACTTACTAACGTTGAGTCGCTGTCCGTCATTGGTGGACAACGAAAATACTCATGGTAAAATTTAGTAGCTGTCCAACGGTGGTGACAAGTGGGAAGATATTTAGAAAATCATGGCATTGTCCACTGCTGGTAGACAAGCAGGTGGTGACCACCGGGAGCATCGGTACCTCCTTCAAGGCCATAATTGGTTGGTGAGAAGGCGTTTGGTTCTTCAAGGAACCTGGTATTTGATTCACGTAGTATTTACCACCAAAAAATTAAACAGAGGCTATATAACTTTTAGCACTGGTAGCCTCCCCAAGGTTGCCCATTCTGTGAAGGGTTATTGTACATTCGCCACAAAGTAAATTCGTCACATTTTGTAAACTCTATACATTGAAAGTATATTCGCCACATGCATAAAAAGTATGTGTAAATTTGTCACAAGTCTTCATAGGTACATAATTTTTGCTTTAAGTACTGGTAACAAACATAGTTATTGTTTTTTTTTTGTTTTCATTTTGTATGTACCAGGGTGTCATGATTCAGTTGAAGATTAGCTACGGGGTGACAGCCCGAAAGAAATGATTAATCTCCTATTAACTTATGATACCCTAGTACTACATAACACATTACATTACTCCTGTTAACTCCTGTATTTGGTGACAACCCGAAAGAAATGATTAATTTTCTATCAACTTATGATACCCTAGTACTACATAACACATTACATTACTCCTGTTAAGTCCTGTATTTCGTGCAAATGACAATCTGCACAAAATTTATATAGAGTATAAAATATCATACCGGTGTTAAGGTTAGTAAATCTTATTTCCTATCCATAACACTGGTGTGATGGTTAGAAAAAAGATCCTCATCGTCACACCAGTGTGACAGAGCAGTGTGAAGGTTAGTCAGGCGACGATTTTTCTGCTGTCTGTACGGAAATAACCAATATGGCGGATTTTTATTCATGAAAATAGAACTGTGGCGGGTTTACACATACTTTTTTTTCATGGCGAATTTACTTTGTGGCGAATGTACAATAACCCTCTGTGAATACCTTTAATGGCCACAAACTCACAACACGCGTTATTTTTTGTGTACCTTTGGACCTAAAATTGATATATTATATATCAGCATTTCTGAACTTTTTCTTACACTTGTTGGTTTTCATGACTGACTGTTATTACTTACTGTTAGCCTACATGATCCCACGCGGGTGGGCAAAGGCTTTAAGTGTTACTTTCACAGACATAATTGTTAAAAGGGTAAGCAGACGTGTTTCATCGTACCTGTTCCAAAGTTCATAGTTGTTCATAATGAGTTAAAATGATCTGTTTGTCAAGTTCAGGACTGGAGGTGCATAATATTCACGAATATAAACCTTAAGGGGATCGAAGACATGGTTGATCGTATCAGGTACAAGTCCAGATTTGGTCACATTAGTTACTTTGAGTTGAAAACGATTTATTCGCTAAGTTCTAGAGATATGTAATCTTTACGACTATATAATCCTTAAAGGGGAAAGCAGACATCGTTAATGGTACCATGTATTCATAATTCACAGTTATGCACTTAAATATTAACAAAAAAGAGGCCAAGTGCGAGTCGCACTCGCGCACGAATGGTTCCGTACCATTATCTATAACAATCACGTTTGTTGTACGGAAGCCCCTCTTAAATAATAATTTAATTTTGTTTTTACTTAAATGGGACTGGGCAGGACATGTCTGTCGCATGCCGTACGAGCTGCGGGCCCGTAAAGCTCAGGAATGGTGCCCTGAAACAGTTACACGAGGTCGTGGCAGACCACGAAGGAGATGGCGGGACGAACTGGATGTCTTCCTTGAGAATTGGAGAGACGTTGCACAGAATCGTGACCGTTGGAAGGAATGGAGGGAGGCCTTTGCTCAGCAGTGGGTCAACATAAGCTAGCTGTAATAATAATAATTTGTTGTTATAGCGGCAAAAGAAATACATAATTTTGTAAAAATTCCAACTGTCTAGCTATCTTGAGATACAGCCTGGTGACAGACAGTCGGACGGACAGACAGCGAAGTCTTAGTAATAGGGTCCCGTTTTTACCCTTTGGGTACGGAACCCTAAAGAGATCATTATTTTGTGTCTCACGGCTGCGTCATATAGACCCAAGTCAGCAAAATCGAGCAGCTAGACAACTCCACGGTTGATGATTTTCAGCTAGACCTGTGATAGTGATGTATGAGATACTGTTTATATTTTGCAGCATGTAGAAACATTCCAAGTTCGAAAAGTAATTCCTTGGAAACGATAAAAAACCATTGATATTATTAGTTGTTTAATAAGTTAACTAAAGAACCTCAATTACTAAACAATTAACTATACTAAATACATTAACAAACTTACGTCCTTCATAAATGCACGCGTTTTTTTTCCCGGGGGTAGACAGAAACTACAGAATGCCACCTGCTACGATCCTAGTCTACGTTCATATATCTGGTCAAGTGGTCAAACAAATAGGGGGTAATGTATTGTAAAATAATAATTACCTAGTGTTAAAAAAATATCCGTTTACCCGACTGCGGTACCAAATTCGGGTAAAAAAGGCAAATAATCGTATTAAATACAAAAAAGTAAAATCATCTGTGAAATATTTTACGTGACTAAAAAGCTAGAAATAAAAAAAAGTAGTTTTAAACTGAAAAAACCCAACATATAAACTGAAATCTTATTGCCATCAATATATTATATAAAATCATACCGAGGGGACCTTCAGCTCATTTTGCCAATAACTTTCTTAATTATTTATATGGATTTATTTTACGTAATAGCTACTCTCAAATCGAGTAGCTACTAACTAACCCTCTGGCGCCCAATATATCGGGTGCGGGAGGGTGAATTGTCAGTGGCGCATACCCAGCTCTCAAAAATAAATTATGAAACTAAACTGGGCCCCGCAGATTTTTCAGTCCGGTTTTGTTTTTTAAATTCTATCTGAACTTGAATGTAACATCTCTTAATTCTTATAAAAATAATGTTTTAGTGAAAGGTTTGGGTTCTCTCCTTTCTGCCTTTACTTTGTTGCCCTTACTTGGCGAATGCGCAAAATGATTCGTTTGGCGTGTTCCCCTGCTTACCGCCACGGTATCATTCAGTACTATTGTTTTCATAAGTACCATCCTTGACACAATCCAACCAGCTTTTATATTTTCTCCCTCTTTCAATTCTTCAACATCAACCAGTCTACTTCTGTTAGCAAAAGTAAATCTAGACCGAAAATCACACCACAAATGGACATAGTATTTGTTTTATAAACCCTGTTTGTCTTTTGTCCCTGGATTGGCACTTTTACTGTTCAACATATCTGCTACGTAAAGTTTATTATTATAGTCCTAATGCGGGGCGGTAAGTTTTAATTTGTTAGAGTTCAAACTTTATCATTATCGTGATTAGATTTTCGTGTGGTCCATCACAACCGGAGCAGGTCCGTGTCGTACCTATGCATAACATTGAAGAACTTTCGATTTAGCGGTATACCCACTAGTTGTGGACTTCCCGCTTCTAACAAGAATTAGACATTTAACTTTTAATTGGCCGCTTGTACGGTCTTCAGAAACTTTGTTCGCCGTAAGTGTTTAACTATGTTATAGGTACTCCACGGTTTTAATAATGACCAAAGTTGCTTTCTGCTCTGAAATAGTTTGGTTTCAGCCCAAGCGTGATTAAGATTTAATATATGAATTTGATTTTTAGTTTTAGGCAGAAACTAATTGTTATAGAAAAATATAATTTTAGATATATTGTTAAAAAAGAGGCCAGTATCAATAGCCTAGCCTGGCTTAGCTTTAAACCCGGTAAGGAATAAAGCAGAAATAGAGCACGTTACAGTAGTAGGTAGTGAGTTTCAGTGCATTGTTGTTTAATATTTACCGATAAAATCTTGGGTTGGTAAGGTTTGAGGAGGACGTTAGAGGGATAACATTATTTTTTATTAGAACTTTTTCGGCATTCCTGATAATCAGATATTGCAATCATAATTCAGAATTTGAGGTAGGTACAACGGGTAATTTAAAAAAAAATTTAGTTCTGAGAATGGTCAGGCGAATGTGTGGTTTTACGCGAATGAATAAAATAAGAAAGAAGATAAGAGCAAGTCTGAATGTGGCGCCGGTAAATGAAAAGTTTGTAAAAGAAAACGTAATCGGTTGTCGTGGTATGGGCATATGATGCCGAGAAATGAGGGAAATGTCGTGTGGAAAGTTTTGAGTGTGTTTGTGGATGGATGGGAATAGAGACGGCAGTAGCCGAAGACCAAAGAAACGATGAATGGGCAGTGTCTGATGAGATGACGAGGAGTAGAAAACTATGAAAGAAGAAGAAGACAAATAAATTGAGATAAGGGCAAGAGAATTATGATTAAGAAGAAGATTACAAGCACGGTCGAAGGAAAGTGGTTTCAGGCCTAGTTATTTTGTTGTTTCAGTATTAACATCAATGTAATGCCATGTCCCGTATTACGGCAAAAACGCAGCCAGGGTAGCTCGGAAATTTGGAAAATGCACTATTGCAATTTACAGGTCAGTATCATGAATGTTAATCAATATTAAGATTTATTTCAAGATAATGTACAGTTACGAGCACCGATATGTATACACACTACAACTTGTAAAAATGTTATTTTCTGTTACTGCATTGATTAATGGTTTCACATTTTCACGATCATAGCCTTTTGGAAGTCATAGTTTTACGAAATAGGTCATTCAAATTACAATGATCTCGGGTGTAAGTTTCTACGTGTTTAGTTGTGCGCTGACATGAAGCGCTGGCTCATCTCTGGCTACGTCTAGTAGTCTAGCAGGGCTGACAGAATACTCGGTCACTGTTAACACGAAGTGAATTTGGACGAAGTTGGTATAGAAAAGAATGTACCGCCAGACTTACATTATATAAAAGCTTAAACCTTTTCTGTGGTAGTGCCTTTATTTTTTATTATTGGCGGGTGGAAAATCATCAAATAACCCCTCCCGCTCTTGGGCAAAGCGAAAAGGAGTGTCAGATTTCTACTGACTAAAAACCACCCATGTTCCTTCTTAGTCCTTTATGTCGAGGCCGCGGTATCTCTTGCGAACAACCCGCAGCCCCGACGGGCGTCGGCCCCCTTCCATGTTGCTGACATCTCTTTGAGGCGCGCGTGGAACACGAACGCGCCGTCGACACGGCCTGTCGTCGTCATAGTCTTATGACGACGACAGGCCGTGCTCGTCGGGCTCGCCGTCCATCCGTACGGACGGACGGCGAGCTAGCCCATTACTCACCGTCCACAGACCCGCGTCTACGGTGGCCGGAACCCATCACGCGGCATCTGTGGTAGTGCCTTACTACAAAACTAGTAAACTTAGTAAAGAAGGCTAACTGCCGCACTCAGAGAGGTTTAATGATTACTTAAGCCGTCACTTAGTAAAGATATTGCCGGTTTCGTGACGGTTTTGTATGTCAAATTCTTACTAAGGGACGGCTTAAGTAATCGTTAAATATCTCTGGTACAGCAGTAAGAGTAAGATCAATTGAATATTATGAAAAGTTGATTGTTTTGGTTTTGGCATATAATTTAGCATCTATTTAGCACAGCTTTCTAGAATCATATATCAAGTGCGATTTTTTTAACATAAAGGCTGTATTATGATTCACCTTCTCTACTGCCAGACACTTTGTGTGGTGGAAAACCTGTGCCAGTCGCCTATAAAGTATGTTTTATTGTAAGTTAAGCAACTGTTTGGAGAGGTTTCCTAAGCCACCAGACAATTTTGATCTGTGGAAAGGAACCATCAAGATGATGGAGAAAATGGCATTGGAACTATTTCATCTTATGCTAATATAACTACGAAAGTAATATATTTCGTTTAATGGGGGCGTGTTGGTCATGGCAATGTTTCCCACAAAACCTTAAAGTATATAGATTGCGTGAATTCGTCTATGGCATCGGTGTTGTCTTACCAAAAAACTGTATCTTAATAAAAAAATAATTTTAATAAAACGAAGAAAATTGTGCTCTAGCTAATTTATGTGCAGTTTTTCAGGTTATTCAATAAAGGGTTCAGGTATTCAATAAAAACAGAGCAACACAGAGACGTGAACGGAGATTTAATCAAATCTTCGCACCAGGGTCTCTCCAAGAAGATATTAGATTGATCTACAAAATTCTTCATATTTATTTAACTTGAGCTTTTTCTGTTGCACGTTTTTTGAGAATCTAAGGGTTCATTAAAAACGAGACGGTTGATGGTTGTGGTTGAGTTTAAGTAAAAATATAATTCTAGAAAATCTTATACGAGGCACGCTTTCGTAACCTTACACGAGGTACCTATCTTATTATATTATTACAATATACCTTCGCAATGAATGCATTCTAATGGTACCTATATAAAGTACATTTTCATTGTGTTTTCTTAGTTCCTACGAGAGCACATGAACTTTTTTCTCCATCTCTATACATCTCTGTATAACTTCCGGATAACTTAGATATCTGCCGGATCATTTAGGTACTAAACTCAAATTTTATTCCTTATCGTGTAATTCAATCTATATATTTGACAAATATACATATTCAGTAGGTACATCATTCCGAACCCCTCCTCCCCCGCAGAACTGTTTCATCGGCATTTTAAAAAAAAGGTGTAATACCTACAAAATTAAAAAAAGCCGATTTTTTTTATGGGGGTAGTACATCATTCAACCCCCCTCCCCCCTCTCCCCGGTATCAAAATTATGTACTAAATACGTTGTAAACGTTTGTTTGTCGGGGTACCTTCGACCCTGTATAGTGCTCGTCCAGAGTCTGAACACTAAAATAGTTCTAAACTTTTGGCAACTGACAACTGAAAGTTTCTGAAATCGCGTGAGTTTTCGACTTATAAAATCTACTCGAAGGATTTCAGAATGTAATGCTTTCTGGTTCTTTTTAATAGGTTTATCGACGATCAGGGACTGAACTGGATGGAGGATGCTGTTCAAAGCTGGTAAGCAGAGGTCTGCAGAGTGATACGGCCATGTTGCGGCCGCAGACGGACGGCGGGAAATCGCGGCCGCCCATGGGAGGCGTGCGGCGCCGGGCCAGGTGAGAGGGACGGCTAGATACACGCGGAGGAGGTAAGAGCGAGACGAGCGCGAGGCGGCGCGACGCAGAGGGCGTACGGAGTCGCGGACCGCCACGCACTCCTGTTCCGGTCGCGTCGACGGGCGGCCGGGAACCCGCGCCTCGCCACACTGACTCCGCAAACGCTGCTAACACTGACTTTTCTCCTAGTACGTTTTTTAAATGCGCGCCGGTAACAGCGGGCACGTGATACGCCCGCGGCCACAGCTGTTTTTTTTCTCTTTCGCTCGACTTTGTGACAGCTGAGTGTCGCGTGCGATCTCGCCCATTTCCCGCCACTTCCAGTAGCTCTCGGAAAAGTAAAAAGTAAAACTGAGAAGTTTTTGGCGCGAAATGTGCGATTCGATGTCGCGTTCGCAGGAAATACTGGATACCTGTGATAGACGCTAACACGAATACCTACTCTTTAGTTTGTGAAGATTGTTGAGCTGTGATTTCGGTTCGCGTTTTAATCTAACAGTTCAGTAAAAGTTTTATAATAATGGATGACTGGGAGCGGCACGTAACCCCTCTCCTTCAAGACATGGGGTGTGCAAACGAAGACGCCCAAGATGACTTCTTTAATCAGCAAGATGTAAGTGATAAACGTAAAGAAATTAAATAGTAAACCAGCGTTTTAACAGTCAGGAAGAGCTCATTATTGTAGTCATTTATCTTTAATGCGCTGTTGACAGTTAGTTACAAGTATGTCTCTATAATAACTGACAATGCCATAATTTACATTGTGATTCAAAATCAAATGCAACTGTACCCAATTCTACACCAATATTACTCATCTTAAATCTTCGTTTTGTTTGGAAACTCAGATACAAATGAGTAAGAAAAATGAATTGCTCATAACTTACTGGTTTACAGAGCAATCGCATCATAAAGCATAATTAACGCTCACAAAATCTCACTAAGTAAGAAAACCTTATAAACTAAAAATAAACAAGAGATAACATTAAGACTAACAAAGAGTTAATTAAAATAATATATTTTTGTTTTCCTCGCTTGCAATACGCGTAATTATCCATTAAAATCACATGACATATAATTTGTTAGATTATGATTTTCTTAGTATTATTGTGTATTCATCACAAAAGGTAATTAATCTACAATCTGATAAGGGTATCACGGTACCTAGGTATTTATTTGCGTAAGAAAATTAGATAGAAATGACTAGAAGAAAGTTTAATTTCGCAGTTCACAACATTTTTAGTTTGATTCCTGCAATATGTAAAGAATATCTTGACAAAAACTCGACAAGTATTAAGAGGCTATGTTTTCCAATAATATTCGACACCTACATAGGTACCTAACTCACAAAAATTCGATAATACAGGACATCAATTTCATCAAAGCGAGTGGAACAGTGATATTTCAAAAAAACTAGAAAGAAAAACAACTGACTTCCAAAAAAAATGTCTACAATAACTTTACTTTCACAAGAAAGTCACCGACTTCCGAAAGTAAAGTTTTTTAGACATTTTTAGTGTTCTGTTTTTCGGAAGTCGTTTGTATTTTCATGCAAATAGTTTTTTTTACTTGTTTCTTAACAGTCTGATGTGGCATTCCCTTCAGAAGTATGTATTCGTGTTTTAACATGCAGTACAAAACTCCAAACATATAATATAATATACCAACATACCAATTACAGAAGGCATCACACATCAATTTTATAACCAGTTATTACTAGATAAACAAACTAATTGCAAGTTCTTCTTATCGTGTGTGCAGTAAGGTCTAACGACCCCACACACCCTAGTGTCAGAGTTTCTGAACCGCCTCAAGGGCCTCTGACATGGTTTGAGTTTTTTATTCTTCACCTCTCTCTTTGCAAGATTGTCAATCTGTATTGTTGGTTTAATGGTGTGAGTGACTGCTAAATGTGACTACCTCTTTGGTCTTGCGTGACTACCTTTTTGGTTTTGTGGTCGCAAGCGCGAGTGTTGAGCATGAGGTTCTGAGATCGATTTCTGAGTCAGGCAAAAAGTCCTATATAGAAATTCCAAAGTTTCAAAAGTGTGTAAAATATGTAAATATTGTATATTTCGCTGATGACTCGCGATATACTTATACAGTTATATACGCATACGATCCCCGTAAATAATTCGAACGGTAGAAATCAAGAAAGACCAGTGACGCTCTGGTATTGCTGATCATCTCACGGTGATTGTTAGAGAGATTGTTTTAAGCTTTCACGGGTTATAACTAAACTTATACCACAGTAAAAAAAACATATTTAGACTGTGCTTATACTGTCACTTACGGCATATCTTAACCACATGATTAACCATTATTATGAGCTCCCGATTCGACGCTGTTGCTAATGCCATGATCATTTCGCGATTATGGCGCTTGCGATGGTATTTATAAGTTTAATTAGAGAAAGATGAGATTAGATGTTATTGGGGTTTTATAATGGGGTTCATGGCAAAAGTAACTGACTAACTCTCTATTTGGTAGATGTGACGACATCGTGGTAGAGGTAGGAAGGTACCTTCCTAAAACGAACGAAAAAATTAAAAAAAACCGATAACTATAGTACTATAGTATAGTTATTGTTTTTTTAAACCTACTATAAACTAGGGTTTTTGTCAAAATTCCATAACTACATGGACTTCTTAGCTAAAATAAGACATGTCTTTAGTCAATTCACGAGAAACTAAAGAATGTTTCTTTTGAATCAGGGAAAAACCTCTCTCTCTCTCATTATTTAGTTTTAACCATTATTTAAAAATAAGATCCTAGTGCCGACTAGGTTTTATTTCACGTCGAGCTAACCTGAATTTCAGTATGGTTACAGTTATGGTTTCACCGAAAACATAACAACTGTCCGAAAACCCTGATTTTAAATAAAATTAGTTGGCGCAAAAGGGCCTTGGCTAGAGTGAAAATGAAATCTTGCTTAAACGGATTTCAAGTCACAAACGAAATATAAAAAAACACTATAATATTTCAGAAAACTACACTCCATCTCTTTCATATTGAAAATCTAACAAGCAACCCGGTCAACTACATCCGACTATTGCTTACTTTAAAGTACCGTCGAGAATCTTTTTAAACTAAAGCCAGACTCAATAGATTTTGATGCATTTAGTAACGAATAAATGGTTTATTACGATCACTTATTTTAAATTCAACTGATCCAGCATCCACAGTCTGTCCATAATCAGAAGAATGCTTCTTCCTCATTAAAGGGGTAATTATTATTACGCTGATTATACCTATTTTTAAAGGAATACAATAGTTTTTAATCGTATCGAAAAATCCCAACTTCTCTCTTTCGGTCAACTCGTTGTTGTGTGGTTCATACCTTTAACGTTCTCCTCAAACGTTTTTTTTGTTTTTCAGGAGGTTTGTGTCTAAAGTTATTTAATTATTCAATTTGTTATGCGCTAAACGTATTTAAAATTATGCTTTTACAACTTCCAAATATTGGGGGAAATAGAACGATGTTTTAAACACGTCTAGCACTTCGTGAATTTCAACAATGAAACTGAACGCGATCGGCAAATCTAATCGCGTTCAAGAGGTGCCCTGTGTCTTTACATAACGCATAATCAGTCTATAATGCTTCCAGGACACAGGCCTCCTCTATGAGAAGGTGCGGGTAGGTAGAGACACATATAATAATACATCGCCTACCACCGTTAGAACTCACGACGCTCACCACTGCCGCTGCAGTGCAGCTATATTTTACAGCACTGATGACAATTTCAAGTCATTTTGTGAAGTCCACTCTTTATGATTTTAGGTGGGGCAAAGCTTTCAAGGTTTAGAAACAAACTAATACTTATAATGAACCTGTTTAAATATTTAGACGGTATATAAGATCAAACCTATATCAATGCCTTTTAACTATTATCGAATGTAAACGCCTGTCTACACAAATAAAAAAGGTAAAGTTTGGATGTAGGAGGTACTCTCGGAAACTTATGAGACTTAAAAAAAAAGTTTCTCTGATGACACGAACTTACATCACCATCACAATTTCATGACTGACCTTATTCCAAAAATGAGTTATTTCTTATCCTTACTTGTTTATTGGAACTAGCTGATTATCCACAAGCCAAAAACCATTAATCGTTTATATATACGAGTAGTGTATTTCGCCCAACTACCGGAGCTACGCTAGAGATATGTCTAACATCGCGGGTTAGACCAGTTTCAATATAAAACGAGATTCGAGTCTGCTGCCATGTGGCAAGGTGCCCGGGGCCTGGTACTGCTGTTATGCTTAATTGCCCGAGTAAGAGCGCCATTCACCGCAACATTCGCGTCTCTACAACGATGTCTTCGCTGAAACATGGAACTGTTATTGGTGTGTGAATCGGTTATTGGCGTTGCATTAGAATTTATATCGATGATACCGGAAAATCCTTGTTCTTTATGATACAGCAACACCTTTATGGGAAATCTCTATTCTAATCGCGTTTGTGTATTTCTCGTAACGTTGTTTTTACGGATTTCAGATTTGATTATTTAAGAAGTTTTGATTAATATGAATATCATGCCATGTTGGCTTACGTTAACCAGTAAACTCCATAATATTAAGGATTTAGTAATACACATCACCTAGGTTCATAGCTAGAGTTACCATTTCAACATATTAAGTACCTAAAGGTTTGCACAGGGTAATAAGTAGCAAACACTTAATAGTAGTTAAGAGTAATGTTGTATAATTTCCTATTATTTTCTTTCCATTTCTCGCTAGCATGATGTGAAATAATAACAGAGCATCTAACTCGCTAATATACCTAGTACTTATTTATCGCAGTGATTAAAATACGCTTCGACTGCTATTTTTAATTCTTAACAGGACTACTAACTAATCCTATGTACTTAGTTTCAACTTCCAACTTCCTCTCTTTATAAAACATTAATAATAATATGTTAGTAAAATAAAATAAATTTGTTTGAAAATTAACAATTAATATTGTTTTGTATCCTGCTAAAACGTAAACTACCTTAAAAAAAAACAACGCTATCTATCGAAGCGCTCACCGTTGCAGTAAGCGATATTTTTTGCAAACAAAACGAAGTGCGAAACTCTATTTACCAACGATTGTTGGCATTCTATTTTTCTAACAACATTACAATAATAAAAAGAACAGAATGTTCTATTGTTTACAAAAAAGTGAACAGAGAATATAATTTACACCATATCAATTTGGTATAAAATAAAATACTTATGTAAAATTCACTCGCTACGTGTTCACACGAGTTTCTGTCACGCAATATTGTCGAGTTGGTTTCACTCTCCCTAACGGGCGCGTGATTCAAGGTGATACACACTGAGTGAAACGCAACACTTCGAGGTGGCCGGGGAACTGAATTCACACTTCTTCTTAAGATTTATCAATAACATTGTTACTTATCCTCGGAATTCCTAAAAATATAAACGCAGGTTCAGTTATTACTTTGATTATTTATCGATCAAATAGAAAGTAGACAATCAAAAGGATTGAAAATCCTTGACATGTCAACTTTCCGTTCAATTTACAAAAAAACAGATGTAACCACAGATAAGTGAACCCCCCTACGAAAGTAATTATTGAACGTAACTTATCATTTCAGGCCTCGTTAATGATAGGTTGGTCGTGGCGCTCACATAGTCAACCCTTGTTGCGAAGGGATCGTGATTGCTAACTAAAAAGTACCTACCGATTTCAACATAATTAGGTATTTCCAGTATGAATCAATATTCGTTGTAGGGTTTGTTCAAATTAATCTTTTTTGTTGACGTATACACAATTGACTACACTCCGCAAATAAAAATTGTGGAGTAATACCGAAAGTGTACGTATCCATCATGCTTTTTATGAATGTCAACAGCGGGGCCTCGACTAATTTGTTTGTAATAAAATAGACGATATCTCTGAATCGATAGCTCTGAAATTTTTGGAAGCAAGGAAAGATATTATGTAGATTAGATTAGATTTGATACCGAAACAGTCGTCAGCAGAATCAGAATGGGCCAACAGCATATGTGTAGTTACCTCATTTACAAAATGAAATACTGAAAAGCATAATTTCTGTAAAAACACATTGTGAAAGGTTCAGGATTGTTAAGAGGTTAACGACTAACACTGCGTTGACAATTTTTAACGTATATCATTCGACCAAGCTTTCTCTCTTGCTCATTACCATTTCAAAGCTTTTGATTTTAAGCATTATTTTACGATAATTATCAATCAAAATGTCATTGTCAATGTATATACTCGATATAGAAAGATCGTTTGGTACTAACCTAAAGTGATATGATTAAGTATTTTTTTTCTAAGAGAAGGGAGTCAATTAAAAAACACGTTGTCAACAGAACCTGCTGAGTCATCAAATCGGAAGTAGAGTGGAGTATTTATCTGTTCAATCAATAAACAATACCGCCCAAGATAGACCGATTACAGAGTTTCTGATTATAATGAAGCAACTTGTTTGATTTATGAATTGTAGGTGGACAATCCTGTGAACGGTGAGCCCTCCCATTTGTGTGGAATTAATTGCATTTCTGTATAAATTAAATGTTGAGAACCTTAGTGGTTTCAAGTTTGATTTAAATAAATAACAATCAAAATGAATGAAAATCGACAAACACGCTAAGTTGCAGAAACTTTTACTAACATTATTTAAAACACTGTAAATGGTGGCCGCATCAAAAGTCTAGTACTATTTCAGCATGTTGTAATGGTTGTTACATAAAATGTACCTTAAATAGGATTTGTTTAGGAATATTTCGTTCAGTGAGACTAAAAAAAAGACCAGAAGAGTCAGACTCGGACATGAAGGGTTCCGTACCAAAAGTGCGAACTTTGGGTACGGAACCTTAAAAAAACTGATGTGTTAATCGATTTTTCCTGGCAACTTTACTGGTAAGTAAGGTTGGTTCCTGCTTATTTGTGACCGGGAACAAGTTACATCATATGATGTCACTGAAACCACTTTCACTCCTAGGTAAAAGGTCACTTTTACCTAGGAATGAAGAAAAAATGAACAGTTTTTGAAAATTACTTATAGTTTTTTTGTCTAGTATGGCGTGAAATTTCTATGAAATAAATTAATTTACTTACCATTATCAAATACTTTGCACCTTTTTATGTTTCCCACCAACAGCAATAAACATAAATAATCTTTTCTAGTTTGTTCTAATGAGTTGAGATATCGAATGACAATGAAAGAGGTACCTCCTTTTTATAATTTGACGGCACGGTTGGTGCAGTGGCTAAGCGATTGGACTGCTGCGCCGCGTGTCGCGGGTTCGATCCCCTTACGGTACAAATATTTGTAGGGCCTGCAGATAGTTGTTCCGGGTCTGGGTATTTGTGTATGTGACTTTATATGTTTGTGAACGCACCCACGATACAGAAGAAATTCCTAGTGTGGGGCAAAGTATTTAAAAAACAAAAAAATCTCTGTAGCAAGTAAAACAAACAATTAAACGTTACTATACACGCCGACTATGATCGTTTACAAGGAGCCTTAAAGTTAGCGTGACTCAAAAATGTCAGTTAATGTTTGTGAACACAGTGGCCGCATAATAAGCACATTCAAAAAAACTCGAAGAAAGCAAATTAACGAATGTATTACCACTGGTGTTCCGATATAAATCATTAAACACCAAATTGAAAGTAAAACGTGCAAGAAACACTTGTAGGTACAATGTTCGCGGCAAATCTCTTGGAAGGATCTTTACATTAATAATGTAGGATGTGATGTGACGTCAAAAATACAAACAAAATTTATCGAAAATTGCTGACTACTTGTGACACATACATTATTTTGTCGATATTCTTGGTCCATCAATATGTTTTATTAAGGGTAGGTTATTCATCTACGTTTTAAGATACCCTTTGATGAATTTGCTCACAAAAGGTAAATTTAAACAAGCAGTCTTCCAGTCGTTACTCTATAATGATATTACCCATGGAGCAATAATGTCAATGATGATACCTAAGTTATTTCCTATAATAATACAAAGTGTTTTATAACTTAAGGTTCAAAAATGCAGAGTTTTTAAGATATTACCAAGACTCTCGATGTGTGTACAGTAGGTGGGTATCTAATTTTCATTGGTAAATACGATTAATTAATTTTCATTCAAACCGATCATTCATATTTAAAGCTAAGAAAATGCGACGTGTCATATTTTACGTAGATAAGGGTGTTTTACATTTATAATCGTGACTTTGTCGAATTATTTTGTATGAAAAATTAAAACAAAAAAAAATATAATTGATAAATAACTCATTATTGATGATAATATGGTCGAGAGTTATGAGATATAAAAAACCTTATATAGGTGGGTAAGTACCTACTTAAAGTTGGTTTATTTATCTAATTAATCTTGTTTAAGAACGTTATTCTTGTTTTCCTCTGGAACACTTTTTGTCGGGATGAAAGGTACCTTATGTCCGTTTCTGCACACCTAATAACGTAGGTACATGCAAAATGTCAGGATAATTGGTTCAGTGGTTTAGGCGTGAAAAGGTAACAAACAAACAAACAAGCTTAGTTTCGCATTTGTCATATTAGTTAAGATTATATAGTAAATTCTTAGGCCCCTATATTTATCATCATTAGGCCATTTAAGAGTCGGATTATTATGACGTAAGATTTTAAATCATCGTACCGAATAGCTAATAATGCTTAAATATTTCATGTTGTCAACACTTTGACAGCCTTTTTAAGTGAACTTTCACAATATAGGTAGGGGCCGCGGCAGAAAGGGAACTTTTAAACTTCATCATTGGCGACTTCTACAATTCTGCAAAACATTTTTTTCTTTACTTGCTGCGTTGTATTTTGGGGACTCGCTGTTTCAAACTTGGTCAGGTTATTAAGTAATGCATAAGCAATAAAATAAAACTCAGATAACACCCAGGTTATTATAATTTAGGAATTTAACAATTGTCGGCTACTAATATAGTATGCGCATACCCTGTTTTGTTATGTTGCGTAAAATAACGACACCAAGAATTTTTAATATTATCCCTATGTGGCAGCAAAACTTCATTCAAAATGCAGATAGCCACCGACCAAAGAAAGAAAGATGGGATACGTTCAGTATGTAATGCTTTCAACAAGTAGCTCTGAAATAATGCAAGCTGTAGCACTAACTAAATGAGATGATTTAAATCTATACTAATATCTATACTAATATTATAAAGCTAAAGAGTTTGTTTGTTTGTTTGAACGCGGTAAATTCAGGGACTACTGTTAGGAATTGAAAAAATCTTTTAGTGCTGGATAGTCCATTTATCGTGGAAGGCTTTAGGCTACATAACATCACGCTCCGATTAAATAGGAGCGGAGCATAAATGAAAAATGTTGCAAAAACGGGAAAAGATATTCCTTTTCGTGAGCTTCCGTTGCGTGCACTGCGAAAACGGTTTAAGTTACGTAAATATCATGTATGACGGAATTGTTCCTTTTTAAAAGTTCTAAAAAAAAGTTTGCGACAGCATATGTTTATCTTTTAAGATTTACTCACTGTAACCATTTTTTTAATATTAAAATGTTAGGTTAAAAAGAATGATATTTTGCGAAGCTTATTTAACCCATATGGTATTAATCTATATCTAAATAAATGTGTTTGTTTGCACGGAAATTTAATGTAGAATATTTGTGCCCTTTACTCTATACAGTTTAAACAAATATCTTAGAAGATATCGCAATGTAAAAATATACGGGCGACAAAATAATTAAGCGCGTGGCAGTCTTTCGGTCCGGTGCGGTAGGTACGTGGGGATTCTGGCCTCTGGGGGCTCCGGAGAAATTCAAATTCAAAAAAGTACAAGGTGTTACTGTATATTAAACAGTAAGAGATACCTATAGTAATTGTTACTTTAATAATATAATCGAAGCCAATCTAAACTAATAGGTATTGTAAAGAGGAAAGGTAAGATTATTTGTTTGTAACGAGTACGATTTAACTCAATTTAATATGTTACGAGTAGATAGTCGATTTATCGAGAAAGGTTATAAGCTACATTATGTGGCGCAGACGAAGTTGTGTGGGTCAGCTAGTGCATTTATAAGGTAATAACTGCGTGAGCCTCGGACACTAGATCCTACATTTTGATAAATTTATTTTATAAATATATCAAGCACACGCATTTGCAACTTCTATTTTTTGTGGTTTTTATTATTATTATCCTGTGTTATAATTCTACCAACCTATAATAAATTAAATGAACATACTTTTTAATAACCATAGTATCCATGTTCATTAATTCCACGACAACTAGATATGCATTTTTTCCTTGATGTCGTGAAGGTCTGCGCATAAGTTTTAGTCATTATTTTTATCGTTATGTACATAGGTAAGTAATTCTACATTGAAAGACAGTGGTTTATTATAGAAACACCTCTTTTTACCCGACTGCGGCAAAGCCCAAAAGGAGGGTTATTAATTATGTTCCTTGTAATTAGTGAAATTAACAGGCGGTTTATACTAGACAAGCATGTTTTTGTAATTCTAATGAACGCTGTTCTATGATTTCGACAGCCACTTAATATTATGGTCCACCTAAACTTCGGTCGTTCAACAATCGCAAGCGCAACTTGACACGGGCCACTTGGTCGCGGACAGCTAAGTGCTGTTACTAGTTTTTCCCATTGTTTTTTAATGCGTTATACCCTTTTACTGCTACACCGTGAGAAAATTCACTAGTTTAGCGTTCAGGTGGCCTTAGGTAGCACTTCCTTGGACACGTGTGCCCGCTATTTGCCAACGGACCATCTACCCGCATTATTTTACTTAAGAACCGGTAATTTTAATGAAATTCTATACTATAATGCAGCTGTGCCACACTCGGCTGGACTGTGCAAGCTCGAATAAATTTCATATAGGTAGGTACGCCAAAACGCATTTTGAATTTTAAAATACTTGTAGCCTGCCAATATAACTTTACGACTGAAATGTTAATCGTAAAAGATTTGACTTCTAACTCAGTGTGGAGAAGGTTAAAATATCTCGCTAGGTTAAAACCTTTTTTATCTACTGAACTTGCATTATTAGAGAAAACTTGATAGGAATGAGAATCTAATCGTGGTCGTTGGTTATTTCGTACTGCAATTTTTTTTTTGTATAAACCTCAATTTTATACACCATGATTTGGTTCAAGAAGAAATTTGCGGTCGAGGTACACCTAATTAAACATAAAACATTGATATTCGTGTACCAGTGAGCACTTTATAACATACAGTATCGAAATGAGATCGTCAAGATCGACAAACGAGTACAAATTGTGAAAGAATTTATTCGTCGCGTGTAATAATATAAACAACAAGTTGCCGACTACGGAATTAGCATTCGAGTGTGCGAGTGCGTCGATCGGTATAAACGAAAACGCTCATTAAACGCTGACAGTGGACGTTATCTCCTTATCAAAATGTATAACCTTTCTGTGTTAGCGTTATTATAACATTTAATATAATAACCTAAATGATAATAAGGCAGACCGCTGGTGTATAATAATTACAATATTAAAAATATAAATAATTCAATGGGCTATCGGCGATGGAAGCACGCGACGGACTTCCGGAGAGTCTAATGAATGCGTGCCTCATTCTCGAGGCGCTTGACGAACTACGAAAATTATATAATTATCGTGTAGTTAAGGTACACGAGTGGACATGAACTTAGAGATAATAGTCTGTGGAACTCGTTATGTCTTCAGGGATCTGCGTGCTAACGGTCTGCTTACATAGGTCCTGTACCTATGCAACTGATAATAGTGACCTTATGATTAATGAAATGTTGAACAAACGTAATTTTTTTTATGTTCTTTGGCTATTCTATATACGTCTTACCTCCTATTTATAGTCTTATCACAGCCGTAACAATATCTCTTTGATTCGTATTTAGAAAATTTTCCCGACCATCTGGGTCGGGAAAATTTTCTGAATTTATTTCGAGAGAGCTGTTCCAGTTTAAAGGTCACTTCTTTAAATCAATATGTTTATTATTCCGTCATACATTATTGGCATCACATATGTACACAACTTAGTAGAGAATAATTATTAACACAATATTACGTCGCGACTTGGGTCGCGGAGGATCGCTTTGTACGTCTGTTCCCGTTGGCGTTCGGGATACTCCACCCCGTCGCCCGCGCAGCGTTCAGTAATCCGTTACCACAAATCGAAGTAAGGTAAACCAAAATGTATTCGTGGTTCGGAGAACAATTTGTTAAAAAATAAAAACAACGGGTTGCACTCCGGGAGTGCCGGCAGAAGTGAACTTGAACATTAGCGTTGTGCATTTTTGAATATTTTGGAATGGTTAGGGAATAATTTCGCACGAATTGCTTTATTAACCAGCATAAAAGTACTATAATTTATGTGGTTAAATACAATATTCATTTATTGCGCTTTCATACACAAACATGACAATTTATATTACATAAAAAATTTAACACTTCAGAACTATTAAAATTATTTTACACTAGCTGTTGCCAGCGGTTTCGCCTCCTACACCTCGAAAATTATCCCACGGGAAGATAAAATCGGGATAAAAAGTATCCTATGTGTGAATTCAGGTTATTAACTATCTGTGTACCAAATTTTATCCAAATCCGTTCAGTAGTTTTTGCGTGAAAGTGTAACAAACATCCATCGATTCATACTTACAAACTTTCGCGTTTTTAATATTAGTAATATAAGTAATACTGTATTAGTAGGATAGTAGGATTAAAAAGTTTATGTCTCAGAAAAATCAATTTGACAATTTTTTTTTTTTGACATTCGACACATAGGTACGCACATTTGCGCAGGCACCCTGCGCCAGGACAGTCAGGACACGTGACCATCTGACGCGAGTTTAAATTTTTTTACCCATCCCAAAAAAAGTGCACAACGCCGCTAAAGAAGTTTTCACTTCAAAAATTGTGTTTACGTAGGATGATCTGTTTAATAAGTAAATTGTTTTAAAAACTAAAAAACTCGCCTCTGATGATCTTGTCGCAAGAGCTCTTATAAGGGAAAATAGTACATTTTGTAGTCTATCTGACAAAATCAGAAAACATTTTTTACTGAGAATTTTTTTAAGTTAATTTATTTGCTCGCAGCCTTTTGTTGCCTTATATAACAAAAACTGCCACCGCAGACGTATCGAGGAAGGCAAAGAGTAGACCATCAACCTAATGTGTGTTACGCGCAGCTATATATGTTATCCATTGTGATAAACTGACCAAAGAGCCAGTTTAATGATACTGTGTTTTAGTCGTTAGAAGATATCAGTGGTTTTTTTCAGGTAGGTACACGAAATATATAAATATGAGTTACGAGCATTGAAATGTATATGCTACTGGAAGAGCTCGAACTAACTACGGTAAATCTTAAAGTGTTCCAGTAAAGTCTAAGATTTTTTTGGAACGAAGTTCCTTATCGCGCGTTGTGAAAGGGGGCTAGACGGAAAAAATTCTTACGAAAAGTTGTCACGACACTTTTAAGCTTTTTTTGTAAGCTATTGTAAGCTGTGCGGCGTCGCATGTTTCTCTGTCTGTCTCTCTCTCTCTTATAGAAAGCAAGCCAGATATTTTCATTTCTACATTTTTTTTTTTTTTACATAATAAAAAATAATAACAATAACTTCGTTCCATCCGGGTGTTCCTTGACACCTCTCAAGTTTTTTTATCTAGCCTGCTCTTTCCAACTCCTGGGCAAAGGCCTCCCTGCACTCCTTCCATTTCTATCGAACCCGTGCGGCCTCCTTACAGTTTTAATAGTTAACGACGACAGACGTTGAGATAATACGAGATGTTACAGTTGAAAAGAGTGATCAAAATTTAAAAGAGATACGCTTAGATGGTTTGGCAACGCTGGGACGTACAATGACCTTATTGGTGATGTTAAAAGAAATCTGAAGAAAATTACAGACATTGCTTTCCAAAGAAAGTGCAGTAGAATTTTCTTCTGTGTTTTTTTTATACATCGAAATTCGAAATAAGAGGCCTGCTCCATAACAACCACAGTGCCAACCACAAAACAAGATCATTGATAAATCGTAAAAGGAAACTTACATGAAGTACCCTAATTACATAAGCGATGTGATACTGTTGTGTACGTATGTTGATTTAATTTTAAACATTTCATTTTACCATAGACTGTTTTCAATTTGTATTTATGGAAATTCCGGGCGCTTAGGAATTCCCCTCCATTCTGTACACTGAGCTAAAATTCTGGACTTGTCTTTAAAATTTGAATTCCGGATGTACACATCACCAGGGATAGATATATGTTGAATAGAAAAACATGCGAGCCTATAAAGACTAGTCAGGACATTCAAAAGTGTTACTTACAGACCTTATTAGAAAAAAATATAGAAGAACCCTGACTTAGTTCGGTAGACGGTGACTAGCTTAGCTGACCTGAATTCTGTAAGGACACAGCAATTTTACAGTTAAGATCACAGACATGAGAACATAACGATGGAATCTTTCGGCTTCCCGACTACATCGACGGTCCTTCTGAACCATACGCGTGCAATTGTGCATACGCTTGACATTCGCGTTCAGTACCAACGTTTACCCCCATAATCAGACCACGGGAGATTTTAATATTTAAAAGGTTGTAGGATACCCTTATAAGATCACTTTGTTGTCCGTCTGTCTGTCTGTCAATACCCTTTTTCTCAAGAACGCGTAGAGGTATCATGCTGAAATTAAATATCAAATACTCAAGTCTACTGTCTCTTAAAGCGGTGAAAAATCAAACTTCTAAGCCAACGCATTCAAAAGATACAGCCGTTTATGCCACAAGTTACATTAGGATCTCTTTATTTCTACATATTATATAATCAGTGCCTGTACATTTGCCTGTCTGTCTTGGTATGGTCATGTAATGAGGACGGATGAAACGCATGTGACTAAAAAGTGATGGATATAAATGTCGATGGATGGAGAGACAGAGGAAGGTCAAAGAAAAGATGGATAGATTGTGTGAGGAATGATATAAAAGAGAAAGGAGTAAATGTAACCGTGACGTCTAACAGGGAAGAGTGAAAAAAGAGAACGTGTTGCGCCGACCCCACATAGAATGGGATAAGGGCAGGAAAATGATGAATGAGTGCCTGTACATTTGACTAATGTAAATAATCTGTGCCGTTTTCATTAGATAGAAGGTTGATAACGGTAATAATAATATTTAATGTTTGCTATTGCCCCAATGTTAAGGGTCTACCACCACAGGTACAATCCCTGTAAACGCCTGTGCAGTTCATGTCCTCTGCCTGCATGTTTACGTAATGATCTAATTTTACAATATGTTCTATGGTTTTCCTCGTACGGCTTTTATCTGCTGTGTTTTTATATCCATGAGCCATCAGAACACCCACAACCCACAGGCCATGGCAGTGGCGGTTTTTATTGTAATTTTGCCAATTTTGGTCATATAACCCATATGACCAAAATTGGCATCCAGGCACGTTATAAAAATCTTTAATTGTTCAGATTTTTACTCATTACAAATAATAGCCAAAATGAGGACTGATTTCCTGTTTTATTTTTGATACTGGTTGACCTTAGATCGTGAAGGTGTTACTTAATTATTTATAGCTAAGTTAATTTTTTACTCTTAAGTGACGTCACTGTGTCTATTCTTTGTTTTTACTAAATAGGCTTGCGTTTGGCCGCAACTGCCACGTTCGGACAAATAAATGAATTTGAATTTGAACTGATATGAAGCGATGACTCGACTTAGAGCTAGCTCATTCTTCACTATAGCCTCGTGTCATTAGGTATTCGACAAGCCGTTAAACTTTATAATAGCTTCATTTAATTCGTAACAATTAATCGTGGTCCTTCCGCTTAGTTATTTGTTTTAAACCAATATCAAGATGCAACAATGAAGTTATAATTAAATGCAAACGTTGGTGTGAATCGTCGGGCAACAAAATTCATATTTTTGTAACGAAGTATCGGGTGCGATAGTTGAGGCGAGATAACGTCCAATTAAAACAATTCCATCAAAACATTTTGTGTCAGGTCATTCCACCTGCCGCCAAGTAATAATTTATTCATAAGAAGCCGCGCGCCACTCGGCATGGCCTGCGTGGCCAACGCGTATTTTATCGTCCACAAGTTGCGGTTGTTGAAAACTCGACGCCACTTCCTGTGCACTTATGGAATAATATTTTAAATCATTTTCGAGATTCATTTATGGCTTAGACATTTGATT
The DNA here is from genome assembly GCA_949774965.1 of Diarsia brunnea. Classification (NCBI taxonomy): domain Eukaryota; kingdom Metazoa; phylum Arthropoda; class Insecta; order Lepidoptera; family Noctuidae; genus Diarsia; species Diarsia brunnea. The sequence goes on along the minus strand of OX458996.1, from coordinate 21,697,328 downwards.
TACACCTGCAGCCTAGACGCCCATGAAAATCCTTCAAATTTGTTTTATTTTTTTATGTTCGTTCCAGTTAAAACCACGAAAACAACTAGGTAGGTACTTAGATATGGAAAAATATAACCACTTTATTTACATCGAATCTATTTATTTGATTTATTGCCATGGCGTGACAAAAATTGTCGAGGACTAATCCTAATTAGGTAAATCATGCTAATAATACCTAGTAAATGATCTTATAAATTAAAATATTTATTTAGATTTAAACACTTACTTAATGAACAAAAAATAAAAACCGGCCAAGTGCATGTCGGACCACGCACAATGTAGGGTTCCGTAGTTGCCCATCAAAATATGGGAACTTACTAAACTGATTAACCACCCTGCCTACCGCCTCCGAACGATGATTTTTATTGTAAAAGTAAAACAAACTTACATTTGCAGTTTTAAGACCTGCGCTCCCATACATTATGTACCTATAGGAAAATATTGTATTCAAGTAGATTTTATAAGGTGGTCGACTATTACTCGTAAACTTGTAAAGCCTACTTAGCTGTGATAGTTTTTTATTTTCGATACAATATGCTACTACTATGAATTTTTTCACACGCCCAAACACAACCCGTATGGCTTTTAGGTTGAGTTGAACACTTGAGTCTAACAGAAATTTGCACTTAAAAGCTTAATATTTCACAGACGAATCCATTAATCGAAAAAGTGTTTGAGCAAACTCGCAATATTTTTTTAAAGACCTATCCAACGACATGCCACACAAACACAATGGACTTAGCGAGAAAAAAAAAATCGATCCCACTTTAATGTTTACTGGAGATACCCTAAAAAACAAAAAAAAAACAAATTTTATTTGAGCACGTTGTCGGCGTAACTCATTTGTATATTCATGCCAAATTACAGTTTTCTAGTACTAAGAGTCTTTGAGATATAGTCTGGACGGACGGACAGACAGACAGGCAGACAGACGGACATGGCGAAACTATAAGGGTTCCATGTTAACTCCGGAACCCTAAAAACTATTGACGTCCTGAGCTTCTTAACAAACAACTTGTTTTATCATTTGATTATGCTATGTAATTATTATTAAACCGATTGTGAGTTATGCCCGGGTGTTGGCGTAATCATGCTTATCAAATATTAACATCAAATGCAGTTTCATATAGTTTTCATTCATATTTTTTCTCTGAAATATAATAGGTTAGATACGTGTGAATAATACAGTACATATTAACTTTGATTGATTTGTTATTAATTTTAAAACATAAAAATGCTTTAAATGTTTATGGCCAATACAATTTGTAGTGAAGAAATGCTTGACATAATATTCAATTCACCAAACATATACATGGTTTTATTCAGTGTGACACCCTAACACCCATTCAGACCATAAATAGATGATGCCGAACTTTTTATAAATTCCATGTATCATGCATGATTCAATATGTGTGTTACTAAAAAAAATTAATGGAGTCAGAGCAAGTTTCACGGACGAAACCGAACAAATGAGCACAAATAAATGTTCAAGAACTGCCAGCGTCCTGGTTTCTATGAAATATTGTGACGGCTGTTAAACGTGACTTAGAAATAGTGATCGCGTTCACTTCCATGTATGAAATTCGTCCTTAGTTTGTTATTAGCTACACAACTAATAAGGTAAAGTAAGTAGGTAATGACGTGTCCAATCAATGCAGATAGTCGTTTCGTTTGCAAATCGATCTTCTCGTTTATGAAAATAAAATCCCTCTTTTCTAGTATTCCTCTTGGACATTATTTTATTCATTTTACACCTTACAATGAGTGACAGATGTTTTTAGCTGGATGATGTATCAGCACAGGAACCGAACCACTGACATTGCAAAATGAGAGATAAAACTTTTCCATAAATTGTAGCTGTCTAATGAGGGATTTTTGAAACTACTCCTTCGGGATCAATTCGACAACTTAAGTGACACCCCTATATCCCTGTTTGAAATTCTATATTACGACATTTAGTACCAAAACATTTAGAATAAAAATAAACTTGTTTGTTGCTTTTTAGAAGAATTATTTGTCATAAATTCATGTGTGCGTAAGTCCAAGGTGTTTGAATTGCAAACTCGTCGTACGACTGGATGTAAAGAAAGGAGAGAATAGGTGGATTTTTTTCAACTTCATCTGGAGAGTACGGCTAATATAATTAAAAACAAATTTTACTTAAAGGAAAAAATCCTTTACTGTTATATTTGGTTCTGGATAGATTTTCTAAAATTCGCTAGTCACAATCGGGAATCAAACTGGACAAAATACGAATTATAATAACAGAGCGATTTGATTCATATTATTGACCTTATAGATTGATGTCATAAAAGTTTATGGATAAGTTTCAGATTTGCTCGCTATTATACAATTATTACCAGTTTGCAATCGAAATATGAATATAGGTGGAAGCTCGTGCCATTCTACATTACTACTACTTCAAAATTATTCTGCAAAACACCCGTGGAGGTTGCAAAGCTTTGAGACAGTAAAATATTGTACAGATCAACGCCGTGTGAATACGGTCTATTTGTCACAGATGACAATAAATTAAGTTTGTATGCATCAGCAACGTGACATATACTTGTACATACAACCTGTGTTAACACACTTTGATTCTTGTCACGTGATGGTCTCTCTAAACCACGCTCTAAACCTAACATCGACTGAGTGGCACGTTGCTAATTTGTTTAACTAACGAAATAGTAACTCTAGTTGCAGATAAACCTGGAGACCATTCTAGTTTTTGTTTAATTTCAGCCAGACTTGCAGACATGTTAAAATAGATAGAATGCTAAGTGCACTAAGTGTTAAAAGTGCTCACTATTCTACGATAGTTCGAATAATTGAGAGGTTAGATATAATTTATTCAATATCCTTGCAATTTTGGTTTAGAATATGGATGAAAATAGCATCATAATTGTATATTCAGCTGCATCCGGTTAGACTGGGAGCCGATCCCAACTTAGTTGGGGAAATGCTAGGATATTGTATGTCGTGAGGAAAGTTTTGACTGAGTATGAATGTTGATGGGTATAAAAGCAGTGGAAGACCAAAGGAACGATGGATGGACTGTGTGAAGGATGATATGGTAAGAAAGCCAAGAAGTAGTATGGTGGAAGGTTTGATGACATGACGATGATGATGAAATAATACTGTAACAATGATGGCGATCTAGAATGGATCAAATGGCCAATTGTGATAATTTCAACTCATTAAAATTTGTATGTTTCTACCGTGTGAAATGTGATTAATCAGAACTAACATCGAATTAAGTGAAAGAGAGTGACCATGGTGTCTTATGAGATGAGTAAAAGAGAAGTATGGAGGAGAAAGACATGCTGTGCCGACCCCAAATGAATTGGGATAAGGGCAAGAGAATAATGATGATAGTCAGAAAGAACGAAATAGCTAACTTCGTTCTTTTAATCCGGACTGGCCAACTTGCATCCTCGTCTGTACTTAGCCGTAGAACACTAGCTCTTATCAACCTAGTCGCCAGCCTTATCGGCAGCTTAAAATATATTTTAGACGCGCATATTTTATGAAGGACACATAACCAACATTTGTAAGTGTTTGTTTAGCACATTACCACAGAACATGCGATACAACAACAAATAACAAGTAAAAAAACAATAACGCATTACATGACATTGAAAGACAAATAGCGCAATTATGTAGCGCAACAATACTGCTCAGCGGTGCAAAAAGTGACAGTAAAAAATGAAAACGAAACAGCTGTATTTTTTAAATTTTATTTGCAAACCCGCTATTGAATGTTGATTTATGACTCAAACGTTACTGTTGATAAATTGAAAATTCTAGTGTTTCTCGCTACTATAATTTTTCATTTGTCTTTAAAGATCGTAAATTAAACAAAATGTGTAGGCATTTTGCTCTGGTATTGAATATAAAGCACATAATATTAACATAACCCCAGCGCCGATCAAGGCGTCCAATACCCATAGACACACAAAGTGAGATTTATTTTGCACTTTTCTATGTTGCTTACAGTCATCAAATCGTTTTAAAAATAAAGAATCATAAACCCAAATCCAACCTACTGTGCCGTACAAACTCAGTTTCCATAACACGTGATTATGAAGTTACATATCCAATCGCATTTAAGCTATAATCCATTTTGCGGGTTCAGGATCGAACCAACTTGAACATAAACGCGAACGACTACATTTCCAAGAACAATGCAAGATTCAAGTCCGACATCGTTCGACCGGCATAAAACGGCTTTCCAACCCTTGGTAACATTTCCCTGTACAAATCACTAGTGCGCCATTTATTTGCATCGAATATTTTTGATTGTAGTTGGCGCGTAGATTACGTGCAATTATTATTGTTGATGCTTGTATCTTTTGGTATACATCTGCGCCGACCCCAAATAAATTGATATAAGGGATACGGAGAATGATGACGTGATGAACAATTTTATAGCTAAATTTCTCTGAGTCATCATAAAAAAGCACTATGGAAAGTTAAAGAATGTACTTTCTCTTAAAGCATTTGAGTGATCACATCAACTTAATTTCTTTTTTAATAAAACACAACTTTATAAAAGATACGATATTAAACTATATGAGCTAACTCTAAAGTATAAGGGCCTATTATTTTATTCAGTAATAACATTAAATTGGCGTGACATTTCAGAAGTTTCGGCAAAATCGCTAAGCAACGTCCATAATTATCTACGTGTATCCGTATAGATTTTCATATTCAAATATTGACACACGAAACTATAACAAAACTACGAAAAGGTAGTTTCTGCGTCATACTGAAGTAAAATACATTTCCATAGCCTAGCCTAGGATAGGATTGGATTCTAGTCTCTTAGGTACTAATCATTAAAGTAAGAAATCCACCAGCTTTACCTATCTGTTAAAAATAAGTAGTCGACCGTCCAGTTAGTGGTAATAATGTTATATAAAGGTTATTTTTTATAAAGACAGAGGTTTGCGCTGTCGAGAAGTTTCCTGTGCCCCAGTTTTCCATGAAAGCTTACCTAAAGCTGTCTTCTTAATTTAAGTATTATTTTAACAATCTTTTTAGAAATTGGTCTAATTGACTCGGCACTGGAATTAGTTTAGTTTTTGTGTCGATTTGCAATATTTTTAAAAGTTCGATTTAGGCACAAAGTGCTGCCAAAAAAGTCAAGCCACATATGTGTGACGTGAACATGAACAGTAGGACAGTTTGATGCAAATCCCGGGTTTTCACAGTTCAACTAACATTTTATTTCATTGGCTCGTGTATAAATAGAATTTTAGTTTGTTTGTTAACACACATCCAGACTGACTGAATAACTAATGTTTGACACTTCGTTGTACAATTTACAGCTCTTTGGTATGTGACTGTTTCGCAATTTTGAGAAAAGTAGCCGGTTTATAAATTGAAGAAGTTTGTTTTCAATATTGGTCATACCAAATTATTTAATGATTGCGTCCAGAAATGTTTCCAAGTTGTCGAATTGCTACAATTTAGATTACGAGCTAATAAATGCCCTGAATGTGATAAATAAAGTAATAAATAGTCATTCATTGTGTCAAACTACGCCACACACCCAAAGCTAAGAACTATCTAATAATTGAATGAAGTCTTTATTTCAGACGTTTAAAAATAATCGCTAAATCTACACTGCTTGAGCCTATTTAAGAGAATGTTCTTCCCAGCTTCCCACTACGGCTATGATTTCATCTTCCCATGTTCTAAACTGGCGCCCTTGTTTTCTGTTTCCGTGGTTTTGTCCATTTCCGTTTCAGTTCCTTTATTTTTACTGCAACGTTATATTTTTTCTTTAATTTCCTTATAGTTTTGCTCCTTATTTTGTAATGTTATGTACCAATACATTATAAACGTAGCAATATAATATTGGTAGGGAGTTGCTTGAGTCCGCTTGCCACGTTCAGCATCGCATACGCTCGAAGTGAAAACGTTAATATTGCAATCGCTGACAAGTCTGTGTATATCTGTCAATTTCAGATACAATGGAAGTACGTACGTTACCTTTAAGTTCTGGTCGATTCAGGTGAATATCTTAGGGTGTAAAAGTACCCTTAACGAAGACGAAAGCATTTGTTCTCCCCGTCACTGCGATAATTTATTTTCTAGACCATACGTTCGAAACCCCTAGTTACGGAGATATTGGGGATCAAAGATCCAAATTCTTCACAGCTGTTTTTGTAAATACTAGTTTTTCAGATTGTAACTTACTTAAATTACCTGCATGACCCGTTTACTGTTCAAAGCATCCACTAGCACAATGTTTTAAGAGTGCTACATTGAGTTTTACCGTAAAATGTGATTTTTCACCCCAAAAAAAAAGTCGTTTCCCAGCAATAACTTTTGCGTAGGGCTACTTAGTTTGATTAGTTCCGTATGGTGTCGGACGTAAGTTCCGTATGGCGTCGGACGTAAGTTCCGTATGGTGTCGGACGTAAAGAATATAGCACCATCCCATATCTTCCCGTGGGATTCGTAAGAGGCGGTTAAGGGACTTCTAAAGAATGGGACGCAGCGTTATCTGTGCCTTCGTAACAACCTTACTGCGATCGCCAACCCGCCTGCCAAGCGTGGCGATTATGGCAAATCTGGGGGAGGCCTATGTCCAGCAGCAGTGGACGTCTTAAGGCTGGAGTGATGATGGTGATGACTTAGTTTGATGTACATAATGCTTGGTTGACGGTTTCGTGAAGTGTTTGTCTACATCCTGCATAGTCTAAGCCAGAACAAGCGTAATCAATGGCTGACCAAAGGGCTTCCGTCATCCGTGTGGCGATTAAACTTGAACCTATTGTTTGAAGTTCTTGACCTGACAGTGGCTTCCTATTCAGTTGACCGAAGATGATTGGAGCTGTTAAGTATAAACACGTCTAAATTAAAAAAAATAACATACATAACATCACGCCTGTAATCCCCGAAGGGTTAGGCAGAGGTGTACCTAATAGTACACCCACATTTCGCCAGTTATGTTTCAGTCCCATGTAATAGGGGGCGAGCCTATTGCCATCAACCAGGCACAAATCCAGACTCCGTAGCTGTTGCTGATAAATTCCTGATGGAAAAGCCAATAACACTATGCCCGACCCGGGAATCGAACCTAGGACCTCATGCTCAGCAGTCGCGCTTGCGACCACTAGACCAACGAGGCAGTCTAAGTCTAAGTCTTTGTTAATACGTGATATATGATTTTTATCATCATCAGCCTATAATGTTCCCACTGCAGGAACTCAGGCCTCCTCTCTAGGAGAGGGATGGGCTATAATCCACCACGAGTGTCCAGTGCGGGTTGGTAGATGTCACATATCTTCGATTTTTTAATTCTAAGACATGCTGGTTTCCTTACGATGTTTTTCGTCACCGTTTTGAGAGCAGTGGTGATGAAATAAATCCCACAAACTAATACGCCTGCCTGGGTTCGAGCCCACGACTTAATGTTCGTAAGTCGGAGCCGTCACCGCTGCTCTTAAATTAAATGATTAAGTAATTATTTAATAATTTTGTTTGTAATTTAATTGTTGGATTTTTGGTATTGCACCTAAAGTTAAACATTAAAAGTTTGAATTTTAGCTAACATAGAATAAAATTTACAACCTTTTAATAATGCATGTAATTCCGAATACACAATTAGTAACAATATTACGGACATAAAAGAACAAAGTGCACAAAAATTAGGTTGTGTTGCATAAAAGGGTTAACAAGGTCAATTTATTGTTGCGAGGTGTCGATGCTGAAGGCCCCAAGAGGCCGGCGACGTGGCTGTCAAGATAAACATCGCGGCCCGGGCCCCGATAACGTGGTAACGAGCCTAACGTCCGTAGTAGCGTCGCGTACAAACATCTTCAACATTATTGTTAGAAACTATTTTTAACGCACAACTTAAGTTCCTCAGAAGATTTTTTTTTTTTAAGATAAATTGTTTTGATTATAATAATAAATTAGAGTTTTCCCATTATATTTTTTATGCTACAATGACTATTAGGTATAATAATATTATAGGCTATTCATTCATGTATCAATATCAGCTATGATTGTTGATCGTCCTAAAAATAAAAGTTTTATGTAGTCATTAAAAATTATAAAAAAATTAAAGACTCATCTACCAACCCGCACTAGGTCCGCGTGGTGGATTAGGTATACATATAAGACATAAAATGTTATCAATTTATCATCTTCTTCCTAATCAGATAGTAAGTGCGGTGCAATGAACTTTTATATGTCAACCTCATAAACCAAAAAATATTTTTTTTTAATGAACTTAAGTATAAGGAAGAACATCGCTTTGTTTATTAGATAGCGCCTGCAGTTCGACAAACAACTCGTGTAGTCGACTATACCTCCACTTACGGTTGATTGTAAACAGCTTTTAAAAAACTCCGTTGTCCCTCCTTTATCTTTGTAGCAGGTAGATACTAATTATATGTTATTATTTAATACGATGTTATTACCTAGTGTACGCCAGTGTTCCCTTATAAAATGAATAAGACGCTGATAAACTGTTGCAACAACTGGAATAGGTAGGTACGTCGTGAAATGATATAATTTAACAGGTGTATCATTTGATGCCGTTTCAAAAGTTTCGACGTAAACTGATATTTAAGTTTTCGTTGTGGTTTGATTGTTCAACTGAGAATACTGTATTCATTATTCATGTATTCTAATTACGAGTGTCTGACTGGCGACGCTATAATCATAATTAACTCACCTATTAAGTATACATTGAAAAAATAACACGTTCATTGTTATTCAGATGTGGAATGATATCGCTAGCTTTATTGATCGTTTTCTTGTATCATTTTATTATTTTTTGTTGAACTAATTAAATTTACATTCAAAGACTTTCTTAGTGGGAGTCAAATGTAAAGGTATCTACAAGAATTTTTTTTTTGCATTAAACAAGGTAATAATTAAACACGCGGACTTGATGGGATTGGTAAACATTTAATATCATACGAACTCACCATAATACCTATTTGCGTACGGTTTTATGGGTAATCTATTACAACTTCTGTAAATATTATTCGTAAAACATGGGCATGGTATAAAAGCCTAACATCTAACATCTTTGATGTCGTTCTGTTCGTAACGAGCACTAAGAAAAACATTAAAACGATGCATTCAATTACTGTTATTAAAGTTATCGGCAATACAGAAGCCAATCGGAATAGCGGAGGTATTCCGTTCCATTATAGTGCGCCTCAGGCTCCGACGGTCAAAGACAATCCTTAACTCGAGGCCTGGCGGTCGCTGTTGGCAGTTTTTATTTGAGAATATTTTCCTAACTAATTAAAAGCGTTAAAATAAGAAGATAAAAACTGGCTTCGTTATCGAAGGCATCGACCCGCTTTGTGTAGCGGCCACCAGCGCGGCTGCGGAGGAACGGCCGGCGCCCGGCGCCCGGCGCTTAGTCGCACTCTGTAATTAACTAAAACCGAGCGAATCCAGCCCGCCGATGTATGCGACGCACAACAAAGGATGCACAACTCTCGAAAAATGCACGTCCACGCATAAATTGCGGCCGACTTTGGCTTCTGTTACGTACTGTTATTCCTATTTCTTCCTTTTTCAGCTAATTTTAGCAAACCATCTCTGTAAACTTTAATTTAATCACACAAGAAGAATGTCGTTTATACCACCTACCTATTTGGTTTTTTGAGGTATATTCATAATAATAAATGTGTAAACCTACATCTAGACGACCTAATTTCATGCCAGTATCTATTGTGTTTCATAAGTAATAGTCCCCATAGGCATCAGATCCAGGCTGCTGCGGTTTCCTGACCAGCGGCAGCATGGACCAGAGAGACTCTACGCCGTAAGCGTGCAGTGTCCAGGAGTACTGCTTTCTGAACTAAGCTCGTAACCCAGGCGCGCAATGTGAGCCTCCCAATGTGGTGGTAGAGGCTCTTTGCTGGTCCATTAATTGTAGGTACCGATTACGGTACAATAACTAAAAAGTCCACGTTTGACATGTCAACAATCTCGTGTTCTACGAGATTAGTAGTACAAGAGTCGTGTACTAAGTTAAAATACGTAGGCCAGGGAGATTATAAGACGTTTTACTCGAAGTAAAACATTAGTATAAATGTGCATCGTATCTTGATTTAAACGAGAATTAACTGCCACCGTCTCATCTCATCACGCGTCCTAATTCTGTCACTTGTATCTTAAGATTTGGCAGGGTGTCACCAGAACATAGTCATACGTTATTTATCTTCTTTTAACTATATCTGTTAGGTACTACATTCGATTTAAAGTTTTATTAAATCGAATGTAGTGCCTAACAGCTAGTTAAATTTTATACCTTAATCTTCATATTTTTTAGTTTTGATTGTAAAAGACTGTCCGTTTGTCCATGGCTATGGCTAGTCAAACGAATGCATTCAGTGCGCCTGTCACAAACCTCATCAACATCTGCCTAGCCTTTTCCCAACTATGTTGGGGTCGGCTTCCAGTTTGGTTAGACTTAGTACCCGGTTGAGTACCATGCCAATACCATTATTTTACATGGAGTGACTGCCTATCTGACCTCCACAACCCATTACTGGCTAATACGATACCCTTTGGTAAGATTGGTTGTGAGACTTTCAGGTCACTGACTACCTGTAACGACTGGCAAAGATCTATATATGGCAGCCGGACCAACAGCTTAACGTACTTTCCGAGGCACCGAGGAAACTCGGTATGAAATGGGTGGTCAGGGTCACCCATCCAGAGACCAACCTAGGTAAGCGCGGTTTAACCTAAGGATTGACCCGAGTGGCAGTTACTATTATGCCACGAGCCTACACAAACAGACGCCTGTCACATACCTACGACGTATAATAAACAATACGAAATTCGAGAGATTGTTGAATCGAAAATACAACATAATAATAGCAAATTGGTTTAATTTTGACTAGCACAAATATCACCCATGGATATGAATAAAGTTCAAAAAAGAAAATTAAATCGTTAAAATGAACCCTGCACTAACTCTATGAATTCTCGCAAGGATCACATGATATATTTGCACACTTAAACCCTGCGTTGACGTTGCGTCGGTTCAGCGTAGAGGTGAGCTACAGGGTTTCGGAAATGTCGTGCCGTAGTGGTGTCGTGTCGTAGAGCTTTTATAGATTAAACTGACGTCCGTAGTGGTCTTGTAGCGCCCTCGCAGGCGTTCCCTTAGTGGTCCCGGTGACCGAGAACGTCTCATCCCGGGTTGAAGTTTAATAGCGGATTCACAAAAAAATATTCTATGAATACGTCTCGTAGAGATTTTGTATAGATTTGGTATATCTCGTAGGGGTGTCGTAGCACTCTCGTAGACGACTCGTTAGCGTCGTCGTAGCGGTCTAGTATACTCTATAACGCTTGTAGAGGTCTTGTACTTAGACGTATCTCAGTTGCGTTTAGCGTCTTGTAAAGCTATTGTAGCACTCTCGTTGATGTGTCGTCACGATTGTATGATATCTACGTTAACGCGTCATACGTGTTACCACATAGTTGATCCTCCGGAATAGAAAGTTATTTCCCTTTGCCTAATAAAATTGTGCAAACATTATCGTGTTAACACCTCTCCTATCATTTGCATCACGTAAATGCATGTCGGTAAGTCCGTATTCTGCGCTTTGAGCGCGGTTAATTGTGTATTCTTTGTCCAACACCTACGCCGATCGCCGATTGTATCTACCTAGTCAATACAGTTATTACAAACTATCTCAATAAACTACAATGATGAGAGGACCAAACATTCAAAACTGCTTTGTTAACTATAGGACAAAAATCCTCGAAACCGTAATAAAATCTTTATATTACAAATACTGAATTATCAAAAGATTAAGATAATAGACAAAACCCGTGTACCGTATGCGGCACAGCACATATAACATTCATTGGTTTTCTTGTTCTATAGCTACGGTGTTTAAACAATATCTATTACACGAAACAACACGTGGTCGCTAAGCTCATGTATGATGTATCAAGGCGCTCATTGTCCTGTCACTTTGCTCGACAACGGTATTCAATATTATATTCAAAATAATGAAGTCAATAACAATTTATCAAATAACTGCTTTTGCACATGTAAAATGACCTAGAATCCTATTGTTATGTTCTACCAATGTATTGTCAATCAAAATTTACAACATTAGAATTTATCGTTTTTGCAGCACATTTGACCAGAATGCCCCGTTTCCGTAACTGACCTTTAGTACTTTCGATGCCTCCTTTAACATAAAATCTAATTAAGTTATTAAGTTAGAATAAGTAATTTAGTCTTTCAAATTAAATATTTCACACGACGAAACCTTTAACTTCAACTAAGCTTTTATTATAATTTATGTTTATTAAAGTACTTACCTACACATGCCATACAACAATCACTACGGAATGAAATATTCATTTATATTATTCTAAATATATATATGTATATATTATCTTTACCGTCGATGCGTCGATTTTATCATGATATAAATCTAGATAATTAAGTGGTGTGACAAAAAATGGAGGCGTGATATGTTTTCGGGCCGTCGACTCTTATAAAACTAGATGGTAATGAATGAACACAGATAAGGCAAGACGAAGAGGATGGGTTCAGAGGACAGGGGACACGTTAGCCCTTTGTGAATGAACATTTTCGATGTCCCTACGCTTGCGTGTGTGAGTGAGAGGTACTTGTTTTGCGTGTAGTCAGGCGTGTGTGACAAAGGTCGTTGGTATAGAATAGGTTTAAGATTTTTTGTTCATCGACACTTTGGAAAAAAGCTTTTTAAAAGACACTCGTGGGTGTATTACACTCAAAATTCTTTCAAAATTTGTGATCTGATTGAACATGTCATTTAAGTACCTACTCTTTTAAAATCAATATAAAATTATAGAATGTATCTTCAAAAAGACAACTCTGTTTATTTATTGCATCGTAAACTAACGAAGTGTTTATAAAAAGAAATGTACTGCTACCATATAATATGCAAATAAAACAGAAATACAAACTATTTTTCACTTTCGTAATGAGCTGTACTTAGTTAAATTGCATGAAATTGTATGCAACGACCAATTAAACAAGTTGTATTAGCCTCAAATTATACATCCAACTTGTACGTCGCTAATTAGTGGAGTTTTGCTACATTGTTAAGCGATACGTAATATCCCTTCTATTGCTTGGCGATAATAATTGGCTTCTCGTTATTTTAACTGCAATTTAAGTGGTCTATCATCACCTCGTTTGGAAATTAAGTATTAGCTATGATTAAAAGTAAATGAAACCAACATTTGCAAAGGTAACAGCTAGGGTGAAAAGTAGGGATATCTGCCATGGTTGAAAAAGCGTTAAAGAATCGTTACATTAACATACATAAACTCATGCCTTTTCCCATAAGGGTAGGCAGAAACCACAGAACGCCACCTGCTACGATCCTTACATATTCCTTTTGCCTCGTCCACGTTCATACATCTGGTCATATTATAATGCACGGCGGTTGCACGTACTACGCACATTAGCTTACTGATCAATTACAAAGGTCCTATGAACTAAAATGTCTCACGTTAAAATCATATTGTCAATCGGTTATTAAACTATCTGTACTTATCTACTTTGTTTTTATACGAGCTCATAGTCGTGTGGGATTTAACAACTTCTATCTAATTATTTGTTAAAGGATTACAATATTTTTTCTTTTCGCGTTTGCCTTTAATTTTTGGCATGTTCCAATTGCTTATCGTTTGTCAATAACACGATGACCGATAGCTTTTGTAAACAAACATAAATGGAGATAGGTGTGGAACCAGGTATTCAGATACCTAAAAGTGGATTCATTATTGTAGTTAGAATTTTTTTGCTTTAAGATCAATTTCTCATTTAAATAAAAGTTATTTGTGGTCTCTGACATCACTAAAATCCGAAAACTTTTATCCATAGACGGATGTATTTTTTTATTACCAATGTTGTGTTTAGGAATGTGGGTAGGTACACGTTATATCTCCAAAATGAGATCGTATAAAATGTTATCTTTAAAATCAGTTCTCTTTTTAGGACAAAGGTAAGGTTGAGGATAAGTCGCGATCTTGTTGTTCATTTCTTTTTCCTTTTTTACTTTTAAAAGCATGAAAGCAACTATCGTTATTTTGAGTAAGAAATTCGAAGCCTCCTGTCCTTGCTATTAATAGGGCATGTATTGTACTCTTTCCATTTACCTAACAATTGGAATCAAAATGAGTAATAGGTAGGTACAACACTAGTTCTAATTTCAAAACCAATTTCTCTGTTCAATTAGTTAAACTGTTGGTACCAACTTGTCGTATTGTCGACCTGTTCGTGTTCAACTAAGCTATGTCGGTACATTATCTATATCCACTAATCTCCAATTATAATTCGTCAGTGTACAGTAACCAGGACATTTCCACAAATTCCCCGGTCCAAAACTGTGAAACGACGCTGTCTGCCCTCCTTAATATTATAATCTTATTCTAAACACAGAATATATTAAGATGGAGTCAGCCCAAGTTGTTACTCAAACCAACTTGAGATGAAATATATTTTGTAACATTTTTGGATAGAACTTGTTCAAATGTTCGACTTTTCGATGTAGACAAAAAGTGTGTAAGCATGTGCGTCAAGTTTTTTTTTTCGTATGTAGACATGTTAGATTTACTTTAATAAATATTTATATCTACATATAAACAGGTAATTCTAACATGTTTCTCGAAGGTAAAACAGTTTTTCAAAGGTAAGGAGCCTCATCCTTTTATTCCCCTCTTTTAACTTTCCGAATTATAGATTTTATTTATACAACGTAGTGGGTATAAAATTTTTACAAAAGATAACTAAATTGAGTATTGATGAATGACACAGGAATTTAGTGAGTCTGGCTCTCAGGATTGTTTATTTTTTCAAGAAGTCTTGTTTTCAATAGAATATAGCGACGATAAAAGTTTGAGTCGAATAATGTCTAACGGCTTTAATCTATAACTCCGATAATAAAACAGCTATAAACATTTACAGACCCTTACTAACAGATAAAAAGTTCAACACAGGATGCAATCAAACCATCCGTACTATTACATACTTCATTATACAGTTAATTATAAGTTGAGTCTCTTGATCTAATCGTATGATGTAATCCAGATTGTTTTAATTTACTTTTCATTGAGTTTTTTTTACAAACATTATATGTTTTATTAATAAAATTCTATACTAGCATCTCGAAACCTATAATAGGTTTTGCTTGCCGGAGACTTAAACACCAAACTAGAAACTTGGATCTGAAAGTTAAAATTAGAGGTGAGTTCAAGCAGGGGTGTAGGTAATTCGACCACTTGAAACTACGGCCGGAGGCGGTTATCAACAGTCGACTGAAATAGATGCAAAGGATAATTTTTAGATTAAATTTCTTCCGTAGGTACCTACCTACGTACCAACTAGGCAAAAACATTATTTTGCTTGCTTACATTATGTGCAGGTACTATACCTAGTTACTTACCATTTAATCTGCTTAAGACACGAATATAGCATAAATAAGCAGAACAGCGATGACGTCATAATCTCAGCTATTTCATTTATCAATACTAGTGTCTTTCATGCTCATGCAAGTGCCGCATAAGAATTGATTCTGCCTACAGAACTGCAAATAAATCGATCGATCGCTAGTCACATTTGCCCAAAGGCTACAGTATTAATTCCACCCGGGAAGTGCACGTAACTACCACCCCTGTGGGCTTTATCGCTAACGGCAAACTGTAGCTACCCTCGTCGAAGTACAAAATTGAAACACATTTTAAAATGGATGTACTAATTCTATACTTATAGATGTACTAATTCTAGTTTTAGAGTCGGACAGAAATAGAATTGGCCGATATTTATTTATTTTTTAATTGATTTGTGCTTACCTAAAACCCCCGTACAGCAGATTGACTAAGTTTTATTTTTACCGGATGAACGACATAAAATAGATAGGCATACGAGTATGTATGTTCTGTTCTGCTGTATTACCTATATTAGATAGTGAAGGTAGTAATTTACCGAGCACCAGGTACCTGAGAAGAACCTATGTAAACAACGACTAGATTGCTTCCGAAATCTGTTACTTCCAAAATCTGTTTGCTTATCCACACCGCGGCAGTACGCGGAGCCTTCGTATTAAACAAATACAAGTCTAATAAACCTCAGTTCATTGGGTGTCGTATCAAACGGGGCCTTTGTTTAGCGGGTTTGTTGATCACCTGCCTAATGAAACCCAAATCGCGTTTGTAAAGGACAGGCGTTTAGGAATACAGAGGCTGTACCGGTGGTAGATATAACGTGCCGTTGTGCTTTGTGAGAATGACGTGATTCAGTTTCAATGGTCGCAGTTCAACAATTAAAATTAAGAATATAACAATTATAGAGATTTAACCAAAATATGCTTGGAAGATCACGCTATTTCGTTAGGTCTCAATAAAAGGATTTAACTAACAATACGGCGCCATGAAGTATTGCCTTCTTGCATTCATGCAATTCATAGCAATCGGTACAAACTACATTTCAATTAATCAACCCTTCTTACTACCGCACATAGCCGCATTGTAATTGTACATAACACTAAGTATCGACGAGTTTATAACACGATATCTACTACATGAGAACAGGGCAGGTACCTACAAGCGCACAATCAACGCCATGTGCAGATTTTCCCATAGGATCTCGTGACATGTAAATGCATTTCTGGGGAGTTCGTCTTGGAAAGCTCTTAGTGTTTCCCTAACACATCTATATGGTGCCTACCTACACGCAAATCGTGAAACTTGCATTCTGAGTTCTATTTCAGTTTAAAATTCCATTTGAATCCGTTCGATTTGTTTGAAGCGTGAAATTTTTCGCTACGTAGTGGGGCCAATACATTTTTTTTAGTTTATTGAGGCTGTAACTTCTTTGTTTCTATTCCGCGATTGATAACTGTTGGATTTATCCAAAATCGGTGTATTTTAATTTTAAGAGAGTATTCAATGATCAATGTTAATTAGTGACTTGTGTTATTTGAAGTTGTAGTTTCTGTTCTCAGTTCAATATTGAATTATTATTTATCATTAACATTCTTACTTCACGTTTATTCTATGAGTTTTCTACTTAAATATGCATAATGAGCTGGCTGATTAAGTGATTCATTTAAAGATTATGTCGTGGATTTGTAATTATTGTTCCGACATTTGTTTGATTTTGTGTTTTTAGCTTTATGAATTAAAATGGTGTGATTCCACCGGTGTGCAGCGCAGTGCCACACAGTGCGTGGTGTGTCTTTCAGTGGACTCGCTCAGGTGAACATGAACCAAATGTGCGCGTGGTCACCCAAATGTTTGCGAACATTTGTGCGCGCAACTTTGTTGGTGGAAACGGTTGTGCAGCTCAGTGAACAAACATTTTGTGTTGCTCAAAATGTTTGCAAACAAATAATAATGACACCGTATCAAACATTATGATACTAAGAAGATAACCAGTTATTTACCTATCTGTTATAGACGGACAGCCAACTGGACTATCGACATACATAATGGTATATGCGGAAAACCAAACAAAAAACATGAAACTTTTGACTACTGTACGACAATAAAAAATGTGGAAATAAAAGTACTAGTAGGTAATTTTAATTCCGCTTAATATTAATTTTAACAACACTTTAGTTTGGTCACCTTATGTCACTCGATATAGTTACGCAAGTTGCGAATCTGATCACGACGTAAACTGTGTGCATCCTATTTCAAGATCTAACGACAGACAACACGTATTATGTCTTTCTAACTAGGGATACAATAAGTATAAAATAATCAAGTCTAGAAGTCTCGTCTAGTCAAGAGACGAAAAACTGAAAGTTATAACTGACTAAAAACTATTTCAAGCGAAATATCTACTACTATAAATACTCTGGAGCTAGTCAACTGCATATTTAACACTCCAAACAGACGGGACCTCGCGTGCTCGCCCATACTTGCACGGTTGGGTTAGTTAAAAAGGAAGGCGATTAACTTACGAAAAGGTCTGTAAACACATTTGACACGTGTATCGCAGATACAGGGTACAAGTGGCTTTGATAACACGTTTCCGCTATATCCGGGCGCTTAGAGCATTTTTTTCCAAGTCATTTTAACTGATTAGCTTGAGTGAATCAAGTAGCTTGCAGATGTGTGGTTTCTTTTATTTGTTTGTGTTCGACTATCGCGTGACGAACAAAAAAACCTTTTAAGTAACGTTAAGTTTCTTAAAGTGAAACTTGAAATATTTTTTCTGGTATGTTGATGGTACCTAAAAGTAGATACATTTCTTCACTACTTCTTGTAACTTTTAGGATTAGGTACATTGAAGCTGGTTTGTAGTGTTACTTAGAAGGTATCTCGATTCTCGACCACTCATTGCCTGAAAACGTAGACAGCTGTTGGCGGTCGAGCTATTACACTATTCTAAGACGTATTTCCCTACTGAATATCCAGTTTGCAGAAATATTTAAAAACAACTTAAGGTTTGTTTCAGTTTTAGTAACTAAACTGGATACCTGATCTATAGATACGAGTATTAAATCGCTTAGTAATTTATAGGATTACAGTAAAACAGAGTCTATCACGTGAACTTTAAACTGTTTCTGATTACTCAGCTCACCCCAAAATACTAATTTCTGAAATTATAGAGTGAAAAGTAAAAGTTAGCTACCTGTTAACAAGGGCTAACTAATCATATATTAACATTTACGTTTAGTAATTATACTGAACATACATTCATTCAAATAGACGATGAAAACAACAATGATTACAAAACAAGATGATCTGATTAAATTATTAAACAAATGTAGGTCGAATTCTCGCGCTAAACTTAGTGTACCCAGTGATTAATGACCGCAAGCTTTTTAACGACGAAAAAATAGTGTTTTGTTTTAAGATAATGAGCGTTAAGTTGATAAATAATTAATGGATTCGGGCCCAAGATGTAACGGCCAACACACTGTCTTTGATAAATTAATAACCAGTGTTGTTTATAATTTTGTTAAGAATTAATGAAGGCTGCACGCGTAGCGCTGATTTTCAACACAATTGCTATTGTAAATTAAAACACTTGTGATAAATACTTAGTTGTTAGAAAATAGTACCAATAATAAATACAATATTTATAAAATCTATATCGATCTAACCTACCTAATAAGTCCTCTGTACGTCTAGGGTTTGTTTCCCATAAATAATGAATGAAGTGACTTTTCCAAAATAAGCTTTTAATTTAAAATTCACTTGGGTGTCGCGAACTTAAAATATTGACCAGTGTTCTCACTAAAAGTGGGCCATAATTAATTGTATTACAAATTTTATTGCTAATTTTATTTATGCACAGCATAGTTTCACATTTTGTTTATAACTATAATTTATTGATTTAATATGTAACATTATACGTATTGTGTCAACACTCAACTGCGATGAGCATGAATAACAGGTCCTTTTTTTTTTTTTAAATGATGAATTCAATGAATTTCCTTATAAATGTTGATACGTTTTAATAAAAATCATAAAATAATTCGAAATCTGCATCAAAATCGACTATGTGCTAACAAACGACAAGGTCTATTATCAACAAAAATGGCGTCGCTGTGCGTCGGACCACGCACTGGGAAGACACGATAAACGGTCGGCGGGCAATTCAGCTCGTGCCTATTCTACAGGCGAATTCAATTAACTGTACAAGGCACGGGAGTAATAAATTCTCTAAACAATCAGAATTCGAGCCCTGGTAATATGTCCGTCCGGTTGCATACGCATTGCGGCCGTGGATATGTTTAATCAACGAATAAACACGATGTACCAGCGACGGTTCCAAGTCGACACATGTATCTATGTGCGCGCACCCTTTTTTTCTGACCGGCCATAAAAAGGTTTATGTGCCCATTGTTGCTGGAAAGATTACTTTTTGGCATTTATTCAGGGAGAGTTAATTAATGCGAATTACAAATGGCTGGTTATAGCTTTTTTTTCGAATTACTTATTCCCTTCTATAGACACGGAGTGGATAAGGGTTGTTATTGATATTTACGCCTTTTTTGTTTTATCTGGTTTGCTCTGTGTTCCTTTGCGCAGTTTTATACTCGTAAATCCGGAGTTCAAAATTTTGTTATACTTTAATCTTGAGCTATTTTATAGAAAAGCTATTACTGTACGGTAAAATAACCGACTGTTAATTAACCCAATAAATAAACATAATACACAATGCCAAAAGTTACAAAGGGGTGCCGTGTTTATTGCGGGGGTGGGACCAAAAGCCCATCTTCACAAAAACGAACTGTCTCTAAATAAACCGTACACGCAAGCAATACATTACCACTACACAAACCTCTTTATCTATATCTGCGTTAGCACATAACATCAAATTGTAACTAAAGGATTATTCACGTAAGCGGATTAAACCCGCTCTCCTAATTTATATCCGTGTCTGGAACACCAACAAAGCGGTTTTCCTTGTTTTGACTAAGGAAACTAATCCGTTTTTTAAGTGCTTTCTATGGAAATGTGTATTGTGTATGAGCGATGTTAACACTTGAGCGGCGGCGGACGAGGACGTGTGGCGGGCCATTGTTCGTGCGTGGCGGGGCTGACGGGGTCGCGAACCGCAGCCTCTCGTCGCCTTCAATGCTTAACGAATCGATCCACGGAAAAACCTCCTTAGCCGCTAATTCAAGCTTAATTAACCTTTATACGAGTGCAGCCGAGACGCCGCCGCCGCGACAAGCGTATCGCTCCACCGATTCCGTTATCTGATCCATCGTAAAAATTAATTACGTACACATGTTCATAAATATCTAAACTGTTAGCATTTACGGGCAACGTTCGCCTCGACGGTTCACGCGAACGCTCACGCACCTACAGTTGCGCCCGCGTAATTAGTGAGCCAGGGCAAAAACGAAACATGTCAACCACTACTTTATTTAGTGTTACTTTTTGTATTACTTCCTGCAGTGGGAGCGAGACGGCTGGGCGCTCTTCGATATTCTAAAAATGAAAATTGGCTCAAATTGCTTGTTATTAACGATGACAGATGTCTTGGCGCCAGCCCCTGCTGCGTTTTGATTTTAAATACAACCTTGCACCGTCGGCGTAGGGACGTGTTTGGAATAGTGTGGGCTCTTAAATCTCGAGGCGACTGATCGGATGTGTTGATACTAGAGCTATGGATATGCAATTAGTGACACAAACTTTAGTTTTTTGTTAAAGGCGAAGAAAAGTGAGACGTTTGGATGTCGGGCGTATTATTTGGATAGGACATTTGGACTGATACGTATATTTTATGGTATCCATATAACATGGAAAATAAATAATGTGACCTTATTCATTATGTTACATAATATATTAAGTGCCTTGCAACTCATAACATAAGTTAAATACTATGTGTTCACTTATGAGTTTCGCTGGGTCATTTATTTCTCCAAAACATGCAGTAGAGTATCATCTTAATAATTATTCCGGTCTTGCTTCGTTGAATTTATGATTGATATGTTGTTAAAAATATGTTCTAGTTATCGTATCATTTGCTCGGCTAGTTTGGCCAGAATATAATTACTTAAATCAACACCATTCAAAATAAATTTAATTGTTGTTGGCGTTGGTATAGAATTTCCTTGTTATTTTCCCACATTTTCCGCGTCAGCGTCTGCTACAGTATAAATATTGTGTCTAATTTTTCTTGCATTTTCTGTTTTGGTACGATTAGATTTGACAGGTGTTATAACTATGTACTTATAATTTTGTTAGATTTTCAGTTTGTTATACGAGCCGTAAATGTTGTACCTTTTTAGAAAAGGCATTTAAATAAGATTCATTAAATTTAGGTAAAGAACAAATCTGAGAGCCAAAGACAACTTACGTAACTATTGCAAGTTACCAATCAGGTGGTTACTGAAGCATAAAAACCACCTTTTATTGGCGCCTTCACGGACTAGTGACTCTTTCAGAGTTTTTGATGCGAGACAGCAATTTTTAATACCATATATTTTCGAATAAGACCTATAAATTGATACAGGTAATATTTTGGTTGTAGTTACACAAATTTCCTATAAAGATTTCGATTTTTCTTTTAAAAATAAAAAAAATACGTAAAAAAAAATTGTAATGTAGTTTATTTATTTAACAAAACACACAGAGTAAATTATATACTAGAGTGAAATGTGGTTGTGGAGGTCAGAGAGGCAGTCGCTCCATGTAAAATATACTCGGCTGCATCCGGTAGGATCGGGAGCCGACCACAACATAGGGGAAAAGAATAGGCGGATGGTGATGACGGCATTAGAGTGCAGTGCAGTTAAGTGATGGGCACCACTACGTAACCCTTCAGAGAAATACTGGTGTGAAGTCACGCTACTATACAGTAGAGTGCCTTAGCAAAGTTACATTCAAATAATAGTAACAATTTTATTTATATCTTCGTAGTAAACTAAATTTAACACAAAAGAGAACATGAAACTAACATAACAATCGGGCACATCTATGCTACAGGTCCAGCAGCAATGTCGCAAAAGTATAAAACGTAGATTGACATGAGCTACCGAAACCTGACTGGAGGCCTAACACAGTATAGTCCGGTTAAGCTGACGACAACCTCCTAGGTTGAATTTTGAGACGCTATAGACCACAGTTAATTAGTACTAATGTAACTTCAAATTTATAGTAGAATGCCCACATCTGCTAATTGTTATTTTAGATATTTTAATATACTACGATAACAGTAATACTTTAGCTTATCACTTCACTATCATCACTACATAGTATAAAACAAAGTCGCTTTCTATGTCCCTATATCCCTATGTATGCTTAAATCTTTAAAACTACGCAAGGGATTTTGATGCGTTTTTTTTAATAGATAGATTGATTCAAGAGGAAGGTTTTAGTATATAATTTGACCGACATCCACGCGGGTGAAGCCGCGGGCATCAGCTAGTTACGTAAGCTAAGCCTAGTAATGATATAGTAACTTTTACCTATTATTTAAAACTATCGACCCGTCCCGGCTTCGCACGGGTGGACATTTTTTATTTTATTATTTACACTAATTGTAAATCTAAACCATTTTCGAATCAACATGAACACAAACCAAAATCATCAAAATCGGTCCAGCCGTGTAGGAGGAGATTAATTACAAACAAACGTACATACGTTTTATAAGTACCTACATATAAATGTAATATGAAATGTTATTGGATTTATTTTTACTTCCATTATTTGTTAATTTGTAAACTAAAAACATTAGGTAAGTGCACATCTAACTTTTAAAAAGGAACCTTGTTAACAAGACAATATAAAAGTTTTATAAAAACTGAACACCTTGGAAGCCAAGTTTTCACAGGGTTTCACAATCTTTTACGACGTAATGGCACCGGTGTTAACAGAAGACCTTCCGTAATTCTTTAAGTAAATTTCCATCACTGACACATCATCTACCCGCAGAAAAACTATACAATAGGATAGTTTTTATATTCCTTTATCTATTAAAAAGCAAGTAAATTAGTTGACACAAATGAAGTTAAGCTTAACAAAAACTGTAATAAACAACAAATCAATCTTTGATCGATAAGTAGGTATAAGATGGTAGTTTTCAAATAAATTATGAAATAATAAATCAGTATTTAGAAACCGAACTCTGTCTCTTCAAAAACAGGTTAATACTAATCAAAATAATATTTACTTTACATATTCCTACATTTATGAAACGTCGACAGGTTTCAATTCGGGTTGTTCGCTTTCTATGGAGAAAAAACTAGCAAGAAATTTCATGGTTACTTTTTAAATAAATAATATAATGTATTACAACTAAAGTGATTCTATTACTCCTAAATGATGTCTGTACACCTAAGTCAGCCTTCAGTATAAAAACTCTTCGTAGTCGAGAAAATAAATAGAAAATTTACATTTCCAGACAATAGCCATAGTCTAAAAACGTGGTGTGCAACCAGTGACTTCGTCGTATTTTAAATGATTGTAGAAGGTCGTATAAAAAACGACGTCGCGTCGGCCATAAGTTGCACCGCAAACTTATAATATCCTTTAATGTAAACGAGATGTTTATTACTCTATTGAATCTACTCAATTGTTCACAGCATAAAGAAATAATTAAGAGTTAATTAGATTCTTTTGACAGGTAGTAATTTTGAAATATTTACGTAATACGGCTGTAGTAAACAGTGCAGTGCTATTAATAAGTCAAACTATTTGTTCGCGACCGCTAAGTCTTTACGTAAATGTGAAAGAGGGTTTTTTAGAGGCAAGAACCTCAATCGAATTAGAACACAGAAAAATTAGTTTAAGATACATGAAATTCACTTTATTTTGATCGAAACACAGTCTGATTTACTGCGTAGAATATGTGCGAATTAGACCTCCAGATCAAATTACGCCATTTACTTATTATACATGTACTACTTACGCAATGACCACATGTCCGAAGTCGTATCCAAACAAAAAAGGCACACAAATATTAAAGCCACATTCATACAATACCGTTTTGCTGATAAATAATTCAAAGTTCTCGGCCTCTACTGATTAAAAATGAAATACAGTTTCGCAGCCAGATTTTCGTGATCACAAGGTCTTTAGTTTGATTTAAAGTAGGGCAAAGTGTTATGCAGCTTCAGCGATGCCGTATCAACTATAGGTATATCGAAATGCTGAAGTGTATGTGTATAGAAACGCCACTATGTCGATCCGATTACAGGACGAGAGCACGAAAATTGCAAAGAGGCGTGAGACAGGGAGACGTTATTTCTCCGAAACTGTTCACGAATACATTGGAGGATGTTTTCAATCTCTTGGACTGGGGCGGATTTGGCATCAACATTAATGGCGAATATATCACTCACCTTCGTTTTGCCGATGATATAGTCATCATGGCTGAATCGCTGGAGGATATTAACACAATGCTCAGGGACCTCAGTAACTTTTCTCAACAGGTGGGTCTTAGAATAAACATGACAAGACGAAAGTTATGTCGAATGTCCGTGTTCCATCCGTACCGGTAATTGTTGGGAGCGATACTCTCGAAGTTGTCGATAGTCAGGTCTACCTTGGACACGACAAACTGTTAAACTAGGTAGATCTAACTTCGACAAAGAGGTCCCCCGAAGAATCCAACTCAAGTGGGTAGCGTTCGGGAAATTACGCGACATAATTCCACAGTGTCTTAAGATAAGGTAGTATAACCAATGTAACATAAATTGTGTGCCAGTGATGACTTATACTTAAAGACCTTAACTGCTGGCCTCTTAGAGAAGCTTAGAGTCACGCAACGAGCCATGGAGAGAGCTATGATCGGAGTTTCTTTGTGGGATAAAATCCGAAATGAGGAAATTTGCCGAAGAACCAGGGCCACCGACATAGCTCTCAGAATATGCAAGTTGAAGTGGTAATGGGCAGACCACATCGCTCGAAGAACCAACAACCGTTGGGGAAGAAAGGTTCTCGAGTGGCGATCACGAACCGGAAGACGCAGCGTTGGTAGGCCTCCTACCAGGTGGACCGACGACATCGTGAGAGTCGCAACCAGTGGCAACCAGTGGATGCACACGGCAGGCTGCCGTTCTTTATGGCGTTCTATGGGGGAGGCCTTTGTCCAGCAGTGGACGTCTTATGGCTGTTGATGAAAGTGTTATGTAATTTGCTACTAGGAATTCGTCAGTAACAGTCCTAGTAGAAACACGGAGAATAGATTTGTGCTCGTATGATGGCAATAGACTCGCTCCTATCTATCACATCATTTTAAGACTAGCCTTTTCCCAAGTATGTAAGTATGTTTGGGTCGGCTTACAGTCTAACCGGATGCAGCTGAATGCTTGTGTTTTACAATGGGCAATCTTCAGGGTAGGTTGGTCTGTGGATGGGCCAAGGACCCACCTGCCCTGAAGATTGCCCTGAGCGGTTATGGCTATTTAGCGGGCGCAGGAGGAGCCCTGGCTCCTCCTGCGCCCGCACGTTTCTTATAGAATTAAGGTGTGATATTTATGTACAGAACTTAAAATGATTTGAAGTCTTTCTTAAAATCGTTTAGTCATGTGTCAATAGATGCAAATTTATCATTTAGAGTTATTTTCAAAAGTAGTCTAACCAAAGTGGTTGCAAATAGTAAGTCCTTAATTATCTCAATGCAATTTCACGGCACCTGTATAATGGTTGATTAGTTTGATTACAGTCAATAAATATCTACTGCGCAATATGCGATATTGCATAACTTTCTATTATTCAAAATCTACATAATATGACATTGACGTCTTGCCAAACAGCACATTGTCAAATGTCTGATTAAGTGTAGTAAGTTTTTTATGATTACTGCTATAACAAATTACGTAGATGTAGACTTTAAGATTAGAGTCGATACGAACAAGCTGATTTATTGATGTTACGAAAATTAAAAAGCCAGGTGAGAAAGTCTTTAATATCCAACGAAAATTAGCCCCAGCATCAAAATAATCATTTAATATTTAGACACAAACGAAGATAATAATCACTTGTTTCTTTAGAACACGTCGATCCGATGGTGGCAGCAATAAAATGACTGCATCTGTGATACCGGTGTCTTAAAAGAGACTATGACCTCTGTGTTTATTTCGGATGTTTCTTTTCAAAGTAGTCAGGTACGAAACACCGGCCCCATCTAGTTTAAAAAAAAAGTGACTTGAAAGTGTTTGTAAAAACCTATTTGCAAAATAAACATCAATTATCGTTTATGTCTAAGATAATAAAGATAGGGTAAGAGGAGCTCGTGGCTTAATAAGAACTGCCGCATCTGTGGATGGGTGAACACCCGACATACCGAGTTTCCTCCGTGCCTCGGAAAGCACGTTAAACTATTGGTCCCGGCTGCCATATATAGATCTTTGGCAGTCGTTACAGGTAGTCAGTGACCTGAAATTCTGACATCCAGTCTTACCAAAGAGTATCTTATTACCTAGTATTAAATGGGTTGTGGAGGTCAGATAGGCAGTTGTTCCATGTAAAATACTGGTATTGAGCTGCATCCGGTTAGACTGGAAGCCGACACCAAAATAGTTGGGAAAAGGCTAGGCAGATGATGATATCGTTTATATCTAAATCGGTAACCTATTAATGAGCCTTTGTACATATTCCCAAAGCTTTACTAATTCGAGACTAACAATGCATGGTGTTGCTTCTTTTCATGTTATTATCATTGCTGAACCTTTCCTATATTTACCTATGTGCGTTTATGCATTACTGTTAGTTATAGTCAAGTTTTTGTTGAACTGTGACCTAAAAGAGAGCAGTCAGACCTGAACTTATTTCACTGTGATATCTATGAACTTTGGTTGAACGGGTGAATTTTTGGATAGAAACTTTTTCGTTCTTTAACTATTCATTAAGGAACTATATCTATTAAATGAATCTTTAAATCAACTATAAAGCAATGGTGCTAGATTATTATAATATTAACCTAGCATAGTATCTGCTCAAATGAGAGTGATCTTATTGTCGTTTCCACCTTGTGTATTTCTACAAGAGGAAGATCTCTATGTACATGAAAATAGGTCCTCGTTATAGGAAAGCTTTGTATATTATTATGAACTAATCTTCCACGAACTAGGCTGTAGATATGAATTTGTGTCAATATAACATATAATATTATATTACCTATATTTGTAAATCCCCCCTTAACAGCCGCTCGGGGGTCAATCTCCAGGTTAATTCGCGCTGGCCTAGGTTGGTTCGTGGATTGGTGACCACCCATTAACTACCAAGTTTAATCCGTGCTTCAGAAAGCACATTAATCCGTTGGTGCCGGCTTTAATACGAAGATCATTGACTGTCGTTACAGGTAGTCAGTGGCCCAAAAGTCTGACTACCAGTCTTACCAAAGAGTATCGAATTATCTAGTACTAACTGGGTTGTGGAGGTCAGAGAGGCAGTCGCTTCAAGTGAAATACTGGTATTCAGTTGCATCCGGTTAGACAGAAAGCCGACGCCAACATAGTTGGGAAAATACTCGGCATAGATGCTCTGTCTAGACAAAGTGACACATTTTCTGTTTTTTATATGTAAAAGTTATTGTTAGATGTGCAGAACGATGTTTGTTAGAGCCATGAGTATCACGGACGGTGAGCTCGCCGTCCGTCCGTCTTATGACAACGACAGGCCGTGTCGACGGCGCGTTCGTGTTCCACGCGCGCCTCAAAGAGATGTCAGCAACATAGAAGGGGCCCGCAAGGGCCGACGCCCGTCGGGGTTGCGGGTTATTCGAAAGAGAAACCGCGGGCTCGGCACAAGGGCTAAGAAGGAACATGGGTGGTTTTTAGTCAGTAGAAGTCTGACACTCCCTTCCGCTCTGCCTAAGAGCGAGAGGGGGGCTATTTGATGATTTCTCACCACCAAAAAAAAAGGCATGAGTATCGAAATGCGTTTAGTTTAAAACTAAGCTCCCCCATGCTCACGCAGGGGTTGCCAATAGATTTATAATGAAGAGAATAATTAAAATAACAAAATAAACTGGCATCCGTAACTAACAAGCAAAGTTATGTTAGTGCAGTATTTTTTACTGTAGGTTCCAACATATTAATTAAATGTTTTAAAACATACTATCGGCTCTTATTACCTATTATATTTTACCGTGTTAACATTATTTTACAACACAAAAGGCACATAGTAATCATTTGAAGTTCTTTTTCAGGTATATGAATGTATAATTATACATTCACACGCGCTTGCGGCGTATATACCAACGGGTCTAGTAGTTGTAAGCGCAACTTCTGAACATGAGGTTCTGAGTACAACTCCCGGGTCGCGCAAAAGTGTTGTTGGGTTTTTCTATCAAGAATTTTTCAGTTTGTTTTTGTGGCCGGTGTATGGCAATAGGCTCGCTCCCTATTACATGGGATTTAAACAAATCCGGCGAAATCTGGGTGTGCTAGGTAGCTACACTCGGGATTATAGGCGTGATATAATTGTATAACGGCCTGGTGCTTCTGCTACGTCCAAAGCGCATATTTTGCGTACATAATATGAATGTAATGTGAGTTATTAGGTCTGCTGTTCTGTAATAAATTCAATAAAGACCGAGATAGACCTAGCAGGTCACACACCTCTCTATACGATGATAAATATCTACATAAAATAGAAGAAAGTGCTAGTTTAGTTCAGGCGTTGGGTTACCTGAAATTCTACTTTGTGTAACTGAATACGCCAAACGATCATTTTTCTTATTGTTACTTATTATAGAACTATTTAGCTCATACATAAACCTTACTGTAACAACTTACCAAGTTTCTTGGTTCTAGTACTCAAACATTGTAATGAGGCACCATGGTTTTCGTTATTCATTTAGATTTATAATTCTTATCTTGATTGATATTTTCAAAACCGGCTGCAATTCCGCAACTGGGGTACTATTTAGTTCTATAATTCTATAAACACCAAATCAAAGCATTTATTTCAAATATACCAGACACTTTTTAATTGACAAAAACACACGATGAAGCCACAGCCCCACCACAATGCATAATCAATGTGGAAAGACTGTATAGCTGCCCATTTCAAAGCGTAAATCTCTATGCAGAAGAATGGACAAGACACTCCATGGACACGCTTTTATTTTGTTTTTGAGTTCGGTTTACAAGCTGTGTGAGGCATAGTCCTCTTTTGCAAAACCAGCCATGTAGAAGAACATACTGTGATTATAGTCTAGGTATCTAACATATTGGTAACGTATTCAGTAAATAGTTAATAGACTAATTGCAGAAAGTACTTTTAAAGGTACTTTCACTCCAATTAATTGCGAAAAATTAAGAATTTAAAGCTACTAACCGCTCTTTTTTTAAAAAGTAGAGTCCCATTCTAAGCTGCTGCCTATTAAAACTGGTGCTTTCAAAGTTGACCAACGATCAGTTAGAATGAGCCATCTCTCGTCGGTTCTTGGCCCGAATAGCGCCACCTATGTAGCGACATCTAAATCACTTCTGAAGCGTGTCCGCGAAACCTCTCACATTTCAGTTAGTACCGCGAAATTCCGACTGATCTTTCAGTGAATATGTAGGTATATTCCACGATGGTTCCAGTGTTGATGCGCTGTAGTTCTAATGTATCATAAGTGTGTTTTAGTGTTGCTCTACTTAGCTATTAGTTTTATCGACATTGTAACGTAGGTAGGTACACTCTGCTGTACAAAAAAATGGTATGAAATTAACTGTAAGTATAAAAGGAAGTGTTTCAAAAAAACTGTGTTATCACTATCAGTCTATTATCATATGGAAATCTTTGAAGAATGGGTTTTATCAAATGCACTAATTTGACTATCAAATTATATGAGATTCTTATCAGAGTGGTTAAATCTATTTTTAATTTCGCTGTGTACCTACCTTCCTACGTAGGTAATAATATTTTTTTTAGTTTTCTTGCTGACTCTTGCCTTGATATTGATTACATTTAGAATGTAAGATTTTTTTTGTTTATTTAAACTAGGAACTAAAACTCTTTACCTAAATAATTTACATGTATGAACTGAAGAATAGGTCCTGACCTACATTTTTTACTATAGATAAAATCAAAGGTGTCTTATATTCCAAAATGGAAAATATTTGTCTGCAACTGATGAAGTTTTAGTATTTAGCTAACGATATCATCTTATATTGACCCAAAACTTGATGACGATGTCTCCAGTTATACTTATCCATCTCTTTATCTGAGCATCAAAGACAACAATATAAAGTCGTACCCAATATCGACGCAGGTGGTAGTCTATAAAGTCGATTCTTAAGTTCGCGTCGCCTTGTTCGTAAATCTGACGAGGTGAAACAACTTGTCCTCGGCCGAGCCATTTTTTGCCACTAGAGATTTGTTTGCTCGCGGTACAGGGCTGGCGGACTGTCTCGACGGAAACCCATAAACATGATCAAGTCGGGCCGACTCTGCCGCTTTTTTCCAGTGCCCCACCCGGACGTGGGCGGCAAAGAACGTGTGGGCGGTTTGCTTCACTGGAGGGGATAGCAAACGCCAATCCGACGCCGCGTTTCCGTCCGGTGTTTTGAAAAGGACAGAAAATTGCGGCCGCGGTTGGCGGTCGATACGCAGGGCCGCCTCCAAGGAGGGGCCAAATTGGCCCTCTCCTACTGCGGAGGGGCGTCAGGCGTCGTACGCGCGCCAGTCGGTGTTTAACCTCGATCGCGTAAAGAAGGTATAGGCCGGTCGCACACGAGCACGAGAGCCCGAGCATGCGAAGCGCGCGCGCACCGGCCTGACGCGCAGGAATGGCAGCGCGCCGCGCAGTCGCCGCGCACATAACCAACTGTGATACAATTAATTAACTTAATTTCATACTAGCAGTAGTAGAAATATTTATAGGAAACTAATACGTCCGTGCTAAAGACTTCGAGAGACAGTGTTTAGTGTGAAGCCGCCCATATGATCGTCCCGATGGCAGCGTATGCGCAATTTGGCTATTCATACCCGCCCGCCTCGCAGGTTAGTAAACAACAGTGTAACCCACATTTATACTGCGTATCCTGGCTTCAGGTTTCTATTGTTACTCCCCTTTTTACTCCCCTTTATCTAAATATTTGTAATAACATTACCCCAGTGAGAACATTCTTTGATGTAGCCTGATTTTAGTTGTAAATTATAGCTCTCTGTAAACAGCTCTACCTTCTCACATTGTAGAGACGTTTTCACAATGAAAATCTGTTGACAACAAGAGACTTATTCATGTCCCGCACGAAGAATGTGTCACTGATGGCTACCTACCTGTTACTTCAGAGCCTGGTGAAATAATTTAAGTAGCAAGTGTCTGAAAAATGTAGTTTCACTATTATTTGAGTTTATGTTGTTGTAGTGGGTCTATTAGTACACAAACACGGAAGTGCTTAGAGTAGTTTTAACGTATCATAACGCTTGTTAAGTTACTGCAATCAGATAGATGTTTGATGTTAAAACAACTGATGTTTGATAAAAATAATGTAGACCTATGTATAGATTAGGTCATACACTACGATTACTACAACAATTTATTGTGTTATCAAGGACATGAAGTCAACGATTTGTTTCAATGCATTTAAACCATTTTGTTGAAATTTCCATATACCTAACACAAGAATTTGTGAAATAAAAGAGATATGGGTGTTTTAAATCATGTATTTACATACCATAATTATAAAGGAACTCACACTTAGGTTGTATCCATTATAGTGCATGATTCATTTGAAAATAATACATATAAGTAACTGAATTTAAATTTAGGTTATAACCTAATCTAACATGACCTACTTTGAATAATTCATATTATTGAATATTCAAATATTGGGATGGTAAGAAAGGTAAGCATTCTAACTGATATCTTGCATAGTTTTGCCATTTTTCACACCGATTACGTAGCTTTCTCAACATAATACAATAATTGGTTTATGTTCTTCCAGACGTTTAAAAAATCTTGATATCTTTTAAATAAACACGTATTAAATTTAGGCCTACCCAGTTATTATCAAAATCGCACCTTTGCAATGTAAATGTATCTATTATATCATAAAAAATTTACTGACGGGTTTGATTTTTTGGTTATAGGTACATTCATATCAAAAAGTAATGTGAACAATTTTAGCAGCTAATTTTACGACCAAGAAAGCAATTAAAGATTTCATT
This sequence comes from Diarsia brunnea, assembly GCA_949774965.1. Classification (NCBI taxonomy): domain Eukaryota; kingdom Metazoa; phylum Arthropoda; class Insecta; order Lepidoptera; family Noctuidae; genus Diarsia; species Diarsia brunnea. The sequence continues at coordinate 21,664,700 of OX458996.1, read as the reverse complement.
TAACATTATGTTTACAGAAAACAAAATTAATCGATCGGATACACAACGAAGCGTGAGGTTACTAACTTAATCCCAACTTAACTAAATGAAACTCAAACCACTTACGTAATCTTCCTTAAAATAAATTAATGGCCTCCTACTTTGTGGGCTCCGCTTGTTAGTGGTATTTATTTCATTGATATCTATTTCAATGTTAATCCATACCATTATTGTTCTATTCAATTGGGTCTGGGAGTTTGTATTTCATTTAATGACTATTCATTTTAATTTTACCGTCTAATTATTTATATTATAATAATAGATACGAAGGTTTTCTTACGTGAATATGAGGTAAAACAAGCTAGGTATTAATGGATACCTTCCTAGGTAGTTTTAGATATTTCACACAATAATTTATGAGAGGTTTTACATGTCCACTTATCATTGATACATTAGTACCTATAGCAATTTAACTTATTTAGAACATTGCTTCTTGTGCATGCTTATTTACATATTTTTCAGTTCATGTTAATAGTTGTGCGCTGTAGGTATATAGTTTTTGTTTCAGTTAGGTACAATGAACTAAAAATGCAACTACATAGGCCTCAAAATCAGTCGTTTGTGTCTTGTTGTAGGTGCTAAGTACATAGGTCATGCTGTTTTATATTATCGCGCATACTTATTATTATTATATAACTATGTTTGCATACATTTATTTCTAAGTAGTATATTCCTGCAACATGTAAAGTTTCTGAAACATTCAGTAACAAAATCGAGACGAGGAATTTACATTAGTAATGCTGTACCTATATTATATTTTATAAAATATTGAGCACAAAGAATAAACAAAGGGATGTATTTGTATGTGTTTATTATGTTAGTATTTACCGTTGGCTGTACAACATAATACGTAGTATTTGTTTTTACAACTATAATCGTGAGCTTGGAAAATAAACACGCAGCGTAAAATATATACTAAGTATTATAATATTCTACTAACCCTGTTTATATGAAGTAACGTAACTAATAATAAATTATGTAACAGTATTAAAATTACAAAAAAATGTTTGTTTTGACTTCGGCCTGACACTTGTAAGATATTTTAAGAGATGTTAAGAGTATCAAATAGGTAAACGAAAAATTTAAACAGGTAATATTGGTTGGCCTATTAATATAATGCTTCATTAATATTACAAGTCAATAAATAACACACGTTCCGTTATTATCTCCTGACATTTTCATCACCTGTTGACGGTATAAGCCGTCGGACGGTAGCCCTTAAGTACTTATCCCGAGTAGGCTCAATTAAAAGCATACTTAAAAATAATATTATCTGTGAAATTAAACCGAGAACGTGTTGATAGTGCTTAACTTTCTGAAGCCAGCTTAATGAAAAACCATTATGTAAGGACGAGGTCGCATTATACGTAGGTGTGCCTAAACAACAACATTTTTAAAAGCGTAGGAGTAACAGAATATACCGTTTAGTGGAAAAAGCAAACAGAGCAGGGTTACAAAATATAGCTTACACCGGTTAGCATTCCCGATGCATAAACAGCGAATCGATTTATAATTTTACTATAATATTATTATTTTGTCATGTTACGATTGCTAAAACATTATTTTGTATAACAATGTAACTACACAGAAACGAGTGAAATGTACAGCAGCTGGGAATTAAATAAATAACAACGATTAACTTCTTCGTAAGGAAATGGTTTTGGCATCGTTTTAAGTAACGTTCTAAAAATTCTTTAAAAAGTGTAGTAGTAATAATAATTGAGTTAGTTATGTTGGATGATACAAGTAACTAAGAGGGGGAAGAAAAAATCCTATAAAATATGTGATAATATCCGTTTTAAAGAATTGAGTTACCAATATTTTTTAAAGTTATCATATTGTAAGTTACAGATAGGTGGATTTTAAAATGCATATATGCTATATTGTTGCGGCATACAATAAAGAAAAATATGTCTAATCTTATATCTGTATCGAACAAAATTATTAATCTTTAAGTATAATATACATGTAAAGAAATAGTTATCAGATAAACCTAAATTAAAGTATAACGTTTTGTGAAAGATTTTTATCAGTTTGTTCTGAAAACAAATAAAGACTGATATACCTAATGAGTAGGAAACATGTTCAGTGATATAAATTAAACAGTGAAGAGAAAAGTAGGTAACACGCAATTATAAAAATACTAGCTAGCACAAATTCTGATTAAAATCGTGTTAATATAAAAACAGACAAATTATCTATAACTCTAACTTTATTATGTTAAAAATACCCTACATTCACCCCATTAAAAATAAAATCCTTTATCTACAAAAAATACCCTTTTTTTTGGCGGGAGGAAAATCATCAAATAATCCCGCTTTTGGGCAGAGCGAAAGGGAGTGTCAGACTTCTACTGAATAAAAACCACCCATGTTCCTTCTTAGCCCTTCATGTCGAGGCCGCGGTATCTCTTGCGAACAACCTGCAACCCCGATGTAAAAGAATACTGCGCGGAGCTTTCCTCACCCAGTATTTGGCTGCATATCAAGATCTCTTACCCATCTTTTTAGTAAATATGTCTTTGTTTTATTACCTTCATTAGTAATGAAAAACAACGAAAACCGTTTGATTAAAAATAAATTGATGCCTACCCTATTTTTCGTAAATTCAATTTATTACTTACAAAATTACAGAATGTTATCATTAATTAATGCATGTTAGCAGCTAATAACCAGTGTTTCTTATGTAAGTAGATCAAGTAAGTAGGTAGGTACCTAAGTATTTGTCAGACTGATAGCCTATCAATACAATGTAAGTACAAGTACTAAACAAAATTATGTGCATTATGTCAAATAGATATTTATGTGCGTTATTTGTTCTGTAAATTGTCATAAAATTATGCCTCCATTACTTGCACCTACCTAATAAAAATAACAAAGCCGAATTTTATTATTTAAAATTTAATTAAAAAGTGGCTCTCCTTAAAATAACACAACAAGATATAATCTTAGGCCGTAGACTCGACAGACATATTGACGTTAATAGAAAATGGTAAATATTAAACTAATAATTAATTACAACAATTCAAAAAAGGTGGTGACTTCGATCGCCTAGTTAGATAGGATTAAAGGCTATTAACATCTGTTTTATGGTGCACACGATTCTCACCTTACAGTCACATGTGATATTGTGTATAATAGCATGAATTTTGAGCTTATATTATTAAATAAGTTGTGGAGCAAATACTTTACTACGTTTAGGTAACGAAACATTAATATTTGACACTCGCATGAGCTGATAGAAAAAAGATCAAGCTGAAATATGTACATGTAGAACAAGGTTCTGTATCGTGTTCACTTTTAGGTAATAGTCAATGTGCCATTAATTAAAAATCTAGACCTATGATTTTAAAAGGTTAATTCTTTAAATTAAAAAAAAACTAAAATATTTCTAAAATAATACCTAGCTACTTATTCATTTTGTTTTCAAACAGGCTCAATCCGCTTTACCACAAGGTAAGCCTACAAATCCAAATTAACCATAACTAAACAGGATACTAAAATAAAACATAAACAAAAAAGGAAAAACAGTCACAACAATAAAAAAACGTCCCAATTGTAAATAGATGACTGGGTGACAGATGAATGGTCGGACGGGTTGATCAACGAGTGATCCCTTTCGAGGTTCCGTTGTTACCTTTGCGGGACTCCAAATAATATCAAGATGGCGCCTCTGTGAACAAATACGATCTGATAATGTTTAGGAGCAGGTAAACTTGACCCTTGCGTTAAATATTGGGTTTTTATTCCTCACACATGTAGAAAAAAATACCCTAATAAAAATTCAATTTTAAGTGCTACGTATTTAGCGCTTTGGCAACAATTTACATGTGCTCGGTACGACTGCGATCTGAACTCTCAACCGACTATGGATTAAATAAGTATTTAATCCGTTTATCGTCGAGGGCGATCTGTGTGCCACTCAGCTGTTACATGCGTTTCCCCATTGCGATCTGACGATAGGCATTTCACAGGACGTCAAACTATATTTTCGTTATGTTTGTTCTGATAAATTGACTGCTGTTCTATTTTTAATAAATCATAAGAATATGAGGCTAGAATACTAGAAGCCATATAAGTTGACAAAACAGAAACAAGATTTTGCCGATGTAGTTTGTAGTCAATGCTTATTGAATAAGTCGTTTTTGTATAAGCCGTTTCTGTTATTCATAAATAACACAAAATGTATTTATTTTCAGGCACGTCGAGATTACGGTCTATCAAGCAAGCTACGATCTTATAAGAACAAACGCACCTTATTAATTATAATAGAATACTTATTAGACTACAAATATCTCCCTTCAATTATTTACAGTTACTATGAATTAAAAGCGGATTTGTTCGCAGGTAGAAAGCACCAAGGACCTGTTTGTGACGCTCGTCACGAGAACAGAAGGGCACATGTGCAATCCCCACAACAATTTTCCGTCTAATTGACCGAATGCAATTGAGCATTGAAGTTGATTCGATAGCAGTTAATAGTTAATAGCCTTCTGATACGGGTCCTTTGCTAGGAAATCAAACAAACTCGGAAAGAAATTTCCATTGGGTAACCTGCCGTTTGTAAACACTAGCTTTTTAAAACACGCACAGGTTTCTACTTTAATTTGTTACTTTTTGTGATCCCTCGCTTTTAATTAAATCTGTGCTCTTTCGTTTGTTTAAATCAAAATGTTGTTTAGTAAGTCGTTTTAGCCATCGGATCTTTTAGAAAACAGCTACCTATTTTAATTTTTGTTGTCACTGCTTGCATTGATAAATGATTATGGAAATGGTTTTTAATCCCTAAAGAAACAGAACTTATTTTTTTAAGAACTGTGCACCACCTTTTAGTGTTTTCTATGGATTTAATAAAATAAAATAAAATAAAACAATATTTGTATTATTTTTATATTTCTAGAAGAACCCTCGTAACGAGCATTATGTTGATCTTGACTTTTAAATAGGAATTTTATTTTAAATCAGGAACATTTATAGGATTAGGAAATTTTGTTTTCTTCTAAAAAATGATATCTTTCAATATTTAGATGAAAATAATTTGACGTTAAGTGCAGGTGGGTAGATGTAGTTAAAACATTAAAAACGAAGTTTGCACTTAGGTACATGAATATTCCGTCTCTGGAAAATGTGGCCATAATTTTCAAAAACGCGAAATATAGATAATATATTTTAAGAGTAGGTCTTTTATATATTTAATAGAACATAAAATAACATCACGCCTGTATTCCTCGAAGGACTAGGCAGAGGTGTACCCAGTTGTACACACACATTAGACCATATTAATCTATTTATTATTTTTACTAGCTCCTCATAATCATAAAGCATTTATTAAAATTATAAAAAGTCGATTATAACATAAAAAAAGTTACATTACATTAAAAACATTCAAAATTGTTCAGATTAAAAATTACTTAAGATGATAGAATTTCATATTATTGTCATCATCAACAACATCGGAAACTATGATTCTTTACGAAAACATTGAACGAAAACTCACGACAAGGCGGCAAGATTTTTGTTTCAGTAGAAAACACGTTAGAGTGTCGTTTTGCAGTATTAACTAATTAAAAGGTGAAGCCTATATCAAACATGGACAACACATGTGTTAAGACTAAACGACCCATTCATCAGACAATTACATCAATAATTACAGACAGTTTCATTAGACAATTGGCAGCTGACTTACCGCCAGAAAGCATTTTACTGCCATGATAAATATTTACCCTTACTAATATTGTAGTATTTATTAAAATTCTGTGACTAGATTGCATGAATTTAACTGATTCATTGAGCAACTTGAAAAACCTTTGATCTTTGGCAGTCGTTACAGGTAGTCAGTGACCTGAAATTCTGACATCCAGTCTTACCAAAGAGTATCGTATTACCTAGTACTAACTGGGTTGTGGAGGTCAGATAGGCAGTCGCTCCATGTAAAATACTTGTACTCAGCTGCATCCGGTTAGACTGGAAGCCGACCCCAACATAGTTGGGAAAAGGGTAGGCCGATGATGATTGAGCAACTTGAAAAACAATATGCTTTCGAAACATGCTCCAGTGAAAAGAAGGATAATTTTAATATTTTCACTTTTAGATCCAATCCGGTATTTAATTTCAGTAAATAAAAATTGTGAGTGATCGAATTGACTTGTGCAAGTGTGCGGGTGTTGCGACGGAGGGCCGATAACACATCACGCGTTTTATCAATCATATGAATCTGAAAGAGATATGGTTAGGATATAATTTTTTTTTTTTTAGCAAAAGTCTCTGCTGTTCCACTGCAAATCAAAGACTAAAGTATGCACGTTGACGTTCATTTAAACACGAAAAACGAACGTTTTAATTTATCAGAGCTACTCCATCTATCTTCACAAAAGTAGAATGCATAAGTGTCTAATTACAAAACATTGTTAAACGTACTACATACATAAACTCACGACCTTTTTTAGACGGGTGAAAACACAGAACTCTACCTGCTACGATCCTTACATACTCCTTTTACCTCGTCCACATTTATACATGTAAAAATGTTTATAACGCATTTAAAACTAAAATTAAACCCGGTTGCACGCCAAATTCAACTTAGAGATTTACAATAGTAACATTAATAGTGGTCTTAATTGAAATCAAAATTTGTTTAATCAAATTAATAAAAATTGACGAATTAAAACACGTCAAAGATCATGTGGGGGCTTGGGACGTCACTTTTTGGCAAAAAAATGTACTGAAATGTGACGTGACACTAGTTTTCGAAGCACTGTATCATCTTCATTTTTTTGTTTACGAGAAAAAAGAAAAAAAAATTGTCCAATATTTTTTGGAAACCTAACTGACGGACTAATTAGATTTTTTTGTTAAGCACCCAATTATACAATGTAGTAGCGTCACGTAAAGATGTCCACTGCTGAACATATGCAATGGTACAATAACATATTATAATTCGTGTTCACTTCAAATTATACAGAGACATTGTTTCTGTCATTGGCTGAAATAACGCGATTTCAGACTCCCTTAGAAAATGGCATAAAAACCGCCTCAAATAACATTAGTTGTGTTAAAACTGAATTCGTTTTCAAACTATTGGTCATCATCATCATTATCATCATTCATCATTCTGCTGCCCTTATCCCAATTTATTTGGTGTCGGCGCTACAAGTCTTCTTCTTTTATACTTCACTGTTACTCGTCATCCCATACCATCCTTCACAATCATCATTTCATTCGTTTTGTTACTGAAACAAGGTGACAACGCAGTTCATTTTCGTTCTCTAGGTAGGCACTTAAATGGTAATCTTCATTACCCGAAGAACAGTAATGATTATTGAGTTTTTAAGTAGGTTGTACTTCTTTATATATAGAATTTTACCCAAGAATTCAGTTACTTTTTGGGTCAAACTTCTCTCTTCATCTTTTCATCTCTTCATAACTTTCTGTTTTCTCCTGAAGAACATAAAAAAAACTGGCCTAGTGCGAGTTGGACTCGCACATGAAGGGTTCCGTACCAAAAAAATACTTGTGTTGTATGGGAGCCCCCCTTAAATACTTATTTTATTTTGTTTTTAGTATTTGTTGTTACAGGGGCAACAGAAATACACAATTTGTGAAAATCTCAACTGTCGAGCTATCGCGGTTCTTGAGATACAGCCTGGTGACAGACAGACGGACGGACAGACAGCGCGGTCTTAGTAATAGGGTCCCGTTTTTACCTTTTGGGAACGGAACCTTAAAAACGTACAAATTAAGGTTACCTAGTTAACCTGCATTCAATATGTTTTTGCCATTAGCCGATCCCGTGTCTTCTAGGTGTTGTTTTTACCACTTGAAGTAAATTCCCGTTTAAGTAATTCCCTTAATAAGCATTTTGTCCCATATAGCTACGCAAAATAGGTCTACCTACACTTTTTTTGCGTACGATGAATGCGGTATTGAATTATTTATATGTAATTACTGCACACTTCGTACAAGGAATACATACTAGAGCTACATATTTTTTACTATTTTTACTTTAAATACAGATGGCTAATTGTTTAAGACAGTCCTTGTGTACATTCATCTTTATATGCTGGTAATTAATCATGATACGGGTAATAAATTATGGCGCTTGAGTACAACAATAGGTTTTTATTGTTGAGTTCCTAGACTAAGCTAGCTGAAAGAACTTTTCAAAGGGACCGAAGGCTTTCATTCGCCTGTAGTAGAATGAAGTTAATCATCAGCTACCTAAGTATTCATAGGCAACTCTCTTTACATTTGGAGCGACCTCGGTCACAAAACACTATAATATCTACATTCTACATAATATGTAGTAGGGTCACCCGCGGGCGGGTTGCGGTAAAATCATAATCATTAATTCACCGGAATTTTGTGCGAACGGCAACGTCGTGCGTAAAGTGGATCCATTTATTTGGAAATCCGGTGGGAGGTCACTGCAAAAGTCCACAATAAAAGCCGGGTCCGGTAGCACAGTTTAATTGAGTCCTCCGACCTCATAATCCGCGCCTCTCGCCCCACCCGCTAAATGTTATTTATAAGCGAAACTCCAAACAGCCGCCGGCCGCCGCACCTACGCCCGCGCCGTGTATAAATTTTAGCCTATTGCACCCCATACTGACTGCCAGCCACTGGCGTGCTTCGGCAACGCGTCATTACTTTTACTGTTTTTCTTCGCGCTCACTCTAAGCTGGTAATTAATTTGCAGCGATTATTGCTATTGCTTTTACGCTTGTTATTAAACTTGTCGATAATTTAAGATGGAACACGGATCTCAAATTGCGGCGTCGCGGCCGATTGCATTTTCGCATACGCTTAGATTGTGTTTTGTCGGGAATAATTATTCGACGCGTTTCCATTCGATTTGTTAGCGATGTACAGTGCGCACAACGAACGCCCGCGTCTCCAAATCCGTGTGAGTTGTTCACTATTTATTCTAAAATGCACACTTGTGATTTACCTATTTTGATCCTGGGTTTCACTTACGGTAAGGATTTTATTACTAAATTGGGATCAACATCATCATCTTCCTGCCTTTATCCAATTCTATTTGGGGTCGGCGCAACACGTTTTCTTCTTCTATTCTTTCCTGTTTCACGTCAAGGTGGCATTTACTCCTTTCTCATTCATATCATTCCTCACACAATCTATCCATCTTTTCTTTGGCCTTCCTCTCCCTCTCCATCCATCAATATTTGGAATAAATTGGGATCAACCTATATACGTATTTAGTTAAAATTTACTTTTTCAATATTTACCCTTGGTGAAAATTATGTATAATTTTAATATTATTATATTAAAATTCTAATAATAAATTATGCTTGTGGCGTTGTATGCGGGCACCGGTTTAAAGTTATTTCGTAAAGGTTAATTTGTGCAAAACTATTTTGTCCAGTAATTGCTGCCGGCTATAAAATATCTAATAACAGACCTGATGTTATTATTTATTTTTGTAACAAATTACCTAGGCTTTTTATTATTTGGCTATTAATCGTAGTGTTATCGCAATTTCATCAGGTGGACGGGCAATTAAACGAAATACTTACATAGCAGATGACATTTTTATCCGTTACTTTAAGTTGTAAAGTTACATTAACATACTTTTACGCTCTGTCGGCTTCGAACGTTGCAGAATTAATGCCCAATGGACGCCGATTGAACATGTGGCGAGTCCATTGCTCGCATGGCAAGAGCCATAAATGAAGTACCCGCCGAGTATTAACTACTGGGAATTTGGCCATCGGAATTATCGGCGCAATCCGCTTGACGATAATTGAATGGAAGCGCGTTAAATAACCATTAATTGTTGTCGCGAGCGCGATTGATATTTATCGGCGGTGCGATCTGTGGGCCCCAAGGTGCGGCCGGTGCATCTCTAATGGCGCGATGGCGGCTCGCACACGTCCACGCGTGTCACAGCCGACGCGTCATTTCGTTGTCGTCGTGTTCCGATAGCCACGCACGCCGCGAACCCGTTTTTCGTGACAACGTGCGTCACGCACACACCTCATTTCAATTTTACTACAAGAATCGAGCCATTTTATCGCGTCCTACTCATATCGTTGTTTTCGCGAACGCTCGTGCTGTAACTAAGTATACTTCGCTCGACATTCCGACGCCGAGTGTGACACTAGACATTAATACCCACATGACATATTGTATATTACAATGTAGACACATTATACGACGCTATGCTCTGCACAGCGCACCGAACTCTGGTACATAATAATATTATGTCAGTGCAGTGTAATGTACTCTCGACGACACATTATCGTGATGTAGAAAGGTGTTTGTGTCTTAAAATAAAGGAGCATTTCTGTGGAACTATTACTTTTAAAGTTTGTTTAAGTTGACGGTGTTCCGTACCAGAAGAAACAAAGAATGGATTTGTGGCTATCATCCCTATTCTGAAATAAAAAGTGAACTTTGTGCTCGACTGTAAGGCAGACGGACGTTCAGTGTGAGACAATTTTTCCGAAGCAGCGCTGCAAAGCGCCACATAATATTTCCAAGGAATGGCGCTTGAAGATTTATGTTTATGATACGCATAATAGTGGCGTCAATTGAAAGCTGGCGGCGAAGGAGACGACCCCTTTTGTGTTCCGTCTCGATGCGTGGATGTTTTGTGATGTCTCCACCCATTACTGTGATATTTAAATAGCGCTTAAGGGCTATTATGACTGACCATTCAGAAAAATATATTATGTTTTGAAACTTTATGGTTATGAAGTGCTACTGCCTTTACGCTTTACGCGCGGGATAAGCTCAGGATATTATAAAGCATATATTTTAATTATGATGTTAGAGGCGTACGAAGAGGAGAAAGTAATTCCTACTCGAGTAGCGACTTAAACATGAGAAAAATTGTTGTTTAATGGTTCAACCTCGGCGAGTGGTCAGGTGGAGTGAGCACGCATGGAGTGCGCGCCCGCGCAACCCGCGAATCCCCTCGCGCGCCCTTGCTTAAATTAAAATACGACTCCCGTTCGTCAAGCGTCTCAAAAGAAACAAGAGTGGCGTTTACAGCCCAATCATTATAATGATCGGTTATCGATTTGCTGTATGGCGTGTTTTTCTAAAGGACCAAAATTTAGTGCGTCCGATTACGCGCCGCTGCGCTGCCCGCCGGCTATTCCGTAATCTATTCCTACCGTCCGCGTCGTCACGATATCGTCGACTTATCTTCGTCGTTCACTCTTATAATTTTGGAAAATTCATATAATAACATCTGATAACAATCTAATTATTATAATGTCCTCTTTAACATATCCCGTTGGTCGGGGCGAAATTGGAACGAGAGACGAACCTTCGGGACGAGGTAATGCCTTCGCTAATGTAATGGAAATTATGAGATCATCTTTATGCCTTTCAACTGTGCTTTTAAAATAAACACATTACTTCGACTTTAGCGTCGGTCCAGCGAGTTTATAGCGGGGCATTCGTGTGAACCACGCTTTATATTCAAATGCACTGCGCGCACAGGTAGCTAATGATTTTCAATTAAAATAATTTAAAAATAATGTAGATAGCTTTTATTAATCGTTATTAATGTCTATGGACAGACTCGGGACTGTATGGAAATCCAATAGATGTTTCCTGGTAATAAAGTAAACAACATTGAATAAGTAATCAGCAAAATATAGGTTTAAGTATCAAATATTTTATAATTATTATGTATTGTGCACAAAGTTGTTCGTCAGTGGAGTAGGGTACCCTTTACCGTCGTTACTAACCCACTCCCGTATTTCAACTGTATACCAAACAACACGGTAACACGGAGATCGCATTGGGAACATTAGAGTAGGTATCCTCACGCTCGGGTTTCTAGGAACACTATTTTGTTTCGACAGCTCTAAAGCTGCACCGCTACGGTACCTACCGCACAGATACGAAAAAAGTCCTACGTATTTTTAACGCTACATTACCGCTGTTGCATTTTGTTTTTTTTTGTAGATTTAGATAAAAGGCCAAATAAAATAAATGATTTTTGGAAGCCCAAAATAAAAAGCTACTGTCAGTATTAATAAGTTCCTAATACTTAAATACCGCGAACCGGAAGACGTTGCGTTGGAAGGCCTCCCACTAGGTGGACCGATGAAGGTTGCGGGGACCCGCTGGATGCGAGACGCACGGGACTGGTCAATGTGGCGACACCTGGGGGAGGCCTATGTCCAGCAGTGGTCGTCTTTTGGCTGAAATGATGATGATGGTGATGACTTAGATACAGACCTACCTAAGTGACTATTTGACTAAAACAGCGAGCTTTTTCAGTAGGTATCACAGTGTGGTTGTCGGTTGATCTTCTCAAAGCCGTCCGTATCGCATTTAATTTGGTTAAAAAAGAGAATGATTAATGTGAAGACAATGAAACCCTAATTTAATATCGACAAATAGGAAATAAAAGGAGTAACCCAATTCAATTTCATATTCCAATTACAATACTGTAAATTTTCCTAGATATTGTCATACTCGGAAATAAATTAGTAATATTCTATAAAAAAAAATCGCGGGCACCCCGTCGTGATTCAATTATCCTCTCCTCTAGCCACCATCAATATGTATGAACTGTGACAACGAATCGCTATGCAAGCGGACACACGCGGTCGGCGGACACTGTCGAATCCGCCCTCGTCCGAATCTCATCAAATATTGACGGGAGACTGAAAGCCTCCCATCGGCTATATAGATATATACCTACTTACGCATCTATACGATGTACCTTCATCTCTAGGACTGCTCATGACGAGGCGCGTACAAAATGAGACCACGCCTCAGTCCAATTATATTTTGAAATAAACGTATTATTTAATGTATTCTGATCAGAGTGGCCGTTTCTATTTTGGGTCCAAGTGTTGCCAAAGTAATCAACAATCTAAATGAAAGGGTCAATCAGCCTATGAATGCATACAATTTTGAACGGATTTTCTCTCATCGAGTTTAATTTATTTGAGCAAATTGTCAATTATGATATAATATATTTTTAGAGATGCTACTGCATAATAATTTGATTCGCTTTGATACAGTTTGTTAATCGGTTGATGCTGATTTGCTTTTAAGTAATAGTAATGATTGACGGCACGGTTGACGCAGTGGCTGAGCGATTGGACTGCTGTTCTGCGTGTCGCGGGTTCGATCCCCGCACGGTACAAATATTTGGATGGCCTACATTTAGTTGTTTCGGGTCTGAGTGTGTATGTGAGTTTAAATGTTTGTAAACGCACCCACGATATAGGAGAAATTCCTAGTGTGGGACAACGTTTTTTTAAAAATAAGAAGAAAAAAAAAGATTAATTTAAAAAAGCCAGTTTATTTATTTAGCTTAATCCCTTACATTTAGTTTTATATTTAATGTGTTGTGTACTTATTTTTATTTGTTAGTATGTTAGTGTTTGTACTTAAAATAAGATTAGCTAGTATTGTTAGGTGTAAGGGCCGCCTTTTGCGGTGAAAGCTTCCTCCAAAATGTTACAGCTGACTCTGTGTTTCGCCAGTCTGGGCCATAAGTTTAAAAAACCATTAACAGACATTAATTGAAACAAAACTAACTGTCTCGTTGATCTAGTGATTGCAAGTGCGACTGCTGTGCATGAGGTAGTGGGAGTGGGTTAGGTTCCCAGATCGGGAAATGTTTATTGAGTTTGAGTTTTTTTTATTTGAGTTTTCTCAGTAGCAGCCACGGAGTAAGGATTTGTGCCGGATTTATGGCAACAGGTTCGCCCTCTATTACAACTGGCGAAATTTGGGAACTAATGGGTACACCTCTACCATACCCTGTGGGGAGTGCAGTCGTGATGTTATGTACTGAAGCATTTTATAAAAGGTAACTGATCTGAAACCTGTCCAGATTATCCTAATTTATGTGCAAACATAAGCGTACCGATATCTAGTAAACAAGTCAAACCTTTAGTGGTTATGTTTAATACATAACAAGGAAAGTATTTAAATAAATACTTATAGGGCAAAACCTTTTATTACGATTATTTATCTACAATACAAAGACTATTGATCGAATGCGTTTAGCGTGGATAGATTCAATAAAACTGGCAAAGACGAAAATCAATACGTTTAAATTTACATTAATAGCCTACAAGCGCTATAGCTCTCTAGCGTTTCAAATGACGATAAAAAATAATTTAAACAATAAACTCGTTTTAATCCGGAAAATCAATAATTTTTACAACATTAATGTACTCGAATCAATATAAAAGTTAACCTGCCTCGTTGGTCTCGTGTCGTAACCGCGACTGACGTGGTCCTTGGTTCGGTTCCCGAGTCAGGCCAAGTGTTATTAGTTTTTTCACTTGGAATATCTTAGTACTTAGCAGCCGCGGGGTCTGGGTTTGTGCCTGGTTGACGGCAATAGGCTCGCCCCTTATTACATGGAACTTAAACATAACTGGTGAAAGGCACACCTCTGCCTAACCCTTAGGGGATTACAGGCGTGATGTTATGTTATAAGTTAACCGTGCATTCTAACCACGAACTCCAATTGCTAGAATACGTAACCAGTTTTGTTTTAATATGAGATATGGGCCCTTAAAAATTCAATGCTGTACCTATTAGGCTTATAAAAATTCTAAATGTTTCATTCTGGAACTTTCCGACGAACACGCGAGGACTTCTGACAAGTTTGCAATGCCCTAGTCTAGTGCACACATGCAACCACTGAGCTGAACCCAACTCGGGTCTTTCGTAAATAGGAATGTTAACTGACTATAAAAAATATGATTCTAATTAGTCCGTTTGTTAGATTATCGAAAAATATTGGATACGTATTTTTTGTTTTATCAAATCAATACAAATTGACGAAGATAAAACGCGTTAAAGATTTGGGTGGGGAGTCGTGACGTCACTCACCGGTAAACAATGTCAGACTAATGTCTTAGAATATGACGTCACACGAGTTTTCAAAGCATTGTATCGTCTTCATTGTTTGTGTACGTGAAAAAAGAAAAAAAATTTGGAAATCTATCTGACGGACTAATTAGATTTCTTTCTAACTAATTCCTATTCTAGGGATCGTGGGTCTTTACCTCCGGAGTTGCCCGCGTTATTCGATTTTTCTTACGTTTTTTGCAATTTACCGGTCAGTGTCAGGTTGTACATTCACCTTAGATTACTAGAACTTATGAAGGCTATCGACTGACTCATTGGTCGAATGGTAACAAGCGCGACTGCTGAGTGCGGTCCTAGGTTCGACTCCCAGTGTCAGTCCCAGGTCATTCATAGATCAAAAAAGAAATCTTTGCCCGCTGGCAATAGGTTCGCTTCCAATTATGGTGACTTGAACATACTTGGCAAAAAAAAACTTTTTAATAAAAAATAAAATAGACTTCAAAAACACAATTATTATTTTATGTATTATAAGCCTGTATTGTCCCACTGCAGGGCAAAGGCCTCCCTTTACTCCTTCCTTTTTTTTCAAAAAAATAAAAAAGTGTAAAATAAACTTCAGAAGAAAAATCAGTGACTTTTCCTTGTATGATTTCGTTTTTTTGCCACTGACTTCAGAACCAGATTTTTCTTCTAAAGTTTATTTTTCCCTTTTTTGTGTTATTGAAGTCGGTTTTATTTTTTGTTCAGTGTGCCACATTGGCCCTGGATCGCAAGGCCTTTGTTCACTAGTGGGATGACACATTGCTAACAGTAGCAGTAGGTGTAAAAACCTATACAAATATTTACTGCCCATTAATTTGATACCAATAGGTACATGTGGTTTCCCCATCAAATTTTAGATTGTTGTTGATTTTTCGAACACCGACCAACCAATTTTGATAAAATTTTAATGGAACCGCCTGAGAGAGAAGTTTACCTACCCTTTAAAATTAAAAAATAATTTTCGAAATCGGTTCAGGAGTTTTCGAGTAATCGGTGAAAATACCTCCTCGTCTTTGGAAGTCGGTTAAAAATGAGGGTTATATTCTTACACCTAGAGGTTACACTAGGTAGACCTAGTGACGGTTTTTCCATATAATCCAAGCTTAGCTTGGACCTGTAAACTATTACTCGTTAAGATTTCAGGGTTTTTGAACAGCCTGTTTACCATAAGAGCTTGCAGTATTTCTGGCCAATAGGCACGCCACAGCTTCTGCCCAACCCTTCAAACAATACAGGCGAGATGTTACGTTAAATCAGCCACCATCGACAAGTTGTATGTTTGTTGGTATCACACTTTTATATTTTCAACTATTATGGCAAAGATTGGACAGTTTAATTACCTAACCAATCTTTGCCATAATATTGTAATATATTTATGGGGTTTAGGATTTATTTTTGAAACCTAAGTTTATTTACGAGTATTGCCTAACTAACTTAAATAAATAACTGCCGCACTCAGAGAGCTTTAATGATCACTTAGGCCATCACTTAGTAAAGGTTTTGACAGTTTTGTCATACAAAAGTATGTCAAATCTTTACTAAGTGACGGCTGAGGTAATCATTAAATATCTCTGAGTACCGCAGTAAGTATCAACAATTTATTAATTTGGTACACCAATAGCCTTACATACATACTTAGAATTAATATGAAACAATAACATAGAAGGATTAAAAATCATTTAGGTACTAAGTATGGCCTAATATGATGCAAAAATAACCAATAGAGATCTATTAAATAACTTTATTTTTGCCAGTAAACGATATTTAGTAAAATACGATACTAAAGTGAAATGTACAATAACTACACGACGTATTATCCCAAAATGAAATATCATAAGTGAATTAAAATAATAATCAAAACATTAATAGGCAATGCCATTACGCTGTATCACAACAGCACTTCGCTTGTAAATCCCCTTAATTGTTTTTCAGCATGTAAGTAGTGTAAAGTGTATAAGATAACCGATGTCAAGCCGAGCCATATTAACAACTGGCTACGTTACTTTCACCCCCCTCTTGAAACCATCTGATATCGCCCACATAAAACATTAATCCGAAACCCTCTCTTTGCTCAACACTCTTCATTTGACAGATTGGACTAAATTACTGAAGCTTTTTTATTTAATTTGAGGGTAACAGCAATCGTAGGAGTATTTCTATTTGAAAGCTTGTTTGTTCTGTCTCGCTGAGATCGCTCTCCGTCCAAGTAGTTTTTATTGGAACTTTTGTTGACCGAAGCAGTCAAGCGTCGACGGAGCTTTGGCCCCTTTGTACACAGTGACATAATATTGCTTATATTTGATTTGATCAGCCCTCCGGACGCACAGGAAGCCCCGTTATTGCTCTTGCCCTCGCGTTTTTATTAGCTTATAAACGCTCGTTACTTTTCTTAACAAGTGTCTAATTTATTGCTAGATTTAATTAGCGTTGCTCGTCAAAATTCAATGAAATTTGCAAAAAGTGTAATGTTCCAGTACATATTATTATATAATATTGCTGTATAACCAAGAAGCAATTTAGATTCTTTGAACTTAAACTTTTTAAGGTACCTAGAAAAAAATATTACAGGTTTACCGTCATCATTCAAATTAAAACAAACTTAGCATTTGCGTGACTGACGCGTTAACAACGCGAGAATATTTTTCTAAATGGAGGTAAAAGCACATGAGGCACATCAAATAATCATAACATTTACATTGTTAAAACATTTTTAAGCACTGACACATACAAAGGTTCAATTACGCGCAACTATTCTCTCTATCACAGCAATAGGTGCATGACTAATAGCTTTGTCATCCGTAGTAGGTACTGACAGCAGAACAATTATTATGTCACCGGCAATCTATAGAATACCTAGTCAGGCGCGGATCTAGCCTCAAAAAAAAGGTTGTGGGCACAGTCACTCGAAAATCGGCCAAGTGCGAATTGGAGTATGAGCTCGCTCATGATCGATATATATTAGTAACATAACGTGTATTATCATCTGTGAGGATGAGAAGTACATCGCTGCGTTCCGAATCACGCACAATTCATTGTTTTTTTATTATTAGGGCGATTGATATAATATCATCGACCTATCGACCTCAGTCAGGCGCGGTCCTAGCCTACAATTTTAAAGTGGGTCACATAGGGCCGTAGCCAGGAATTTGGTTAGACGGGGTGGAAGGGATGAGTTAACCACTATTAAGAAGTACTTTTGAAAATCGAAAGTTTTCTGAAACAAAACGTTCATCGTTGCCGACAAGTTAATTTGGGAGAGGGAGGGCGGGGGGGGGGGGTACATCTTTAGTTTCTTGAAAAGAGCTCTGAGTCTGTAGGTTTTGTGTGTCGAGATAAGGTTTCAAGAATAAGCATAGTGAGTTTCTAAAAGTTAGCACCCAGTTTAATTTAGGAGGTTTGCTTAGTGTCTGAAATTGTGTCTTGTCAGGAGTTATTAAGACAGCCAATGCGAAAAGATTGCGAGAGCGAGCGGAGCGAGCCCTAAAATTTTTCACGTCCTCGAACAAATTAGGTTCTTTTCATTCATATAGGATCGAAAATAGAAGGCACGGCCAATATTTGGAGGCACGAGCCAGGATGTATTTGCGAGCGCAGCGAGCGGGATGTTTTTTTGCATTCTGCCTACGAGATGATGATTGCTTCGATTTCTGGGGAAGATAAGGAGGTTTTCCGAGATGAGTTAGAATTTCAAATATCAAGATGATGTCAAGATTGAATCAGTGAATGGAGCAAGCCGGCCTTTGATAGGATTAGGTTCCAAGGCGGAAACCCCTGAATCCGCTTTTGGTAGTAACAGAATGCAGGAGCGAGGGAAGAGAGCTTTAAAATTTAAGCATCCTGCCCCCGACCCAAATATTGGGTTCTTTTTGTTTATTCATACAGGGATGATAACAAAAGTAAACGTCCACCTATAAAGACCTTAATAAAAAGGGGCAAAATGCAATAGCGAGCGAAGCGACCTTACAATATTTGGTAGCTGCCCTGGAATGGTTAGTTTCTTTTTTGCAGAAAGTTAATAATTTATCAAACTTTCCAAAAAATGCTATTTGCTGAAGATTAGGTAGGGTTGTGGGCATGCCTAACGTGCCCACAACGGTGGATCCGCGTTTGCCTAGGCATCTGTGTTCATTACATATTTTGCCTTTGTCTTCTATGCAATCATGTTGGGGTCGCCTTCCAGTCTAACCGGATGCAGCTGAAAACCAGTATTTTACATGGAGCGACTGCCTATCTGATTTCCACAACCCAGTTAATACTGGGTAATACGATCGATAACCCTTTGTTAAGACTGGTTGGCAAATTTTCAGGTAACTGACTACCTGTAACGACTGCTAAAACTATTTATGGCAGCCGGGACCAACAGCTCGCTTAGCTTAAGCCATCATTAGTTTCGAGTACCCCAGCTATGTTTGCTCGTAGTATTTCAGTAAGCAAGTCATTAAAAAATAAGATGAGTGTGTAAATTCGATAGATTTTTCATTGCGTCGCAATACCTCAGCAGCGTAATGATAACAGTAGATACCATATTACATTGCCTAGAAATTTTATTCAAAATTAAAATTGGTAAAATACAACATAAATCTTAGAAATAATGTAGGTACAACAAAGTTCTATGCCTGTACTAGGGTAAACCCTGTAACCCAGAATAACCTAGAATGACTAGGTATTCTATAAAATGACTAAAATATATGCTTCGCCGGTTGCTTAAACATATGAACAGTTTATAGTGCTCCACGTATATATGTAAAAGTTAATATTGTTCATAAACAATCGGGGTAGGTAGTGCGCGCCGCGATTATCGAGCGGCGTGCGATTGATATCAAAATCACAATTTCATACCTAAATATCGTCGTTATCCATAATGACATAGTGTGTACGTGTGTTATCTTGGGCTATTACTAATTACACGTGTGCACGCAAGCAGTGATAGCGCTGTTTATACAAATATGGCGGTCCAATAAGCGGCTGGCTCTTTGTAATTGTAGTTCAGAATAATCGCGGCGTGTTCGCCCCGACAACTGCTTACTCTAATTTCACTTGTTCATAATGTTCACGAGGATGCTACTTTTATGACTATTTCTGACAAAACTTTTTTGATTATCGATTATTTAACGTAAGTATTAAAACCGCAAAAAACGATATTGGTTCCGCAAAAAATAAACAGTAACAAGGCAACTGCTGACGATGCCCTGAATTTAACATTTAATGATTATTGATTAGGATAGTTAAAATTTCTTGTATCATCATCATTATTATCAGCTATTGGCCTGGCTTCTATCAGACCATATCTTTATTTAAACAACCTCTTAAATTATAGTTAACAGTTTACACGCATGAGTCAGAGCTTTCAGCTTGCAGCCCACAATTCCCATGTAAGATTGAAGGCCAACAAAGGTACATGTCTTGTCTCTTTGAAGACCTCGCTCTGTTTAAAGAAAACAAGTTGGTGCACTCAAACGGAGCGTCATAGGTGAAGTGGGGTCCAGTGTGTACACAGTATCTTATGCTATTATTTCTAAGTCAACCCGGCCCCAATGTTTAACCAAATCTGTTTACGTCCCCGTTCCCTTTAGTCTTTCACCGCCTAAACTACACTCATATTTATTAAATAAAGAAATTCATATTTGTTATATCAAGAAGACTGAAGTGCCTTGTCTGAACCCACTCTTTCATCTCTATTCAATGGGCCTACGTCGTGTTTGCTCTTTATACGAGTGTAAGTATACAAAGTGCTTACATTTGCGTACGGATCATTCGTTTATTCCGAATGGATGAAGTTTCAATGAAGTAATTATGGTTATCAGTAGCAATCAGAAAGATTTCAATTTAAGTAGTTGTACCCTGAAAAGAAAAACATGGCTAATTGAATTCATAAACATATTTTGATTTCAAAATCAGTCCCATTTTTATTTTTTTAAACTGGTTATATTTTATTTTTTTCCTTGCTATCTTATAGTAGATAGCAATAATTTGAACCTATTCTGTAGATACAACTATAAATCATTTTCGCAAAGGTAATAAATATCCGGAATGGAAATAGAGGAAGCGAACGAGACGCGTCAATTCATAATCTCGACACAAAATAACGATGAGTTAAACAAGACGTTACGATTAACAAATTGTGCCGATCACGTCGTTACTTTGATCAACGGAGCGTTAACTCGAATCTTTATAATATGTTTACTAATTATTTCCACGAAGTAATTCGAGAGTATCTCCAGTCGGACGGGACGATGGGCGCGTCACAGAGATGCTTAGATAAAGCGGATGCCCCTGATATTATCTTACCGCTCTGCCCTAGAAATGGAATTAATTTGCATTCGTTTAAAAATAAACGCACAAGAAAGCGCTCCACTTGTTAGGTGTGCTCTCAAATCGACCGAGTAACTATCTTTTTAACTGTTAATTAGCTTGTGGTTGTCGTTGAGTTTCTCAAATCTAAAGAACATTCTAATATTGAGTTTTTTTACCATGAACAGGTATCATCATAAGCTTAGTCTTTTCCCAACTACTTATGTTGGATCGGCGTCCAGTCTAACCGGATACAACTGAATACCAGTATTTTTAATGTAAAATTTGTACCATGGACAGATTATGTTGACCACAAAATAAAAGGCAATAGGGAATAACGTAAAAAAAACTTACTTTAATTCTGCGTACGGTTAGTGATAAGCTTGCAACTTAAGTTTATTCATGTTTTTTTTACTTCATCGTAGGTAGATCATCAGTATATTAATGTAGATTTCAGGTTGACTTGTACTGTCGAGTAAGTCATGAAATGTTTGAAGTTGCTTTACAAACTGGACTCAAAAGTCCGGTTAACAGTTTCTCCAAAGACATTTGCTGGTCGTCGGGTTATGCCTAATCTACTACCCCAGGCCTAGGAAAACCAAATACATAATTATGTTAAAAACTTAAAAGTAAATAATTAGGAATACGTTCTTAATTATCTAAAAAGGAGTAAATGATAGCGTGACGGTTAACAGAGTAGAATGGGAGCATAAAACGTGTTGCGCCAACCCCAAGTGACATGGGCCAAGGACAGAAAGATGATGATGATGACGTTCAGAAACAAATATTTTCACCAAATTGTTAAAGTCATAGTGATTTAAGCAGATTTCAACGTAAGCAAAGTGAGGTTTAACCGTAGTTATAGCTACATATTATGAGAAGGCACCGATATAATAATAATAGCAGTTTTTTTTATACCGGTTTTGGTATACCAAAACCGGTATAAAAAAAAACTGCTATTGCGCTGAAATCACTAAAATGAAGATTTACTCCCCGTGCGCTTATAGAGGACGTATGTTACACAATGTCCTGCGTGCCCTGTAGTTACTAACGGAACTGGTGGACGTTACTGGAGGCTCCAAACTCACGACCAAGTACTGGACCGATTCAATTAAGGTATATTTTATAGAAGAAGAAATAAGAGGATATGTTGTTGTTGTAGTTGCTCGTGGGCAGCAGCGGGGCGGGCACCGGTGGCGCGGCCACCTCGCCGGACGGCGGGTCGAGCTCGGCGCCGCCGCTATCGCCGGGCGGCTCGGCCGTGGCCGGCGCGCTGTCGCCCGGCGCCGGCAGCCACGCCAGCACCCCCGCCGCCTCCTGCTGCGACACGCCGCGCCCCATCATCACAGACCCCGTCTCCGGCCAGACCGTCTGCTCCTGCCAGTACGACGGCGCCAGACTCGCCCTCACCTCCTATCCACGCCTCTCCAGCGCCGCCGTCGGCGTCTATGGAACACCCTACCCATCGACAGATCAAAACCCCTACCCCAGCATTGGGGTCGACAGCTCAGCGTTCTACTCACCGCTGGTACGTATTTTTATTTTCCTCATGAAAACTCCTAAAATGTCAGCAAAACCTTCATCCTGAATGTATTACCTACGAGTTACGACAGACGAAAACATGAGATTCTAGAATGTTTTTAAATAATCATAATTGAATCTTAAGTCATGTCACGCAGAACAAGTATTACGATTCAATATTTAATGTTATTTTATCTAACGAACAAATTGCTGTCGATGTTTATCTTAGCTAATTGAGAAATGTAAGGCGCTGTTCTTCATGATAACCCTGCTTCAAACGTCACAGTCGGATATATCAGTCATTATGATACAGTTTATTTCATAGTCGCCATTACTTGAGTCAAGCTGTTTACCTCCTAAAACAGAATGAACAGACTGCAAATTGGTACGAATAGGTCGTTTGCCGTTTGCCCGTATACGAAGCAAGGTTTATCGCTCTCGACTGCGATACAACGTGTTTGGCTGTTCTGCCGTGGCGTGCGAGCCACCGGCGAACCGGTCCGGGCGCGCTGGGCCAGAAAACCACCGACACCTCGTAGACCCCGCCGCCGCCGCCACCGCTGCCCTGTCACGAAACATTAATATTTAAACTTAAAAATAAATTCAAAAAACGACCGCCATTATTATACCAATTACACTCTATCTCAGTTCACTTCTTACCTTTACGTTGTTTGAAATGACATGAAATTTCTCGTTCTGTATTTTCCCTCAGCCACTTTTAAATTATGACAGTTGGTGAATGCGTTTTTCATAAATTGCAATAAGTATCCAATTTGTGGTGAGCCGAAGAATGGTTGGAACTGCTACTCGGTTAACACCTTGTCTGAGCAAAGGGGACAAATGGGCGGTCGGTTTATGCGGCACCCATACCCTTATAAGGTACTATAGTCGCCAAAGAATTGAATATACCGAGCTACCGCATGCTTGGAACAGGCTTAGCAGCGTAAGGCTTTCAGAATAATCACTATACGTAAAGCATTAATTTGTTTTTACTATTTTATTTCTTTCACTGCGATAACTTTTATTGATCCTTCGTTTTATAAAACAACTCCCGTGAAACACATGTGAAATCTGTTAAGCCCGGAAAATCCTATTGAACGAATCATCCGTTCTTTTTTCGTTTTTCGAGAGGAAGTTGAAAGGGCTTAATCGCGAGGCGCTAAAACATTCATAACGGAAGTTTTCACCAAAGATATGACTGACACTTGGCAAGATTATGACATTATAATGTCTTTTGAATGTTTTTCGTCACGGCTGTTCATCTAATATGAGTTTTTTGTACAACATGTCATCCAAAATGAGAAATAGCGTTGATGTCTTTAGTTTACCTTTTTGATGTTATAATATATTTAATATGTTTTTGTCTAAAAATATTTATAAAATGATTATTTAGATTTATGTTTCTGAAATGTCAAAATTATTGAGTATTTTTTGTTAGGTCATACGATTATTTTGCAAAGTTAATAGTTGATCAATTGACGGCACGTTTCGGTCTCACTTAGTTAAAATACTCAACTAGTCGCAAACTATAACTGCAACTTCATAAATCTTCTTAGTGGAGCTTTAATCGTTAGCACAACACAATGTTGAACGATAATGTGTTCATAATATTACTCAAACTTTGTTGAAATTATAAATTTCGAGTACGACGCGAAAATCTAAAAAGTATAGTTCATTCAACTCATAATTATAACATAATGTGGTACCTAACTTGGTTGTTTGCTGGTAATTGTGGATGCATCCTAAACCACCGGCAGTAAGATCTCTATCTGTCATTTATTTAACGAAGCTGGTACGTAGGTACGCTCTGTGACCCTGCATGTTTAATAACAGGTGTTTAAATGTACGTATACTGTCATTGTGTGTCCCTGTTCATACCTAACTCACGACAAGCCCGGCCGGTTCCGTGCAAGCGACGATTTAGCGAACAATGACGACGCTCCACCGCAAATACACTTGTGTCTGTTTCTGGCTATGTAAGTCTTCACATACCCACATGCCAAATACAGCCGTAAGTACAGCGTGACAGAGTGTGGTATCGTTTGACCCTCTTTTAAACCGTTGCGGGGAAAATATTCAACTGCCATTTTTGTACACGAGCAACTCCGGTGGCGGCGTCTGTTGGAGTTGCGACTTACAATACGAGCAGCGCCATCTATTGTTTGAGTTTGATAATCAATGAAGGGGGTTTGTTTGTTTAACCGCATTTAATGACACGTTCATACTTTATTACGATTTTGTATTTTCACGGTTTGGGCATGGAAATTAATTATGTTTCGTTGAGTTTTATAAACTTCGTAAGCAGCACGTCATACAATGCGGACTAAACAAAACACACTCAACAATATATCATTCTAGATTTTTTACTGTCTAAGGGTTAGAAAACATCTCAAATTTTCTTTGTTTTCATTTTGTATCTCAATTTTAAAATATATTGTGAGCATAACGTCAAGCATCGATATAAACACCACTAGTAAGTGATCATGCCAATCTGATCATGCGATTAATGCGATGTGCAAAATTAATGTAAAGCTGGATCTGGGTCCTGGGAATCAGTTTAATGAATAAATAGTTTATTGGGGGGTTCAACAGTGCTATTTAACATTTTAATCATTTCTACCAGTTATTTCAAAAGCAGGTTAACATAAATGTTGTTTTATTACTAGACTACAAACATCGGGCGCTACGCAATTAATTTTTATGTAGACACAATAAAACGAATAGTGTTTCTCCTTTGAAGATAAACGCATAAATACTTCATAAAACGTGATAAAAATGTTAATTAATATTTAAGAAACTGATAGTGAATCGCGAAGGCAGGCAATAAAATCTCTCATCGCATCAGTCGCTCGAGAGCATGTGCAGCAGCATGTGTCCTGCTACATATACGTTTATCACTCGTTTATTGCAAACGGAAACCTCATGCGGGCGTCCCCTTCTCCCATCCAGCATTATAGCCCACTGATAGACATATGACGCGACGACCTAAATTAACAAGCGCGGAGCGACCAAAGCGCGTCACATTAATAAGAACTGTATCAAACACTCACAGTTCACGCCAACTTCTTCATTCATAGTAACAGTTGAAACAGATTAAAGCATCGATAAGTATACAGAAGAAACGTAAAACGACGAAACGCGCCTCCGCCGTGCTCGGTTATAAAAACGTAACAAAACGCCAATTTAAATACATCACTAATCTTAAGTCAAAGAGAATAAGTTTAGAAAAAGAGACCAGAAATTCAATTAAAGGAGGGTATCGGAGCAGGATGCAAGATGCGCAGGAACTGCGTGAGACTGAGAGGGAAAAAATAAATAAAAGTCAAAAGAAATCAGGCGAATTGAGAATAGCCATTAAGGTGTTAATGAGGGTCTTATTAAGCCGTCTCCTCCCCATGGGTGGTCTGCCTGTAGTGCTCGCTTTGTTCATTAATCACTGCAGATTAAATTTCGACTTAATTATCAAATGTGTATCACGAGCAACAATGGACGATGAAGTTTTGATAATGACATCTTTTTTGTTTGTGAGTAAGCTTGTTCGTATCCAAGTGCAATTTGAGTCACAGTATGCGCTAATCTTTAGTAGCGGAATCCGATGTTTTAAACACTTTATGAAATTCAGTTCGAGACTGTTAAGAAGTGATTTTTTTTTAATAACTTGGCTATCCTCGGACCGACCGACCTATGCAAGCACGACCAACCATTAGGTACATGTCGAGTTTCCTTTGTGTCTCGGTAAGCACGTTAAAAGGTTGGTCCCGGCTGTAATTAGTAGATCTTTGACATATAAATGATTTAATTTAAGTTTCACTATGAGGACACGCGTAAAAATCATTTAGAGTCCAGATGACAAAATAATAAGTGATACTAATTTTGAGTTTCACCAACTGGACACACGTGTGTCCGGTTTCTTGTGTCGAGTTTGTGAATAACCCGTCATTACAGGTGGCCTGAAGGCCCGCCAACCACTCATTCCTCTAACGTATTACCCAGTACTAACTGGGTTGTGTAATTGTGGACTGGATAGTTATAAAAAGAGATGATTTTGACAACTTGTCAAAAATAATAACACTTCAAAAGTGGCTGACTCGAAACTTAAACCCGAAATATAAGAGATAGAGCTAATATGACTGATCCCGTATTGTTTTTTCAAATGCGTAACCGTAGTTGCGTATATATATAAGAATATTATAAGAACCGTCTTTGCACCTTATCCATCGTGATTTAATGTTTTTCGGGAAATCTCTCTACCAAGTATCACAGCATAATAACATGGAATATGACTATTTATACAATAATATGAAGTTGGTGTTGGTCTGTGGATGGCTGACCGCCCATTACTTAAATAACCGAGTTTTCTCCGTGCCTCGGAAAGCACGTTAAGCTGTTGGTCCCGGCTGCCATATATAGACCTTTGGCAGTCGTTACAGGTAGTCAGTGACCTGAAAGTCTGACATCCAATCTTACCAAAGGGTATCGTATTACCTAGTATTAACTGGGCTGTGGAGGTCAGATAAGCAGTCGCTCCATGTAAAATACTGGTATCCATCTGCATCCGGTTAGACAAGAAGCCGACCCCAAGATAGTTGGGAAAAGGCTAGGCAGATGATGATGATACAATAATGTCAAGTCACGAATACGTAGTACTATTTTGATATTTACTATGCTGCATTGAAATAAAGTGACAACTCAAGAATATCCAATTTAACAATGGTTTAATAAGCTTTGCTATGCCAAGTACAAGTACCTACACAATAGCTAAAAGAGTTCGAAGTCCAGCAGAATTTTAAGGACACTTCGGTGAAGTTAAAGCACGTTGCCACTAGTGTATTTCCAGAATTACTAATGTCGGATTAATGTGACATGGAACAATAAAACGCGGCTGAAAATGGCCACTTAATCTGAATGTGGGCGATTATTCTGAATGTATATCGTTTGAATATCTAGTTGAGTTTTCACATTGATCTGTATTACTCGAAACTAGTACTTTAGAATCTAACAATGTTAGGTTCTGTGAGGTTAGTTTAACTGCTGTCTAAACAATTTTGTGAGTGCGCTAACGTATCAAATCTTTAACGTTTCACAAGCTTAATAAGTTATTAAAGGTACGATTTTTCCCGTCAATGGTAAAAATGTATGAAACCGGCTTCTTTAAATGCCAATTTGTCTAGTGGTCGCAAACGCGACTGCTGAGCATGTGTTCCTGGGTTCGATTCCCGGGTCGGGAAAGTGTTATTGGGTTTTGCCATCAGTATTTTTTCAGTAGCAGCCACGCCTCCTATTGCATTAGAATTAAGCATAGCTGGCAGCGGTGACCCAGTGGTGGCGGCCCCGACTTACGAACAGTAAGTTGTGGGTTCGAACCCAGTCAGGCGCATTACTTTGTGTAATTTATTTCATCACCACTGCTCTCAAAACGGTAAAGGAAAACATCGTGAGGAAACCGGCATGTCTTAGAGCCAAAAAAATCGAAGACATGTTATATCTACCAATCCGCGCTGGGCCCGCGTGGTGGATTATAGCCCATCCCTCTCCTAGAGAGGAGGCCTGAGTCCCTGCAGTGGGAAACATTATAGGCTGATGATGATAGCTGGCAAAATGTGGGACCACTAAACCTCTGCCTAACCCATAGGGGATTTACAGGGTTGATATTTCGTTATATAGTTTTATTTTGATAAATCATTGATATAATACTGTATTTATAATTTTTAGGGTTCCGTACCCAAAGGGTAAAAACGGGACCATAATGATTAAAACTTCGTTGTCCGTCCGTCTGTCTGTCACCAGCCTGATCTCAAGAACCGCGATAACTAGACAGTTGAAATTTTCACATATTATGTATTTTTGTTGTTGCTCTAACAACAAATACTAAAAACAAACCAAAATAAATATTTAATATGGATCTCATACAACAATCGTGATATTCGTTTGGTACTGAACTCTTCATGTGAGAGTCCAACTTGCACTTGGCCAGTTTTTTAGTTAACCTATATGTCTCATTTATAAATCCGTTTGTAAGTTATCAGTTTCATAAACTACCATTTAGTTACTTAAACCTAATCTTTCGAGAAATATTTTAAGCTATGTCGTTTACTTGAGCGCAAGACGCATGAAATCTTTGGCATTAATGAGTAATTGAGTAGGTACTCTTAACTCTCAAAGAGAGTTTCCTAGTAAGAGGTTATACCTTACCATTACTCAAAAGAAGTGAAATCATCTTAATGTATAGGCAAACGAATTATGCCTATATAATGCTAGAGTTTTAATCAAATTATACTATTTGGTACTCTAGGTATAACATAAATATCTTAGTCGACGTCTATTACCGCCATTACTCTTTCACCAATTAATTAGTCACAAGCGACCTTGCTTCTGAGTAATGACCACACTTCATTTTATTTTCTTTTTAATTAGCTTCACCGGGAAAAGAGCATTCGGCAACAGCCCAAATGAAATTACACTGTACAACATCGCAGTAAGGCTCCAAATCATTTGATCTTTAACATTCAAACATATGTGATTTCGTAAACATGTGTGCGTCAATCTGTACACAAGTAGGAGTATTCTGAAAATGGATAAGCTATCTTTAGATTGGGCGGTGTACTTAGATAGATAATACGTAGCATAATGGCTGTTTTATTTTGATGGAATAGCGGCATACATTCATTTTTATCGCAAATAGTACGTTCCTGTTTATTAATTATTGTTATTTTAGCTGACCAGGAAAACAACGAAGAATTCTTAAAAGTAGCTTCAAAAATATCAAAACAATTTTATTAATCTGATATTTGTAAGTACGGGGATCAATCAGTGAAGCTTAGGTCCAGTAAAACGGCTACCTAGTATTTCGACCATTTAAAAAAAATGTTTATACATATTTTTAATGTCTAAAACGATAAACATAGCGCAAGCCCTCTGTTTAGCTTCTTTGATATCCAAAACGGTACTAGCTTATCGCGGTATTTCTTGGGTCCCAAACGACGAATGGAAATAAATATAGAAGAAGTTTGTGAATATAGAACGTGATTATAGACAAAAAACGGTATGAGGTTCGCTGTTCAAATATGTATAAACAAATTTTGAACAAGACACATCTCTACTTTCGAAGTAAGTGCTCAAGAAGTAACATAATGCTTAACTACATAATATAATGTTTACCAGTCATTCTGTTTGCAATATGCACCAAACTACAAAAAAAACTGTCAGTCATGAGTGGCCATAGACTCATAAATTATCTACAAAAACAGTAAGTGTCAACTTTAATAACTGCAGCAACATGTTCTACGAGCAAATTAGAAATTTTAAAATTTTTCTTCACCTGTACATATCACCAACATATTCATGCAGGCGCGATAAGTAACATATGTCAATTTTTGTATTCGTAATGACGACGTGTCTGTATAAGTGTTACAGTACATAATATCAACCGCCATTGCTCTAATGATGCAATAGAGAGCCGGCGAAACGTGGGTGGGCTTATCAATAGGTACATCGGCGATTTGACATAAATGCGTTATACTTAGATTACCTATGTGACAACCGATAAAATGTTGTAAAGCGCCGCCTAGCAGTGATTGACACCGCGCATGTTTACACTGCGATATCCTGACGTAGATACACCTTCTGTATCAGCCGCCTTATCTAGCAGACACATAAGCATTTTAACGATACCGTACAAACGAAAGATGGTCGGAACACCGTCTAAAAATACATAATATTCGAATATGATTCGATAAATGTGACCGTCCCGGCCGCGGCTATTAGTCCGCTCAAAATGATGACAAACAATGACCGTTATCCACCCCGCAACCCTCGTCTCACCTCAAACGCGTTAATTGCTCCGCAAATATACTCATCTTCGCACTAAGCGTTTACTTGCCGACTTTAATGAGTGGTCAAACAGAGCGAGCGCGCGGTCGCGCGGTCAGCCGCAGCGCGGCTCTACCGCTAATAAATCTTTGGCTTTTCCCCGATTTCCCGGCGTCCCGCGGCGACCGGCGCCCTACGTCCACTCTCGTGCCACTCTTATAAATTACCTACACGCTTTCGCTATAAATCACACAATGGTCGGGCTAAATGCATTTACTATTGTTTGAATACACCTCGAACAGCACTATCGGAACCGGTGTCCGTGTGTGTTGATGCATATTTCATTGGACGATCATTTTCGGTTTGTGTACCTACATGTAGCAGACGTTAGTCAGCAATCTTGGACGGCACAGGAAATTTGTTACATCCCTTTGTTAGGTCCGGAACTGAAAGATATTATGACCGTTCCGTGCGAAGGCACCCGCTATTAATCTTGAGCGAAAAGTTTGGCCGGTCGCTTGACCTAAGGAAACAGTCTAATGCGCGATAATTGAAAGTTATACGAGGAATCGACGAGGGTTGGGATTAGCTTGAAAATAAACAATTATATTGTATGTGCCGTTTACTAAGCGATCTGTGACCACTTAACAATATAAAGGTGCTTATTTCGACCGTTATCTCGGCCGGAAGTAAAAAAAACGTGATCCAAGCGTAATTTTTGTCCGCGCCGCTTGCCTCGCCCAACGCGCTAAGCATTAGTCGAATAAAAAACAAGGTGTCGATTAAACTTAAGATAGCTTTTAACTACGTTATTATTTAATTTAAAGTTTGTTTTAGGATTCCGTGGCTTCGTGTTTTTGAAGTCATTTGCATAATAAGAAAGTTTATAAAAGCAAATTATACATGACGTTTAAGTAAAATATAGATCTAAGAACAATATGTTAATTCGCTTTAAATAATATTTGAAGAACACCTAATTGCTATTTTTATATGTTAAGAGTATAGTCAAGTAATTATCTTTTCAAAGTCATTATGAACGCGTTTTCTTTTGAATTCTTACCGAGAAGAGCTAAAAACAAAGTACATGAATATCACTCTACGTAATACGATAATTTCAAAATTCAACTCAACGTATTTGACATATAATTTTTTGTTACAATTTTGCAAAAAAACACAATAACGGTGAAAAGACAAAATGTACGCCATTTATAATATTGTGACACGATAGTGTATAGTGACTGCTTTGATCGATTTAGGACCACCGAAGGAGGAAGGCACTAATTCAAAATGGAATAAATGATACGTCACCGACAACAATAGCTCAATGAAGACATCTCGGCGTGCAGGGGAAGCTCTACGATAGGTACATTGTATATTCAGCGGAAAATAATCGCAGAGAAGCGCTTTACAGTTGGTAAATTTGGAGTGAGTTTTTTGCGAGTTATTGTAGCGATTCGGACAGATGTCACGGGCAGGGAATCCGCGACAACAAAAGCGCCCCGGGGGCGCATTGTCCTCTCCTCCCCGACCTCCCCGAGTCAACCATTAACGCTGACACCTCTAACATTCATTCCTGTATCAAAATAATACGTGTAATTTATTCAATTTATTTATAGCTATATTCAGCGTATAATAGTTATTGCTCTAAATGGTTTTTAATGTCCTTATTTTATAAGTAATGGATAGATACGTACAGTCGGGCCTTTACAGCTGCGTTGCACCCTGCAATGACGGCTATTAGCAAGACATCAGATAAATACTATAAACTTGGGGCCCCGGAAACTCTTATGAACCGACGTAGTCCATGTTTCATTGTAATTTAATGCTCACTCAGTTATCATTGAATTAGATGTTACGAGTTTTATTTAAATGGTTGCTTGTTTTTTTGTGTAAACTAATAAGTAAAAGCTTTTGTGTTAGGAATATTTAAATGAGTTTAATCGAGTATTACTTTAGTTTTGATTAGCGGTTTGAACAAGACCCGTAATGGAGACAGTTTTAGAGGAGTTAGACGTCGCGGCAAACAAGGATTAAGAGTGAGGTGTCGCGGAGGTGGCGGAGGTTGGGAGTGCGGTGGACCGCGGCGGTGCTCCGGCGTGCCCGAATCAATCACGGAGGCTCAATAATTGATCGCCCTCGGCGGCACCGCGCCAGGCTCCCCCGACCTAATTACCTCTCTCGCCCTCCACACGCGCACGGCTCATTAAGAACCGTCTGTTGTTTGTTCTCCTAATTAAAGTGGAGCTTTATCGGTCTCGGGGCCCCGTCTAATTGATATCATTGCGAGCGTTTACGATCATTGAATTACGTCGGCCGCGATCGGTTACCGTCGGGTTCGGCAGTTAAACGTGACCGCACATTGTCTCTGTCTGAGCTCCAATTGACTTGTTTAATCCCGGTTTATTGTTTATTTATTTATGGGTACGCTTTTCAAGCGGCGTTGCTCCATTCTTTCAACAGACAACACTCATGCACGAAGGTCTAAGTAAGGTGGTCATCTACTACCTACCTTCAAGTCTATAACTGCCTAATTAAAAGATTTAATAAAACATTTACTAACCCGAGCCAGTCGTAAGCCTCATTAATAAGCTTGCGAACCTCCAACGAGGTTTTAATAACACACAACTCAATTCCAAATTACGAGCCGTTCGCTCAATTTTCAATAATAAAGTGTTGTAAAAAGAAATGTTTCTGATTAAGAACACAATATCATGCATAATAAAATAATATTAACTCGATACCAAAAGAAATAACTTTCAGTTCTCGAAGTGGAAAATAACCAATTTCGTTTAAATCACAATCTAGCAATTCTTTGATACCCGTGAAATTGCCGTAACGAAATAAATGTTAAATAAAACGTAAAATAAAATTATTGTGCCTCCACAAAAAAAAAAATTGGAACGGGAACGTACCTAAAACGCCCGAGCCCGTCGCCGCTCGTTTTATGGCTTATTTGGGGGAAAGCTTTATTGAAGTTAGCCACGTTGTCTGCGCGACTTACAAATACCGCCCTTAACTCGCTCGGCCACGACTCACAGTGGAATACCGCGCACCGTTGCGTCACTGCCGTGCGCCATGAAATGACTTTTTCGTTTGTATTCGCTCTTTATCCACTTAGAGTCATTCTTTATTCCACTCGCTACAATTCACTTTTAGATTTTGCTAGTAGTGTTTTCTACCGGTATTATTTTATAGCATGAATAATTTTATTTCTTTTTTGTAGTTACGGTCCAAGGACTTTGTGTATTAAACCATCGATGATATATTGAAATGCCGATTCGTAATCCAACGTAATATTTTGCTTAGACGCACGTAGTTGGTGTGGTGCAAGACGTATTATGATACAGTTTATGATGCAGAAAATGTTATCGCTGTACACGATACCGAAGTAAAATCATGCCTTTAACTGGCGCACAGTAGCCAGAAAGCTGAGTCGCGGTATGATGGAGTGTCGTCGATTTGGCAAGGCGGCGGGTCGGCGAGGCGCCTCGGGCGGTGCCGGGGCGCGCGCTAGCTCAATAAGCGGCTCCAACCACCGATGGGGTACGAATTTATGAACCGTCAAATAACTTATCACCAGTTTAATGCAATGAAATAAACGAGCCTTATTTATGAACCGCACAGATCAGTCGAACGTGAACTTTGTCTTTTTTGTTTCTAGGGTCGTGGCCGTAGTTGGCTCTTATTTATGGATCTAGCGGCGCGTGTGAATAACGTTAATAGTGGGGCCGGCCCCTTTTTGCTACTGTTTATATTTATTTGGGGTTGGTGTAATGAGTCTATCTGGCGTGCTGACTCGCGGAGTCTGTGGAGAATTGATTAAAATGTTGTTAGACCCAGTCTTACGGAACAGGGGGATGAATTGGTGCGGATAAGATTTTTCGAGAGTTAATAAATGAGTTTTATCACCCTAGTTAAAATAAACACGTTAGAGATTTACGAACTGAAGCTTGTATAATCATACTTAGGATTTGTATTCAAAAAGATAATTTTTGGAACTCTGTCATAAGGAAAAATTGATGGCACACCTCAAACCATTAATGTATGTACCTGCTTCAATATTGAGACTACAAATTGTCCATTTGGTCATTAGATCAAATGGACTATTTAAAGTGTCTGTTCAAAATCATTAGACTTCCTAGTTTCCTAAGACCAAAGTAGTTAACCAACGATTTAAGCAAAATCTTTGGAATAAATTCAAGCCATTTCAATCTAAAACGAGCATAGAAGTTAATCATGAAATACTGTAGAAATAGAAACTAATTTTTGTCATATATAATAAAAAATGGCACTCCTAAAATATTTATAGCTCCCTCGTAATGTGCACTCAGATCAGAAAAGTTCATAAATCTCTAGCAGAAAGTCGAATATGCATAGTGGTATAAGTAATAATAGCATAATCATTAATGTTTGGGCAGGCACGTGCGTTCTCGAGTTTGCCGCTAATGTCGGGGGCGACACAATCATCACTCATAGTTAGCGAGCCCCCGACCTCAGAGGGAACCTCACTGCCCTGTCACCGCCAGGAAAAGAAGCAATCTTTAACAGAGTCCCACAAAAGAGTTGCGGCCGCGAATTTGTCACTGGCTTATTTGCTGGGGAACGTCGAAAAAGTGTAATGTTTACTTACACAATGATAGATATTAATGATACGGTAATCATTTACAGTTGCTCTCTGGCTCTCCGACTCTCCCTAGTGGCTTTGAAGGTCTAATCTTATTGTATGTACCAATGTATGGCCCGCGCGCCTTTCCTAATGGCATTAGTACAGAAACAATGACGCGTAAGTACACTATATTATAATGTTAGTACCCTTTCGCCATGAAACTAAGTAGGTGAAGGGTTTTGGGGACTGCAACATTAAGATACTGAAGTGTTATATCTAATCGTTTAATTAAAATATGATTAAGAGATGAATCTAAATTAGCATGTTTTTGACACGTTCGCTGTTCCATATAATTTTTTTGTTATATATTTTGAATGTTGTGATAAATAGGAAAAATAACAGCATCTAATCATCTGTTATTATTACCTAGTAACAACCATGTTATAATGGGAATTCCTAGGAACATAAGTAAATGTTTTACAAAATCACACTATAATTGCTATGACAGCCTATAATGACTGAAGATTACGATCTTGACCGTTATCACACATTTCAGGTAGATAACAAAATAAAAACGAAACTTATCTTGAGATCAAAATTCTCAGAAAGCCATTGGGCAAACCAGATCATCATAATGTCTTCCTATCAAGCGGAGATTGATAAACGATTGAACGTGTATTGCCAATTATAATTATCAATTTCAATTATGGTATCAGTGTTGATCTTGTACCGAAAAGCAATGTTCATTGATACAATTATAATATATGTATGTCTAAATTATAAAATACATTAACTAGATATCAAACAATTAATTAATATCTTTATTTGTCAAACGATGTTTTAACACAAGACACAGACTTCTAGGTACATATTATAATAAGTAGGTACATCATTTATATATTTGTACTTTCAGAGTCAAATATCTTAGTATTATAATATATGGGCCTGAAAGATTATTTCGCGAATTGGAACAAAAAAGAATTGGTGTTCATATTGAAGCTTCGAATAATAACGACTTTGTTTTGAAGTCAACATCACGTTTCATGGTAGGACTAAACGTAACGCACTCAAAAAATGTGCTGGTGCATGCATTAAATAGTAAGGGATTCTGGATATATTAAAAGAAAACTTGTTAAAAAAAAACTTGTGATAATACGAACTTTGACACCCAAAATCTCCGTAACTAGAAGATTCCCAGGTTTGGTCTGGAGTTCTAGACCAAAAAATATGGCAATGACGGGAAGACCTAGTTATTGCCTTTTGGCTCCGTTAAGGGTACTTTTACACCCATTCTTCTTCGTGTCGCTGGCACGACATTTTTTTTAAATTTTGTTAGCCGTCACTTCCACCGTGTTGTCACATCCATTATAAGTACTGAGTTGTCCCCATATTAATTACATTGCTAATTTGAACTTGTGCATCGATTTCATAATGACCAGCTACTAAGGAAAGGACACATCAATACAACAACATAATTATTACAACCTTTTGATTAGTCTAATAACGATAATTATATAATTATCCTGGAAATTACGAGTATTTTTACAATAACGAGTTCGAGTTCAAAGTCATAAAGAATTTTTTAACACACTTGCTCATAAAATCGCTCTAATTTCACCGCAATTAGGCACATAATTTCATTGCTATTATTCACAAGTGAGTTACAGGGTTTATTTATTGGTTGAGTTGCTATGTTCCTAAAAAAGTTTCGATACATAAAAGATCGTGTTTAATAATATATAATACAAATAAATGAATGTACCAAATGCTTGCTCATTTCATGCAACTTCGTATTTATATAAATAACTTCAACTTGTACGTTTAAAAAAAAATAAAACACACTCAAATAGGTATTTTTTATGTTTTCTCTGTAATAAAGAAATCTTTGAGTTTCCCAATTTGGTACGTGGCTAAAATGCTATCCGCGAAAAATCAAAAAAAGGAAAACTCATTCTTTTAGGCTATGGCTGACCGCCATTGTTAGATGCGCGCGCATAAGAAAACTAATTATTCTTTCCCGCCATTGCGAAAAATTCTTCACAACTTGTTTTCATTGTTGAAAATGTTTTTTTAGTATTATTTTCTTCACAAGTGTGTTGAAAAACGTGATACACGTGTGTATTGATAATTACCGTCCTCGGCTCTCGTAAGACCTCGTAAGAGACTCAATGTCGCCTCAGCGGTAATCACCAACATTACACACTTGTACCATAATGTATCATTGCCTGAGATGATGAAAACTGAGCTCATCCTCCACATTTGCTATACCAGTAGCAGATGCAACAAGTGATCGTTTAGCGTGTAACATTTAGTTTGTTTGGATTGACGAATGCTCTGTAAAAGGACGCAAGAAAACAAAAGGTGTTGTTGTAATGCTATAATATCAGCAAGCGGAGTTTGCATATCTAAATTATGGGCCAAGTACATTAAATGAAAATTTGCCTTCGACACTCTCAGATGAAGATCAACGTGTCCAATGCAGGGTGTGTATCATCACGCTTTTGGTACAAGAATCTGTCATTTTTAGGTCTTACAAATAAATCTTGCAAACAGGAATGTTCTTGAGTAATTTATGTGAAAATTTTTAAACGCACCATTAATTTTGCAACTTGGCCGATTACTTCTAATGAATTTAATAAATATTTATGTCTAACATGCGTAACAAGAAATTCAGATTGACAGACTGGAAAATTTTACACTTATCAATCTTAAGTATTTCTCACGCATTTGTGAGCAAAAAGTTATAATTATTAAGTTTTTGTTATTAAAGTCGAGATGAATATATAATTTGGTGGTAGACAGCGCATGTAGTCGTTTGAATCTAATATTGTAGTCAATATCGGTTAACAGGATTTGGTGCTGCCCTCCGAGCGCACCAATTATCCTATTCGATTATAACGATCGGCCTCGCTGTCGTCGTTTAGTGTAATAAAGGAATTTTATTAATGTGGGGTTGTTAGAAATACCAGTGAATCGGCTGGACTATGCAATTGTAGAGTAGAGTATCTGCGTCTTGATGCACACTACCACTGCATAGTAGAATATTATGAAATAAAGACCACACGGTTTAGTACCTACTAAAACGTTTGTTTTCCATGGTAGTCATATAAAAAATAATGAACTAAAGCAATAAGAGGACGAGAACTAAGAACTATTCACACTCATTTGGATTGTTATAAAAATCATGAACTCTGATCGTGGTTCTAATGACAATGCATTTTTACGCGTGGTGTCAATGACGATTCGTTTACCTCAATACTCATCTGTTATTGGGTCATTTATATCTCACAGTATCGAACAGCATATATTTGAATGCACAGATGTTCCGAAAGTAAAAATTAGTTGGACTCGTAGTGATCATCGTATTTGCGTAGAATTACCTATCTAATATTTCCAAACAACCGAATTCTATAGATCTCTTTGTCTCGACACGATCCAAGTTTGACGTTAACGAGAAACGTGACACCCAACATGCAATAAGGATTTGTAAGTCAGTACTGTCGTGTCGAACATAAATCGAGAGACGTCACCAATGACAATAATTACTAATGCAAACAGGTAACTAAGCCGAACAATTTGTCTGCGCAATGAACAAATAAGCTGTTTACTTAGTACAACTACATATTTAGCCTCAGCTCTTGAACAATAATTATGCTATTATCTCACTAATACTCGTTACCATTCTAATAAGGTATGGTATGAGCCAGTTGCTTTTTTATCATTTTTTTTCTCTGTAATTGCTTGTGTTGCTTTTTATTGCCTATAGGTAATGTTATGTTATATTCGCGTACATCATTTCGCTTATCTACGTATACGTTTTTATTGCGTACAGTTAATTTTATGACAAGTACTTCATTTAGAAATTAATTACTTTTGGGCATGTTAAAATGTCTTCTTTAATGAAACTAAGAGCAATATTATGTTCAAAATTTTCGATTTGCTTTTACGGAAATTTCTGTATTTCCTCGTTTCATAGGTACTGTTTTGATATGTAATAAGTACAATCTCAGCTATAGTTAACAACATTTCAGGACATGCTAAAATTGTTGTACACATGTGAAAACACAGCAGTCATTCGTATGGCTGCCGCATTGTCTAGTAGTCGCAAGAGCGACTGGTTAGCATGCGGTCCTGGCTTCGGGACCGCATGCTAAGCCTGGAGTCGGGCCACGCGTTATTAGATTTTTCCATTAAGAATCTCTCAGTAGTAGGTACCCATGAAGTCTGGGTTCGTGCACGGTTGATGGCAATAGGCTCGCTTCGTATTACTGAGACTTTAAAAACATAACTGGTGAAGTGAGGGAGTTCTATTGGGTACACCTCTGCCGAACCCTTCGGAGATTACAGGCGTGATGATACTACTAATACTTACGACCAAATGAATCAATACTTGGCCACAGCTACGGCTTTGGCAAAGTGTTATTGGCTTTTTCCATCAGGAATTTATCAGTAACAGCCACGGAGTCTTAATTGGGTCTTAAACATAACTGGCGAAATGTAGGTGTACTATTAGGTACACCTCTACCTAACCCTTCGGGGATTACAGGCGTGATGTTATGTTATGTGTGTTATATCCAATGGTATTTAATCATTTAACACAGAATCGCCCCGAGCGGGCTAGCACCCATACCAACAATGAGGCTATACCTACCACCACCAAATCTGGTCACCCGCAACAACAATGAGACTGACTGCATCAAAAAATCTCAAGAGAACGCTTTTTTTCTGTACCTAATTTGATTTTTAACAACCACTTTAACACGTCAAAATAGAAAATATTTTAGAAACTAAATAAGCTCCGCTCTCTAACTTCGCTTGTCTAGTTCTTGACATCCATTAGTAACGTAGTTGCTCAATTTGAGAAATGTTTCCATGAAAAGAATTGACAGGGTACTTTCTACCTTCTCTGTATAGAAGGTGCGATCAAACATCCCAGGACATATTGAATGTAAGCGCTATGATGATGCATGATGTTGCATTTTACCAAAATATAATGTCTAGCTTTTGATTCCAATAGTGTGTTTGTAGTAAATTCGTATTTCGTAACAAAGTCAAAACTATTGCGTAGCGCCTACGCCGCGTAGGTGTGCTACGCGGCCTCTACGCGGCTGCTACGCTACGCAAACATCTGAATAGCTCTTACACTGGGCTTTACTCTTGAGAGGAGTTTGATTAATGCGTTTTGGTAAGCATATTACATTATTCTGGTACCGTACATTATTGACAAAACTACCACAACGTAATTTCTTTTGTAGAAAGACAGCCAAATACGATTGATTTCCAGTCAGAATTCATATTTATATTTTAATGATAGTTACGAAACGATGCAGCGTTTTCGTGACGTCTGCGCCACTTTAGCTCAGTATAAAGAACTTAATACGACCTGTGCGTACCGTCTACGCTACGTAGGCGCATCTTAGGTGATGCTACGCAGGGTCTACGCGGTTGCTACGCTGTGAAAACATTCAAATAACACTGGATATCTACTAAGAACGCCACTTCTTAACTTTTTCTGTAAATCTGTAGAAATAAATGTCAGAAACTACCAACATAAAAAGTTCATACAAAATACTATTACTTATTAAGTACTTGTTTCTAGGTACAACAGATGTAGAAGCATTCTCACTTCCTACAGTAGTACATAAAATACCATTTGTCATCAGGCCGCTGCCTGTCACGGCGACGTAACGACGTAGTGACAAACATTCCGGAACTGCATCCCTGGCTTGATGTGTTCGCACTCCATGCTTTAGAGTCCACCACTTGTGGTTAACAATGAAGTTAACTGTTTCTACATGAGTTGGTCAACTTCAGTTGAAATAGTTCACCGAAATCTTAATCTGGAATTTTAATTCTAGTTCCCGTATTGGTGAGGTTCTTTAGAAAGGACAGGTGTATAGTACTCGCAACCGGCGTGCGTGTATGACCAGATGTATGAATGTAGACGAGGCAAAAGGAGTATGTAAGGATCGTAGCCGGTGGCGCTCTATGGTATGTGTCTATCCCCATGGAAAAACGGCGTGAGTTTATGTATGTATGTATACTTTCTGAGTTTACAACTACTTACGACTTTTTGAGCAAATGTCTAACGAAACCAGGATTTTTACATGCTATTAAGTAACTTTCATATACAAAGTAAAAAAGGCCTACGAAGCCGCACATCCACAGGTATATCTTCCTCTAAGCAAAACAGTAACATCTTAGTGTTGTCACAAAATGAAAACAAATGACGAAACACAACGACACACACTTTTCTTACTTAAGGCAGGGGGACAAATAAGCTCGCTATTTTTATTCAGTTATCGCGTCACAACCAGTGCCATACGTATCATAATGCTTTTCATTTTATTATCAGAGCAGCGGGCTAGGGTGAGACAAGGGACGAGATCCCGAGGCGCGCTCGAATCGTTCACACTTTTAATTTAGTTGCTCCTAATGTATGCGAATAACTGAGTAAGGAGGGTAGCATCCCCGCCTGCTACCTCACTGTTAAACAACTATCACGCGTAGGGTGCGTTAGGCTTTAATAGTTTTCCCCTCTGCTTCCATACATTATGCAAATACGCCAGTGATATGTCAGCCAGTACACTTGGGACTTTTATTGTTGTTCGTGAGTTTATTCCCTTTTATTAAGTTAACTTTAATTAAATTCAAGCCGACGTATTTGTAAGGCCGATTGACTGAAAGGTATTAAGCGCCGAGATTTATCCGCTTACATGTGGGCTTAGCGATGAGGAGTGCGAGCGTTAATGGCTAACGGATTTGAAATAATTGGATAACGATATCTCTTTAAAACGAGCTCTAAACCGTGTGAATGTTGCCTATCGGCTGATTGTTAGGTTTGCTAGGTCTAGACTTTTCTATGCTCCTCTCGAAAGTGACTACTTTATTGTTATCACTGATTTTAGATATTATTCTATGTTGCCCTCAATAGTTAAAGTATTATTTTTCAGCATTTGAACTTGTTAACGAAATTTGAAAAATAATTTACATCATATATGTTATGTTTGTGATAATAAAGGACTATATTTATCAATATTTTCATACATATAGATCTTATATGAAATATACTACAACTATGTTACTTTATGTTTGTGTATCTACTTGTAGAAAGGCTACGAATTAATTAAACAATATGTCGACTGAAGTAAACTGTATCTGTATCTAACGACGTCCCGACGTACCTACAACATGATCATTTGGCCAGAAGCAAGTTTGTTTATTGTGTCGTGCGGTATTTCAGAGCAACCCTTATGCGCTCAAGGAGGGCGGCGGCGAGATGTCTGCGTGGACGTCGGCCGGCCTTCAACCCTCGGGCGGCTACTACCCCTACGACCCCACACTCGCAGCCTACGGGTAAGTCCCCAGGGTCCAAGAGACCCCAGAGGTCCACAGTGCCCGCGCCACTTTAGATAAAGCCCGTGCCGCGCCACACCCGGATTAACATAATACCTCCCTATCGAGACTTATCTCTTTAATAGATTGCAATGCGAAAGGCTCATGTTTGTATTTGGCGACTCGTTCTGACTTTAATAAATGCTGTTATGTTGTGCATATGTACCCCCTGACATGTTTAGTCTTATTGGGTTCGGACGCGTTTTACTGAGTGATCGTTTTAAACAATGCCCCTTCTGAATACATTAACATAGGTACTTGTAGGAAAATTAAAACATTGTCTCCACGGTGTTCCCCGTGTCAGCTTTCTTATTAAGTCGATGTGTTTGTTAGGTTAGTTTGATTAGTTTGTCCCCAATAATATTTGCTCGTGAAATCGTCATAAAATAACCGTCATTACGGTCTGTCATTGTGTTCAGCTGGTTATTAGACCGATTTGTGTACGTACAAGCTTCGGTTTCGTATTACTCATTTGACGTTGTCAAATCACATGTCATAATTAAGTTGTTGACATTTTAAACGTGATCGTTAAAAGCCAGTAACTAAAGCTAGACATAAGATTGGTTAAATATAGATAATGTAAGGCCGAAGCCGTGTCTAACAGATCATACAATTAGTATTATACAGGTTCATTTAATGTATGCGTTAAACATATACATTAAATAGTTAATACATATGTTGTTTGAGGAATATAGGAATGTGGATAATAATTAAGTTTTCCCTCTCTCTCTCTCGGAAAATAAGATGCATTTAACAACCGACGTAACAAGAAACTGCGTTCGGTAGATTGTCTCATTTAGCATCGTAATGAGTCGATGATTCGCTCGACATCCTTTTTCATTATTAATACTAT
The DNA here is from genome assembly GCA_949774965.1 of Diarsia brunnea. Taxonomy (NCBI): domain Eukaryota; kingdom Metazoa; phylum Arthropoda; class Insecta; order Lepidoptera; family Noctuidae; genus Diarsia; species Diarsia brunnea. The sequence continues at coordinate 21,621,322 of OX458996.1, read as the reverse complement.
GACAAAGAGTGGAACATGCGACTCTTTAATGTAACGACTTACGATAGCACTATTTTAACTTTAAAAAAAATCAAGTGCATCGATAAAGGCATACACACACGTAGTAGTGCGCTAGGCAGTGCGTGTCTGCCGCAAGGGACAAATGACCGAGTAACCACTCCCGGTTGTTCGCCGTCCCGTTTCGACGCGTACACACCAGCACCTCTGACAGAGACGGATGACGCCACATCCATTCGCACTAGTGCTTGATTAATTCACAGTTTTTCTTTGAAACGCGATCGCACGACGCGTTGCGTTGACGTTTTCGGCAAACTTATCAACCCGTCAGACTTGTCGACGATAAAGGGTGGCCTCTTATTCCATTTTATTTATATCGTCTACACAGTCTTGTCGTCTACATATAAATCGGCAACGGTCGTCATAAGAGTGTCATAACAACGTATTATATGGACGCATCAATTAAATATACGTTTCACGGCGCACTTGAAATTTATCCGTCCATGAATCACATTGAAACTGCCTGAAAATAAAAACAAATCATGATACATCAAAGCGGAGTTATGCTGACAATTCGGCTGCGCTCGACTTAATATATAGCAGGCGGTGCGTTATAATCTAAAAATAATTAGAGGCGACATTAGTTCTTATGCGTAAAAAAGACGCGACGTTACGGTATCGTGGCGGGACGAGCACGGAAATACACCGTGATATATAGCGCCCCCGATGTTCCAACACAATTGTTCACTACGCCGACTCACGCATAGGATGATCACTTTACATTTTTCTAATCATTATACTTTCCAACAACATCATTAATTACAACCTCTAAAGGTGTTCTACTAAAACATTTTCAGCAAGCTCTATTAGCAAGTGTAATAACAGACAGTTGCCAACGAAATTGTTGTGTATTTAATTCAAAAGAAAAACTTCATAAGAGGCTCATAAAACGTTCTGGGGTGGCAATAAGTTAGCCGGACCGAATAAATAGCCTCACAAAGAAACAACTACGGTGAAAAGTGTACACAAGCAACAAAACTTGGGCGCGAGTGTAGGCGCTCTCGAGTTAAGTACCGTTGGCGTATTATTTGGAACAGCCTGTAATCTGCCACGCCCGCCGCGCGCCGAAATGAAAAATTACTCAGCTATTTTTAACAAAAGTCTCGAGCACAGAAAACGTACAAAAATTAGAGAAAAGAGACGAGGGAGCACTTGTACCGCACCATTGAGATCAAAATGCGCAGGAAATTACCGCGCCCCGAGCACGGAGCTCTGAGGGAATTATTTGTGTGCCAACGATTTGGGTTGTTACTTTTTAAATAACCCAAGTAAGGGCGCTTGTTAACGAGACACGAAGCTCGAGCGACATTTATGAGCGTTTAACAAACGCTTAGATTTACGAACTCTGTCATTAGTATCGATTCCCTCGTGGTATCAGATGATCTAAGTTATCATTGGCCGTAAGTACTATGAAAACATTAAAACAAATAACTGGTCGTTAGTTTACTACGTATGACTGACACGGCAAGTACTGGCCTAGTCTAGAACATTAAAGAAATAATTGTCTTGTAATATCTGCAGCTGCAATTTATAATAATTTCTCATTACGCCGGTCGGTGTTAAGTTAGAATTATTAATTATTTTGTCGCTGTCAAAACCTACAAAAACCGTATGTTATCGGAAGACAATTACCGGTGCGTGTATTGATCATAATTAATACGTCATACAGCGCGTTCCAATCAGGTGCAAGTTAATAATAAATGTATCAGATAATTGTGTTGGTGCGGGGCTCGACAGGAGGAAGCCAACTTAATTAAGCAATTACAACATAATTACAATATGATTGACATTTGCACAAATGCACATCCTTTCCAAAATTTGCTCGTTATGCAAAACAATAACACACTCAGTATTCTATATTTTATCCCAGAAATCGTTGATAACCTCTTTAATAAGTTTAATACTAATTAATTACTAGGCGCAAGGCATCAGGGTAACTAAAGTAATTTCCAGTAACATAACATAACTATTGTAAATTATTTTTGACTAGCTGTTGCCAGCGGCTTCGCCCGCTACACTTCGAAAATTATCCCAAGGGAAGAAAAACTATCCTATGTGTTAATCCAGGTTATAAACTACTGTGTACCAAATTTTATCCAAATCTGTTCAGTAGTTCTTGCGTGAAAGAGTAACAAACACCCATCCATACACACATCCAGTTGGATAGTAGGTAATATTATTATTATTATTACGAGCCTATACTGTCCCACTGCAGGGCAAAGGCCTCCCTTACCTCCTTCCACTTTTTGCGATCCAGTGCGACAGTAGACCAATTCTTAGAGAAAGAGTCCAGCTCATAGGTAATAGGTAATAGTAAGTTCTATTTAGTTTTGTTTCAATATACTTCCGTTACATTCCAAGTTTCCTCCGTGCCGTGGAAAGCACGTCAAGTCGTTGGTCCACATCATCATCTTATCCCATTCTATTTGGGGTTGGCGCAACACGTTTTCTTTTTCCATTCTTCCCTGTTACACGTCAAGGTGGCATTTACTTCTTTCTCATTCATATCATTCCTCACACAATCCATCTATCTTTTCTTTGGCCTTCCTCTCTTCTCACCCATCAATATTTATAATTATCCATCACTTTTTTAGTCACATGCGTTTCATCCCTCCTCATTACAATATGACAATACCAAGATAAACGACTTCCTTTCAATTTTTCTGTAACAGGTGCCACTTTCAAACTTCCTCTAATATACTCATTCCTTACTTTATTCATTCTTGTCACTCCGCACATCCATCTCAACATTCTCATCTCCGCTACATGCAATTGTTTTTCATCCATCTTTTTCAAAGCCCAGCACTCTGATCCATACAGTACGACAGATCTAATCACGGACTTGTATATTTTTCCCTTTAACTTGAGGGGCATCCGTGGGTCGCAAGTTGTTCCTGTGACCTGTCGTCAGTCGTTACAGCTACTTAGTGATCCGAAAGTCTGACAAAACTGGGTTGTGGAGGTCAGATAGGCAATCACTCCATGTAAAATAGGTACTAGTATTCAGCTACATTCGGTAAGACTGGAAACCGACCCGAATTAATTTAGGAAAAAGGCTAGGCAGATGCTACTTCCGTTTTAGATGATAGGACTCAGTATTTTCTTTTGTTTGTATCTCGAACCAAATCCTTGGCAAACTTCGCAATCAAGCATAATAAGTATAGCCTTTGTAAGTATTATCGTGCGATTTGATCGATAAATTTTAAATGATACCGGGCCATATACATTATCTACATGATATTATTAATTAGTTTACTACAAATATGACTTTCGTTGAATAATATCATAATTGCCTATATGATTAACTATAAGGAAATGAAACAGAGATTGTAGATAGATATAAATAATTTTGAATCGGGTGTCGTTTACTTATACTTTTAGGGTTCCGTAGTCAACTAGGAACCCTTATAGTTTCGCCATGTCTGTCTGTCTGTCTGTCCGTCCTCGCTTAATCTCTGTGACCGTTAGCACTAGAAAGCTGAAATTTGGGACCAATATGTGTATCAATCACGCCGACAAAGTGCTAAAATAAAAATTGGAAAAAAATGTTTTATTAGGGTAGCCCCCCTATATGTAAAGTGGGAAGTGTTTTTTTTTTTAATTTTAACCCTAATGTGTGATATATTGTTGGAAAGGTATTTAAAAATGAATAGGGGTTTACTAAAATCATTTTTTGATAATGTCAATAATTTCGGAAATAATCGCTCCAAAAGTAAAAAACAAAGCGTCCCCCCCCCTCTAACTTTTGAACCATAAGTTTAGAAAATACGAAAAAAATCTGAAAAGTAGAACTTTATAAGGACTTTCTAGGAAAATTATTTTGAACTTGGATGGAAACAACAGATGGAAACTGCAGTTAACCAATATAATTTGGTCCCTGAATCGTATGAGCGCCTATACAATCCAGAGGTCAAGTTTCATTTGCCCTTATTTTTTTTTTAACTTCGTTTACATAATATTTTATTATCTACGGAACCCTACACTGAGCGTGGCCCGACACGCTCTTGGCCGGTTTTTATAATGAACCCTTCTTGATACTACTATTTTAAAGACATATTTTGTTCAATAATTCAGAAATATTGCAGTTTTGTTTAGTCAGGAAACGATAAATGCAATTTTGTTACCTACTTTTCATCTATCTATAAGTGAAAATGTTTTTAATCCATGCTTCTTAGCGTTGATGGTAAATTGGAAAGTTGATTTGTTCAAAGTAAAATTATAAAATGTGAAAGATAATCCAACCAGGGTGAATTGTGTAGTACCTATCCATAACAGTTTATCAAAGTAAAGAAAACTTAACATAATACTAATGCAGCATAAATACCATCTGAATGTTTCTGTATAGAAAAGCGAGGTGCATGCAAGTACCTAAACTCGGTAAAAAAGTTAGGTAACTCCGTTAATTTAATACATAATAGTTAATTTAAACTGTTGCAACATTTTAATCTCTACTTTTCACCCATAATGCCATTGTAAGAGTAATAAACGGTCTCCTGAGTAAAGAACTAGAAGCAGGCCCAGACACTCTTATTTGTAGGGTTTCGTACGTTAAAAGGTAAAAAGCAAGGTCTTACAGCGCATCTGAAGGAAAAATTCCAAAAAAAAATAAAAAAGTTGAAAATGAATGGGTGTGACCGGTTTTTTTTTAATACTTAATTGTTTTAATTCACTTGTTATAATTGTAATAATATACACATAACTTCTAAACAAGCACTTTAGTAAGGGGTAAGTGATTTCCCTGGTTGATTTTACTTATGCGATCAATTTTGTGTATCTACAAATGTAGCTTATGAACGTATAGAAATGCTAAGTCTTGCATTCAAATTTAATGACTCTTTCTATAACAGTAGCTGCACACCCGCTAGTCAGGAAGCCGGGGTGTTTACAACAATTATTCTGAGCTCCCAAACTCAGCTCAGAATAATTGAGAGTCACGGAAGATATCCTTTATGTGATACAGTATCTTTAAGAACAAAGAACATGATTTCATTTCACTGGCATGTTACTTATATGGGGCATGTCAATTGAACTGATTGCAAACTCAACTGTATTTTCTGACGAAACGCCATATTCTGGTACCTACATTAAAATTCACCGTATTATAAAAATCAGACCCTAACTAAATGTGATACGGGCTTTATAAATAATAAATAATAATTTTATTAAACCAGACTGACAATGTGGATCTAGATACTACGGCAGCAAGCTACGAACAGTTCTTTAAACGCCAGAACCCAACTAGCACAAACTGTTGCTTAAGAGCTTTGGAGCTAATCCGATTATTCCCAAAGGCGCCAAGCTCAAGCGCCAGAGCGTGCACTGCAGACCTTGTGCAGCTGCTTTGCAGCCAAAGGGGCACAACTTTTTGCAATCTACAGTTCCATTAGAACTTCATAATAGTGGCATAAAAATGCTACAGGAGCTGCAACTAATAATTAACACCACACTAAAGCTCTTGTGGCGCTTATTGAATGAATGACAGGTTTAACTGAACGAATAAAGGATCACTGATCATTCACCTTGTCTCTCATTTATTAAATATATCTGTTGTTCCTGAGTCAGACATTACTGAATACAAATAGGTAATAAGTGAAGTGAAGGTAAGTGTTTTTGAGCTATATTTTGTATTATATGCAAGTGGCTAAAAACGCAGATCAGTTTATCGTGCATATACTTGATATTATTGGAGTATTTTTAACGCGCCTCAATAATTACCTCAGAATATCGTAAAATATGTAAAATATTATTACATAAATATTATTAAATCACATACTACACGATATTGAAATTACATACTTGACTACATTTGTGTTTAGTAAGTTGCTGGTTCTATATTAAGTTATATTTTACTACAAATTGTGATAAAAACCTATAAATTTCTCAAGTAATGATAAATAATTGTCTTGTAAACATGGCGTCTATGAGAAGCAGCTTTAACTTGCAACTTCAGCCTTAATACTTCTTCTCTGCGCGTCAAAGCGGTATGTTTCACTCTTCTGAAGGTCCAAGTAATACCTGTTCCACTAATGCAGTTCAAGTCTTTACAATCACTTTTATTTCGTACTTACTGCAGATATCGAACCACACTAATGGTTATTTGTTTAGAGATCCGTAGAACTCGTTGAAAACCCTAAAATACGATGATCGTTTGTAGCTGCTTCTATATTATTCGCTCTTTCAATTGTTTGTCAACACTTACTATGTCTTACCATGTTTTCAGAATGCCTTTCAAAATAATCCAAACTTATAATGAACAACAAAATAAACAAGAACTTTGCATCTTACCGGCTTGAGCTGGAAACCCAGGCAGGTCCGAAAGTGGTAGTCAATGGAAATGACAGGAGTTTGGCGAGTTTTAGTCCAAAGAATGGAAAAGAAAATGCTACGCTGCCACCGTAGGTGAAACTTGGATGAAGCTGACCCGGCAACATAGAGATTGGCAGAAGCAAAGATAATCACAGCAACATGCTAAGATACACGGATTTAGTTAAATTTGTCTTTGTGCAAATATTGTTTATACTGTTGTTGTTTTAGAATTTACCTTATTTAATAATGTCAATTATGGGCCAATTTGCCAATAAAACAAGTTGATTTTATCTCAAATATTTTTTTATTTCAATTCACCAATACAATTATACAAGAGGCGATTCGATTGTACTCATTATAATGTGTGTAGTAAAGGAACAAAATATAAATCCGATTCATATCGAGTGACCACAAGTTTACATTTAAACAAAATCTACGGGACCCTCGCTTGTGTTTGTTGAACTCGAACTTGGCGCATTATTTTTGTTTGTTTCCAATGAATCCCTTAAAGAATAAATTAAATGAATAGAGTTCTAAAAATAAAACCTAAATTACTCTCACGTAATTGAGTTAAAAAAAACTTACGTGTTATTTAATATTTCAATAACAGAATTCTCACACATAGTTGCCTTTTTTAATTTCTGCATATTCTGATAAACTCTCCGTACTTTCTTGCGATATCCACCAGTTCTTTATTTGAACTATGCTTTCAGATCCATATTTCTTTTGAACTGGCTCAAATATTTTATAAAATGTGATTTCTCCAATAAACATAGCAGAATGTATCCAAATGAGTAGGCAATGTCCATTACTCTCCTGTTTCTATTGTGAAGCCTTAATGTCGCTATTAGTAAAACAGTCGATCAAATTCCTACTTAAGTCTGCGCAAAAGTACAAATCACTTCTGCAATGAAACTATCAGTGGCAGAACAGTGATAAATATATCTTTTATACAGTTCCGTTAAAAAGTCTGAAATCAATGTCTTTATGCAGTTCCGAAGCGTACAGCAGCAGCAATAGAAGCTTTTTTGCCGCTTTAAGCTTTAACATACATGTTTTAACTCTCTTCTAAAGCTATAGACGGCAAATGGGTTGTAAAATGAACTCTTATAAAACCTAGAGTGGCATTTGGTTCAGTTTCTGCTACCCCTAGTGATATTTACAGCTATGAGCAGATACGAAAGCAATAGTAGAACTTAAAACCACTGTCTGAACCCATAAAGCGCTACTGTACAGCTAAAAGATGCAAAATAGGCTGCTATTTCCACTAGTGTGCTAGTTGGGAAGTACCCGCACTTGAGTTACGAATCCTAATTCTAATACGAGCCAAACCTCCCCTATAGCGGGAGTATTACTTATGTACATTCGTTTTCGTATATAGCTGTACGGTTTACGGGGGAGGGCACGTAGAGGCCGCAATTCCCCCAAGCGGGTAGATCGTAAACCTTCGATACCGCGAATTGAATACTCGGCAAGCGCAAATATGTAGCAGCGGTAGTAAGCTCCCGCCCAACACTGCGCCGCTCTTCACGGCGACTCGGGTTGACCTAACACTCTACACGGACTATTTATTTCAAAATGTTTACTATTCCCTACATGTAATTTTCAATTAAACACATTATAGTACCTATTTAATCAATTTGGGGTTTAAAGTTGGGGAATGTATGTGGACAACATACCGTTAAAACGTATAATCTTTGATTGCTATTCGAGAGACTGATGCTTTTCCATTGCAACTAATCTATTAACGTACCTAAATAACACTTAAATCAAACGCAGGAAACGTCACAGAGAATTAATCCAGACATTTGTTCGGTGCACAAATATGGAACATTATTCAAAGCTCGCCACTTTTATGCTTTCGTCCTCAAATTAACAAAGATACAAAGTATTTCCGCCCATGAAAGTATTAACATTCTCGAAGCAGTGTGCATGTGTTCTCACAGGGCGGGCGCGTCGAGTAAGTGGACTGTCTAAATTAATTAACAAGGCTTAAAGGATTCAACCCTCGCAGCAGCTTCAGGGCTGTAAACCAAACCTTGCGAGACCGAATCAATAAAACGTAAAGCAATAAAGCGCTGTTTTTCGTAACCAGCGCTGTCGTCACTAACCACCGTAGATTTCTGAAGAGCTTATTCGTGTTCAAACTAATGCGGTTTGGTTTCCAAGGCTTTGTATAGATGCGCGTTTGACATGTGTATTAATATAGCGCGACGCGTGTTTCATATGGGAATACATACGTACCGTCCGTAAGTACTTTACGGCAGCATGAATTTTCACAAAAAATCGAATTAGAATTTCAAAGTATGGGTCGCCTCCTTCGTTGTTTTTACAATAAAACCACCGGCTCTGTAGGCGCGGGAGGCCGGTGTCGCCGGCCGGCGGTCGTTCGGCGACTAGCAATACCGGTGATGTCCGGTGAGCAACATGGCGTCGCGATCGATTGCTGGTGAGTACGCCCACGGTGCCCACGCCTGCGCTGCACCGCCCTGCAATTGCAACCGCGATGCAACGGTCCGCCCTCTACAACAACAACGACTTTCTTACAAGAAACAAGTCCTCGCATTGTAAACACCTACTTTCTTATGAATTGTGAAGTAACAATGCAATTTTGAGGTAGAAAAAATTGTTTCTTTTTATTTTAATCTTCTTGAGATTGAAAAAATATAAAAATCTTTTTCTCTCTTCAATAAGACTGTATCTATTATTTTTAATAATTTGAAATAATTACAAAGAATAGTAAGCTGTCACACAGTTAACCTAAATCAAATCAAGCAATACCGTAACAAAAGAGCACGAGACAAATGTTGTCAATTTTGCAAATCTCATTCGCGTCATGCACAACACGTAGGCGGAAATCTCGACAACCTCCTCGAAACTAGACCCTAAGCGAGACGCTCAACATCGCAATTTGCGTGAATATCAATCGACTCGGGACCATTTTTTAACTATTTTCACGCGCGAAACCTATTTATTGGGCCCCTTAGACCGCGCCTTTGTCATGTCGGCAGGAAAATCGAAGTCAGGTACGAATACTGGCATCGACGGGGGAAGCCACAATTACGCTCAGAATGCGGATGCAAATGGGACCGTAGGCCCTAAAAAGTGTACCGAATGTCGCTCTGTGCCGCGATAGCTTTATTTTTGCTGCCGTTACGAGAAATCTATTGCCTCAAATAAAACGCCTATCTGCTACGAATTTAAAAGCCACTTTATTGCTCGCTGTAAACGATTCGACGCATGGACGGTGTAACTAACTGAAATATGTTATAGTGAAACTTCTCGTTATATTACGTATTTATTGGTCCCCGTTTATTATGGAGACTATCCGAATGTCGATGTCACTCTCATCATTTATAAACCTTGCATTTAAATACGGTACGTAAATATAATAGACAGATGTTATTGTATCTGTCTTGTTATCAACATTATTAATATTATGCAAACACCTAACTTTGATGTATCATCATTTTACTCTGATTCTGTATAATGCAGACAAGGTTTTTTCAACTCAGAAAACGAAATAAAAAGGATCACTCACGAAAACGTAGTCTGAAGAATATGTACCTACGATATGCGAAAGTTTTGTAGGTCTACTAAGGTCGGAAGCGTAAATTACCTACTAGGCATATGTAAGTATAAACATGTTTGTCGACAGATACGGAGCCGGGTACGATTTAGCGGCGAGACGGAAAAACGCTACGCGGGAGTCGACGGCGACGCTCAAGGCATGGCTGAACGAGCACAAGAAAAATCCGTACCCAACGAAGGGCGAGAAGATAATGTTGGCGATCATCACGAAGATGACGCTGACGCAGGTGTCGACGTGGTTCGCGAACGCACGCCGCCGTCTTAAGAAGGAGAACAAGATGACCTGGGAGCCCAAGAACAAGACAGACGATGATGACGACACGATGCTCTCCGACGAGGAGAAGGAGAAAGACGACCAGGAAGAGAAAATTAAAACACACAAAGGTAGGTTCGTGGAGAAATATCAAACACAATGTCCAATGGTCAACCGTCATTAATAATACATGAAATTTTTATGACGCAGTTTACCATATATGAAAATTGAAAAGTGAAAACAAACGTTGATTGTTGGACGTTCATTTAAATTTTAGAGCTTTTACACCCGTTTCTGTTGCAATACAAGTTTCCATTTCCGATTGCGATGCGAACTGTTTAAATTATGTTGTATTTGTTATTGATAAGCGCGACTGCGATTGTTTGATTTGCCAATAGTGCAATCATTACCCTTGACCTGTAAGTAGAGCTTGTGTTTTGTGTGTAGATTGTGACGGTGTTGTTAGCCGTTTAAAATGGCTTTAATTTTGTCGGTGTATAAATCGTCGAGTGAATTGGCATAACACAAGGAGGGTGCGGGGCTCTGCGAGGAGGCGAGGGGTCAGGAGAGGCGTGCGGCGGCCGGGGGAGGTCTCAGGCGTGTAACTGTGCGTAACCGCTCCTCGCTACCGGATTTCCTATTCGTAGTAAAGTGGGCGGCGCCCGGGCCCAAATTTCATATAACGCGTCTTCCGTTCGGCGCTACAACGGGCCGACGTCGACGCGGCGCTCGGAGGTCGCGTTCAGCTTGTCTGACGATCTGCCCTACTTCATGTTCTTGCCAAAGGATTTGTCGAGTTCGTGGATCGTTTCTTTTATGAGGATATTTCGCTGGAACGTAAGTAAGTACGGTTTTGGGGATTTATAATATAGGTAACCTATACCTATTGATCAGATTTCGTATTCCTTGACATCTTGTTTGTTTATTTAAAGGTTCTTTCAGATTAAATAGTCACCGTTCCGTATATATGCTCTAAGGATCAGGAATAAAAATACTACGGTGCCTATCAACTACGTAGTATATCTAGCTGGATTTAAATCCAGCCAGTTAAACTACGCATACAACCAAAAACATGTAGGTACAGAAGTTGAGAAGCATGCTTCAAAAGTGTAAGTGCAATTATAATAAAATCCAGATACGTATTCGACACGCTACGTGAGAACTGCTAGGGCGGCAGTTAGGCCCTCTTGTCAACAACATAAATTATAAGTAGGCATTGTTACAATAAAGATGGCTTCTAACAGAGTGTTTTCATAGCGAAGTTCGCGTCGCTAATGGAGGCGCGAGGGCGTCACGCATAACGCCCGGCATACGCTCGTGTAATGAAGCCCACTATTGTTGCGACAGAAGTGTACTTAATTCGCTGTGTATAGCGCCTCTGAATGGGCCACTCGCAGCCATCTCGCTCGATGCATAAAAACTAAGATGCATGGCAGGAGCGTGTGTACGAATCTGAAACTGATGGAACGAATTTCAAATTTGTGGGTTATTGTCAAAATATTATGTTATACTTGATACAAAAACATAGAGTAATATTATTATATTCATGTGTTGTTGCAATCCAAACAAGGATCGGTTCTCTGTTCCAAAAATAAAAACAAATGGCCACTTACAAATTGAGAACTTCGAGTTGAATATTTGAGTAGGTAATGAGTAATTACATCGAGATTGTTTTTTTGGCAAAAGTGTTTGGCAAATGTTTGCCAAAGATTTTCGACCGTCAGCGTCAGTTTGTCGCGAATCGTCTACTCATGGATATAATCTAAACCCCTTGAGAGCGAGTGCGAGAAAAAAACGCAAGACGCTGCGCATTGTCTGCAGGATTATAGACACGCGCCCCCGGCGACTGACGCGACGTCGCGCGTCGCCAAACTCCGGGATGTTACCACTTCATGTTTCTCTTTCAACTTAACTAAATTTAGTTTCAATAATAAACCTCGCCATTTTAATTTAAGTGGTGCTTGGTAAATAAATTGTTTTCCATCAAAATTATGGAAATTAGAACTGTCCTATATAATAGTAAAACTTTCCTAAAAATGGCCCTAAATACCAACAATCGCGTGACTGATGCTGCATTCAAAAACTCATCACCATAAATATGTAAAACTTTCGTGACCACGAAGCAAATTCGTGAGAATGAATCTGTAATTAATAGCTGGGCATCATCAGATTAAACTTAACTAAACAACTTTCCGATTAAACTAATCCCGGGGACAGATCGCAAACAAACCATAACATTTCTCACTAACGTGCATAACCATTCTTTTACAAAAACGTCAATGTTAGCGACGTGTAATATATCATTTTAAGTCACGGCAAACAAAGCCAATATAAAAGCTTTCACACGCGATCCCTAGACCGTCGTCGGCAAACAAACACACAGAACTATCCGGAGCTAAGCCACTCATGAATAAAAGCTTCATTTTCGGACCCTACCAATAAATGTAAATTTTTGTCGTGAGCGCACGCATTGCAAACAAAATATTAATCCGGCGCGCGTTAATGGAAAACGAGTAGAAGCAACACAAACAAGTGAACGTCGTCCGCCCGCGCCGGGGATAGCTGGGGATAGCTGGGGAGGACCTCAGAGGACAATAAATCGCACTAACCTCAGCTGCTAAGTGCAGGCCTGCAGCGGGGGTGCAACCACTTAACGCCAACCGCTCTTACACACTTCATATGATACACTGCATTCTTTTATAATGCATCATCCGTGTGATTTGCATAAAACGTCAAGTCGAGAGGTCCTGAAATTGTAGCGCGTGCCTCATATTTACGCAGAAAAGCCTTGATGATTCAATCACAGTTTCCAAGATATCTAATTGAATTATGAAAATACAAACAAATCCTAGACGAATTATTTCCCCCTGAACAAGGGGTTTTCGTAAAGTGTATGCAGTACGGAGAGTGGGGCTGCGGGCGCCCATAGCGACCGAGGCTCTCTATTATGTCTCACTTTTGCCCGGCTTGTGACTACACCATACTGAAGGGAAAACCACTCAATGCGGAGTGTGCTCGGCGCTACTTCCCACACGTTCGCATGCCCCGCCGCCGCCCGGCCCGTCTCACACGATACGACGAGCGCAGGTAAACATTGTATTTGTAAGACAATTTTCTACATCTCATATTTAATAATCAGCTAGGTGTCGAAAATAGATCACACTTTATTAAATTTAAGTCTGCTAATCGTATTTAGTCAATTGCTCAAGATAAGGTAAGTAATTAATTAAAGACTGTGTGTTAATTTGTTGAAGTAATTGACAATATTTCAAAATGATAAAATAACCTTTTTGATTAACCTATCCGAAGTGCGAATATACCATTACGTTAAGCGTAAGGGTATATTAGAACTTGAAACCACGAAAATACTCGAACCAAGAAAATATTTGGTAGTTTTTAATTTCAAATCGTGTAAAACACAGCTGTAGTAACGCCGCAGCACTACGCAATTGTCGATCCTTATAAACAAACAAGCCTCTTGCAGCAAAAGTAAGTGCGGATTTCCTTCGGTACATTAATTAAATTACTCCTTGTTTATGGTTTAGCTATTTCATTAAAGCAGCTAAAGTATATTTAATTAAGTTAATTTTGAGGTTAAAATCGCAGTTCATGAAATAAGCCATTATTTATTAAACAGTTTCACCTGTTTGTCAGTTAAATTTCACGAACGATAGTTAGGGCTATTAAGCGCTTATTACAAAATCGACTTTAAAACGACTTTAGTAACTGAATTGGTAAAAAAATGTAACTATATGAACCAATACACCAGTAATTAGTAAAGAAATTAATCTTATAGATCCTTAAATGTATTGCCAAAATAAAACATTACTAAATCGGCCATAGCACGCTTATCTCCCGCTGTTGTGGGCCTTTATTAGATTAATACAATGAAAATTAAAACAATTTGCCGGATAAATATCTTCGCGCGGAGTATCAGTGGCGTCCCTATTTATCCCTAGTGAAGGGCAACGCGGATAACCCCTCTTAAAAGCTAGGAGCAGTCAGCATTAAATGGAATAAAGAGAATGAAGTCGAGCGACCGCGTCGCCCTGCACCGTTCCTCACCCCCGCGCTCGTCCTCGCCGCGATCGCGGGGCCTCTGAATTTCATTAGCGGCCCCGGGCCCGCCTCCGCACCCACCGAAAGCCACTTTACAACGGAAAATGGCATTATGATAATACTTAGAGCCTTATAAAATTCTCTGAATAAACATTTTTGTGTAATTGTACAATAACATCAAATTTTTTCAAGCGAGATACTCTTTGAGATTTAAGTATTTCATTGCACTTTTACCATCTCGTGATTTTTATGGATGAAACAGAAATGAGGGGTTTATTTGAATAAATAATTCTGTATAGACCTCAAAAAGAAAGTAAAAATAAGACGAATTATTCCGAATAAGTTGAAAGTATAAAATATTAAGAAAAACGGGCCCCGTGGTTGACCGTTAATTGTATCGCTGGCACATTCCGCGGTGGAGAGTGCGGTGCCGCGGGGCGCGCCGGGAAATGCGAAATAAATGCTCGGCTTAATACGAAAGGGATCGGTAGCAGCGCCCGCGGCGGGGGAATCGCGCCCCAAAGTGGTATTTTCACTTCGCTAATCGGATAACCACTTAACGAATGGGTCACTGCACGCCTAACGTATTTTCACACGACTTTTCTAGAGGGGCTCACGAAATCCCGCTTCTTACTAGCTAAAACTTACGTACCGCTTGTAACGGTCACGTCGACGATTCAATCCGCATCGTATCGATTTTTAGGAACATTTTAAGCCCTCTTTATTGTTGTCGCGTTAGTTATGGCCTCGGCTATTGCGACTAATCTGATTGCAGTATCGTGCGCTCACGCGTTTATTGCTAGTCGGACGTAATATATGATAAATGAATATTATTATCTTTACAGATGAGGAGCGGAAGGGAGACGAGATGCTGCAAGGCATGCACCACCAGATGCTGGGCTACGGAATAAAGGATGAGGCGAAACGGGGCTCGTCTGATTGTGGTGTGCCGATTCCCGCTTCTAAACCGAAAATATGGTCTCTAGCTGACACTGCGGCATGCAAAACTCCACCGCCAGCAGCGCAACCGTGGCCTCAGCACGCTTACGGGCCGCCGGAACGAGCGGCGCCCTCTGACGGTAGCTCCAACGGCTTCGCTTTGCCGGCGACAGCCGCTGCCAGTCCGGCCAGTGGCTCGTATGGCCGGTACGGCGGCTTCGCAGGCGGGCAGTACGGCGGCCAGCACCCGTGCGTGCACCCGGCGTCGTTCCCCGACGTGCAGACCGACACGCCGCCGCAGACGCCTCCCAACATGAAGGTGCCCAGCGTCGCCAACCCACTCGGCAGCGGCGGCGGCTCCGGCTACTGCTTCCCTCGACATCAGCAGTCACCTCAGCGCGATCCCTACCACAACCCTCACCACGCCGCCAACAGTCACCAGCCCAATCAACCGCACCACAACGAGGGATCTGCGGCCTTCAAGCCTTTCTATAAAAGGTAGTTATAATTCCCTATCATATTGAATCTGCATGGTTGTAGGAACACAAAAAATATCCCGCGATTTCGGTATAGGCTATTTCTTATCAGATATTGGTAACGTCACGTGAAAAGAGTGAATGTTTCCTATTCCAGCTCGCTCCAACACACCAACGGTTTCGTGTCGGCCGTCTGAAAGCGGACCGCGCACCAATAGCGGTGAGTTACAGATTCATTCAGATTGACGAGCTTGAGCATAATCGCAACGCGCACATGTAAATGAGAGCTGTGCACGTAATGGACGATCGTGGTGGAGATATCGGAGGGCCATAAACTGAGTTGCGGTTTAGTAGCGGAGCTCGCGCCGGGGTGTCATGTCGGTAATTGAAAACAATGGAGTTGAGTCGAGGCGGAAGGGCGCGCGCGACTCGAGGGCGGCGAGATTGCAATCTTGTGTCATTTGTCATTGTCAGAGCGACGCGTTCCTTGCGCCTACACTCGCACCGCTGACCTGCCTAAATTAGCTCTGTCTACAAGTATGTAAACTTGTCGGTGACGTACATGTTACAATCCAAGAGAAACACCAAGCCATTTAATATTTTATCAGCTTGGATAAATTGTGATGGAAGTCACTTATACTATAGTTCAGGCCTATTCAATTAGCAAGGACACAATAATGACCGCTGAAACAGGGGTGTGCGAAGGCAGTGCCCGCAGTTTCTTGTGTCAAATATTTGTTAGAGTCGTCGAAGATTGTCTAAGAAGAAGTAGCGGCATCCGAGTGTCATTACAATAAATCGCGTCACCGCCGTCGCCGCACAGGACGGCACCGCCAAGAATTCTGTTTTAGCCAAACGCTCACAAATTCACTTCTATAAACCTTTTGTATTATTTGGGTTTTCACGCCTTTTTGTCCCTCGCATTCCATGACGCGAAAATAACTCCTTATCGCGGCATTCCTTTAAAGTAGCCCCAAAAAGAACGGATTTAAATTGTCAGTTTTTGTTATCGCCTTAAATAACATTCCTACATCGTTTTAACTTATTATTTTCCTGAATGATATTGCTACTAAATTGGAGCCCAATTCTTCGTTATGTTCAGTTTGTCTCGTAACGCGACGCATATGGGCGCACTATACGGTCAGCAGTGGTGTTGTCTGCTCTCAGCTCTATCCATTCACTAGAGTTCATTTAAATAGCTCGACAGAGTCGTTGGCAATACAAAAAAGTAAATATGCGCTTGTACAATGCGTATTGTTCCTTGTGGAGGGTGCGTGGTGGTGGCGCACGGCAGCCGGGCGGTCCAGCGCCCCGATAACGCGCGTACCGCGAGCGTGCGTGGGCGCGGAATCTCAATGGATCCTCTTCATTCACAACACTACCTCCGCATTAAAAGCTGCTTTACTTTTTTTCGACGCCCTAATCTTTTCTCTTATCTCCCGATCCTGACTCGGGTCCTTCTCCGTTTCATTCAGTCGCAGGTCGCTCGGACAACCTGTTTGACTTCTTTTTTCATTGACGCCGTACAAACTTTAGATGACCGCGGCCGAGGTCGAGTTTTTATTTCTTTCACATTTTGGTTTTCCGGTCCAAGCGATTCGTTAATAAATTCTCAGATAATGAGACTGAACGTTTCGTCACCTCATCTCGATTGGTTTAGATTTTCTTTTTCGGTTTATATGTGTGAACGCGGCGGCGGGCTCGCAGCTCGCACCGTCGGCGCAGCGATAGAATCGAAACAGCTATCGAAATGCACCTTTTTTTTTTGTTAATTTAAATACCGCTATAGATTCTTTTTAAGGGATATTTTTATTGTTTTAAAATAAACCGAAATGACTCGGCCGTTAAGAATGAGACCCATTGAATGAATTTAATTCAATGGCAGAGATTAACCTTAAATATAATCTTGTTATCCTTTGTTGCAGGTAAAGCACGTGAAACCTGGGTCGCTGTACTACCCCTCAACTACTTGGGACTGTCAGATTGTTACAGTGGCACAGTGATTCAGTTCTACGTTAAGATCAACGACACGACTCTACTTTAGTTAAATGGCCTCGGGCTGGTTATACCTACGACTAGGTCTATAGACCCTTTGTAAAATTATATAATTTGGTACATAAATTTATTTGTATATCACATAGTGTTATTTTAAATTCTTGGACTATATGCACAGATCATAACGATGTATAAAGTGTTCCGATAAATAAGTACATAACTTAACTTTGATGTGGTCTATGGTTGTCACTTGTCGCTAAGTACTTATCGAATGAATCATTGTATGAAATCGACATTGCTCAGTATTTTTATAGACTTAAGAATATTACGGAAATAATATCCAAATTATTTATAAATACACGGAAAGCGCAATTATGTGTAATAAAATTTAAACTAGACTAAATTGGTTTAGTGAATTATTGTAAAATTATTACCAATTCCACGAATTGAATGTCCTACACGATAAGGAATCTTTGTATTTTCGCTTAGTTCTTCCAATTTTATGTTTATGGTTTAAATGACTCGTTGAGCAATAAGTTATTCGTGAGTACAGGTGCCAGACTTAACTTTGATTAGATAATAAGTGTAAATGTACATTGAGAGAGTAGACAAAGAGAGGTTGCTAGGTTTGGTATCACGCCCTACGTACGACATTAACTATTCTTTATTTTTTGTTAATAACTAGATAAATAGTCGATAAACAATCATCGATTTGGTTATTGTTGTTGTCCTTGTATATATAAAATGTTTTGTAGATTTTCTATTTTAGTTTGTCGAGTTGTGTACAAAGTAATTAGTATGATTTC
Source organism: Diarsia brunnea (assembly GCA_949774965.1). Lineage (NCBI taxonomy): Eukaryota > Metazoa > Arthropoda > Insecta > Lepidoptera > Noctuidae > Diarsia > Diarsia brunnea. Next base: position 21,602,840 of record OX458996.1, on the reverse strand, counting down.
ACCACGTTCGATGTTGTCGACGAATATTTCGATGATGAAACTTATAAATATTGTTTAAAAGTATTATTAGTATACATGTACATAAAAATATTCAGAATATTTTTTATTTTAAAACGGTCGAAGTAACTTTTCTGAAGCAACGTTTTGATAACATTATTTAGTGTTCATTTTCTGTCTTCTTAAATGATAGCCATGTGGGTAACTTAAGAATTAAAAGGGATATGCTACTGGATATGAAATTCAAACTTGTATTGATGCCGGTCGATGTTTGTGATTTGGAAAATTCGAGGCCATAAATATGTGTTTGGGTATAAAACTAATATGGCGAGTAGGTAGATTCTATTGGATTTGACGTTTGATGTATATTTTGTTTTTATAATGAGTGCTAAGTGCATGCAGTGAGCAAACACCACGCTGTGGTCGGCACAATACTGCCGAATGCCGAGTCTGCACTTAGCGTTCATTGATCGGAGCTGTGAATATCTAAGACGTGTTTCTAAAGATTTTGTAACGAAGGCATAAGTACATCGATCATACATACCTATAAGATAATTTATTAAGAATTTTATATAGAATTAAACTTAATTTCCCACATTATAACAAAAGTTAACGATTTTTTCTCAGGTCACAAGATTTAAAGCAATAGTTTTGAGGCTTGTTATTATAGAATTAGTACATCTAACGTAAAAACATAGATGAAGAAAATTTCAATGTGACCAAATCGAATACATTCGCTTAATATTAAATGTTCTATATAGATATTTATAGAATATATACCTATTAATTATTATTATTATGAGTAAAATTATGTAATGATTGTAATTAAATCTTTATTTCAACGGTGTAATTTTTATTTTGCGATCATTTCCCCAATCCTCTGGTAACATACGTGTAACGCGATTGCATGAAAGTTACACGTAATACCGGCTATTAAGCAAATAGGTATTTTATTAGATATAAACAACAACATGTTAGGAATTCTAATGCAAAAAACCAGTCGTTAACGATACATCTGAAACAGATTCATATGAGGATAAAAGCTACCTCTACCTACCTGAGGGTTTTAAAACTTAAGCTAATTAACAGGATCGTTTCATTAAAATTCAACTTGGCCCAAACCCTTTTCCATTTGCTTACAATCAATCCTTAATCAGAGGAAGCAGCTATTGATAGTATACCCTTTTCTTAAGTACTTAATCGGAACTAAATTAAAAGAATTGGACTTTCAAACGACTTTGAGGTAGGTACATACCTCCAAACAAAATGGGAAAAAAGTCTACAATGAGCCGCTAAAAGTCGTAGGATACTCTACCCTCCGAGGGGTCCCGCCCTTCCTCTCTACACTTAAACAATGCTTAAAAGTTAATAAAACGAACCTTTTTAACTTGCTTAGATAAAATTATGGCTTCCATTTTCGCTTAATCGAGGATTATATTAATTTAAGGCTGTCTTTTATAAATAATATACTATTTAAAATTTCGTTTATGTACGATATAAATGTACTACAATCATTTTATTTTGTTGGTTGCTTTTCTTATGTAGGTATTGCGATGTTAAAATAATAAGTGAAAGAGACAACCAAATTGAAAATATAAATGCATTTGTAGGTACCATGAAATGGTGAGTTAATTAATTGTATAAAAAGGACTAATAACAGTAGAAGACGAAAAAAGACAAATATTAATAAACGTATTAGTAAGTATTTGATATTTAAATTCTCTCCTCAAAGTTTTGGGTTAGGTTGCGGGGATTCGCTGGAAACGAGACGTACGGGACTGGTCAATGTGACGACTCTTGGGGGAGGTCGATGCCCAGCTGTGAACATCTTTCGGTTGAAATGACTATTAATAAATGACTATGAATACTAATAAATCATCACCAGTAGCAAACTCGATCCAAAGTGGAGTTGTATACGCATTTACTCATAAATGACATGTCATTTATGAGTAAATGCGTGGCATAGCCATGCCATGGCATGGCTATGTCAGAATAACCAATCAATAAGATATGATGGAGATTGGAGAGAAGAGAAAATACTATGAGAGCAGAATACTTTACAAGCTTAAGCTTACATGTGTTTGATAATATTAATTATGATGAGTCATTAATGTGTGACCAAGATATTGTAAGTACCTTTTAAGTAAATTCTTGACTGGATCACAGGAGGGTGTTATCAGTAAAGCTGTAGATTTCTTACCAAAATACAAAATAAACATAAACAAATACCTCGTATCAAACAACATTATTATCATTCACATACATTTCACCAGTTATGTTTAAGTCCCATGTACTTAATAGGGGGCGAGCCTATTGCCGTCAACCGGGCTTAAATCCAACCTCCGTCGCTGTTACTTAGCAAATCCTGATGAAAAAGTCCAATAATCTTGTGGTTATACTATGCAAAATAGGTTGACGTTGTGAGCACTATAATAAAGCAAATATTATCAATCAGCGAAACACGACATAGGTATATTTAGACAGTAAAATGTGCTCATTTAATAACATACAAAACGCAACGATTGCTTTAGTTAATCAAATCCGTTGCTATAACAATTGAATCTGCAATAAAACCAGCATCGCTAATAAAATGGTCATAAACATTGACAGCACAAATAGCGGCTAATATCCAACGGGACCAATCAGATCGTACGCGTGTGACACCAATATATTTTATACGTACCTTTATAGAGATCGAGGCTTGCAGATGATTGCCGCAATAAAATTGTTTGCTGTCCGCACTTTTAATTAATTACGTTCCCATTACACTTACGGTGGAAAACGTAGGTTGTATAATCCAGTACAAATAAGCCACACGTAGTACTAATAAAAATAATATTGTGTACCTATCTTCACGACTTTTCAGGAATCATTATTTTGCGCTGTTTTCGTAAACGATTCGGTACAAACAATAGGAAGAACTGCAATGTTTACCTACTTTTAAAGTGCAGTTTAAGGTTAAGAGGGGCAATATCTAAGATGACGAAAGGTAGCGCCACTGAATAAACCAATTCAAGGGTTACAAATCCATACCAATATTAACGTTATTTAATTATTTCGCTATTAAAATATAGTTAAGTTTTATTTTTAATTATTGATACTAAAATCTCAGCACATAAATCCAAAATCTTTGACATCCCATTGAATGCGGGCGAACTAGTAGTCTCGTTTGGTTTAATTCATGCAAACTTCAGTGCCGTAAGCAGGAAGTTCGGTTATCGTTAAACGAGCTTCCAGCGTTGTGCGACAGATGGCACACCTGGTACTTCACCGTCCTACCTCGCCTAGCACCAAATACCTAACACCAGCCACACAGTCTGTACATAACCGACCCTGTTTTCACACTAAATACGATTCTAATATTAATTAATTATAATAGACGCATCAATCAAACCAATAATTTTAACAGGCCTTTAATTTTGAACGACCAAATTGAGTGAATTAAATAGTGAAAAAAAACATTTATATCAAAAAGCCAACTGAGAACCTAGTCCAGTGCAGATTCAAAGCGTTTCAATGACTTAATATCGATTTCTATATATATTAAGCTTTTCGTCAATTAAAAAGGCTAATTTCGTGGTCGATAAATATCATCATGTCTTAAACCTTATTGATTTGTCCTAATACTGGAACAAAAGATCGAATCGTCTTTATTAAGTTATTAACAGTGTTGTTAGCAAATAAAATAAACAAGGCAGTTGTAGCATGATGATTGTTCCCAATAATGTTCCCGCGAGGAACGCAGCGGAGGTCTGTCACCCAAACTCAACCGGCGTCCCACAACATATCGATTCCTTATAGAGAACTTTTATCGCACAAACGCGTTTACGTTTGGTATCTTCATAAATATTTTAGTCTCGTCTTGGGTTAACCCCGAGTGTGCAATGCAGTCCAGTTTGCGGTCCGCGGTCGGAACTTAGCGTCGGCAGCGCGGCCGTCAACCGCGCCCCGTGCCGCCCGCTCACAGTAATTCAAATAAATATTTAGATTTCCAACGTCGTCCTTTACTGCTTCGTGAATGTTATTCTACTATTGTTCGCCGAGAATGGTTCTTACTGCGAACGCGCCCCGACTTACTTTTTTTGAGCTTGTAAAATTTATTAGGTGTACAAATGGAATCGGAAAACAATAAAAACAAACCGCATAGGTCCGTGCGGTCTGTGATTTAATAATATGACTGTCCATTATGACATCCGCAATTAGAATCGTAAACAATGTTAAAACACAGGTGCCACCGGTCCACCTGCTCACGTCGAAAGTGTCGAATCTAATCACTTCAGATTTGGTTGCGAAGGGGCAAATTTATTCATAACCTCACATTTATCACCGCGGGCCGCTCCGAATAGTTTTTCGCATGTATGAGAAAATTGCCGAGGCGAAATTCTATCACGCCACGTCCCAAGGAGGGCGCGAGCCGTTAGAATTTTGTGCACCTTGCCGAAACCAATAAATCAAACGATTGCGTAATCCTGTCCCTATATGCATGGAGATCTGTGCGGACCTTCAGCTTTATTTATTGTATCTAAACAGATTTTTATGAACGATTTATGAGACTCGGAAGTTTTTGGCTCGTTTAGAGTTTTAATCTTGATTCATATATTCCGTTTGTTAAAATAAAGCTTGTACCGACAAACGATGCTTGCAATTCCTTTTCGAGCTATGATATTGATTGGCAATGTTCATTATAGATTAAAATTGATTATAATTTTACAACCATATGCATGTAAAGAATATTCTGCAGAGTAAACAAACACGTGTATCACACGAACATTAATAAATTATGGTTGTTTGTGCGGAACAAGATATATCTAATTATTTATTGTGACATAATGTGTTAGACGTCATGTTATTAACTAAAATAGCCATCAATAAATCTCTATGACTTCGATAAATAGGTTTGGCCGACGGTTCACGCCGATAACAAACTAGTGGCTACCAGATGTGTGCCGGGCGCGTATCGCAGCATCGATCGCTCCCTGCGTCCGAGATGTGATCGTCGGCATTCCACCATCCCGACATCGGAGATAACTGAAAACATTAAGTTTAATAATTTATCTACAGCAATTCGTCTGCGCTCGGCTCCCTGTGTCTCGTATCGGATGCGCTGGCCAGCCGCTCGGTACCTTCCTGCATCGAGCCACTAGATAATACCCTCACTAATATTAATGCCGTTACAGATAAGCCAGATAATATTACTTTAATTTACTGCAGATACTTAACTGATTAAAAAGGATAATTTTCTCATATCAGTTAAAAGGTACCTATCAGCTTTAATGGAGTTGCTCCGTCCTTAACGACTTTAAGTAAGACAAACGTATCAACCATGTCAGGGGCAAGGCTTTAAACACAAACATACAGATATATATTAGGTACGTATGAGTAACAGAGTAAAAGACTTGAGCGGAAAACACTTTTCCAAAACTAAACAGGGCTTATAAATAAACCAAGTGAAGTAATCCGAAAACCTTGAGAAAGCGAGAGGCGAGGGATTTACTTCATTAATATTTCTATCGAAATCAAACACCGAACTTGGGCATACTTTCACGGCGCAGTCGACGCATAATCCAGAGGAAAATCAATGAGACATTCCTACACGACAGTCGAGGATTCGCGATTGAGAGGAACTTTGGAGTTTAAATGAGTTCACCTTCAGGCGTGATTGTGCCATGCTGTACCCACGTACGCACGCAGATTATTCAAAGCGATTGAGGATTAGGCGTTCTGATTGAAATTGTCATCCATTCAATAGGTTTTTAATTCAACTACCACGTTATTCCTCTATCACCCTATGTTGATTTGTATAGAGAGTGCCTAACGCTCGTGTAGGTACCTACAGGTTCGTTTTCATAAAGGTAAAATAAATAAATTGAAAATATGAAACAATGGTAGGTATGTCCGTTTTAAATCTACAACCACGTTAACATCTTAAATAAAATAAAATAACACCAAACTCGTCTTGTGTAGAAATATTTTTATTTAACCAAATAACCAAAACCGACGCCTGGTGTTAGCGCCAATGAAACACATTCGAATGAGCAAATGATATTACAAAAAACACACGCTGATTTAGATTTCACATTAACAAAAGCGGACAAGACGATATAAAACAACATAAATCGGATCCCGCCGCGTGAACTGCGGACTTGGCTTCACTCATGCGCCGAGAACATGAACAAATACTTTATTGCGCTCATCGAAACATCCCTGGGAACACGTTGCGCGATCGATGAGTTACGGTACAGCGTGCCTGTCAATTTCGCGGTATAAAATTCCTCTTCGGACACGACAAAGGCAGCTGTCATCGTGGCTTGAAGGGTCGCGGCATCCCTCGAGGCTAAGCCCCTGCCGTCCGCCGGAGACACGCACGTCGTCCGAACTCGCCTAATCCGCACCTACTCCACACATAAACCCACCTAATTGTTAATAAAACGAGGAATTCGGAAGCGTGCGGTTACATCACTTGGATAGACTCTCTAATTGATTTTTACTGCCCTTCTAATTTAATGCGAGTTTATGGAGTTAATCGGCGCTAAATATTGTTTAGCGCTAATTATGTGCAGCCTGCTTTTGCGATCGTTAAGGGTGTCTGCGGGGGAGGCAATTTTGTAAAGGCTTTGTTTGAGCTGCTATCGAGAATCTGAACAACTCTGTTTTCGTTCGAGCTACAGTTTTGCTTTAAAAATTCACAGCCATGGCTAAGGGTGTAGTAAATAGCAAATTTCATTCCATAAGTCCAAAAACAACAAATATTCACTTACACCTTGGTCTAAAATTACAAGATAATAAATACAATAATAGGCTCTAATATTAAATGTTACTAAATGGCATGGGTTGTTTCACGGCCTAGTCATAAATAAATGCTCCTGGAATAAAATAATGTACTTATCACCTCGTTTGCAAATTAAACAGCGGATACGTGTGCAACTTATAACAAAATAATAATGTATATAAATTAAAATAAACTTTAGTATCTCAAAATTGGATGCGTCAACTCACTTATTCGAAATTGCTCGATTGTGAAGGTCTATTGAATTGACGATGACGTGACGGTTCAATCTGTTTACCCCAAGTTACAAATAATAAATATACAAAGCTAGTTACGTGAGCAATAAACAACAAAAAGGCAGTGTACGACTGTACGCTGCTCAACAGCGGGGTGACATATAGAAACATTCCAACATTTTATTCTATTTCGAACTCATCTTAATAACTCGGACAATATTTTTTGTGAAACGTCTTATTTTCTAGTGAATAAGAATTTGTTGGGACTCCTTGAACGTGTACAACATAATGTTATTATAATTTATGTCATACTAAGCAGGTGAAGATATACGAGCGGGTCATTCATTTTATTAAACATGTTTGCTAAGTCGATTTTGTTATTTTTTTGTCGCTCGCTCGTGGGCATCTATCACGCAGCGTGCGGGCGCTTTCTCGCGCAGCTCTTTATTACAGCACCAATGATTTCCGGAGGTCGCCTGGCCACTCGGCGCACTCCTCGCGCCCTCCTCACACTGCCACAGTACACCACATGATGCTGCATTTGCATAAAAACAGATAAACTCCGATGTTGTTTTTATGATAGGTAGGTACTAAAGGTAGGCGCATTTTGTTTTGTGCTGGCAATCATTTTGCTTATGGTTTACTTGTAAATCATGTGCAATACTCGCGAAAAAGAGTAAACAAACAGTAGGTGAATACAAACGCACTTATAAGTTTATATTTTACTGAATTGATATTAAAATCAAGTAAATACACTGAGTGCTCAAGTTTTCTGCGTTTTAAAACCTCCATATCGCAGTATAATATAACACATTTCACAATATATGACTGGATTACACTTAAGATTAAAATCTTAAGAAAAACCCATAACGGACATACTCCAGACGGTCTTAGAGCAAACATTGAGAGAGGCAACAAAAGCATCGATTCCACTCACCAAGATATATTTTGTGATATTATAAGAGAAACATTTGCGCAAAATGCGAACATCGGGACCATCCATTATGCGACGTCGCCGACAGACCGACCACCTCTCGCAAAAGCACTTTGTATTAAGTCAACAAATCCAAAAACCATTCAAAGGACATTTGTTTCCATGAATAATAATATGTAAATACATTATTATATACAAGTTTGGAGAGCTCTCGACTACTTCGTGACAGTGGTGTGCTAAACTATGCAATTAACCCTTTCAGACCTGAATTATTTTTTGTGTCCAATGAATCTAAAAAAAATCCTGTAGCTAGACTAGGGTAAAAAGACAAAGGAAAAAATAATGAAAAAAATCCTAGCTGTCAACTTTTCAAGAAAAAATAGTTTTTCTTTTTGTGTACAAATGTGCACATCCGTCCTACATAATGACAACAAGGATGTTTCACTGAAATTATAAAATGTTTAATTTATAAATGTTTTTATTAGGAAATATTAATTATTTTTATAAAATTAACAAAACTAGAGTACAATCCTTATAATAATAACAAAAAATAGATTTATTCTTTGGGATACGTAAATCCTCCACAAACGAGCACCTTTTGTGGAAGACAGCCAGCTCCTGCCGAATCAGGTTCCGAACCTGGTCATTGGCAGCTGGGGGCTGGCTTTGCCCGTGCTCGCTCCCCTCCTGAGGCACCTCCTTGGGGCTCGCTTCTCGGAGCCCGGCCAACTCAGCTTGGAGGTTCCCATTCTCCTTTTGGAGCTCCTTCATGGCAGCCGCCAAACGGGTGACCTCCGCCCGTAATGTGGACATCTCGTCCGACGACGGAGGCCCACAACTTAATGTTTTGGCTGCCGCCAAAATTGGAGCTGAGGCTGCGATAATGGCCTTGGTTTTAGAGGAGTGAATCCTCTTCAAGGCCACATCGTGGATCGCGGCCTCCACCACCTCTGCAAATCCGGCCATGCGTTCCTGGTCCGAGCCGGTACCGGTCCCCGGCACACCGCCGGAAGACGCCGAGGACAGTACCCTCCGACTAAGGTGAGTACCCCCCCCGGCGCCCTCCGTGGCTCGCCGGCCAGTCTTCTGGGACGCAAGCCGCCTTCCTTTGCCACCTTTGCCTCGCCCACTCCGGGGGACTTTCCGGGCCGATTTCATCCCTCCGTTGGAGGATTCGTCCTCCGTTCTGGGCCGCTTACGGAAACGCTGTGCTGTAGTAGACCCCACTTCCTCGCGACCAGAGCTCGCCGAGCTGCTAGACACGGAGTCAGAGTCCGACCCCGCATCGGTCCGCCGCTCAGGCGAGCTCCTTTTCCAAAGTTTGCCACTACCGGTCACAGGACTTAATGACCGGGAGCCTCCTCGGCTCTTGCTGCCACTGGCAGATGGTGTCGGACAATCGTTGCCCCCCCCCAGAATACGAGGGGCTTGACGCCTCCAGCGGAGACGTGGCGGATTCTCCAGCTGCTAAGCAACTGGTACCGCCCTGAGGTAATACTGTTTCGATAGTCTTCATTTCATTTCGTTTTTCCTTTTAGAGGGTGCGGTCCCTATCTCCACCTACTACTCTCCCCGCCTACTCACCGCCCTCACAGTCACGTCTGATGAGCAGACGCGAACCAGAGGGCGGCAAGTAGGGTTTCTTCCACCGACAGGCGCACCGCCCGAAAACACGAACACTGTTCACGTATCCGGGCGGTGCGCCCCTCGCGTGTCCCTCTTTGTCTGGTCTCTCCCCTTGGACCTTTCCGGCATGAGTATATCTACCGGCAGAGCTCCAAGGATCATTGAGACACACAAGCCCCACCACGACGGCAACGTGAGAACACTCCGGTGGGGACATCGTTTACGCCTGATGTGTACATTTGTGTACAAATATAAAAATTGTGATAATTGATACAAAAATAAAATGACAAAGTCAAATTATATGTTACGTATGACCTTAGGAATATAACACATCAATTCATATTTTTGCAGTGCGTATATTTCGCTATTTCCTACTTTTTAGAAATAAAAATGATGAGCTTACCTACACAGCTCCAACTTCGGTCAGCCATTGGTCGAAACTTGTCGAAAAAGTCACAAAGAATGCTAAGAGATGGCGTTAGTAGTATAATTTTTTGTAGTTTATAATGTGGACATAAGGATACAACCGTTCTAAATTGCAATTGTTGCGAAATAAATACCAAAACATTGTTTTATATCTTATGTGTACATTTGTGTACGCCAGGTCTGAAAGGGTTAAACTAAATTGTTGTAGGTAGGGACTTGGACTGGTCTCTTTTGTTTTATTAGTTTAAAATAATTAAATGTACACTATGTTTATTCATTTTCGGCTAGTGCTTTTATGAAATGAATTAGATCTTCCGAAACTTTGGCAATTTACAATGTAGGAATTAAGTAATCATTGTTTTTTAGTACATAATAATTACAGTGATGCTCTTATATTACGAAAATTGATCGGAATTGTTCATTATAAGTTAGCCGGAACTCTTCCAGGGGTGGTTAAACAATCTCTTAATGTAAGTGTTAGTTATTTCATCATAACTATGAGCACTGATTTAATGAAAGATTGCCCTTTCAACATTATTTGAATTCGCGTAACTTGCCAACAAATTCAATTACCAAAATAATTTGGAGTGTAGTTGGATGTCAGTGCAAGGTACAAGAACGCGAGGTCTGTACCGTGAGTTTTACAGATTTTAATTTTCCTTTTGTCTTTATGGATCACGAAATGTTTTGTGTAGTGGTGCCCCGGGAGGCCGGGACGGGACCCCCCGCCGCGGCTTCCTTCCTACATCGCCTCACTACAAAAACGCTTGTTATAAAAATGCACGAGGAACAAAAACGCTTACGTCGGGTGACAAGTGGCCTTTGTTTATAATATTTGTTGATTTGTTCAACTTGTTTATGAATGTCCATAACACCTGATGACTGAGCTCTTTTGCAGCTTATAGGCGAGCAGTGATGGCATGTGTAAATAGACACCCGATATCTTTGTGGTTGTGGTAGGTAAGGGTGGTGAACTCTCAACACTGATACATGACCTCGATTACGATAGGATTACGATAGTTTTTGTAAACTAAAATATCAATTAAAAAGTTTCTACTGCAAAGATATCATAACTCAAAATTATGAGCTAATAAATCATCTAAAACTGCTAAAATTCGCCGTGACTTCACTTCAACATGATCACGATAATATTGAAGACATAACACTATTTCATTTACATTAAATACTACTTGGCATTTGGAAGCGTGATGCCCATTAATATAGTTTTATTATATTCGCAAGTAAATTACACTATGTTGTAAAATATAGGCAGTGTTATAACATGCGTGCAAACAAGTTGTACAACACCTACATTCGGCGAGCGACCGAAACCCGAGAACTTTATTAGCTGACACCTCTGTATAAAACGGCGTCATTATCGAGATATCATACTAATATAGAATGTTAAATTTATCAAATATACGGTATTTGGATGAAAACATACAAGTTGACAACACGTGTAGTTGCTATCTACGCGGACGGATCGGACGCCCCGGGGCGCGGGCTCGACTTGCCTGCATTACTCACCGTGACCTAATGGGCGGGGATAAATCATGCCTATATGTAAAAAAAACATACAAAACAAACCCAGAAACGGGCCAATGTTGAATAAACAAAATTCATGGAAATGGGGACAAATCTGACAATACCGAGTCCGGTGGTCCGCGGATTCACCTTGTGATCCATTTGCGAATCCCGGGATAATGACGTCATGACCGCGGATGCTTCACTACGACCACATGTCGGAGAATAGACCCTTACGTCCGATAGTTCCTGGTTGACACGCAACTTCCTGTGTTGAGAGTTTTAGTACGAACACGACATAAGTAGACCCTTATAGAATAATATTTGCCATAACCTAATACCGACCATTTCAAAATTATCCGATATATTTGTAGTTCCCCTTTCTCTACGGGATCTTCAATGATATCCTCTTATAAATATTGCCGAATATTAAATTACAATTTCACTCAACGCCTATGCTATGCAAACCAACGATAAGGAGTGGTTGATTCAACTAAATAAAGATATGAATTCCCTCTAATACGATTAAACGAAAAGTGCAACAAATTAAATTCTCCCACGCGAAACGTCCCTCGTATAAAGAAAGACATTACGTCGGAACCCAAATAGGAGCAATTCATAAAACTGAGCGAGTCCTTTGATATGAAAATACAGCTAATCCGGGGCACGCGCTTGGAGCTCCGGGAGGCGACCTGTGTTTGTTTGTTTGTTCCACGATATCATGTTGTTATTTATTTATCATAACTCCGGACTTTTCAATACTCTCGTCCAAATTTATTAATGCTCCGCTTGTACGCCATTATAAATTATAATTTATCCCGAGATTAATGAATATAAGTGTGTATAATCGTTATGTGGTATTCCTTTAAATATATCTCTTGAATTTCTGGATGCTTGTACGTATTATGCTTTATTGGATAAATATTTGGTATCGAATTATGACAACGTGCAATGCTCCTATACAAGAACTTTGTCAAGTCAGAGTTGGATTATTTAATCTTTGAAAAATAATATTCGATTTCTTTGACTTTAGCTCTAGCGCAGCAACGATCGTTTTTATGGTCCTTCGAGCCGGATGTATGAAAAAAAAAAACATCTTTGATAGTTTTTGAGTTTTATCTCGAAAGATTAATGAGGAATCGAATGCCTATGTTTATTTGTTGTTATAAAATACATTAACGCGTGGAATAGTTTAGTTTATAAGACATTAAGTCAGTAAGATAGGTAGCTACGCCAAAGTACATGACAATTGATTGCCTTCGTTAGGCTCAACAATTATAATCGTTACTAAACATGTTTTATTATAACAGTGAAAGGGACGGGCTATTCATTTAAAAAGGTATTATTAAAAGTCATTTGGAACACAATATTACGAGAAATCATAAACACCATAACGAATGTTTGTTCTTTTTAAAGGTTTTGATGTACATAAGCACCAGATGATTGAGCGTTGCGGTCGCCCTGAACGGTTTTATTAATTTTAAATTGATTTCGATTGTAAAACCCTTTTTTGTGTTCCGATGTAGATCGACAAAGGATGAATGAAGTTATTATTGCTACTGCTGAACATTTTTTTATGGCTGTTTCTCGACACGAGTCGTAAAAAACTATTTTTGTTTACAATTACTATAATTTACTTTTCGTGATATTATGATTGTTGCTTTTTGAGTTGGTTCTTATTGGTAATAAAATACGTACCTGGTTATAGGTGGACTTTGGGCAAGGATTTTTTTCTGTGTCTAGTTTCTTAGTTGGACCATCTAGAAAGCATTTCTAAAACCTGAGTAGGTTCAATCTAGTTGGGTGGTAACACATAACATACCATCACGCCTGTTTTTCCTGAACGGTTAGGCAGAGGTGTACCTAATAGGCACCACACACCCACATTCCACCATTTATGTTCAAGTTCCACAGAGAAAGGTAAATAGGTAGGTTGCAAAATGAAATTGAAAGTGCCGCTCCTACCTTAATTTTTTTTCTCCTCAATTTTATTAGATCCTCAGAGAATAGTATTTAGGAGACCTTTAAAGTTTGCCTACTTCCACTAACATCTTCAGACATCAAACTAGATCAGTTAATATTGAATAGTTATGAAATTTAAGCCTAAATAAATGATGTTATTCCGTAGACAACTTTCTTCTTGTTGTCTAATATTATCGTCGATTTTAGAATGTGGTATTACATTTTGTGTCTATAGTTAGTAGAAGATTTATGTCTACCCTAATATATGTGGAGTCTAGCCCAAGCACCTAGATGTCTTAATGATTTTTTTAATATTGAGCTAGTGAAATCACTGCAAAGGTCCTCATGACACTCATCATTAATTCTGGTAATGAGAGTTGAAACTACACGGGGTGTTCATGTCAGATCTAGTAAACATGACGTGGGCATCGCTATCGCGCCACGATCAATGATGTATCGATATGTGTATTTCATTAAGCACGTACGCTGAACAAGGATCCTTAACTAACAGATACGGCAAACGGCGAGTCTCATGCATTTTTTAGAACGGGGTTGGGATATTCTAGTGTGAAGCCTGCTCAGCCTACTTTCTTCCATTTTTAAACCTGTATTTTATACATACTTACAAGCATTGTATAAGACAATATATATTAAAGTGTCACGTTTTGGAAAAATACGAGTAAGCACAAACATCACAATATGAAAGTGATTTACATTGAGTAATATAAGCATATTTTCATTTTGTATCGTAACTCAGTGAATCAATGGCAGTAAATATTATGCACCCATTATGGATTAAAGGTAATATTAATTACCTACCAGCAAACCTTATTCATCAATTGATTAAAAGGAGTCAAAAATTTATCTGTGCAGAATAATAGAAATAAGTAATAACATCAACCATCTCTAAACCTGTATCTACCTAAAATGACTTCTTTTATCTCACTACAGAAACAAAATTAAAAAAATAAGATATCGATTACAGAATTCTGTTTATGAATGTTTTAACATTGTTTTTTTTTCAGGAAATACCTGTCATTATAATAAATAATATCGTTAGCACGTATTATTGGGTTACCTAAGGGGTGTCAATAGAACCCTATTACTAATGTTCGTCTGTGTCCTTTGAACCGTAATAGGTAGTTAGTAATAGGTAGGTAGTAGCTGAAACAAATAATAATAATATAAATAAAATATAAAATTACAAATTCCGAATAGATTAAAAAAAAGTGACATTGTAAGCTTCGTATGGAACCTTTCGTGTGCAAGTCTGACTCTCAATTGACTCATACTCAAAAAAATATTTTGATTCAACCAATACGTTTACAGCTGCTTTTGAATGCCCAAAAAAACTACATACCTGCCTGTTTTTTCGTTCAGGCATGATAATTTGTGAAAGTACTGTAGTTGCCTATTCCAGAGCCTAGATCTCTACGGAGAAGAAAATGGCTGGTTTATAAAAATATTTTTTTTAAGTATATCTATATATATAAAAATGAAACCCGTTTTCCGTTGTCACGACTTGGCATGAAAACGGCTTGACCGATTTGGCTGATTTTTTTTTTTAAATGTTCGTTGAAGTTCAAGGATGGTTCTTACGGCGAGAAAAATTCGAATAATGGCCGGAAAAGCCCTAAAAACAGCCCTTTTCTTTTTCCCATACAAACGTTTTCTAACTAAAACGTAAAATCAATTTGAGCTTTAAAACCGTACCCATAAAGTTCAAGTGTTAGTGGAGAGGTTCCGGGAACGCAAAACAATTGAGTGACGTTCAGTTGTTCAGTCAACTAATGACAACTTCAAACAGACCATACGACATTATCACAATAATCACAAATAATTACTGTTTCTTTCCCAATAGAAAAACGATTTTTCAAATGGTGTTTGCGTATAATATAAAAATTAATTGCTGTTCGTTAGTCTCGCTAAAACTCGAGAACGGCTGGACCGATTTGGCTAATTATAGTGTTGAATTATTCGTGGAAGTCCAGGGAAAGTTTTAAAGGTGAGAAAGTGGTAGGTAGGTAGGCAGGGTAGTAGGTAGAGTAGTAGGTAGAGTAGTAGGTAGGGTAGTAAGTAGGATAGTAGAGTAGGTAGGGTAGTCGGTAGAGTAGTAGGTAGGGTAGTAAGTAGGTAGGGTAGTAGGTAGGTCGGGTAGTAGGTAGGTAGGTAGGGTAGTAGGTAGGTAGGTAGGGTAGTAGGTAGGTAGGTAGGGTAGTAGGTAGGTAGGTAGGGTAGTAGGTAGGTAGGGTAGTAGGTAGGTAGGTAGGGTAGTAGGTAGGTAGGGTAGTAGGTAGGTAGGGTAGTCGGTAGGTAGGGTAGTAGGTAGGTAGGGTAGTAGGTAGGTAGGGTAGTAGGTAGGTAGGGTAGGAGGTAGTAGGTAGGTAGGTAGTTGGTACACAGGCAGGTAGTAGGTAGGAAAAAGGGCATTGCAACGCATGCCGGGAACAGCTAGTGGTTTATAAAAATATATTTTATATTTATATAATGAGTGATTTTATACATATTTCTTTTTTTTAAATCACTTATTATAATACAAAACACACTTGTCGAACTAAACACTTCCAGTAAAAGTTTTAAGTCTTCGAGGGGCGCATGGGTGGTTGTCCTTGACTTCTCGAGTCATCGATCATATCAGAGACGCGCTTAAAATCGATGCTCACTAAACATAACACCGGCTTTTTAGATTCACTATGGTGGTTTATAAAACAAATTAACTTTCTTAAAAAATGATATTTTAAGTGAGCATGGTTTAATTAGGCTAAGATGTTTATTATTTTTTGTCTCGTTGATCTAGTTTATGCAAGCGTGATTGCTGAGCTCGGTGACGAGGTCCTCGGTTCGATTCATATGGGTCGCGCTCTAAGTGTTATTGGGGTTTTCTGTGCCCCGCAGATGGCAATAGGCTCGCCACCTATTACCTGGGACTTAAACATAAAAGGCGAAATGTGGGTGTAATAATAGGTACACCTCTGACTTACCTTTCGAGGATTACAAGCGTGATGTGAACTAAATCCCGTTGAAGGTAACAAGAGAGAGGGGCGGGTCCCTTCGGGGCTGGGGGTTGTTCGAAAGAGATACCGCGGCCTCGGCGCAAGGGCTAAGAAGGAACATGGGTGGTTTTTAGTCAGTAGAAGCACAGTATAAATATGGACAGTAGCGAAACTAAGCCTAGTTGATGCGATAACTACCTACGCTCCATTGAAGCCATAGGGTTGTCCCTTTTATGCACGGTTGCTGAAGTCCCTAGATAACTTCTCAACATAACATTTTTATTCTGTTGTGATCAATCAATCGAATTAAAAAAAGCTAGCTTACAAATACAATCTAAATACCGCGGCTCGCTCCCGCCAAGACTTGTAACAGGTTAAGCCGCGTGCGCCGTTATGACAAAGTTAAAGATCTATAGTTCTACAAGTTGTTGTGTACTAAACTGTTTTCCGTGTTTAAACTACATAAATGTCTTTTGTTGAGATTAACCGACGCCATAAGATAACCTGAAAGAATACAACCCCATAAGATTTTATTTAAGAATTATCCTCCAACTCCTAACCGTTAAGGAGTTATTCCTTCCATCATCAGCTCATCAACATGAGGTAATGACTGCCAGATGTAAATACTTAAATAGCATTAGAAAAAATACGAAACACGTAATACGTGCCTATAAAATTTGAGGGTTGCCCTCGATTTCGTTAAGATTCCATCATCAGATCCAGACATGGTAACAGTGGGACCATCTCGGGAGTATACTTTTTCGATTAAATTTTTTTTTTTTCAAATCGGTTCATAAATGAGGGAGTTATGCGGAAACAAATATGATACAAAAACAAAACCAAACCGACGAATTCAGAACCTCCCTCTTTTTGGAAGTCGATTAAAAATACTTTCTTCTGCTGATGAAGCCGAGTTGACACAGCCGTATACCGCGCAATACATTCGTTGCATTTAAAAAAAATATCGGGAGATATGAACTTATACGTGACCAACTGACCACTCGTCTCGGCGCGGCACGCACAACTGAGCGCACTGCGAAGACTTGCCAAGTGCCCCGTCGATGCGCATGTTTGTGTGAGTGTGCGGTTTCGAGCGTTTGTAGGTAGTTTCCGTACTGTCCATATTTATATTGTGGTAGAAGTCAGACACTCCCTTCCGCTCTGCCCAAGAGCGGGAGGGGTTATTTGATGATTTTCCACCCGCCAAAAAAAAAGCAAGAGAGGTAGTCTGACAAAATAATGGTGGTAGGTATGTCCACATTTAGTAGTAGCTGATAAAATATACCAAACAATGTTTATTTTTCTAAAGTTTAACCGAAGCCAACCATGGAACTAACACACTGTAACTCGAAATATACAGCAATCGCTTTTCAAAAAACTTTTACACGTAAGATAACAGTGATAGAATCCTGAACATGCCATTTCTTCGTTCAGTTCGCCATATTCGTTTTGTTTAGCCATGTTCTGTTAAGTGAATATTTTATTGCGGTTACTTGAATCTAACAAATCCAATTAAAAACTGCGCCATTAAGTAGAAAAAAACTGTAATGCATTGCCATGAGAGAGGTATTTATCCGAATTCAGCAAAACAGTTCGTATAATTCTAAAAATAATAGCTCACATGAAAATGAATGAAAAAAAAAATATCGATCAAGATGTAGTGACACAGTACCTAATAATTTCATTCACTTGTAGTGGACACAGTTCTTGTAATAATTTGGTTAAATTGTATCAATAATTTGATTTCGATTCATGGTATAAATAATATGTAATTTCAAATTAAACTGCTAATAGTGACATTAATATTCGTTATTTTAATTATATATTATAAACATTTATTACCGTTCCACCTATACAACTGTACCAGATTACCTGTTCAGTACAGGATTAAGACTACTTGATGCCCTAAGCAATTCACGCCCCACACCTCCATAAGTATCGGTTTTTAAAACAATTTTAACGTATTTATTACAACGAAATAAATCACTTCGTACTTTAGAATATATGGAGTAGGAAAAAAAAGCACAATTTCTACTTCCCTCCATATCAGCAGGAGACAGAACAGAACAAGGCCAATAGGGACACAGGGACGTATACAACTGGGATAGGCCCAGTTGCCTAGCACCACGGATATTGTTGTCATTAATATTACTGGGTCCTAATTGTGAGCTGTTATATTTGATTCCAATAATAGGTACGACAAAAATGCTTGAACGCACTAGTATTTGTTCTAGTTTCTATGTTATTATAACTTTGGATGTAACCCGTACACTATTTAACATAATATTACGTTCATTCTGCCAAAGACTACACTCCCATAAAATGTGATGTGCAGATTGTTTAAATTCGCTGTCAGATGTAGAACATTGACAAGCACAGCTAGTAATATAAATATCTGTTTATGGTGTCTCCCAAGACGTGATGCCCTAACTAAAGCAATTGCCTAATTTGTTTATGGGCTAATCCAGCACTGCACCTACACCAGACCACGTTTATGGCGAAGATACACTAAGCTGGTGACCACGAAGTTATTGTCTGGCGTAATTGTCCGGCATGATTGTTCGACATAATCCTGCCACCACTAACCACCAAACGGCTGGATCAGTCAAGTTATAATAATAATATGTGTAATAATTTCATATTAAATTTTAGAGTTTTGTCGCAATCATTTCTGTAAACAGTGTTTCTACAGAGGTAACTCAACACTTTTTTTGTATCTGTGAACTGCTTGACTTTTATTTAGAAAAAAATATGTTTGAGCTAGTTAGAGGGTTAGAATTCTCTCTTGAGGAGATGGTCCTGCAGGATGCAGGATGAGGTCATGATAAAAATCATCTTTATCTTTCGAAATTGAACGCGTGTGCAAAGTTTCGGGTCCGCACTCTTAACTGTTGAAGAGTTTCCTTGTGTGGAGACAAAATCCTGGTCGCAGGGTTAAATTATGTTTGTCATAGAAATGTATTGTCACCAGAACCAAAATTCGCGAAATTGTTCGAAAGTGTTCGCAAAATTTCAATTCAATTGGTTGGGAGGAACTGGTTTGAAGTGCACTAGCAAGATTTGGAAAATATGCTAACACACTAACCCGGCAAGTTTAATAAAAGCTTATAATAATAAATACAAATCGGTCGATCCTTCATGCAGCAATTGTCTTTTGCTTCCATAGTTATTTGCCTTTGTTAGGTCAGAATATCCCGAACTGACCTAACAAATACAGTCACTCCATGTAGAATATATCTTCAGCTGCATCTGTTTAGACTGAAAGTCGACCCCAACATTGTTGGGAAAAGTTTAGGTAGATGATTTTAGTTATTTGTCCATACATACACACACAAATAATATTTCTCTACACATAATATCTTGATACTGAAGTAATAGTACCAACATTAAAATCTAACACAGTAATTTCACTGCATACTAGTGCTCTATCAAAATCACTTTTTGGAGGATAAGCATCAATAATTATTGTGCTATCAGCATCATAATCGAACTGTTTCTGAATTCTTCAAGCAGTATCAGTATTTTTTGCAATCACGAGGAGCGCCGTTTTTTCTATTTTTGTGGGTTTGGAATTCATCAAATAACCCCTCCCTCTGTCCACCCATGTTCCTTCTTAGCCCTTTATGTCGAGGCCGCGGTATATCCAGCGTACAACCCGCAGCCCAATCTCGAAGAGCACCTGTGGTCTTGTTTTAATTAGGTATTTACCATTATGTTATTCATCGTGTGGATTCCATACCTTCTTCTTACCTGGTGTCAAAGTTTTTATGTCACCCATGGGCTGCTGACTTGGCTTTACATGCCGTCGAGCAATATCAGACATGTTGATGTCCTTACGATGATAGCAAGCATAAATAGGGGACCATTAACTCATTACTCTAAACTTATTATGAAATTTTTTTGAGGAGCTCGGCTTAATAATAACTGCCGCTTGTGTCGATCTTAGGTTAAGCCGCGCTTACCTAGGTTGGTATGTGGATCGGTGACCACCCATAACTTACCGAGTTTCCTCCGTAACTCAGAAAGCATCTAAGCCGTAGGTCCCGGTTGCCATATAAAGATCTTTGGCAATCGTTACAAGGTAGTCAGTCGTATTACCCAGTATAAGCTGGGTTGTGGAGGTCAGGTAGGCAGTCGCTCCATGTAAAATACTAGTACTCAGCTGCATCCGGTTAGACTGGAAGCCGACCTCAACGTAGTTGGGAAAAGAGAAATGAGATGATGAAATGTTTATGATTTGTCAAGAACAAAAGTGAATTGGGATTATTCTGCCCCCATGTAGATTTAGCATAATTCCTTTAGAATCTCAATATAAAAGTACCAACAATTGAAACAGAAATAATTTATTAATTCAAATTGCTTAAAATCATGATTTTGCCTAAGAAACAAATACAAAAGTGTTCTGTCGTGAAGCGCCTGCGCTAGCATTTACGGCAACATTAAAACGTTGTAGGAGCCACTTCTCTTTTTCTACAAGGCGTTATGCGCGTGAGTCATTCTTGGCCCCGCATTCAATAAAATTTGAAGCCGAACGATTATAAAGCTTTATCTAAATAGTTATTTTAAAACTTTAGCTTGTTAGCTTTTCAATGTGGTTAATCTGCAACCTTTGGGTATATAGTTCTGTGGTTACAAGTATGAAAGTAGAAAACCAAAAGAACTGAAATACTCGTAAAATAGAGGGTTATTAGTACTTATTCAGGAGCTTGTGACCATACAATTACTGTTACTTAATGTTTTTATTAAATAATTAGTTTAACTGCGGTACTTAGAGATATTAAATGATTACTTAAGCCGTCACTTAGTAAAGATTTGACATACTTTTGTATGACAAAACTGTCAAAGCCTTTACTAAGTGATGGCCTCAGTAATCATTAAAGCTCTCTGAGTGCGGCAGTAACGTGTCAATGTTAAGGAATACTTATCAATTGATTTGTTCTCTTTTGTTTTTATTAACCAAACACAATAATTTAGTTCAAGAAGTTCCAAGATCCAATTCTCGTCTCACACCGTTTTGAAAGATCAATGCTTATTTACCTCTTATTAGAATGTGGACCTCCACATTACACCCATGATTCCAATTATATCGTCGAAGTTCCTATTCCGGAAGTATCATATTATGTTAAACTACATAAACGATACAAAAATAAAGATGTCACTAACGTCAGCCCGGATCGAATTAATAACAGCAAGTAATGAAACATAGAAAATTAATGCGGTTAAATTGTTTATTTCAGTGGAAGACTAAATTGGCGTATGTTTACAAACAATTAAAAATTCTCTACACATTATGATTCTATATACATTGTGCACTGTCTACATGGCAAAAATAGTGGCTCAATTCAAATTTGATATCTTACTTTTATTGCCATTCTTTTGTCCAAGCTTTGGTCATCTGGTGGCATAAAGAGTCCTCCCAGCGGTGCAGATATGCCAACAGAATGGCTGAACTGAATTTGTAATGATTCACGTTCACAGCAGTGGCCTTGACACCTACCGCGTGGGTAACTTGCAACGCAACTGTGTACACTGAGATTATTTTACCTCGCTGCGTCATCCCATACATCTTCACTGACAATATTTTACCACCGACCCTTATTTCACGGAATCCGACCATATTACGGCGGACAACATTCAGACATGTAAGCAAACATCTTAATGTTTACTAATGAAACATTTCTAAATACATTGATTGATGATGTTCTCCTCGCACGGGTTTTGTGTAGGCTCGCATTATTCTATTCATAAGTCGCGCTGCGGGATGCTGAGCGTCCGCGTTGGTGGCTTCGCTATTGTTCACTGCGGACACAATTCGGCAAACATTCTCGTGCTATTTTTTTCACCGTTTTTCTTTTCGAGTGGGTCATGCGTATTTTAGCGAGATAGACGTCGCTGATGGGTTTCCATTAGGAGTGAATGATTAAGAGGTCGAGCCTCGAGGAGGCGAGGGAGTGACAACGTCGTGAGAGGGCCTGTCTCAAGGGAGTGTGTGGAACCCCCGGCACCAGAGTGTGGTACTGTGCTTGCAATTAACTCCTCGGGCGGGCATTATCGCGGCATTAGAGTATCGCCGCGATACAAGAGAACCCTCCCCTAAACATTCATACATATTAAAAGACACGTCAACCCTAACAACTGTAAATGCACAACTAAATTCATACTCATACATAGGCTATTTTGCAAACTTTGTTCGGAACTAAAGTAACTTTTATGTCTGTTCCTGTCGAGTGTCGACATTTTAAACAAAACAAAAACCTAGGAGGCCAACGCGAATTATCAAACAGACGTGTACTTACACGTGTTATTAACACGTGTTTTTGTTGTTAACTAACAAACTTTGTCCGATGATTCCATCAACAAACTTTTATAAACTTTTGCGTACGATAACTGCAAAATGCTGCGATGTGAAAGCTAACAAATAACACATTGTAGTGGCGTTCATAGAGAACAAAACCCCGAAACGTCAACGGTTGTGATTGCCAATATAAAAGTTAATCATGTTAGTGCGCCGGGGTGGGCCGGGTGTCGCGATATCATTGTCCCAGGTTCGAGCTCGGCCACCCCCCGCAAGGATTCGTTGCTTATTTAATGCAACGATGCACACGTAAACATCTAAATAACTTTTGTGTGACACTTCTCCCCTACCCTCTAATTTTACTAAGTAGCCGTATCTTTACAAATGTATTGGGGAAGAAACATTCAAACCAAATGTGTTTTTGGAGCAGATTTGTTGGCTCGTCTTAATTGAAGTGAACGGAGAACAAAAAATATATGTTTTTACTAATAAAAGAGGTGCTTCTTCAAACAGCTGTAGATTTGCCTTCTTGAAAAAGTCGTCGAGTAAAGATTGAAAATGCGTGTAGAAAGTGGGACAGTATATTCATTTATGCAAAACCTAAATGAAATTCAATAAAAAAAAAATTAAAACAATTGAATTCTTTCAGTCTATCTCAGTTACACTAAAATAAAACTCTTATTGTTTGATGAGTTACATTTTCATGGTAGATTTTTTTTCTTTTGAAGAGATCTGTGCAAGTATGCAATGCTAGTGTTTTGAGCAGTACGTAGAGTAAACTGTTAGATAAGAGTATCCGACAGGCGCACAGCGCTGAGCGCAGAGTGCACCGGCCGGCGCTGGGTGCCATCAGTGCCATGCCCTAAGCTCGCACCCCACGGCTGCTGCCACTCTCCTGTCACAGCTTACGCAAACCGACTGACAGCCTTCCAATAATTCGTTACGAAAATGTGTTAATCGCGCGCCGACACTTTCACGGTTCGCGACTCCCGTATTAGATTAGCGCGATGACAATAACTACATCTGTAGCTGAATGAGACTCGTCATATTTTGACAGATATCGTCACATGCCCGTACCTTCGTCGGCCCACATACACGTGTTCGGGCGTCCCACGCGGACTCGTCGTAACGTTCGATGTCAGCCTTTTTTCCTCACAAAAGTCGTGATTTCACGCGGCGCGAACATTCATCCGATTGTCGTGAATTTCGTTATCTTGTATTAGCGAGCGTGTGAGGTGATATTGAAAAAATAATACGTTTGGGATTTGACGGCTCCCCATGTGTGCACGGCAGCTTCCTTTTCACTGCAACGCTCCTATATAAATGAAACGGGATGATAAATTTATTTAATGTATACAAATGTTTGGACATTTTTATTCTGCTGTCGTTTAGACGTAGGTAACATAATTTAGTTCACCATATGTTAAGTCGTTACAACGTTTTGAGTAGGAAGTGAAAAAAATGTTTTACGACTTGTGAGAGATAGTATGACAAACCGGCCTTTTTCCGTGTATCATCCCAGCTCCGTCGATAAACCAACTTTTTTTTGTAATAGAAGCAAAAAGGTAATAAACGAGCCATTTGAATTGTCGTGGCACCGGAATTAAGTCAATTACGAAACTTATAATTATTTCAGCAATGTTTAGTAGTCGTGTGTTTAAACAAAGTGATGTCAGTAAGATGTATAAGTGGCGTCATAATATTGTTAACTAACGGTACACTTTTTGGTCGATTTAAGTTCGAATATAGCCCAAATAAAAATTTGCTGGCTCATTAAGGAGGGGTTTAATTCGGGGTTTCCGTCTAATTGATCTCTGGCCGGGGTAATTATTCACAGGGGGTATATAAAGTAATTATTACCGGGTAGCCCTTTTTCCTTGTCGCCATGGTGCCCCCCAGTCCCCCTCAGCTAATCACCGCCCGCGCCCGGTGCCAATGACGGCTCGCAACTGTATCTTGGATCGCGATGACAGAATTTTAATATATTTTGTTGTCGTATGTAAATGGCGGCGCAGATGGCGCCACATCGAGTGGCGGATGATACACATTACTCCCCACATCGTTTGTGAAGTTTCCAGCCAGCAGAGAAAACGTCTCATGTTAAGTAAGGTAGATTTCAAATATAAAATGTTCAAATGTTTAACATTGTTCTGGACGATGACGTATCCGGACCTACCTTCTTCCCAACATAATTACCTAAACAAACCTCTCGAGCACATTATCAGAAGGTACTCTACTACCGACGAGGTTAACAGCTAACAATTACACACCATAAATTAACATTACCCTTAACTGCCTCAAAAAACCTACGCAGGATGAAAAGGAGATTTATATTTGTTAAGGCGAAGTTGTTCGTCTTCATAAGGCTTGACGTTTCATTTCTGTCTAGGCAGGCCGACAAGTGCTAACCCTCCTCGCGCCTGTCCCGCGCGCCCCCTGCCCACCCCGTCTCGAAGGGCTCCCGTTGTTATGCATAAAATTTTGTCTTATTACTTCCAACTTTGCTATTATATTTGACGAGACGGAGTTGGCAAGTTATTTTGTTATTAAAATTTTTGGCCGAAGACGGCGGCGAGATGAATCTAGTTCGAATGTAAATGCGAATGCTTAAATTATAAAGCAAGAACTTATTTGATTTAACAAACCTTACGATCTGGGGATTAATGTCGTAAATTGGAGGAGGAGGCAGTGTTGTGATTCGTAAGTTGTTGCGAGCAGAACAGCGCGGCGGCGACGAAACGCGATTGACGAACATCGTACACCAACTTTGAGAGAGTATTGACTCTTGAAACTTATCAGCTGCACTTTGTTTTACATTTGTATCCCCACATATTTTTAAAGTAAGTACCGACTGCATGTCAGATTTCAAGAAGTTAAGTATGTACTTACGAGCGCTCTTGGTTTTTGTAACATCACACTCTGTAGGTACGAGTAGGTATGGTAATTGGGCAAGCACAGGTTTATCACCAGCTAACATTACACAATTAACGAATCTATTCACAACAACTGCTTCTACTGGAGTTAGGACATATGACTAATATTTAGTTTTGCAAAATTTTATAAGTTTTAAGGAGTAAATTCCAGTTGTGGTCAAACTCGGGACACCATGTGCCGAAACGAATCAAGCCAGGAGACCAAAAACCGTTTTGTGTTAGTCATCATAAAATAAACAGTGAAAACGTACGAAGCGTAGGAGTTAGTCAGACCTCACATAGAAGGAATGTGGGTGGCGCGAGCCCTTAGGTGGTGCATTACGTATATTCCGCGTAGGACGAGCATAACGGTGACAAAAGTGCGTAATACGCGCGGAGTAAGTGCGGCAGCTATAGATGAGTGTACATACCACCCGCGTAGCACCGGCGTAACAGTGCGTAGGACGCGTGTAGCAGCAGCGTAGCCCGAGCGTAGCAGTGCGCAGGACGCGTGTAGCACAAACGTAACCCGGGCGTAGCACTGCGTAGGCCCGGTTGTAGCAGTGCGTAGAACGCGCGTAGCACCAGCGTAGCCCGGGCGTAGCAGTGCGTAGCCAGGTCGTTACAGCACGAAAAACGCACTTAGCACGTGTGTGGCGTTACGCAGCACTCTCGCAGCGACCAATCGATGACCCCTAAACGTTGCAAAGACGCTTTATAACTTCTAAATAAATTCATCATTTAAATAGATCGACAATACGCATAACTGTATTGTTCCGAAGTAAACGCTTAAGAATTGTAATGGTAAACAACGAATATTGTAATTCATTAAAACTTGAAAATGAAAGTAACGAAGTAAAGTGATTTGATCATGTTTTTTTTGTTGTTTAAGTTTTCACAGGCGCTACTGCTGGACTGTGAGGTTCGTGTTTGATTCTCGGGTAAGGAAAAAAGTTATAGATTTTTGCCAGAGGAATTTTCAATGAATTAAGATTATGGCGAAGTAGTTTATCAATATAGGCCTAAGCTGAAACTATACAATCAGTTCTAATGAATTTGGTTATAACAACTTCGATAGTTAAAGTATGTCAATTGAATTGCAAAACCAATCTGTCTGATTACTCACTCATAAAAGAAATTACGTTGTTTATATTTTGCATAGATAGGTTTGTCAACTTTGTCCTGCATTATTAATATATAGTGTCAGTAGAGACCATTTAAAAAAAATGATTTTTTCACAAAAATGCTGTCAGTATGAGTTGGACTTGGGTACTTTGTGGGTTTCGACTTTCGACTCACTTGTAACTAAAAGAACCTCTATTTCATATCATGTGTAGCTTATGTCATTGTATTGTTTCGAAAATAGATTAATCGGGGCGAGGTAAAGCTCTCTTGAAATGAGAGTCTACTGTAAATTACGTCTTACATGTTTCATTTGCATGGAGTTAGGAGTAAGGGGTGCTGTGTGTAAGTGTGATGAGGCGTAGCAGGTCGAGGGCGCGGGCGGTGCGGTGCGGCGGCGGTGAGCTGAGCGGCGCGGAGACGGCGTACGTAACATCTGTTCCTTTTGTAGCGACAAATTAACACCGACTCCAGCAAACTGAGGCAATGCAACGACCCATTTCCAGCTCGGAACGAGCCCTAAAGCTTCCCTTAAGCGCGACGCCAGCTGCTCGCCGCACTAAATTCCACGTTACAATGCTTTGTTTTAAAATTTGTAATCATTCTCACATTTTACGACGGTGAACGGTCCGTTTCGGAAAATTTGATACGACTATAAAGCCTGTAATTGTGTTAGCATTCCAGTTAATTAAAAGTTATGAATTTAAAGTCGCACAGCTTTAGTGCTCTTTGACGCTCGCCGTCTGAATAAAACAGTCATATAAAACGTGATGAATTTCTTTTTACGGCTCGAAAGAGAGTTTAGACAGCATTTAGCTACTGTTAATGAGCAAACAAAAAACATTATGAATCTTTTGTCTATCAGTTTATATCTTCAATTGTTATGGCACGCTATTTAACGTACAATGAACGCGCTCTACTCACTGTTGAAACGAGCGTCCTAATGTAAATTGTGTGTATTAAGTCACTAACCAAATACAAAGCTTTCTCTGGAAAGCATCTGCTTACGTCATAAAAGTCAATTCGGTCAATAAATTAAAAAACTGCAAAGTCAAAACATTAGTTTCCCACAGCGATTAAACTGCGACGAATAAAGGGCAAGCTGAAAACACTATAGAGCAGTGAGTTATGAAAACAAATACACATTACGAGTACGTACGAAATCTCGTACAACTAATGACGTTAAAAGCGAGGGGTAAGAGTAACAATGTTAACAGTCATAGTTCGGGTGTGTGTGCGCCAAAACTTGGGTAGTGCGGCCATAAATACCGCCGCGGGGGGCCGCCGCGCCGGGCGTCTGTAACAATAACCACGACGTATGCCGTGTTAACATTAGCTCCGTACTTAATTCCTTGTAGCCCTAAACTCGCTTAAGAGGGTAAGACTCAGTGACACGGTGTTAATTAAATAATTACTTTAAATAATAACTCCTTGGCCCGAGGCCCGACCCGACCGGGCCACGTTATGTTACATGCCGTCCCTTGCTTTCTCCATGTTTACTCTCGCAGTGTATTAGATTGTTCAGTAACGGCGTTTAATGCCATGTGTTTTAAGCTTTTCCGGAGTTTTCCTGGTTTATGCCATGTTTCACATTGCCGCGAATAATGAACTTTGTGCATTTTGACTCGTATCATAGACGTGTTAGGCCCTTGATACATCGTGGTCTTTATGAGTACCAAATATCCACATTATTATCGATTTATATCGTTGCACCCACGGAGTCTGGGTTTGAGGCCGGTTGATGGCAATTATTACAAGGGATTTAAACATAACGGGTGAAATGTGGGTATACTATCAGGTACACGTCTGCCTTTTTTTTTTTTTTTGGGGGGTGGGAAATCATCAAATAACCCCTCCCGCTCTTGGGCAGAGCGAAAGGGAGTGTCAGACTTCTACTGACTAAAAACCACCCATGTTCCTTCTTCGCCCTTCATGTCGAGGCCTCGGTATCCCTTGCGGACAACCCGCAGCCTCGACAGAGTACACGTCTGCCTTACATGCGTTATGTTATGATACACTGTAAAATAACTTATTAGATAAAAGTAACAAGCAACAAAATCCGATTTGTGACTATTTTACATGTGTCTAAAAAGAGAACATACGAACAGAATAAAGCTACTCGTTACATTTGAAGTTAACATACTAAAAGATTTATTTCAAAAGAATCAAGTAAACAAAAGGGGAACACAAGTTCACAGAATGTAATGCTCCCGGTTGATATCAAAGGCAGAATTTAATGGGTGCAGTTATTGCCCAGAGGTTGACTGTCTAAACCCATAATAAAAACCCGAGGCTACGTTCAAGTGTCTCTTGTAGTTATAGAATATTTTCACCAACCGCTTCAGGCGTATTTTTCTTTGAAATAAGTAAACGTTTTTGCTTTCTGCTATGTATTATGACGTTGTTCAATTCATTATCTAGCAGAAACAAAAAATCGATGCGTCGCGTCGATGGGAGTATTTAGTGGATGGTTCAACGCTTTGGTTCGCGGTGTTGAATGCAGGTGAAGCTGACATTCAAGCATGCTGGATACTTCTCAAAGACTTACTATGTACGTTGTATACGTCCCTATGTGCCTATTGGTCTTGTTCTGTTCTGTCTCCTGCTGATATGGTGCTAATAACTGGAAACTGTTTTTCCTACTTCTCCGCTATTGTTTTCTGATTAATTCCGTTGCGGGATCCATGACTGTTAAATCGTTTCTCTGTGACTTCGTTGAGCTTCATTGTCTCGGTGCTTTTCTGGTGGTCGCCAGGGATGACTTTGGATTTCAGGAGTTGCAGTGGTTTGGGCATAGTGTGGCGGGATTGTCCCAAAAAAAAAACTCTTGCTACGTAACATTTACTGCAAAACAATTCCTCAGAAATTCCCAAAGAAATATCAGTCTGTGATGGGTGAACTTTGAGGCTCCTTATTACCTATTACATGAAATTACTTCAGTAAACTTGAAGGGAAGTCAGATTGGTCATATGTTAGTTCAATCAGAAATGTAGGCCCAACTTTAGCTATCAAGCAGTGATGGCCTAATAGTCTGACGGAAGGACTACCAAGTTTTAAGTCTCAAGTTCAAACCCTAGACTCGCCAATCGGATTTATCTGATTCATGTGCGTATCGCATAATTTTCACTTGCTTCGGTGAAGGGAAATATCGCGGGGAAACCAGTATGTCCGAGAAATATTTCTCGACGGCGTTTAAAGCCATATCAGAGGCCCATGTGCGGCATAAAACTCTGACACCAAATTAGGCACTAAACACGATACAGATAGCTATCAAGTATACCTACCAGAGTCCACGGCTGGGCATAGGCCTCTCCAAACTGTGCCACAACCAGTCTAGGCTGCCACGGGCACCTTTTTAATGAACAAGCTTATAAGTATACAGCCACCTAACTTGCATTTACTTTTTAAGATCATGTCACATGTCAGTAATTTTTTTACCTACAAATGACGTCGCAACCCTCGCAACTCATGATCTTTGACGCGTTTTATCTTCGTCATTTTTTTATTAATTTCATAAAACAAAAAACACGTAAGTATTCAATATTTTTCGATAATCTAACTGATGGACTAATTAGAATCATATTTTTTTACTCTGTCCGATCCCCTATTATAAAGATTTCTGCCTGTACACTTAGTAGCCTGTTCGACCCTGGGGTTACGATAGCAGTAATCTTCACCTGTGTTGTTACGGAGGGCTTGGAGTACTAAAAACTACACACTCGATGGATCTCGTTAGGGCCTAGGGAGCTGGAATGGGAACCGGATAATTTCGATAGCCGGCTCAGTTGTTTACCACTAGGTACAGGTAATTTTATCGAGTCGCGGTTATACGGGGAGTCCCGGGCAACCGGTGAATGCAAACGGCAGGCTGCCGTTCTTTATGGCGTTCTATGGGGGAGGCCTGAGGCCTTTGTCCAGCAGTGGATGTCTTATGGCTGATGATGATGATGATGAAGGCGGTTATTGTGGTAAAAGATATAATGACATGGAGATAACATCTTCGCACTACTTAGAGTCCTAATAATACTATATATAACTAGCTGTTGCCCACAACTACGTTCGTGTGCTATGTGTGAGACTATGTACATTTGAATGTTCTATGTCAAATCAAATGTCAAATGCCAACGCCAATCGAAGCAATTAAATTTCCTTAAACCGGCCCTGTCGTAAAATCTGTTTCTACTTCACATGTTTTAAAGATATTCTATCGCTCTACGAACATTCAGGTACAATTAGCCAAGTATTTCATATAAACTTGTGAGAGCCCTTACTCCAGGCTGCCACAATAATGTCTCCTACTCATCATAACCGAAGATCAGAACTTTCATACAAACATGTACTTATCATACTTAATCCGGCCCTGTCGCAAAATCCGTTCCTATCGGATCTACTATAAAGTACCTTCCTCCCAAAATTCAAAAATGAAGGTTTTTCATACAAACTTGCGAGAGTCCTTAGAACCCCCTAATCCGAGCCTGTCGTAAAATGCCCTCTTAGCAGACGTCTACTAACTACAATCTACGTCTTTGTCAAAACTAAAAATTGTAGGTATACATACTTACGAGAGCCCTAAGGGGTAGAATTTCGGAAAATCCTATGTTATCGGATCCCTACAACATAAAAATAATACACCCTCCTAGTTTCAGGTCTCTTCGATCAGCAGTTCAGGCTGTGTGTTGATTCATCACTCAGTGATTCAGGACAAAGCATTTTATATGTATAGATTATGTAGGTACATAGCTTAAAATCTCTGTATTACAAAATATATGAATATACGAGTTCATTTTTATGGACTTACTTATAATCAGATAATAAAGTGGTTTTGTGAACTTTTTATAATGTAGTTTCAGCTCTTAAAAGATATTTAGCAGTCATTAGAACGCCCCCGTTCTCTAATGAGTGCTAAAAGGCTCGATCTTGATAAAGGTAATGGTAGACATTGCAATAATTATGATGGATGGATGGATGGATGGATGGGTGGATGGATGGGTGATCGCAGTATAACTAAGAGCTAATCGTCTATTGTGTCCTGTAACAGCAAACAGTAGAGGACGTAGAGGTATATTAGTTTAGTATTATTTTTCACATTTTGTATTGATAATAGTCCGGACTCGTAAATACATTAATGAATTTCCTTAGGAATTGTTTGAAATTGTTTTTTTTTTAAACCAACCGGTAGTTAAGTCTGGTTCCCAGATTCAATTAAACTTAGTCTAGTCACATAATTATTATTAATGATTACTTAAAATAGTGCCAAAACATTATAATATTATATTTAACCTTCCATTTTATGACATAGTACAGCATAAAGAGTCGTAAAAAATGAATGTAACATGTTTCATATAAATAGACTAATTAACTTCATTGTTGACTCTTAAGAGCGCAGTTTAATCGATTGTCGACACAAAAAAGCGCGTAATAACACTTTATTTTGATGAAACATAGAATAATTAGAATGGTTCCGACGCACACATTTGTCTGTTATTTGTTCATTAAGGCGTGGCGAGCGAGCGCCAGCGCTGTGTAAAGCTTACCCTCAAGCACCTACTCTATTGACTTTCTTCCGTCACTTTCTTATCGAGTTATGATAAATGGTGCCGACCCCGCCATGAACACGACCCTGTTCTCAACGCCTAAGCGTACATTTTCCGACAACACCGCCTAGTGAGCATAATTCGTTTCACCGCATCGACGTTACTTCTTAAATAATAAAAGCTCTTTGTAAAACTTTCCCTCCTTGAGCGTTCTAAAGCTTTTCGGTATCCAGTAATTAATATTCATGGAGGCTCGTGCCGGAGGGGCCGTGTAATTAATAAACTTATATGATACTTTTGTTTACAGTGTCATTCCTGAAACGCAGGGGAGCTTTGGGAACGCCTGTTTGTCTCAATGTTCAGTCGAATCGAGTCCCCTACTTTATGTACTTAAGTATTTTTGATACAGTCCGCCGCGCATAGAAGGAAATTGTAATTCAGAAAGTCGGTGAAAACGTAAGCCCGTCTCTATCGGAGGCGACGGTATAAAACGAGGTTCTAAAATAAATTAATGCGTCATATCAACGAGAGACAAGTATCGTTTAATTTAATTTGAAGGCTCAAGTAATTCGACAAAACTTCTGTAATAAAATTATCGAGCATTGACCGTAGTGTGCGATAAGGCGGCGAGTGGGTGTGGAGGCATGTGGAGGCGAGACGCGCGACCGGACACAGCTCCGCATGTTAATACACGTAAACCAAGATAATCCATAAAACTCACAAAAGGTGCCGAGTTGTCTTCACGACCCGGGCCCGAATGCACAGAAGCGCTTAACCGCAGCTTAATCTACGTTTAGTTACTGATAATCCACGAGTACAATTTTTGTGGAGCTTCACTAAAATACGCATTCTTGTTTTCACCAATATTATTTCAAGGTATTGCATTTTGCATCAAGTTTTTTTTTTTTCAACACCAGGCCTATGATTAAGTATCAGTCAAAATACATAGTTAAGATTTTTTTCCACATTGATAATACAAGGAGGTTGCAACGAATTGAGAAATTGTCAAATGTTAAATAGCATGCATTGCTTATTCATCAGTGAAACGCAATACCCTCAAAGCACTTAAGCACTTAGCGCAAACATATCGATTCTCAATATGCGACGCTAACGCCCCGGGGACACTGTGACAATGTAAAAACGCGAACACGCAGCGCACCGCGTGATTCACTTATTTGTCCTCTTGTGCGGTGACTCGGCGAGTGAGCAGCGAACATTACCAAAACGAGAGTTAAACTAGGGTTAAAAGTGTGGAGGGTCTACCCCGACCTCGTAATATTATAACGTGTAGGGAGTAAAAGAGTCGGCGTTATCTTCTACACAGGCCCGATTCCTGACCACTTTAATGGGAAAAGCATGTTAGAATTAAACTAAACAAAGACGACGCATCAATTAGGGGCTCTTCTTGTTTTTTTTTCTCTTTTTTGTAAAAGGGTTTGACTTTTTAAACTTGTGCCTTGACCAGCCGGCTCGATGTTGTTCGTTATTTTTTACTGACTTATTTGATTAGATCAATCTCAATGATTCTTGTACGGATTTCAGTTACGGCGATAAAGAGATAAGTGGATGCAAACATTACCTTTCGTTTATTCTTTAGGTAACCGGTATAGATAGGTGATAGGTGCTTCAATATTTGTGTGTTCATAACAATTCCTATCGTTGCATGAAGAGTGCACAAACTGCCTCGTCATATCTAATAACCTTTAATAGACACAATTACATCACATAACACACCTGCTGTGATCCGTCGGTAACCAACCTATTATTGGACTCTCACAAGTGTATTTATTTATATTTCTATATAATTTTATTGATGAATCGTTTAAAATACAATTGTCACTTAATGCAATATCGACTTAATTTCATTAAATTAATGGCACTCTAAAACCCTATATAGCAAGGCAAACATAAAGGTAATCGTGGTACCACTAAACAGGACTTTGATTATACTAAAAATGAAGTGCAATAAAACTGAGAGGATAACTCCATAGTAATTAAGACGAGGTAAATATATGGAACGCATTGACGGATCGTAAAGCTAAAGGATTCAAAACAACAAACTGCAAGCCAGTGTTTACGACGACGACCGAACCGCTTTTATTGTTGTTGTAAAATTCACGATCCATTATTAATTATTACAGACATCATTAATCTACTAATCTATTTAAGGGCGTGCGATAAGAATCTCATTTAAAGTATTGAATGAAGAGTGTCTGTAGTGGACTTGAGATAGGCTTAAATTAGCCCTCAATATTGTGCCACAAGTCACGGTGTCCCCCCAATCGAAAAACGTTCTTAACATAATACATTTACAGTTTATTTAGTGGGGCTCTTGTTTCGAGTTAGTTCATTTGGTAATATTTAAAATGGTGGCTGATTTATTACAGGTCGGTGTTTAAACGACAAATGCATCGAAACAGATAGGAGCGACATGTCCGACATTGGAGGACCGATGTTGACCACTATACACGGGACATACACGGCGTTATTGGTCAAAGACACGTCGCGAGATATGAGTTAAACTTGCTTTGACATAATAATATGACTTAATTTAGAATAAGATAAAATTTTCATTGAAATAAATAAAAAATGTTTCACCCTCTTATATTTTTGGAAATATCAATTATCAATAAAAAAATATTTTATTTATAGATTTTTATTATGATTGCCTTTTCAATAAAAATAGTAGGTACTCCATGAGAGGTGGTGAGTCACGCTCGCTCATGCAGCTCCGATTGAAAATTCATCAAGTACTGCAATATACCTGCTTCACCATCATCATATCAGCCCGGAATCACCCACTCCTGAGTATAGGCCTCCCCTTTTTTCTGCCACACTTCCCGGTTCTGTGCGTACCTTATCCACGTGTTTCCGGTGACTTTGATAATAACAAGTTTTACTGTAAAAGCATTAGCCAAGTTTCGTAAAACGTCCAATTTTAGTCCAGGTACTCAAATAGTTATGGACACTATTTAGCTTACAGAATTCCCGTATTCCACTTAATTCACGGAGGCTCCAGAACTACTACGTAACAGAACGTATTCCTGCCAATTTCAAACACGTTTAGAGTTCTCTTAAAGTGAACTGACAGGACATAGGTCCCGAGCTGCCTCATATCTGACATCAGATAATGGAAAATGCCGAAGCATTGGTGTTACAGTTGGGATTTGACTTAACAAATGCGTCAGTTCTATTTAGACAGTTTGTTAGTCAATTCCACCTTGTTTAAAGATAATTAAAACTGACTCCAGTTTTGGTCCTTGTACTAATTTTAGAAATGACTTTAGTATAATACAATCTGCATTAAAAGTACATATTCGCTTAGTTGTGTCAAAAATGCTTCATTTAATTAAGTTTTGTAAACTTAATTGATGAGATACTTGTTAATCTCTCGTATAGCGCTCTCACCCGAAGACCGGATGGGAGTTTCTTTAAGACATAATCTTTACAACAAACTGTGATCGAATCACATACTAACGAAGCACCAGGAACACAAGAGATAGATTTAAGTAGCACTCATGATAGTAGAATGAATCTTTGAATCCACTATCAGTATTCTAAACAGCGCTTTGTTATGAATTGTATGTTTTGTGGATCGCTGTATCTTTAGTTGAAATTGATGAACCGATTCGGTTCCTATTTCAAAGGGTTACAACGAAGTACTTATTCTGATTTCAAGAGTGGCCGATTGAAGGCAATAGTAATACTCTAAAAACTGGCGAGATGCGGTTTTTAGTTATTAAAGCGTGATGTTATGTTTTTACAAAGCCACAACTGATGTGTAAATCCTTTTGATTCTATGGGAACAGGCTACAATACAAACATATGAGTAAGTCACATAAATAACAGTGGTCAAAGGGCAATTAGACATTTGGAACACTTAAATAAGAATGTTTGATAAATGTATTTGTCGTCACAAGTAGCAGCAAAGTGTTGATATAAATATCGGAGCAATGCGTAGGTGCTAAAAGCTGACAACTTTGAGTGGTACTTGCATACTAATAGGGTACTTTAACAATCTTTTTAATCTGACTCCTACAGTCTTAGGGCATTGGTTATATTGACAGTTATCATCCAATCAAATTTTCAATTTTGATTATGGTTCAACATAAGCTATGTAATTCGAAACAAGAAACGTAATTAGTGAAGTTACTGTAGTGTCACAAAACTCAGTTTTAAAGAAATAATCTACATCCTTACAAAAAATAACCCACCTGCAAAAACGACCCATCTTTCTGATAAGGATAACCAACAAGGTTATGACGACGACCTGATAAAATTAAAGTAAGATAAATTAACCCGGAAGACAAAGAAATTTATTCAAAAATGTAATTATATTTTTGTTTCCGCGTCTGTATTCTTGATTTTCAAGAGCTGTTAGTACACCCGCATTTCGCCAGTTATGTTTAAGTCCCATGTAATAGGGGGCGAGCTTATTGCCATCAACCAGGCCATACTCCGTGGCTGCTACTGGGAAATTCCTGGTAGAAAACCTAATATTGCTTTGCCCCACCTGAGAAGCGTACCCAAGCCCTCACGCACAGCAGTCGCACTTGCGACGGCTAGACCAACTTAAACATAACTGGCGACATGGGGGTGTACTTATGAGTACACCTCTGCCTAACTCTTCGGTGATTACAGCAGTGATGTTATGTTATGTAAGAGCTATGTTATTATCGATAAAATAAAATGAATTCCTTTTAGTTTGGCAAGTTAGGCGTGTCAGTCAACGTAGTAGAACCTATTTCAATTTTAAATTCGCACCTAAGTTTACGTATTCCTTATGTAGCAGATGAATTACTAATGGGATAGCTGGTTTGGTTTGGTGATAGCGGCTAGCGGGATATAACTTAATTGGCCTTAAATGACAAAAGTGAATATAAAAATTCAGTAATCTGGGCTCTGTCTTTACTCATGGGTCTATTAAAACAACAGAATTAAAAAATAAAGCTGTAAAAAATCTTTTTTCTGTTCTCAAAGGATGGCCTTATGCTAAAAAATAACTATTCAACAACGGTGAACATACGTAGGTACAACGTATGAATATCCAACGAATTACGTCTTCTACCATACTTAAATTAAGCATGAAAACATGTTTTGTCGACAAAAACGCAAGTCGCAAGCCGTTTAATAAATAAAAAGTTAATTCTCACGTTCGAACGTTACCGCTCACCTACAAGCGGCGCGGGTTGGCGAGACTCGCAGAAACTATTGTGTTGTGAACTATCTACAGAGTATTGTACGGACGAGATTGCTGTTCACCTCTGTGTGTACCTGGGGGGGCCGGCGGGGCTTGTGGGGGCCCGCGGGGAGGGGCGGCTGCATTGCTTGCTTCGCTATTCCGCGCCACCACATAGTTTTGTTCGCAAGCTCTCATCGGCCTCGAGCTCGTGCTTAAGGCTCAGCCCTTGCTAATTGGACGTTTTGAAGTGTCTGTTACCGGTACTAGAGCTAACAATAGAACGAAACGCGCTTGTTACAAAGCCGGCCGGCCAAAAATCTTTGTATGTGCATAGTACCAAATTATTTTCAATGGGATTCGTTAGCCACTAATTATTTTGGCTTGCGGCGCGCGGCGGTTCCAATGTTAGAAATGTAGGTAGGTATTTAGTTCAACAATGTTTATTAAATAAGGTCATACTCGTAATCTAATAAGTACCTACCATACTTTATTTTCTAATGAAACTGGGACCGCCTTTTCATAACTAGAATTAAGCACTTCAAAACCTTAGTACCTAGAACCTAATGCAAAGGCAAGTTTTATGCTGCCTTCTTCTTTAAACTAACGTGTGTAAATCATTATTACATCTAAATGAATCCTGATCTAAACAACACTGTGCAAAGTTAAGCGTTAAATGTAAGTAAAGATTCTTTACTTTATTAACTGTAATTGGTCCAAAAATAGGCTTTAACAAGACAGGTCAAACAATAAAAACTATTACTTAGCTAGCTTGGCTGTAATAATACAATACCTTTAATTCATTTAATACTTAAACTGGTGGCCCACCATGACGTCATAAATAAGTCTTGTTTTATTTTTATTCCAGTGAGGAAAAGAGATGTCGCTTTTCTAGACTGTTTTAAGACAGTCTGGTGTTAGGCTTTCTACGTTCAGTACTATTTTTTTTAATATATATTTTAGTGAAGGATCGGTGCATCTTCGCCTTAAAACGGAACTCGGCGGAACTTCGGTCGCGCAGGTTCTTGTTAAACGCCGCCGCCCTGCAGCTTAAAGCAATTTGCAAGAGTTCATACCATAGCGGAGCTGTTTGTTCCACGGTTTTATTAAAAGCTCTCGCAGTTTGCGCAAATGCAAATTGTTTGTGATATTAAAATTTCCAACTGTTCCTATTAAAACGGCCATTATATAAAAAACGAATTAACGTATGTAACTGACCAAACTGTATGTGATTTACTAGACTCTTTAATCGAAACTAAGTGAAATATTTGCATTATTCTGTTTTATTTGGGTTTTGAATGTTCAGTACTTTAGCGTTTTATCAAAGCTTTTAAAAGTGCTTACTTTAAATTTGTAACTCTAATTAAAGTTTTTAAGTTTTGGCCCTTACCTATTATTTTTATTGATAGCTCTAAATGCATAGAAGGATTAACTGAATGCATAGAAGGATTTGCACGTTTAGTAAAGATTAAATTTGATTAAAGATTTACAATTTCATAGGTAATATTTCAATATTAGTTAAAAAACAACTAATAATTTTAGTTGTTTTAGACGTAAATGTTATTCTGCAACAAAGGAAATGACGTAGCTGTTGATTGTATGTTCTATTTCCAAAACCGATCCATGTGACGTGCCTACATTACAGTTTCAGTACAAAACGCACTTCAGCCCTACAGAGTTCTGAAAATGTAACAACGTAAGTTCAAAAACTTGAACAAAGAACACGTTTACAGTTAAGAACTAATCCGCAGTGAGCTGAAGTGGGGGACATGAGTGTGAACCGATAGTTCATGCTTGACAGACTGCCGATAATGGACACAAGTGATAATACACCTTATGCTTAACATGGTATAAACTACTTTCGTTTACGAGGTTCTCACTGGCGCCACATGCGGGTTCTGAGACAAGCCAGACTGGAACTTTTCAGATTCGCAATCACGCCGCGTGAAAGTTTCAAGTAAGTATTAAGTTTAACGTGAACCGTGGTAAGGTAGTACCACATTGTACATTCTGTAGTGAACAATTGTGTCAGGTTTTGTTCATGTATAAATTACTGTTATAGAGTTCTATGTCATGAGCGTTTGGTATTTAAAAACTGGCCAAGTGCGAGTAGAAATTGCAGTTGAAGGGTTCCGTAACACCATTTAAGTTGGTTTTTCATAGTGTTTGCATAAATAACAATGTTATATTGGCGGTTTTTGAAAATGTGCTATTTTTCAAAAAGTGTTTACTATATCTAGTTCAAACAGATTTTGGTTGAAAGTTTTTATTGAGATCAACAAAAGTTTTTTTTTTACATGTATCTTATTTTAAAAAAATAGACGGGTAGGGCACACATTTACCACTTGGGAAGTGTATATCTTTCAAACGACTTTCACACGAAAAATGACAGTGAGGTTTCACTGTAATTTTTAGGGTTCCGTGGTCAATAAGGAACCCTTATAGTTTCGCCATGTCCGTCTGTCTGTCTGTCTGTCTGCCTGTCCGCCCGTCCGCACTATATCTCAAAGACTCTTACTGCGGTACTCAGAGATATTTATTTATTACTTAAGCCTTAGCTTGACGAAACTGTCAAAACCAACTAAGTGATGGCCTAAGTAATCATTAAAGCTCTCTGAGTGCGGCAGTTAGCACTGGAAAGCTGTTATTTGGCATGAGTATACAAATGAGTTATACAAAGTGCTAAAGTAAAATATTGTTTTTTTTTTATGGTATAATTATCCTGTACCGATGATACCGTAAACCATTAAAGTGGGGATGATTTTTTTTTCCTGCCAAGTCCATTGTGTGGGATGTCGTTAAATAGGTTTTAAAAATATTGCGAGTTTGCTTAAACAGTTTTTCGATTAAGGAATTCGTTTGTGAAATATTAAGCTTTAAAGTGCTTATTTTTGTTAGACTCAAGAGTGGCAACCTAAACCACATATACGGGTTGTGTTTGGGCGTGTGAAAAAATTAATAGTAGTACCTAACATATATAACGAAATTAGAAGGAAAACTATCACAGTTAAGTGGGCCTTACAAGTTTACGAGTAATAGTCGACTAACTTATAAAATGTACTTGTATGAAATATTTTCGTATACATAATGTATGGGAGCGCAGATCTCAAAACTGCAAATGTAAGTCTGTTTTATTTTTACAATAAAAATCGTCGTTCTGAGGCAGGTAAGCACCCTGCTTACCTGCCTCAGAACGACGATTTTTATTTACGATTTTTA
Source organism: Diarsia brunnea (assembly GCA_949774965.1). Classification (NCBI taxonomy): domain Eukaryota; kingdom Metazoa; phylum Arthropoda; class Insecta; order Lepidoptera; family Noctuidae; genus Diarsia; species Diarsia brunnea. The sequence continues at coordinate 21,562,115 of OX458996.1, read as the reverse complement.
GACGGTTAACAAGTTCACATATTTTGATGGGCAACTACGGAACCCTACATTGTGCGTGGTCCGACATGCACTTGGCCGGTTTTTAAAGACCTACCTGTAAACACTCCGCACGTATTAGTTTCAGTTCCATGTTTTTTTTATATTAATATCGTAATGCGGTTAATATAATACATGTACCTACCAAGTTTCAACTCTGTAGTCTTAATATTTTCAGAATAAAGTTTCTGTGACATACGGACGGACGGACAGACAGACAGCCATGACGAATCTATAAGGGCTCCGATTTAAGCCATTCGGCTACGGAACCCTAGAACTGAGGGGTTTTGCTCGTTTTGAATGGTGTTATAATTTATAATAAATAGTATTTTAGGTTTAGATCAATGTTATAGACACCGACAAGCGAATTTTACTCGTTCGAGGAATCCATATGGACCTTCATACGTGTATTTGAGTATGTCGTAAAAAGAAAATAATAATACCTTTATAAAATTATACTCCTGAATCATTTTGTAAGTAGCATATTATATACGTATTACAAGAGCTGATTTTACAACTGATAATATCGTATTACTCAGTAGGAATCACAAATACAGTTCAGCAGCTAATAACACTTTGGTAACATACCGTTTCGCAAACTTTCCTCAGCTACGTATGCAAGCTTAGTCTCGATTAACTTGGGGTTTGTATACGCCGCCACCTCTGTCTGTATAAACTTTCCGATTGTTCCCCAACACTGCAATGTGAACCGCGCTATTATTACACTTCCCCTCTCCTTTTGTTTAAATTGCGGGTAAAATGAAAAAAGTATAGAGATTTATTAAAAAAAGAAATGATAATTATGTCATGTGAGTTTTAGTTAAGGAACTTTTACTCTGTTGTCGTTAGTCGTGGACTGAACTTGAGTCGGACTTGACAGGCCTACATTAGTCCCGTCCTATCACTAGAAAGCCGTTAACTGACAAATGGTCAAAATGGTACTTTTTGATACAGCTTGATAGAGTTCAAAATTCTCTAACTTTCAGTCTAAAAAACACTTCTAGAATGTGAATAGTTCCAGAGATGTCAAAACTTTTCAGGCCGTTTAATATTACTATTTATGATGATTCCAGCTCTTGATAGCGTCTAACCCACTCTTCTTCGCTAAATATACGTCAAAATACCTTAACTGCCTAATTTGTCGATTATTTTTTTGGTTTTTTACTTACTATAAATAAGTTATCTGATTTTTTACTAACAACGATTCGCGCATTTTTCGCCATTATCTCGGAAACTACTTTTTGCACTTAACTGCTTTCTAGTGAAAGGACGACTAATTTCGTTATATTAACAGCTACAGTTTGTTTATTATTTGACACAAACGCCCAGTTTTCAATATAGTATGACATTATTTACATCCTTAATATTGATTTCAGTGACATTGGACATCTATAACATTGACTAAAGCAGATTGCAACTATGAGTTTCATAAGGATGGCTGACGGAGGTAACATACATAATATTGAGGAAGTACCTTATTCGAAGATCCACCAACTGCGGCCAAGAAATTCTAGGATTCATTTGATGGGCGATATCTGTTGTCATGACAAAGATAGTCGACCAAAGTTCAAAAAATTAAAAGGAGTTGAGACGGGACTATAAATATGGGTGTTAATTTTGCTTTTGTTGTTAAATTGAAATATGAAAAAAGATTCTGAACAAATACTTGTCGACCATTAAGTCAATGTTTCTTTTTTAAATTCCTGAAGTTCTTCTTATCAGTTAGAGTTGAAATTACCTAATTCGGTAAAGTTTGTATTATCTTTGACTAAATTTAATATTTCTCTAATCTATTGGTTTTAAATGGAAAGATACACAATATGTGGTTTTAAATTGGTCCCATACAATATTTCGAAAGGAATGTTACTTAAACTTTACAAACAGCCCTCGATAAGGCTGTGTATTATACTCAAAAGGATAATATTGACACATCTTTTTAAAATATCATGCATATTAAAGGCTATTTAGGTCGAACTGAGTTCATTGCACATTGTGGCTATTCTGGATGTTAATTCAATTCTATCAAATAGTTCAGAAACAGCAACGGTCTAATTCTAAGTAACTAAAATATCAGCACTCACCGCGTACTCACAGAATATTTCCGATGTCCGTAATTGTATTCAGTCGGAATCGGATATACCACAGAGTATGGCCGTAACGGGAAACCTATATTTACCGGCCATAATTTCCATATATAATTGCCGACTAGACGATCAGCGGTTTGCATGGGGAATTATTTACGTAAAAGTCGGACAATGCCTCATGCTATACCGCCAATTACGTCATTAAACAACGACGGTGCAAATTTTAAAGACGGTAGCGGTGTTGTCTAGAAGATGCTTGTTAGGGGAGCGCACCCTGCTGTTAACTGTTGATTAAGGAGCACTTACCTCTTCATTCGATGTGTTTTTAAAGGCGTTAGAATGAAAATGAGTCATGAAATGTTTTCGCCGTAGTCGTTCCCAAATTAACTGTAGGGTTTGTTCTTGTTGTAGATGAAATTTGACTGACAGGTTCGATGAAAGTCAGTTATCGACTAATACATTAATTGAATTATATCCGTACATCAAAATATATATGACAATACGTCTGTAGTTCCAGAAGGGTTAGGGAATGGTGTAGGTAATAGCAGTTACACTTATATTTCCTCAGTTACGTACAAATGATAGATTTTTATTAAAATACATTAATTTTCCTTAATTACTTACGTTAACTATCTAACCATCATCTCAAAAGAGGATTTACTCGATTATCCAACAATAATAGACTATTAGTAAACAAATAAACGAATTTTGGAATATTTTGTATTACATAGTCTGTAAAAATGTGTTACTTTACTACGAGTACAGACTCTAGCGAGATGACAAAGTCGCCACTTTTCATTCCATTCCAAATAGCAATAAAAATCCAATTTAAAAAAATTAAACTTCCATTTGACGGCGTGTGTGTGACGAATGGAAATCGGGCAAAAGGGGTCGTCAACCCTTCTTTAAAACTTAGCGCATTAGTGCAACAATCTGTGTCCAAAATTATGGTGACAGACACATTTTATAGCAGCCTCGTAATATTATATTATGAAAGTAAATTAATTTATTGCCGCGTTAATAAAGAGAGACATAATTTTTAAATTGGTTAGTTACGTGTTGAGTTCCGTCAATAAAGTGTGACGAGGCTAAAAATGTCTATTAGGCCAATAAGAAGGCTGGGATTGATGGCATGATTTAAAATTAGACACGCTCTTTTGTATCACCGGATAATTTTCGTCTAGCTCGTTGATGAGGACTTTGTAAAGAAATACTTTATGATCTACCTATTCAAATTGATATTATTACGGAAATAAACAATTATACGAAAGGAATAAGTAATATAATCATATTATTAAAGTGTTTGTTTTATGTGTAAATGATTACTGTGCATGCTGTTTTTATTCTTGTTATAGGTAATCTAACTAGTTATTACAATAGCAATCATAATTATCATCGTAAAATATATCTAAAGGAACAATAGCATGTTTCCGTAGCATCGTAAGCATTCTTTTCTGCGTCGTTAGTACTCAGTGTAAACCATTCATTTGGTTGCGGTTATTTCCATCTACATAATGTATATTATTATGTAATTCATTATAATTTCGTATTAACTTAAGGAAACAATAAGCCGTAATTTTTATCTAACCTGTAAATCAAAACGCAGTAAATGTAAACAGATACACTCTTAGATTACGTGTAAGCCGGCACCCTCTGCCGCTATAAACAACCGCATTGGCAAATAAAACTTCTCTCTTAATTCTCACACGAGCGTAAAGCAATTGGATCGAAGTAATTTACGAGTTAAATCTAAAAATATGTCTTTTCTATGGCGTCCCGGCCTCGTCACAGATGGCTACACAATAATATCGGCAGTGAGACCCCTTCAGAGGGGAGCACCACTTATTTTATAAAGTTTGAATAAGATTTTAAAAAGCTGAGTGAGGCTTACAGAAAGATTCGGGCGGAAAACGTTGGGGATATTGTTTCGGAAAGTTTGAGAAAATTCTGTTACCGCGCCCCCTGACTCCGTTCGACGTGCTACGAGGATTTAGTTTTATGTTGTTTCATTTAAATGACGTTTCAGAGGCGATTTGAAAAAGGTGTTGTTCGAACGTTTACTTTTTAAAGGTTCTTACATAATGCAATGTTTACTTGTTTTGTAAAGTGTTACTGGTGGTATTTTTGATAATGTTTGGGTTGTTTCAAAGGGTGACTGGTCTAAGAATGTAAACATAGGCAATCAATATACCACAATGAATACATAGTATTAGAAATAACATAGATGATCAAAAACTAATCAGTCTCATCTACCCTTAAACCCATTGCGTCAAGCGACTACCAGATCAATCCTCTTAAATCCCTTTCCAAAATATTCGTTCCATAAGCCATCGTATCGGGGACATGACTCGCGGATACGTATCTAAGTATGCTATTAAACATCCCACCGGTGTGTCCACTCGTATAGCAAATGATCGCAGTCTGGGGGATCACTGCAGCTTCGTACCATGACGCAATAAAACTTTATTTGTTAGACGTATGTAGGTACTCGTACTTTTTATTTCCTTACCGCATATTTCCCTGGGCACGCCAAAGATCAGTTTGCGAGCGAGTAATTCGGTATCTTTACGTTACGTGACTCTGAAACGATGTTCACGACGTGTTTCTACTATTGCCTTAGGCCTCCCCTTCTGCACCGTGCCGCTAAGAAGTATCACTACGATTTTATATGATAAAGATTTAGGTAGCGGTAGATATTCCAATATGGTAAAAATATGTAATACAGTTTTCAATGCCTTTTTTTTTTGGCTTGTGGAAAATCATCAAATAACCCCTCCCGCTTTTGGGCAGAGCGAAAGGGAGTGTCAGACTTCTACTGACTAAAAACCACTCATGTTCCTCTTGTGAACAACCTGCAGCCCCGACGGGCAGTTTTCAATGCCTTGGATTATTTCTTGACGGATGAAATCGAAATATTTAGAAAGTTACATGAAATTTACCTCTCCGATAGCTACTTATTAGCTGATAAACCATATCGTGAGTAGGTAAAATGATGAGCTCCAAGAAAACTATTGATGTTCGATCCGCGATCGTCTAAACAGCAAGGCTTGTTCATATTTATTTTAATACTTGAGGTACTCTTGTGCAGACATGTCCTTTGTGAACCTTATTTACATTAAGTTCAGTCAAAATGGAAAACAATAGAAATATTTTTTGTGTTTTTACTTATCTAATGGATAATTTTCGCATTTTGAACAAAAGCTAACAACGATGCTTAATTGTATGGATATTCATTGTGTTTGAGTTAGCTAACTAATTAGGTACGATTCCTGATAATAAAGTTGTAAACGTGTTTAGTTAAACAAACAGTAAATTGTTAAATAACTATTTAGTTGATTCTTTCCTATTTTATTTCTAATAACACAAATTGTACACTGGATAATAATATTTTTATTTTTTATTGCCATTACATAAGTAATTATTTATTTAAAGATCGGAACACTCCAACCGTAACGTTGTTCAAGTAACTAATCTTTACTGTTCTTTTACCGCGGCGATAGCCATCTTTTTATAGCCACACACGGCAAAAATTGAAGCTCACTAATATCTCGGCGAACTGACAAACAATTAATATTTCAAAAGAGGAATTGCGGATATCCAGAATTCCAGACAGCCGAATGTCTACCCTTAATCGAAGTTGATCTTCGGACGTCGCTGCTCCGTTAATATCTAACACTAAAAGTGTTTTAAGAAGGCCAGTCTGCATGATTCCGCCGTCTATGTGTTGAGCATTTGTTATTCTGAGCGCGTTCGCTGGCGGGGCTTCATCCCGCGCCCTTTGCGCCGATGGACTCTGTCATTATCATCGCTTTTTGCCTCACATAACTGGCCGCAACCTCGAGAGATGTCCGTATTGTGCGACCGCACCTACGCACCAATCGTGTGTACTAACACATACGTATATGAGTAAAAATGAGCTTTTTAGAGGCGAGACGATGGCCATTCCAGGATAATGTAGCTAGTAGATGTCAGCGATAAAACCTCTTTTTGTCATATAATTAAATATACGGGTTTTATTTATCTTTGCAGAATGTTCAATAATATTGATTTTTTTTTGTAGAAAAAGAGTTTAGCTGATATTTTAACAATAAAGAAAAAAACAATTGTTTTCTTGTTTACATTCAACGTTTTTGCGCTAAATATAGTTTACCTGGATAGTCTCAATAATGTTAATACACTATTGATATTCAAGTTGAACAGTTTTTATTGACTTAGTAATTTTTGATATATTTTACAATGACCACATAATTCAATATATTTACTAGGTACTAAACGACGAATCGAGCTTACACGTGAAAAGATAATATAATTTTTATGTTTCCTCTTCTTTTAGTGTGCGTAATGATACTATTTTATAGCAAACTGTAACTATAAATTAGACTTTTGATTTATTAGTAGTTACTGTAACTAAAATAAAAGTATTGCATGAAGGAATGGCAGTATGGCGCATTCCAGTATAATACGTGTGTAAAATTGAAAGTATTTTATGAAGGCGTAGAAAAGGTAGGTACTAATACTCGCCTAGTCTGTGTAAAGATTGACGCATACACAAAAAAACGAAAAGTGGTGATGATAAGCTGGTATTGTGCATTTTGATGGTTTACCGATTAGCAAAAACCACATTCATTTCAGTACCAGCTGTATGTAGTTGTATTTCAACACCAGCAGTCCCTACGATACAGCATACTAAATCACGTTGAATTCCGGTTTCAGCTTTGTTACACATTGTCACTAACTAACCTATCCCTTTGGGTCTCATAGAAAACGTTACGTCAATCAGTAACTTCGACAATCCTCTCACGTGCGAATCTAAAATCAATCCGGTTATAGTTTATTCAACAAATAACATGTTGGTCCCAGTTTAATAATTAATATAAGCCCGCGCCGTGCCTCACTGTCAGCAGTGGGTTCGCAAGCGATAACAGTTTATAGTCACAATACCACTATTCATGTAAACCGTATTCCCAATAGTGTGACATGTTTATTTTCCGGCACTGAAAGCCTTTACGAGGAAAGGAGTAAAATGAAAAGTAGACACGGGTCCGATAAATAATTGAAGGCTTTGATAGAGCATCGGGAATTCCAGGTCGGAGTACGCCGGCTGGATCTAGAGGGAGCAATCCTTCAAACCACCCTCCGCCGCTACTGAATTATTCCGCAATAACACACTTGTTATAGACATTTCTCGAGGAGTGATACTTTTATGATTTACTCCAACTTTTATTGGCACTTAAAGGAAGTATACGATTTATTTCCCGTTCAATATAAGGTACGGAGTATATCATTTTTTGAGTTGGTACCAAATCTCTGAGGGCCTTCGGAACGGTTGGGCGTCACACGTCATTTATATTTGGGGTGTTATGATGTTTCGACGCGTTTTATAGCTATGAATTATGTCGTAGTTTAAAACAATAATATAGATCAATTTATTATAACAGTATTGCATCAGTTTTTATGCCTTAGTGACCAAAGTTGCTGAACACCTATTTACATAATACGTAATAGTGTTTACCTAGTTATCTAAATAAAATAAATTTATAATAACTGTACTGGGCTAATGAATGGTTTATAAATAGTACGTATTTTCTGGTACTGGTTAAGGAGAGCTTCTTAAATATATGCGCACCTGTTCATTTTTATTCATAATTTATGTGTGCTCGTCATTCTGTTTGAGTGTTAAACGGTCTAAATTAATTCATTCAATCATTCTAGGAAACTTGAAGTATGTAAGTACCTGAGTCAAGTGTTTGTACGTTTTTTAAGTCGAGAGGGTTATACTAAAAAGTAGGCAAGTACTCTAAAGATTTTAAGAACAAAATCTTGTAATGGACAAGTGCGTCAGATGGTACTGAGAAGGTATTCCAGCACACGGTGTTTGTCAACGAGCACGTGTGCCCAGTGCCACGTACCGTGTCAGAGCGTGGTGCATATCGTGAACGGAGCCGATCAAAAATTATTATACGAGAACATTAAACTGCTGTATATTGTGCTTTATTGACGTCACTTCCGCAGCAATAAAATCGGCTTGTCTCGAAAATGCATAATTTGTACGACAGTCACGCGCATTACGCTACTAAACGGTGTCTTTGAGAACACATTTCACACTAAACTCTCTAGGGGCTGCCTTGCGATCATAGATAAACCTTTGTTTTATGCGTTCGAATTATTATCGTCAAACGCTTGTTTATGGCTAAGGGAATATTAATATTTCTTTATATCGAACACGCACGCACCCAATCCGACCCGCTAATACGCGGCGAATAATTCTTATGAAGGCAGTTTCTTCCTATGCTCCACATTGCCACATAAACAACACATGCTCTAGAAACCGAAAAAAGGGTTATTGTTGTGTAGGTATCTGAATACAAAAACGTTTCGAGATGTTTTTTGTGCGGCTAAGCGGTATCTTTTGTGACAAAAACATTTCTAGCGAATCCATTAATTAGTGAGATATACGACACACCCGCAACCTTTGGCGCTCAATTATAGCCAGACCTTTGACGGTTGATTAATTCCGACACAAAACTGACCTATTACTGTTTATTGATTACGATCTCTAAATCGATTCAAAGGGCCGCGCTTCCCATATGCTGGTTTGAATAAAAGCTTAAAATTCCTCGAATGCCAACCGAGAAAAACAATAACTGAGGATTATAAGGAAGGAACGGGGACAGTGTCACGTAATAGGTCCAGCTTCCGGTGCGTTTATCAAAAAATTTATTTGGACATTCCTGGCGCGCCTCCGCTGCGCTTGCCCGACTGGATGTGTTGGCATTTAATTTATCTATAACGCTGAAAATGCCGGAGACGGCCGCGCAACCGTTATTGCTGGGGTTCTCTCTCACCACGGGCAGGCTACGCACTTCCGCTATGTCAATGATTTATAGCCGCTTACGGCATTTGCGGCGTTTAACTGTGTGTTGTCCGAGCCATTGTCCGAGGATCGTCGAATATGGACGAGAATGATTCTTGAATTATGAGCGGGGGTTGGCTACCCTATCATTTTGATTTCGCGTCCTAATGCAAAAGGTCAATGCGTGCTTTGTCCAAGTTTAATCTGTTTGCGTCGCCTAAAGGTGACGTCGATTTGTTTGCGTTTCGATTCGTGTCGCTATTGTCATGGGCGTTTTAAAAAACATATCAATGGATTTAAATTCGATTGTTAGTACCGGAAGTTTTTAGAGATAAATTTTAACAACGTTCTTTGTTGCTAGCGTTGACCCTGGATAAATAACCGGATATTAGCGGTAGCTACATTGTCAACTTTATTGACGAACCTTTTTGACATATCCTTGTGAATAAATCTTAGACTTAACTTTACGAAATATTAAGTCATAATATTTTCAGATGCACTCTGTAATTCAATAGAACAGAAAAGATTTTGTTATTTTATTTTAAAATTATTTCCAAGTTGTTCTTTCAACTGCTGCTATATTAGAATCATAAGTGGTGTATACGAGTATTGTTGACATTTATGGAAGTTACAAGCGGTATAACGTGTCGCCACATTACCCAGCGCGGTTCTCACGCTCTTACTCTGTCAACGACTCACTCGATCTATCAACACTTGACTTGATTAAATATTACACGGTACTAACTCAATTCTACAATACTTTGTTTATATATTGTACGAATCAGTATAGAGAAAATACCACACCCTTTCTTTGAAAGAAAACACAACCGTGAGTGTGAACCTACGTAGGCACATATTTCAGGAAGAGAACACCTGAAAAGGCAATATATTAGCGTCAATTAAGTCCTCTGCAGCAACTTGGAATTACAGAACAGACTTTAATTTTATTGAACCACTGTTACGAATTCAGCTAATCGTGTTAGATAGCAGTTAGGACACGACTAAAACTTACATTGGCTTGATTTAATTTTTACAAAACCGTTCTCAATTATTCGTGTCGGTTATGAATTGTATTTTTACTTTAATACCATTACAGAACCTGTCATATAATCAAGAAAGATGGAAAGGAGCTGATAAATGCTACTAACTGCCGCACTCAGAGAGCTTTAATGATTACTTAGGCCATCACTTAGTAAAGGTTTTGACAGTTTTGTCATACAAAACTATGTCAAATCTTTACTATGTGACGGCTTAAGTAATCATTAAATATCTCTGAGTACCGCAGTAAGAGTGCCAAAATTTTGACAGATCCAATATAAATTGTCATCGACACGCTAAGAGAAGAGAGCCTGAAAGTCTGACAACCTATAAGGGTATCGTATTACAGAGTAACAAGGTTGTGGATGTCCGATAAACAGACGCTTTGTGTTATATACTGGAATACCAGTAAGAAAGACGGGCGTTGTGAGGAACTGTCCCTTGTAATCTTTAACGTTCAAATAGTGCTGATTATCAGCTTCATTTAAATAAATTACTTTTGATTTTTGGGGTTTCAACGAGCCCCTTTTGCGTGTACGAAACGAAGAACTAGTCAAGATATGGCAGACGGTCACATCAATAGACTATATAGTCGGCGGCACGGTTGGCGCAGTGCTTCGAGCAATTGACTGCTGCGCTGCGTGTCGCGGGTTCGATCCCCGCACGGAACAAATATTTGTATGGCCTACAGATAGTGGTTTCGGGTCTGGGTATTTGTGTGTGTGAGTTTATATGTTTGTGAACGCACCCACGATACAGGAGAAATTCTTAGTGTGGGACAACGCTTTTTAAAAAAAAAAAATATTGATGTGACCGTCGCGTCGTCGGGCTGCCAAGTCATAGGTTTTGAGTACGAATCCAAGACATGCACCTCTGATTTTTCAGATTCATGGGCATATTGTATAATAATTATCACTTACCCCCGGTGAAGGAAAACATCGTTAGGAAATCAGCATGCCAAGTCCAGTCAGAGGCCCTTTTGGGAGGCATACAATTCTGACACCAGTTTTAGGCTTTGTACTAACCACACGATAACATAGAAAGACTCGTCAACATTATCATCGTCATCCACAGCCCGAACTCACCCACTACTGGGCATAGGCCTCTCTTTTCTTGTGCCAGTCTCCACGGTCCTGTGCAAGCCTTATCCAGGTTTTACCCCCGATGGCAACTATAAGATTGTACACCACGCGGCCACGTAAATGGCGCGATGTTCAACGTTTTCCTATTGCTATTATTACTTTTATCTGTGGTCTTTTATCCTATCACTCACAACCAACATATAAACATCGTTTAAATTAAAACCTTGATTTCTAATTTCCTCAATCTCTACGAAGAGATAATTAACCATAATAAACGTATACCTACTCGTAATTACACTTGCGCAATTTATTAAACAAGTTAGATAAAACCGCAAACAGATGCTTGATTTCTAAGCGGCGAAGTTAAAAGCTTTGTTCTACCCGTCGAATGACTTATTTAAACCTAGTCAGTATCGTGTGATACAGATTAAGATTGGACAGATTTTCTGCAGCGATACCGAGAAATAATGAGGCTGACGAAAGATTTAAATAGATACTAACCACGTTATAAAAGTCTGACTGCCACAAAAAATATTTAATGTATCAAAAACTATACTGAGTTATAAGAATGTTATTACTGCTTTATTCATTTCATATATTATATTATTAAATATTCCTATATAACATTAAAAAATATAATAAACAGTAACCCACCGACTGACATCGGGAACAGGGTGCGAACTGCCGGGCACTCAGGGCCCTTGAAAGATGAACCTCCTAGCAATACGCGCCATGTTCAGAAGTAGATACTTGAATTGTCAATCATTTAAATTGACAATTTATTCATTAAAATTTATACAAATTGAATAAACTACCAGCGATGACGTTCAATAAATATTTCGGTTTTTTAAATCTTAATGATTGCTCCTAATTGCGCTTCATAGGCCTCCCCATTTTTTAATTTGCTCCATCGGTCAGTTCTTTTCCGGATAATGTCATATCTTATCCTTCAAAACTCAGAGCATAGGTCGCTCCATAACGCGCTGAGCGACTTAGAATTTTTGGTCCAACCCCGCACCGCGTTCCAGGATCGTACGTCAGGACGTACTGGTTAAAGACCTAAGTCTTTCTCAAGCAACGAGAAGACTTGAAAAAGTTTAAGAAATACTGCCCAAGTCAACTGGATCCTTCAGTCGGTTTCTTTTACGTTACCTAGCTCAATAACTTTGCCTAGGCCAGTGGCCAGTGCTGGGATTTTCATACAAGCATACCACCAATGCATGCTCTTTTATCCTGTGTAATGGTTTCCAATTCTCACAGAATCGTGACCGTTGGAAGGAATAGAGGGAGGCCTTTGCCCAGCAGTGGGACAATATGCTATATTATTATTTTTATAGCTAGCCAGCTATAAAAATAATAATAGAGTGAAAATTAGACCAACAAGTTAGTGATTTAGAAGGTCATCCTACGCTAGTTCTACAGAAAGAAAATCGATGGCATATTCGTAGCTTCACGTAGCATTACGTAGCTTCATGTAACTCCGCTCATAAGTTGCTACGAATAAGCCGTATGAGGTAAACAAAGTAACTAAAAAATAGAGTAGGTTTTGTATAAAAAACTTATTTGATTGAAACACCATTCAAAAATGCGGCTACTCCCAGTCGGACTCGTCCACTTGCCCAGTGTCCAAGTATTGCTACAGCTGCATCTGCATCATGCTGACCACTACCTTCAGACACGAAGATTACCGTAGTTATCCTCGAGGCCCATATTATTGATAAAACGTACTATCAAAACGAAAGGAGGTTGATTAAACTGGTTGATTAGATGGTTTGATTAAACTTTTGATTAATCTGCGCTATTATTTGCCTGCGGCTCAAATACTGTAACAAACTAAAAAATAATCCATCTCTTATTTAGCAATCTTAGTCCAAAATGTGCAGACAAATTGATGTTTGCGCTGCCAGTGACGACGCTGTGAAAATGGTGAGGCTTTGGGCCAACAAAGTCTAAAACACTGTCGTGCCAGCGACACGAGGAAAAACAAGAAGAATACACGGTAATCGCCTGTGTGACATTCTGAAATGCTAAGTTACTTACTTTATCATTATTATTAATTTATGACAATTTTTAACATGGACTTATGACACTGTGTAATTAATTTGATTTCATTTTTCTTATTGTCCGGTTTATGGTATTAATTGATATAATTTTATTTTCTTTGGTTGAGAATGTGTGTATAATTTTAATAGTAAATCTTGCATGCCTGAATTTGGTACATCACAGTGAACTGCGCTGTCACCTGACATCATGAAATGCAATATTATACGTACTGTGTTGAGCAACAAATATTTGAATAAAACATTTAAATTATTTATTATTTTTTCTCAAAGTGTTTTTTTTTTGTTTGGGTGGTTGGAAATCATCAAATACCCCGTCCCGCTCTTGGGCAGAGCGGAAGGGAGTGTCAGACTTCTACTGACTAAAAACCACTCGTATTCCTTTTTAGGCCTTGTGCCGGGGCCGCGGTATCTCTTTCGAATAACCCGCAGCCGCGACGGGAGCACTCTTCACAAAGCTGACATAAAGTTTTGGAAGAGTCTGGTGCCTAGTGTGTAGGTTTTTGGGAAAACCTGTGATACAGGTCACCAGACAAGGACACAGTGGAATGATCCACGACTAGGATTAGAATTTACTACTATTAAAGATCTATACAGTGTGAGAGTAGGAGTTAAAGAATATGCCTAATAATAACATAAAAAAGTCATCTTCTGCCGAGTCTTCTCCACAATCCAGTAATACTAGTTAATACGAAACCCTTTGGTAAGACTGGTTGTCAGACTTTCAGGGACTACCTGTAACGACTACCAAAGATCTACATATGGCAGCCGGGACCAAAAGCTTAACGTGCTTTCCGAGGCACGGAGGAAACTCGGTATGTAATGGGCGGTCACCCATCCACAGACCAACCTAGGCAAGCGCGGCTTAACCTAAAGATTGACATTCGGCAGTTATTATTAAACCACGAGCTCCAAAAACATAAAAAAGTAATAACAATTAAAAAAACCCCTACTGAGTCATGTGGTGGACCGATGATCTGGTGAAGGTAGCGGGGATCCTCAGGATGCGACACTTGGGGAAGGCCATGTCCAGCAGTAGACGTGTTTCGGCTGAAGTGGATGATGATGATGACGTTGTGTGAGTGAGTAGGTATATATTATGTTGTGTGAAGTGTTAGACTTGCAGGAGATGAATGTGAGTAATACAGTTTATTCATATTATTTAGGGCATTAAATGGACGTCTGTGACCATTTTAAGAATGTTAACGCAATTCATATTATTTTCTTATTATGATCTATTTTCCTAAATGGTCACATTGGTCCCAGACGCATTTAATATTATGAAAGGTCTATTTTACGCTTTTTAATGCAATTCATTGGCCAGTGGCCATTTTAGACCCCCAGAGTATTGTATGAGTGATGGAAACTTTTGTGGAGCATGTTCTAGAACAATCAAAAGATTCTCAGTTTTATGATAGTCAAGGGTTTTAATTTCTTTTATCTCTGCAATACAGATTGATTTAGTTTTTGAATATAGATACAGGGATTTGTTCAACTTTTTGCAAATATAATGCCCATGGATGAAATAGAATCTTGGATTTGAATTGCGGCGTGGGACATACCTAACCCGTCCAACGGTTTCAATCTTTAAGAAGTTTAGCGTCAAACTGCATGTGAAAATTTGTTTGAAGTAAAATAAACTGTATGAACGTTTGTCCAACAGTGAGAGTGTCCCATTCTTTGTAAGGTCATTAATCGGAAAACGAAGGGAGAGACCAGTGCCCTTTCTACTTCTATGATGTGTATTTTGCGGTACCTCCCCATGATGTGAGTAGCTCATTCGACCAGTAATCAATCAGAGATTGGCATAGTATGGAGTACACCAACTTCATAGTCTATCGGTTGGGCAAGTGTCATAAGGTTTTGAAAATGTAAATTACTGTTCGTAACGTGGTTACAAGGGTCATTTCATGGAAAACAAGAGGACTGAGTATTTTCAATGATACAAGTGGGGGCAGTAAACGTTAAAGATGAGGGAGCAAGTTGGCTCCTGGGCAAGTTGCAATGTAATGTACCTGGTTTTAGAGACTTTAAGAATCAAAACATTGTTTTGCAGGCAGTTACCAACACTATTAAGACCCAGTTGTGCAACGTTGTCATAGTTCTACCAATCTTTCACCACTGAAGTATCATTTCTTTTGGAAGAGAAAGAAGGCAAAGGTCATTCCTGGTGTACTTTACACCAGGAATGCTGTTGAGCCAACTATACTGCCCTGTGGTACACCGACACTGACTGAGAGCTCATCACTGAGCCTGTTATCCATACTCGTTGTTTTCTACCGGTAAGAAAGTCTTTCATCAGTTTCCTCTGATACCGAGCCGTTCAAGCTTTCTTAGAAGGTGTGGAATAGAGACTGTTTCAAACGATTTTGGAAGGCGAGAAACACCATTAGGTATCTAATCGTCATTACATCGTATGACGTCATCGTGTTCATTAGGTGTCTTTCTGTCATTCAAGCACAATAAAGTTTACTAACCCGTAAACTGCATCATTGGAACACGACCAATGCTGCTCTAACGCAAAATTGTGAAGACGAAATTTTGCTTCCAAGAACTTTGCTGGACGTTGATTTATAAGGCGGTTCAATATCTTGGAAAAAGCGGTTAGAATGGAGTTGGGCCGGTAGTTAGCTATTTTATAAGCCTGGACAAGAACTACCGTTAAGATAGACAGATTGCAGATATGTGTTATGTGAGAAGAGTGATAGTTTACGAATCTCTCAATGATTTTACTGCTAATCTGATCGATTCCCACTGCACAATAATCCATCAAGCCTATAATGAGGTCACAAATCTCTTGTTCATTGGTAAGGAGAAGGACAAATGAGTTCAGAGGAGTTACAGGTGTGTGATCACTGATCACGAGTATGGCCAAGTGTTGTAGATTCCAAAGTGAAGAAGCTATTGACGTCGTTAATGTTCGTCTCGGCAATGTTAGAAGACGAGAGGGATGATGAAAGTCTGCCCTCTTGTCAGACCGGCAATTTTTTTATGAAACAGTAACTGTTTTTTGTTACCCTTTGCATTTTCAATTCCCTGGTTATTCATATTTCTTTGCTGCTTAGCTGAAAAGAACAAAAATTCGATAGCGCTTGATAAGTAAGTAACTCGCCGTTAGGGTTACTGTATTCGGGGCTGCGAGTTGTTCGCAAGATATACCGCGGCCTCGACATAGAGGGATAAGAAGGGACATGGGTGGTTTTTAGTCAGTAGAAGTCTGATACTCCCTTTCGCTCTGCCCAAGAGCCGATGGGGTTATTCGATGATTTTCCACCCGCCAAAAAAAAAAAAGGTTTACTGTTTTTTTTTGTGCAAGTGTTTCCGGTTTCTCCTGCAGTGAAGAAGTCCTGTAGTTACCAATGGTTTGTTTAATAGTTTTCTTATTAAACTTTTAGTTATACTGGTATTCTTCTTATTGCTAAATATAGGTGAACCACGAGGAGATTCGTTGATGCGTTAGCGTATCAAGGATAGACTGGTAATCTACGTTTTGTAGGTATTATTTTATCCAGATTATCGAAGTTACCCGACTAATATGTTTATTAAGATTCTTCACACGCGTTTTAGGTCTACGACTGACAGCTACACTCTCGTGGTCACTGATAGATCTTTATAAAACGAACAGCAAGCGTCTAATTTGGTGTTCAGTATCATGTGGTCTACACATTTTAACCCATGAGTTGGAAGAGCCGCCGGGATCTTGACCTCGGGACTTTCTTAGTGTTTAAGTAGTCGTAATATGATCGTTTATAGAGACTTTGGAACTATGCGTATTTTTTGTTTTATCACCACAAAAGAATAGTGGCAGGTTAATTGAATCGATTTTAATAGTGTTTGACTTAGTATATATTCTTGGATCCAAGTATCTTGATTCAGTTTTATCTAACACAAGGCTATAAGCCTTGTAACTGTGAGCTCTTCGGATGACTTATAGAAACTTGTTGTAATAGATGACAACTTCTTCATTTTGAGTTTGTGTTAGGTGGTCGCCGTCGCGTGGTGGGTTGTTCGAAAGAGATATTCGTACCACCGCCTCGGACACAAAGGTTTTTTTTTTTTTATTCTCGATCATCCTGAGAACCTTCTAGTTACGGAGATATTGGAGGTTAAAGTTCCGAATTTTAGACAGCTTTTTTTTAATATTAGTTCCATCCATGAACCGTTTACTATTCAAAGCTTCCATTAGTACAATGTGTTGAGTGTGCTACATTTAGTTATACCTACCGTTAAACGTGATTATTCACCCCAAAAAAACTTTTTTATCAATGATTTTTGCGTTTCTTTTGTTTGAAGTACATTATAACAATCATAATGCTAGTTTAACAGCTCCGTGAAGGGCCAATTTACATCCTGTATTATTGACCTACAATAATCAGACTCCTCCAAAACACGTATTTATGTAATACCTATAGTTGAAAATGTTTGAAGCAGTAAGGTTAAATTTGAGGAAACTGCAAACTATAAAAAAAGGTTTACACTGATGACAGGTAACGATAATAATATCATTACAACATTATTTTGTATGAACAAATAAACTTTTGCCTTCACAAGAATTAAAGTTTCAAAAATGTTATTGTGTTGTCTTTGCTACTTTAATAAGAAGCTGTAATTACTTTTTTAATGTTTCCAAAACCCACTTTGGTTTATTTTAATGGTTTTACCGCAATACAATATAAAAGACTTTGAAAACATACTTAATACATTTGAAGTACCTACTTAATTCCAGATTATATTTTATGTTGTAAGAAAATAATCTATTTAAAATCATGTTTGTGTATTAATTATTAGATAGTCCAATTGATTCATTTTGGTATTTGCATTTATGTGTCACAAAGTTCGGCTTACAAACTCGACCGTAATAAACTCATGAATAAAGCGACTGTTTGATCCCGAAACATTTCTACATAAATAACCGCGCTAATAAAAACTTAAACCATAATAAATCGGCCATTCAAAAGTTTGGTTTTAGCAACTTATGATTAGATACTTCTTTAACTATTCATGTTTCCGTTCATCCAGATGCCCGGAAAATTCAGTCAACTCTAACTTCAATGTATAGAAAATTGAACTTCATGTTGGTCTCATAGTTCCGTATATCTAGGCGCAAATACATTATGAAATTGATAGTGCACAACCTACAAAACGTGGAAAATTTTTGTAGTATATTTTTGCCTGGAATCATTGCCATTTATACTATTCTATCGGTGATCATCAAACTATTATGATCCCAAAAACTAGAAACATGTAGCTAATTTATTTTTGTTTTCACATGAATTTTTCTATAAAAAAAAATATTTTATGTGTAAAGTGTAAATTAATATTTTTTATACCATACCTACTCTTAAAAGCTTATTTTATTCACGCAAAACAGTGAATAAAAAGGCCTTTTATTCACTGTTTTGTTTTTATTCACTATTTTGGTGTTTGAATTTGGAACACAAAAATATATCCGGTCTCTATTTCAATGCTTACACAAACTCCTTGCGCTAAGATTCGAAATTCAAAACTCTTTGGTGCAAATAAATTCTCGAGATTTGATTGGTCGATATTTGCGACAAGGAGTTTGGCATTAGATTAAAAACTGTTTTGTGTTCTTTGCTGCCTTTATAGAAAAATAAATATTGTTTCACAAGTTGACCACCCTAATGATAATAATAAGAAAATTACGCTTAATTTCAGTCATTGCTCTAAATTTAATGTCCATTTCAATTAATGTAACAATTCTTATTTCTTGATTAAATTTCTATTTTCGCTTAAATTATGTCTTTTCTCGTAGTCATGATATAAAGTATAGTATGCAACTCCTGAATAAAGTAAGAATTTATATCGAGGGCCATGAATCACTCCCGTCGTTCAGGATTCTAACAGTTGAATCACTCGCTGCGTTCGTGATTCAATCATTAGAATCCTTCACTTGCTCGTGACTCATCTACGGCCCTCGCTTTAAATCCGTCCTTTATTCACTAGTTGCATAATATACTATTATGTTTTAATAATGATTAAATAAAACGCAAGGTTAACATTTAAAATCGATGCTGGATGAATGAAGAAATAACTGTACAACTAAATGCGAAGCGACGTGTTTTTTTATTAAACGCGTGACATATTACTGCTAACATACACCTAGACAGGCAAGTCATCAGCAGTCGAGTCATGCAAGGGACAGTATATTGCACATAACTATGTTCATTTCTCGTTAGCCTGCAATAAAAGGCAGACGCAAAAACGTTGAAGCATTTCGAGTGCCAATTAAATCGCCACAAACATCCTGTAAGCCGAGATTATCGTATCGTAACAAGCATCGGAAACCTGCCCACTTCTCTCACACTGAATAAATTAAATAAAAACCCAATATAAAATAAATTAGAAATTGTTACACCAACGGTTGAGCACTGTTCTGTCTTGGGTTGGCTCATTAACTTTGCGCATAAGCGGAACTTAACGAGACGAAACCGAGTGGGGAAATATTTATATTTTATTCATAATTCATGTTGTCTTCGAGATAATTTTAAGGCGCACAATTTGGCTTCCACAGTACTTATTTGTTTAGTTTAATTATGTGCTTTCCCAATAGATGGCTCTGTGCGGCGCTTAATTACCACGCCTCGCACGTGCGCCTGCCGTCTGTAGATATTTTATGTCGATTCAAACCCGTTTCCTTGGCCTTTCTGAGTAATAATGAATACGTACGTATGACGTTTTCAGCTAACATTAAAGTGGCAAAATTTAATATTCATTTTCACTACATAAGCTAAAAATTGTGATTCGGCTACTATGTCATTTTGATGTGATTCTTTTATTTAGCCCGTTTTGTTCCACTCCTGAGCAATGGCCTGCTCTTATTTCTTCTACATTTGGTGATTAACATACTCGTAGTACATTTTATTACATATAAATTACTATAACATTGCTATAATTGTATAAGACATAAGTACGTACTAATTAAATATAGTTAATCAATTAATTAACCTTCTCATGGAGCTTCGTACTTTTAATTTTATTACGGTTAAGAAGACAATTATTCTTATATAGTTAAGTACTCCATGTTGACTATTTTCTATAAGAATCGTTCAATGAGTTTCGATTGCATTTTGAGTCCATAAAGAGCCCACAGTTTACTCAGTTACTGGGTTGAGAAGGTCAGATAGGTAGTCACTTCGTGTAAAATACTGGCACTGCTGATTCTGGTTAGACTCGAAGCCGATCCCAACATAGTTTAGGCAAAGGCTAGGTAAATGATGATAAAATCATGATGAATAAGCAAAGACTGGCTTGGCTCGTCGTAACTCTGCAGCAGCTATTGCGCTCTTACAATCAGCCGGTGGATACAGTTCTGATTAAAAAATGGCAGCCTTGTTCAATAAATAAAGCCAAACCGGATAATGTCATACTTTAATACATGTACGTAGCAATAAAACTTTCCTAAACCAGTGGCTCAAGACTATGAAAAGCTCCCTGGATGCAATCTCAAGGCACGCCAAAATGGGCTTCCTGGAGCCAGATGCTATCCAGGTACGTAAAATAATAATTATGTACTAATAACAGCTTCCTACAGAATGCAAATAACCACTCCCGCTCTTAGGCAGAGCGAAAGGGAGTGTCAGACTTCTGCTGACTAAAAATCACCCATGTTCCTTCTTCGCCCTTCATGTCGAGGCCGCGGTATCTCTTGCGAACAACCCGCAGCCTCGACGGATACAGAGGAGGCCTGAGTCCCTGCAGTGGGATGGGTGCACATTATAGGATGATGATGAATAGTTGAACGGTAGGAGGTGGCGCTACTGTCGATATCCAGAAAGGTTCTGACAACATCTGTTAGGTCAGCTAGTTTTATCATAAACTAGCTTCTGCCCTTGGCTTCGTTTACGTCCAAATCGTTTACACTACAGGGACAAAAAGTTAGTATCCTTTGTCTTAATCTTATCAAGTATGAACATTAATTGCGATGTGTAATTGCGTGATTGAGTGCCAACCATACAAAATTTCTCGTGCAAAATATTAGTAGGATTTTTATTTTATTTCATTTATTTCTTAAGAAAACTTACAGCTAGGATGCAGATAGTCGACCGGTAGTGAAAGAAGGCCAATTAAAAGTTTTCACTGACATTATAAGGATAGCACAAGAAAAAAAGAACATGACGGAAGAAGATCCTAACAATGCAAGTGTGAAGTTACTTTTACGCCATGGCAACCACCAATGCTAAAGTCATGCGTATTTCAAAGTTGGTTCTTACAACAAATAAAAATATACCTACTTAGAGGAAGTAACTATATTTTTATTCGTCGTAGCAGTTTTATAATTTACAAAATATACTCATATTTTTACACTTGACTGTAGGACACCTTACCTTTGATAGCAAATTTACGTTATGTAGTGATTGTATCTCATTATATACAAAAGATATCTCCGTATTTTATTTTCGTTGATGTTACGTTTCGTCGTCACTCTGTTCAGAAACAAAGTGGAAGTGGCGGCCAAATAGTGAATAACCAAATACATTAAAGTCAGCTACACGAATAACTCAATAATTTCACTTTGACAGCGCCTAAAATCGGCATCAGTAAGTGCAAAGTTGCAGATTCGATCTGTATTCACTGTTGTGGTCTTGGGCACTGTCACTTGTCAGTTGTTCTCGAACTAGTCAGTTATTCTCGAACTAGGAACTCGAATAGGTGATGGGGCATCTGTTCGTAATAGATAATAGAGCAATTTCAATGAAATATAAATATCTATTGTTTTTTGTAGCCCTAATATCGTATTACAGAATAGAACTGCAACAACACCCGCCATTAGCAGGTACCTTATCGTCAGTTTATTAATTTGAATAACAGTTATACCTAAACGCAGAACGGTGTAGCTGGCAGTTTGTGTGTGTTCCAGTTTGTTTTGATGGCGCGAGGATGCAGGGTAAGACAATGATCGAACAAATAGGGGTTTGTCACGCGACGCACGCCTAATCAGGGATCGAGGATGTACCAGAGCGCTACCCGACAACGCTTATTTATGCCTTGCCGATATCGAACGACAGTTTTTATTACCAGACGATGCCCGTTATAATTCATACTACACAGAGCGCACGTTTTTAACGAGTGCCTTTAAATAAAATATGTTATTTTCACATCCAATTAGAATTTCCGATGGATATGCCGTGGGGATTTTCTATTAGGGGGCCAACTATGGCAGTAAAATAAAGTACGAGATAATCGAAATATTTAAGGGGTAATTTAATTTCAATAATGATTGTATTATTCCTAATGAAATGAGTTGATTGTATCAAATGACATTTTTGTTTCGGAAAAACTTTTATTTTGACTGACGAAGTCCATGTTCAAAATGTAAATACTTCTTTAAGGCCGATTATTCACCAGTTCCCATGTTTTCCGTTAGATTGCCAAATGAGCTCTTAAGCTCGTACAACGTTGTTATAATATTATACTTAATTGAAATATTTTGCTTGGCTGCAACCAAGCTAAGATTTTACCATACCTAGATATTTTTTCCAAGATTTTAAATTCAATCCAGTGTCTGCTCTTAATAATTCTCATCGTTTAAGTTATGTTTATTTCAAGTGTTATATAATTATTCTAAAACCTATCCATATGACATAATTTTTCGGTTATCGCTGTTAGTACAAAAAGGAAATTAAGAGTAACAATTCAGAAGTGTTCAACTACAAGAACGCAAACTTAGGAATACTTTGTTTTTTTTTTTCATGTTTTTGTTATTGTTCATTTAGACTCACGCTGAGGTAAATACCCTGAGATACATGGCAATGCATGGCAACTTGTGACCCACGGATGCCCCTCAAGTTAAAGGAGAAAATATACAAGTCCGTTATTAGACCTGCGTACTGTATGAATCAGAGTGCTGGGCTTTGAAAAAGATGTATGAAGAACGAATGAGTATATTAGAGGAAGTCTGAAAGTGGCACCTGTTACAGAAAAAGTGAAAGGAAGTCGTTTATCTTGGTATTGCCATGTAATGAGGAGGGATGAGACGCATGTGACTAAAAAAGTGATTGATATAAATATTGATGGATGGAGAGGGAGGGGAAGGGTAAAGAAAAGATGGATGGATTGTGTGAGGAATGATATGAATGAGAAAGGAGTAAATGCCACCTTGACGTGTAACAGGGAAGAATGGAAGAAGAAAACGTGTTGCGCCGACCCCAAATAGAATGGGATAAGTTCAGGAAGATGATGACATGGCAAGCTTGTCATCACCCATAATAATTTAGCATCGTTTTAAAACGAATAGTAGCGGTTCTTGCTTTGTTAATTTTTACTTATGAATAATTAAAAAGGAAAAACTTAATTTGAATGTACGTCATTAAGATTATTAAGGCTCTTAACTGACGCACTGTTGCTGAGTTATACTTTCGGATAATGCTTCGTTGACTTGCTTACTGTTAGTAACATTGTAAATGATCTGAAACCAAATTTTATCCAAATCCGTTTCGAAATTTTTGCGTGAAAGAGTAACAAACATCCATCCATACTTACAAACTTTCGCGTTTATAATATTAGTAGGAAGAAACAAAGGTGAGCTTTCTTTTTTGCTTGAAATTTTTAATCATGTTTGGAAGTTGATGTTACGTCGGGACCTCGGGGCTATGAAACCTAAAACCTATCAGGCTGACAAAATGGATAGATAAATGCACCTTTTTGGTGTAGCTCATTAAATTGTACATGATCTTAGAACACCAGTATAAAACCGATGGTCCCATTACTTAACTGTCACATTTCCTCATTATCTGGCAAGCCTTTTCCCAACTTTAACGGGCTCGGCTTCTAGTTACTGACTGCTGCTGCATACCAGTATTTCACATGGAGCAACTGCCTATCTGACCTCCACAACCCAGTTAGTACTGGGTTTATGATACCTTTTGTTAAGAATGGTTCTCAGATTTTCGGGTCACTGACTACCTGTAACGCTGGTTGAAGTTCTATAAATGACAGCCGGGACCAAAGACTCAATAAGAAACTCGATATTGAATGAGTGGTTCATTCGCGGACCAGATAGGCAAGCGCCGTCAACCTGAGCGGTTCTTGTTGCTTAGCCACTACTTCCTCGCTCGATCCTGATTGATTTTCATAACGCCTCTTATGTTGCGAAACGTGGTCATCGCTACTAAACACAAGACAGATTATTTGAGTTACCACGTATAACTTAGTATTTAAATTAATAGATGTTATTATCACTAATATAAGTACGAGTAGCTAAATAAAGGATAAGTTTGGTAACTCGTCAACTACAAACTTTTCACAGTGGATATAAATCCGGGTCTGAGTTAATCAGTAGCTAAGATGCAGCAAAATTGAAAACTGTTGTACAATAAGCCTGCGGCTATCTCGCCTCGGTGATAAACTCATTTGCAACTTCGAGGAACTCAACTATCATAAATAATAAATAAATGAAAAAGGAAGTTTGTGTCTGCAAATGGAAAGATACAATAAATCTAGAATACTGCACTTCATCAAATATAGAATTTTAGGTCGAAATATAGAAACCCATATTTCGACCTAAAAAAGGTGTGTGTTAAACATTCCAAGTCTATTTTACTCCACCAGCATCCCAGTTTTCAAAAAGTTTTAATAGACATTCTAAAGCCTGTCACTACGAACATTCAACTAATATTATTTCATGTTACAATGCTTCCACGAGTGTTTAACTGTGTAAGTTACGGGCGAATTTCGACTAATTTTGACATGAAAATACTGTGAAGCAGTATTTTCATGTGATTTTACATTCATTTTACATCCACGGGATGATGGACTTAGTCAACAAAAATAAGATTCTGTTTAGTCCGTCAGTTAGATTATCGAAAAATATTGGATACGTGTTTTTTGTTTTATCAAATTAATAAAAATTGACAAGATAAAACGCGTCAAAGATCATGGGTGGGGGGCTTGTGACATCACTTGTAGGTAAAAAATGTACTGACATTTGACGTTTTCGAGGAGTTCAGGAGTTTTCCAAGCACTATCGTCTTCATTTTTTGTTTTGTGAAAAAAGAAAAAATATCTGTTTAATATTTTTAGATTCCCTATTCAAATTATTTTCCTATTATGAACTATTTTCCCAAATGGTCACTGACGCAGTTGCTATTATGAAAGGTCAATTTTTCGCTTTTTAACGCAATTCATAATATGATCTGCCATTTTAAACGCCCTGAAGTTACTTGAAAAAAAGCCACTGGAAACGAGACACACTGACACACTGGGAGCGGGTATATATTTCTGAATGAAAAAGGTTTAAACCGGGTACAAAGTCTGTCTCATCTCAATCTAAATTTGTCAAGGTACTTACTTAAAATTTTCCTGGCTGATTTTGAAGCCAGGACTTTTATAGGTAGTAGACGTACTATAGTTTTGTTAGCTTAGTTGTTGACATTACTGTGCATGCTGTGATCGCGTATACGTTTAGAAGTATATTACCTTTTGTTTGCCATTATGTATTTGAATGTAATGATTTATTTACTGAATGCAAATAGATCTAAAAGAATAATAAAAAATATGAACGTGTATCAGAATTACAGTAGAATAACTGGGCGTCAAAAAATCGATTTAAGGTGGAACCTCTTAGTAGGTAACCCGCGAAATTCGAATTTATTTACGTTTTTTGCAATTTGCCGGTCAGTGTTGTATGTTAATTAAATTAAGATTCACTGACTTCTTTTTTTGTATCTATTATTGGATATCCGAAATAAATATAGTAAATAGACAAAGATTCTGTGAAAACCAAAAATGCAAAAAACGCAGTATTTTTTGTAATTTTATTTTACTAAAATAACATTCGGGAGAAGGTCACTGTTACTATTGGCCTGTTTGACTGCTTCGTTGGTCCAGTTAGGGGTCGCATAGGAGAGTACTACATGAGGTTTTGTATCGGTCGGGTAAAGTGTTATGAAATTTTTCAATTAGGAATTTCTCAGAAGAAGCCTCGGAGTTAGATTGGTGCCTGGTTGATGGCAATAGGCTCGCGATTGTCGGTGTCCCATTAAGTACACCTCTGCCTAAACCTTCAGGAACTTCGTGATGTTATGTTATGTTACTATCAGCGTGACTCCATGGCTACGTCCCATTGGCATTGGTTGTGGGTTCGGTCCAGTCGAGATAAAAATGTTATTATTTTTTTAGATTGTGTTTAATAAAACGACATATCACTGGAAGCATGGCAATATTTGGTTATATCCCTACATGTTTTTAGAACAAGACGTAATATTATAGATAAGAATAAGTGATTACTTGGTAAAGTTGCGTGCGATTGAAGTGGTCTATGTCCAGCAGTGGGCTGTTGCAGCCTGATAATGATGAGTAGTTGATGTGCCTAGATATTTCTCGAAATACCTTGTAACTTTATTTCCTGTGACACACATGTACACGCAATACACGTAAATTCTTAATATGCCATTTTGGTTAGTCGGTGGACCACCCATCATCTGCATAGCCTTTTTCCAACTGTGTTAGGGTCGGCTTCCAGTCTAACCGGATGCAGCTGAGTACCAGTATTTTACATGGAGCAGTCGCTCCATGTAAAAAAGAAAAATGAGAAATATGGAACTGGGTAATACGATACCCTTTGGTAAGACTGGATGTCAGACTTTCAGGTCACTGGACTACCTGTAACGACTGCCAAAGATCTATATAAAGCAGCCGGGACCAACAGCTTAACGTGCTTTCCGAGGCACGGAGGAAACTCGGCATGTAATGGGCGGTCACCCATCCACAGATCAACCTAGGTAAGCGCGGCTTAACCTAAAGATCGACCTGAATGGCAGTTATTATTAAACCACGAGCTCCTCTCCTCCTCGAAAAGCAGGTAAAGCAGTTGGTCTGGACTGTTCATTGTAGATCTTTGACTATTGTGACAGGTGGTCAGTGGTCCGAAAGTCTGACAAACAGGTTACCAAGGGGTATCATATTACTTTGTATTAACTGGGTTGTGAAGGTCGTATAGACATTTGGTGTACGTAAAATACCTATTTCAACTGCATCCGGTTAGACTGGAAGCTGACCCCAACATAGTTAGGAACAGGCTACGCAGAAGATTTGCACGCCAGTGGTTGCAGACGCATTACTTTGTGTAATTTATTTCATCACCAGTTCTCTCAAAAACGGTGAAGGAAAACATCGTGAGGAAACCGGCATGTCTTAGAACCAAAAAATTCGATGACATGTGTCGTCTACCAAACTGCACTGATCACGCGTGGTGGATTATTGCCCTTCCCTCTCCTAGAGAGGAGGCCTGAGTCCCTGCAGTGGGAACGTTATTGGCTGATGATGAGTACCTACGTTTATGGAACTGCACAATAACAGCAGCGAAACTTTAGCCGGCTCTAGCCAATTTTTATCTTGGGTCGACTGTCGTTGTCATGGAAACAGAAACGTCGCCCACTAAATAAATCCTAGAATTTTTGGCCGCAACTGGCGGATCTTCGAGTAAGGAACTTCCTCAGCATAATAATATATACACTGCCTCCTATATAAGCCATACTTGTCAACCCAATAGTTGCATTCGGCTTCAATCAACGCTAAAGATTGTGTCTAGTTTGGCTAGGACATTATAGGTTTGAATCACCTGATTGTCTGATAAAAAGATGATTCCGTGCTTCGGAAGGCACGTATAAGCCGGTGGTCCCGGCAGCGAAATGGCAGTCGTCAAACAAGCACAACCCGCAGTCCCGACGGGATATCAGAGGCCCTTGAGGCGGTTTAGAAACTCTGACACTAGGGTATGATGGGGTCGTTAGAACTTACTGCTAACAAGATAAGAAGAAGAAAGAAGCATGCTAAAGATGTCTCGTGACACTGTCATAAATGTTAAAGATATCTCTAATGTCATTTTGTATTCAAATTATAAACAAACTGTGGCTGTCAATGTCTAATGGGGTAGAATGTAGACGTGTCAAGTTGACTCAAGTTCAGTCCACAAGTAACGATACCAGTACATATATCGAGCAAGCCATTCCTATCTATACATTCCCTTTATCTCAATAGGAAACATGTCAATAAAATATTAAAATTGACGTAAGTATCTCCGAAACTATAAAGCTTTAGCTAGGGTAACTAAGGTCTAATAATTTATTTATTTATTTATTTATTAATAATTAAAGGACTCCTATACGCTAATTAGCTGATGACGGGTCCAGATCCACTCACCCTGTATATTATGTTTTTTTTTTTTTAGGGTCTGGGAAATCAACAAATAACCCCTCCCGCTCTGGGCAGAGCAGAAGGGAGTGTCAGACTTCTACTGATTAAATACCACCCATGTTCCTTCTTAGCCCTTGTGCCAAGGCCGCGGTATCTCTTTCGAACAACCTGCAGCCCCGACGGGTGTATATTAGAGCTTCAATTTATTTTTTAATCAAATCGGTTTTGTCTGACTTAAAGAAACTGGCACATAATGTCTCCAGAGCTTTGCCGCAATACTACAAAAACAATATCTACCCACTGAGAACAAGTGCGATAAGTTGAACAACACGGTAAAATGCATACAAAGTGCACTTTGGATGTAGTATCGTAAATATGCATTTTTAACATATACCCGGCCGCTGTTAGTAAAGATACGAAAGAATATGGAGAAACATCCACGTGTATGTCTTGGTGTTCGTTTATTTAATAAGCAATGATCATCATCATCAGCCTATAATGTTGCCACTGCAGGCACTCGGGCCTCCTCTCTAGGAGAGGGGGATGGGCTACAATCGACCACGCGTGCCCAGTGCGGGTCGCAGATGTCACATGTCTTAAATTTTTTGGTTCTAAGACGTTTTCCTTCACCGTTTTGAGAGCAGTGATGATGAAATAAATTACACAAAGTAATTCGCCTGCCTGGGTTCGAACCCACGACGTACTGTTCGTAAGTCGGGACCGACACCACTGGGCCAACGGTGCTCTATCCTGTTGCTGTTCATATTGCTAATAAGCAATCGTTATCCTGAAATGAAAATCGTGCAATGGCCTAATGTAGCCCGCAAAACATTTTTCACTCTAGAAAAATACTTTTTCATGAAATCATTACACCTGGTACATTACCTGGTAAGTAGTTCTGATGATGAGCATTGTACTGATAGTTTTAATGACGGTGATTATGAAAGTCAACTATACAGTTCAGTTTTTGTTTCTACAACATATCATTTATTATCTTGTCCTTAAGGCAATAGGGGATCTGACTGAGTCAAAAAAAATTGATTCTAATTAGTCCGTCAGTTAGATTATCGAAAAATATTGGATACGTGTTTTTTGTTTTATCAAATTAATCAAAATTGACGAAGATAAAACGCGTCAAAGACGTCATTTGTAGGTAAAAAATGTACTGACATGTGACGTTTTCGAGGAGTTCACGAGTTTTCGAAGCACTGTATCTCACTCTATGTCTTCATTTTTTGTTTACGTGAAAAATAAAAAAAATATGTGTTCAATATTTTTTGGAAATCTGTCTGACGGACAATTTTTTTTTTGTCCGATCCCCTATTCATTTGATATTGGCGCAGTAGGTCTTCTTCTTCCATACTTCTCTATTACTCGTCATCCCGTCAGACACCTCGTTTCTTGCCATATCATCCTTTACACAGTCCATCCATAATTTCTTTGGTCACTCTCCACTATTATATCCCCCACATTCATACACAAATTTTCCTCACGACATTTTCCTCAACTCTTCGCATCACATACCACGACAACCGATAATCACATTACTTTTCAGGCACCGGCGCCACTTTGTTTTTTGCTTTTTCAACATTGTAAAAAATTCCCTGCCTTAACTGAAAGCAATCAGAGTAAGTATGTCCTGTGAAGTATCGAGAAATAAGTGGATCTCCTAAAATTATTGATGGTGTAGATTAATAACTAATAATAAGCTACTTACCAAAGAAGTTGCGCAAACGCCGATTAGTCACTGCATGGGTGCCACGCATTCTGTCATCAAACGGTGCGGAAACGCTGCTGGTATGCTGCGTTTTTCAACAGTATTAATTAAAATGTTTGGCTTTCTTTTTATATTGATGATGACCATGACAGTTCCTTAGTATAATTTTATTAAAATAAAACACTTTTACTCAGCATCGACCACTTTGAAGTTGATTCTTATTGGGTAATTAGTAAACGTAATGTGTCACTCATTTACTTACCATTTAAAACAAAGGGCTATGTTAAGAAAACCCAAATCCCAGATACATTGTGCTGTTTAATTCTTAAGTCATCAAGTGTTGTGACTTCTTTTAATGAGAATTTCATATTCATAAATGAATAATAAAATCAAAATATACAGACATCTTTAGAGAGAGACATCTCTAAAGATGTGTGTATATTTTGATTTTATATACGTGACGGATTTTCGAGCGGCTGAGACACCACGTGTCGCTGCTGATCCGTTATCTGTTGGTCCTCCATTATGGGCGTGTAGGTGCAGGTAGTTGAAAAATAATATTCACAAAATATCTCACTTAATTTAACTTTTAATATTTTAACAAAACTTTACCAAAATAACTAATGATCACAATAATAATTACTGATTAAATAACAGAAGGAAAATAATTAAGTTTACTTTAGAGCCAATGGGTTTGTGCATGTGCCTCGGCTGACGGTCGCGTCAAAAGTGACCGTCACCGCCGCCATGACATTCACAACTCCATTCGGTGTTACCCGCTCTAAATTAAAATTACCAATAAAGAAATAATTCTTACACCACAGAGTAAAAATAATCGATTACAACTTATAAAAATGTTAAAATAAATCAACTAAATTATCGCGCGCCGTTACGGCCGTCCTGCATCATCACACGTCCTCGTGTGTACTTTCTTCAATATCTGTGAACAAATAAACAACCAGTTGGTCACATACCTCAAAACTCGGTCATTCTGACCACAACAAAATTATCAAGAATCTTTGTCAAATCTTGAAACGTCTAATCGAAATAAATCCAGGCTTAATCGTCACCAAGACCCAAAACATTACTAGAACTGAAAGTGTACTAAGATAGTGCTACGCAAATGCACGACATAGTATCATACACTTTCACGTACCACACAGGCTAAAACTAACAGGTGCCACACAGGCTAACGGGTGCCACACAGGCTTACGGGTGCCACACAGGCTCACGGGTGCCACACAGGCTCACGGGTGCCACACAGGCTCACGGGTGCCACACAGGCTCACGAGTGCCACTCAGGCTCATAGATGCCACACAGGCTCACAAGTGTCACACAGGCATAAAGATGCCAAAAAAAAAGCTCATAGTGCCACACAGGCTTACAGGAAATGAGATTACTCACCAGCAACAGCGCCGTTAACGGAACATTCTGACTCTACACTGTTAGTTGGCGTTTCCAGCCCAACATTCAACTCTAAAGGAACGTAACACTCAGGCATAGGTCGTATACGATCATGTGCATACTTATACGTTCGATTAGAGTTTAATGCCTTAAGCAAATATCTGTCACCATCAAGCAGCTCAGCCACTTGATAAGGTCCTTTATATTTTGGCTCTAACTTTGTTTTATTCCGCTCATGATTTTCTAGTAGTACATAATCTCCTACTTTGAATTTATTTACTTTGGCTTTGTTTTTGTCAAACCTAGCTTTCTCTGTAGAGGCACTTGCCTCTATTGCCCGAGCTGCTTGCTCTCTGATCTCGTCTAAATTAACATGTGTCTCGTCTGTATCAAGAGTCATTAACTGAAGAGGTCTAGCAACCTTTCCTATCAATAGTTCAAGGGGGCTTGCCTTAGTTGTACGGTTAAAGGTACAATTGATAGCAAGTTGGACATCAGGCAAGGCTGCCTGCCACGACTTAAGGTTCCCGGTTTCGACTGTGGTTAACATGTTCTTTAAAGTGGACATAACTCGCTCTACTTGCCCGTTAGCACGACTAGAACCTGTGGCTATCAAATGTAAACTAATGTTGTGAGTTGTACAAAAGTCCCTAAACTCTTTCCCAGCAAAACATCTACCCTGATCCGCTATTACACGCGTAGGTGCACCAAAGAGAGACACACTCGATTGCAAAGCTTTAATAGCATTTTTAGCGTCAATATTCATAGTATGATGCAAAAGTACGAACTTTGTAAAAGCATCGATAGAAACAAACACATACTCTTTGTTATCTCTCTTGCCACTTAGTTTTCCCGTGGCATCCATATGAATGGTGTGCCACGGGGTCGTAACTTTTGGAATTGGATGGAGCTCGACTTGAACCTTGCCCGAATGAGGCTTTGAGACCTTACATGTGATGCAATTATCAACGAATTTTCTTACGTATTTATTCATATTAGGGAACCAGTAATGACAAAAAGTCTTTTCTAGAGTTTTCTCCCAACCTAAGTGCATTACACTCTCGTGAACGTGATTAATAACAGCCCATTGAAAAGCCCTTGGCACCACTGGTAACCACACACTCCGTTTATTACGTTCTATTTTTCGATGTAACACGCCTCTCCTCATTTCATAAGTCTTAACCGCCTCATCTGTAAGTTCATTAGACCCGAGTTTCACAATAATGGAATTAACCTCCTCATCTTTTCTTTGCTCTGCTTGTAACCATTCATCTGATATTTCTGCTAAATAAACTCTTTTCTGCTCTATTTTATTACTGACTAACTTGGTGATTGCTGGTAGAGGGTTTCGCGATAAGAAGTCTACATGTCCCATATTTTTGCCCTGACGATATTCAACATCAAATTCAAAAGATTGAAGGAAACACCACCATCTATGGACACGAGGGGTAAGGTCTACTTTAGACTTAGACGCCTTGACTGCATTGCAATCAGTCACTACTGTGAACTTTCGTCCTTGTAAGTAATGGCGAAAATGTTTTATGCTATTCACCACTGCTAGCGTCTCTAACTCATATGAATGATACCTTGACTCAGCGCTGGAGGTTCGGCGACTATAATATTCAATAACGTGTAATTTTCCGTTAATCTTTTGCATTAATATGGCACCATAGCCTTCAGCGCTGGCGTCCGTATGCAACTCTATCGGCTGGTTTGGGTCGAAAATAGTTAGAACGGGTTTGCTGGTAAGTGTCGCAATAATTTCTTTTCTTATTGTTTCAAAAGCTGGTGTCCACTGTATTTTGCCTTTACCTGAAGTTAATCTATAAAGAGGGGCGGTCTTTTGAGAGAAACATGATACAAATTGTCTAAAGTACGAAGCTAAGCCTATAAATTGACGTAGTTGAGTAACCGTTTGGGGAGGTGCTAGTTCTGTCAATGCTCTAATTTTTCGCGGATTTGGTCGTATTTCGCCAGCGGCTACGTGGTACCCTAAGAACTCTACTTCAGTTTTGAGAAAAGCACATTTCTTTATGTTAAAAGAGAAACCAGCGTCTGTTAAAGCTTTCAAGACTTGACGCAAGCGATCAATACCCTCATCTACACTACGAGATGGGATAATGACGTCATCTAAATAGACTACAGCAAATGACTCCGTCAAAACTCCTAGAGCTTTATTTATCGCACGTTGGTACACCGATGGAGCATTCCGAAGACCAAAAGGCATTGCCAAATATTCAAATTGCCCATCCGGCGTCACGAAAGCTGTACGCTCCACTGAGTTTTCCTCTACAGGAATTTGATGGTAACCACTAACCATATCAAGAGATGTAAAGTAATTTGCTCCTACCAAACGTTGTATTTGATCAGATATTAAAGGCAATGGATAACGATCGGGAACTGTGTTGCTGTTAAGCTCACGGTAGTCCACGCAAAGACGGTCAGATCCGTCTCTCTTTTTGACCAGCAAGATAGGGCTAGCAAAAGGTGAGCAACTTTCACGAATGACACCAGCATTTAGAAGTTCTTTGATCTTAGAGCGCACTACTTGTCTTTCATCACAGCTAAGCCGGTATGGACGGCGTTGTACAGTGCGGTTGGGATCAATCAATCTTATTTCTAATTTTCCTGTACTAACCCTACTTGTAGGAGTGCCTTCTACAAAAAAATCTTCGTAATTTTCAAGTAAAGAAGTTAATTGTTCTCTATTTTCATTGGGAATATCACTATCAATACCACCAAAGTCATTTACTTTAGAGCCTACATCACAAACAGCGACTATTTTAATTTTATTCAATAACAATGATGTTTCAGAAATTTCAACTGAAAATCCCAATGAAAGTAAGTCCCGTCCTATCATAATGGCAGTAGAAATACAATAGTCAGGTACGACATGAAATAATAACTGTAACGAGTAACCCTGTATCATAACTGTGGACAGTATTTGAAAATTGCATTGTAAACTAGATTGGGCTATGCCTAATAACGTAACCGTATTTTGCTGTCGTTTACCAGGGAATCTACTAGCTAAACTTTCCCGGATCAAAGAGCACTCAGCACCGGAATCAAAACAAAATGAGAACGACTCACCAGATTCGGTAGAGAGTAGATCTGTAGCTGGCTTAATGGTGCAGATATCCACTCGCTTCTCAACTCGGCTGTTCCCGGAGTCAGTTTCCTTCTTTGGACAGCGTGTGGCGATGTGACCAGGTTCGCCACAGAAGAAACAGGTCACTGACATCGATGGTTTCTTTGAAACATTATCTTTGGCTGGTTGCGATCCACTATTTTCTGAAAACTTAGATTGAGGGTTAGCAGAAGGATCGCGAGACCTTTTAGTCAAGCATTCATTTGCCATATGACCCGATTTTCCACAGCTGTAGCATCTTCTTGATTGGTCGAACTTTGGCTTCTTGGCGTCGGCAGGTGTATTTAACTTGTCCTGCATTGGAGGTCCTCTTTTTCGGTACGTAAAAGCCATCAGTTCTTGTTGTAGTTTAACTCGAGTATCAATCTCCGTCGTAAATGCCAACCGTTGAAGCCGTGGCTCGATTTTAGCTGCATGCGCCATAGTTACAGCGATTGCTATCTTTTCAGTTGAATAGTTGTTCCATTGACTAAGTAAAGTGCTCAGAAATCGGTTTGCATAAGCTGACAAGCATTCTCCTTCCTTAGGACTTTCATTAAAAAGCCTGTATAACATTGCAGCAGGAGTTTCAACACTATCGTAACGAGCTAGAAATAGGTCCTTTAATTGAGGCCAAATTATTCCAGGAAAAGTATTTTGAGCTAGCCATGAAGCTGCCGACCCCTTGAGGGCTTTACTCATTGTAATAATCAGCCTACTGCTAGAAATTTGTTTTTCTTGCAAGCATAAATCGACGGTATTGCACCATGCTCGAGCATCACTATCTCGAGACTCGGGATTAAATTCAGGTAGTGCTAGCCTAAAATCTTCTGAACAAGGTTCTTTAATCGCGCGAATCAATTCTCTCATTTGGCTTTGCTGCATTTCAAATAACAATTTCCAACGGTTATTTTCACTAGCACTTGAAAAAGAATCAATATTCTGACCTGTGGACTGTTCTTGCGACGTTCCATCGTATCCCACTTCTGATGACGGATTTTCGAGCGGCTGAGACACCACGTGTCGCTGCTGATCCGTTATCTGTTGGTCCTCCATTATGGGCGTGTAGGTGCAGGTAGTTGAAAAATAATATTCACAAAATATCTCACTTAATTTAACTTTTAATATTTTAACAAAACTTTACCAAAATAACTAATGATCACAATAATAATTACTGATTAAATAACAGAAGGAAAATAATTAAGTTTACTTTAGAGCCAATGGGTTTGTGCATGTGCCTCGGCTGACGGTCGCGTCAAAAGTGACCGTCACCGCCGCCATGACATTCACAACTCCATTCGGTGTTACCCGCTCTAAATTAAAATTACCAATAAAGAAATAATTCTTACACCACAGAGTAAAAATAATCGATTACAACTTATAAAAATGTTAAAATAAATCAACTAAATTATCGCGCGCCGTTATACGTATATTGACATCAAGCAGTCAAAGTAAAACACGATAAGTAGCGTGTCTTACTCTGACTATTCTTGATGTCAATACATTTGATTACATGTGTAGGTAGAAGGCAGCGCGAGCAATCTTGTAATGGTATGAATGATACTATACGTGTTTAAATCCTTTTTGTAATGAGACTAATCACGTTTTCAAATGGTAAATAGTCATGTGTATAAAGATTCACTAAAAATCGTAAATGGTTATTCTGAATAAGTGACTCAGAAATTACGTCATTAGGATAGCAAGACATGTCCCAAGTTTGTTTTATAAATGAAATTAGACTACACACCGATGTGTATGCAGACAGAAATAACGATGTAATAACGTCTCCATTACCAGACTGGTTTCCTTACTTGTCTTTCACAAACTGAAGGGTACTTTGAAGATTCTTAATAAACAAAATAACACAAAATATTTATAATGAATCGTAAAGCTGTTACCGCGAGGTGAATCTCCTCGACGGCGCTCGTTCCTCCCACCGCGCCGAGCGGCTATCATTGGCTCTCACCGACCAGACGCCGCCTCCACTCCTGCGCACACTCTACTTCAAAACAACTCCATCCACTCAATAAACAAGTCTTGAAGTCCATTGTCTCCGCACCATTATGCCGTCACATGGACATGTTATGCAGGCCCGTCATAGATCTGTTAGAAATAAATAACAAAAAACATCGGCCACTCCGGCAAGGCAACTCATTAGTTTCACTTCTTTAATAAATAACACGTGGAAACGTGAATGGATATCTCACAACAACTTATGATTTGACTCCTGTTTGTATGACTTATTAACAATTCAAACAATTACTGACTATTTCGGGATGAAATACATAGATAATAACGGATTTCACAGCCATTATTAAAAAATGAGGCATTTGATTGTAAAGGGATAATATATAATTCTGCTGTAGCGCAGTTGAAAGCTCATGTCGTTAGTGTATCAGGTGATGCTCCAGTTTGAGCATCAAGGACATGTTTAGGCTGAATGCAACGAGCGTCAGTAGCGTGAAATGTGGCGCCGGCGAATGGGAGTCGCAGGGGAGCTGCAAACACGACGGGGGGCGGGGGAATAGCGCCTCCGCGGGAATAAAACCACCGTTTGCCTCTGACGCCCGCGCTTCCCTTATAACAAAAAGTCGAAGACGGAACGAGGCGACAACCACAGAGGCTCGCCTCCACGCTGCCGCGGATAAAATCGACATAGAATTAAAGAAAAATACAAAAATCACTCATTGTTCTCATAAAATGAATGTGCTGGGAGTTGAATGTGAGGCTTTTTGTGAAAATATTCTCATACTTTTAAATGGGATCTCGTGTGGCGCCTCCTAATGATTCGTCCTTTTTGCGGCGGCGATGCGCGCGCCGGCCGGACGCTCTCAGCATCTCTAGGCTTTTGGTGTGTCGGCGCATGTCACCACTTTTTTGTTTTACAGTTTCGGATGTAAATTAAACAGTTTAGGCGGCATTGTTCTCAAAAACGGCGGAGATAAGAAAAGGGAAATTTTCATTTTTGATTTCGTTTTTTATTTAATTTAATGATACAGTTTTTCCTTCCTTCTGCGTCGTTTTGTACTTACTACCTCCTCAAATAGATTGCACCGAATCATAAATAAATCTATATATATAAAAATGAAACCCGTTTTCCGTTGTCACGACATAGCATGAAAACGGCTTGACCGATTTGGCTGATTTTTTGTAGTTTTCTAATACTCTGTACAAGGTTCTTACGGAAAAAAATATTAAGAAAATCTCTCAGAAAGTTTGAAAAATATACATTTAATTTTGCATATTTTAAAAAAAGCGCGTTACGAATGTCAACGTCATTCAATTTAAAACGAAAAACTCTGTGGTGATCTATGACACCACAGACATAACCGCGCTAACAAATGTCAACGTCATTCAATTTAAAACAAAAAAATATGGTATTTATGCAGTCCATCCCAGTCAAGACGAGTGTTTTTATTTGCGTAAATCCATGTTTTTCACATGGCCAATTATATGTCGCCTGTTCCCGTGTCGGAAAACCATCAACATTATTTATTTACGCGCCAGAACATAAAACTAAAAATATAGTTTATCAAAAAGCATTAGAATAGAGAGAAGCAGTGAAGGGTATAGAGGCTATTAGTTGCTTTCTAGAGCGCGCGTGATATTGAGCTCAGTGTTTACTTCAAAATGCCCAGTTGTTCAATAGCGATTTGTAAAAATATAAGTGAAATTATTGAACCCTACGGAATAAACACTATTATGAAAATATTTATTTTGTTTTTTATTTAATAAAATTAGTAAAGTCCTTCTCAGGTATGACGAGACCAGGGAAATAGGTATTCATTTTTATATGGAGGATATTATAGATTCCAGTTTAAATTGAATAGGTACGCATACATAAGATAGGTCAGCTATACAAAATAAAGTAGTGCATCAAATTTACGCTAAGGCGGTACGAAGTTCGCCTAGTCAGCTAGTAAATAAATATTTTTCTAACTGTTTCATTACATCTCCTTATTACTTACTACTGTTTGCTTACTATCATATCGCAAACTTGCCACCTAAGAATGTATAGCTTTAATTAGTCAACAGCTTTATTCAGTAGTTGAAGTGTCTAACTGGCTAAGAAAAGTCTACTTTTTCAATAGGAGGTTTCAAACCGAATCTACGTTTATCAATTCAAAAGTATCGTGAAATCTAAAGGAACTTCATTCTTAAACAAAATACATGATTTAAAAAAATCGTATCATCAAATAAATAAAAAACAGCAACAACATGCAAATGATACCTATCCATATAAGCAATCAGGCACAGCAACTTCCACATGTTCATCCACAAAAGTTGCAGTGGTTTCAGAGTAATTGCCATGGGTCGTCACAAAATTCCAGCCCGCCTGTTTATTCATTGTGCATAAACGTTCATTTGTTTGTGTACAGGCCGATGGCGTGGCGGTGCGGTTACGAAACTGGGAATAAATAATAAAAGCCGTGCGAGCCCGAGTCGTGACACCAACTCTTTCACTAATGGAGCGTCGACGCTAAGTTCGTATTGTGTATCCCAATCAAGATGCTTCGTTAGCTTTTCCTCCTCCTTTTTAGTGATCATAATGATCTACACAAAATATCACATTTACTAGAAATAGACCACTCTTATGTAGATAAATGGCAGAGAAACGCTAACTTACAGTAACAGTTAGTCTTATTTCAGTGGGCTTTATATACATTTTAAAAGCGTTTTAATTTAGAAAGGCTGGGAAGGCTTTATTCAGCCTCTCCGGGTTTTATTAACGGGGCTAACATCGGTGCTACTCTTGATTTTAGGGAGGAAGTGAAGACCGTCACCGCGTATTTTTGTTCCATTTTTGGAGGCCACACAAGAGAACAGTAGGCGCAGTTATCTCCAATTGATGGGGTTAATCTTAAAGCGATGCTTTGTCGTTTGTCTTTGGACACCGGCTTTAGTTGAGCGAGATAGTAGATACAAAAAGCCATTACGAGTATTTAGGCCTGGTAGGTTTCCATTTTTTTATTTGTGTTATGATACCCCTCTATAATTATCGTAATTTTGTAGCTACTGGATTAATTACTTAGTTATTAAATAATTATGTTGTATGAGATTGTACCAAATGCCTAGTATTTCCATTTAAGTTTTTAACCACCCTATTTGGCTCTGACATTATGTTTCGATGTCATTTTCCGTTGCGTGACACAGCAAAGTAAGTCAAGTAAAAGTTTGACTTGTTGCCCTAATTTCATTTCAGTGGTAATTTTTTTTATTTGATGTTTTATGTGAATTGAGTTTTTGATTTATTTTGTTCTCCACCTCCCCTTGAATAAATTACACAATAATTTATTATTTCGTATCGTCGTAAACACGACTTCGTCATCAAGTTGTCTTAAAAAATTACCGGAATAAACAGACTAAGAAATAGGTTAGGTAAACTACTACAATGTCGTAACCACCGTGCACTGTTCAAAACTAGTTAATCACAATCATTTAAAAATAATGGCTTAGTTATTGTTTTGTATTGCTTTCTCTCTTTTACGGGATAAATTACTATTAAATACAATTTATGCTTTTTAAGAACTTTTCTCTTCATAAGACTGTTTGCACTGTTATTGTAAAACACAGTACATATAATAATTTAAAAACCTTACGATTTCTATGAAGTAAGGAGGCACGCATTAATGTAATAATAAAGTAGAGGATTCTGCCCAAAGTGGCTGTTAAACTTCTTACAGTTGCCATTTTATTACACTGCCAACTCTTCGTTTAATATGCGTCCAAAAAATGTTAGCAAAAAATAGGCGCCACCAAGGAGATTCCCAAGTCGATGTACAGCAGGCAGGTCCTTATAATATCGTGTAGTGGATTTTTTACGTGTACCTTTTGGAGGCCCGGATTTTGTGTTAAAATACACACCTAAGTATCATTAGCTATAAACACAGTTCTTTGTGTCTACCTTTGGAAGAAATAAAGGCAATAAAATGGGGAGGTTGAAGTGCCGAACGGATATAGGCCAAGTATGGAGTGGGCTCCTGTCATGAATTTTAGCAAAAACTTAATAAGACAGTTTAAAGTAAAACCTGATTTTATAACGATTACTGTTGATAAAGACACGCTTAATTAAATAATAACAGTTTGTAATTATATCATGCCACCATTTTGTTTTTGTATTTTGTCGTTATCTAAAGAACTGATAGGTTACTGTAATCAAAATACCGATCATATCAATGTTTCGTTGTTTAGATAAAACAATAGCCGAT
The DNA here is from genome assembly GCA_949774965.1 of Diarsia brunnea. NCBI lineage: Eukaryota > Metazoa > Arthropoda > Insecta > Lepidoptera > Noctuidae > Diarsia > Diarsia brunnea. The sequence continues at coordinate 21,521,348 of OX458996.1, read as the reverse complement.
TCCTCATAATGTTACCTTATAAATCCTTTGAGCGACAAAGGAGTTGCGCCTACGCAAGTCGCCAGTGCCAGTGACCCCCTCCCCGCCGCGGAGATCTTTACCCCGCTCCCTCGCGCCCCTTCGCCGACCGAGTTCACTGTGGCGCCTTATTATGTTACCTTTGTTTTCAAATTTAATTGGCTTCTCAAAGATAACTTATCTTGATAATAAACGACGACCAATAAACCGGGGGTCGGGAACAACTGACTGTTCTTCACGATAAGATTGCGCCTTGAATGACGTCTAATAGTAGCTAACACTATATGTAATAAGTATGTATATTATAGTAATATTATGTAGTAGAAGTACGCTGGCTCTATAAGATGCAATAAATTTTACTGTTTTTTTTAATATGCTATCATAATAAAGGTCGTAAAAAGTAAGGGCCTTACCATTCATTAAATAGTATTAAATTAATTACTTAACTGATTTGTTTAAATTCTGATTTTAAGTTAATAAATTAAGGTGTTAGTCCAAAACAGGTCACCTTTGTATCTTAGTTCAACATGTTTTTATTAACACATTTTCCTTTGAAATATATGTAAATAGGTTCTATCTAAAAAAATAATTCTACATATGCAGCTAACGAAATAAATATATTAGATTTGTAAAATCGATTCAAATGTAATTCAGAATTAGTTGACTTAACTTCTTACTCCAAAGTTCAACATACAACAGAATATTTAGTCCACACTGAATAACAAATACATTATTATCGATTACACGAAGGAAATTCTGAGGTCAAGTTACTGTACGAGGAATATTTAACATAAGTAGCCTGTACGTATCATGTTACTTTTGTCATTATCATAGGCCAAAAGTCTCTTTTTAACAAGAATCGATTAAATGTAAGTAGTGCTTAGCCATTGTGAAGAGAGAGCCCTGACACCCATAACACAAGTTTAATCTTAGTTTGGGTGCCAGAGGTTTAAACTCAGTGGAACCATTACAATTTTTAAGTTTATATATTTAGTCTGTTCTACGTAGTGCCATTCTGCTAAATTGTAGTTTTGGAATTAAAGCATTATTATTCCCTTTATTTATTTGTAAACAAATTTTATACATTTTTAAATATTTCTTATAAACAATAAAAAAAAAATTAAAAATATAAAAAAAATGTAGCCCACTGGAATCGGGAACAGGGTCCAAGCTACCGGCGGTCAGGGCTCCAGAGAAAGGAACTTCCTAACAATACGAGTCGTGTCCAGGAGTACCGCTTTTTGTATCAAGCCCTTGATCCAGCCGCCTAACGAGAGCCTCCTCAGGTGTTGGTCGAGGCTCTTCGCAATTAAACCATTGGCTGTAACGACTATCGGCATAATGATCTGAGTCCACATCCCACATGTCGACAGCCAAGCCAGCCAAGTCAAGATATTTGATTTGCTTAAAAAAGCATTATTATTGTTCCAAAATTACCTAACAAAAAAAAATGGTTGATTCCGTTACAATCAGTGACCGTCGGAATACCAAGTCATAGCTCTCAAATCGAACCCAAGACTCGCATCTTTAATTTTTGGGATCCATCTGCGTTATCATCATCTGCCTAGCCTTTTCCCAACTATGTCGTTGTCGGCTTCCAGACTAACCAGACCAGCTGAATACCAGTATTTTGCATAGAGCGACTGCTTATCTGACCTCTACAACCCAGTTAATACTGGATAATCGCGATACCGTTTGGTAAGACTGTTTGCCAGACTATCAGGTCACTGACTACCTGTAACGACTGCCAAAGATCTATGGCAGCCGGGACCAACAGCTTAACGTACTTTCCGAGGCACGAAAAAAACTCGGTATGTAATGGGTCACCCATCCACAGACCAACCTAGGCAAACGCGGCTTAACCTAAAGTTCGATCCGAGTGGCAGTTATTTAATTATCACTTGATTTGGTAAAGGAAAACGTCGTGAGGAAACCGGCATGCCTTATGGTTATTTCTCGATATAGTAAAGCCAAGTCGGAAGCCCTTTTTTTTTTCTTGTTTTTTTTTTTGGGAGTGGGAAATCATCAAATAACCCCTCCCGCTCTTGGGCAGAGCGAAAGGGAGTGTCAGACTTCTACTGACTAAAAACCACCCATGTTCCTTCTTAGCCCTTCATGCCGAGGCCGCGGTATCTCTTGCGAACAACCCGCAGCCCCGACAGAATTTAAACTGATACAGAAGAAGTTAATTATATGACGACACCGTTGGTGCAGTGGCTGAGCAATTGGACTGCTGCGCTGTGTGTCGCGGGTTCGATCCCCGCACGGAAATATTTGTATGACCTACAGATAATTGTTTCGGGTCTGGGTGTTTGGTTGTATATATGAGTTATATGTTTGTGAACGCAACGTTTTTTTTTAAAAAAAAAAAAAAAAAGTTCAAGTGCTTCTTTCTTTCTTTTTTAGTTTTAATTGTTTGTTTTTGCTTTAATCTTCTTCAAGTATTTTTCGCAATAAGTCTAAAGAAAATAAGGTAACGTGCTGTGCTATGCATAATTACGCGAGGGACTTATTATCGATCGACAGTACATTAAGTGCTACATACAGGTTTTTAACCGACTACGGCAAAGCCAAAAGGAAGGGTAATGATTTTTTAAGAACATCATTTGGAACGCTACCAGGTTCACCTTTTATAGGTTACCTTCACGTTCACCTTTTAGTGGTTAGTGCTTATCTTTTCCTACACTGTGTTCACATATAGAGGCAAATATATTATACCCAGGATTATGTACTATCTAAATTCATTTGAAAAGAGTCTAAATGGAGATTTTTGCCCTTTCGTCTTCATGAGATCATTTTGGATCAGACAACTACAGTCCATTCACATGTATTATGTCTGTAGCTGGACTGTAGGTAGCTTCTTTTTGACCATGTAAAAGTGCCTGCAACAGTTTTAAAATACCTAAATGTTTTTTTTCTTGGGGGGGTTGGGAAATCATCAAATAACCCCTCCCGCTCTGGGCAGAGCGAAAGGGAGTGTCAAGCTTCTACTGACTAAAACCACCCATGTTCTTTCTTAGCCCTTTATGTCGAGGCCGCGGTATCTCTTCCGAACAACCCACAGCCCCGACGGGCGAATACCTAAATGCCTTGAGTTAACTTTTCACTTCTTTATTTACTTAGTTTTCAAAGAATGGTTACTTTACCTTGCCTACTAAAGTAGCGTTGACAGGGTGTTTTACGCAATCAGATGGTAAATGCATAGATAAAGTTTTAGTATTATTAACTTTACCAATATCTACGCATTATCATTACAATAACAAAATGGTACGATTTAACAGAACGTACTGATATAATAGTTATTTAGATATCAGAATTATATTCAATGTTAACAAAACCGGGTCATATCTTTTTGATTTTCCCGATTGTTAAGTGCAAAATATTGTAAAAACACGTAGATAACTAGAAATATGTGGATGTCTAAGATACGACGGAATTAATACATAGATATTTATATACTTCTCCTTTCGTAAGTATTAGCAAATGAGAAGGGGATATATTTATACGAAATATTTATTGTTACTTTCAGTAGTTGTATGTTACTTGTACTCTTTTACAGTCTTACTCAGGGGTATCGCATTACCTAGCACTAACAGGGTTGTGGAGAACAGATAGGCAGTCGCTCCATGTAAAATACTGGTATTCAACTGAATCCGGTAAGACTGGAAGCCGACCCCAACAGGATTTTAAAAAGGCTGGGCAAATATTATATATATAAATAAAGGAAGTAATTAAAAAAACTAAAAACCCGATTGAAAAATTGAAAAGCAAAAAAATTAGTACGGTTTTGGTAATTAAATGAATCTAGCAACGATGATAATATATGAATTATCCAAAGCGGTTCATCCGTTTAGGAGTTACAAGGTTATAGTGGAACGGACATAAAAAACATATGAACGCGAATAACATTACCCCCTTTTGGATTAGTCGGGTAAAAGGAAAAACACTTATTTGTTAATTCTTGTCTGTTATGATTTATTATGATCTTTAAACATCGAGGAACAAGGGTTGTTTCTATTAACCTTTTCTTCATTGTTTTCTGTTAAATTAGTAATTCCATTACACACTCCATATTCATGATAATCATTCAAGGTTGTTAAAAAAATTTAAGGAACCCCACACAGTTTAAATTATTTGTATTTAATCATTTATTAAGTTATTCTAGCAATAACCATAGGTAGATAATCACGTGAAGGCCTGAGATTGGACTACTAATCAGAAATATTATCCTGGTACGTTTTGGACGTGTCTTGGAGTCGGCGCAACACGTTTTCTTCTTCAATTCTCCCCTCTCATTTCGTTCTTTCTCTTTCATATCATTCCTCACACAATCCATCCATAAATTCTTTGACCTTCCTCTCCATCCCGATCCATCAACATTAATGTCCATCACTCTTTTATTCACATAATATGTACCTTTCACCCCTCCTCATTACATGATTGAAACAAATACCTTTTCTAAAACACCAGAAATGGCAGTTATCGACGTAACTGCTTTACATCGACAATCAAAAAAGTGTTTTATGACAAAAATCTGTAGTTTAAAAAAGCAGCACTAAAAAAAATAGGTGAGCAGAAAAGTGATAAAACACTAGCAAAAAATAAGTATACTAAAAAATCTCCGGACCCACAATTTATGACCGCTTTTAGCAAAAGGTTTGTTGTTTACAAGACATCTTTTATTTAAATCTTAATTTACGATTTCTCATTCAAAAACGTAAAGATAAGCTGGATGTAGAAGGTTAATAGTTTAAAAACGAAAAATAATGTCATCCATAAAATGTCTTTGTAAGCGGAAATTGGAATTCCTACTATAAATCATAGAAATATCTGATTTAAATGATTCGTTATGTAATGTAATGTAATGTTGATGTGCAATTGTTGTTTTAGCAAACGTATTCATAAATATTTGCAAATTATGTCACTGGAACCTTAGGCAAGGTACTGGAATGTACCCGCAGTGAACCACACAGTCATGATATTTATTGATGACATTAAAAGGGCCTTTATTTCGTAACAGAAAGGTCGGTTTTCGCAGTTTTACTTACAACCTAATCGGTTTCGCGCTCAGACTTGCATTAACCCAGTATCAAAACTAACACGTAGTAAGTAGTATCAAAAATAGACCTAATGTTTAACACCAAGTAATTTTTGCAATCACTACGCGAGTTTAAATTTTGTAAGAATTCAATAAAAATGATTTTGCAACAACTCGACTGTTTCTACAGTCTACTAGTTATAATAATGACGGCACGGTTGGCGCAGTGGCTAAGCGATTGGACTGCTGCGTTGCGTGTCGCGGGTTCGATCCCCGCACGGAACAAATATTTGTATGACCTGCAGATAGTTGTTTCGGGTCTGGGTATTTGTGTATGTGACTTTATATGTTTGTGAACGCACCCACGATACAGGAGAAATTCCTAGTGTGGGGCAACGTTTTTAAAAAAAAATAAAAAAAAATAATAATAATAATAATATATCTATGGCCCGGGTTGTCAATGTGACGGAACATTTTTTCTGCCAATCAATAATTTTATTTACTTTTTTGACCAATTTTAACGAAATAAATATGTTTTATACAATCAAACCACAAAAAAAAAATTCGGAATCGAAAACACATAATAATTTGGACCAATAACCATGAAATATTCAGAAAAATGCAGAACGAAGTAAATGTCAATACGTCAAAGAAACAACAATGCTGACCAGAAGCCGGGCTAAAATAGAAAGACAGCAAGCACACCCACCATCTCCGGGTTCGTCGCTAAACTCCGCCTCGCAGCCACCGGGACGCGCCACATCCGTGGGCGCCGTGTCTCCGGTAGCTGTAGCTGCGTCGAGTTCCAGCGACGAGTTTTTCTCCCCGTTGTCAACGCCATCAACATCACCGCCACCATCACCACCGCGACGCGAACGACGAGGAAGAGGACGGCCACCAGCGGACTTAGGACCTCGAGGCCAACCGGCCCCGAACAGGGTCCCCGCTGCTGGTGGAAATGTGCCGCGCATGCGATGGACTCAGTCCATAAACGAGAGTGTCATGCGCGCATATTATGGGGCTACTGAGGGGGGAAGTAACTTGACTGCGTACCGTAGTCGGATGCTCTCTCTGTTTCAGGTGCTTGAGCCAGCTATCAGCGTGTCGGCGCAACGATTGTCGGATCAGGTGCGGGTCATCCAGCATAACCATATGTTGGATGACACTGTACTTGATCGACTACGCTCTGAATCACGGAGTAACCCAGTCACACCGGCTTCACCAGTGGTCGCAGTGCAACTGGAAAATGTTTCCAGTGCTCCGCCGCGATCCGAACGTGGTGGTGAAGAGGATGATGACGAAGTTATATCCGTGAGTACCCAATGCAATGTTCAATTGAGGGGCGCTTTGGAGGGTGCATTCCGGGAGTACCGTTCCACACCGCCTGAACTTAGACCACGTTTACCTCGTTTGCCCATGCACAAGAAAAACAAGGCGCTGGTGTGTGCTCTAGATTCGCAACTGTCAGATTGCTTTGACAGCAGCAAAGACCTCGCCGATACCCACTCAATTTTGTATTGTGCAGCTGTAGCGGCATGTCGTGTGGCTCATGTTAAATTTCCTAACAAAGACAGAGCTGCACGACCAAAGTTAGCTGTTCCAGCCTGGCAGTGCAGGATTGAGCGGCGTATCGGTGAGGCTAGAGCACTCATCGGCAAGTTGATCTGCTTCAGGGAGGGCAATACTCGCCCTAGAGTGATGCGTTTTGTGAGGCGGGCGTTCTCGGGAACAGATATTAGTTTTCCTGATTATTTGTCCCGCGTCACAGAGCGCATCGACTTCCTGAAGCAGAAAATCTATGCATGGGCGAGCCGTATTCGTCGGTATAAGCGACGAGTGGAGCGGTATACACAGAACCGCACTTTCCAAAGTGATGAAAGGTGGGTATATAGAGCTTGGGAACGACCAGACCAAGGTGTGATTGACTCGCGTCTGCCGGATGATGACGCCATGACGTCGTTCTGGCGCAACATCTGGTCGGTGCCTGTTAGTCACACTGAGGGCGATTGGACCCGGGAGGTTGAACGAGCGTGTGATCCTATAACAGAAATGGGGGCAATTATCATCAGCCCCCAAGACGTAGCTTGTGCAGTCCGTCCGTTACCTAACTGGAAATCTCCAGGGCCGGACGGACTGCACAATTTCTGGATCAAGTGGTTTAAAGGATCGCACGCTCGCTTGGCGTCTCAGTTTCAATCAGCCTTAGAGTCAGGATCGCTACCCCAGTTCTTGACAACAGGAATTACCCACCTGCTCCATAAATCAGGTAGTACTGCGGAACCTAAAAATTATAGACCAATCACTTGTTTACCAACGGTCTATAAAGTTCTTACATCCATTTTGAGAGTTAAAATCAGCCAACATGTCGAAAGTAACTCTATCATGTCTGCCTCTCAGAATGGATGTAGGAACGGGTCCCGTGGTACTAAGGAGCTGCTCCTCATTGATATGACCATTAGCCAACAGGTTCGCCGCTCCCGAAAGGATTTGTCTACATGTTGGATAGATTATAAGAAGGCCTATGACTCGGTGCCTCATACATGGCTCATGAGGGTGCTGGCATTGTACAAAGTAGATGCAACTCTGTGTACCTTCCTGATGTCATGTATGAGGAACTGGAGAACGGTCCTTCGCTATCCAGGATGTCGACAGATCGGAGGGAACAGTGAACCGATAAGGATCGAGCGTGGTATATTCCAGGGTGATAGTCTGAGTCCGTTGTGGTTTTGTCTAGCCTTGAACCCTCTTAGCACACTGCTGGAGGGTTCAGGTCTAGGCTATCGGTTGAGGAGAGGTGGTCAGGTTATATCTCACCTTCTTTACATGGATGATCTGAAACTCTTTGCCCCCAACAATTTGCAACTGATGAAGCTACTGAAGGTAACAGAAATTTTCAGTAGTGGCATCAGAATGGAATTTGGTGTGGACAAATGTGCAGTCTTGCATGTGAAGCGAGGGGAGATTATGGAATCCGTGAGAACTCAACTCTCGGATTCCATACTACTTAGATCCCTCTCGTCAACAGAAACCTACAAGTATTTGGGTATGTCGGAAGCATTAGGTATCAATATTGCCGTCATGAAACAATCGTTGAGGGAGCGCTTCTTTGGCCGCCTGAACAAGGTCCTGAGCAGTCTTTTGTCAGGCGGAAACAAGGTGCGCGCCTTCAACAGTTGGGTCATGCCGGTTTTGATGTATTCTTTCGGCATACTCAAATGGACTCAGACAGAACTTGATGCCCTGGATAGGAGGGTCCGCTCACTATTGACCGCAAATCGGATGCATCACCCACGGTCGTCGGTGATGAGACTGTATATCCCGCGGAAGTGTGGGGGTCGTGGTTTCTTAAATACTAAGACCCTACACAACCGTGAGGTATGCAGTCTCAGGGAATACTTCCTAGAAGCCAACGTGGGGATGCACCGAGATGTGGTCTCAGTGGACAAGGGCCTTACCCCGCTCTCCTTGGCTAACGAGAACTGGCGCAAACCTAAACTATTAGACACTAATGACCGCAGGGAGGTATGGCAGAGCAAGGAGCTGCACGGACGCTTTTACCGGGCCTTACATGGAACCGATGTAGATTTCTTAGCGTCCGTATCCTGGCTGCGTTTCGGTGACCTTTTCGGGGAAACCGAAGGTTTTGTCTGTGCAATAATGGACGAAGTTATGATGACGAACAACTACCGGAAATACATTGTGAAGGATGGCACGGTTGACATATGTCGGGCATGCCACCGTCCTGGAGAATCGATCCGACACATTATTTCTGGATGTTCTCGTCTGGCTAACGGAGAATACTTGCATAGACACAACCTTGTTGCCAGGATTATCCACCAGCAACTTGCTTTGAAATACAACCTTGTGGAAACAGAAGTGCCATACTATAAGTATGCGCCCGACCCAGTTCTCGAAAATGGTAATATTTCATTGTATTGGGATCGACCTATCGTCACTGACAGGACTATTGTTGCCAATAAGCCTGACATTGTGGTGATAGATCGATCGGAGCGTCGCGCAATGATTGTTGATATAACGGTCCCGCATGACGAGAACCTCGTGAAAGCAGAGAAAGATAAGCAATTCAAGTATCTAGATCTGGCTCGCGAGGTTGTCGACATGTGGCACGTGAATACAGCAATCATTGTGCCGATAGTCGTGTCTGCCAATGGCTTAATAGCCAAGAGCCTCGACGAACATCTAAGGAGGCTCTCGCTTGGTAGCTGGATCAAGGGCTTGATCCAGAAGGCAGTACTTCTGGACACGGCGCGCATTGTCAGGAGGTTCCTCTCTCAAGAGCCCTGACCACCGGTAGCTCGGACCCTGTTCCCAATGCCGGTGGGCTACTACTTTTTATATTTTTAAATGTTTTTTATATCTTTTTTTTAAGAAATATTTAAAAATGTATTTAGTATAAGGAAAGAAAATAAATAAAGGAAATAATAATACTAACTACGACTAGAATTAAGCAATTAGAACAATAGTTCATTTATTTGTCATGAATTTCAACTTTTATTTCATATATTACTAGGTGCCTAATCGCTTTCATCTTTGAGGTAAGCCATATAATTAATGCACGTGTACGTGATTTCACGCATTTAAAAGTACCCATTACTTACCATTGTATTACCTAACATAAAAATGTAGAATAGTTAATTTAAGATCCAGCTGTATGTCTCATTACAAGTTAATAAGGTCGTACAGTTCAAATCAACTTCCTGCTTTTATACAATGCGTGCATTGTCACATCGTCTGAGTTTTGGAACTAATTTCATTTTGTGTTATTTACAAATGTGGTGACCGAATGTAATACAAAACATACTGACCTAAATAAATCGGTGGAAATGAATATAAGTAAGTAATAAACGACCTAAATAAAAAGGAGGAGCTCGTGGCTTCATAATAATGACCTTTATGTTAAGCCGTTCTTGCCATACCAAGTTTCCTAAACGCCTCGAAACGCACGTTTAACCGTTGGTTCTGGCTGTCATTTGTAGATATTACAGGTAGTCAGCGGCCTGAAAGTCCGATAACCAGTCTCACCAAGGGAAATAATCGTAGTGCCCAGTACAAACCGGGCGGTCGAGGTCAGATAAGCAGTCGCTCCAGGGAAAATACTTCCTGGCATTCAGCTGCACCCGGTAAGACTGGAAGCCAACCCCAATATAGTTGGCTCTGAAGTGGCCTTTAGCGTTACTGCCTTTTTTTTGGCGGGTGGAAAATCATCAAATAACCCCTTCCGCTCTTGGGCAGAGCTAAAGACTTCTACTGACTATAAAAACCACCCATGTTGCTTCCCTTCATGTCGAGGCCGCGGTATCTCTTGCGAACAACCCGCAGCCCCGACGGACTGCCTTATTTAATAAAAGCAGTTGAAAATTAAATTTCACAGGTTTTGCTTGTTTCTAAATCAATAATATATGTTCAAGTATGAATATGTGAAAAGTCATTAAAATAAGTCCAGTCTGGGTATCCGGAGGAAAATGTAGTTCCCTTATCCCTACTCTTTACGATTATATTCATCATCATCATCAGCCTATCATATTCCCACTGCAGGGACTCAGGCCTCCTCCCTAGGAGAGGGATGGGCTATAATCTACCACGCGGGCCCAGTGCGGGTTGGTAGATGTCACATGTCTTTGAATTTTTTGGTTTCTAAGACATGCCTCACGATGTTTTCCTTCACCGTTTTGAGAGCAGTGGTGATGAAATAAATTACACAAAGTAATGCGCCTGACTGGGTTCGAACACACGACTCACTGTTCGTAAGTCAGGGCCGCCACCACTGGGCCACCACTGGGCCACCACTCTACGATTATATTCTTCCTCGGCTAATTCAGGAACTCATGATAAACTTGCTTACACTCCTTGAGACTGAGGTATATGAGATTTGTCCTGCTAGCTGTTTTGGTCTGGTCAGAAGTATCCGAATGCAGTACAATGTTTTGAAGCTGTGTCTGAACTTTGACAAATAAGCTCAAAGAGAAAAGGGTAAGACAGGAGTTGGGGGACTCACTGTCCTTTCATTCTCCATGACGAAATATATCTAAAGTCCATTTCACGAAAGAAGTCCCGCAGACGCAGCGCTGTATGTCGCGCGACATAATGTTGTTTCACAACTTTTGGCATCGTAAATAAACCTTTTAGCGCACTAATCCAATAATAAACTCACAAAATATCAACCACAACAAACGCACCTTGATAACATCGACAAACGACAACATGGCCGATCTGTTAAATTTAGTTCCACAATTGTCCGCGGGACTTCTTTCGTGAAATGGACTTTACTTGGTTTTGCCAAGTACCGTAGGTCACATGGACGCACCACGAACTTTGTGTTGGGTCCCAACTTGTTCCTGACAATCCACCATCGAATATGACAGCATTTAACGTTGCTGCGTTTTTGTGGCTGCCTAGGTACTCGACCCGTTCTAGACTAGGACGAAGGACCCAGGCAAATTTATAAGAAGTACCTTACACAAGCAAAATCTTTACTATTAGGTATTATAAAGAGGTAGTTGGTATGTAGGTAGTTATCTCCGGAACTAATGACCAAATTCAAAAAAGCCCTTGCAGAAAGATACATTGTTTGTGGTGCTAGAAGCTATAAATTATATTTAAATAATGCATATTAGCCAATTTATCACAATGTTTGTGGACGAAAGTGCGATCGAAATGCTAGTTGCATAATGTAAATCCTAGACGATACTTAGAGTGTAGCTTTAACCTTATAATCTAAAGTGGTTGTAAGACGTCCTGGATAACCACTTCTTTAAATGTAATCGAAATCGGGTACCTACTGGCGATCCCCAGTATTACATTTAAATAAATACAAGTTGCCGCAGATGCGTTGCCCATAGACAAAACTGAAATGTCTCCGAAACCTGTTATTCCATTGTCATCAGTACCCGGAATAATTAGACTATGGTGATATAACTCAATTAACAAGCTTCACTACAAAACCTTCCACTAGGATTATGAAATGGGTTACGTCCGACTGCAAAAAATAGGTTATTGTTCGGATGAAGTCATGGACAAATTGTATTAATAATAAACTAAATTAAGGTAAGTAAGTACGGATGGAAGGAAATAATAAATCGCTTCACGTCATGTGTGTGTATAGTAGTTACTTGAACTTATTACAGTCATGTCGGTTAATTACCTCTATAATCGATTACCATTGTTTTTATCGGGCTGAGTACAACCGGTTTCGTATTTGTTATTAGAATTTGCTACAAAATAATTTTCTCGGTACAGACTATTGTGGTGTGTACGTATTACAGGTTAGTTAATGGTGACAGTGTTATTAGGTTTGTTCTTTAAGAAGTCTTCATTTCGAAGTATGGAGGAAATAGTTGATTGTAATATGACACTCCTGTGCATCGAAAAGATCGTAAACATCTTCATCTTCTTTGTTGCACTTGATCTTTCTCCAGTCTTGTTGAATCGCCGTCCCTTCGGAATATCAGTGACTGAAGAGGCACTGCACCTCACACCTGTAAATAATATCCTGAGTATTTGCTCGTCTCCGAGACCAGCCACCATGACGAGGACAAGGTTCGGTCAGAGAATCGATTTTATACATCATTTTCTATTTAAACTCCTCGCACGAACAATTTTATTTGATACATTTCAGATTAATTGAAATCACAGTTCATTCTGTGTCCACGTATTGCAACGTGCTCAACACAATTTAACTTAAGTTAATGAATTAACCATTTCTGTAAACTGCACTAATGGACGCGCAAACATTTAAAATATTAATCGGTACATCGTATATTCTCATATCGGGTTTGTGCTGCTACGCAGTAAACTGAATAACTACTTAGTTAACAAAGAATGCAAGGTCAATATAATATTTTGATTTTATTACATAGAAATATGTACATAAACGCTGGTTTGGGAACGAATGTTTGTTTGAGTACCTACCCTAAGTTAGTATTGTGGTAATAATGTTTATATGAAAATAAAAAAATGCCTACTACCTACCTACTTCAAATTTCAAGTTAATCTTCTGAAATAATGATAATAAAAAAACTTTTTCTGCACATATTTCAAGAAGTATGGAGAAGATAAGATTGGATTTTTGTGTGAATACATCATCAGATGAAAAATCGAATATCATTTGCATAACCTCAATAGGACCACCTGATGGTCAAACTTTTGGCATACCGACTGAATATCGACCAGCAAGTTTACATCAATTAGTAACAAATATATCTAACTATGCCAAGATAAGAAAAACACTGAACAAAACACATCAGACAAGGAAAATATGGATAACTTTAACCGATGAAATATCAAAGACATATTTAGATGGAGAACAAAATATACAGTTGAATGATTTCTACCTCGAAGAGATTGAAAACATAAATGATCAAAAATCTTTAATTAGAAGCTCAAATGAAACACTGGAAAAACTATTAGAGAAATTACTTGAAGAAAAGCTAAGAAAATTTGAAACTCAAAATTTGGGGAAAACAAAACATTTTGTGATTGAAAAATTCACTGGTAGAAATGCTCACCAATGGATTAAGGATTTCAACAAATAATGTGAAAGTTTTCATATTGATGAAGACAGAATAAAAATATGAAATTTTAAAACAATTTTTAGAATTTTCTAGTGTGAATTGGTACAGTTGTATGCTAATGAAATTTACAGTGGAATCAGAGTGGATTAAATGGGAAAAGAACTTCTGTGAAACATATGAAAACAAAGTTTAATCGCCGATCAGATATGCTCTTGGATTTAAATATCAAACAGGTTGAAAAATGAAAAATTGATATTAGAGGTTAGAAAGACGATTGACACTGGTATTCTTATTCACCTTATAGCCGCAGGCATGCCAAATTATCTAAGTGATAAAATTGATCGAGAGATATTACAAGAAACCGAAGATCTCTACAATCAGATAGGCAAATTAGAACATCTTGTTGGGAGAAACACATATGAAAAAAAGAACTACTCAAATTCTAACATAACAACAAAAAAAAATAAGAAAAGAAACCATGCCAAAGGAGACGGAAAATGGTGGGCCCCGATGTAATAAGTTGAAATATGGTCTAATATTTTATTTTATTTTATAATATCTAACATCAGATTAATTCTCAATTTGGGAGCGGAGAAAAATGAGAAAGATAGTTTTCATAACATTATCGATTTAATTTATCGATTACAGAATTACAAAAAGGAACAACTTTGCACTAGGTAATTCACACAAAGTATATAGTAAATGTAGGTACTATATAATATACTTGACATTTTTTTATTTTATAATATACGCTCTATTTTACATGGAGCGACTGCCTATCTGTTCTCCACAACCCAGTTAATACTAGGTAATACGATACCCTTTTGGTAAGACTGGATGTCACTGACTACCTGTAACGACTGCCAAAGATCTATATGTGGCAGCCGGGACCAACAGCTTAACGTGCTTTCCGAGGCACAGAGGTAACTCGGTTTGTAATGGGCGGTCACCCATCCACACACCAACCGAGGCAAGTGCAGCTTAACCTAAAGACCGAGTGGCAGTTCATAATAAGCCACGACCTCCTCTAACCGTCTGCCAAGATATAAGGAAGACAACATTCTGGTAATATTTTGATGTGTTTTGAATATTTCAGATTTATAACAATTACCTAAGAAATCACAATACCTACTTCACGAAATTTACTTTATCTGTCCGCATAGTTCTGACGTTGAGAGCACAGAAAAATAATGCAATCGGGTTGTTTATACACCAACGTTTGTGTTTTATTTTGCGGTGAGTAAACATTGTCCTCGTAACAGTTTGTTCAATGTCCGCCCCGTGTTATATTGGGATGTCAAAGAGCGGGCGGCCGGGTCAGTCGCGCGACCCAAAACTAACAAAATACTCATTTGAATTGCCAATTACGAAATTATGAATATTTGCATTGTTATTAATCCAACGACAGCCGTTTAAACAATGTATAAATTTGACTAACTCAGTTTAATAACTGAAATGAGTTGTGTAAAGACATAATTAAACAGAATTGACTTTGTCTGATTGGCCAGAGAAGGCAAAACCCCGGGAGAGTTTGAAAGGAATGGGGGAGACCTATGTCCAGCAGTGGACGTCTTTTGGCTGAGATGATGATAAAACACGTAATCTCTCGTACCAAACCCTGGATCAAAAAATCATAGAAATTTGCACGGAATTCTACGCTTCTCTTTATTCAGATGATTCAATTCAATTGGAATCAGAAAATATGTAGATACAGTTGGCAAGAAAACTTCCTCCCATAACGGTGTACGAAGTAGACAGAGTGCTGAAGACAATGCACTATGATAAGAGCCCTGGCGAAGATGGCGTTACCACCAAAGCCCTAAAATTGGGATCTGCTACGCTGATCCTTCATCTAACCAACTTCTCCCATCCCAAATGTTATTATTATGAGCCTGATGTGTCCCACTGCAGGGCAAAGGCCACGCTTGGCAGGCGGGTTGGCGATCGCAGTATGGTTGTTACAAAGGCACAGAGAACGCTGCTCCCCATTCTCTGGTAAGTCCCTTAGTCGCCTCTTACGACACCCACGGGAAGATATGGGATGGTCCTATTCTTTACGTCCGACACCCTACGGACGGATTTCCTGTTTAGCTATTCTTAATTACCGGAGTTCTTCTAGTGCTACTTTAACTAAGTGGGTATTTAAGTTTCTGAGATCGATTTTAATAGCTATCTTAACCTGTTCATCTATGTTGTTCGGTTCCTATACCATACTTGTTTCTCTGTTCGATCAGGCAACGTGTATTTGTCGAATTCTTCTTCCAATTCACTTTTATGCCAGTGCTGCCTTTTCTTATTCCACCAATTATCCTGTCATATTTCACTTCTATATCTGGTACATTTTTGTATAAATGTTATTTGAAGATTTTTTAATATAAATAATTATTTAAACTGTGTTAATAAATATCAAAAGTTTAAAATCTATGATGCACCTATCACCTAACTAAAATACTAAATTAATCAGACTGGTTGATTTTGATGTGCCGTACCGGGGCTATCGATGCACGATGCTTGGAAATTTGCATGTCCTAATTCTGATCAAACCGACAATGCATTTTCCCAGAGACCCTCGGCGATCCGTTTTGCAGAGTATCTCAGGCCAATTTACAGAACACGTCTGCTACTACTGTGGACCGTGCGCGCCTTCTGGCTGTGGGTAAATGGTAGATGGTTATAATTTCACGCTCTACCGTCGTTGAATAAAGGCACTTTGACTTTGTTAGACGACATCAGTTTCCCCCTCACTGCTTCTCTTGCGCAGCGCGTGGCGAAGTTTCCAACAGTCGTGAACACCACAGCCTATCCTGTAGCCGATTGGCGGGCCATTTACCTCGACACGCAAATATTATAAACATAATCCGACGAACTCTTGTCACTTACAGCTTTCCAAGTGTATCAGAAGCCAATGGCTTAGCACGCGACGGTGACGAAAGACCGAACGTCTGTCTTTGTTTGACTTATCTTAGTACTACAAAAACACATCATCATCACGTGTTTCTAACTCAACATGTTGTGCTAGCGCTGCCACAGGGCTGCGGAGAACCATAATCGGCGTAAATATAGTAAGTGCTATTGCGAGCAATCATAATTTCGGGTCATTTAGGGTAGCCCAGTAGTTATGTACTTTTCCTGAAAATTATTCTAACTTAAAGCGACTGTTTGAGGGTACACTAGAAAAACTTTTGAACATTTTCAACCTTGACGACCCTGCTAACTGGAGGGGGGAATTAAAACTGGTTTTATAAGTTTTTTTTTGTTTTTCGCTTTCTCTTAATGAAACTTGTCTTAAACATTAAGTACCTCTTTAGACAACAAAGATAAAGAATATTAAATCTCTTGAAAGTTCATTGGTGAACTAGATTTTCAAACAGTACCTATTATCACTATGATGTCACCGGGGAAGGGGGGAGGGTCCGCTGACTGAGACCCTGTTGTAATTTTATTTCACATTCTTATGCCTGGTCGTCACCCTACTATGAATATTAATACATAAATGAATCTTATTAAATGAACGCACATTACAGAAAATTTAATAACGGGAGTTAATGTAATACAGGCATAAAATTTGAATACTTTCTACATTCAAATTTTATTCCTGTATTACATTAATTACTCTGTGAACTCGGCTATCATTGTGACGATTGTCGTAACGGCCAATGGCCTTTAATTTGGCCAAGAGCCTTGAAAATCTTTCCAGGCTCTCATTCAGAAGGCAGTACGCCTCCTTAACTCACACAGTAGTACATGGAAATAGCATCATTCTGCTGCCCTTTATGTCTTCAACTTGCATACTTCTATATTACTCGACATCTCAGCAATCACCCGTTTCTAGCCGTACCATTCTTCACAAATTATACAACCTGTTAAAGTTCCAATAAGTGAGAGATAAGTCAGAATACGTTTCATCTACGTCACCTTTTTTCGACATGTTGACTGGAATCGGGTTGAAATCGTCACCAGTAGGTATGAGGACACTGAGTGGAGTGCTGCATACCTTGTACTGCTTGGCCCTGTACTCCTCCCAGGGCTCAGGGTTGGACTTCTTGTTCCATGACACGTCGGGGTTGCGGGGGGCCAGCCTGCCCAGGTTGAAAACAGCACCGGCGCAGTAAATCCCCACGCACACGTACAGTGGGATCACAATCATCAGTGTTTGGGTGACATACTCTTGTTATTTGTATGAATGTAATGATAGAGACAATCAACATTTTGCTATTAGAACAAAGCATATTCAATGTTATTATTCGATTGCTATTCAAACCTGAGAAAGTTTTCCAAATATGTTCTATTCTAAGCAGTGTCTTAGAATAGAACATATTTGGAAAACTTTCTTATACTTCTCCAACAACCAGAATAAGCTTCCACAAGATATAGTATAAGTTGTGACAACTGTCCGCCTGGTAATAATTAATAATAATAGGGAGGCCTTTGCCCAGCAGTGGGACACTAATAACAGGGTTACAAAAAATATATTTTATAAAGGTTTCTACCGCGACCTGACGATTTGGTCACAGTCTTTTAAAGATTTGAATATTTCGAAACGTTAAGGTGATACTTATCGTAACCCACGGCTGGCTTCTCACTTGGCCTGAAGCATTGGCATACAAAGTGGCAATGCCGCCTGTCTACCCCAGTGACCCCAGCCCGTCTCCGCAATGATGGCAATTCACCTAGGCCTCTCGGCTCCAAAGCCAAAACAAACGTGCCCAGTCAGTACCTGAGAGAGCCAGTGGGAGATGCGATCCCCTCTTTGCAGCCAGACTTCCAATTCTGGCAGAACGGCTTCAACAACTCGCTTACGTGAATATTGCGGCTGTTGCTCAAGCCACAGTTCGAGCGCGTGTCGGCGTTACTGCCGCCTCAGCCATACAACAGCGGTTTCTGGCACGCCAGAACCACTTTGGCGGATGGCACGGATTCAGTTATAAACCCTAGCGTCCATATCTCCCAGGATGTTCAATGTTCAGCGGTGCGATACGAATAGCCATTTTATGCTGCATTTGGCTTTAGTTCTGCAGCGTATAATAGCCCCATAAAGAACCACTGATCCCACCACCCTAGCGTAAAAGCAGCGAACTTCTTCTCGGGGCCCCCTGAGATTTGGTAACACTCTAGCAACGCATCCACTGATCCCTTCGCGACTCGAGGAACTAGGCGCTCGAAGTGCTCTTCGAAGCCCCACCGAACCATAGTGCCTCAGTTTTATGAGGCGCTATCTCTAAACTCAGCTCACGGATTGACTCTACGACCTTGTTTAATCTGAGCAGGATGGTCTTTCCGAAGGTGTCCCCGCAGGCTAACACTAAGGTGTCGTATGCATAGCAAATGACATGAACACCAGCGGGAAGCTCAACACGGAGGACCACATCGTAAGCAAGATTCCATAAAGGAGGCCCTAAAACCGATCCCTGCTGTACTCGACACGTTATCTCCCTAAGATGTACAGTACCGTCCCGAAAGTAAGCGCCGATGATGTATTGCAGATAATGCGGCACTCTATGATGTATAAGTGAAGCTCTGATCGCTTCCCAAGGTATGGAGTTAAAGGCTCAGGTTAACTCACTGCCAACGCCACCCCACCCCGAGATATTACCTGTCCCAAGAGCGAGCGGACGCATAGGATCGCATCAACAGTAGAACGCGCGTTCTGCTGCCGGAAGCTATACTGGCAATCGGCAAGGACAGGGCCAACATGTAAAATATATCCAGCCAGCTTTCAGCACGTATTTTCTCGAATAGTTAGGAAACTTCGTCGAGCAGGCAAATTGGACGGTTTGCAAAGGGAGACTCTGAGTCCCTGCCTTTTTTCCTCAACAAAGCCAAACTAGCCTCCTTCCAGCCGGAGGAGAACACGCCTGTGCGGCTGTAGCTGTTGAACAGTCGTCTTAGGCTATCCCCGAGAGCAGGCAACGCCAAAACCCAAGCCCGACCAGGGATACCATACGGACCTGGCCTGGCTCTATGCAGCTCACCTTCAGTTAACCACAACAGACCAGTCTGCAGGTGACAATAATGGCGACGGATTATCCCTAACTATTGAAAAGAGAGTGTTAAGAACTCTCTCCAGCAGACTTGGGTCCATTGTTACAGTAACAAGGGGGACGTAATTTACCTACTACCACCTTATAAGGTCTTCCCCATGGATTCTTTTCCAACCCTTTGAGGAGCTCCCTCCAGGACCTTCTCGTGTCCATCCATCCGTGATGACGTGTTGGAGCTCCATTATGACCTTAGATCTCTGGCTATTTCTTCCTCCGTGGCTCTCGGCTGTCGTCTGTGACGAGTGCGCTGACACTGGCGTCATGATTTTAAGCACAAAATGCGCAATTGCAATCGATAAAAGATCGAGAAATCGATGTCTTCTGACCACCAGTAAACCACACCAAGTCGCTGGCCTATCTTGACTCGGGGCATAGAATTGTCGCAAATTGATGACATTATTTCCCGAATCAAAGCCGCCTCTTCCTCTAGATCTACCTGGGAAAGAGTATCCTTCGGCCAAGCTGTGATGTTGGCAGCTGCGACAAGCATGTCTCGATTGAGCTGCTTGAGAGCCCATCGTTGCACCGTTAGGTAAGAATTTGAACGGCTGGTTCCGCCGCCGGAAGGGTAGAGTGTTGACCTTGAAGTCAATGTGGCGGTGGTCGGAGAGAGTGACCATTTCATCCGCTACTCTCCATTCTGACACCATGCGAGCAACCGAAGCAGTTGCCTACAAAAGATCTATAATTGACTCACCCTGCCAGCGAACACATGTTTCAACACTTGCAACCGACCCCTGATTTAAAAGTCGGAGGTCAAGTGACGCCGCCCAGTCTTGTAATGCTCGTTCTCTAGGCCTGTCCCGGGAGTATACCCAAACTCTGGAGTGAGCATTGAAATCACCCAGGACGATCACCGGACGTGGTGCGCATTTACGCCGGATTCAGTTCCCAACCCTGTCTAGAGATTTATGGAATTCTAAAAGAGCTAAACTGATTCTAAGGCCATCAATAAGTGCTTTTACATGGGAATTATAGCAAACTATAACTCTACTATACCCCTGGAATGGGCACAAATTCATATGGTCTTAGGTTTCACTATGGCGCTGTAGTGGATTTACAGAATGAATTTAGGGGATATAGTAGAGCAATTGTGGAGATGCAGTAGCGCTAACTGAGAATTAAAGCACTGTAAGAGTAGCATTTAAGTGACTAGTGACTCCTCAAGCGGTATGGTAGAGCTACATGCTGCTTACTGACACTTTGAGCGCTCTATAGGGAGCAAATGTATAAATATAAACTCCGTAAGGGGTATAAATATAAATATTCTTTTAAAAAATATATGTATATATAGCGCAAGTCCGGTCCGGTATGGAGTATTGCTGTCACCTTTGGGATGGCTCAGCCAAATACCAACTTGCCACACTTGACTCTGTAGAGCGCAGAGCCAGGAGGCTAATTGGTGACGATAAACTGGTTGCCAAGCTACATAGCCTGGCCCACCGCCGCCAAGTCGCATGTCTGTCGGTCTTCTACAGACAGTACTTCGGAGAGTGTGCGCAGGAGTCTCCACGGGCTGATTCCACCATCTCCCTTCTTCCATCGGGAGACTAGGCGTACTGCAGGCTATCACCCATACCTAGTCGATGTTCCACACATTCGAACGAAGCGCTTTGCTAAGTCCTTTATTAAGCGCACAGCCAAGGAGTGGAACTCCCTGCCTGCGTCGGTTTTCCCGAGTTCATATAACCCTAATCTTTTTAAGTCGCGAGTAAATAGGCTTTTTCTGGGTAAGCTCGTTCCATGGTCGACCTCATCTCTGCCCTTAGGGCAAGATTGAGGTCAAGAACAAGCCCATTACAAATTAAAAAAAAAAAAAATGTAAATAAATAAAAATATTAAAAACTAGTCAGGGAAGCCAGGGCTGTTGAGCTAGGAGCCTCTTAACAATATCATAAAATCGTCGTGCCCAGAAGCGTTCTGAATTAAGCCCTTGATCCAGCTGCCAAGCGGGAGCCTCCTCAGTTAGCTATTAAGCCATTGGCCGACACGACTATCGGCACAAACTGCTGCATTCAAGTCTCATAAATGTCGACAGCTTTGCGAGTCAGATTACGTCATTTTAGTTATTATTTCATCCCTTTCATTATGGGTTTTGATACCTGAAACAAATGAATTTTATTTATTATTTTTATTATTCGTTAATGATAAATGTAGAACTTGAGTTATTAAGTACCTACTTCACGTGACCTCGTGTTTCCTTGAGATGTCAACTACACACATAACATAACATCACGTCTGTAAATTCTGATATGTTAGGCAGAGGGACCTCTTCCTAGCCTAATCGTACATACTAGTGAGTTCACCCACATTTAGCCAGTAATGTAGCCAGTAATAAGGGGGCGAGCCAATTGCCATTAACCGGGAACAAATCAAGACTCCTTGGCTTCTACTGAGAAATTCCTGATGAAATAACCCAATATTACTTTGCCCGACCTGGTAATCGAAAACAAGGCGTCGTCGGGGCTGCGGGTTTTTACCGCGGCCTCGACACAAAGGGCTAAGATGGAACACGGGTGGTTTTTAGTCAGTAGAAGTCTGGCACTCCCTACCGCTCTGCCCAGAGCGGGAGGAGTCATTTGGTGATTTCCCATCGCCCAAAAAAAAAAAGGCATCCTACTGGTTACCTCAGGATGTGGTCCATGAATTCGAAAGATCAGAGGTACTTATCTTGGAAACGAACTCGAGACTAGGGAATGCAATCCGGACTATCCGTAATCCAAAAAAACCGTATATCCGCACATTTTTACAAGACTTCCAAATCCGTATTCAGAATTCGAATCCGGATTTTCGGAATAATAAGAAATTCATGACGGTATGTACAGTCAAGTTTGGACTTGACTGTACATGCCGTCAGGAAACCTGCACCTGGGCACCTGGGCACCGTCCTGTGCACCTTGGTGCGGCATTAAAACTTTTACACCAGGATAGGCACTAATCACACGCTATAGAAGAAGAGCTGATTCCAAAAAGACCATAAAATGAAAACTTACCAGTAATGTAGCTTCCTACTACTAAAATAATCTTCGCCTTTGGATTAGCAGTTATGATGATAACCACTGTTTTTTTTTGGGGTGTGGGAAATCATCAAATAACCCCTCCCGCTCGGGGCGGAGTGTCAGACTTCTACTGTTTAAAAACCACCCTTCTTAGCCCTTGTGCCGAGGCCGCGGTATCTCTTTCGAACCAACCGCAGCCCCAACGGGATGAAGATTACACCTTTTTTTTGGGGGGGGGGGGGGTTGGGAAATCGTCAAATAATCCCTCCCGCTCTTGGGTAGAGCAAAAAGGAGTCCTTCTACGAGAGAGAGGAGGACTTCTACTGACTAAAAACCTCCATATTCCTTTTTAGCCCTTTATTTCGAGGCCGCGGTATCTCTTGCGAACAACCCGCAGCGTGAAGATTACCCTTTACATACAAATTTTACCTCTTTATAATATAAGTCATAGTAGATGAATGCTGAATAAGGAAATCCGGTTTGTCTGGTAATAATGTATTTTTTTTAAGTTAAAGCTTCGTCTGTACTAACCGTTTTCTCACGAAAAATTCGCCTGTATGGGGTGGTTAGTTGACAAAACGGTCAAATTCCTATTTGTCTTTCCATTAACACAATGTTTGAACCAAACATCTAAAAAGGCCGGTATGTCTGTCAAATAGAATTTAAGTACCAAAGTGAGCCATCACTTTTAGTACCGTTGATTATTATGCCGAACTCGTGTTCGCCAAAAATATTGCTCGCAGTGATCGGTCACTGCGAGCAATATTTTTGGGTACCAAGAAACAGGTGCGTTATTGTCTGATGAGGCCAAGATCATGTCGTATTTGCCTTTTTACAGGTTAGGTCAAAAGCATCTGATCTCACTTAAAACAACAATATCTTAATGAATAGTAATATCATACTGTTTCATTAACACTAAAAACAGTTTATGGGCAACAAACAGTAAACATAGTAACATCATGTTTATTGTTTGTTTCGAGTTCCCGATATTTAGCCGCTCTCTCGTTCATAATTGCCAACGTAAGAATTAAAATAAAAAGGATTTATTTTACCTCCACTAAGTACATTCTAAACGTATTAATATGTATTTTGTTGCATTATCCGTATTTCAGCAATCAAGCAACTTGACGTTATGTAGACCACACTTGAATAGCGTCTCCCAAGCTGCGCCACAACGGCCTGACTTAGGCCTTTCGCATCCAGTCACCTTTTTAAGGTCTCGTTTGTTTACCAGATCTAACTACAGGTGTACACACCCGTGATTGACTAAAAGTAACCGGGTCCAACGGCTTAACGTGCTGTCTAAGGCACGGGGGAAACTTGGTGTGTCATTTGCGGTCGCCCATCCACGGATCAGCTCAGGCAAGCGCAGATTAACCTGAAGATTGACCCCAGTGGCTGTTATTAGTAAGCCACGAGCTTCTCAAAAAAAATAAGATAAACTGATTTTGGATAATCCAGGTCTGTTTGGTTTCCTGAATTGTTTGATAACCCTACGCCTCGCCGTCGCGTCGTAGAGGACGTCGCAAAACCCAGCCTTTGATTGGGCCGATGTTATTAGTTTAACGCCTGACATACAACAATGAAAGCCATTCATGTGAATAACATGATTGATATCCTAAAAATAGCACGACCTGACGGAACATATTTCCGATCTTAAGTCGTCGAGAGACAACTTCTGCGGGAAATGCTTCTTTTGCCCATATGGTGAAGAGGGGATCTAACCACTTCGTTGAATCATACCCTGTACGTTCAATTCCCGCTATGTTAATTCGTGGAACAAATGACATCGGTTTTAAAATGTTTACACTTGACTTCCAACCTATCTGCCGCCATTTATCCAAATGATAAAATGGAAAACAAATAACAAAACGAAAGTAAACAGTCATACGGCTCGAGCAAATGAGGCTGACAGCAAGCGGTGTCCGAAAAAAAATGGAGGCGTAATAGGAAGTACTGAGACGAAACATGACGCTGATAAACTAAACAACGCAACTAACTTAACAGCTCAGCTCTCTACATCTGGACTTACCACTGCCCAACAATGGTGGACCGGATTCTGGTCTACTTCCTTGGCTGAAAATTTGGTCTTACCAGCGATTTACTTGGAACGTTGCTTCACCTTGATGAATGTAAGCCACATATCTGGAATGAGAGAGGCTGCCACTTGTAACTATGTTATAGAAGTTACAGCCAAAATGCGAAAAATCCTGAACCATAACTTAAGGCTTTTTACAAACATGACATTCTGTCTTGTCAGGGACTTTACGCTAGTTAGGAGATATTTTATAATGTCAATAGTAGGTATTGTTACTAAAGACACACACGCACGGATAACCCCTTCGGTTATGAGGGCACCTAGTGCGTCATATTCTAGTCCAGACTTCCATACTGTTTGTTAATGACCCAAGGCTGAGCTACTTATCAATAATTTGTCACTATCTAGTGTCTAATCAAAACATCTTTTATGGTGATTTTTTTGTTGCTTGATAATCATACTTAGTACCTACCTATTGTTATTAATTTAGTCTTCAAAACTTTAGGAACTTAATCATTTTTCGTAAATAATTATAGCGTTTTTTGTAAATAATAAACATATCTAATATATTAACTCGTATATAAATACTTATTTAAATCACTATCCTTTCAAAACTTGCTAACTTATGAATATTGTTAAGAAGTCAAATATAAATTAAATTATAAGATCACAAAACATAGCACTGGCATCAAACTTTGTTGTCCAAAAGATTTATTTACATAAAATCCATTATAAACAACCTTAAATATACAAACTAAAAATTTACAAAAAAAGGGCAAATCAAAGTCTCTAGTTAGTCCTTCTTACCCGACTGCGGCGACGCCCAAAAGGAACTAATCAATAATTTAGATTGATTTTGTATTTTTGAATAAGTATCCACTTAGTATAATTATTTATTCAGTTACGCATAATGTAGGAACTTAGCGATACTAATACTGCTACAGTATTGCCATGATATCATTACAAAAATTCTCACTCCGATGCACTAGAAGCAACAGAACATAATCTCTCGCTGCCTTGCTTTTTTTTAATGAAAGCTCTCAAAAAGTAACAACAAACAAATCAACAAAATATTCCTCCTTTTTCAAAAGTCTCATCCATCCATTTTAACAGGCATCTGTCACCCTAACCGATAGGTTGAGGTCTGCCGTGGCAAACGGGAAATTATTAACGAAATTGAAAATAAAGTTCGCAATTCATTTTCGAAATTCGAAGTTTTAAAACCGGAATCCGTAGTACCGCTGAGGGCCGCAAAACAAACAAGTTTATAGACAGACAGCGGATCGTTTAATCAGTCTGTGCTGCAGATACGGCACGCGGGGACGGCGCGGGGCAGCGGGGTTTAAGGGGGGGGGGGGGGCTATGAACTACCTTCCACTAAATGACCATCCCTCTACTCTGTTAACCGTGCCACCGTATCCACAAACAGTATACTCGGTGAGAGCGACAAACAGAAGTGTACACACTCTATTAGAGCTGCTAAAATATTAAATCAAAACCGAATGTGCATTTGATTTCCGACACAAATTGGAGATTTGCAACTTTGTTATTCTTTCACAGCAAATAATTATAACATAGCGTTAAAGAAATCCGTTTTAGACACAAACTTTATGTTGGGAAAACTTTGCAACATTTAATCGATGTTACGAATTCTTTCTTTTGTTTTGTTGTTGCTGTTGTTGTAGGCGTTTAGACACCAAAAATCAATTAAAATGTGCTCTACATTTTAATGATGTTACTGTACAATAATTATTTTATTTTGTGAGAAATCTAGAAAAAATAAAAAAGCTCCACTAATATTAAATGTTATGCAAAATATGCAGTTTTTATTCCGCGTAAAAAACCAGGCCTGAATGTAGATTACAGAACCACCTTCCTGCTAAAATCGCAAGAAAAGCGATAGTAATTGATTCTGATTTTTTATTCTGCGGTGTGTGTGTGCATCCAGGCATGGTGCATCCTTGTTTGCATCCATTCTATTCTACAGGCATGGATCTCTTCACAAAATGAAGACTACTTACATATTTTGCTTTCATTTAATGTCAAGGATTTCCTCTAAGTAACGGCTGGTTCTATAACTTATAATAATAAAAAATAACAGACTTATAAAAATCTTAAAAAAAGTTAAAAAGATGGTGCCAAGTGCTCTGGTGTTGGTAGTTCCAAATAGTTGTGGGTCTATGGTCGTGCCTCCCGTGTTATTTCCGCGCCCTCGCCGTCGTGGGCGGAAGCACTCCGCCCGCCCGGATTCATTTCTGGTTTTCGCTACTCTTTTGTCTTAAACTGTTTTTGTAACTTGTCTTCTCTCTCTTCCAAGAAAATATTTACACACTTATTCAATGTGTGCTCCCAAGATAAGTTCACTAGTAATTAATTTTTTTTTTAAATTGTTCCTTGTAACTCGATAATTAAGTAGAAGGTAATTAACGATCCCGACTCGTATTGGCTAATGGAGCAGAAACTTTATGGTAGAAACGTTAGTAAAGGAGCCTCAATCCCATTCTCATGAATGGGACCGTAGCTGTCTATAAATAAACATTTATAACTTCTAGTTTATATCAACTGTCCTATAGCAAGAAGATTACTCTTGGAAGTTGAAAATTTAGAGACATGAAAACTTATAATTTGTTCGTGTTATTTCTAAATTTTAAAAGAACATTTACGTGTGCAAAACTAAACCACAAACCGATTTTTTACCAAAAATTATGAGCCAATCATGAAGACAAGGACATAAATTACATTTATATATTAACTTGTATTGGCTCGATAGATTTTGCACTACAGCCTCTGTTGCCTCGTGCCGAGTGCTGAAACAGAACTCGGATTTTTGTAGGGCACGAGAGACCTCTTTTCAACGGCTGATTTACTCAAAAAGAGCGTGTATTTTTAAGATAAAAAAATACTAACTGTTTAACTGTGTGTTTGTTTTACCTAAAGTCTCAGTAAGTAGTTGTATGCATTAACTACCTAAAGTAAAACATGCAATAATACTACACTAAACATGAAACTTCATCATCATCATTATTTTACCATACTCATTTAATCATAAATCATTTCTTAATTAATTAATAATTATTAATCATTTTAGTCTTACTTTTAAGTCAAGTGAAGTAATATTTCAAGCACTGCTTATTTTATTTTATATACTTACCTAATATTGAAGCTGTCTTGGCTTTCGTGCGTTTTTTCACGGGTGACCACTGAAAACCAGCGCTGTGCTGTGGGTGCCCATAGCACAGCATCATGCTGAGTGGCAACCTACTTGACGCAGTCACGACGTGCAACTATCTTTATATTATTCCTGCTTGTTGTATTTTTTAATATCTATTATGCGTTGTATGTGTATTTTTTTTCCTGTATGTCTCTTTGTATGCTCGTTATGTTTCTGCGACAAATAAATATTTTTTCTTTTCTTCTTTTTTCTTTTCAAAAGTGAGTTAACAACATGATGATAAAAAATAGCGGTACTTATTACAGCCCTTTTTGTAGTGTCTTCATAATAGCGGTACTCTGACCCCAGTTAAAATAACTGACTCTAGCTTAAATATATTAACCAAAATATCCCACTTGCCCAGCAAAGTCAATTTTAAAAAAAGATCACACTATCCACTTAATGTTCATTTATTAATTGAATGGAAAAGGTTGAATTTGTGTGATGGTTAACCACGTGGCAATGACCAGACGGTTTTAGACTCATTATAGTTTCGACAAGGCGAGGTCGTCTATGAATTCTAAATTAACTTAAAGTAGAGAACCAGAGGCTCGTCAGGTTCCGTCAATTTAAACAATTACTTGGTTTGAATATCTCTTCAACGATTTTGACTGCGACGTTTTATTTTAATCCTTCCCCTCCTTCGCGTGTCTGAAAGGCGAAGTAAAGGTAGCATAGAATTATCTTCCAGTCATACATTATTTGTGACAAATCTTAATATCCTACTACTCAAAATGCGAATTAACTTTAACGTATAAGATTCTTCTAAGCCTTTTTGCTGAAAACCTTACTTTAATCTATAATTATGACATTTCTCCAAATTAGAAAAATACCACCAGTACCACTAGTGTATTTTTTTTAATTCGTTTGTTGTATCTTTTAGGGACCTAAAAAATAAGTACTACGGGCTGAAAAATATGTCCACATCATTAGAACTCCACATTTCCATAGTAGACAAGGAGTGCCCGTACGCAGGCTAGGGGGCTTTAGTTTTGCACTACAGACAGTTCTGGTTAAATTTATGCTGTTCACACATATTTACTTCAAGAGGACAAAGGTGAACTGAAACCACATTTCAATCTGTGGAATGAAATTGGAATGTGTCGTTCTCGATTTCCTGTGGTAACTTCCTTGATGGAGTACGAGTGTATGGAAGCTAAGTTCCACATAGCAATGAAGCTACTGGAGCATCGATTAAAGCCAAATGTATTTTGACGTATGCACACGGGGGCACATCGTTCGGATACGGGATTAGCGGCGCGGTATCCACAGGTATACTAGCTAAGTATTTACCAGCAATAAACCCGCCTGCACCCCGCCCCCACCCCGCTCAAACAACGGTACACCCACGGACTCTCGGTCTACTCATTTCGTATGCAATTTTATTCATTATTTGTAATCTACTTCAATCGAATAGGGTCTCAGTATAAATCACTTTTAGGATTTGCTCGATAGGACGTATGTAGATTGACGCTTTTAGTGTGATATTTAAATGCGATGTGTCTTTGTGCCGGGTAGGTACAGTCGCGCTAATAAAGCCAGCCTTCCACGAACTCGATATGTATGAGACGCTTCACGTCAGAAACTCATTTGACTAAAACAAATAAGGTTCACTTTCTTTTTATTCTCTCATGCGCACGGTTTTTAAGATGCGTCGTTCCATTTTATTTCAATCTGTATGTCATTGGTGCTATAGAACGTTTATAGGTGTATGAGGATGGCTCATAAAGAATCATCATATGCTTTGGCTGAAATTAAAAGAAGCCGTCGAATGAGCTATGTCTACCGCTAACTTCTGAAACAACAAGCCAAGAAAATATTTTCACAACGTGTTTATTGCGAACCGCATCACTCAGTAGGTAACCAAGAAATTACTGAGCGAAATATAGTGGATACCTTATAATTGACTGGCTTGGGTGAATTTGTTATGCTCTTTATAATTCTTTCAAGAAATTAACGAAAAGTTATTACAAATAAATGTCATATATTATTATGTAGGTACAACTAGAAAATAAAATGTAGAGCTCTATTAATGTTCTTGATTTACAATGATGCCACAGAACGTGTATGAAGTTTTTGAATGAATCGAAAGATCGATTAACGTGTTTTACAATTTTCCTAAGGATTTACTGAGGTCGTAAATATATTATAACCACTAATATTTAATTACAATTGTGAACAGAAAAAAACATCACCTTATAGGTCTTTTATTTTATGTACCGCGTTTCCCTAAACCGTGATTAATGTAAGATTAGATTTTTAAATACTACTTTAGTTAATAATTTTATGAATAGTCTTGCTTTAATCTTGATTTGACCTTTAAATCAAGATTAAATCATTCCGAGTAAATAAAAAGCTTTAATGTCGAGTTAACTAACTATACATTAATAACAACTAAGTAAATATCAGAGCTTCTATTTTACGATGTTTCAATTCCTACTTTGAACTGACTAACAACAAAAATATTTATTATTTAAAACAACGCGTCAGCTTAGACACTTTCGATTTTTTTTTATTTTGTAATGTCACTTACGATGATAAATCAATAGAAAAATAAACAATAAAATAGCCTAGATTGACATAATTTTCGGGATTGACCTGGCACTAAAAATAAAAGTAACAACTCAATTATTGTTAAAAGTAAGTAACCGTAATGACTCGTAACCATTGTCCATTGCCCAATTTGAATCGAGAAGGGAGTGAGAACAGTATGCAAGTACAGTGTGGTGTCAGTGAGTCGGTGTAATGAGTCAAAGGATTAAGGTCATGGTTTAGTGCCGGCGGGTGGCGTGACGGAGTAGAGCGGCGCAGCTGGCATAACGTGCGCCATCGGCAACAGCGCCGCGATGAGTGACTTTGGCTCGGCGTCGCGCGCCGCTCGACCCAATTGGTCGCTCGCTGGTACCCGCCCAGAGGAGGGGGCAACGCACACAATCTCACACTCACCTAAGATAATTTATTTTATGTTATACCGTTTGAATATTTTATATCTGTGTGAGTTTTTTCGGTCGGTATGCGTTCACTGTGAAATATTCGCGCGATAAGAAAGAAGAGGGGAAGAGATCGATCGAGGACGTTGCGCTTTTTATTTCGATACTTGTGTGTTATTGTCATAGTTTAATTGTAGATGGATATCTCTTAAGAACGTTCTGCACGGCTGCCACACCGCTCTCCAATATCCTTACAAAGACCACTGTGACAAATAGAGCTGTTGTGTGATTTTTCATAAGTTCTTGCATACTTGTGATTAAAATAAGTAATCTAAAGACATCCGTCTTCAAAATACATCTTACTACCAAGCCTTTAAAGTTAACAATAGGACAAACATTAAAAAAAAACCGTGCTAAGTAAAACATATTATGTAGTTGTTTATCAGACTATACACAGTCTAAACAAGTAACAAATCAACTCTATTTGTGTTGAAGATAAAACTTTGTATACTACGTAAGTGCGCAACACAGACATACGTGAAACACATTCAAAAGACCGTTTAATACTGTCACCGCTAACATGTTTCCACCGCTAAAGCGACCCCTGTAATATAAGCTATCGAGTACACAACAGGCCACAACCGTCGACTTTACAGACAGGCTTGTATAGCTACCCGAGTACGTTTCACATTGAAGGAAAATAAAAATTACAAATGTCGTGGTTACCTTTAATCAAATGCAAAGCTATCATTAAGTCGACGCTTCGGCAAACTCGCTCGTCGTGCGCATCGTCACTGTTAATTATCACAATATATATGTATAAAATAAAATAAAAGAGACCGCTTCGTACCAATAATAACATAAAAAATACGAGAAAAGAAAGAGAAGCTTTAAAAAAGAAAGGAGTGCATCTACCCCCACCTCCGGTGGCCCCCACCGCGACGGGCCGCCCCTGTGGCGGGCGCCACCCACCGCACCGCAAAAATCGAGAGCGTCGACGGCGCGCGGGGTCAAACGGCGACGCGAGCGTGAAAAGAAGGAGCGGTGTGCGAGCGTCACGCACACAGCGACAAGCGTGCGTGTGCGCGCCGAGAGGGACGGCCGACGAGCGAGCGGGACGGCGGCGCCAATTACTATCACCTGGCGGGCAGCTACCGCATTACCCACTGCCGCCGCGCGCGCGACCACGCGCCCGCTGCACCACGCGGCTCGCTCCGCTCCTGTGACGCTCCGCTGTATCCCGACTCCACTCCGCAATCGATATTCGCGGACTCGCGGCTACCCACTGTGCACCGTCGCGAGTGCATCCCGTGCTACTCCTGCTGATTCTCGCTCGTCTCGGGGATGCACCGCTCCTACTACAGCCCGCGTCCTGAATAGTGCCAACGCGCTACAAACATGCAACTGTGAAGTGTGTGCGGACAGTGACACAGACATTAAACTAAACGTGATCATTAAAAAGTTTGCTGGCGAGTTACACAGTTCGAGATGACGTCCCAGTTCGCCTTCAGAGGATCTCCCCCCAATCAGGTAACAAAACTTGCTATATGGAAAATGTATAAAGTTTTCAAGTCCCTAAAATAATAATATTTTGCGATGCGATGTCAGTTGATATAAATATAAACATTTTTTAAAGTACTGTGCTACTATGGTAAAATAATCCATAAGCATAGTGTGATATGTTCACGTGGTTATGGGGTCATATAGCAAAATAGGTTATTAGAATAGGTAGGTTTTTGTGAAATTTTAATTTCATTGTTTTTCTTATTTATTTTGTTTTTTTTAAATAATTGGTGGTAAATTAAAGAGCTCTAGAACAAATCAATAGGTAATATAAAGCGTAATATAACAACATAAACAACCATTCGTTTACGTTTTAGAAATAATATGAATATTAAACTAAAATATATAATCACATGTGCTCACAGTTTTACCATATAAATATATTTTATTATCCTTTGAATAATATAATATGCTCGTAAGTTTCGGTGTTGACAATAAATATATAATTTACAATCTTATTTATAATATAACTAACTCTCGATAAAACGAAACGAAAACAATCAGAAACGAAATCAATCGATTTAGTTCAGTTCATCAATGAAGTGCACATTGTGTTCAAAAATAGATTTACTGCTAATAGCACCCTCCTGTAACAATGTAAAATCTGCAATAATGGATATTTTTACATTATAATAAATATAAAACGCACAAACATTAAAATATAGCTATATTTATTAAAAAGTTACAGTTTATGTAATCACTTGTTATAGACATAGGTGTATTTTATTGATATTATTTATGTATATTGTAGTATACACTCAAAAATACTGATAAAAAAATGCCGACGCAATAATTCTAATCGTCGCGCATTTATCTCCGTTTTTTTTTTATCAATAAAGACATTATTTCTTTTATTATTAGACCTTTTATATTGTAACTGTGTCACAATATAGTAATAAAAAGGTTTTCCCATAATTATCCCATTTTTCATAGGTACGACCAGTGACAAAAGTTATTCAACACTGCTACTTTGACACAATATTAATTAACACAAGTTATTGTGTTGTGTATTGGTGGTCATTTAAGTGTAATTATTTTTAATTTTGTTATTATAGGTACCTTTTTTAAAACTTAATTATAAACGGAAGTGTTGGGTTTGCTACATCCATATTTAAAACTAATCACAAAAAGTATTTTTTTTTAATTATTTTTCATGTACGAAACCCTGAAACTTAAAACGTTAATAAATTATTGCACAAAAATAATCACTGAACATTAGTATAAAAATATTGGAGTCTGCTCTATTTGATAAGTACTAAATCAAGTTAGTATAAATCGAAGGTATTACAGTGAACTGGTGTCTACAAAATCTGTATAACACCACCTGAGCTTAGTTCTGCAAAAACGCACTAACTCACATCGGAATTTATACCATTTTCCGAGATAATTGTAATGATTTAATAAAATGAACTTTAATGGACGTCAAACAATGACAGATTTTGTAGACACCCGAGCGCAGTTCTGCAAAAAAGTAACTATTCCACATTCTCCCATTTTCCGAGATAATTATAATAATTGGGTGGGATGGATAGATAACGCTGATAACTTTATCATAAGCATACTTTGGATGTACCTATACGGGACAAAATTTAAAGGATAATGATATACCACATTTTGAGTGCTGAATTAGTTTGACGTATTTATAATTAATAAGATAGTGGATTGGCTCATTATGGCAAAACTAAGTCCACGTGATTTATACGGTATTCATACTTATTTCTCAATATTCTCTATATTCTCAATATTGTTAATAATTAAGGGAAAGTGCGAGATAGCCCCAACACAAGTATTATTAATTACTTACTGGGGTTGTCTCATTTATAACCATGTAACTGTTTTTGGGACAAATAAACATTTTTCATTTTTTTTCATTTAGTTAAATCCAATACACCTCTATTGGTTCTATTGTAATCAAAATCCATATCAATAAAATAAACTTTAATCAATCAACATATTGATACTGTAACACTATTACAAAGATAACAAAACATAACATCACGCCTGTAATCCCCAATGGGTTAGACAGAGGTGTAATACATTCACCCACCCACATTTCAGCAGTTATAACAAAGATCAGAAATAGTTGCAAAGTTATAATATTTAAACTGTATAAAAGTACTCTCAAGAAAACTTACAATCGACTCTATCTGGTTGGATAACACCACCATCGATTTATAACTAAAAAAAACCAGTTATAACGAGTTTTTATGTAAATGTGAGTGTAAAATCAGGCCTAAACGTTATTTGTTTTCCCCAACTTGGTTACTTAAATAATGTTGGCAAATTTTTCTAGTAGTTCTTTATTTTGAAACGTCTTCGAATGGTTTCTTAATTTCTTTATCTTGTAGCGACAAAATTCAAAGTCTAACATTGGTATCGTCTAGAGTTCTTAATTCTCCTTTTAATTTTAAACACTGGCTGAAATTTATATCTAAAAACCCGCGTGGAAGTCTAGTACAAATGTAGCGTATTCAGTATTCTATGTCCCCCAGGACTAATCGTGTGACAAATTTCATCAAAATTCGTTTAACAACTTCATAGCTTATTATCACTTGCTTCGGTGAAGGAAACCAGTATGCCTGAGAGACATTTCTTGACGGCATGTAAAGCTAAGTCAGAGGTCTCTGGGCGGCATAAAAACTGACAGTTTATGTACTAACCACAAAATGAAGCAACACTTTTAATTTTTTACGCCATGAAGGTCTTTCTAAGACCTTCATGGCGTAAAAAATTAAAAGTAGTCAATTTACTTTCTTATTTGTAACAATGGATTCCACGTGAAAAATGTAAAGTCATACAATAAGTAAAACCATCTAATACGAAATGGCTAAAAAATCCAATAAAATCTCCGCAATAAGTTTATTATTTAAAAAACAAAACAATATCTCTCAAGTGGACGTGATTCATTAATCAATTATTGGATTTCTGTCACCCTTATTTGTTATCCGATAAGAGTTTATTAAATTTTTCACTCTCTGTATGAATATCGGTCAAAGTTATCTAGTAATACAGTTAGTTTTGCGAGCCATAATTAAAATGGTGAAGTCTACATACGCAAACCAATGTTAATAAAGATAATATTATTATGGATTAATGGTTCGGTCAGTGGCCGAGTGCGTGCCGTATTCGATCTAATTTCGCTATCTCCTTGATAAGAGGGAGTCACTCGACAGGGAGAGGATTATCCTCATTATTTCCTAGCTGTGAAATGCTCCATCGACAAATGGATTGAACATTCTAAGACTTTTAACACTCAACCGAGTCTCTCTTGAGTCGATCCTTGAGTCGATCGAAAATATAGTCATAGCTGCAACTGCAGCTATGACTATATTTTCCATTTCATAATATGAGACCGTCATAAATTCTGCGTTTAAATAAGCTTACTTAATAAGAATTCAAATTCTTTTCTTTAATAGCAGCATGGTCTCATTGCTTTCATGGTACGTTTTTATTTAAATAGCAATTAAGTACAAGAATGGGCTGTAAACGTTTATACTGCGTTGTATAGTTCGTTTTAAGACTTCAGACTCGCTAAATCTCGGGTGGCATCATTTTACTTTCACAATACTTATATGCCTAGACGTGTTTTACTTTTACAAGTATTGCAATTTAATTAAACTTGGTCAGTAGAACTCGAACAATTTAAAAAAAAGTATGAGATTGCGGACCTTATGTTATTTTAACATAAAGTTTACAATCTCATACTTCTTGTTTAAGTAGCTATATTTAGATTAGGAACTGAAGAACGCATTATGAAGTCTTCTTAAATTGTATTGATTGCTTAAAAGCACTTCGTTGCCAAAAGGATCAGAATTGAGGCGCATTAGGAAGCCATATTTATTTTATTCGAAGCGTTAGATAAATAGGATCGTAAAGAGGGCAAAGGGACGGTTTCCCTCTACTGACAGTGATGGGTAATTTTACATACTTTTTAAACTTGGTTACTTTAATTTATTTATAAATTAAGTAAGTAAGTAGCAACCAAAAACTTTATAAAAGATGAAGTACGTCTCTTAGTTACTAAAACTGTGTAATCTACTGACCTGTGTTTCAGTTAATGTACATTATTATTTCATAAAAAAGCTGGAACAAAAGACGACAAAGTTGTTTTTATTTAGGTCATACGAGTCTCGTCAAGCCAGGAGTCGAGTTCCAGATTAATATTTTGTGAATGCGTCGCAGAGTTGGGACCAAGTCTTAGGAGTAATACACATTTGCAGAAACCACGCTCTGCGTGGGCAGTGCGTAATACCAAAGACAATCTTGCTCACCATCTTAGTAACCTCTGACACTACAGAATTGTCATAAATAATAGATTTCTTGAAAATTTAAAAAAAATCCAAAACAAAAAATGTCGCTTCATTATTTCACGCAGCTTCATTTGTGCACGGAGGTTTAGTCTCCGCGGTAATTGAAGGTTTGCTCTAGAGGCGAGGCGCGGAGGCGTGAGCGACCTGAACTATGGGTGCCTACTCGGCTGGCTTGCGGTCACATATCGGCGAACACGCGTGCACGACCTCGGGACACGTAAACCAAAGAACAAAACCAACGCCATTCATTTAAGTTCATAATGAGCCATGAACAATCTCCGTCATTTTTGCAGTTTGCATTCGACCGCTTACTGACCCCTTTTTGTTCGGAATCGTAATTTGACGTTTGGTACCCGTTTCGACTTTAATAATGCGTACCTAATAAAAAGCCATGATTAAGTAAATGTTCGTCTGGTGAGCTATTGTTCTTGATAATGAGCCAATGTTTAATGATATGCAAGTGTGCTTTTTACATTCGTGTAACAGGATATCGCATCGCAGTTTTGCTAATTAGGTCGTACAATTGAGTAAAGTATTATTTTTTAAAGTTTATTGAAGACTACTATGGTTTGTTTTGATATTACACTTAATTTTATACAAACACTCGTCCGTGACGGCATAATTTAATAGCCACCAGCCTAAACTTCTTAACGTCTTCACACATCATTTTAACATGAATGATGTTACCAAAATATTATAAAAAAAACCTACTTAGCTCTCAGTAAGTATTTTTTCTTTACCTACTCCATGATATTTTTGTATCATAAGAACTTATCTTAAATTTTAAAACTTACTAATAAGAACTAGCTTATTTTTTTGACTGACGGACACCTTGTAATTTGAAAATGGCCAGTAAATTGAAATAAATACTTTGAATTTAATTTGGAAATGACCCATCTTGTCACTATTTCCGGTATATTTCGCATACAAACTTATTTATTAACGGAACCAGGGTTGGTTCCTTTAATAAATCAAAATGAAAATATCGTTCTTGAATAAATAACATAAAACTTTCACAACAACACCGTTCATCTGTTTTACTCGAAAAAATCAGAGATCTCCACATTTTGGCTGATCTGATCTGATCTGGACACATCCATCAAATTCATTCATTGAAAATCGGTTCTGTACCTAGTTTAGGCGTTACGATGGAACATACTGTATTCAGAAAAAGAATGCTAAAATCATACATATAATAACTCCTTTTGGATTTGCCAAACTCGTTTGTTCTCCTTTTTTCTCGTTTTTAATTATAATCGGGTAAAAACTTTTACGGAGTATCAAATGTCATATATCACATTGAATTTAAATTTTTCTTATGACTTTACACGTAATACGATAAATTGTATAGACTTATCATTTTATACAAAAATAAATTTGGTGAACCGGCAATCACATACTATAATAGCCAGTTTAGTCTAATCGTATCAAATCAAAAATCGGAACCTAACAGAACTTGAGATACAAAATCTTTTTGTTAAGAACCGTACTTAAAACCTGACACCTTATCCCACGACCCCAAAATCGGTGTAGAGCGATCCTCCGCTCACCCGGCCGCCTCGCCCTAATCAGATAGGTGAATGAGACGTTCACTTCTCAGAAACTTTAATTAATTTCTCCGAAATGAAGGGAGTGCGCTGTTCACGCGGTTAGTAAATTTTGTAGTCTCTCGTTACGGCAGCGACGAATTGTGTTAGTGATTCCCATACTAAAGCGCGGGCGCAACCGGATTTAGTAGCATGTGTGTGCTCGCCAAGAGACATACTCCATCCATTTTGAGAATATCAAGCCGCGTTACCATCCTTCGAATATGAATCTTTTCCCCTACGCCACAGAGTTTAATTCAGCCGTATAATCTTATAGTCAGTCGGATGGAACCCCGAGATATGTTACGACATTTTGATGGTAATAAAACTTTTTCGCGTTCTAACACGGCAATGAAAAGGCCGTGTTAGCGAGTTATGTTGCGATTAATAAGAAGATACAGTAATTCTTATGGATGACCGCATGAAATTATAGAATTTGCTGCTACTTAAAGGAAAACATCGCATACTTACGACCGTAAAGTTGGTGTGGTAGGAATAATTTACATTGTAGATATTTACCGATATTTACAGCCACTTCAAATATTAATAACCATAATCCATGTTTAGTACAACGAATCTCTGTAACCTTAGCATAGATGACGACTCGCGTGAATGCATGAAAATACAGTAAATGCAATGCGGTGGGTACACTGTTTTTTCAGAAATAAAAAATGCTTTAGAAGTGTGATGCTTAACATTTTTTAGTCTAGTATTTTTTCCTTCAGTATCTCTCACATCATTATTTAATTTAAGTACAGATATAAACGTAAAAAAATACGGTATCAAAATAACCACGAGACAACTGTAATACAGGAATGAACGGCCGTTGTGGCTCGTCGCGACCACAGATCTTTCGTTAGTGGTCCTAATCAGGCGCGCCATAGAAACTCGTGAAACTTTATTACCAACATTGTGAACTTAAAATACACATGTATGACAATTACTGGCGTTGTCTCGCCCACGAGCGTGTGTGTGCGACGGATGAGGTGCTCGCATATCGTTAGTTCACACCTCGTCGCCTCCGAACCGTCAGCGTTCGCGAGGCATCGTTACACTTCTGACACACTCACACACTGCTATGCCGTCCCAACAGCAACTTTTTGAATTGTCGCCAGATCAACCTTCCTAGTCTCATGACACGGTGCTGATTTATTTTACTACTAAATTTGTGTCTAAAACATGCAGTTAGCTTTGGTAGATCGTCCAGGCATTAAATTAAAGACTAATGCTTCTATGAATACTAAATCAATCTTCACAGATGTTTTTATTTTAGGTTTATAACCTACAAGTTATGCAAAATATTTGATTTAAATAACAAGTTCCAGTAAAAAAAGAACTTTGATTTTTATTTTCACTTCCACAAGTTCAGTTGTGAGCACGACAATGTACTCGTATCTCTCATTAAAATTTAACAGTTCGCTTCCAAAATATCCCGCAGGAGAGCTTGTCGTCACTGTAACATGGCTTACGAGCTTCAAACAGCAAATTGAATAAGTTATTAAATTTATAGGCAGT
Source organism: Diarsia brunnea (assembly GCA_949774965.1). NCBI lineage: Eukaryota > Metazoa > Arthropoda > Insecta > Lepidoptera > Noctuidae > Diarsia > Diarsia brunnea. Next base: position 21,481,568 of record OX458996.1, on the reverse strand, counting down.
GCTGTCCTGATAAAATGGTTAACTATTTATAGACGTTACACGTGTACCTAATACTAATTACCTATTATTTAAGTCAGCGGAATACCTATCGCTAATAGCCTACTATGCGGAACACTATCTGGCATTAATAAAACGCACATTATGGTCCAATTTGTAAATAATTTACTATCGCTCACAGTGTAATTTTGTACACGAGTTATTTTGGTGACACAGTTGTCGATTAGTGGGTAACGACAGGGAGTTTGCAATAAAGGCTCGACCGGGAACAGCACGGGATGTTTTGAATCGCCACCGCTTTAACGGCGTCTGTATTAACCGATAATTCAAATTTCCATGCCCCTCTTCCAGTTCTAAACACAAGCTGACATAACACACTGCGCCCTCTCTATAGATAGCGGTGAGTATCAACTGAGGTACCTACATATATTCGTGGGCTCAATACAAGTACTTACTGTTGTTTCTGAGCGCTTACTAATTGGTTACCTGCTTATTACGTAATACGAAGATTATTGTCAATCGCCTTAAAACAGTGCTTATGATAATTACACGAAAATTTGTCAAAAGTAATAGTTACTAACTGAAATCAAATAAAAATATTTCATCTTTTTTTTTTTATCCGAACCATGTTTTTTCTCAATATTTTATTGAATTAAGACTACACTCGTTTTTTAAATATAAATTAATTGCATTTTAGTTTCCGTGGGCGGACTAGAATATAATTGTACAAACTAGCATTGTGAACCGAATAAGCAAACAACGACTAACAATAAGCTCAGACAGTAAAATTATTCAGCAAAAAGCTTGGGATGTGTTAAAAAAGGCCGCTCGAGAGTTAAACAACATACACAACATAAACTGAAATTAAGTATTTTAAATGATGTACAACAATAGTTTGAAATAAATCTCTGTACAATGTTCTGATTGCATCAATCTAATTTCAGCATTACAGTAACGTAGGAATGTTTGCGACCACGTCACAAGGGTATTAAGCAGAATAATGGTCCGGTTATTAATAGACAAGTACCCGCGGCACTAGCACATGTTTATTCCGTAACAGGGGCCAATAAATCTCACTGAACAATCTGAAACAACTTCATTAGCGAAATCAACGTTCGTTCGCACCGAACTGGATGATTGAAGACACATAAGTCGCCGTTTCGAGATAATGAATCGAATCTTGTTTTTCACATGTGAATATCGGATTAAAACGAGCAGGTAAAAGTTTTCGTTCACATTTGTGGGTGCAATGGAGTGTGTCGGCTGGCTCTCCAGTTGCTCTCGAAAGAGTCGCAATTTTATGAATGAGTTGTTTGAATGAACACAATAATAATACGGCTCGGGCTACGAACCGACGCGGAAAGCGCGCTGTAGAGACGTTGTACGTGTCCGAACCGCCTTTTAAACGAGCATAATATTTGGTCCGACGTTAAAGATTTCACCTCCCCATAAAACACTTAATAATATTGTATATATCGATTTACAGCGCCCGGCCGCGTGGCTGTTCTTATTTAAAACGAATGAAGCGTAATCTAAAATCAAAATAATGAAACAAAGGTTGTGTGTGCTCATGAAAAATATCGTTGGTTACCAAAACACTTTCCACATTTGGGTGATAAATACATGGGTAATAAACAGCTTTAAAATAATTAAAACTAAATTCGGAAACCAAATATGATGTTGTAAAGCACCAATTACCTAAGTCATGGTTGTAATTAAATTTATAACCTCACAAAAAATAAAACACTTTGTGTATAAATGTTACTTACCCACATTGCTAACAGATCATCATTCGATAAGAAAAGAAGGCTCTGTTATAAAATCGCCGACACTGTTGTATCATTTTTTATGACCACACCCAAAATGATACTACAAAAAGAACGTATACTCGTATACCTACAACGCGTTTGTAGCGACCATACATTTTAATTAGACTTATATCTAAACTAGCTGTTCCCGGCATGCGTTGCAATGCCCTTTTTCCTACCTACTACCTGCCTGTGTACCAACTACCTACCTACCTACTACCTCCTACCCTACCTACCTACTACCCTACCTACCTACTACCCTACCTACCTACTACCCTACCTACCTACTACCCGACCTACCTACTTACTACCCTACCTACTATTCTACCGACTACCCTACCTACTCTACTATCCTACTTACTACCCTACCTACTACTCTACCTACTACCCTGCCTACCTACCTACCACTTTCTCACCTTTTAAACCTTCCCTGGACTTCCACGAATAATTCAACACTATAATTAGCTCAATCGGCCCAGCCGTTCTCGAGTTTTAATCAGACTAACGAACAACAATTCATTTTTATTTATATAGATACAAGAATAAATGAACTTTTCATGTACCTACTTAATTAATGGAAAACGATTGTTAATATTATTATCTGCAACCATGCTAGCTACCGACATATTAATCGCGTTAGTATGTACCCAATATCTTTATCGAAACATAAAACGATATACGACCACTTTTTACGTTTTGTTTAAGAAAATATGGAAGTCGCAGTAGGGTGAGTAAAAAATTAACTAAGATTTTTATTTTAATCGACCTCGATTTCTATGGATTACCATACCGTTGCACTAGCTAGTTTTATTATAATAATACAGGCTATACTTAGATAAATTAATAGATAGGCGTTTATTATCATTATGCATCATTAATGTGTTTATATATTTATATTAACATATCACGGACTATTAGAACAAGGGTGGCGGTTCCTTTTCATTATTTATTCTTTCCTAATTCTACCCTAATTAGGGAAGGTGTGAATTTCTTTAAGGCATCATGCATTTTGAGGGTGGGCCAATTTTGTTGGCTTATCTATACGGATATCTTGACACAGGATGCGGTCGAAATAGACACCTACCTTAACTGGTGATCCACCATGTAATTGTCCACTTAAAATTACAATTTTATGTAAATAAGTTTACGTAATTACACAGAGACGTAAAATTTTTATTGTGCCATAAGGTGGAGTTGGTGGTGTTTATGCCACACGTGTGAACTAGCGGCAGTTAAGTTGAATTGACCATTTTCGGGTCATACGAGCACGCAAAATAAATCCTCTTCTCCTTGCTACGTGAAGTTCAACCGTTTCGGATCGGATGTAGTTCGTAATTACATTGCCAATGTTAGTCGGTGGAAAATTGGATGAAAAACATTGAACAACCGGTTAATTAATTAGTTTTCCTATTCATGCGAACGTGGTACGTAGTTAATTGAGACCGAATCACACGATACGCTAGCACTCATTGTCTAAAACAGATCGGCGATAATCTATCACAGTTTGTCAGTGTGCAACTATGTTTTTATCGACTCGAAGCTTAATTATAAAAATCATACTTAGATGCTTTTCAAAGATAAATAAAATTGAAAAATAATCTATGTGAAAGTACCTGTTTACTCAGTTATCGTTCCTTGGCTCTTCATATTTCAGTAAGTCGGTATGAGCGTACACTTAATGAAACCGACTTTAGATTCGTTTGTATTATGATTTATTTTGATAGTTCTAGCTATAAAATCGCATTCACAAGTACAGAACATCGTAAAATTAAAGTTCAGCTCTAATAAATATGAATGACACGTTAAAAAAGCGGTTTCTAGCCAATGTTATCTTGTAGAACGGGTGCGACGTTATCATATTCATCTGTAGCAGGAAAGCAAGAACGCGAATTTTGTTATGCTAATTTTATAATAATAAGACTATAAATGTCCAGTATATCTGCTTATAGAATCGAAAGTTGGTACGGGAGCGTGTAGCTGTTAAACAAATTATTTTAGTATTATTGATCTTAATCTTCCGCAATTAACCTGATGTTTAGGAGAGGAAAAAATATACCACATCGGAATTATTCGCACACGCGTTTCTCAAGACAAGGAATGTAAACGCGAACGCAAGCTGGCGTGACGCGCGCGCAGGCGGCCTTATCATACGATCTATCAAATTGTGATGCTTTTTCTTTTGCAAACTATGTGCGAAAAGGATTAGGCTAGAATATTAGCACTCTTATAATTCCGTGAACTGTCTCGCGTCTAACTAATAGCTTTAATCGTGGACTGGTACATGTTATATAATATAGATTATTACTGTCGTCGTTGACCGAATCAGCAGCCCTGATTTCGCATAATATGTAAGCAACAACCTCTTATTATATTCATATATGGTTAATGATAACACGCGACCGCAATAGACTAGCGTGTTTCTGTAAACAGTGTCCATAATGTGATCTATATCAGTTCTCTGTTCGCGTAACAGATTGCCTGATTGTTTAAGATTAATCCGGCTGTAAGTGGGATCACGGCTTGCGTCAGGACTACGCAGAGCTGGAAAGACATTTATCTCGGGTTTATCGAAGAATTAAACATTAGCAAGAATTTCAAAATTATTATTGTGCACCGGTAACCTTATCGTAAATTTAATACTTTAATGATGTCTGCTAAAGGGCCGACTTTGATAAAAAAAACCTCCGTGGTACCTGGACGAAAGACATCGCTCGGCGTCACCCACGGTTAGTAAAGCGAGCGACATGTCATCGATATTTTTTGCCTGGCTGATGTCTTTAACGAAATTCATGTCATTGGGTCCGATTTCTCTAAGATTAACTTTTTTACATTATTTAACAAATAGATCGGACCCTTATACGGTCGAATATTCAGTTACATGGTTTAACACTTAAAAGGGCTTAACGACTCTAACATATCCTGCGGGTTACGATAAAAAAAGACGACAAAAAGAGAATACTTCTCGTGTTTGTTTTTTAAAAGATGTCTGCTGAAGATAACGTGCAGCGGCACTTTAATCCTCCAACCGTCCGATATTTGAAAAGGATATGATGACAACTTTTTTGTATTCTTTATCTAATAAGCACACATAACCAATACTTACTTATTTCAAAGTTTGTCTAAATAGATAATAGAAAATTACGTGTTATACGCGAGTATTAAGTTACATGTCATGTTTACCGTATTGGAAACTGACAAACGAACGTTACATACAACCTGTCAAATGCAATTGTCATAAGATGTTTTCATTTTATAATTTAACTGCTTTCGATTCAGAGAGTCCAAAGAGTCCTATTATGTTCAAACGTTAGTAACCTTATCGTTAAGCGGCGCAATCAATGCGTACAATTCTTATTTAATAAATTCTTAGTGTAGCATCTTAAACTATGTTCCGAGAAACGTATGAGTCTATAATTCATTTGTTCTTTCAATTAATAGCAACCATTAGGTAGAACTTGCAAGAATTTTCCGGCATACAAACTTGTTACAAAAAAATTGTTGTTCGTGATATAAACTAGCATTTCTTCTGTTGGTTTTTACCCCGATGAGGCTATTCTTATTCAATGGCAACTTACTGGGTTTTCTGGAAACTACAGCCTTTATAATATACAACAATAATGTGTTTTAAGCTATTTGGTCATCATCATCATTCTTCTTTTTGCCTTTATCCAAATTTATTTGGGGTCGGCGCGGGACCAAATTTATTTGGGGTCCTTCCATACTTCTCTAATACTCGTCAGCTCAACAGTCACCCTTTTTAACCGACTTCCCAAAAAGGAGGAGGTTCTCTCTCTCTTATGTTTTTTTTTTCTATGTATGTACACCGATTACGCCGAGATTTATGATCCGATTTACGTGATTATTTTTTAGTTTGATGCGTATTAGTTGTTAGCCATATTATCCTGCACACAGTCTTTCCATCGTTTCCTTGGTCGTCAAACTATTTAGTCATCATCACCACATTTTCCTGGCTTTTTGGCCGACCCAGCTTCACACGACGAAACTTGTTAAGTACAACAAGTAAACATGGTAAATATCCCGTTTTCAGTATAAATAATAGTGTTAGTGACCATGTCAGTTTAAAATCTTATATTGTTTAGTACAATTAACTAAACCTCGAAGATCTTTTATTTAAACAACTGGCTCATTATTATTAGAAAATCATCATCTGCCTAGCCTTTTCCCAACTATGTTGGGGTGGGCTTCCAGTCTAACCGGATGCAGCTGAGTACCAGTATTTTACATGGAGCGACTGCCTATCTGACCCCCACAACCCAGTTAATACTAGGTAATACGATACTCTTTGGTGAGACTGGATGTCAGAATTTCAGGTCACTGACTACCTGTAACGACTGCCAAAGATCTATATATGGCAGCCGGGACCAACAGCTTAACGTGCTTTCCGAGGCGCGGAGGAAACTCGGTATGTCGGACGGTCACCCATCCACAGACCGACCTAGGCAAGCACAGCTTTTCCTAAAGATCGACCCGAGTGGCAGTTCTTATTAAGCCACGAGCTAGAAAATATGGTGAGAAAATGTTTTTATTTCATTAATAAAAAATACGAATCCATTTTTGAGCTACTTCATAGAAGAAACTCCGATTGCCGAAGAAAGAAAATTCAAGCCATGACGCTTGGTTTAAAAACTGGCCAAGTGCGAGTCGAACTCGCACATGAATGGTTCTGTACCATCGTAATAGGGAAGCCCCCTTTAATCCGTATTATTAGTTATTATAGCGGCAACAGAAATACACATTTTGTAATAAGTTTGTTTTTATGAATGACAAACGTATATTTGCGGTTATTTTTGGGGTTCTTCACCAACTCGACACAAGAAACTGAACACACGTGTGTCCAGTTGGTGAAACTCAAAATTAGTATCCTTTATTATTTCGTCATCAGGACTCTAAAAGATTTCTATATCTCAAAAACTAATTATAAGTACTAACTATATTTCGTTCAAACGAATTTTGGTTGAAAGTTTCCATTGCGATCTACAGCTATCATCTATAGGTATATATTTTTTTGATTTTTCACTCTGTTAGTTCAAAAGTTAGATGGGGGGGGGGGATATTTTACCACTTTGGAAGTGTCTTTCTTTCAAACGATTGACTTTGAGAAAAAATGTTTTTAGAAACCTCAATGTCATTTTGAGAGACCTATATAAAGACGCACAAATAGGTTTAATAATTTTTTGTTTAGATTTAGTTTAAAAAAATATGTAAGAATCGTAAAGCGGTTCACAGAATACATCTATTATATACCAAATTTCAACTGTGTAACCATAATAGTTTCCGAATAAAGTGGCTGTGACATACGGACGGATAGTCGGACAGACGGACAAACAGACAAAAATGACGAATCTAAATGATTTAGTTTTTTTTTTTGGCCAATTTGCAACGGAATTATAAAATAGGTACATGTGGGGACTTGTACCTATTTTTTAGGGTTTCGTAGTCAACGTGGAACCCTTATAGTTTCGCCACGTCCGTCTGTCTTCTGTCCGTCCATCCGTCCACACTATATATCAAAGACTCTTAATACTAGAAAGCTGTAATTTGGCGTGTGAAAAAAATCATGGTAGTAGCATATATAACGAAAATTAAAGAAAAACTATCACAGCTAAGTAGACTTTACAAGTTTACGAGTAATAGTCGACCAACTTATAAAATGTCATCATCATTCATCATATTAGCCATAAGACGTCCACTGCTGGACATAGGCCTTCAACAGAAGGAGGGGATTTGCCATAATCGCCACGCTTGGCAGGCGGGTTGGCGATCGCAGTATGGTTGTTACGAAGGCACAGAGAACGCTGCTGCCCATTCTCTGGTAAGTCCCTTAGTCGCCTCTTACGACACCCACGGGAAGATATGGGATGGTGCTATTCTTTACGTCCGACACCATACGAAACTGTATAAAATGTACTTGTTAATATTTTCCTATACATAATGTGGGAGCGCAGGGTCTTAAAACTGCCAATCGTCTTAGACTCGCCTTAGAGTGAAAACCTCGGGAATGCATTTTTCCTCAAATTTATTTTTTGCGTTTCTGGGAAGAAAACCTCACGAGGCACATCCTACTAATTAATTTGTTCAATCGTTATATTTTTTTCATATTAAATAATAAAAACACATGAAAAACGCCGTATAAACGCCTTGTTGGAGCACGCAGTTTATTCTTCCTCTTGAAAAGTTACTTCTTTTACACTTACGAGGTTTTCACTCTAAGGCATCGCAATGTAAGTTTGTTTTATTTTTACAATATAAATCATCGTTCGGAGGCAGGTAGGCAGGGTGGTTAATCAGTTTAGTAAGTTCACATATTTTGATGGGCAACTACGGAACCCTACATTGTGCGAGGTCTTGGAAATGTGCTCAGTAAACCTACCAATAGCTATTTCGACCATAAAAACCTAGCCAACCCCATTTTCGGCCAAATTAAGTGACTACAAGAGAATCTAGTCACCTAATTAAGGGCTTGTCAACTAGACCACTAAACACAGGTAGCAATGTGTAGGTACCTATGTAGATTCCCCAATTGTTACACGTCAACGCGATGCGAATTCCGCTACTAAAGGGAGAGTCTATCACATGCGGCCAGTGGTACGTTAGGGTAACTTATTTTTTCGATGTCGAAGTAAATATTTTGAACAAACATGGTAATTTTGTTTTAAAACGTTGAGCCTTGCCTTTTACGGTTTACGGTTTAAGAAATTTTATTTCGCTCAAAAAGAATACAATTATTCACTTCTATGAGGAAAAACATAATAATTTAGGTACAATTATAAGCGACGGTTTCGCTTGTTGTGGCAAACTAAAACTAAGTAATAATAAACTAAGATTATTTTCTAAAAACAGTTAAGACTAACAATTTATAAATTAATCAGGTGGTTCTTTAATAGCCTTTTAAAAGTTGGAAGTGATTTCGATTCCTTTCTTTTTTTTTTTTTTTTAAAAAAAACGTTGCCCACACTAGGATTTTCTCCTGTATCGTGGGTGCGTTCACAAACATATAAAGTCACATACACAAATACCCAGACCCGAAACAACTATCTGCAGGCCATACAAATTTTTGTTCCGTGCGGGGATCGAACCCGCGACACGCAGAGCAGCAGTCCAATCGCTTAGCCACTGCGCCAACCGTGCCGTCAAAAGGTCTTTCCTTTTTCCAACTTCATTGGGGTCGGTTTTGAGTCTAACCGAATGCAGCTGCCAGTATTTTACATGGTACGACTGAATAACTGACCTCCAAAACCCAGTTAGTACTGGGTAATATGATACTAAGACTGAGCTCGTGGCTTAATAACAACTGCCACTCGGGTCGATCTTTAGGTAAAGCTATGCTTGCCTAGGTCGGTCTGTGGATGGGTGACCGCCCGACATACCGAGTTTGCTCCGTGCCTCGGAAAGGACGTTAAGCTGTTGGTCCCGGCTGCCATATATAGATCTTTGGCAGTCGTTACAGGTAGTCAGTGACCTGAAAGTCTGACAACCAGTCTTACCAAATGGTATCGTATTACCTAGTATTAACTGGGTTGTGGAGGTCAGATAGGCAGTCGCTCCATGTAAAATACTGGTACTCAGCTGCATCCGGTTAGACTGGAAGCCGACCCCAACATAGTTGGGAAAAGGCTAGGCAGATGATGAATATGATACTAAGACTTGTGTAAGACTTTCGGGTCACGAACTACCAGTTACGACTGTCACCGATTTACAAATGACAGTTACAGTTAGTACTAACATCTTAACGTGGCTTCTGAGGCACGGAAGAAACTCGGCTAGTAATTAATTTATTTATTTATTTGTCACGGAATCATCCAATACTATGCTATAAAACACAAAACAAAGAACAATTAAATTAAATGAGAGCAGTGGTGGCCCAGTGGTAGCGGCCCCGACTTACGAACAGTAAGTTGTGGGTTCGATCCCAGGCAGGCGCATTACTTTGTGTAATTTATTTCATCACCACTGCTCTCAAAAACGATGAAGGCAAATATCATGAGAAAACCGGCGTGTCCTAGAACCAAAAATTCGAAGACGTGTGACATCTACCAATCCGCACTGGGCCCGCGTGGTAGATTATAGGCCACTCCCTCTCAAAGAGTGGAGGCCTGTGTCCCAGCAGTGGGAACATTTTATAGGCTGTGGATGAAAAGTAAAATTAAATTAAACTATATCTATATCCGCATAAATATTGTACAGGAACAAAATATGGATGGTCACCCATACACGGATCAAAATGAGCGGTTTAACCTGAAAATTGATCAAAGTGGGTGTTATTAATTAGGTACGAGGGCCTCTGTTGACAGTTAGCACATTCAGTTGACCTAAAACCATCAATTTACCCTCCTACAACTTTCTTTTCTTCTTTTATTATCCTAATACATTTTAAAGAAGCATCAAAGCGTAGTATAATGATTTTGTGAATAGTTGCAGATATGTTATTGTTGTTTTCTCGACAAAACGCATTTTAAGCGTGTTGACGTGACCTCTAAGCGACATCATGCTGCCTCTACGGGCAGCTACACGTTCTTTACACGCCACTAAGCTGCCTCTACGCACGCCTACGCGCTACTACGCGCATTCTACGCGCCTAGAACGTTTCACTACGCAGCCTTTAAGCGAAGCTTACGTAGCAGGGCCGGGAATTCCGTTCGTTCAATCGAATGATTTTTCAAAAAAATCTGAAGTTCGGAATATAATATCATATCATTGACATCAATGGTCAAATGCTATGCATAATAGGTATTAATAATAATCGTTCTATTTTCCAATACAATTTACTTATACAACAGTCATATTTAAAAAGATTGAGTTCAGTCAAATAATTTTATATGAATACTCTACACTACCTACAACAGCTACAGAATGAATTTGTAATATAAACGGGCATTTATTATTTACCTAGTTTAGGTTTTTCAATCTTCTTCATTTCGTTAATTTTGTTGGACCGAACAAAATTTACTAGGCCTGTAAACAATTGTCATCCGAGCGAATTAATAGAACACTCGAATAGAACACTCTGGTAGTACAATAATTATGTCGTATCACCCACCAGGCACTCGTTTCATTTGAACGGATTGAATCCCTTTTAAGTACCAGCGTCGATTTCAGCCGCAGCCCCCATATAGATCGATATCACCTCTATTACCATAGCCATTAGGTCGAATGAGCGACGATACAACGTGAACACCTACCAACCCTGGAACCTACATAGGTACACTATGTTAGCGAGCAAGGATTAAATAACTATGCAGGGTATGTAATGTAGGTAATGCAGGGATTCGACGTTTAACGGCTTCGGGATTACCTCAATAATTCCCTTAACACAACAAATGTTTTTAGCCAGTCGCTGTGTGAGGGGGTGAACGTGGGCTCAGCCATGCTATAGGTCGTCGAGTGGTTCGTATCCATAGCAACAGACGTGGCAATGGGTGTGCGTCGCGTGTTTAGGGCGACCGAAGCCATACTTCTGGCAGACGGGTCATAGCTCCAGCTTAATACGTCCACAGTCAACCGCGATGTGACTTTACTAGGCTTATGGCGACAGAACCGCCTCTTTACACAATTAAAGGTCAACTCACGCAGTTTCTAGTCGAGGTTACCACTCTACCAAATAGATGTTTCAAATCAAACTGGAGAACTAGGCACCGGTACCGAATGACATAGGTACAATCAACAAAGTTGGCGGTTGATCACTTCTCTACCTTAATGTTTAAAGTGTTAAATGTGGTGAGCCACCAACTTTCCCGAGTGTACATTGATCATTGGGGCGTGTGGGTAAGAATAATTGGATTTGGTAGGTATTTTTAACACAAAAAAACTAACAATCAGCAGTGCGTAGGATACAATAGAAGTATTAATTGATTTTCTTTAAAAAAAAACGGGCATAAAGTTGTATTTAAACGACATTTCTCGGTTTCTAATCCCATTCAAAACACAATGAATGTTGGGCGGTTGGGACCATTTTTCATTCCAGTGACAAATATTTAGAAAGCTATTTAGGTTCGGCGAGCCCGCACTCGGCACTGTGCTCAATTAAAAGGACGATTTGTAGTCGCGTTTTTGGTATTATGATCGGACAACAGCCGGATGTTTATTTTGCGACCGCGTTATCGATTCAGGTAGTTCGGCGAATAATAAATCTATAACAACAACAATGTGTCCGCCCTGCCCGATCCCATTGTGATTTATTTTAAATCTTCAATCGCATCATATTAGTATTACTCGTATAGGAGCATTCACAATTTTATTAAAAGGGCCCTCAGCGTTTCGAATTTGCGTACCGTGGGCCCTCGCAAGCCCTGACGACGTATTAGGCACGCCCAAGGTTTCTCTTGATGCTCACCCCTTTTCACACAATCGTTAAAGGCTCGTTTATTATCCATCAATTATTTTTATTACGTTAATTTTATTTTAGCCGTCTATGGGTTTCTTGACGCTCAATTTATTGTACCGACATAAACTGCGTAATCATATCACAAGTGCATTTAAAATTTTTATATCGTGCATTGCGACTTGCTGTGCGCACGGAGGCCTCCCATTTATAAACATACATCGCGTCTGCAAAGCGAATGGAAAACGCGCCATAAAGGCATTTCAAAATTTACAACTTACAGAGCACCATCTCGACAGCCTCCAACAGTCCGCCGCCGGCGCAGGCGGGAATGAGTGCGGCAGCGGGCGGCGCGAGCGCTGCGGCGCGGCCGAGCTCGCCAGCGGCCGCGGCCCCGCGCTGCTGCGACACTGGCCGCCCTATATTCCAGGACCCTATCACCGGGCAGACAGTCTGCTCGTGTCAATACGAGTTCCTCAACTACCAGAGGCTCGCATCCGGCGTGCCCCTGTCCATGTACAGTGCCCCTTACTCTGACGCTGCAGCCGCTACAGCTGCCGGTATGGCGGCGTATTTTCCCGCTTTAGCAGCTGATCAACCACCGTTTTACACCAATTCTGTGAGTATGAAAATTGTTTTAAATTATAATATATCTCAAAGTTTTTACACATGCAATGGTTATCGGTAATTTTGGCAGCAATATAACTCTTAATTAAAAAAAAAACATGTATCTGTATAAGCATCAAAGCACCAGGAAATGTATTTAAAATGAACATCAATTATACGGAATGACAAAGTAACTACATACGTAGAAAATAGATCCAATGCTGTGATTGATTTTTTTTTGTAAAATGGGATGGCTTCCTAAAAATAACTTGAACGAATATATTGAAAGGAAATATAATATTCTGTGCATCGGTGTACTAACGAGCTCGTTGTAAAATGATTCGCATTCAAATAAATAATATTCTATACGATATTGTATTAGTATAGTTTGCATAACAATTTTATTCTGACTTCAAATATTATGTGCCTCAATAACGCTAAAAATATTGAGTTAAGTTGGTAGTTTTCACACGAAAAACGAAGAAACGAAGCTACCTAATTTTCACACCAAATACTAAACTTAGGATTGAGCTACCACGTACATTCATAATATAGTTATTAAACTAACTACAGATTCATAATATTGTTTGACCGAGTTTTCAACTACAACCAATTCCTGCGGTTGACAAGATAATCTGACACTAGTGTTGCAACCAACATGAATTAAGGATATCGAATTGAATTGCAAATAAAAACGAACATTAAATTAATTCTGTGCTTTTTGTACTCACGAATATCAGTCACTTAAATGTTCGTCGTCTCTTAATTTCCATCGCATTAGAAATCACTTTTTTCAGTAACCTAGCGATACGAAATAACGAATCCATGTTATAAATATTTCGTATAGCTTTGCTGTAACAAAGGTAAATAAAATGCTGCATGTTTCTGAAGGATATTTTGTCTCAGGGTTGCAAAATTATGTTGATGGATTCTACAACCAAATGAGGAAATACATTCCATTGATCTGTACGTTTCCTATTAAATGGATAATATATTTTCTTTAACAAAAAAACGTGCAATCGAGTTTGCTTCGGTTTTCTGATATCACTTTATGTTACATTGATATACTACTCTAGCAAATGATGTAACAAGTCACACACTTTTAAAGTAAAGAATGAATGAGTCATTTACCTATTAATTTTATGATAAAATGTAGCTGCTAGACCACTTTATGAGAGGCCGATGTTTATGTGGCTTTGACCAGCCTAAAGCAAGTGGGTACCTTACAAAACAAGTTCCGTTGACAGGTTTTCTGCCCTATCTAGTCGATACTAAACAGTTAAGTGATTCAAAATTTTAGTGTTTTAGTAATAATCACGTAAGAAAAGGATTATTTTTATTTAAGGACATTTATGGATATTTGAATAAACCGAAAAACAACATTGTTACAACTGAATAGTACATACATTTTTAGATATTATTTTAGGAAATATTGAAGAGGCAAGATATTGTGCAGTATTTTTTTTAAACTGTGTCTGTTTTGGGAAATCTGAGTCAATAAGGTAACACATGGTGAAATCATAGGGTTTGATATACCTTCATTGTTTTTTAACGTACAAGAGGTGTTCTGAAATCACCCGTGTTATACTTGCTTTCTTTTCATGACCTAGTCACATACCAGATTACTTAAAAGGAAATTGAGAAGCAAATATATGACACCGCCGGGGCTTTTCAAGTAAACATTAGTTTAAGTTATTATACGTCATATAAGTCGAATAACGGCTATGTGGTATACCTAGAACCTTCCCATAGACAACAATGATATACCATCGGATAGAACTTTCAAAGAAATAAAACAGTTTAGACTATTATTATGGAAAAAAATATATGTTTATTTAGTACTTTCGAAAATTGGTATTACTTTTTGACAGTGTAACCTACCTACAGTAAAAGTAACTGATATACTACTTAGAAATGCCTATCCGTAAGAATTTATATTGATGTCTTTTCATTCTCCTTTTTGTTTTGTTTTGCTCTCGATTGGGCTAGTTTCCTATCTTACTATCAAATGATTCTTTAATAAAACTGTGTTGGTCAGTATCCAAACAAAAGTTCTAATTTACAAATTTTCATAGATGACTCGCTCACTCAAAAACCTCAAATTCATAGAACAATATGTTGGCAGTTTCTTTGTCGTTGTTCAGTACCAACATCATATAGGCCTAACAAGACGCCCATCTGAACCATCGGAAAATCTAAACCCTCTAATCGTATTAAACTATGACTTAAATTAATTACGTTCACAAAAGCTTAAAAACCCATAGCCGCTGAAGCCGCGATACCATCTACTCGACGAGAGGGATTACGTTCCTATCTTCATCTACGACAGGAGAGCTTTAATTCCTTTTTTCCTCCAATTCCTATTACAAAAGGTATTACGTTAAAATAATTAGGATACGTTGTCAAAATATTACGTTAGAGAAGTACTTATAAGACTCGCGCGCAGTGTTAAGTAGGCACCACAATAAGGTTTACGATAAAAGTAATAAATACATATAAATTTGAATCGTAATCCGTTGATGTATGTTCTTTTGTCCATCGACCCAAAAAAGTCTCACCGGACCAGCCGGCTTTAATAACTTAATGTGTTTAACAATTTCTTTCGGAGGATTAAAATATGACCAAAGATCCATATTGCGTTTATACAGGATTAAGTGTATATATTTTTATTTTAAATATCTATAACGTCATGTGCATTTTTTCGTAAAATAAAGTTAGACTTAAAGTTAGACTAACTTCTTCTATCGCTTAAAATAATACAAGTTCTAATGTTAAACGCACTCGTTGTGTTAGAGTGTGTCCAAACGTGTGTGGGTAGTGACGTTGAATGATAATGATCATAACAACATAAAAGTAGCCACGCTACGTAATATATGACGTGTAGTAAAAGTTTGGAGGAAGGTGTTAAAAGCTGTGAACGTGTCCCGGCAGATGATTCAATCATTCATGAAGATATGATCGTACATCATCAGTGGCGAAAGTGTTAACTATGCCCGACGCCTTCAATGGGATCCTGCCTCACACCATTTTTTTTAGTTTACGCCTTTTATTTGGTCTATAATTTATTATTTCATCCCGGTTCGTAGTATCCGTGCACTGTAGACTTGTTTTATACGGCTTTGTTTTTTTTTATTTTTAGTTGTCGGATTATAACGTGTTTGTTTACACTTTAGAGCTGAAATCTAACGCTTACTGTAAACAGAAATACGTTTATGAGACAAACGAAGTATTTGAAGTGTCAAAATATTTAATAGCTCGCTCGGTCTAATCGTTTCCATTTGCACATGTGGGGCTATACTGACAGAACGATAACGTTATAATATTTAAAAAAATATTTATAGTTCCGATGAAGTTAGTGTCCTAAAATAGTTCATCGATTTGCACTTCCGCTTTTGATAGATTTGTGGTTAATGTCCGCTGTAATTTATGGTAATTAACATAGCTATGGTATTGTAATCAACGAACTCAAAGGTTTATTCAAAAGTGTGTAAGTACACAGCAATAATTTTAACATAAATTATTGTGTCACTAGTTCTAACAAGACAGGAAGAAACATATTTAATTAACCTTATCGATGTTGTGTGTTTTTTTAACAATGAGTAGCCAGAAAAACAATTTTCGAATTTGTTTTTATTTTATAAGTAAAGGACTATGGACATTTTTCTATGAACTATGGGCGTAAAACTAAAAGATTAGAAATAAATTACCAAAAGTAGTTTATAACTACAACTTTACTTTAATAACAAATACTTAAATCACCGGATAACAGAAACAGAGTCACTTGTAATATGTTGCCTTTTTTGCGTATTTTGCCAAACATTTGACCTATGTATTATTCAAACTAGAAAACAGAAGAAGATTCCTTATCACAGTTTCTACAGTCCCCAGTCGCTCTTAGGTCCTCCTCATCGTTCTAGCTCGGATAAATTACTGTGTGCTTAACTTTAGCACAATGTTTTCGATACGAGTCAGTTTAAAAACAAATGCAATATATTTTTAAGTCGACAATAGCTCTGGGCCTATCCCGTCTATTAACAATTCGAGAACTTATTGTGGGCTATGATTTGGAATATATTTCATTTATGTTGGCTATATACCCATTTTGAACCTAGACCCTTTATAAATTTCAGTAAATCCAGTCTATCTAAATGACCTTCCACTTTAGGAAAACTTAATGCTGCCTTCAACACTAATCATATTATTATCGTAACTGTAAAAATAACGTAACTAATCATTTTTTTAAATCCTGTTCAAAGTCGTGTATCTACTTAGTACCTTCGTCGACTCGACGACATTTGAACGCTACCTGAGCTTGCGTGTCAACCACATCGCTCACCGGATTAACTTATACCTTCCATAAAATGTATACCTACGAGCTAGTTCAACACACTAACGTTAATGGGATTATAGCTAGGTTCCATTAAACTCTTAATGTTGATACCAATAAAGATCACGGGCAAGTTTTTGTGTTCAAATAATTGTTTCGTTAAGACCAACACGACTATCAATCATTCCCTAACCTTTTAAGTAGATAGGCGATCAATTTATCTTTAGAATAAGGAGGCCATGTTTCAGAAAACCAAACTTGTGTTGTGCAATACATTCTACAGTATCTACTGCTCAAGTGCAGATACTGTAAATGTATTGCAAAAAGTTACAGCCCCCCCCCACCCATCAAGCCAGATAGTATTTCAGTAACTTTTTTAAACTTGATCAAATTACTGAACAAATGAGAATGAAGGCTATCAGGATAAATAAACCGAACGTTTACATTTAACGGCTTATTTTCACAACTATGACAAATGAGATGGAAATAAAAATATAGACATATTTCAGACTTTCACACAATTGGCTTTTTATCTGTCAAACGCCTTACGATGGTCGGGTTCAGCCGATTAAGTAAATAAGCAACAACGCAGTAGGCACAATGAATCCACGTAGCCGCAGATTCGCGTTACGGCGTAGTCCGATTATTATTTGAAGTAACAGAAAACTGGAATTATATCACAAAGGTCGCAAGCAACAAAGACCGACAGCGCGACTGGATTACGCTGTCGTACTTGAGTAAAATTTATTATCGGATTTTCGATTCGGCCACCAATGAAGTTGTTGGACAACAAAATCTTTTGATAGATTTATCCTGGCTGACCGCATTAAGGCTCGCTCCTGACTTATTTTTAATGTGTCGCTATAAATTTTTGGACCCTTAGTGACAGCCATGCTTTTTTACGCGATCTCCGCTGCACAACCTTAACAACAAATTAATCATAATTTTAAAACCGCTGCTCATTTCATGTTGTTTAAATAAACTTATTATAAAACTTTAAGTGTATAACGGAATACCAAGTTGTTTATTTGAAGAAAAAAACGTAAGTACAACAGTCACAAAACAACAAAACACACAAAAAAAAGATTAATTTGTCAATCGAAAGATGATCGATGCACTCGTCCACTATCTGAACCCATTAAGTAATAATAGTTAAGGCCGAAACGCTAAAGCTATCGATCAAGAAATCAATCCGACGAGGATCATTTTAGTAATGGATTACGTTAAAGCTACCGGAAACGTGGAAGCAGATATTATAATGATATCTACAGGTCATGCTGGTGCGTTTTAATGAGTTAGTTATAGACTTATTTGCTGCCTACATTTTACCGATAACAACATTGTAATCAATATTGTATGTCACTTTAAAGATATTTCACATAACCGAACTAAGCTTTTATATTATTTTATTTTATTCATAGGCTGCAGGCATCGAACTGAAAGAAAATCTTGCGGCTAGTGCAGCATCATGGCCTTACCCGACGGTATACCACCCCTACGATGCAGCATTTGCAGGATACCCTTTCAACGGGTAAGTTACATCATCTCAGTTGGTTAGAAGTGAATTTTCAGGGTATATTCAACGTACCGCGAGTAAAAACTTAAGTTTAATCTTCATCTTATAACCTACAATTATCATACTATAATAAGTGTAAAGCCGAAGGAATCCATAATTCAGGTCTGTGTGTTGTGTATGCTTCCTGATTTACAATTCTCATTAACAGCGTTAGGCAGCTCTGTGCTTGGCTGGCATAATTAATTTTTGACTAGCTGACGCTACAACCCAATAACAGACGACACACGGTCCTCGGTAGTTACCTGATAAGTCCCTAACGGCTGCACTATCGACAGAATAGACGTGCAAATCTCTAAAAAAGGGAAAATCGACGTAAAGGCTAAAATAGGTGCCATGCCTAAACTAGCTACTGCCACTCTGCATTTCTTGTCCATACCACCGATGCTCTTTTTACGCTCTCGTCCCGTAAAATCAAAGCCTTTGCACTTTTACTTATAGAAAGAACAATATCAGCTTTGTGGGACTTTTTCAGGGCAACAGTTTATCGATCGGGCGCACCAGTTATGTTACTGTAGTTACAATCGTTGTGTATTTATTAATACATAATAGCTCGAGGCTCAGTTTTCAATATTCCTCATGGCTTACTCTATAAGTTAGTAGTAATTTGAAGTAAATACCTACGTCAGTTTGTGGGAACTTTTGACAGCTAGTTGATTTAAAGATAGTGTCTGTTACGCCGTGACTATTTATAAATAGAATGATATTTATATTGTAGCTGCGTAGGTCTCAATTTATAAAAAAAACACTTATCTGAACAACTAAGTATTAGTTACTTTTATATTATCGCAGTCACAGCACAGTCATTACAAAACATATGAACCTTCAATTGGACTTGTTTAACCTAGGGATTAATTGGCCTAGAGCCAATCAGTCTTATTTCGATCCCCGCACGGAACAAATATTTGTATGGCCTACAGATAGTTGTTCCGGGTCTGGGTATTTGTGTATGTGAGTTTTAATGTTTGTGAACGCACCCACGATACAGGAGAAATTCCTAGTGTGGGGCAACATTTAAAAAAAAAAAAAAAAAAATTATAGAAACTAGAAATGAGGTAAATTATACTAAGTTATGAATAAAAAACTTAAAATGTAATGTACGTATGACCTGACCCTCGTGTAGAGAAAAGACGGCAAGTGGTGGAAGAACAGGGGTCAGATAATGCTGAGCACTGACTGTACATACACCACGTACGTGATACCTCTAACGATTCTTCTAAACGGTAAACAACACAGATACAAACATCTGAGAGATCTTGTTCGAAATAATGTTGTGAAACGTAATTAAATGTCAGTGCAGATACGACACTTTGCGAGATACGACACTTAGCGGCGAAAGGGGGGAACGTTATGAGTGTTATTATGAACCAATGACATCCCTAGGTACGTGTCTGGTAAATAAACTTATCACATGTAGGTACTAGTAGTACTTATATAGCTATGAACAACTACTTATCGAGACTAGACTTAAACTCTATTCTATGTATTATGTAAATTAAAGTAACAGTGTCAAAACAATACTGAATGTGAAATCTTTTTTCAAGTTTAGCTAACATTAGGGGATCGGACTGGGTCAAAATGGTTACCGACTAAAAAAAATACGATTCTAATTAGTCCGTCTGTTAGATTATCGAAAAATATTGGATACGTGTTTTTTGATTTATCAAATTAATAAAAAAATTGGTTGCCTGTAAAGTCGGTATACGGGCGAAAGTTTTACGTGACAACGAAAATAGAAGCGCAAGACATGAACCGGTGTGTATGCCTATCTCTCTCACTCTCTCTCTCTCGCTCTGGACGCGTGCCTCTCACTCGCTCTCATTGTGAGCGCATAACGTGAGCGGAGCGTAACGCAGTTTCTTGAAGTGTCACCCGGCAAACCAATTTATAAGACGTTGTCACGTCAAAATTGACGAAGATAAAACGCGTCAAAGATTTGAGTGGGGTTTGTGACGTCACTTACCGGTAAAAAATTTCATACTAATGTCTTAGAATATGACGTCACACGACTTTTCAAAGCACTGTATCGTCTTCATTGTTTGTTTACTTGAAAAAAGAAATGAGTCCAATATTTTTTGGAAATCTATCTGACGGACTAATTAGATTGTTTGGTTAACTTATTGACAGGTTCAACTTCTTATTGATAGGTTCAAATAACCCAAAAATAACATAACATCACACCAGTATTCCCCGAAGGGTAAGGCAGATGTGTATGATGTACCCATTAATACACCCACATTACGCCAGTTAAAATAAGCAAATAACAGTTTAAAAAAGTTTGTTTTAGTTTCAAATAAGCTATTGCTTATAAGTTATCTATATAACTCTCACATCATCATCTGCCTAGCCTTTTCCCAACTATGTTGGGGTCGGCTTCCAGTCTAACCGGATGCAGCTGAAATACCAGTATTTTACATGGAGCGACTGCCTATCTGACCTCCACAACCCAGTTAAGACTAGGTAATACGTAATACTCTTTGGTAAGACTGGATGTCAGAATTTCAGGTCACTGACTACCTGTAACGACTGCCAAAGATCTGTATATGGCAGCCGGGACCAACAGCTTAACGTGCTTTCCAAGGCACGGAGGATACTCGGTATGTCGGGCGGTCTCCCATCCACAGACAGACCTAGGCAAGCACAGCTTTACCTAAAGATCCTCCATCAACAAACCTCTAAATCGGATTAAAATTCAACAACTCAAATTGTAATGTAAAAAGTCTTTTTAAGTAAAGACATCATGAAATTTTCCGATGTCTGTTTCGTAAAGAGAAAAATGGGGTTAAATTTTATGTTAATATCCTAGACTGTGTCAAAGGCATCCCCTGTCTCCCTACAAATCCCTCTTCAAATTTCTGGCCACACTCGCTCGCCCCGTGAACATTATCCACGATCGCCGCGATCCACCTAGTCGGCGATGTTCTCAGGGCTTACATTAGCGAAACAAATTTTGACCTTACTTCACTACTTACTAAATAAAAAGTAATTTTTGTAACCGGTAATAAGTACGTCAAATACTTAATAACTATCTTATTAAAATTAACCGTTAAACTCAAAGGTGAACCAACATGTTATCACTCGTGTCACGCTATTGAGGGATAAAGATTAAAGGTCCTTTCATTTCGAATTCATTAAGTCGGAGTTAAATATTAAAAGCAAGCTTGCAGACACAATCAACGTAGGAAGATTGGCATTTAGTGAAGTGAGCGCTGTAAAAATAGTACAAACTTATAGTACTTACTTACGTCCTTTAGTTGATTTAAAAAAAAACATAAGGCTTAGATGTTAAGCAAGCAACAAAAACCACCTTATGTAGCTCACAAAAACGACTTAAGTAAGTAACCAGATACTCTCCGTTCACCGAGGGATGGAGGTGTAGAATATCGATGTGTACGCCCCGCGAGTGAACTAAGGGGTACAAACGCACACTAACATGACAAATCTCATTTAGCTTACTGTACTTCAGCTTATTATGACCGCAGCGTTGTTGTTTATAATATTACTGACTTACTGTTTAAGTAGGTAATTGACATGTCAAATATGGGGATCCCCTATACCTTTTAAATATTTAAAATCACCCCAAGCTGTAGAGACCGCAAGCGACGCTACCATTTAAAACACTTTCCTATCTTAAATTCTTAATGCATTTCCAAACTGTAATCAAAATTCGTTTAACCCTTTACCAGCGATACATTAGCTAGATATCACTTTTTCAAATAAGTAGGTAATTCTTGTGGAGTCTTTTGATGTGTGTATATTATCATAATCAGCGCAAACGTACCTATGTAGATAGGATTTGATACAGTCAACACGCTTATGTAAACTGATAGCGGCAAACTGAAAAGCTTACAAAACATGAGTTTATTAGATAATTATGAATGTTGAATCAGATTATCGAAACTTTGTCCGTGTATGCGGGCATACTGTATGTACGTACACAAAACAGACTAAGTGCCGTATTGAGGGGAATGATCGCCAACCGACATTTGAAAAAAAAACTCACGTTTTTACTATTAATAGTACTATGGTTGGGAAGTTAGAATTTCTTGTTTATTGAACGTGCTACCAGGAGCATGTATCGAACTATCTAAAACTATAAGTAATATTAAGGAAGTATCGACGATTCTATGATGGCATTGAATACCATATTATAATTATAAATTGATAATTTTGTGGCCAGACAGATTGCTTATAGGGAATACCCAGTTAAGTATTTCTAGGTAATTTACTTTGTATAAGTACACAATCATACAGTTGTCACTTATCTAAATATCAAATATTTTTGTTTTAAATGATAGGTATCAAGGAATAGGTTGATTTGGATAATAGCGCGGCACATGTTAACGCAACTTTGACGCTACTTTTAATGTTGGTACTGTTAACGATCAGTAGCTTATGTAAGTAGTAGATATCGTTTAAATATAAATCGTATTCTTTGATCTTTCTCGTTATACTCCACTATTCACCGATTAGAATGACTGAAAACACAGCAAAACGTTCTTCGCTTTCTTTCAATACACCTCCATAATTTGGACCACTAATATAAAACGATCAGTGTCCTTACTCTTTACTTAATTTCTTGTTTACATGTTAGACCCTAACTACATAAAGTAAGTACTTACTACATTTAGACATAATACAGAGACCATCCATTTTGCATCAGATTAACAATTTCGAGAACAAAATGGATGTTTCCTGACAAAAAAAAATATGATTCTAATTAGTCCGTCTGTTAGATTATCGAAAAATATTGGATACGTGTTTTTGTTTTATCAAATTAATAAAAATTTACGAAAATAAAACGTGTCAAAGATCATGAGTGGGGGCTTGTGACGTCACTTCGTGGTAAAAAATGTACCACGCTGAGACTTCACACGACTTTTCCACTGTATCGTCGTCGACTATTCCGTTGTTTACGGAATAAAGAAAAAATATGTGTCCAATATTATTTGGAAATATATCTGACGGACTAATTGATTTTTTTTGTAAACTACCCTATTGTAGGTTGCCAGAGATTTTTACTAGTAAATACCTTCTGGCTACAGACATCTCCCAAAATGCTGTTCAAGTAGTTAATAAACGAAGTTACATAATTTGGGGATTACCGGAAACCCATGTAGCAAGATTCAGGAACATATCTTCCGTGAAATGTAGTGTATTAGGTGATGATTGTTATGTAATTTGCAATGGAGCAAATTGGTCTTGAAGTACGTGTGGAATGTGGAGCATCATCGAGGTGTGGCGCCCTGATGCAGCTTGAGCGAGCGTGACCCCCCACCGTCAGCGATGCTTGATGGCCACCCCGTCCGTGTCGATAATTGTTACATCTAAACGATATAATAGGGATGTTTCCTGACTAAAAAAAATATGATTCTAATTACTCCGTCTGTTAGATTATCGAAAAGCATTGGATACGTATTTTTTATTTTATCAAATCAACAGAAATTGACGAAGATAAAACGCGTCAAAGATTTGACTGGGGGTTTGTGACGACACCTCACCGGTAAAAAATGTCATACTAATGTCTTAGAAAATGACGTCACACGAGTTTTCAAAGCACTGTATGGTCTTCATTGTTTGTTTACGTGAAAAAAGAAAAATTGTGTCCATTATTTTTTGGAAATCTATCTGACGGACTAATTTGATTTTTTTTGTTAACTACCCTATTTTTTTAAGCTATTTTAGTCAGTCAAACAGAATAACATCATTACGGCTAGAATCTCAGAAGGGTTAGGCAAAGGTGTACCTAAAAGCTCACCCACATTTCGCCGGTTTAAATGGGTCTTAAACATAACCATTGACATCAACTGGGTACAAATCCAGACACCGTGGCTGCTACTGAGAAATTCCCGGTGGAAAACCCATTACCACTTTGCCCGACCCGGGAATCAAACGCATAGGACTTCATGCACAGCAGTCTCACTTGCTACCACTAGACCCGAGGCCGCGGTATCTCTTTCGAACAACCCGCAGCCCCGACGGGACAAGGGTACCCTCTCAGGTTCATTGCAACTAACTGCTTCGAGAATGGTAGATTCCACAACACGTATCGCACCCATATTTACAGCATTTTTTTGATTATTCACTATCTTAGTTTAATATTTAGAGTGGGGGGCACACATTGTATCACTTTGGAAGTGTCTATCTTTCAAACGATTGACAATGAAGTTTCAGTTTGGTTTTAGAAACTTCATTGACCTTTTTAGTATTACTGCCACTCGGGTCGATCTTTAGGTTAAGCCGCGCCTGCTTAGGTTGGTCTATGGATGGGTGACCACCCGTTACATGCCGAGTTTCGTCCGTGCCTTGGAAAGTACGTTAAGCTATTGGTCCCGGCTGCCGAATATAGATCTTTGGCAGTCGTTACAGGTTTTCAGTTACCTGAAAACCTGACAACCAGGCTCACCAAAAGGTATTGTATTACCCAGTATTAACTGGGTTGTGTAAGCAGTCGCTTCTCGTAAAATACTGGGTTTTCAGTTGCATCCGGTTAGACTGGAAGCCGACCAGATGATGATTGTCAATTTTAATGATTTATCTAAAGGTTTGACGAAAATTTATAATTTGTATAGTTTCAGTTTCATGTATAGGTACATGGAACTGAAAGTAACTAACTATGCACCCCTTAACTCATTTTTTTTTATTTTTGTATAAAAATCGTAAAGTGGTTTACAGAATACATATATCTACCTACCAAGATGGTGTGTAGTCTTAGTGTCCGAATAAAGTGGCTGTGACATACGTATGGACAGACAGACAGTTTCGCCATTCGTCTACGGAACCCTAAAAAAGCATTGCAAGAAAAGACAATAAATTAAAATGAAGTAAAAAGTTGGAAATCAGTAGTTAGAAGAAAAACTCTAGCATTATAGTTTTTGTTATAGAAACACTTCATTAGTTTCACGCCTTGGTACTTTACAAGATTTTTTCAACGATAGTGTCGGCATACCTATTGATCGTATAACAAGAATACGAAAGTTAATACAATCATGGCATCGTTCTCATGAACGGTTTTTGCGACGTGCTCATCGTGCCACGTCGGTAATTATAATTAGCGATGGTTTCATGTCAATGTGAGGAGGAAACATTGTTTTTTTTATCACATTTATAAGTTATAGACACAGAGATCAGCCATAAACGATATCTTCTAACCTTTTTTTTTTTGTGTTTTGTGGGGGTGGAAAATCATCAAATAACCGCTCCCGCTCTTGGGCAGAGCGAAAGGGAGTGTCAGACTTCTACTGACTAAAAACCACCCATGTTCCTTCTTAACCCTTCATGTCGAGGCTGCGGTATCTCTTCCGAACAACCCGCAGCCCCGACGGGATATTTTTTTTTTTAAACTTTGCCCCTTACACTAGGAATTTCTCCTGTATCGTGGATGCGTTCACAAACATAATTATAAAGTCACATACACAAATACCCAGACCCGAAACAACTATCTGCAGGCCATACAAATATTTGTTCCGTGCGGGGATCGAACCCGCGACACGCAGCGCAGCAGTCCAATCGCTTAGCCACTGCGCTAACCGTGCCGTCTATATCTTCTAACCTGCAATTAATTAATCGATAGGTGAGGTGTGCACTATAAATAAAATTGTATCAATTAACAAAAGACACGAGGAATAAATATTTTGAAGTATTCTATGTATTATCATAAACTTAAGTGTTCTGATAATAATGACGTCCTCCAAGTAAGTAAAAAACCACAAATAGAATTAACCTGTCGTCTATGAATATGTAATATGCTCCTTGACAACAAAATAACTAGTAAGTTTAGTTCAGAGCATGTTGATTATTTTTTGTTAAACTAATTGTAAACAAAAACAGGTCGTAGATATAAGTTAATTAGCGGCTTCATAACGCGTTAATAGATTACCGCCGTTGTTAACTATATGTAGAGAGAATGCTTTGATTTATACGTTTTTAATTGCACCGCCTGTGCAGTGAAGCCGCGCTAACTTCGCCGAATGAATATAGATTACGCGATTGGAACTAACTTTGGACGTTCTTCTACCGCAGCGAAACCCCTCGTTAATTTGAATTAGTAATTTAAAAACATTTTGTATCCTCTATTAGGCTGTATGCCGCTGTATTGGAAGTATTTATCGTTCGCTGTAAAACAGTAATTGGCTATAAAAACGTATCTGTGGTAAATAGGATTGCTAATAGCTACATTTACTTTGCACAGTTCCGGTATACGTATTAAAAAGTGTGATAATGTACAGCCGCTTGTTCTGTGTATTTCAATCGTTCGCTAAATCATAATAAATAATGTTAGCGGTACCTACTACATGCGCTACATGGATACGTAAAGTGCCAATTATATTCATCATTAACGATTGCTGTTATTTGATTTAGTTTCTCAACTGCTACCGCGACGAATGATGTACGTTCTCTCGCTTCGACGTGCATCCATAAAGGGGTAGATTCCGTTTTGAATATTGTGCATTTCTTAGTTAATTAAGTAAACGTCATTATTGACTGCCTCGTTAGTCTAGATGTCGTAAACGCGACTACTGACTACTTACAGTAATATATACCTTAATGTTCAAAAGCTTTTCTTTGCAATTACAAACAGACACTTAAAAGACAATGTTCATGGAAGGTATGGAACCCCGTACCAAGCTGCGTCAAAATCAAACTTTGTCTCTTAGAAAAGTTTTTTTTGTAAACAAAATTCGAGTTTCAGAGTAGTTTTATAAACTCGACAATAACCTCAAAACCAGGCCAGTAGGTATTGTAAGAAAACTTCTACGATGTGAAGTCAGTCGAACTTTCAAAATCAACTGACAGATCTAACAGAACGATTTTTGAACTGATTGTGTGAACGCCATGTATAGGGAGTAAAACAATACTCAAACTTTTATACTTTAAATTAAATTCCCTATTTAAAAATCAAATTCCTGACGCATAAGGTCGTAAAAAATTATGAAAATAATTACTATAAAATTTTGATCTTGAAGCGTGATGAAGATCGGGCTTTTGGATCGCTTCGTGTACCAATCTAGACAGTAGAATAAACAGACAAATTTAAAGAGTAGCAGACCGACTGCCATCTTCAGATCCTGTATCCAGAATATCGATAGATAACAGTAATTTAAAAACTGTATCCGAACGTTATTTGCCGCTACCGTAACCGTACTAGTGTATAATTATCCAAACACTTCATTATAATCCATATAAATAAACGGTCATAAACATTGTGTTTAATTAATAAACAAAAATAAGGGTTAGTACATTTTGTGATTATACTTTCTTAATTATATTATATTTTAGAAACGCGACTAACATGGAAAAATAAAAAAAATGTGTGCAAGTCATGAATCAGCATTGATAATTAACAAACAAGTAATTTACTTGAAAAGTTCGAACCCTGATAAAAAGAAAAAAAAAAATCACCATGTTTGTATTGTTCAGTTTTGCTTTGTATTCATTCTTATAAAATCATTGTCTTTTCCCGTGTATGTATGAACTCGATTTGACGCTTTCGCTTGTATCCAAATGCACTTAGTGTCAACCTATAAAAATGGACATAATGGCTTTAAATCAAAGAACGGTACATCCATGCATAGTTGTGTTTGTAATTATTTTATTATATACGTAGATCAAAAAATGAGGATAATGTGTGTAAATTTAAGAAATCAAGTTACGATTCAGCATGATAATTATCATAATTATTGACAAAAAAGGTGGAATACAGGCATGACTGTCCCTTATCCAACAGGTGGGCCCAGTGTGGGTTGGTCGATGTCACACTTATTTCTCACGAGATGTTTTCTCTCACCGTTTGACCAACAACCATAATATAATATATGTCAGACCCATTACCAATTGGTTAAAATCATAGCTTGTCTTAGTTTTCTCTGACGTTAGTTTGTTGAGGTTTTCTCTGATCATGCAATTTTGTTATGTACTAATTTTCTGCCGTTCTACGATCTTAAAAAATAATAACTTACCTGCACCCGAATACCGTATCAAAAAAAAATCTACCTTATGATAAAAAAAAAGAAAAAATCCGGGAAGCCCTCAATAATCTTGGCAAAGATTCGTATAAGAAAAACGGATCCGTGAATTGCTGATTAAACATAGCACAATTTTTCACAAGTCTTTAAAATTTTGATGTAAGATTTTTTTTATAAGAATTATATTAACAAAAAACTAGTATTTTTAACAGATTTCTAACAAATCATCAATTTAAAAAAAAAACATTTGTCACTTCAATTAGGTACACCGTTGTACAGGAAGCTTACAGGTTTCGCTTAATAGTTATGCGTTAAAATCCGCAACTGCCAATAATGAATAAATCAACATGTCAGTTGTGAAATAACAAGCGTTAAATAACACAATTAAAATGTTGTAAACGTCGAGGGGCGTCTCACTAATAACGAGGTAATAGAAGGTTTTGAAGTGAGCCGAGCGGGCGGCTTGGCGGCAGGTGCGACTCCCGACAACGACTCTTTCCCGATCCGTATCTCACACTTTAATCACTCACGTCGACAACAATCCGTAATGATATGTATGTACTAAATAAACACGAAAGCAGACCATAATTAAGTGCATTTAACTATGTTACCGACTCGAAAACGTGATAGACGTGAATTAAACCGTTTTTATTGAATTTTTTATTGCTTTTATCAATTCTAATTCAGGGGCTTCGTTGATAATACGTTCTAGTATTAGTCGATTTTTAAGACCTTACAGATATTATTTCCGACACATATTAAATTGTATCGTGTTCTAATACTATATCAATTCCTGTTTTATATGGAGCTATGTATCCTTTGATTAGGACTGATTAAATTAAAAGAGGCACCAGAAAGTCACAGACCATTTAGGTAATATAAGCTGTTGAATGTTATTTGAAAAACGTCTAATGAAGTTGAATAATATAAGTTAATAAAGCATACAAAATAAGGCAAATTATACTCGTAGAATATTCGATGGTTCGAACTTTTCGCGAGCGCAAGAAAAACAACTGCGGTGAGATTTTCACAATAAAGTTAGTCGGGACGTTGGGGGTAGCTGAATTAACTTTAAACGGAGTGTGCTCTGTCAGAGATAATTAAATCGAGCTAAACTAAACCTGACACGAGGTCCCGTTTGTGGATTTCAATGCAAATCGTGTGTGTTCACAGGGAAAACGATAGAAAAAACATTTGATTG
Source organism: Diarsia brunnea (assembly GCA_949774965.1). Lineage (NCBI taxonomy): Eukaryota > Metazoa > Arthropoda > Insecta > Lepidoptera > Noctuidae > Diarsia > Diarsia brunnea. The sequence continues at coordinate 21,451,752 of OX458996.1, read as the reverse complement.
AAAATTTACTAGATGCATAAACCTAACAAACCTACCAATGAGTCTATGGAACGTTTGATGATTTAGTGTAGAGTAAAAGGCACGAGGTCAATTACCAACCTAATGGACATATTCCATTAAATCGGTCACCAAGATTCCTCTGAAAGAATGTGCTTGCCATGCGTCCTAGGATACCGGTGGAAAAGGATGCGACCACATTTGTGAGCGATCCCCGTGACCACGACCACCCTGTCAAGAGTGAACGACTAGGAACAGACATAAACTGTTTTCCTCTGTATCGAGGGTGGCAAAGCGTTCATAATCGCTTGTCATTCATGACAGCAAGAGTATCAACCCAACTATAATAAGTTTTAAATATCCTTACGCTTTACTTGCAAGAGCCAACTGATTGTCGGTGAAACGTCTCAAAGTTAGTAAATTATCATAATATCTATTTAAAACTTTACCTTCTATGACATGTCTCGTAAGTCTCAAATATGTTAGGTTAGACAACTGACAATAAGTACCACAAAAGATCTTACTAGAGTTCAAATTGGACAAAAGATACTGCTATACATTCTCATTTTATTTTTGCCTAGCTAATCAACTATGTTCCTAGGTTAATTAGGAAAGATGGTATGCGTCAGTTGTTCACAATTAACGGTTGTTATAAAACCATCTGAGGAAAACGGTTTACTGCATTAAGTAGATATACTCATAAGCGATGGGCTAGCAAACTACGATGTACGGTTTTAAACTCTATCTAATTATCTACGTTCCTTGAAGCGAAACGACAGAACGCGCCTAGTTAAACTGTTTGTCTGTTTGTTAAATTTAATTAACATAAATCAAAGTTTACAGTCCCCAGTTTACACGAGTATTGCGTAAAGCGGCTTACTCAATATTCTACTTATGACAATTTGAGTACTTACAAATTGATTTATTGATCACGCTTCTACGTTTCATTTATATCGAAATAAATAGCTGTTTATAATCAGGAAATTAATGCATTGCCAATTGCTCTCCTCACATAACAGAATGTTACCGAAAATAAATGTAATTAAAGTAGTAACGAAATCAAGTGATAGAATGTGCTAATAATATTCCCTTTAGTATTAGATAAATATTATATAATATGGTAATTGTTTTATACGCTAAGGGCCCAAATAAATTTATTTTAAGTCCCTAATGTGAGATGGTCGCGCCGGTGTCCATAGCAGGCAGTAGCCCGTTAGACGACGGGCGACGGTCGTCAACCGGTGCGTCGTGACCGGTGTAACAACCACTGCCGACACTTCCTCTGTCCACCGACATAATTACAAACGGAAAATTCAACTACACCATACAAAAGTGTAGACGAATTTCGTTGAAGCAAGTGATAATACTCGGGAGGTGGACGCGATAGGTACGCAGCTCACGTACCAATCTATTTGGCCCCGACCTGATATTGTGCACACAAAGTAACGATTACTCATGCCCGCCAAAGTTTATTTATGACAGGAAGAAATTGCGATTGTATTCTCTTAATGGTTATAACTTCCCAATATGACGGCGCCTGTCGCTTCTTGTTTGTCTCAAATTATTACAACATCGATAATCGAATTTCTGTTTCAAATTAAAGCCTCGCAAACATATTTATGAATATTCACCACGCGACTTAAATACTCTACTAGCATATGACAGTCTGCGTGTAAAAATATTTTCAATATTCGTGGATTAATGCATTTATCTTTTAAAGCCCAAAGTAGCCCTAGTTGAGGTAGGGTAGGGTCTTAGGAAGGTTTAACGTTAACAATTTGTCAATTCCGGCCACTTGGGAGAAAGGGAATCCGCTGACGTTTGCCACCAGCCAACATTGTGGGGAAACAAATGGGGCTGTGCATTTTTTTGTTTTTACAACGCCTAGTTAGCCTCAGCTATTGACATGGCTTGTTTCTTTGACATTTCTTTTAGGTATATTTTTCAAATATGTAATAGAAAGCCAACTTTTACTCAAGTATTAACTTACCCTTGAACGCATTACGGTATGACGCAACTAAAGTAGATTTAATATCAAAGAGTTGTCTATGTAAGATTAGGCTACACGGTAAGTTCAAAAATACTGAGTATTTTTTCTAACACTTAGGAATTACGAATTAAAGAAAGGTATTATAGTTACCAACTTGCTTATGAATGTAATATTTTATCAGTACGACGAATCTTATTGTACACTAGCTGTTCCCGGCATGCGTTGCAATGCCCTTTTTCCTACCTACTACCTGCCTGTGTACCAACTACCTCCCACCCTACCTACTACCCTACCTACCTACTACCCTACCTACCTACTACCTACCTACCTACTACCCTACCTACCTACTACACTACCTACCTACTACCCTACCTACCTACTACCCTACCTACCTACCTACTACCCGACCTACCTACTACCCTACCTACTTACTACCCTACCTATTACTCTACCGACTACCCTACCTACTCTACTATCCTTCTTACTACCCTACCTACTACTCTACCTACTACCCTGCCTACCTACCTACCACTTTCTCACCTTTTAAACCTTCCCTGGGCTTCCACGAATAATTCAACACTATAATTAGCCAAATCGGTCCAGCCGTTCTCGAGTTTTAGCGAGACTAACGAACAGCTATTCATTTTTATATAATATAGCTGTACCCCGCGTTCGTTGCAATGCCCTTTTACCTGCCTACGTACCAACTACCTACCACCTACCTACATACTACTAATTTCTCACCTTCTCTGGACTGCCACAAATGTTTCAAAACCAAAATTAGACAAATCGGTCTAGCCGTTCTCTAGTTTTAGCGCGACTAACTAACAGCAATTAATTTTTATATTATACGCAAACACCATTTGAAAAATCGTTTTTCTATTGGGAAAGAAACAGTAATTATTTGTGATTATTGTCATAATGTCGTATGGTCTGTTTGAAGTTGTCATTCGTAGACTGAACAACTGAACGTCACTCAATTGTTTTGCCTTCCCGGAACCTCTCCACTAACACTTGAACTTTATGGGTACGGTATTAAAGCTCAAATTGATTTTACGTTTTAGTTAGAAAACGTTTGTATGGGAAAAAGAAAAGGGCTGTTTTTAGGGCTTTTCCGGCCATTATTCGAATTTTTTCTCGCCGTAAGAACCATCCTTGAACTTCAACGAACATTTAAAAAAAAAAATCAGCCAAATCGGTCAAGCCGTTTTCATGCCAAGTCGTGACAACGGAAAACGGGTTTCATTTTTATATATATAGATTTGTACAAAACATTGATGGTAAAGCTGACTGAAGGGCCATGCGTCATCGAGCACAGTAACGCGCAGCGATAATAAGAGTCAGTCAAACACGTACCCTCACGTTTCTGTGTGGCCACTCCATTCCGGACATGATGTCATCGTCCACACTTGCGCGGAGGCGGCATGTACTGACACGGTGCCCGCTTCGACTATGGCTACAGCACACAGTTAATCGTGGATACGTGTACAGACAACGCTTTACAGCACAAAGTGCCAGTCCTCCCGTGTATTACCAATCTATGGAACAATAAAGAGTACGCGCGAAGGCATATAAATGAGCGGTGGCGTATGCAAGGGACACCGCTCGTGCCATTAGTAAGCTGCGCTCGGTTCGGAGTAATTGACCGACGGGCTAATTTCATTCTAGGCGCATTGGACGCTTCCTCTTTCCTTTTTCCTATCGGTCAGCGGCGGCCACGAGGCGGGTTGTGATCGACATGAATGTACTTATTCAACTTAATTAAAAATAGACGACTCATCGCTTTGTTTTAAGGCTGTTAAATTATTTGAAAGCCTTTTCACTTGTACTTAGTATTGTACTTTAAGAACTTAAGAAGAATTAGAAGTTTCATATTAGGAATTTTAAGACCGCAAGGATGCTTTATGAACTCAAATATTTATTGGGTTAATATAAAGAGCCTTTCAAAGCAAAGGGTACTGTTGAAATCAGTAAACATAGTATAATGGCGTTAATATTGGATGTCTCTTTCGGTGAATGATAATAATAGCATTGCATGATTGTGACTATTTTTGAATATACGAGTAAAAGGGCAATTAAGAGTCTTTTTCATTGTTTGGTTGGTGCCTAACCTGGTGTCAGTGTTGCAATGCAGCCCAATGGCCCCTTTCTTAGCATTACATGCCGTCGAGAAATATCTCTGACATACTGGTTTCCTCACGATATTTGCCTTCACCGAAGCAAGTGATAATTAAAACTGAAACAACAACACGGAGTGAGCTAACATAATCAACAAGTACTCGTTTCCTGTATGAGACCAGACCTTAGCATCGCAGAAGGGAAGTTTTTGCCCCGTTGATTGTGCTTTATTTAAAGCACTGAAAGCTAAAGACATTAACAGATTTTTTACTTAACTCTCAGTAATTGGGGGTGAGAGGACACAAATTCAATCTGGGATTACAGTTTGGCCTGAGAATAAAAACATGGAATTAAACTCAGCAGGTGTCTGCCTCCATTGCAAAGGGGTAGGTTGGTCGCTGGTACGTAGGTGAAAGCAAAAAACACTTTTATTTAACTGTAAAACTCACTTTGACCTCCAATATCTCCGTAACTAGAATGAGCCTCGGTATGGTTCAGAACTAAAAAATGTAAAAAATATTGTATAACAAGCTGTGCCATGCCTTTGGGTTTTTGTTAAACTTGTTTACTTACACTTAATTATTATTATTTTCAAATCTGTAGGTACCACATAAGGTAGGTCAAAGCTAATTCACATCTATATCGATACGTGGTCATCGTAATACGTCGGCATTTCATACGATTTGCGGTTCTTTGAACGATATAACAAGCCGGTGCTTGTACATACATGGAGCAGACAGTTTGTTGTATTGGTCGTGTATCGGTCTTGCGTGTTCTAGCTAAATATACATATGTAGCGTGTTAAACATAAGTACTACGATTATAAACGCAACGTATTAAAGGAAGTTAATATTTATGGAAATATTTGCACGTACTTACTTCTAGTATGGATGTTTAGGATTATTGAATGCATTTCTTGCCACTTTTTTTACCAACAACTGGAATATTATTATTAACAACAGCCATCATTTTCCTGCCCTTATCCCATTCGATCGGGTCGGCGCAACGTTTTCTTTTTCCATTCTTCCCTGTTAGACGTCACGGTGGCATTTACTCCTTTCTCTTTCATATTTCTATTATTAACAGCTGTACTTATTAAGAAAACAATAATTAATTATGTTTTTCCTACTCCTCCGCTATTATTTTCTGATTAATTTCGTTGCGGGATCCAAGACAGTTAAATCGTTTCTCTGGGACTTCGTCGGGCTTCATTGTCTCGGCGCTTTTCTTGTGGTCGCCACTGTTGATTCTGGCTTACAGAAGTTACAGTGGTTTAGGAATAGTGTGGCGGACTTGTCCCAAAAAAAAACTGTACTTATGTTTTACCATTTACCCCTTTGTACTAAATAATCATCTAATTATGACAAGATTATAGTTTTTTGCATAATGCTTTTATGCTGTTATTCTAGGAGTCTCTTCTGATCACGATTGAATGTGTTCCTTTTCGTTTGTTAACGATATTTGTCATAGTGGACTTGATACACGACATTCAAAAGTACTTATTTACAATCAATTTCTTACTTTTGCAAAATGTGGCGTAGTAAACAAGTCAAGAAGATGAGGATGTTCTGATAATAATGTGCAGTTGTCACTGTACTGAATTTAAAATCGAAACTAAACTTAGAATGGTCTGCTTTTATAATCATTTGTGTTCAGCCGAACGTCAACAATTTCACTCTTGCCGCTGCCAATCGATGTTTATTGTCAAACCAACTCAGTGAACGACGTCGCGGTCGCCTCGGTAGCCCAGCTTTTAAAGACGTCAAGGATTTAGGCACTTTTAAATTTCATTGTATTAAATTCTTATTTAGCTCGTGGCTAAATAAGAACTACCACTCGGGTCGATCTTTAGGTAAAGCTGTGCTTGCCTAGGTCGGTCTGTGGATGGGTGACCGCCCGACATACCGAGTTTCCTCCGTGCCTCGGAAAGCACGTTAAGCTGTTGGTCCCGGCTGACATATATAGATCCTTGGCAGTCGTTACAGGTAGTCAGTGACCTGAAATTCTGACATCCAGTCTTACCAAAGAGTATCGTATTACCTAGTATTAACTGGGTTGTGGAGGTCAGATAGGCAGTCGCTCCATGTAAAATACTGGTATTCAGCTGTATCCGGTTAGACTGGAAGCCGACTCCAACATAGTTGGGAAAAGGCTAGGCAGATGATGATGATGATGATCAAATTCAATCCGTTGATCGAATTGAATCCCATGAAATTGCGAGGTGGTGAGCCAATTGCTTTACGACATAGTTTCGGTAACTAAATATAAAAGCAACTGATAGGACTTCTTAGCAAATGTGTCACTTGGAGATTTTTCACTCTCATTGTCTGATGGGATCAAATTAATGATCCCAAAAGTGGTGTACTTTTGAACAGCAGTTGACTATCAGGGTATTTTTAAAAGTGGACACCTTTTTATTTTTGGAGGGTAGGAAATCATCAAAGGAGTGTCAGACTTCTACTGACTAAAAAACAACCAATGTTGCTTCTTAGCCCTTTCTGTCCGAGGCCGCGGTATCTCTTTCCAACAACCCGCAGTCCCTACAGGCGTCGGCCCTTGCGGGCCCCTGCAATGTTGCTGACATCTCTTTGAGGCGCGCGTGTAACACGAACGTGCCGTCGACACGGCCTGTCATCGTCATAGGATGGATGGACCACCGTCCATCCATCCACCACCACCAGCTAGCCCACATTACTCACCGTCCACAGTCCCGCGCCCATCACGAAGCCCCCGACGCCCAGAGCGGCTGCTGGCACGAAAGGTTCTCTCCCTCTCTCGTTCCGCCACCTCCTTCGCTAGCATCACTGCTTTGCAGAAGCAGGCGACTTCATCCATGTGAGGGGCACCTTCAATTCCTATTCCGCCAATTGATTTTGAAGAGGCTTCTGGTCTGCTATAGGCTGGTCCAATCATCATTCTGTCATACCTTATAGAGGCTACACCACCTGGGTACTGTATTAAAGACTGCACCGTTAGTCTCGCATTTGCAAGCTGAACTTCTGTCGTCCTGGATCCGATTCATTGGTCGGGCAAAAAGTGGTATTGGGATTTTCCTTTTTAAATTTCTCAGTAGTAGCCTAAAGAAGAAGATGAAGAAAAGAGAAGAAGTTAGAAGTTGGCGGTATAATACCCCCGTGTCGCAGAGACCACGACCTACGCAGGATTTGTCTCCGATCGTGTCTCATTGCCGTCCCATTAGACTATGAGAGAAAAAGAACAGAGAGTGCACCTGTGCCTGCGGATACACTTGTGCACTATAATACTTGCCGCTGTGACGAACAGTTAAGAGGACAGGAGAACTCTATATTGTATTAAATCATATACCTATGACATATTAAACTAACATTCCCTTTTTTTTTTTTTTTTTGGGGGGTGGGAAATCATCAAATAACCCCTCCCGCTCTTGGGCAGAGCGAGAGGGAGTGTCAGACTTCTACTGACTAAAAACCACCCATGTTCCTTCTTCGCCCTTCATGTCGAGGCCTCGGTATCCCTTGCGGACATCCCGCAGCCTCGACAGGCGTCGGCCCTTGTGGGCCCCTTCCGTGTTGCTGACATCTCTTTGAGGCGCGCGTGGAACACGAACGCGCCGTCGACACGGCCTGTTGTCGTCATAAGACGGACGGACGGCGAGCTTACCCATCACTCACCGTCCACAGGCCCGCGTCTACGGTGGCCGGAAGCCATCACGTGGCCCCCGACGCCCGGAGCGCCTCCCGCGGCGGCTGGGACGAGAGGTTCTCTCCCTCTCACGTTCCGCCACCTCCTTCGCTAGCATCACTGCTTCGCAGAAGGAGGCGACGGCGTCCCATTCCTCCTCGCCCCGGACCATGGCTTGCACCAGGGCCGGACGCGAGAGGTCGCCGCCGCCGATCGCCGCTACGAGAACACGGCGGGGCTCCGCCCAAGCGGGACACACCTCCACGGTGTGCTCCACCGTGTCCTCCGGCCGATCCTCACAATGGTGACAACCGGGAGTTTCCTCCCGCCTGATTCGGTGCAGGTACCTCCCGAAACAACCGTGTCCGGTGAGTACCTGCGTCAGACGGAAGGTGAGGGCGCCGTGGCGCCTCTACAGCCACTCCTCAAAGAGGGGACTTACCGCCACTATCGTGGCGTGCCCTGCACGGGGTTGCGACAGTCGCTGTCTCCATGCCGCCATGAGATCGCACCGGAGGTCTGTCCGCTGCGCAGCAATTGCCGCGGCAACGGAGTGACCCCCCGGTGCAGCGCCTCAGCGCGCCATTCATGCAGGCGCGCGAGGACTATCGCCTCTAGATCCCACGGCGGCAATCCGGCGAGGAGGTTCGCCGCCTCGCGGGAGATCGTGCGGTACCCACGGACTAGCCTTACGGCCATCACCTTTTGGGGCGCGTTCAGGTAGTGGGCGGCCCGCTTCCTCAAAGCACTCGCCCACACCGGGGCCCCGTAAAGGGCCATGGACCGCACGATCCCCGCATAGAGCCTCTGGCAGGAGGCGTTTGGCCCCCCAGATTAGGCAGGAGCCAACTAACATTCCCTCAATGAGAAAAACGTTAGTGTTGTTCGAACGAACACCAGAAATAAATTTAGAATTTAATGCAGAATGAATGTTCATTCAAATTCGTAAATTGAAATTGGCATTATACGGTTGTCCACCCACTCGTGTGTTATTTCACTTAACAAAGATGTCTTAAGAAATTAATTTTCACGTTTTTGCTCAATAAAAACATACAAAGGGTAATAAATAGAAACAGTATACGTAATTATAAATATCTATACCCATCTAGTTTTACGAACAAAACGGAAGAAAATTAATATTATCGTTAAAGAAAATTTTCTTTTGTCACTCAGAGTGCTAAGTAATGAACTTCGTAACTAGTTTTTAGGGATCCGTAGTCCCCCGTCAGGGCTGCGGGTTGTTCGCAAGAGATACCGCGGCCTCGACATGAAGGGCTAAGAAGGAACATGGGTGGTTTTTAGTCAGTAGAAGTCTGACACTCCTTTTCGCTCTGCCCAAGAGCGGGAGGTTATTTGATGATTTTCCACCCACCAAAAAAAAAGGGATCCGTAGTCAACTAGAAACTATTACAGTTTCACCATGTCCGTCTGTCTGCCTGTCCGCACTATAGCTCAAAGACTCTTAAGTACTAGAAAGCTGTAATATGGCTGAATATTATATTACAAAGTGGTAAAATAAAATGTAGTTTTTTTTTTATGTTATCTCCAGTACATATTAAAGTGGGGATGATTTTTTTATCTCGCGAAGTCCATTGTGCGCGATGTTGTTGTTGGATAGGTCTTTAAAAATATTGCTTTTTAAGTCGTCGATTCGTTTATAAAATATCAAGCTTTAAAGTGCATATTTTTGTTATACTCAAGTGTGGTTAACTTAACCACCTATACGAGTTGTATTTGGGCGTGTGAAAATAATCATGGTAGTAGCATATGTAACGAAAATAAAAGAAAAACTATCACAGCTAAGTAGGCTTTACAAGTTTACGAGTAATAGTCGACCAACTTATAAAATGTACTTGTATAAAATATTTTCCTATACATAATGTAGGTCTACAAACTGCAAATGTAAATTTGGTTTATTTTTACAATGAAAATCAGCGTTCGCAGGCAGGTAGACAGGGTGGTTAATCAGTTTAGTAAGTTATCATATTTTTATGGGCAACTACGGAACCCTACATTGTGCGTGGTCCGACATGCACTTGGCCGGTTTTTTTAATAACAGTAGGTTAGTAGTCAGTAACCCGAAATTCTGACATCCAGTCTTACTAAGGGATTTCGTATTACGCAGTACTAAATGGGTTGTCGAGGTCAAATAGGCAGTCGGTCTATGTAAAATACAGTATTCAGCTGCATTCGGTTAGACTGGAAGCTGACCCCAACATAGTTTCGAAAAGGCTAGGCAGCTGATGAACATCATGAACATATTAGAATTCATAAAACTTGGGAAACTATGAAATAACACCAAAATGTTTAAGAATACCTATTCTTAATTAGGCACCCATTTAGCATTATAGTAGGTATATAGAGTGTACAACATAGATAAAAGAATTCATGATAAACCCATGCAACTTGACCAATAATGTATTTACAGATCACGAAGAGTAGTTATGACGCAAGAAAAATTGTAGGAATTGTTGCGAAACAATGCCTGCTGACCGTATAAAATTCAATGTTCTCATCGATATTAATAATATGTCAGTAATAAAATGAGACGTGACCTCTGATAGCAAGTGAACCGTGGTCACGACACTTAATTTTCACTAGTTTATTCGTTCTACATAAGGCGTCTTGTGAGGTCCAATGCGACTATCGGGCCGTCAGTGGCGCCACCGCACAACGTAGCGACAAACGAGGAACATGTTAAGGCCTGGACAGACAGACTACACTTTATCAGATGTGCGAGATCGAGAAATTTCGTAATGGCATCATTTCGAAACGATTATCGTGCTCAACTAAATCTCTCCAACGAAAACTTAATATTGTTTGCCTTAGCTTCACCGTATTCCTCTTGAAGTTATTTACTATGCTTTTTAATTTTGTTATACATTATTTTATCGACTAAAACTTATCTAATAGTCTACAGTCAACACGAGGAAGCTATTATTTTTGTTCACGTTTTAAAGATAGCACAGTTCTGTGCAGAAATGACCGATGCTTTTTTTTAATAGATGATGCTACAGAAGACAGTCGAAGGCACACATTCAACAATGTCTGTAAAAAAATCCAATCTCTAATGCGACCAGACTGATTTGAGTATTCAAATGTGGACGTGAAGCACCCTCTCTTGTATCTGCTTGCATAATACATCTTCCATTGGAATGTCCAATTAGACATGTGTGATCTATCCGCGCCTTTACACTTCCATGTAGGTAAATGTTGAACAGTTGATTGACGTTTGATAAATAGCATATGTTGACATCTTCCTAGTGAGAGTTGAGTTGATAAGTCTTTGGGAGGTCGTAAACAAATTTACAACAACAAAATAAACATGACAATTTATCGGATCGATAAAATACTGTGTGGTATTCGTTGATTTGTTTATTATAATTATATTTTTATTGTTCTTTATGATTAGGTACCTCTCACGTTACTAAACCATAAAATCTTATCAGATGTATTTTACTTATAAAAACAGTGTAGAAATTGCTCGGAATGGTTTTATATAATACTAGCTGTTCCCGGCATGCGTTGCAATGCCCTTTTTCCTACCTACTACCTGCGTGTGTACCAACTACCTACCTACCTACTACCTCTTACCCTACCTACCTACTACCCTACCTACCTACTACCGTACCTACCTACTACCCTACCTACCTACTACCCTACCTACCTACTACCCTACCTCCTTACTACCGTACCTACCTACTACCCTACCTACCTACTACCCTACCTACCTACCTACTACCCTACCTACCTACTACCCTACCTACCTACTACCCTACCTACCTACTACCCTACCTACCTACCTACTACCCTACCTACCTACTACCCTACCTACCTACTACCCGACCTACCTACTACCCTACCTACTTACTACCCTACCTACTACTCTACCGACTACCCTACCTACTCTACTATCCTACTTACTACCCTACCTACTACTCTACCTACTACCCTGCCTACCTACCTACCACTTTCTCACCTTTTAAACCTTCCCTGAACTTCCACGAATAATTCAACACTATAATTAGCCAAATCGGTCCAGCCGTTCTCGAGTTTTAGCGAGACTAACGAACAGCTATTCATTTTTATATAATATAGCTGTACCCCGCGTGCGTTGCAATACCCTTTTACCTGCCTACGTACCAACTACCTACCACCTACCTATTACCTACCTACCTAATACTACTAATTTCTCACCTTCTCTGGACTGCCACAAATCTTTTAAAACCAAAATTAGACAAATCGGTCTAGCCGTTCTCTAGTTTTAGCGCGACTAACTAACAGCAATTAATTTTTATATTATACGCAACACACCATTTGAAAAATCGTTTTTCTATTGGGAAAGAAACAGTAATTATTTGTGATTATTGTGATAATGTCGTATGGTCTGTTTGAAGTTGTCATTCGTTGACTGAACAACTGAACGTCACTCAATTGTTTTGCCTTCCCGGAACCTCTCCACTAACACTTGAACTTTATAGCTACGGTATTAAAGCTCAAATTGATTTTACGTTTTAGTTAGAAAACGTTTGTATGGGAAAAAGAAAAGGGCTGTTTTTAGGGCTTTTCCGGCCATTATTCGATTTTTTCTCGCCGTAAGAACCATCCTTGAACTTCAACGAACATTTAAAAAAAAAAATCAGCCAAATCGGTCAAGCCGTTTTCATGCCAAGTCGTGACAACGGAAAACGGGTTTCATTTTTATATATATAGATAGATTGTGTTGATAAACATAATAGGTAGGTACATTCATTGTTCACAAGATCACTTCATAATGATAAAAATCAAAAATGTAAATGACATTTGGTAAGTGTGACAAAGATAGATCTGGAAATTTCAGTAAATCATGTTTTTGGAGATAAGTTCCCAGTGAATCTGCATCGAGATATAATAAAAGGTTGAATGTGTGCTGTTATAAAGGGTGTAAATAAAAGTACCCTCAACTAAGCCGAAAGACACTTAATTGTACCATGCCTAGGAACGGAGATTATGCGTTCCAAATTTTTCATAACTGTTTTTTAATACTAGTTTTTTAGGTTATAACTTTACTTGAACTTCTCCATGACCCGTTAACTATTCAAAGCATCCACTAGCACAATGTTTTAACAGTGCTACTTTGAGCTTTACCGTAAAATGTGTTTTTTTAACCCAAATAAAAGAGTAATTTCCCAGCAATATTTTTTGCGTAGGAGTACTTAGTTTGATGTACAAATGCTTTGTTGACGGCTTCGAGAAGGGTGACTACTGACTACCATATTAGACTACGTTTTCTGATTCATCAAAACGCTTGATGCTTTACTGCTGAAAGTATCTACATATTGGTCAATGCAAGATCATGCCTTACCATGGGATGTCCTCAGGGTTCGGTTATGGGTCCGTATGTATGGAACGTAGGCTTCAATGACTTCCTCGCGATTCCACTTCCATGCGGTTGTTCATTAACCGGTTACGCGGACGACGGGTTGCTGCTCATTCAGAGTACCCGAGTACTTGTCGGGCTGGAGTCGAAAATTTGGCTGATACTTGCCTAAAATTAATATCCCAGTGATCGTAACCGTCTGACCTTTGCACCACACAAAACTTATCAACTTCTTTTAAAAAGTAATCTTAAATCATGGCCGCTATTCTTTTCTGATTAGTTTCGTTGCGAGATCCAAGACAGTTAAATCGTTTCTCCGAGACTTCGTCAAACTTCATTGTCTCGGCGCTTTTCTTGTGGTCGCCACTGTTGATTCTGGCTAACAGGAGTTACAGTGGTTTGGGAATAGTGTGGCGGGCTTGTCCCATAAAAAAATGAATGAATTAATGAATGTTGCCTGTATTGCAGACATTTTTATTTCTAAAAATGTAATTTATGTCCGTTCGGCGCTAGACAAAGGCCTCATCTCACTCCCTTCGTTTAGTTGTGCTGTACTGATCTTGCCAAAATTCGTCCCGCTACCACTATCTTTCCATGTTTTAAATTCTCCTCGTTTCCTCTTTCTATCAATCGGATACCATGCCATCATGGTTTTGATCAATTTATCATTTCCTTTCCATCCATTGGTGCATGCAGTGCATGTATAACATAAACAAACGAACCGTTGCACTAACACAGTGTAGTCACATGCATAGTGTACCTACTCGTATTAAGCAATAGTTAGGCAAAAGTCGATCATTATACGTATAATGCAAGTTGCAGAACGAATATTATAATAATACTGGCGGACCTCGCAGACGTCGTTCTGCCCGGACAGCAGCGCCACTCACCGGCTCCAATTGTAAATCTAAACCATTCTCGAATCCACTGGAACACACACAAAAAATTTCATCCAAATCGGTCCAGCCGTTTAGGAGGAGTTCAGTGACATACACACGTACAGTAGAATTATATATACAAAGAATAATTCATATAAAAACTTGAATGATTAATCTTAATCACATTAATCTTAAATCTATATTCCAATGCAAAGTTTAATCATTGGGAAACCGCTACAATGCTTCCTGTAATATTTATCTAGATATGTGTTTAATAGAACTAAGAGTTTTTTGTGACCCTTGTGAATGTGAAACAAAGACCAAATGGATAGATAGCGGTAAGCTAACTCATTGTCTATAGACCTGAAAGAGATGCGAATCTTGATTAATACGCCGACTTATTTGTTACACTGAGGAAGTTTATGTACAGTCGATAAGTACTGAGCAAGGTTTCAAAATGGCTACTGTCAAAAAAATACAGAGTTATGGCTATCAAATCAATGTGCACATAGTATGTGTTAAGGTGCATACAGATTTGATCATTCTTTCAGCACAAGCATTGAATATTTTTTAATTAACGATCACAAGTTTTGCCCCTCGCTCTACACTCGGGTTTAACCTAAAACGGAAGGTTTTGTCATGTACATTCATAAAACCTTCTTGTATATTATGTTCACTTGTAAGTAACGTCTAAGGTGTAATTATATACTAGCTTATGCCAAATTAACCTTGCGTGATACAATTTAATTAAAATAACATTCTTTTGTGTTTTTGACCGGAAACGGAATGAATAAATAGGCATACCTAAATTTTTTTTTAAATTTATGTGGGTGCTTATTTTGCTTTTCGAATTCCTACCTTATTAACAAGCTATGTTTTTTTTTTAATTTAATTTTACATGAGGCATTCAATATGCGTAAGTAGGATGTAGACATGCCGTCGATGGTCCGTTCCACACCGGAAGTCCAGTTCCATACTTCGCACTAAATTAAATATTTACTATGTACCTACTACTAATTAAGTACATATTTTTCACGTATTAGTAGTTACTAATACGTAAGATTTAATAAGATTAGTTAATCTTATTAAATCTTACTAGTATTAAAGTTTACGCAGATGGATGTTTGTTAGTCTTTCACACAAATATCAACAATCAGTGCACAGCGCGCTCGTCCCTCCATCACACTGTTTTACAAAACTTTTCACCGGTTTTCAAAAGGTGTAAAGTGTGTGAGTGTGCTACTTCAAAATCATAGTTGTGCTGCAAGGCAAGTTACTGGTAGATACTGCTAGGCACTTGATTTTGTCTGTGGATGGACTTGCCGTTAGTTACTGAGTTCACGCAAACTCATCGGTGGGTTGAAAATGTCTCATTGCTGTAAATCTATCTTATGCTGATATAATATTATCGAATCCTTAAAAGGGCTTGGTAAGAACACCGTGAACTTACAATTAGATGCATTATCACTAACAGCTACCACAAGAAAAGTTACGGTATTCAGTTTTCGTTATTAATGTTCACAACAAATTACTTACAATATAATGTGGCAGATTTACTGGTAGTCACTTGAATTTAATTGCTTACGCGTAGGACAATATTATTGTTAAATTAATTAAAACGGTTTTGTGTAACTGTACCACATACTTATATTGATACTTTATCAAGTGCGCAAATGGCAGGGTCAAGACACAAGTTTAACAGAAACATAATTTTGCCACAATTAAAAGACACAATTTATGCCTTGTTTTTGTAAAGTTTGGTCTCGACATGAGAAAAGATTGATATTATGAAAAGATTTAAAACAATAATGATATTCATTAAGCTGAAATGCTCATCATAAACATTCACAGTTATTGAGCTTGAGTTATGATTGTGACCGCACTGGGAATCTTAAAACATGATTAATTTGCAATGTCAATCAACAAAAACAACTGATTACCAATAGATGATAATAAGAAGAGATAGGTACATGTTACAAATGCGTGTAACGCATTCAAGGTTCTCTATATCTATTTAAAAGCAAACTAAGTATATAGGTGGGTACTTTACGTTACATATCACCGGAAATGGGACAGGCAGGTAATTTGAAAGTTTAAAATAAAAGCAATTTAAAATGTTACCCCCTGTAACAAAAACAAAGATGGCGAAGTACCGGTGCGGCGGTGGTGAGCTTACGCTTCGTTTGTCACGTGACATGCGCCGCCCAAGCCTCTAGATAACACGCCCTATAGCCACGTAACTTAACGATTGGCCCTCATTACAACCGCCGCCGCCGAAAATATTTGGTAGGCAGCAGCCACATACACCGGATTGTTACAATCATACCTTGCGATTAATGCGTTCATATACGGTTTAGGCTGTAAAGCGGCTCCCCCTAGCCGCAGTTGTTTCTATTAGGGGTTTTTGTGCATTAAGCTGACCAATTAGTCGTCGGATAGCATGTTCGGGTGGCAGCTATCGGGTAACATGGACGCGTGCGGTTCACCGTAATAGCGCGTTGCCGGCTCGTAATGTGTTTTTGGCGTGCCGCGCCCCCAGCCACCCTATCTACCCACCAATATTTGGGACCTGTATCGTACCTTTTAAAACTTCGTCCATAACCCGAGATTGGTCGTTGCGTGCGCCCATTTCTATATTACGACGACGAATAATTAGCTTTATCAGATATCATTTTTACGAACACAGTAATTTACTGGTAGCATGAAAAGCGATCTTTGTGTTTGAAAATACCGTTCTTTTTTAATCATTTCATATTTGTTGGCCTCTACTAGCAGAGGTTACTATGCCAAGCTGTGTCAAAAATCAAATCTAAGATATAATGCGCTCTTTTAAGTTTAAAATAAAATTTGGTTGACAACTTAGCTTCTAACGAACGTTTCCACTAGATAAAAGAAATACGATACTTAGTTTGCTGTGTGGGCCCATTCTCAAGTGTGTTTTAGACACAAAAAATTGTCACCGTGTATTGAGTGTGTCTTTTAAATTTCATATGGTGGATTAATGTTGACAAAGTCTGTGAGCCGTGAGGAAAAGGTGTACCTACATCTATTACGTCACAAAATATGGCACTGTGTAATTTTATACGGGTGCGGGCGATGTCATTGGTAAATTTCAAAGTGTAAGAGAAACACTATACTGGTAAACTTGTCTTAACGGTGCGTCGCGTTAGTTGGGGCTGTATTCTCTCATACAAAAATCTGTTAGTATGCGGTTACGTACTTATCTATATAATATACCTTATGTTTCTTACAATATTATAATAACAAAGAACTATTAAACTTTATTGTAGAAAGCCTACGTCCCAGTAGCTATGATAAGTTATTGTGACCTGAGAGACAGGTTACAATAAAGTCAAGCAAACACAGATTTTTATTCAGAATCTCTAGTCTAGACGGTAATAAAACAGTTTGTTGTTAAAAATGTACGTAAAATATACCTACACTTAAAAGAAGAAAAAAAAGGGATGATCATTCAAAATAAAAATTGCGAAGAATAGCAAAATGTATTTGAATATCTGCCACAATAAAGTTGTTAATCCTACTTATTAATGGTCAATCAAATAAAAAAATTAAGGTGTCTCACAAGGGTTTTGTAATAAACACATGTCGGGTTCTACGGGGCATCATCACCACCATAAAGCAAGCGGTAACATCAACTAACCCGTTTCCAGATTATAAAGCAGATGTTTCAATTAATACCACTCAAAATTGGCCTCTAAACTATCAGTATCACTAGTGTTTGCACTCACTAATAACACGCGCATTTAGCCCAATAATGTAAAATTGATTGGATCGCTTTAGGCGGACCACATCGCTGAAAATCAGTGCTAGGGCTCCGCATTATCCCAATACCCATTAGCATTAGCTATTACGCAATCGTTTCAACAAACTTAGTGAAATATTAATTGCTCAAACAATACATTCCACGCACGTAGATAGATAAAAGAGAAAAAATTTCTCCACAGCGAAAACCAATTATAAACTATTTGTAATCCTTCTCGCTTCTTCTAATAAAACGCGCAATCCCAGAACTCTCTAGACGCCCAGTTTTTGCTAATAGTAAGGTACAGCACCTTTACGTAAACAGTCTAATTAAACACGACAGAAACACGTGCAATGAAATTTTAGATCAGCCGAGAACATTCGAGCAGTAGTCGCGCCACCGGCCAACATTGCTCTTTTATAGCGTTGTCTAGGCGCCGCCGCCGGCCGCCAGCTTAGACCGTCTTGATTTTATATTTATTTTTAAATAACGTTCTATTCTTTTTAACTGTCTTAAGTGTCCGTAATATTATACTTAAGCTGATATTGTAAGCGACGACATTGTTGCAGATCTATTTTAAACAAAAATGTTTAGAAAAGAGCACTAATGATGATGAAAACAGATGCTAATTTATAAAAAAAAATGCTTTAATAGCAAGCTGTGTATAATTGAATCAAGCTTGTCATATTTTACGAAAAAGATTGCTCATTCAATTTCGTTCCGGTGGAATCGGGAACAACCGAACAATGAACTAGGTGGTCACAACCACCCAGTCAATTGTTCCCGAACCACTTCATTAATCTGAATCAAACTAATTACTTTGTCATTCGGTTCCATGAAATACTTTACCGCATTGTCTTTTCTTTCGTCATTGTCTATCGATGTGACCCCAATCTCTGCTCCTTCTCGAGAGTAAATAAAGAACATAGGGTTAACATAACTCATCTTTCGAGAACACAAATTTAGTCCTTCTTTTTAGAGTTAATGCGAATATCTGATAGGCCATAGGCCTGCGCAAAACAAAGCTTGTATTTAGTGGGAAAAACAGTTGATAAAACGAAATCTGCCGATCTGTTAGCACACACTATCAAAAATTGTTACAATCATATTCATATTACGATGTCGGTGCAAACAGCGAATATTTCAAACAAACATTTCTCCATTTCCTCATTCCTCTACCTTAAATTCATTATTATGACTCCCAATTCACGCCCGCCCCGGTGAGCCCCGGTCCGCCCGTTTTTATGTCGACCTGCGGCTCTACTAAATAATCTATCACTGCTTTAAGAAGTGTTAACGTGTATTGGTAGAAAATAAGTTATACATTCCATCATTTGTCATTTTATTGATACAAAAAGATTAAGTACCTTCCTTCTGGCGGGTAGAAAAAGTCCTCATCTCCTTTGTAATCGATCGTGGTTTAAGCCAACTGCCAAACTATGACATTGTTTTGAGGCTTCACGAGAAAAAATGTAAATACAGTTCATTAATGCAATAAACTATGAATTGGTACATAAAATTTAAATAACTGAATGAACCGCAGCACCATCGGATTACTTTAATAATAACGACAGACTGTACGAGCAATATTTTTGTGTTTATCTCATTTTTATGAGTTTAAGTAGGGAAGCATGAGGTGGCGCGAGAGATACGGATTTAATTGAAGGCGAGAAGTTGGTGTGAGAAGGGTGGATCCCCGCAACCGCCCGCGTGCCGGGACAAGCACGCCGCGGGGATAGCAAAATAATAAAAAAATGAAGCTTGCAGACCGATCCCCCGCGAGCTCGGATGCTGTGAAAGTGGCACGCCGTGGATAAATGAAGCTTTTTTGTTTGTAGAATGCGCCTAAGCTTGGCTTCGCTCCACTTTCATATTGTCACTTGAATTTTACGGATGTAAGTTCATTCATAGCTTACTTCTCGGCGTCATTATGTTTATTGTACCACTATGCCTTGTGCTCTACATTATCACAGTCCCCAACTCCTCAGTATTAACAATAATTCATAAAAATAGAAACGAAATAAATGTGATTTTCTATCATATTTATTTACGAGAATCTCACTCAATGGGGATCGAGGGGAATTAAGTCAACAACAAACTTAACAATGGAGTGTGCTAGTTCATTTGGCAAGGGGGTTTGAGTGAGTTGTGACCGTATCTGTTACTCAAAAGGTTCAAAATCGATTGCTTCAATTGAATGGCAAGGGGCATCGCCCGTCACTTCTGCGATTTAAGTGACAGTTTTATTAATTTCTCACTGCTCATCCCTATTTTCCACCCTACTCAGTCTGGAATACTTCTGCAAAGGCAGCATATGGTACCGGCACCATACTCCCCATCTAAAACCTATGAAAATGTATAGTTGGCAAGAAAAAATGTTTCTAGTACGTAGATAAGTAACACATAATTTCAATAAATTGCTAAAAAGAATAACTTACTTCGTTCGTTATATTTGAACTGCCTAATAGTTCACCTTTGTAGTATTTCTGCAATACCCAAAAAAATAGAACATTTTCGCACGTTCCAACTGTATCCTGTCTATGGCTTGAAATATTTAAGTAAACAAACGACACTCGTTGAGAATTAACTTAAATAGAATTTATATAGATACAGCCTCGCAATAAAGATAGCACAATTCAAATAATAGCGCATGGTCCACAAACAAATGCGTACGTAGCTGTGTCTGAGATAAGCCGCAGCTTAACGCTGGCACAGCAGTCGATGGCTTATCTCGATTTCAATTATTATGCTGGCGCTTTCATTGGTTCGGTGTGGCGATCACGGAGCGGCCGGGAGGGCGCGCGATAGGGATTGGGGCGGTCTCGATTCACGTTATCTGAAATCTCGCCCAAATCGGACTTTGCCATTATACGCTTGATTATGTTCTAAAAATTTTTGCACCGTCGTCTTTCCTACAGCTTCACAATAGAAGCATTAAGCATTGCTCCCTATTTCTGGTAAACTTAAGTATGAATTCAATTAAGTTACAATTCAGTAATATTGATTATCTGTGTTAGGTATGGAATGGACCTAAATGGCGCCAGAAGAAAAAATGCAACCCGAGAGACCACGAGCACGTTAAAAGCCTGGTTGAACGAGCACAAGAAGAATCCTTACCCAACAAAGGGCGAGAAGATAATGTTGGCGATCATCACGAAGATGACGCTGACGCAGGTGTCGACGTGGTTCGCGAACGCACGGCGCCGTCTTAAGAAGGAAAACAAGATGACCTGGGAGCCGAGAAACAGGGTCGACGACGATGACAATAATAATGATGATGACGACCATAAAAGTAACGATGGAAAAGACGGGCCAGGTATGTATTTAATTTAGACAATAGTTAAACTAAAATTTTAATGCGACCTACCAAATCACCCCATTTCTTACAAAGGGACACCGATGAGTGGATTCATACTTGACGAATTAGCTGTATACTTTATTTAAACTAAACTTAATTTCTCTTCTAGATGGAAAAGACTCGGGAACGGGCTCTAGCGAAGACGGAGATAGACCACAGCAAAGATTGGATATGCTTGGGCAAAGAACTGAATCAGAGTGGTCTGAATCTCGTGCAGACAGCGGTCCTGAATCACCAGAGCCTTACGAAAGACCTATTCATCCAGCATATCAGCATTTACCTTCCCGTGCTCCACCTGGCATCACACCAGCATCAGCTAAGCCAAGAATATGGTCACTAGCGGACATGGCAAGCAAAGATGGTGAAGCACCGGCACCGCCATCGCCAGCATCTGCATTTTACCAATCGGCGGCTGCGGCGGCGGCAGCACGACTTGCCCATCCCTACAGCCGACCTGAGCTGTACCGAGGCTTGTATCCCCCAACCCACCCTGCGGACGTGGCTCTGCTCGAGTACTCTCGCTCGCTAGCGCTGGCCGCACCCGCGCCTGCGCCGCCTGCTCCCTCGCCGTCATCCTCGTCCACGTCGTCGCTGGCCGAGCCCCCGCCTCAACCGCGGGCCTGACCACTAGCCACCCGCCCGCCGCTGGCGCATCGACAATAATTTCGATCTCCTCCGATGAATGCCGCGAGGGTGTACTCAGCCTGTAAATAGCGATAGACTAATATAAATATGTAAACATACGTATAAATACGTGATAATAATGATTATGCACCGGTAGAGAAGCTTAGATTTGTGATAGTGGACACATGCGAGCGGTGCGCCACCTGCCACCGCCCGCGCCGTGAGGTTGACAACTCGCAATCGACGTCGACGCCGCCGCCCGCGCCCCGCGCCGCGCCCGCGTCGACCGACCGACAATACTAGGTGCTATACAAGACGGACCTTGCGACACGTTGCTGTAGTTATTATTGGAGGTGGTTAAACGAAGTGATTTCATTCAAAAATAGGTATTAATATGTGTTAAGTTTCTTATACATAGATAAACAACACTGTTTTAGACTATTATTTGTATGTAGTGTAAATTATTTTTTCAAATATTCTACTTATATTTAGTGCCTATTTACGTCCAGTGTTTTCTATTGTTTGATAGTTTCTTAAAATATCTAACATTCGAATTTTAATATTTATTGATACGAGGTCAGTAGTATAACGAGTCGTTAATATAAGTTTTTTTATCTACAATATATCAATAATTTATATCAGATTTAGTGAGGATTTCGGAAAATCTGTATAGTTTTTTCTAGTCAGAAGACTATGATTGTCTGTGTAAACTTAATTGAAATTACATACCTGTCTATTTATCAACTTTAGTTACTAGAAAATTCTCAATAAGTAGGGCTGGCATAAACACGAGTAGTTCAAACACCACCTATCATTGAATGTTGGATTATTTTAACACTGACCAGACAAGAAAACGAAAGTGACAAAATTATTAAACAAGGACTAGTGCTACATTCACCTGAATCAGAGAACATATTATATTGTTCTAAGTAGGTATAGTCAAAAACTTTTGAACCATGTGGGACCAACGAGACGTAAAATGCGGAATAGAGTCGCGCTTCCTGCAAAATTAAAATAATTAGAGTCCAAATAAAAGTTGTTCGCTGCAGTAGTACATAATTGTAGGAAATTTATTGTCACAATTAAAATTTCTGGCATTGCTGTTAACTTTTGTTTGCGTACGGCAGCACGTTATAAAAGCTAAACAAACCATGATTGTGTTACATACGCATAATTAGGTACCTAATCTCCATTGAATTTTATGCCAACTTTTTCTATTATTACTTAAAATTATCTTAATTAATTTGATTGTTATTTATATTTATGCAGATTGTTTTATGCTTTTAATTGTATTAATGGAACAACGAGCCATAATTGAAAGTGTATTTTTTAGAATAGTTAGGTATCATGACAATAGCTTTTTTTCTATCTTCGACTCGAAATAGATATTTTTGGACTCTATTTTATTACATCTTGTGAATTCATCATGCGAAGCTATGGCGACGGTTTCGCTGAAAACAAGATTGTCACTGGTACTAATAAGTAATTGGCATTGTATTATTATATATTACATGATAAAGTTTCACTTCTGCAGTAAATCAATTGAATTGTTAGTTTTTAACTTATCATATTTTTTGAAAGAAACACAAAGATCTGATACTAAAAGTAAATATTATAAATATGATATATAAATATAATGGGAGTGGTGACGTCGTACTCCCTTCCTCTTGCAAGTTCAATATCCATAACGTTTCGTGGTTGCCAGCCCTACTCGGAACGGAAATACGTCTCATCTGTAGCAATCATACAACATTCGTCTTCGTAGCAATTTGTCATAACTAAATAAAAATGGCCTTGTATAATTGTAAACGTGAAACGAATGTAAATTCACATCGTCGATTTGTTTCTGAACATTATATTATATTTTTTTCAATATTGTAGAGACTGAAAGTCCAAAATTGAGTCTATAGTTTTGTACATACGTCACTGTTGTAAGTATATATTGTAATAATAACGTGAGTATTTAAGAGAGGTAAATGCAATAATTTTTCTGTATTAGAAGTCCTTTTGATGTAAATAAAAACACGGATGGAAGACGTGAATCTTCAATGTAGTTATATAAACAACGAATGTATGTATATTCGACTATATACGATATACGAATATCTTAATGTATGTTTTTCATGAAACAACAAGTACTTAAATTACTGAATTCACATTTACTGTAATATTATTGTAGTATCAATGTCATTCAGAGAGCTGTAGGATCAGTTTCTATTGTGATGTTAATGGGTTTAGTTTAAACAAAATAACTATTGATAAAATTATTACACGTTGTCTAATTTTGTTAGCTTCAAACGTCTTTTAACCGTTTCTCCAGAAAGGTGTGTGAATAGATGCAATAAAATTTAATACAGAAATATTTTTTGGTTGTTTCAATAATTTCAGTCCCAACATGTAGATGGTGGATTATAGAAGATTCTGAAGCATCAATGAAAAAAATATACAACTCGTTTAATCAAAGATAACGGGACAAACACAATTACTGTTACAAACTAATCTTAAATAATAGTGGATACTATCTATTATGATAGAGCCAATTTGGTCAAGATTGTTCCGACGTGCTTATTGCGATATCGCCGAGAGCCGCTTCAACCGGTCTCCAGGTAAAACCAACATTTACTTTAAGCGTTCGATTGTTCTTTGAACTGACCTACTGACATTTAAATTCTCACACACACAATGTTAGTATGAATGTAGAAAAATGTTACCAGATTTAGGTCCGGTGGTTTGTAAGTAACAAAGTTTTAGGCGATTCTCACACGACACCGCTAGTCCGTGCGTTCTATTGGAGGCGGTGGAGCGGTTGTCTTAAACATAACTTAATCCGCATTATTCTCCGCCATCGAGCATTTAAATTCGGTGTCTTTGAAAACCCCATACTGGGGTCCAAGGTTCCGGCTGACGTCCCCAGTTACACCCGTCAGTTCGGCTGCACATCAGTGGCTACTGGAACCCATTTTGGTTCCGTCGCCTGTTCCGGCATCCCACCGTTGGGCATACCTGCCACGTGGGCCGCGTCGAGCTACATCGGGTCGACACCGACACCTGAGCCCTAGTGTCTTCCAGCGTGGCACCTCGCTGCGGGCATCGCCACGCCGGCTATCAGGGCAGTACTGTGCTCCCCTACAAGACAATTTTTGGGTTTGTGAACCACAAACTTGCCCACACCCCTTTTTATTGATAAAATATATTTTATGTTGACGAGGTTACGTGGTCTTATTTTTTAACCTGCGCCACGTACACCCTTTCCGTCACATTGGCTGAATGCCGCGCAGTGAGACAGGGAGCACCGCGCAGTTGAGCGGAGGCGACGATGCGGATGTACGGGCACAACGTCGCGCGGTGGGGCGGTGAGCGCCACTCGTCCGCGCGTTTGAACGGAGGCGACGGCGGCGATGCGGATGTACGGACAAAATGCCGCGCGGAGGGGCGATGAGTGCCGCTCATCCGCGCGGTCTTTCGGAGGTGGCGATGCGGATGTTTGTTATACAGACCAACTTGTCGTACTTATTTTATTTAGATATCTATTCAATACATGACGTGGCATTGTGAGCATTTACGTACTATAATGTCATTCCACTAGTCCTGTACCAACTGCTGATCCCATTGCATTCTTAGTTACGTACTTACTTACTTCTGACTAGTATAAATGCGGAACTTTGTGAGGATGGAACTAATCCCGTTAGTACGATCCCATGGGATAATTATCAAACTCAACCCGGGCGAAGCCGTGGGCTATTTCTTTATTTTTTTGATTAACTTTACTAACTTGAGCTATACGAGGTCAACTGTGTAACGTCCCAAATATATGTCACAGAAAATAAAAAAGCAAATTAATAACGCATGTTTCCTCCACGTGCTCGTATTAAAGCTTTTTTGTGCCGCCTATACTTCCTGAGAACGATTGGATCTATTGTATTCTGTGGTGGTCTCTGCCATTCCTCAACTCCCACAATTCCCAGTTAACCCAAAGTAACACTGCGCTGGAATTTTGGATTTTACACTTCGTTTCAGATTCAAATCCGCTGTTATCGGCGACCAATCAATAACTGTGATATTCATAGATTTGCTCGGGTTAATTGAGCCGTATCATCATCATCAGCGATAAAACGTCCACTGCTGGACAAAAACGCCATAAAGAACGGCTGCCTGCCATTTGCATCCACCGGTTGCCCGCGACTCTCACGATGATTGAGCCGTATGCGGCTGACCATTGTCCTGCATCAATACGAAGTCGATCACCACAAAGTCTGTACGAGCTTGATAACATATAAGTACCTCTCCTGACCGTCCACCATAATTATGCCATTATAGTTTCAAAGTTTTGTTTGATTCCATTGTTTTTCTTTGCATTTTATGCTTTCCGGAAACTTGATTCGAAAAAAAAACAGATTTCGACACGAATTGAGAACCTCCTCCTTTTTGAAATCGGTTTAAAATTCTTCACTCATAAACTCACAAGTAACAAGTGTTTAGGTTTGATTGGTCCGTATTTCAAAGTCGATGTTCCCGAGCAAAAGTTCGTCTGGAGCCTTGGTGGGCAAAAACGAACCGAAACAAGTTTCTCTATATCTTCTTCGTACCGGACGCTCACTTACTGTTACATCTCGAACTTCCTCAAGCTTATTTCGGGGTTGGTCGGTCGTTACACGTTGTTCATACGTACGCGAAGCTGAATGAATCGAAGTAGGTCATTTTCTGCCTTGTCGCGGTCTTCATACAAAAGCATTTGTCTCACTGAATCGTTGGGTACTCCAATAAATTGTTGAAACAAATCGGCAAAAAATTCTTAAGATCATTCTGTATGTTTGATAATTTATCTTCATCTCAAGTGCCCTGCCAATCGTAGTTGCGCTCAAGTTGGGTTTAATGAAATGCTTGACTGAAATACGCTCGAAATGATGTTGAATAGTGAAAGTTCGAATAAAAGTCGAACAATTACATAACGTTTAAATATTTTTTAACAAGCAAATAAATCGTTCTAATATAAAATTAAATAAAAACCAGGTTGCAATGTTAAACAAACCAGTTTCACGATCTTTTTTATGTTCCGCTAAATTCGCCGGTGTGTGTAGAAGAAGGGTACCAGAAGCTCACTAGATCTTCAGTTGAACTCTTAATGTTAATCAATTTGACAAAGTTATTGAATAGATATAGACTACGGTTATAAATACTTCAGAAATAGACCTAGCTTAATATGAAAACTTTATGGGAAACAAAACAATTGAAACGGATCCTTAGACAGAAACTAGAGCAGACAGAGATACCACGGTGCTTTAATCTAAAGATTTGAATTGAAAAAAAATCTCCAATGAACTGGCTAATAATTTCGTAAAAAAGTTCAATAGGTACAAGTATCTAGGTACATCATAGAACCGGCGGTATCACTGGGCCAAATAGTCCCGCTACCATTTTGTGGGTCCAAGTAATTAAAGCGTAATAAAGGAGTATCATTTAGTAAATATTATTGTGTTAGTACTGTGTATCAAAGTACCGAGAGCCGCTACTGATATTCTAGTCTACGGTATCTCATTATGATGACTACCCTTGACCAGTAGTAAATCTACTTAAAGTGTAACGATAAATCAATCAACGATTACCGGGACACTCGTATAGTAACAGTATAGCTCATCGCGCCATCCGCCCAATTAGACATCAAAGGAATTCAGCGGTAAACACTTTATTATGAAAGTGCACAAATTTTCATGAACGTAATTGGGCCGAAGTCTAACAAAATACGCATAAATCATCGATGTGGAGTGCTTTGATGTGACCGTGTCCGGACTGACGTCACACCGCCGTCTGATATGTCGTACATTCATTATTTGCTCACGTATACTAGATGAAAGGCAACCACAATATAAATAAACAAATCGTGGAACAGCCTACGGCGACGTTGAAAGAACTTCATGACGGAATTATAATGGAATTCATAAGAAATACAAGCACTCGAATTGTGTTAATAACTTTCAATTAAAGTGTTAACGATTCACTTATCATCAATTGTAGTTCGTGTTATCAAGTGTTTATAACAAGGCGTGAAAATTTAGTAAAATAAAAATATGTGGGCAAAGTGAAGAAGTACACTCAGCGTTAACGCTGACGTCATAGTTCTCAAGTGCGATGTAAAACACTTCGCCAATTGATAAATTAATAGATATTGGTTAAAACGAATTTGAATCTTAACTAATCTCGACTTTAAGTCTGTGACGCCACACATAAGTTTAAAGAAAAAAGTTTATTTCTGAACGCACCCAATCCCATAGCTTCCTGTCACCTGCTTCTAAAACTCAATTCACTTTCATTTATCTTGATCTGCATTTTCAACTTCTCAACCGATAACGGGAGGATATTTTCTAATGACTGTGGAGGGACAATTTTACTGTTTTCACCCATATAAGGTGACCTCCTTATAAGTGTTATTTCAACTTTTACTTTTTCTAGTTTAAAACACAATTAAAAAACTATTGCGTCTCGCGTGGATCTACGTTCCGGGAAGGGTTAAAACATAAGAGACTGCATTCAGAAAATCAATCACACGAAGAACAACGTAAAGTTTCACGTCCTGAGAACTAGTCAGACCATTAGAGTTTAACATCAAAATACAAAAAACCTCGAAGGAATAATAGGAGACCAGTCTATTGCTATCATCATCTGCCTAGCCTTTTCCCAACTATGTTGGGGTCGGCTTCCAGTCTAACCGGATGCAGCTGAATACCAGTATTTTACATGGAGCGACTGCCTATCTGACCTCCACAACTCAGTTAATACTGGGTAATACGATACCCTTTGGTAAGACTGGTTGTCAGACTTACAGGTCACTACCTGTAACGACTGCCAAAGATCTTTATATGGCATCCGGGACCAACAGCTTAACGTGCTTTCCGAGGCAGGGAGGAAACTCGATATGTAACGAGCGGTCTCCTATCCACAGACCAACCAAAGCAAGCGCGGCTTAACCTAAAGATCGACGCGAGTGGCTCCTCAGCCTATTACTGTCAACTAGGCATAAATTCAGACTCCGTGGCTGCTACTGAGAAATTCCTGACGGAATAACTCAAAAGACCTTTGCCCGACCCAGAAATCGACGAGCTCCTCAGCCTATTGCTGTCAACTGGGCATAAATTCAGACTCCGTGGCTGCTACGAGGGCGGCACTAAAAATTTCGAGAATCAAGGAAGTGACACAACATTACTATTTAAAAATGTATTTATTGCTTTTCGAAGTATTCTCCGCGAAATTTGACACATTTTTCCATACGATGGAACCAATCATTGAAGCAACCATTCCATTCGGAAGTTGAGGTCTCCAAAATGGCCGTTTTGTAGGCGTCCACAGCTTCTTCAGGTGATGAAAATCTCTGTCCACGCAATTTATTCTTTATTTTAGGGAAAGTATAGAAATCATTAGGGCTTAGGTCGGGGCTGTACGGCGGATGGTCTAATAATTCTATGTTTTCTTGCTCTAAAAACTCTTTTGTTCTGTGCGTGGTGTGAGAACTCGCATTGTCGTGATGGAGGATGATGCGGCGGTTGCAGTTCTCTTTACGGAGTTCAGAAACGACCTGTGGCAAACAAATGCTAGCATACCATTCTGCATTAACCGTTCTTTGTCCCTCAAGAGGAATAGTCGTAAGATGGCCGGTTTTGGAGACAAACGTGGCCACCATTTTTTTTGCTACACTCCGTGAACGAACAATTTTTATTGGCTTTAACTCATTTTCGAACACCCAAACTTGTGACTGGTTTTTTGTTTCGGGTTCGTACGCGTATATCCAGGATTCGTCACCTGCCTGATACGATGTTGTATACAGCATTTGAGGATCCTGCGTGGAATCTTTCGAGAGTTCTGACGCACCAAGTAACGCGAGCCGCTTTTTGCTCTTCTTCAGAGCGAATGCGGTATCCATCGGGAAAACAACTTTTTTACACCTAATTCTTCATGCAAGATTATTTGTATTTGACTCCAAGCCAAGGAGTTTTCAATTAAAAAGATTTTAATATGACAGGAACAGTGGAAATATTCCATTCCAGATACTTTTAGTGCAGCCTATGTACTGAGAAATTCCTGACGGAATAACTCAAAAGACCTTTGCCCGACCCAGAAATCGAGACCAGGACCTCATACTAAGCTAAGTCACGTTTGGGAACAGTTGACCAACGAGGCAGTCAACATTTCACAAGGAAAAATTACTGTGGGATATCGTTTTTTGTAGTAATACGAATAAGTTTGCTTTTAGGTTGCACTATGCAGTCACTGAAAAAAAAAATACGTTTCATTCTAGTCTACTTATTGTTTGATTTTTCTGCTGTCTGTCCGGAAATAACCAATATGGCGGAATTTTCTTCATAAATAATAGACCTGTGGCGAGTTTACACATTTTTTTTTTCGTGGCGAATTTACTATGTGGCGAATGTACAACAACCCGGTCAAAACTGCAGTAATCTTCATTTTTGCAGGTTAAAGTACTATTGGAATGAGGCTATTAGAGGTAAAATAAATGTAATAGGACTGTAGTGCTGCTTCTGATTTAGACGTCCGTGACCTACAATATAAATATCGGCTATCATCAAGTGATTCAATTGACACTTACGTGAGTGCGACGGTTTTGTGATAGTCTAATCAGAATCTCGTGTGTAAAACAAAATGGCGTATAATTATGACATAGTATACTCGTACATACCTACTCAAAAATCACTGAAAAAGATATCAGATTATGAATCGTATCACTATAACGTAACATCACACATGTAATCCCCGAAGAGTTAGGCAGAGGCGTACCTAATAGGTACACCCACATTTCTCCGGTTATGTTCAATCCCCATGTAATAGGAGACTAGCCTTTTGCTTTCAGCCGGGCACAAATCTAGGCTGGTATTGAGAAATGCCTCTTTTCGAAAACCCAAAAACATCTTGCACAATCCAGGAATTGAAACCAGGACCTCACGCTCATCAGTCGTGCTGGAGACCACTACCAGACCAACGAGGCAGTTCTCACCAGACATCCAGAATGCATCCATCAGCACAATTTTACCTGAGTATCTCTCTAAACAGATCCCTGACATACAAGTATCACTGCCAGAAAGTAAAAAAAAATCTACAAATAATATCCTTCGTCGCCTTACATCCACCAGCTGGGGAGCATCGCCACAGGTTGTCCGCACAACCAGCTTATGTCTTTCTTTTTCTGCTGGGGAGTTTGCATGGCCATTGTGGCATCGATCCGTTCTTGCAAAAGAGGTTGAACATAGCGCTAAACGATACCGGTCGCATTGTTACGGGGTGCTTAAAACCTGGGTTAGGTCTTCCTTTCGATGCTGTAGGTATACGTTTGCAGGTATAGCTCCACCAGATGTACGATGTGAAATAGCTAGTCGTATCGCAAAAGGTAAACAGGAACGAGACAACCGCCACAACTACTTACCACCTTGACGCTTAAAAAGCCGATAAAGCTTCTTAAGACATACGATCTCTTTAGAAGACGGTGTGTCAGACGAGAGATGTGAACTGTGGTGAAACAAATATCCCATCCCTCCACATTTCATCAATCCGGAAGTACAGTGGCCAATCTAGAAATCTCTTAACTGATTGCGAGCTCAGGTTGGCCGCTGCAGATGTAATGTGGCCAAATGGGGTATCCACGATCCATCCCAAACAAATTGCCAGAGTGGAGACCATAGATATAATAAATGGAGACCCTCTGCAGGATATGCGACACCTCTTATTCTGCCCATCCTGCACAACCACTTGCACCTTTCAGAATTTACTCAAAGCACATGATACACAGGTGGCTACGTACTGGGCCCCGAGTCTGCTGTTCAATAGTGTCAGAATGGTCTATCATTGATCTCATTATTGTTGATTTTGACAAGTTTGGTGTTGTCAAAATCAACAATTATGAGATCAATGATAGACCATTCTGACACTATTGAATAGCAGACTCGGGGCCCAGTACGTAGCCACCTGTGTATCATGTGGCCCGGGGCCCTGGTCTAACGCGATTTGAGCTCATCGAGACTTTAAGAAGTAGAATCACAATATTTTGAGTGCGTTAAATTGAGTAAGTACTACCGCAAAACGTGATTAGTAAAGCCAAATAAAAGTTTACCAGCAAATTTTAGGGAGATATACTTATTATCTGACTTCCAAAAAGGAGGAGGTTATCTATTCGTATGTATGTTTTTTATTCTATGTATGTTCACCGATGTATCCGTTAATTGTAAACCGATTTTCAAAAAATATTTTTGTGTTAGAAAGAGTACACATTGTCACCAAGTCAGGATCTAATGATGGGATCCCAGGAAAATCGAGGGCAACCCTTAAATTTTATAGGCAGGATTTGAAAGAAAATTCCTTAAATATTATACGTACTTATATGGACCGTTAGCTAATCCTCTAGCGTTAACTAGCGTTGGTACCCTTTCAGGCTATTCGGTTGACCTGATGATAGAAGATAAATCTCATTAACCGACTTTAAAAAAGGAAGTTCTCAATTGGTCGGAATCTTTTTTTATGTGTAGTCACTGATTACTCGAAGACGGCTGAACCGGAAAATTCTGTTTTGGTTAGAAAGGAGATATCTCAAGGGTGGTACCATGATAAGGAAATCAGTATCTGATGATGGCATCCCAGAGAAATCGAAGTCAACCCTCAATTTTATTGGTACGTATTACGTGTTTCGTACTTTTTCTAAAGCTATAATATATATTATATACTATATGGGGACGTACCTATATATCCGCAGGACAATATCCTCTGGTCGTTTATAAAAATCTATATATATTTAGGTAATACCTATTACAAATACTTCATTATCCTATACACACACACATGTAACTATATATGGTTGTATTCTTTCATGTTATCTTGATGAGCTGATTATGGAAGGTACTACTCCTCAACGGTTAGGATTGAAAGCAATAATAAGGGAAACTTGAAAGTTAAGGGTTATGTCTCTTGGTGGAATGTTAAAAGGATAGTAAACATTTGTGTACAACTAAAAATGGAAAAATAAAAAAACTTTTTTGCAAAAAAATACAAAAAATAAACATTAGAAGAAAAATTTGCTTCTGAAATCGGTGGCATTAAAAACGAAATCAAACAAACAAATGTTAACGAATTCACAAGCTGATTTTTCTTATGATATTTATTTTTATCAAGTTTTTTTTAGGTACAGAATTGTCGGTTGACGGCTTCATGAAGTGTTCATTTACACCTTGTATATTACTTTAATCAAAAAATGTAATTGTGTAGTACCTATACTGTCTCAACTGAAAGTCTTGGATAGTCAGAGACAGGTACAGATTTTCCCAAGCCCAATCAACATCTTTAAGGAGTGACTCATAAGTCATAGTGAATTAAGTAGATATTTAAGTTCATAATTCAATTACAAACTCTCCCGCGGCAATCACGCATCATTGTCACCTCAAGATGCTCGCTTTGTTAAACCTTTACCAGACTATATCGCCGTCATTCGGTCCGTATAATAAAGCTATCGAAACGATTCATTATGTTAAAAGCAAATTCTAGCGTCACATCGCACTAAGTGACTTGAGGATTTCATTCAAACTCGTGAGAGCGATATATGCTGACCGACAAGAACGTAAGGAAAAAAACGACTTATTTTTACAAAGGCGCTCAGGGCATCGTGTTGTGTAAATAGTCCAACATGTTTCTATAACAAAGAAGTCTTAATAGCCGATGACGGGCAAAAGTCAACATAACAATCTACGGGTTGATTGCTTATAATTTTATGTGCACACTTGGACGTAGTGCTCGGTAATAAAGCCCACTTCCTCGTGATTTAACTTTAACGTTTACCAAGGCTCTCGAAAATTTGTAAGTTATGTTTCTGTTTATAGGATTAGCATAAAACATGGTTATCTATTGCATACCTGGTTACTAAAGCGTTGTTCGAACGTCGCGATACAGTCTCATTGTACAAGGTTTATATCAATGCAATAAGGACTTTAACGACATATGTTTACAGCTGTTTTTCAGCATCGAGCCCAAGGGGAATCCTTGACGCAGGAATTCCGATTTCGTAGCGGCGACTGCTATGCCATCTAAAATATTGGACATCTCCATCTTGGTTGGTGTTTTGCTCTTTCTGTGGTCACAAACAATGAGTCGGGATCGTCAAGGGAATGTATGCATACTTTAAAATACGTTAAAACCCTTCTCCCACGTGGATATGTACAATTTCATGCAAGTGTGTCGACGGAGGTTGCATAACACGACATACTTGTACAAAATGCTTGTGCGACTTTTCATACCATGAGTAACAATAAACATCTGTTTTCGAGGTTCCTGGTTTTGGGGTATTTTGCGTTTTGGCATCAAGAATAAAATAAACTCTTTTGCAAAAAAAAAACGGGCACTTCAGATTTTTATCTCTACTTCAATGAAGAAGAACATGAAAGAGGTTTTATTAATTTGAGGATGTATTGGCAAGTTATTTGAAGCACCCTGGCATGATACTTTACGTTCCAAAAAGTTTTGAAATTAACAAAAGAAAAATGTTGATTATTGTGGATTATTGTAAAATTACCTTACTAATGTCACGAATTGCTGAAACGATTTTTTTGCTGATTACTAACATTTTAAAACTTTTTGGATATTTTCTGCAAATTAGACAATTTAAACTTTCTTTTTACATTAAAATACCACTTTTTGATATGAGTGATACAGCGATAAGGGTTGATAAAGATGTAGCCTTACTTGAAGAAGCTTGTTCGTAAACTAAACTTACGGATTTACTCAGTGGCTAAATGTGAGTCGTTCAACTGTCCAGAAGACTTGACAACGGTATCAAGAGACCGGTTCGCTCAAAAGGAGACCCGGTTCGGGAAGAACATGATGCACAGAACCAAGACATGACCGCTTTTTGGTGAGTCCGACGTTGCGGAATCATTAGGCATCTAGTGTGGACCTGAAAAAGAGCCTCGAAGAAGTAAGAGGAGTAGAAGTTAGCTTGTGGACGGTCAGGAGGAGGCTTTTGGCTGCCGATATCAGGAACTACCGCCCGGGTCGGGGCCCTAAATTACTCCGTGAGCACTATTGACTTATATATTACTGCGTAAGGACTGGGCGGACCGCATGTTACAATGACGCCTCGAAGTTGGTCCTAAAACGGTCTTTCCTAAGCCGATGTGAACTAGTCCACGATCGGCTCTCTTCGGGTGCGGTCGTAAATTTTATTAAAAGCTTTATTTTGTTCTTTATACCTCGAAAATACCACGCTGCTTATACAAGGTTACGTTAACGAGCAGACTACACCGAGTCTCTGTATGGCGAACGCGTCGAGCAAATGTTCGGACGACCGTATCTTTAGTTTTTATATCAATGGTGAGCACCGTGTTGCTCGACTTCAGTTTGCTCGAAACTGTGCTTCATGGACTCTGGAGGACTGGAATAAAGTATTGTTTTCTGATAAAGCTGGAATATCTTTGTGTGGAGAGGACCGACGCCAGCGAGTGCTGCGAAGACCACGGGAACGCTATGCGGAAGTATGTTTCGCAGAAATCACTCCTTATGGCGGAGGCTCCGTTATGTTTTGGGCAGCAATTACTTCGAGGGAGCGTACGGAGTTAGTTTTCATAGAACATTAAATCCACACTGGTACATAATGGAAGACCTAAATCCATTTGCATAACCACCATTGCACTTGGGAAAGATTCCATTTTTATGGACGACAATTCTCGCCCGCACCGTTATGGCGATGTGGAAGCGTACAAGCAAGAAGTTGGGATCCGTCGTTTAGATTGGCTAGCTCGAAGTCCTGACCTCAATCCAATTGAACATTTCTGGGATGTTCTGAAGAGCAACCTGCTCCACAAAACATCTCAGCTAAAAAGAGTCATTGCAGAAGATGGGAACGTATTCCTCAAAACGTTACTAAAAACATCGAAAGGATGCTCAGAAGGATTCAAGCTGTTATTTTGGCAAGAGGAGGTCACACTCGTTCTTAGGTTTTTATATTTGTAACTTCATTTAATTTAAAAAGTAAAAAAATCTTCTTGTCTTTATTTCCGACCACTGCTTGGCCGTGAACATCGGTTTTAAAGAATTCATAGTTTTTTTTCAAATTGCCAGAATTCACTTTACGCGCATTAATTTACACAATTAGCACACAACAATTTTTCATTTAATTAACTCAAATCGACCACAGAACGTAAATTTCCTTAGGTGCCCCTTTTTTTTGCAAAAGAGTGTATTAGTTATTTTTGAAAATCAAGAAATAAATTTTCCTCCTTCCTTCGTCACCAATTTAGGATCATAATATCAATTAATTTCTCTAAAACAGATTAAGCAAACTTTGAAAATGTGATTTTAAGCAAATTAGCATCGTGGAATCTATCTTGTCAGTTCTGATAATACAATAGATAAATAAATTAGGGACAAGCCTCCATATTAACATCCAGTATAAAACCGTATTTTGCTTGTATACTTGTATCTGAATCGTGATCTGTTAAGGTTGGCCAAACATGATTCGACTTAATAAAATATGCATATTTTAAATGGCCTTTGTAGTCATCGTCTGAGTTCTGATGTTAATAAACGTTATAATTACAAAATTAAATCACATTACTTCGGTTTGTCTGTATTCGAACTATGCCATGTGCATATATGTATATTTTTTTAGTATAATTTAGATACTGTTTATTGCTTATTAAAATAAAATGATCGGAAAAAAACACACCTACACTATATTTTGTATTTTTGATGAAAAAATCTGTTATGTTAAATTTTGTGTTTTTTCATCAAAAATATATTAGCGAATAAATACTGTCTCCAACCCTAAAGGTGAACTAAGTTCCCACCCAATTCTACGGGGCATCTGAATGATGGCTTGTATTATTTTTTGTAAGCATGCCATGTCATCGGAACGATTGTGGTCGGTTCCCTATGATTTATCGATGTCCATATTACAAATACGACACAACATTATGCGATTCTTTATTTCTTCTTTAAGCCATATTAGTATTCCGCCAACAATCCTGGCCAGCGTTGGTTTTGTCATACCGACTAAATGTTATTTTGTTGGAATTTCAAATAAACAATTGTTGGCTTTTTTTATAGCTTTTATTTACAATATAAATTAATGCGGGACTTCAATCAGCGGTGATCAAGTCGGTTGGCATATTTAGAGCGCTCATGAATTAAAACCGCGGGATTATGTTTTCTTCCATTCCAAATACAACTTAATTTGTACGCAATAATTAAAACAATTAGGAGTTTGTCCACATGATAGTAGTGCCTTTTGTATGCTTATTGGTTTATTTTGTGTTGCACGATGATGCGATGAAAATGATATAGCAGTTAGCAGTTCTGAAACCAGAGCGATGTAAATATTAAAGACAATCGATAGGTACTTCGGCACGTGGAGTTAGGGAATCCTTAGAAGTGTTCATGATAAATCTGTTTGAGCACGCATGGCAATTAATTGGCTGGTGACACTCCATCGCGTTGCTGCGGAGTCTTTATGTGGTCGAGCGGCCATTTGCTGCAGACCTGCGCTTGTGGCCAACTGTTACTTCGCTGTTATACTGTCTCTGTACTGCGATTTAGTGATTTATGGGTTTTAATATTCTTACCTACATATATTAATTATTGTAACATTTGTATATGTTTTTTTGTAGTATGATGTTTGACAGCTACTACGTAGTATCAAGTAAAACAATGAAATACTCAGCTTACATTAAAATCTTCACGAAACCACCCACTGTGAAACAGGTCTCCATCTCGAGATTATCGCGCTAACGTTATATCCCTCGTATTATAACAGAATTCAAATTATTATAATAATTTAGGCAGTTACCTAATTATACACAAACGAATGTGTTTTAAGATTCGCTAGGCACCCATACTTAGTAGAAGAATAGTTGTTTTCTTAATGAGCTAATGCAGGCAGTAAAGAGTTTTATGTCTTTCTTTATAGTTTGCTTGAATTAACTAAGCACTGTAACACATTATTAAAATTTTTACTTCGTTAGTTACATTATGTGCGCCACGAATTTCACGCGTAAATATATGTAAATATATGTATACCACGATAAACATATACAACAAAAATAAAATCTCGTAATTATGCTAAATCTTTAAACGGGTCCGCGTACAATCAGGGCGTGAAGTTCAAATTTTCATTTAGCTGCGCACTTTGCGTTATTTGAAAGTGACCCTAAATCCCGCGTCCTCTGTGCAGATAATTCTTAATTTGCATATTAACGAGAAACTTTGCATCGGCAATACCGAAAAATTCCGGAGGTCGAGTGTGAACGGACAGGTGGCGGTGCGGCGGACTAATGCCGGAATATTTCTTAAATCCTCCAGCGCTGTCGTCGGCGCCGACGGTATGTTGTTGCCCTTGATAGCTTTCTCGTTTCAGGGGGATTCATTTTAAAGGATTCTCTAGTACCGTAGCCCGTAGTTTAAGCTTTTGATTTACAGAAACATACAGTTGACATTTTCTTTGTGTTTTGGGTAAACGGGTGTGCCAGAACCAGTGTGTGACAGGAGAGCTGAGCTAGCTCTAACTGTAACAAATGTAATGCTTAAAAAAATTAAGGACTTAAGTCCTTACCCTTAACATTTAAAATTATATGAACAGCGACCAGTGCTCAGAGTTTGTGGATCGTAATTACGTGAACAAACAGGGAAACCAAATGATACCTACCACACGATATTAGAAACGGCTCATTAGGTCTTTAAGCTGAAATGACAGCTCCATAAATAGTAGACAGGCGTCTTCGAAGAGTATATTATTATTTTATTTATTTTGGAATTGTCGGGGCTAAAAGAGAGAGTGTTTGTAGTGGAAAGGTGGTGCGATGACAAAACATCTGTTCCGTGTGCGCGAGACTGGGAGCCTTCGGCGGCTATTCCGACTAAATCGTTTACCGCGTCCGCGACACCCCGTAAACGAGCTTAATGCGATCGTCGATGACAAATATAATCTTTGCTCTAAAGCGAGTTGACTTGACACTGTTGTTATTCCGAGAAACGGTAAAATTTATTTTTACTCAAAGAGCTAAATATTCAGGTGAAAGATATCTGTGAGGGCGTTGTTTGGCCGACTCGTTAAATCTGTCGACGGAGTCCCGTCTTCTGTGTAATCGTGCCGATGATACCGAAAAATCTGCCAGGATTCCGTTGCTTTGATATTCTGTCTCAAAGAAGGAATAACATTTTGTTATTATAATATCCCATTCTAGCGAGCGTCGGGATTGTTGGTGTTTATCAAACCGACAGAAAATGTGTATAAATTTATTGATACGCAATTATCTTCTTTCAGAACATTCATCTTGCTTGGGAGCTGTGTAGGTATAGGATGCTCGGGTTAGACTCAGATAATACCACGGCCCCCTACCGTGAAGCTAGCTGTATTTCATACACGTTAACAGCTGCTGTAAAGCAATTAATATGACGACGTTCACTCATTTAGTTGTACACATAAAGAAATCTCTATTTTTATTATAACGATCTTGCTTACATTACTTCCTTATTATCACGTTTTAGACATTATATTTAATATACAGCGCTAATTATGAACGAGTTCTTTATTACACAAAGTGAAGGCCCATTCACAAAATATCTTAGATGAGGTTAATCGCCATTGTTATTCTTTTAGGTTCTTTTAGGGTTCTGCAAGTTACTTACATATTTTTTTTGTATTTAAAAAATAATTATTACACTCCTACAAATATGAAGAAATTGAATAAGTACTTAAAAGTATTTTAGTAATCATATTGTTTTACAAACAGGTGGTTTTGCTTTGTTTGATTTGTTGGAAAAAAATGTACATACTTTCTAGCTTTTTTGGTTTAGTTACTTTTTGCGCAAGACTTGAAATATGAACACTTTATAAGATTCATCATCTATCTAGCCTTTTCCCAGCTTTGTTCGGGGCGGCTTCCAGTCTAACCGCATGCAGCTGAATGCCAGTATTATACATGGAGCGACTGCCTATCTGAGCTCCACAAATACTTTTTGAAAATATTACTAACTTATATAAATGTGCTTTAAAACTGTAGGAACAAAATCGTAAACTTATTACAATAAAATTATCTTAAATATGTAGAGAACCCTTTCGACGTTGAAATACCTATTACTTGACCGGTGCTCACTAATTTAATTAGCATATTTTTTTATGCTGGATAAACGAATTTAGACGTGTAATTTTT
The DNA here is from genome assembly GCA_949774965.1 of Diarsia brunnea. NCBI lineage: Eukaryota > Metazoa > Arthropoda > Insecta > Lepidoptera > Noctuidae > Diarsia > Diarsia brunnea. The sequence goes on along the minus strand of OX458996.1, from coordinate 21,411,820 downwards.
TTGTCTTAGTTAAATGACGTGTGAACAGCGTCTTGTTAATTTTTATTTGCCATACAAAACCGTGTCCCTAAGTCGCTAGTCACTACCAATTTTCACTCCGGAAGTTAGAATTAAAATGTCATTGTCCTCGCACCCCCTGATACAGTTAACTAAATAAGTTTTATGTGTCATTTTAATAAAATTTAGACGTGATTTGCAACTAACAGTTTTATACATTTTTTTTGCTTTCGTCTAGTAGTCGCTGCTGAGTTCGACTGCTGAGCATTCAGGCAATGTTTTTGGATTTTCCATCAGCTATTCACAGTAGCAGTCTGGATTTGTGTGTATAACTGGCGAAATGTGTGTACTCTTACCTACACCCTTGCTTAAACCTTTGGCGATGATAGGCGTGAATTTTATGTGTTTTAATGTTTTCTTTTTTGGAACAGGTTATACGTGATCTGTTTCTAGGCACCTACTTGAGACACAACTAACATTGAATGCTAATAAACTATTCTCATAAATATTAAAAGTCCTGCATTTTTTATAATTATAAATTCGATTGTGAAGAAAACAAACCAAACGAAAAAAGAACTAAAGCGAATGATCCAACAAAACATGCCAACTCAGAGTATTAATGTATTTAATTAAGAGTAGCTGTATCAAATGCTTCTGACGACAAGCATAATGTATTCAATTCCGCCACAGCCTAAACAATACGAGCTTTATTAAAATGCGTATTAAAACATATCTTGGAACGAAACAAAGGTCGTTCACACCGGTTTGGTTCCTACAAAACGTGGTGTGGGACCGTGACCGTTTGCGTTCCCTCAACCATTTTTAAATTTTTCGTGTACCTACATACAAACAGAAGTATTCGGACGATAATCACACCATTTCTCAAGCGGCCGTATTAATACGACTTTTAATCGCTAAAGCATTTTGAAATATTCAATTAGCTTACGCGCATTGGGTTTTCAATACTTGAACACGTGAAGTCCATCTAACTCATAGAGTTTCTCAATCACGGCGACTACATTAACCGGCTAACGGCTCGTATATGTAAAAAATGTCTCCGTAAGTAGGTAGTTAAGAATCCGCTGTACCATTTATTTACAAGAGTGAATCCGTCTTAGAAAAACTAGCATTCAAAATTATTAATGGTTTGTTTGAATGGTGCGTCACGCGGCTCATTGTTGGCGCGCACTCCGTCCGGATGCGCCCGCTGACACTAATTATTCCCATAGTGCTTGAATGATAGATTGCCCTGGACAAATCACTTCTAGCCTCACTCCCAAACAGTAATAAAAAAGTCGTGTGATTAGTTTTTTAAGTCGGAGCCCACCGATTGTCAAAGAACGTGGGTTGACTTGTACTGTTTGTCTCAAAAGGTAATATGTTACTGTAAAAAGTAAAAATGTCCGCGATGCTATCTTTCATAGACTTTTGTTAGATTGGTAACTTTAATCCCGTTCAAAATTATTCACGTCAAACAGAACTACTTAAAATGTTGATATTTTAAGATCCATGACCAATCTTTTGTTTATTATTTCCCTACAATAGTAAAACTGAGTTTAGACGATGTTAAATATCTATGCTAACAAATAGTTACACTACCTTGCGGTAAATAGAGCACAGTTTGGCGCACTGCTTAACTGTAACAGGTGAACTGCTAATTAAGAATTAGCTATCTTGAATTGCGGCTAATTATACACCCTGCTTGTGTAAACATCTGATTATGTCTGAATAAGGAGTCGATATAAACAAGATGAAAAGATTTTGCTGCGTATCTTATGCAATAACCACAAACTTCTACGTATTTAAAATATAAACAGTATTTATAGTGAATGAGGATGACCATTTTCACATTAAGGTAGTAGTCGAATGGCATTACCAAGTTTCGGGCACTGGGTAAACAAATCAATGCACAATACAATGTAAAGAATTTGATATATTTTAGAAATATAATACATATAATTATATCTAAGTTTGCGGGTCGCTATGACGCCATTAACCTTGACCAGTTGGTTATACAAATGCGCGTCGCTCACTCCGGTCGGAAGGTACCCCATCACTGGAGCATTCGCCTGTAGTGTAACAAGCCGAGATTACACTTTGTACAGTAACAAGTTGTTAATATGGTAGTGTTACGTACTTTAATATTCGGTTCACCTCACTCATTGCATCGAATCATCCATGATACATTACAGGACTTGCCTGTACTGTAATGACATTGACGATTTTCAAAATGACCCGACAGTCCTCTTGATTATTGTTTTATCTAGAATTCTTATTCAATCCGTCAACCAAACATTCTGTACATCAAACTAAGTACCCCTACGCAAAAATTTTTGCTGGGAAATGACTTTTTTTTTGGGGTCAAAAATCACATTTTACGGTAAAACTCAAAGTAGCACTCTTAAAACATTGTGCTAGTGGATGCTTTGGATAGTAAACGGGTCATGGAGGTAATTTAAGTAAAGTTAAAACCTGAAATACTAGTTTTTACAAAAACAGCTGTGAAAAATTTGGAACTTTGACCCCCAATATCTCCGTAACTAGGAGGTTCCCAGGTATGGTCTAGAACAAAAAAATGATCGCAGTGGTGGGGAGAACAAATGCCCTTCGTTTGCGTTAAGGGTACTTTTACACCCTATATATTAAGTTCAATGCATGACTATCTGCGGTACTCAGAGATATTTAATGATTACTTAAGCCGTCACTTAGTAAAAATTTGACATACTTTTATATGACAAAACTGTCAAAACCTTTACTAAGTGATGGTCTAAGTATTCATTAAAGCTCTCTGAGTGCGGCAGTTTGACCATTAACTGCTGCATAAGGAATTCGGCTCTTTTGCAAAACTCAGTAGATAATCTTCGCATCTCTTCTTAGAGATAGTTTGAAAATTCAGTCATCTAATAATACCAATGACTATGTAAGTTACCTATATTAATTGTACAAATAGATTTCGTGAACGATACCTTAAAGTTGACCTATCAACCTCAAACAAAGTAACGGAGATAACATAACAAATCGCTTCGGTAACTGCGATACTAACTGAAACGATAGCGTCGATCGAGGCGGGGGCCGTACCGCGCCCAATGAAATATTATCCTCTGTGTGACTTACGAGTACTGGCCTCTCGACCAAGCATAATGACATTTTAGTATTACAACATTTTATCTACACGAGACGAAAAGTTCCAAGATAAGTTAAACGCCAACTGGTATATTGTTTCAGAAAGTTGACAGCCGATGTAATTTGTTAATGTCAAGCGGCGTTTGCGGCGGCCGGCGACACCGTGGTGTATCTGCGCCTGCGCGCTGCGGCACGACCGATCTGACGTAACCTAAAAATACACGCCGACACCACTCCGCCCCAGCTTCTTGCCTATCTGTCGTACTGATTTAAATAATGAGATTTATCATTCTTGTGTGCACAAACTCATAAAATTATTATCTGGCATCGTTCTATTAGTTACATTATTTAGTGAAGCTACCGAATAAAGTAGCGATAATAATTCACCTGCTCGTTTAAAATTCGTTCTGTGTTATACCATTAAACTTACTAAAAATCTGAATGACGCATTATTAATAGATGTTTCTGATAAACGTCAAGTTGCGCCCACCTACATAGCTTATCGCTAATCTTATACTAGATTTGAGAAATGATGAACACAATGATTGATTTTCACGCTTAAGTAATGCGTGAATACTTATTCAAAAGGAAGAATATCACTGGTATGACATATTTTCCTCTCTCTCTCTGTAAGTAGCAACCCTTTTTTTTGCGGGTGGAAAATCATCGAATAACCCTCGCGCTCTTGGGCAGAGCGAAAGGGAGTGTCAGACTTCTACTGACTAAAAACCACCCATGTTCCTTCTTAGCCCTTTATGTCGAGGCCGCGGTATCTCTTGCGAACAACCCGCAGCCTCGACGGGTAAGTAGCAACCCTGGAACAAACATTTTCCTACAGCTCTCTAAATATGACATAACATACATGTTAGGTGTACAGGTTAGGCAGGCAAATATCTTATATGTACACCCACAATTCGCCAGTTATGTATAAGTCCCATATTGTAACAAGGGCGAGACTATTGTCATCAACCGGGCACAAATCCAGACTCTGTGGCTACTAATGAAAAGTTTCTGATGAATAAAACCCATTAACACTTTGCCGACCCGGGAATCGAACCCAGGATACTCAGCAGTCGAGCTTGCGACCACTACACCAACGAGGCAGTCAAAGTTGTTGAAGTTCCGCCGCGGGAGGCGCTCCGGGCGTCGGGGGCCACGTGATGGCTTCCGGCCACCGTAGACGCGGGCCTGTGGACGGTGAGTGATGGGCTAGCTCGCCGTCCGTCCGTCTTATGACGACGACAGGCCGAGTCGACGGCGCGTTCGTGTTCCACGCGCGCCTCAAAGAGATGTCACCAACATGGAAGGGGCCCGCAAGGGCCGACGCCCGTCGGGGCTGCGGGTTGTTCGCAAGAGATACCTCGGCCTCGTCATGAAGGGCTATGAAGAAACATGGGTGGTTTTTAGTCAGTGGAAGTCTGACACTCCCTTTCGCTCTGCCCAAGAGCGGGAGGGGTTTTTTGATGATTTTCCACCCGCCAAAAAAAAAAGGTTGTTGAGGGTCTAAATATGATGAACGTATAAGAAACTTTCTGATCTGACTCTGAATGAGTAAGAAAGGAGGTTTGGACCGTTCTCAAAACAAGACTAAAATGATCCATGCATGATGCATGGCCGCCCGTAATAATATGCACACGCTGAAGGCGCGATCATTTGCACGCAACATGCAGCCTAATACAATATTCTTTCTTATTCTTCTCGTCGAGTTGGTGGTACGCTACCAGCCCCAAATTGTCTGACCATTTGGGGCTGGTAGGTGGCCACGTCAAAAGAAACGACAGTGCCTTTTTTAACAAACGTTGAAGGAATAATAGGTATATTGGTAATTTTATTCCTTGCATTTCGTTTTTATAGAGGCACTGCACTACTACACTACTGCTTGTTAAACTAATGAAATCGGTTTTCCAAGGAATAAGTAGGATCTAGAAAATACAGAAAATTATATATTACAAAAAAAATAGTTCACATCACGACTGTTAAGGCTTTAGGTCCTGGGTTTAACTACCACGTCGGCGGTTTTCTAAGTGGTGTTGGGTTTTCAAAGTGTTGTTGGGTTTTCAAAGTGTTGTTGGGTTTTCAAAGTGTTGTTGGGTTTTCCATCTGGACTTTCTCAGTCCCAGTCACGAAGTCTGAATTTATTCCCGGTTGATGGCAACAGGCTCGCCCCCTATTACAAGGGACTTTAGCATAACTGGCGAAATATGGGTGTACTATATTATGTAATATATGTTGTGTAACACTAGAATGTTAGTTTCTTAACAAAAATAAATAAATACAGTGTATTTTAAAACAATATTACGAGTAACGTGGGAGTTCATTGTACTGCATTGTGAACTTAAACGCGGTGTGATAAGAGTCACTTTTCGAGAGGATTATAAAATCATATTACTGAGATTTTCCCATGTACACCATGTACCTATATACAAGAACTGAGTACATAGGTACTTACTTAATCAACTGATGTATGTCTAATGTCTTGCGGGTATATCGTCAAAAAAACTGATTTGTAAACTATTTTTGCTCGATAACTTATATACTTATGTACTTAAAAAAATACAATAAGTAGGTACCTACTGGTTCTTTTTCTTGAGAATACAATTTTTTTTTGGTAAGGTAGCCCGTAAAATGCCAGTTTAATCCTACGTTTTCGTAACGTGCAGGTCAGTAAGAGAACTTGGAACATGTTGATCAAAATAAATAAATCATTTAAAAAAACACTTTTTACACAAAGATGAGGTGTAGCTGCCGCAGTTGAAGTATGCGACATGTAGTAATCGACCGTAGTATCGTTGTTGTAGTACACCACACTAGGAGTTAGCCTTGAAGAAAGATAACAAGTCTAAGAAATTCGTGACCATACTTCGATAGTATTATAGCTGGCCTATATTGTCCCACTGCTGGGCAAAGGCCTCTCCATTACTTCCAACGGTCACGATTCTGTGCAACGTCTCTTCAATTCACAAGGACGACATCCAGTTCGTCCCGCCATCTCCTTCGTGGTCTGCCGCGACCCCGTGTCACTGTTTCAGGGCACCAATCCTGAGCTTCACGGGCCCACAGCTCGTTCGGCATGCGACAGTCATGTCCTGCCCAGTCCCATTTTTTCCAAAAATTCAAAAATTCGCTTGCGACATTATTGTTTTTTTTTTATAGCGTTGCCCCACAGGAATTTCTCCTGTATTGTGGGTGCGTTCACAAACATTTAAACTCACATACACAACCAAACACCCAGACTCGAAACAATTACCTGTAGACCATATAAATATTTGTTCCGTGCGGGAATCGAACCCGCGACACGCAGTGCAGCAGTTCAATTGCTCAGCCACTGTGCCAACTGTGTCGTCAATAGTAATCTCACTCTCAAAAGGTTAGGCACAGGGGTACTAATAGTATAACAGAAGTAGAAGTAATGGTAGTTAATTGCGAACGAAAACATAAAAAAACATAATATCTTTATTTGAATAGCTTATAAAGTTATAACGGCCGTAAATGAATAATAAAAGACACACGCAGTGTTTATATCATAGCAGCAACAAGCTTCATATCGTGATTTATTCGTAAAAAGATTATCCCGATCATCCAGCAGTGCCTAATTCCCGAGGGGCCCTTCCCTGATAAACTGTATCGCGGGTGCTCTCGTTTTCAAATAAGTAAATTAACGTGGAATTGAATTAAGTTTCGTTCCGAGTTGAGATTATGGCGATTTAGTGAGATTATCTGAATGTGTTAAACGTCGCCGTTGGGTTGTAATGGAGGGGCGTGGGTCAGGCCCATTGTTTAATTATAGATAGTGCTCCGGTATAAAGCCACGAAGCGTGGTCAGGTTTTACTACTCATATTTATGTTTATACGTAGAAGGTACCGTTTTTATGACTCTATTGTGGACGGTGGTTTAACTTTATAATGCGTTATAATATCAGGTCATTTGGTATTGTTTAATTGTTATTGAGCTTGTTATTTCGATTTTTACTAACATTTTGGTTCAGTTGATTAAATAGATCAGGATTAGTGGGTCTAGGTGGGTGTAGGTACCAATCAGCTTGACTTCTTTAATGTTCGATATCCATGATTGAGCTGTGTCTTAAAGTCTAAGAGGGATTTATCATTGAATTAATCTCTCTAATCCAAAGTCGAGTAGGTCTTTTTTCAACTACACAATATTTTGCAGCTGCCATACCTTGTGTTACCAGCTGCAAATTATTTACTCTATCTACTTTTATTACAAAAGAGCATTTCAAATAATTAAAAAAAAAGCATTATTGTAGCTTCTATATTTTAGAAGTGACGATTACATTTTAATTACTAGGCTATTTTATTACGATAGTTATTTATGATAGCACATGCAATTAAAACAATTACTTGTGATAAGCAAATACAATTAAACTTTGTCTTTCCACACAAAATCGAACTCATTGACCAACTGCCCGAGGCGAAATGTGAGTTTAGGAAGTCTTTTTTTCCTCTTAACGGGGACCCAAGTTTGGCGTGTTCAAGTCTCGGTAGCTATCGTAAAGCCGCGTAGAGATCGACGCCGATAATTGAAAAAAACGTTACGACTGCTGAATCTTAACACCGATTTAAAACAGCGATGGATAAATTAAAAGAATCCAACCCCGGACGATTGTTTTTCTTTCCGATTCTTTGCCTCCGATTTCGCCGATAAGCATGTTCTGAGCGAACTTTATGTTCCGATTGTACTTGTGTACGTTGTGTGTAGGTGGCGCTGTGTCGTGTGCTTTTACCACCTCTTTTTAATTTTAATTAAAAACAAAATGTATTACAATTAAAGGACATTAATCGTGGTAGTTTCTTTGGGACCGTCTTTACGTTTCTTCAGGATGTATTGTATTTTTTTTTATCAGCCTTTACCTACACTGATTTTAACTATTGTTTACTAGATTAGTATCTACGTAGGTACACTAAAATGATTACTAGACTATTTGTAGGGAAGTAGAGTAAATTGACTATGGCTAATTAGTTAAGAGCATTATTTCAATAAAATGACGGCCGGCCGGCCAACCTCCTGTTATAAAGATAAGTCAGCTCCTAGCACACTTATAAGCGCTACTGCAGATCGACATAACCTACTTCACCTTATTTTTACGGCATGTGTCTAACGCGGCGACTAAGTAAAATGAATATGGGTTTAAAAAAAATATTAGACTGTGTACCATTTATAATGGGTTGGCCGCTAATATTAAGTTAGCATACGAATAAATCAGTTGTTGGCTCCGTTTTAATTTAAACTGGCATCAAGTTTTTCTTTTGGCAACTGAATTTGTATCTATCGGAAACTTGACGATTGATAAAAAATAGAAAATGGGCATTCATAAATAATACAAATCAGATTCTGTCTTCTATCTATCTTCTATCTTCTTCTCTATCTATAATATAAAAATGAATCGCTGAATGTGTTGCTAAGCGCAAATCTCGAGAACAGCTGAATCGATTTCGCTAATTCTTTTTTTTTAATATTCCTTATAGTTCTTACGTAGAGAATTTTCAAAATTGCCTGAAAAGGTCTAAAAACAACACTTTTCTATACTCCTATACAAACGATTCGTAATAATACTTAAAAGTCAATTTCAACTTTAAAACCATACCATAAAGTTCAAGTGTTAGTGGAGAGGTTCCGGGAAGGCAAAACAATTGAGTGACGTTAAAACCTCATAATATAGAAAAATGAGTGAATGAGACGGAATGACGTTCAGTTGTTCAGTCAACGAATGACAACTTCACATAGACCATACGTCATATCATAATGTCAATCATATTCAATTATGTTTATTTCCCAACAGAAAAACGATTTTTCAAATGGTGTTTGCGTATAATATAAAAATTAATTGCTGTTCCTAACAGGCTAACATACTGTTTAAAATGAATTGTCCTTGGTTAGTCGCGCTAAAACTAGAGTACGGCTGGACAATTTTTTCTAATTTTGGTTTTGAAACATTTGTGGCAGCCCAGAGCAGATTTAAACGGTGAGAAACAATATCGTGTTGACTTTAGATTCATTTTTCTTCTATCTATTGACATAAATTTTATTTTTGTTTTTGTATTTAAAAATATTTTATGAAAGTAGACATGTTCAACTCAAAAAGTTACAACAAAAACTATTTTATAATAAATTATAATCAGAGTCAGAAAAAAAATACAAACAAACCTAATTTTTGGACAAAGGGTTTGGGTAAAGTTGGCGTCGTTTTGAAGTTGAGCGGCCAGTAATGAAACTTGGATATTATACGAGTATGTATGAAAAAGGAGAATGAAGCGATCTGAAGATATTATGGATACAATTCTCCAAACCAAATCGGAACGGAGATATTTGGTTTAGTATTGCTCATTAAAATCGAAGAAGTTATTATGCTCTATTGCATTATTTTAAGTTCCTGCCGTATTTTTTTGAGAATTCTTAATAAAATATACCAAATACAATGACGTAGATGCATGCATGGCTTGGCATTTCCTTGGACATTGTGATCGTTTGTGTATTGTGACTGACCCAGCTCTTTGGACTCTCATACTTTTTCGATTTTGATGTATAGGTAAAGTCATGGATGTAATTAACAGTGCATTTGCATCTGTTGCCGACGAAGTCTATATTGTGTTGGCGGGACAGCCGTACAACGTATACAAGCCGACTGTGAACGAAAAAAAACTGTCTAATATCACGAGCCCCAGCTCATAGTGAGCCTGCTCGCATTCGGCTGGCTATGCTAGCACTTAAGTAAATGCTGATAATCCTGTATTTACTGCCATGCCAAAGAATACTCCATACCAGAGCCCGTGCCAGAACATCCTATACCCAATTTTAATTAATGTCCAAGATCAAAAAGCATCTAGGTGGACATATTACGTGTATATTCAAAGAACTACACAAGGACTGGGTGCAATATTGGGCCACTATTGCTCATGTCTTGGAAACAGACCTTAGGCTGCTGTTCCCATCTAATACCCAGAGCCTTGATAGAAACCATAAGGCAGATATCAAATCAATCTTACTCCGCTGAAACAATTTTTAGATACAATACAATCGAGATACGATTATCCGACATGACATTGAGAACGAAATGGACGAAGAAAGTTAAAAAATGATTTTTTTACTTATAATGGAAAAAAGTAGTTATATGTTATAGGTATAGAGGAGCTCGTGGCTTAATAAGAACTGCCACTCGGGTCGATCTTTAGGTAAAGCTGTGCTTGCCTAGCGCGGTCTATGAATGGGTGACCGCCCAACATACCGAGTTTCCTCCGTGCCTCGGAAAGCACGTTAAGCTGTTGGTCCCGGCTGCCATATATACATCTTTGACAGTCGTTACAGGTAGTCAGTGACCTGAAACTCTGACATGCAGTCTTACCAAAGAGGTATCGTATTACCTAGTATTAACGGGGTTATGGAGGTCAGATAGGCAGTCGCTCCATGTAAAATACTGGTATTCAGCTGCATCCGGTTAGACTGGAAGCCGACCCCAACATAGTTGGGAAAAGGCTAGGCAGATGATGTTAGGGTCGGCTTCCAGTCTAACTTTTGGTAAGAGTGGTTGTCAGACTTTCATGTCACTGACCCTAACATAGTTGTGAAAAGGCTAGGCAGATGATGATGGAATAAAGTAGTATAATAATGTTTCTATTTATTATTCCCCACGACCCACAATATTAACGTCACATTGACAGACGGTCGTAAAACAGTAAAGCCAATCTCTATAGATTTCTTTACGCAGGTCAGTAATTGAAGTAAATATAATGACGAAACTTTTCAAATCATCAAAATAATGCAAATACATATCTTAGCTTCGAAATCACTTATGACAAAATAAAATAGAACAAATATGTGTACTTAACACAGCAAATCAAAGTAACATGAACATTATTGCAGCAGGATCTCGTATTGAAAAAGGTCGCTCTACGAATACAAAATATTTGCAGTAGTAACTGCCGCACGCAGAGAGCTTTAATGATTACTTAGCCCATCACTTAGTAAAGGTTTTGAACGTTATATCATATAAAAGTATGTCAAACCTTTACTAAGAATCATTCAATATCTCTGAGTACCGCAGTAAGACTCAAAAACTAAAATTGAACCGCGTCAATTCGTAAACGCGTCCTTAAAGCAAAAACGAATGTGTTATTCTTATTTCTAAATTATGCACTTAATTCCTGCTATTAAAGCTTTTGCGTTCAATTCAAACAATTCCTCCTTACAACTTAACACCCCGAGTAGTTAAAATTGGTATAAGCGTGTTATAAAAGGCGAGGGAGTATACTCAGAACAATAATTCACAAAAATTGTGAGCAGTTAATGTGCTCCCCGGCCTGAGGGCGACATAATCATCCGCAAAACTAAATTTAATGCTAATAGCACTTTTTAAAATAAAACCTCGACAGGGTTGGGCGCTTAGTGGCATTATTTAAAGTGATTTTAATTATGTTGAAAGCAGATGACACTGAGTTCCCACCTCTTCATTGTCCGTTGGCGAGTGTCGGCGTCGCTTACCGAAATTCACGTCCATTGGGTTCACATTGGCGCCATAGGTTGTTGTTAATACGTATACTTAACTTGTATATTAAGTCGTTGGGTAGGTAGACGTAATGCTGCTCATATCAAGATATTTTCTCAATGATATTGCTGCTTTTGACGTGACTCCTCTTGAAGCAATTTTTATTGCAGTTACCCTTTTTAATTAACTACTCTATGTGAGTTGCATTTTTTAGTCCTTTCCTGTATTATAAGAACATTGACATTTTATTATTGTCGAAATAGAGCAGTGATAGTACAATCGTGTGACCGACGGACTGGCAATTCTCGGGTTCGAACCCAAGACAGACAGACACGTACGTACCTCTGATTTTTGGATTCATGCGTATTGTATAATTATCACTTGCTTCGGTGAAGACAACCAGCATGACTGAGAGATATTTCTCGACGGTATGTAAAACCAGGAAAAAAACGAAACTTAGTGGATACCAAAAAGCAGGAAACGACAACGTGGCAGGCCCACAAGGAAATGGCGGAATGAGCTGGACTCTCTCTCAAAGGATTGGCCTATAATCGCACTAGATCACGAAAAGTGGAAAAGGGAAGGGAGGCCTTTGCCCCGCAGTGAGACAATATAGGCTTATAATAAGAATAATAATGTAAAACCAAGTTGGAGGCGGATTGAGGACATGAAAACTCTGACACCAGTTTGGGCACTAACCACCACGATAAAGAAAGAAGAAGATAGACAAAATGATAAATGTATTTGACGAACAATTAATCTGTGATGACGAGACGACGCACGATGGGGGCGAAACAGTATCACAAGCGGCGGTGTATGTATCTAATAGTCAGGTAACATTACACCACGCATTCGCTAAACTAGGAGCCCGCCATCGCCAGTGCGTGCCTCTAAATCCGACGAAGCCAATAAATCACACGAAGGCAAACATTACGAGGGCTTTCTATGTATACTGTTACGCATACTGCCCCGTTTGTGTACCACGCCAGTGTTTGTGCTCGACTAGTCGTTACAAAAGCAGAGTGATTCACAAACATTCATAAAGCACTCGGCTCGGTAAAAGCGCATCGATGTCAAATGGGACGATGACATTGCGAACTATGGCAATTTGCTGCCGTTAAATATTAAACAACTCGTTTTCCTTTAATTGAGCTGTCAATTTTTTCACATTTCAATATGAAATGGCTAGACTATTGAATTTATATATTTCATGGTTTTGCTTGAAGATTTCATTTTTATGTTGATATTTGTAGTGCTAGTGTGCTGTGTATGTAGTGTTTTGTGTACCGACTTTTGTCCAGAAAATTTTTGATTCGGACGTTTGGTTCCCAAGTAGCGGCACTACACTACTATACTCAAACTAGACAGACACTACGTAGAGTGCTTGTTACCAGGGGGAAGCTGATTAGAATCGGGTTTTATACCACGTACGTACGCACGAGTATGTAACCTGCATGTGCCTTAACTTTTTTGCTATTTTTTGCGAGGATTTACTTGTATTATATTATTATTTTATAAGCTTCCTAGTGACCAGTGACGCGATAGGTACATTTGACCACATGACGTACGTTAATCGTTTTTACATTTATTAAATGTATTTTATTGTTTGGAGATAAAATGAATCGTAAGCCTTATTTTTTTTTGGAGTGTGGGAAATCATCAAATGACTCCTCCGACTCTGGGCGGTGTGGTAGGGAGTGTCAGACATCTACTGACTAAGATCCACAATGTTCCGTCTTAGCTCTTTATGTCCGAGGCCGTGGTATCTATTTCAAACAACCCGCAGCCCCGACAGGCGTCGGCCCTTGCGGGCCCCTGCAATGATGCTGACATTTCTTTGAGTCGCGCGTATAACACGAACGCTCCGTCGTCAGCGCCTGTCATCGCCATAGAACAGACGGACGGTGAGCTAGCCCGTTACTCACCGTCCACAGGCCCGCACCTATGGTGGCCGAAAGTCATCACGTGGCCCCAGACGTACGGAGCGTTACCCGCGACGGCTGGGACGAGAGGTTCTCTCACGTTCCGCCACCTCCTTCGCTAGCATCACTGCTTCGTAGAAGGAGGCGAGGGCGTCCCATTCCCTCTCGCCCCGGACCATGGCTTGAACCAGAGCTGGACGCGAGAGGTCGTCGCCGACAATCGCCGCTACGAGAACACGGCGGGGCTCCGTCCAAGCGTAGCAGACCACGGTGTACTCCGTGTCCGACCTCGCAGTGGAAACATCTAGGCGTTTCGTCCTTCCTGATTCGGTGCAGATACCTCCAGAAACAACCGTATCCGGTGAAGAAGTTTCTAAAACCATTTTTCTCAAAGTCAATCGCTTTAAAGATAGACTCTTCCAAAATGGTAAAATGTGTGTGTGTGTGAAAAATCTTAAAAAATATATTCTGTAGATTGCACTAAAAACTTTCAACCAAAATTAGTTTAAACGAGATATATAGTTAGCAGTTTTTGAGATATAGCACATTTATGCCACTATAACAAAAAATAATACAAATTACAGGGGGCCTGCCTACTACGATGGTACGGAACCCTTTTTTATTATGTTTGTTCATTAAATTTAACAATTTTCATTAACGATGGAAACAAAAATTTATCTACAAATATCAAAACAATTGTTATTAGTTTAAATAAGACTTCGTACAAGCACAACATTTTCCCAAGTATAATTTGAGAACCTGAAACCTAACTGAAACTCAGAAAAGAAGGTAAATGGAACAATCAAAATTAATTACTATAGGTGTCTGACTGTCTATGTATGGCTCGTGAACTGTACCGGAATGGCTAAGTACTGACCTGCTCAATTAATTTACCGTACAGTAAAATGGGGTGAATAGAAAATCACGGGTGAATCGAAACAGAACTTTGAGAAGGATTTTAACTTTGAATGAATGTGGTGCAGTGCAGTTAAATGTCTGTCCTGTATGTCTGCCTGTCGATACGCTGACAACTGGTTTAAACCTACATGATCTGTTACCAATTTGATAAAGTAAGATCGATGGGATTGGATATTTTAAAATATTTTTACCATACAGGATTCACCGGCTGCAGAATTGGCAACGGTAGCTGATGCTCTAGTTTTTTTTTATTGTTTTTGACATGTTAGAGCCGTGATGAATGATTTGAACCAATAAAACAAATCTAAATACTACCTACCTAAGTACTGCTCAAGTTTTAAATTAATCGAAAACGTGAATACCTAATATAGCCGAATATACATTTATTTATTTACACTTCATGTACAATAGCGGTACATAAGCGGACTTAATGCCACAAGGCATTATCTACCATTAAACCTTTGGGTTAAATAGAACACCATTGCTCATATCCTTTCAGACTCCTAAACACTTCTCATGCCCTGTGGATTTTTTATTGTTTTATTTAAAAAAAAGACCCAAAGGAGACTGAAACGATTACATAGGTACTCGTACATTCTTGGGCCTAAATGTAACGAAATGAAAATGGTATGAGTTAATAGATATAGAATAGATAGTCCCTCACTGAAAGTTCTGTAAGTTTTGACAATCTATAATAATAATAAATGTTACGTTGTACTGGGATCAGTCTATCATCACTGATAGGACTATTGTTGCCAATAAGCCTGATATAGTGGTGATAGACTGAACAGCGCGCCGCGTCATGATAATCGATACCATTCCACATGACGAGAACCTTGAAAAAATTGGTTTTGCAGAACTAGTAAGTTCTGCAAAACCAATTTTTTCAAAATTGACATTTTCTTTATTAATGTAACTGTAATTAAATTCACTATAATATTGTATACAAGTATTATATTAGTATATAATATATATATATATATATATATTGTATTTAGTACATTACAATACTTTGAGTGAACTACCTACTGCAAAGTTTTTCTTTTTTGTAATTCTGTAATCGATTAATTAAATCGATAATGTTATGAAAACTATCTTTCTCATTTTTCTCCGCTCCCAAATTAAGAATTGATCTGATTTTAGATATCATAAAATAAAATAAAATGACAATTTTTTAGACCATATCTCAACTTAATACATTTGGGCCCACCATTTTCCGTCTCCTTTTACATTTAAATACAAATTAAAAAAAAAGTATAATGCGTTGACACTGAATTTTAATTTTATTTAGATCTATGTTGTATTACAGTACCTACTTTTATATTCAAAATTAGTGACATTAGACAAATAGCTTGAAAAAAATTAACAAAAATTCACAAAGCATGAGAAGTGGTTAAGGGTTCGAAAGGATAGCAGATGATCCCTCCAGTCGACCATCTCAATTTGGCACACAATGTACCAAACACCATGTATATTGGTACAAATGCACATATGAAAAAAAATAATAATAACAAATACCAAAATAAAAAAACGAGAAACCTAACAATAATTACTATAAATCGATCGCATCGAAAAAAGTTTGCAGCAATAGCGTATAATAAACCCTGAGTTCGTATGTTTAGTGATGGGATCATCTAAAAGCTTGACGGCACTGATCCGCAAGCGTTGATAAATCACACGAATATAAACACGAGGTGGGATTTCGTTTGTTTTTGAGCTACCGCAGGAAGTAACCCTCACATTACGTCTAAAATGTGTGTTATATTGGTTAAACAAACATAATGGCTGAGTGCCATCATTTTCATCTTACTTTTATTGTTTATTGGAAGCACCGGAGTACATACTCTACCTTCACCCATCTCAAAACTGGTTGTTATAAGAGTTGTAGAGACTATAGTGCTCATGTGCAAAAGGAACTTTTTTAAAAATTAAAGAAAAAAAAAATAAGTTACAGACATCAAAAAGCACACATTCAACGCTAGAGTAGTACCGTTTTGGCAATTTATAGGTTAGTGTGAGGTCAAAATGTCGACTAAAATATGATTTGCGGCCGTAATGCGCATGTATTTTCAGAATTTCAAAATCTTTGTTGAAATCATCAATACAACCCTATAAGTTCATTTATTTAATCCCATCCATACCCCGGCGCTTCCCGCTTAAGATTAATATTCGCTTGTAATTGAAATAATTTACTTTCTTCCCTAATTATTTTCCTTTTGTTAACTTTGGCTTGTGGTACCAATACAACTACGATAGAAGCAACGACTTCTAATCGACTCTATTTTTGATATCGTAAAAAAGCTTCTAGCAGTTCAGATTATTTGACATATTCTGGAAACAGAAACCTTTAACAGCTTATCCAGTGAGAAGGTTCGCTTCGTTTCATATACCTACACATTTTATACGACTGCTATGTTAGTCTTTTCACAGAAAGTCCTTATTTTGTGTTGCGTCAGACGATTATTTTTCATCGAAATCTCTGCATTTAGTTCATAATAAACGGAGTGCAGTGGCTTAAATCGTTAGTTGCTCATTATTGCCGCGACAATGGGAGGCGGTGCGCAGTTAGGCATTAGAAAGGCCGAGCTCTCGCTAATGACATCCCGGCGCACCGTATGTATGCCGACACGGCGCTTTACCGAATAACTCTTTGTTCGAGGAACGAGGCGTTTAATTTACCTTTTTAAATGTTCCACGTTTTGTGCATAATTTGATAGAGCTTTTTTGTGACAACGGTAGAATAAAATATCAAACAATGGACTCTTCGTTCGATAATTTGCTCCTGAAGATGAAAATTTTGGACTTGGTCTTTTTACTCCATAAATAAAACAAAATTTTGCTATTAATAATCATCATAAAATCATAATATTAATTTGGCCAGTTTTGTATTGAGTTCCACAAATTGTTAACGTTGCTAGATTAACTTATAGATGCTTCACAGAAAGCGCCAAAACCAAATGAAGTTACTACATTCTACGTAAGTATAGGTTCCTTTAGTCACGTACAACTTACTCTACAACAAAACATAATTTACCATATTTATTATATATCTTGCTATATATATGTCTCGGCTTTCAGTCAAACTGGGGACCAGTGTTTCCTTTTCAGTAAATTCTGCGACATTATTTTTTCAAATTATTCTTTATTCAACGTATTTAAGCCTAACGTGACTCCCGTCGTTGGCACCGTAAGAATATTTTGTAAAAAACAAGAATGAATTTGAAATATGGGCATAAAAACCAAGCGTTGGCAAAGATTAGTATTTGCAGTACATGCGCATATTTTGTTAGTAACATTAAATAGTGTAACTTGGTACTGAGTTTCCCTGGAATATAAAAATATTAAATTCCCTCTATGTGGCGTGAAAAGCAACTAAAACCCATTAGAAAATAAATTAAGAAGATACATTTTTTTATAAATACCCGAGCTGTACTTAGCTAATACCTACCTAGTATTATAAGAGTTTTTAGACAATAGTAAATTGGTGCATAATTATAGAATTCATAAGATCATCAAGTAAGTACATTAAAAAGATAAATTGAGAAACTCTGAAACTTTTGGCTGTACAACCGAAGATCTAATAAATAAGTGTAACATGGTTACAGGGCGTACAATACTGGAAGCTACGAGCGAGCGTAGCGGCGGAACGCGGTCCGCATAGCGCCATCTAGCACTGTTCCCGCGCACTACAACTTCCATGCATTTATCTGTACCGGTGGGATGTGTTAAATGCAACGACCGACAAACCCGACTCGCGTCAATATTGACACAAAATCCCATAATTTCGACCGCCATGCACACAATAGATTTATAAGATAAACACAGAGTAAAATGTCAGTAAATAGGATTGACAACATTTTAATATATGGTCTTGTATTTGCTTTGGGTTGGTTCGGCTCTCTGTTATGCCTACATGCGTTAATGCTGTACCGTGAAATCATTGTTTTTTGTAGACGCTTTGGAGATTAAATATGAATAAAAGGACAAAGCGCCGTGAACATATTGTATTTTTTGTTCAGCAGAGTTGACTTAGTAAGCCTGTGGGATTTTGGCATTGCGACATTCCATGCTGGTTAAGTACCTACTTTTAACGTTGGCGTTGGTACGGAAATTTAAATAAGGGTTTCTTATACCTATGAGCTAAATTAATATTGTCACAGTCAAATAGCGGAACTAATTTGCATACTGCACAAATCAGTCTGCCTTTTTTCAAATTAGTATAATTTATTAAGTAAGTAGTGATTCTAGATTTCTAGACATATCTAGGTTTCATGTAAAAACTGTATGTCCATAAATTGATTAAAAGCGTTTTAAAATGCATTGAGGTTTTGACCGAAACCAGTAAAAATTAATCAAATATTAATATAAAATAATTTTTACAGTTACATAGATTATAAGCTTGGTAAATTTTTACACGTGTATGAGTCGTATAACATTCAACAATTAGTTGTTGAATGTTATACGACTTCAAACTTTGTTAATTAGTTGGACTAAGTGCTATTTTGCTGTGCCCAACAGGGTCTGTACTGTTAGCTGCCACCTAAGTTACTGGACTGACCTAGGCTAGTCGGTTGCTGAAAAGGTCTAGAATTATTGATGTCTGAAGAACTCAGGGGGTATCGGCAATGTTCATGGTGTTACATCTACAGCAGCATCACTTGCATTGAGTTCCTACACCACACTCGCTTACAACAATAGGCCGTGCCGAACCGTGTGCTCACAGAAATTCTACTTTTTGTTGTAAAATTTTGATAATGATGTTTTGCTTGATTCGAGTTCAATTATTGACTAAAAAGGAAGTTCCGACTCTTGGATTATGTAACGAACTGGAACGCTGATAAGAAATAAAACATATTAAAAATACATCATCTGCCTAGCGTTTTCCCAACTATGTTAGGGTCGGCTTCCAGTCTAGCCAGATGCAGCTGAATACCAGTATTTTACATGAAGCGACTGCCTATCTGACCTCCACAACCCAGTTAATACTGGGTAATACGATACCCTTTGGTAAGACTGGTTGTCAGACTTTCAGGTTTACTGACTACCTGTAACGACTGCCAAAGATCTATAATGGCAGCCGGGACCAACAGCTTAACGTGCTTTCCGAGGCACGGAGGAAACTCAGTATGTCGGGCGGTCACCCATCCACAGACCGACCTAGGCAAGCACAGCTTTACCTAAAAACCGACCTGAGTGGCAGTTCTTATTAAGCCACGAGCTCCTTATTAAAAATACATAATATTGCTATTTAGGTATAGCAATATTATGTTATTTCATTTCAATCACTCAAGTCGGTGGTTTTTCCCGACTAGTCGCCGACTACAAACGGAACACACTAGGAATTTCTCCTGTATCGTGGGTGCGTTTACAAACATTTAAACTCACATACACGAACACCCAGACCCGAAACAACTATCTGTAGGCCATACAAATATTTGTTCCGTGCGGGGATCGAATCCAAGACACGCAGCGCAGCAGTCTAATCGCTCAGCCACTGCACCATCCATGTCGTCAACATGTAAGGAACGAACTTTTTTTTTTTTTTTTTTAGTTATTATAAGAACGAAGTTCTTAATAACTAATTGCAATCTAGCCTAAAAAAGACTAATAAGTAATTTAAATCTGACTTATTACGTTACATTATAGATTATGTTAAAACTAAGAATAGTGTCCATATTTATGCACATATACACAAGTCCTTAGCACTTTCTTAGAGTCTGATATAATTATAAAAACACCATATTCACGTGTTATATAAATAGCACAATATTGTTACTATTATTCACTCACTTTGCACTTATACTACACTAATTCAAATGGTTTAGTTCTCTTAAGTCTACGCACTATGTCTGTATTGTCTAGCAGCTGAATTGCCTCAACATTCACGTGTCGATGGAGTCTGTGTTCGTGGGCTTCAGCAAATTTTTGAATGATGGAGGTGACGACTTCCATGTCAAGGTAAACAATTTCAAACAGGTAACCAATTTTAGTTCAGGCACTCGCTGTTCAACTCGCGAAAAACAGGTAAGCAAAAAGGCACTAGGTAAGTAGGTACTAGGTACTTGCTTAGCATGGTGGGTGCCATGAACATATATTCTTGAACCATGTATTAGACTGACTGTGGTGGAAGAAATAAGACACGATGTATCTAAGTTTATTTTAATTTTACTTCCAATGCCAATAAGATACCTACATCATCTGCCTAGCTTTTTCCCAACCACATTGGGGTTGGCTTTCAGTCTAACTAGATGCCAGTCTAGCCGGATGCCTGAATACCAGTTTATATTTTATGTTGTATTTAGGCTGAATAACTTTTTGTTTAAAATGGTTCTATTTTCTGTCATATTCTTAATCACAATTTCACAATCGAATGTCGTATACTTTCTGTTAGCAAAACATCAAAAATTTGCTTCCTTGATCCTACTCAAATCTCTACAAAATATTTATAATTATCGTGGAATCGGCAATTATTCGGGATTGTGAAAAGCTACGCGTCTTTAACGCATCCGGCTTGATTTGAAGCATAAATATCCCATAGACGATTACCTGCTTTCAACCCAGTTTGTCAATAGTAATCTGTAAACAAAAACTGTTAAAATCTGTCCTCTGACGTTAACCGAGTTTGCTCAGGTGTACTCCTTTGACAATAACCAGCTTGCTTATTATAAGCCTCTTGAATGTCATCTTTACTAGCACCGTTTTTGTGAAGCGTTGACAGTTTTGAAATAGATGCCAAATGGATCACCGACCGATGGATAGGCAAACCGACCTACCCGACCGTACAAGGTGTAATTACTTGGAAAAATAATACCGTATTATAATAATATTGTATTCGAAAGTTCATGAATAGTGTAAAAACTAATGGAGACGTTTATCATCATCATCTGCCTAGCCTTTTCCCAACTATGTTAGGGTCGGCTTCCAGTCTAACCGGATGCAGCTGAATACCAGTATTTTACATGGAGCGACTGCCTATCTGACCTCCAGAACCCAGTTAATACTTGGTAATACGATACTCTTTGGTAAGACGTTTATATAATCTGTTATAGATAAAATATAAAAAAAATTGTAGTTAAATGTAAGAGTAAAGATATTGTTGGGGTATTCTAACGTAATTGTTACTCAGCAACGCTTGCTCAAAGCAGTAATGGCGAGACTGCAAGCTCACACCACAGGAGCACCCATCAAACGCATATTCTGTAACTGATTAATGGCACCAATGAAAGAGATAAAAGAACCAGTAGTAATAATTCATGTCACTATGTTTGTACACGTTCGACGTACAACAATGCACCACGTTGGCAAAGGGGTAATATTTAACTCAAAATCAATGCCAACTCCATTGTATGCACACCACGTCTACCAGAAGGGGGAACTTTATGTCTTTTGCTTATACTAATAACACCACCCCTTAAAGGGTGGCTCGCTGTTTCCTTTCAATAGGGAGCATCCAAACTTTGTATGTTAATATAAACACTCGTGTAGGTTTCCTCGCGAACATCACAGAATTCAATGTACTAAAAGCGTTATTATTACATAAGCAACCCTATGAGACTGAATTATTCCTTGAGGGTGCTTCATAAACGGGTTACAACGAAGTTCAAAATGTCTTTGTAGTAATTATATTAAAAGACGGTCAAGTAGATGAATGAGACGAGATTGCTTGGTGATCTGATTTACCCTTTAAAGGTTTAATCTATATAAATATATAAAAGAAAGTTGTGTTAGTTACAGCTTTCTGAACGGGTGCATCGATATTTATGATACTTGATTTTTTGGATTTCTCTTAGTCCGGAATAGTATTTATAGCTACAGAACGGGTGGACCAATTCTGATGATTTTTTATTTGTGTTGTCCGGAATTAGTATTAAAATATAATATTTATAAATAAAAAATAATAACAATCTAGCCGATATTTGTAATTCTCCCATTAAAACCGACAAACACCACTATGGCGATCAGCAGTATCAAAATGAATTGTCTTTGGTTAGTCTCGCTAAAACTCGAGAACGGGTGAACCGATTTGGTTAATTTTAGTTTTCGATTATTTGTGGCAGTCGAGGGAAGGTTTTCAAACCTTCCCGGTGAGAAAGTAATAGGTAGGTAGATAGGTAAATATGTGGGTAGGGAGGCAGGTTGTAGGTAAAAAAAGAGGTAATAATACACACATCAAAAGTGTCTAGGGATCAACATAATATATTTTTGCAATAACTTTTCGCCTGATTGATATTAATTAAAATTTTCTTTAAGGATTCATCAAATAAAGTGTTTTCGTTTGTCACAGTAACGATAAACCAAGTCACCTTTGCATTAATAAAGAAATTTGCCATTTTCCTAATAAAGGGATTTTTGACATTTGAACCACTAACATTAAAGTTCGAAAAAAAGACTGAAATAACAGTTTTCTTTAAAATTTTATTGGGTAACTTAAACAATTAATAATCCGTGTTTCTACCGCGAACACTAACAACACAAGAACATCGGTTTGGCATACTCAAAATGAGTTCATCCAAATCACGCTGTGGAATGGCCGCCCATGTTCGTTGCAACAACAAAAAAAGGTCTTCTTGCGACTGGATACCCTCCATATTCGGAAGAGCTCTTCTCTGTAGCATATCCCATGCATGCTCAATCGGGTTCAAGTCTGGCGACTGAGCAGGCCAGGGCAGGACATTGATGTTAGCTGCGGCGAGAGTCTGTCTTACAACTCTTGCGGTGTGCGGTCGTGCATTATCATGCATTAACTGAAATAAGGGACCGATTTGCACTTGTAGAGGAACGATGACGTCTGATACAATCGTCTCAGCATAAATTTGAGCATTGAGGTTGCCTCTGATCCAAATCAACTCAGTTCTTCCGCCGATCCAAATACCCGCCCATACCATGATGGTTCCACCACTATAAGGATGGACTTCCTGGCAGGATTTTAATCGCTGTTGGCGTCCAGGGGTTCTCCAGTGTCGTATACGTCTTGTATCCGGTCTCATACCAAAACGAGACTCATCAGAAAAGCACACGAAACGCCATTGTTCTTCTGCCCAATTTCTGTGTTCAAGAGCCCATTGATATCGAATCCTACGATTGTGCATTGCTATAGGTGGTACCCGTAGCGGTCTTCGGGAATGAAGGTTCACTTCATGCAAGCGGTTTCTGACTGTTTGGTCGCTAATTAAGTTCCCTGAAGAGTGATGAAGCCTCACGGCTAACATCATGGCGGTTATTGTTGGAGCTCTTCGAGTTAAGATTTGAATGTATCGGTCTTGTCTCCGTGTGGTGCAGCGATACCGTCCTCCATGGCGCTCAGCCACGGTACCAGTGCTTCGGTAACGTGTCCAAAGTCGACTGATAACACTCTGACTTGTATTCAGAGCTAAAGCCACAGTACGTTGCCGGGAACCAGCTTCTATCATTCCCACGGCTCTGAGCATTTCTTCCCTGCTTAAATGACGTCGCCGCTCCATAATAACGTTGGTTTTAATCAGTAGTAGGGAAACAGTAGCACTAATAATGTCTTCAATGCGTTGTATGTTTTTATAGGGAAAATATTGACAGCTGATTTTCATCTTTTACTCGAATTTGATTCACAGTTCCTGATTCAAATTATGAAATGCACCAAAAAGGATCCATATAAATTTATAAAATCATAAATTTATTACAAAGCCACATCTCAATCTCAAGAAATCCGCATAAAAATGCTTGATCCCTAGACACTTTTGATGTGTGTATAATTAAGATAAGAAGAAGCAGAAGACAGAAAATTTGGAAAGATAAGGTAAGATATTAAAAAGATTTTGTATGTTTGTAACGAATAAACTCAAAACCCACTGGACCGATTTCAAAAACTCTTTTAACATTAGAATGCTACATTATCCCTGAGTACCATAATATGCTTTATTATAAATAGAAGTTTAGCCGTTTGTAGTAAAGCGAAGCCGGTACGGGCATCTAGTAGGTAAATATATAAAAAGATAATGAAGAAGAAGAAAACACACACACATAACATCACGCCTGTAATCCCCGAAGGGAAGGATAGAGGTGTACCTAATAGTACACCCACATTTCGCCAGTTACCTATGTTTCCCATGTAAATTGTAATAGGGGGCGAGCCTATTGCCATCAACCGGGCACAAATCCAGACTCCGTGGCTGTTACTGATTAATTATCATAAGAAAGCTAAGTGGTTTTATTAATATTTCTTGAATACTTTTAAGATAGCAAAATTACTCACCAGTTAATTTTTTCTGGGCTTAAACGGTGGCATACGCTTCGAGTAGTCTCTACAGTTTAGGAGTATGCAGTAATTTTACGTGCATTTCTTCAGGACGCTGCCCTATTCTATCACAATCAAACGTATGTACCTTGGCTAGAATGTACGACATTGTACAAAAAAAAAACAAAAATAAGTGAGTTCCATGGTCGATGATGATGATTAATTACTTATGTCAATAAGACACAGACAAAATTGAACGTGGACATGCCAACTGTCGTGAACATGTATGAATACTTCTCAATATCGGAGCAAGGGCCGACGCCCGTCTGGACTGCGGGTTGTTCGCAAGAGATACCGCGGCCTCGACATGAAGGGCTAAGAAGGAACATGGGTGGTTTTTAGTCAGTAGAAGTCTGACACTCCCTTTCACTCTGCCCAAGAGCGGGAGAGGTTATTTGATGATTTTCCACACGCCAAAAATAAAAAAAGGGTATCATAATACTACTCGGTCCTAACTGGGTTGTGGGAGTCAGTTATTATTCTTAAGTATTCACAATTTGGTGGAAATGATACAAGAGAATTTTCGTATTTCAATTTAACGTATTATAAGTAAAATTATTATACAGGACAGTCGTAGTCGCATGCCACCTTGCTAATGGCAACTAGCAGCTGACTTCTGTATCAACGAGAACGCCATTTTTTTTTTGGCGGGTGAAAAATCATCGAATAACCCCTCCCACTCTTGGGCAGAGCGAAAGGGAGTGTCAGACTTCTACTGACTAAAAACCACCCATGTTCCTTCTTAGCCCTTTATGTCGAGGCCGCGGTATCTCTTGCGAAAAACCCGCAGCCGCGACGGGCGTCGGCCCTTGCGGGCCCTTTCCATGTTGCTGACATCTCTTTGAGGCGCGCGTGGAACACGAACGCGCCGTTCACACGGCCTGTCGTCGTCATAAGACGGACGGACGGCGAGCTAGCCCATCACTCACCGTCCACAGGCCCCTGTCTACGGTGGCCGGAAGCCATCAAAGGCCCCCGACGCCCGGACCGCCTCCCGCGGTTCAACGAGAACGCCTTGAAGGAGCATCAGGTATCAGTGGCATGCGACTACGACTGTCCTCAATAATAATTTTACTTATAATATAATACGTTAAATTGAAATATACAAATTATCTACTTACTACACGATAATCAATTAATTGGATAAGGCGTTGATAGATAAGAATATCAGACAAGAATTATTTTCTTGTTTTCTACTTCTAACACCGCGGTTTTATTAGTTTGCGATTTTATTCGTGATTACGAATAAAATCGCAGACGCAGACGCAGGGTTTGAGGTTTATAAACTTATTTTTTTATTTGAATTTTATTATTTTATGTTATTTAATTAATACGTAATATAATATTATATTACTTTCATAATGTAATATTCTACTTTTATAGTTATTTAGGCTATAATATTTGTTGGTTCTGATATTTGGTAGCTTTTAAAGGCTTTTGGTTGTTGAAGTTGCCGAAATAAGTGTACTTAATGTCGGTTTGTTATTTACTTAGTACTAGTAAATAACACAGACTATATCGTGAGAACTGGTTGAACGCATTGTAAACGTATATGTTGACTAAAACTATAATATAATAAAATAAACATATTTGTAATGTGGTCGCCAAGACCTTTCGTTTGATTTCAAAAATATTATGAATATCTCAATTAATTTTTTTTCAAGGATCTGACATTTAAATTCCGTCATGAAATTTTTTTTAAACATAGCCACACGGGCTATGCTTACGAATCTATTGACACTTCATTGATTACAATCCGTTCAATAGTTTAGGCGCTTTGGTGTAATATACAAACATACATACATATAAACAGATATACATAATTATATACATAACATACCTACATACATAGGTACATAGACTGCCAAACTCATTACCCTTCCTTTTGGCTTCGCCGTAGTCAGGTTAACAGTGTTAATGTTGCAAAGTAACACCAACTGCACCAAGAAACTGGACATCAATGCTAAACAGTGAATGAAACGTACATACATATATAAGAAAACTCCATGCCACAGCGCAAAACGGAAACCAGGTTTGTCTACATCGAATACAAAAATCTTTCTCGTTTCATGTAAATACAGAGCGGAACAAACTCCGAACGACGCCGAATTCGTAGTTGGGCTCGTAGAGAGCGTAGTGAGCAAGATTCACCGTTCACTTACACGTGTAGGGGCGCGGGGCGCAGGGAGCGGGGAGCGGGTTGAAGGCGCGTCGCGATGCTGGGCGGACACGTGTCGCATGTAGCCTCCTCTCTCTCCACACTCTTATCATAAGGATGTGCTAGTTGAGCCGTCTGTGTCACTTCTTCACTACACAAGTACCCAGCCGCGCTTACCGCACCCACTTAAATTTGTATGCACATTATACATGAGGCGACGTGTCGACCGATCATCTTTATATTGCTGCCACTCCAACCCGAGACACTGTAAGCCATAGTCAAGATTTGTATGACAGCTCTGCGAGTTCCTACAATTAGATTCACATCTAGTTTGAAAACATTAATCAAACTGGCCAAAAGCAAGTCGGACTTGCACATGAAGGGTTCCGTACCATCGTAATACGGAAGGCCCCTTTAATTTGTATTATTTCTTGTTAAAGCGGCAACAGAAAAACGTACTCATATTTTCTGATAAGTTTTTTTTTCATAGTGTTTGTATGAATGACAAAGGAATATTTGTGTTTTTTATATAATATGCTATATCTCAAAAACTATTAGTTTATACCGGCCAAACCAATTTTGGTTGAAAGTTTTAATTACGATCATATTTTTTTTTTTAGAATTTCACACTCTTAGTTTAAAAGTTAGAGGACGGGGACACACACATTTTACCACTTTAGAAGTGTCTACCTTTCAAATGATTGACTTTGAGAAAAAAATGGTTTTAAGAACCTCAATGACATTGTAAAGACCTATCTATGGACACCCCACACGAATATGTTCGATGAAAAAAGATTTCTTTAGTTTTAGTTCCATAAATCCCCCTCAATCTTGTTTATTTTTGTGTAAAAATCGTAAAGCGGTTTACAGAATACATCTACCTATCAAGTTTCAACTGTGTAGTCTTAATAGGTTCCGAATAAAGTGGCTGTGACATACGGACGGACAGACAGACGTGACGAATCTTCAAGGGTTCCGTTTTTTGCCATTCGGCTACGGAACCCTTAAAAATGGAATGTACCTAACCTTCAAACATTTATCTTTATAATTCTACTGTACGTGTGTATGTCACTGAACTCCTCAACGGCTCGACCGATTTGAATGAAATTCTCTGGGTTTTTCAATGGGTTCTTGGATGGTTCGAATACACAATTGGACCCGGTAGGTGGCGCTGCTATCCGGGCAGGACGACGTCCGCCAGGTCCGCTAGTTAGGTATAAACAAACTACAAACTCACAAACTTATTTCAAAGCAAACACGCGAATTATTTTTTTAATTTTGCATGCAGGATTGGCAATTAAGTTTTCACTGCTGGGATAAACGCCTCTTTGCCTTGCCTTTTTCATCAAATAGTCACTCATAGCATTAATATGAACTGAGAGGGTTGTATTGGTGATTTCAATCATTATTGCTCAGTAAAGTCACATTTGTTACTGTCCGCGAATCCTTTTTTACTTAACAAACAACCTGACATTGACCGGCAAATTGCAAAAAAACTTAAAAAAAACGAATTTCGCGGGCGACCTTGAAGGATTCACCATAATAGATGCACCACCTACAGCCAACTATGGCAGTGCGCTTCCAGGACTTCTGTTTCTGCTGTCCATCCCTATAAGCACCCATTCGGACGGAAACTTCTGTCCAGTGCACAATAATTGGTTAATATTGAATAGGGATGTTTACTGACTAAAAAAAATATGATTCTAATTAGTCCGTCTGTTAGATTAGCGAAAAATATTGGAAACGTATTTTCTGTTTTATCAAATTATTAAAAATTGACGAAGATGAAACGCGTCAAAGATTTGAGTGGGTGGTCGTGACGTCACTCACCGGAAAAGAATGTCATACTAATGTCTTAGAATATGACGTCACACGAGTTTTCAAAGCACTGTATCGTCTTCATTGTTTGTTTACGTGGAAAAAGAAAAATACGTGTCCAATATTTTTTGGAAATCTATCTGACGGACTAATTAGATTTTTTTAGTTAACTACCCTATTATGATGTTTCTTCACAGGGGTACTTCCTTGACTATTGCCAATATGATGATACTTAAGTACAAGCACATTAAATGTGATAACTACAAAGTAGTTATCGATACCTATATTCCAAATACATTCAAATATGACGAGCTCCTAAATCTCTTTCCTACATACGAGCACCTTTAATGTTATTTTACTTAAATACATTATATAGGAAATAAGTAAATTTCATAGACCCAATCTAAACAGTTAATTGGTTGAACTCTAAAAGTCGGAGTAAAATACCAACAAACAGCTATGAATGTACACGTAACTATGTTTAGTAGGGATGGCTAAGCCCTCTCGAAGCGTTTAGCATTACCAATTCGCGGCTCATTGAATCCAAATTGAGCTCGGCTTTGTGAAATCCCTTTTCTCCCTTTTTCATTTTTACGAGTGTTGCTCTGGCGCCAGGCTACTAATGAACTTCGTTTACCCTCCCATTTCATTAAAAATGTAACCTTAAATGGTTATAGCTGCAATCACTTCAATCTACTTAATATTTCTAGGTTTTTAACGCAAATCAAGCAAGATATTAAGCAACACAACGGTTTTACAGTGTAATTAGAACTTGGATCGAGTTTTCTGTCCTGTTGGTGTAGGGAACGCATGCGCGACTGATGAGAATGAAGTCCTGGGTTCGATTTCCGGGTCGGGCAAAGTGTTATTAGGTCATTATATCAGGCATTTCTCAGTAGCAGTTACGGAGTCTGGATAGCAATAGAGTCGCCCCTGTGTACATGGGATAAATTAACTAGCGAAATGGGAATACCTACTTCATTGCGAAATCGTATCATCGCATTTCGTTTCTTTGAAAACCTTTCATAATTATACATCACTATAATGCGACGACGCCTTGTTACTGTGATGTTTCGTTACATCGAAAAACTGTATTGCATACGATTTAACTTCGTAAATATCATACTGCGAAGCGTTGTTTATTGGAGGTCTTGTTGAAAATCTTTGCCCCTCGCCTAGGAAAGGTAACTTTTATCATTGTTTTTGTTTTTATTATTGAAAAAATATATATTTAAATTGCTTTTGCTACTAACGGATCGGACAACTAAGAAAACGCGGCGGTAAGAGCGAGCGAAGCGAGCTAGAAAATTTTAGTGGCAAGCGGTAGACCAATATATTTTCGTAAGGCTAGTTCAAAAAGCCGCCTCAGTGTACGGCTTAAAGTAAGAAAAATACGCCACTTCTTGGTAGTCCATATTTTTGAAAGATAGTCCTGATCTGATAACCATGACCCGACACTGCCTGGTTCCGCTCCTGGCACCCCTGAAGTGTGACGTCGGGGGCTCAGGGCCTTCCCAGTCCCCATAACGCTACGCTAGAGCATAAAAGTAAACATTTGTTTGAAATAATCACGTTCATTTATGACAATCTATTTATAAACACAATTTAAATATTCGAAATGTATTTAGGCCGTAAAGACGCATATCGAAATATAATAAATAAAACGCAGGCATGTGAAATACATTGCATGTTGGACCTAATCGTAGTGTGATAAGAGCCAATTTCCGAGGAAGTGTATTGAAATTAGTATTTTAATAGTAGCTAAGAAAAAATTCCAACCAAACAAAACTAATTACTTACTACAAAATATGAACACACAAAATTCGTAAACGTTTTTAAATTTTCGGGACACGTTTTCTACGTGTTTTCTTTTAAATTTTTTAGACAATAAATAATTTTTTGGGCCAGGAGATGGCTAAATACTAGTAAATACAGTTTGGACGACTGCCTCCTGCAATGTATAAACATGGTACCTAGCAATATACAACGCTGAATAGCTGAATATTAGTATTTCATATAGGAAGACCTTTCGGAAGTTGATTAAATCTTGATAATCCTGAAAATAAAATCGTGTAACGCCTATGTCAATACGTATAAAAAACTGCAAACAAATGACATTGCTATGAACTTTTACTTAGGCATTTGTATGTATCTGCATTGATATTGATAATAATTGTATTTGAAACTAGCGACTCACCCCGATTTCGCATGGTGGTACTTGAGTTAATTTACAGAAAGGGGTAATTACAATACTCTTGATATGATAAATAGTTAGATAGGCAAACCAAGTGTCAATATAACTCAAGTCTAGCCACCAACAACGATCACTCACACCGCACACCTAACACACGCAAACATACACAAGCATAGACACAACACACTCACACCTACACATAAACACACCACACAAGAGCACGCATGCATTATTTTAATGGTTACTCTTATTTTTCCTTTTTTTTTAATTTTTTTATTTTTGATGCACAAATTGATATGAACATAAGTACCAACAACGGGAGCAGGCACTGACTCCTGTAACACAGGTCTCACCTAGCACAGGAGTCAGGGTTTCAAATCTAAATGTATAACTTTTTTATTTGTGTCAATAAAAAATATTATTATTATTATTTATTATTAATTGCACCAAAAAATGTAATACAACGGGCTTTCTGCAATCTGCCCAAAGATTACTCCCACCCGCGTGTTTACTCTTGTAAAACCTAACGTACTTATCCAAATGAGTAAATTAAAATAAAGACGGTTTTTACCTCAGATCAAATACCTAATATTGATCTGAGGTTTTCACAGACAATGTTCATAGAAAATCCAAAATAAAAAAGCACAACGAACATGCAAACGGCAATGCGTTCAACGACATCTTACGTTTTTTTTAAAAATGGGATTGAAATTCAAGTGTAACTTTCACAGATCATATAATATGAATTGCGTTAAAATTCGTAAAATGAACCATCCATAATAGTTACTGCGTCTGTGACCATTTTACGAATTAGAACCCCTGTTACTCTTTTTGATAGTGAATACAATTAAGTGGAATTAGGTAGGGTCGATGATCACTTTAAAACAACCCCATTTTCCAAAACAAAACTCTGTGAAAACACAATCACAAGCTATTAAATATTAGACTAGACTCCAGCCTACTCAGCCTGCTGGTAAATCCGCCACTGAGTACATCCACATTTCGATAGTACGGTCAGCAACAGAAGTAGCTTAACATTTCGAAATTTTAATTATTTGATGTACAGAACTCCAGGTATTATTTTTAATGTTTCAGAAGAATATTTTTTTTTTAATATTCCTTACTCATCAATAACGTTTTAGTAACGAGTAATATCTAACAAGTTTTTATTAAAAAACCTGCTTTGAAACTTTGAGTAGTGTTAATGTATTTCTGATGCTGACTGTACCTACACGACGCGACGTAAACCTCTGCCTGATCCTTCGGGGATTACAGGCGAGATGTTATGATGACATCGATTAAGTTTTCCTTCCTTTATACAAGATTAGAATACAATATATTATTGGAATAGATACAGATATAAGAGTATCAGATACAAATGCATTAACCAGTATTTAAAATTTAAACTACAAAAGTTTAATTGAAAAAAAATCTTCACATTGTCCCATAAATCTCACAATTCCACATAATTATTAGAATATAATCTTAACATTAAGAAAATCGTATAATAATAATAACATAATCTACAGTTTCCATGCAGTATTTAACTACCAGGAGGCCAGAATGGTGAAGTAGTAGTGTCATCATTGCATGTCATTAGAAATGTGTATAGATTTGATTGTAAGATTCCCCTAATCAATATAAATACAATACCTCCTTCATATTTCCGGCCTCCTGCAAGTTTTTGAGACTATACTACACATACTGCCTCACTCAGAGAGCTTTAATGATTACTTAGGTCATCACTTACTAAAGGTTTTGACACTTTTGTCATACAAAAGTATGTCAAATCTTTACTAAGTGACGGCTTAAGTAATCATTAAACATCTCTGAGTACCGCAGTAATCCGTTTTAAATTATAACTTCTTTTCGTTTGAAAATTAGATTTAAAAAAATATTATACTTAACTTCTTAATCCAATATGATACTGGGTTCCGTGGAGGCAATCCCCTCGTTAAAACTGCACCATAATGATGAGTAAACATAATTTTTTAACCATGTGTTCACCATGTGTACATGACTGATATTTTGCTATTTTACATTAGGTACTCAAAAAATTACCCTTTATTTTGTACCTGTACTGATAAATAATTCATGTAATTGTTGATATATTATATCAGTTTTTGTTATGTAAAGTACATAACAAAAAACTTCGTTTTTCTTGTGCTCCCGAAATTACTACTCCAAATTAATTATTATATTTATAGGTGGCATTCGGGACCGCGGTCCCAGTCCCGGAAGCCCCACTACACGAACGAATGAGGCCAAGAACACTTTAGTGAATCTGAAAAGATATTGAACCAAAACAGATTCAGCTGTCCTCGGAGAGTACAATAGATCTTTTTGTATTGTTAACCTATTAGAGAATAATATTTCGAACTAGGTTCCTAGTGTTTGTTCTGACGCTATGACAAAAGTAATGAAAAGCTTATAACAATCATGACACAGAAGCTGAGATCACACTGAAATGGGAAAGTAGGTAATGGCATGTCACTGAACGAAAGTCAAAAGAAATTAAACATAACATCACGCCTGTAATCCCCGAAGGCTTAGGCTGAGGTGTGTCTCATAGTACACCCACATTTCCCCACTTATGTTTAGGTTCCATAGGGGTCGACTATATTACCAACAACCGGGCACAAATCCAGAGTCCGTGCATGCGTGCTACTGAGAAATTCCTTATGGAACAACCCAATATATTTTTACCCCACCCGAGAATCGAACCAAGGACCACATGCTCAGTAGTCGCGCTTGCGACCACTGGACAGTGGCAGTGTTCTATGAATTAAGTTATTGTTGAGTTATAAATACATATTTTTTCAATACACTTCCTCGAAAACTAGCTCTTAATGCACTACGATTAGGTTCGAAATGCAACATATTTCGCACGCGTGCGGTAATCTTATTTTTCCGCAACCAAGGGCGGGAAAGTAAATTACCACAGATAACTATACCTTATATTATGTCCAAATCGATTAAAACATAGAAATTTAAAAAAAAAATCACCACCGACTACAGAGTCGGCAGTGTTTTTTTTAATTTCGTAATTTTTTTTGCGTCATACAGCATAAATATTTTTGAATATTAAATTGTGTTTGTAAAAAGAATACTTTAATTAAACATGATTATTTTAAACAATTATTTACTTTTATGAACAAGTAAACATGTATTTGTGTTCTTAATTAAAAAATATTTGAATTTTATATTTTTCCTATGACTGTTTAGCGTAATCAGCCATTTTGTTTTCATTTTTTGATTTTAGGAACCTCAGTGTCATTTTTTAAGACCTATGTAAGTATACACACCGCACACGAATAGGTTCGATGAAAAAAGTTTTTTTAGTTTCAGATCCATGTATGGGGAGACGCCTCTTAATCTTTTTTTTGTATTTTTGTATAAAAATCGTAAAGCGGTTCACAGAATACATCTACCTACCAAGTTTCAACTGTGTTGTCTTAATAGTTTCCGATTAAAGTGGCTGTGACATACGGACAGACGGACGGACGTACAGACGGACGGACAGACATGACGAATCTTTAGGGGTTCCGTTTTTTACCATTCGGCTATGGAACCCTAAAAATATTAAAACAACAACAAAAACTGAAGCAAGCCAAATTCTAATAAAGGATAGAAATTGGTAGTACCAAAACACTACAATTAAGTGTTTTGGTCGCTGATATATCTGCAAAAAAAGAACGGCGAACTATAGGTGTCAATTAAATGTGATGTTACATTGTAATAAGCATTAAAGTGCAGCCCGGAGCGTGCGTACGATTGTCAGGACAGCGCATGACGAATGGCCCGTCGTTGTCGGCGAGCGGCGACACATTTCCATTGTAAGGGAAACTTTTAATATTTTGTAGTCTGTTTCTAATTGCCTCGCCAATACATTAAAAAAACTCAAGCCTTTAATTTTAATGGAAAAGTGCGAGGGTCGAAATAAATGGTTCTTTTGAACATCCACTCATTCTCATTGGTGCTCAAACAACAGAAAACGCAAGAGAAATTATCCTGACACAACGCAGTAGCTATGTCAAATGGCAGGAAATTAACACACAATAGGGATGTTTCATGACTAAAAAAAATATGATTCTAATTAGTCCGTCAGTTGGATTATCGAAAAATATTGGATACTTACGTGTTTTTTGTTTTATCAAATCAATAAAAATGTCATACTAATGTCTTAGAATATGACGTCACACGAGTTTTCAAATCGTTTTCATTGTTTCTTTACGTGAAAATAGAAAAAATACGTGTCCAATATTTTTTGGAAATCTATCTGACGGACTAATTAGTTTTTTTTAGTTAACTACCCCATTGCAAACGAGCAGTATGGCATATACCTATCTCCCTTTTCTCTTTGGTGTTTTTGTATCGTTTGTTGGTAAGTAAGTATTTTTTACAGAAAATATCAGAGAAGGTGCTGACCTGACCAACCCCAAGATCACCCAAAATCGATGACGACGATGATTGTCAAATATATTTTACTTACCTTGATACTTATTTAAACCGGACTCATAGAATGTTTTCGTTTATTATGTTCAAGTAGGTATAGGTATGGCATACCTAAGAGAAATTCGGTAGTTGATTATTCGGGTACTTTTCGTCTTCTTATAAGAATGGAAAGAGCACATTGTGCATTATTCTTGAAAAAATATTATAATGTAGTGTTGTGGATTGATGTCACTATAAGCATCGTCGCTTAACAATTTGGGTAAAAATAGTACCACTCTACTTATGATACCACTACATTAAACTAAGTACAAAGTATACGCGAGTCATCAATCAAATAAAATAAATAATTAAGTCATACTCACAGTAACATTCAAAAATAAGCTCGCAACAAAGTGTGCTAGCCATTTGAAGCATAAACAAAAAAAACATTTGTACTGTCAATCAACGATACCGCAGAGACCTCTGGGGGCTGATGGGAAATGATAATGCAGAGCAGTGATCGCGCACTCCCGACACACTGACTGTGTACATTCGCCTTTAATGTCGTATGATTAAACATGAACCGAGGACTTTATCAAATTTTGGCACGCGTTTGCTCGCCGGGGATGGGGCGATAGGTGTTTGCAGACCGCGCATGCATCGGCTGCTCCCAGATAGAGCCGTCAATACGTCGAGTTTGCGACAACTCTGAGTGATTGCTCGATAAACATGCAGTACAAATTTACTGATATTGGTGCCTCGAAAAAATTTAAGATCATTTTATTAAAGCGACACACAATCGGTCACACACTTGTGTTTTAGTTATTAGTTACCTACATAGTAAAACAGACCCTTCTTCACGAAGTCGTCAACCAAGCACTCTGTACTCATCAAACTAAGTAGCTCTACGCTAAAATTATTGCTGTGGAACGACGTTTTTTAGGGTGAAAATCGCGTTTTATAGTATAGGACTCCATAAAATATATGTAACACACAACATTGTTCAATTAGTATGGAACCCCATACTTCGTGGAGGTATTTAAAGTTATAACATTAACACTTGTATTTAAGGAAAAACCTCCGGAAAAGATGACTTTGACCCCCAATATCCCTGTAAGAAGAAGGTTCTCCAGTTAGGTCTAGAAAAAAACAATTATTGAATGTCTCCAATCTTTGAAAATTCTTTTCCCGATTTTATCAAGGAAAAAATTCAAAATTTCAATGATGTTTCGCAAAGACTACTCCAAATTAATATGCATTCGGCCATCACCATAATAATTCGTTACTGCTGTTCAGAATGGATCAAATTATCAGACATTTAACATCCATTTTAAATGCATTGGATGACCGAGCTTGGCCACAAGCTACTTTTCTCATACGCATGAGAGGACTCGGTGTCCGCAAAATTTCCAGTTTTAGTGTACCGGATTTCATATCCTCGGTCCACGGCACTGATAAGTTAATCAGGAATATCCTGGCTTCCACACTGATTAATTTCCTTGTACCGTGCTTCTCTAAGGCTATCGAGGCTTGGAATTTCGCTTGCCCAAACACTGAAGCACTCGACCATCCATTTTCCCAGAGACGATGGGATGAGCCGCTTTGCAGAGTAGCTCGGAACAATTTAGTGAACACGTCTGCTACTACTGCTGAGTGTGCGCGCCTGCTGGCTGTGGGTCAAGGGGAATCGAGTCTTTGGCTTCACACACTGCCGTCGTCGAGCATAGGCACTTTGTTCGACGACACGACCTTCCGTGAATGGCTTGGCACGCGACGATAGCAAAATATCGGACGGCATGTCTTTGTTTCCTTGGAAGATGGGTAGGTCTTTAGTGTGGGACGCGACATGTGTCGATACTCTTGCGCCATCACACCTTCCAAGCTCATCGTGCTGCGCAGGTGGTGCCACTGCGGCTGCAGAGAACCTCAAGCGGCGTAAATATAGTAACCTTTGTGCAAACTATATTTTCGAGCCGTTAGGGGTTGTAACTCTAGGGCCGTGGGATCTATGTGCTCATAACCTGTTTAAGAAAATTTCAAAACGCTTAGTTGACGCTTCTCGTGACCCAAAGGCTGGCTTTTATCTTGGCCAGAGGCTAAGTGTTGCCATACAACGTGGCAATGCCGCTAGTCTTTCGGGCACATTTCCGGCAGACAGCGTTGAGGAGCAGTTTTTTATGCCTTTTAATAGTTTCTTTTAATTTTGGTTGAAAGATTTTATTGCGATCTAGGTACAGCATATATTTTAAGTAAGTTTCGTATGTCGTTGTGGAGGGTTCACATGTGCCGCGCAAGATGCGGCGTGGCCCCGCTCCGCCATCCGTCAGGCTGTCGTACGTGCCACTACACGGCTCTGCACTTAACTTCACGCCAACCATACATGTGTCTATGTCGGTGAGGGGCTAACTTGCTACTTGTTAATAGTTATGAAAGGGTCGTGCCGAGTGGTCATACCATAACAGACACCCAATTACGAACATTGTCGGAGTTCGTGACAGATAGTGGCGAATTTAGTTTGATGTCGTCAACATTAATGTTGCTACATGATGAATTTAGTTAGATGTCTACATTAATGTTGCTTTATGTATATTATATAACTAGCTGATGCCCGCGGCTTCGCCCGCGTGGATGTCTGTTATCGCGGCAAATTATATACTACTAAAACCTGCCTCGAGATTCACTCTATCCATTGGTAAACTGTTTATTCGTTGTACACTTTATTTTTATTATAAATTTATATTCGTATCTGACCGTGACATCACTTTAAATACCAGCGCTGTGACTTTTTTTTTTAAATGTTACAGCACCACGCTCTTCTTCTTCTTAGCGTGTGGGGAGTAAGGTCTAACGACCCCATACACCCTAGTGTCAGAGTT
Source organism: Diarsia brunnea (assembly GCA_949774965.1). Taxonomy (NCBI): domain Eukaryota; kingdom Metazoa; phylum Arthropoda; class Insecta; order Lepidoptera; family Noctuidae; genus Diarsia; species Diarsia brunnea. Next base: position 21,373,612 of record OX458996.1, on the reverse strand, counting down.
TCTAGACCGCCTCAAGGGCCTCTGACGTGGTCTATTTTGACGACCGCCATTTGGCGACCGGGACCACCGGCTTATACGTGCCTTCCGAAGCACGGAACCATCTTTTTATCCGACAATCAGGTGATTCAAGCCTGCAATGTCCTTGCCAAACTGGAAGCAACTTTACAAAGTATGCTTCCCGCGGGAATCGAACCCACGACCACCGGGTCACAAGGCAAACGCCTAAACCACTCGTTGAAACAAAAGTATATATTTTTTTATATACTTTTGTTTTATTGTTAATTCAATCATTTGTTATTTGTTTTGTCCTGTGTGAGTCTAATAAATACTTTTTCGTACCACTTGCTCAAAAAAGTGACATTCTATGCCACAAAAAGCGAACATAACTATAGTCATTTTTAATCTGTTAAAAACAGGGAAAGAAAATTGTACTGAATTTCATTCATCCTCTAGGGGGAGAATGTGATTTAAATTTGGAATACTTACCGAAATTTATACTGAACTACATCTGTGTTTACACCATTGAGTTTGTATGTAAAGCATTATACATCTTTTTGAATAAGGAATACGCATTTATTATGCAGTTGATTATTAAATTAAATTACGAAAACCGACGAGGCCGTATGAGCTTGATGCCGCTTGCTTTTCCGACAAAAAATATTAGTCTAGGAATTTGCCGCGTTTTTGTTTTCTTCAAATACATAAACGTTAAGTTTATTTTGATTTATTTTTATAAATAAGTTAATGTTCTAAAAATACGTTACGATGTTAAATCAAAGCGACAGTGACAGTGAATTGTCGGATTCCATCAGTGCAAATGCTACCGCAATTATAAATAATTTGCTTCCAACAAAATCCAAGGAAAATTATTTAAAAACTTATGAAGAATTTTCAACGTGGAGAAGTGCGAAATG